>OY720635.1:38488180-39763510 GCA_963169105.1 Ceriagrion tenellum | reverse complement strand
CTTACCCATGTAATTTTTATGACCACCGGGCAAGAAAGACAACTAATTCCATATGCTCTGCACTCAATGAAATTCACATAAGAGCTCCTTCAAATATGCATAATTTTCAAAACTATGCTTTGAATGGTATATGCAATTGCCTCACAAGTATGAGATTAGGAAAGGATGAGTTAGGCTTTGCAAATGACAAGGACCACAGGCATGGATTGAACAGCCTAGGTACAAATAGCTGAGACCACTTGTAAGAGGTATAGAGAGACGATATTTTTGGCATTTAACAAATTTTAAAACATCGAAAATGACAGCATCCCAGTACAAGAGTACATGGCTCATAACTACTATTGGTTAATTATGAAAGATTTAAGGTTTCCCGGAAAATAAATTGATTGAAAATTTCTCAGGTTTCACACCAGGTAATATGGTTGAAAACAGTCAATGTTTCAACAGCAACCTCAGCCATCATCATCAGGACAATGAAGGTCTAAGTGAGGATGCAGGTGGCTATGTAACTGAAAATTCCCAAATGTTATGGCAGCTGTTATGTATCTGTTGAATGATGTATGTATTAACATTCTCCGATTCTTACAAAAAATGAAGCCTTTGCTGAACACTCACATGGTATGCTCTGCTGCTCTCGCATGGTATGCACTATACCTTAGTTGATTTTAAGCTCAAGTTGCCCTTCATAGTGACAAGAAAGGTTTGGAGTTCAAAATGAGTTTTTTGTATGGTTCAAAGATGAGTTGTGACCAATTACTAGCTTGCCCTCATTGAAAACCTTCCAGAAGGGAACCTAGCTTGAGTAGAAGAATAAAAGTTGGCATAAGGTATTAACTGGCTTCAATTACTCATACGCCACATTGACCAGCATGTGCCAAAAGGGACAAGTAGATAACTATAACCATTAGCGGGGAAGAAATGGACTTCATGACTGGACCATTGGTATTAGAAATGTGAGAGTACATGGAAAAGAGCATGAATTGAAAAACAGAAAGAGAATGAGACTGGTGGATGTTTTGAGCATTAGTGAAACCAAGTGAAAGGGGTGGGATGTTGTTAAAACTAGGGATGGGATACGATGCCTGTTGATCCCTTAATACTATTTGATCTTGGTGGTATAAAGTATCAAGGATCAGCTTGTGCTGTTAATTTGGTACCAAGGGAAACATTTAATGAGAAGAACTTTCATTTTTCCCCCTTTCTTATATTTTTCATTAGTTTAAACGTTTATGAAATTAGAATACTTTAAAAAGTACATTTAAAAACAATTTTCAAACAGGGAGGGCATCACATTAAGGAATGATTTGAAGAGACTAATGCTGATAAATGTATTAGTAAGAAACCCTAATAAGAACTTTGTCCTATGCCTGGTACTTGTATGCATTTAACTTTTAAACTTTAAGAAAGCCTAATAAGAAGGAGAATAAGGACAAAGTTGGAGGGAAGCCAAAAAGCAACCTTGTCATGGTGCAAAAATTTCCCTAAGCCTTAACTGATGGCCGATGGATGGACGTAGCAACAAGAGAAAGTATAAACTTAGCCTTAAACTAATTGATTCTGTTTCACCCTCAGGGCTCAGGTGGCTCTTGCAGGGAAGACTGCCTATGACTACCAACAGAAGTACCAGGATGCATGTAGAAGGCTGGAGCTGACCAAGGCCACCCTTGAGGATGAAGAGCACAAGGTTCTTCTACTGGAAAAGAAACTGGAGGCTGCAATGACGGGAAAGGAAGGTGTAGGCTCATCAGCTCCTTCCTGCACCGTTGCAGTGCAGACCGATCCCGTGGTTGTGGTTGGGAGTGAGGTCATCCCACTCACTAAACAGCCATCAAGGAAGGAGATCGCAAGAGCTGTGGCTGCTGTGGCAGCCAAGCAGCTGCCAAAACAGCCAGATGGGAAGGCAGAGGAGGAAGAGGAGGAGTCGGAGTACACAGAGGAAAGCTGCTCAGGCTCCGAGGAGGACAGCGAGGATGAGGAGGCCAAGGAAGAGAGGAGACATCAGAGGGAGATGAAGATGCTTGCCTCAAAGCTCAAGTCGTGTCGGGAAAAAGAGAGCTCGACCAGGAAGGAGAGGAGGGCCTTAAAGGAGCAGCATGGTCGGCTCACCAAGACACTCAAGACAGAGAAGTCAAAGTACAAGAAACTGCAGAAAGAGGTGGACAAGATGGCAAAATTGATGAAGGAGGGAGATGATGATGAAGAGGAGGAGGAGGAAGAGGCTGAGGAGGAAGAGGAAGAGTCAAGTGAAGAGGAATCCAGTGAGGAAGAGTCCAGCGAGGAGGAGGAGGATGACACAACCATTCCACCAGAGGATCCCAAGGCTCCACCTGAGAAGAAGACCTTCCGCTTTGAGCAGATGATCAAGAAACATGAGAATGCCCTTGCGGCCCTGAAAAAGGGGAACTACATGCTGAAGGCCAACATTGATCGCCTCAAGGATGAGCTTGAGAAACAGAAGGAGATGTATGTCACTTTGCAGGAGGATCTCAACTCAGTCCTTGCAGAGTTAGGTTGAGCATGAAGAACTGTGGTGGTTGGTGGTGGTGTTCATGAGGTTGGTGAATCATTTGTTCCCAGTAAAAACAAACTGGACATCTGGATGGGGATATGGCTACCATATGAAATGAGAGGAATAGGAGCATGGTGGGTGATTATAACATTACTTTGGAGATAAAATAATTGACTTTTGTGATGCTACACAGCTAACATTAATTTGAAGACACTCAATCGTCTCTAGGGTTTTATCAAGTGTTCAAGTATTGTATGGATGGTAGCTTCAAGATGACATATTGGAGAGACATTAAAAGTAAAATACATACAAGTAACAGGCATAAAACTAAACTAGACATCTCCATCACTGCTAAGCCCAAATTAGGGATCTTCCTCAGTTTAGAGACACAAATAACCAATCTCAATCCTGTTGATGGGAAATATATCATTTGGGATGTTTCCCAAAATAGGGAAAATGACTATTTACCATTCATACACAAGTGGTTGATTACATCAATTAACGCTCTTCAATGACTGCCACATTAAATACTAAACAACCATCTCTTTTCATCAACCTCAGCTTTCCACCCAAGAACACCACAATATTATTGTGATTGACCAATTTTAAACTGAAAAGAGGGTGAAATTAGAAATAAGCTGGTATTTGTTGGGCCTCCATTTGTCATAGTGACAAATGGAAAGTTATTCCACAGAATTCCAGCATAAATCATCTTTGCCTATCCTGGAAATCAGATGACAGAATTTTTATGTTCAACAGCAAAAACAATTGATCGACACAGAAAGGGCCTCACACTTTTCGTGTGGACTCACTTTCAGTGAAAAAATCTGCCAAACTGCATCTAGAGCAAGAGGAGTTAGCATCCTTATTTTTGTAATTTTAGCAGGAGTAATGTTATGAAATGGTGGGTTTGGTACAAACAAGGTGAAACAACCACATTGCTTTCCAACACACTGTATTCATTGTGAAGCCTCCTGCCAAAATTTTGTTAAGCTTTCAAGATTTTTTTCTCCTGCTTGAATATGTGATAGGGTAACTGTGATGGGCAAGTTTTACGGCTTTGGAATGACTATTCCAGAGAGAAAATGTGTTTCAATGTACTGTTGAGACGAGAGTGTTTAGAAATAAAATTGCTATTTTCAGTTAGGGATATCCCATGTCTATATTCCACTAATGAGACTATCTTATGAATGTGTGTATGAGTGTGATTTTTGTGTTATGCTACAATCCCTATTGATGAAGCAACCATGTACATACAACCATTTTTACCCTTTTCTATTGTACTGTTTTGAAAAGTCAGAATGCTGATGCCTGAAATAAGTAATGGAGTGAAATCAACTGGACACAAGATACCTTTGTACTATATGCCAAACTACATATATTGTTCATTACAACACATTGTAACTGAATAAAGCTTAATGTGTTCTCACAGATTCAATTAAGCATTGATCTTCATTCCTTGTCCACCTTTCCTCCAAAAATATAAATTGTGGCCTTCATCTGGATACATTATTTGTTAGGGAGGTTAACTAAGGTACACTTAAAGGGATGCTAATAGGACCAAATCCTTGGATAGAAAATATTGGCACTATTTATTATTGAATGATGAGCTAAATACTGAGTGACTTAAAACAAAGAAAATGAGTTAAACCAACAATGGCAAAGGATTCGAGTGTCATCAAAAATGGTACAGCTAAGATGTAGTATTGACAGCTCTTTCATTGCTCCCTTTTTCCCTCACTCTCTGGCTCTACCTCCCTCAGCAGCCAGTTTATTGCATACAATATTGCTCACAATTGCATACATTAATGCAGACAATCCACTGTTTAGGGAAACTCTGGCACCCCAAATGGTGCCACAATGTGCATGGGTTTTCCTCATATAAAAATGGCAAGTAACCCATGTTACAGATATGACTCATTAATATAAAGGCAGGCAAACAGCATTAAACTCAACTCATATTAAAAATATTCAGAGCTACCTTTTCCTGAGTCCTTGGATCTAAAAACAGATATATATATATATATATGTATTCATAAATATTTTTGGAGTGATGGGGCTTTTTACTCGGTAAATGAGTATTTACAAAGATGAATTGTCTTATTTACTTCATTTATTTTTACTTTATCTCTTCTTTTGATCCTATGTAAAATGACAGCACATTTTAGTCAAACTGACTTTTCCTATACATGAGATCAATTAATCCAAGGACCAATAAAGATCTTGTCTTCTCTAATAACTAATGAATGTGATAATGGCAGGTGTTCCAAAAGGAATATCAGGAGGTGCTTTGGTATATCTTCCTCAACCTTCATCATTATATTGAGAGTCAATTAAAAATCAACATCAAAAGATCTCTATGATTTAAAATCAAATAATTTATCTACCTGTTCACAATATTCACAGCAGGTAAATATCACCAAGTCTCATTGGCTGCACTAATAACCGATAAAGCATATAAATGGTGAGCCATGAAATGAAGACAGTGTAACACATTATTATTCACTACTCATGCATAATTAGAACTGTAAAAAGAACAGGTTACGAATGAACTCAGAGAGATTGATTCCCTTCAGAATCAACATAACTTGACCATAACTAGCAGCCTTATAAGTCAGCCGTTTTGAGGCAAATTCATAGGAATTGAAAGTGGCCTACTCTTTGCTTCCACCATTATCTTAGAGAAGGTTGCCAGCCCAGGGCTGGATTTACATATGGGCTTAAAGGGCTATAGCCCAGTGCGGCAGAATTTTGGGGGCGGCAAATTTTGGGGAGGAAAGTTCAGAAAAATATGAACTAAATACTGAATAGTATATTTCATCACAAGGACCAAAAGTGGTCGGAGAACATGAGTTAAGTAGGTAAAGATTAACATAAAAAACAATAGTAATAGGGTGAAGGAGAACAGTGTGGAAAGGGGAGGGAAGGGGGGGGGGTGGCGCTATCTGGATAGCCCAGGGGCGGCAAATTTTCAAATCCTCCTCAGCCCAGGGCTAGTATGGAACAAAATACCCAAGGGAAATATCTCAGACATACCAATGCCATCATCATTGGTTGTTCAATCCTAAGATTAGTAGACTGCAGCCCTACACCCTTCCTAATCTAATACTAGTTCTTTTACCTCCTAGTAACTCTTCCTATGTGGGCAAGGGCTTAGCCTCATTGAAACACCAGTTCCCGTAAGATCACTGAAGTTAAGCAATGTTGGGCCCGGACGAGGGTTGGATGGGTGACCATTCATACCTTTACCGTGGCGCTCTTGTCCCCTGTCTGCATGTGGCAGGCAGGTTAAAATGGGGTAGGCACAAAGGACCACTAAAGGTCTAGGTGCCCGAGCTCCTGACGAAGGCTCCCCCCAACTAACAATCTAACTCTTCCTATGTACTTTCCTCTTTATTTGGTCCATGAACTTATTCCTGGGTCTTCCTCAGTGGACTTTTCCCTCTACTTTGCCTTCAATTATGTTCTTCACAAACCCAATGTGTCTCAGGATGTGTTCAATCCATCTTGTTCTTCTTTTCTTATGATGTTCCAAATGGTCATTTTCTTTCTATTCCTCCTTATATGTCATGATTCCATATTTTTCCATCCATTTTATCTTCAGCACCAGGTTTCGGAGGCTTCTAGTCTTACCTCATCAGCTTTTTCAATGGTCCATGCTTCCGGTCCATAGAATGCCATGCTCCACAAGAATGTAATCACATATGGTTTTTTGGTTTGTAGTCCCATCTTCTTTGAGCACAGCAGTTGTCTTTTTCTCATGAACACCTTCTTAGCTTCAGCTATTCACCAACTGATGTCCGTTGTACTTCTTGTCCTATGTGACTTTCGAGATAGGTGAAGAAATCTACTTGGTCTGAATTCTCTCCTCTCAGGGTGAGTTCCACATCCAGCTTCTCCCTTCCGCATGCTAGGATGTTAGTCTTCATATTATTTATTTTCATGTTGTATTCTTGGCAAAACTTTGTCTATTAAGCTTAGTGACCTCTGAAGAACATTGCAATTTCCACCTATGACTGTGATATCATCTGTGAAGCGGATAATGTTCATTTTTTTTAAGTTTATTTTTATCCTGCTCAGTTCAATTTCTTGAGCTTCTCTTATGGCCTCTTCCAAGTATATACATGTTGAATAGTGCCGGTGAGATGTTGCATCCTTGTCTTATTCCTTTGTTAATTTTAGCTTCTATCTAACTTCCGTCTATCAGTTGCATTGTGACGATTTACCTCCTGCATTGCTATATATTCTTGCATTTTAATAAATAGCTTTCTCTGAACCATCTATTATTTTTCACACTTTAGAGAGGTAATGTAATAGGCATGACAATCTTCCTGGCTTTTGTAGCTTTTTCCACAAATATTACATTGCATTGTCATTACTTGCAGCCACAACATATTTGGAACAATAAAAAAATGGGACAATGAAATATGGTACTACGGTGTCCAAACTGTCAAAAGTCAACATTTTATATTTCAAACAATCACATATATCACGATATTTGATGTCATTGACAGTAAATATTACCATGCATAAATGAAGTGTAGTAAAATATAATTTTTGATAGCTACATATGTCAATGGAATCTTATGACTATTCGCCCAAAATTAGCTTAACAGTCATAAATCCACAGGAATTAGTTGGATTGGATATTTGGGGAGGTGACTGACAGCTACTGTCATTTGCACCAGAGGGGACAGGTAAAGAAGGGTGGATAGAAACCAGGGTTCAGCATTAATGAAAGATGCCAAGGGTTTAATGTCTCATCTGACAGATGAAGTACGGCACTTGAAGAGCCCTATACAGACACTAAACTAGGGATCGGGTATCCTCTGAAAAATATCCTCCTCTGCCACAGCCTCCGAAAAATATTCTCCTCTGCAGGGATTTAAACCCTGGTTGCCCATATGGTTAGCCAGTACTCTAGCCACCGCACCAAATTGATTCCCACAAGAATTAGTTGCAGGATGATTATTTAAATTAGTGAGATGTAGCAAGAGACTTGTCAGCCCCTGAAATCTTGTTATGCACAGCTGCCACTATAGATGAAATTCTCCTGTGATTGTAATGGCTTTTTTTTTCTTGTTTGCAAACCAGAGATCAGATTGAGGGAGTCTATTTTACCTCTGGAATACTTAACCAGGAAATACAGCACCATGGGCCAGTTAAGGTAGCATGAAGAAACCTGAGATCCTTGGAATGAGTGTCAATCATGCTACCACTGGGCCACCCTCACAATTAATTTTTAACTAACACTTTCACAGGTTAATTACAACAAATAAGGCATTCAACAAATGAGATATACTTTGATTTTAAAAAATACTTTAAAAATAAAAATCAGATATATATACTCATAGGTTTTTATTGCTTGCTGGACTGAATAATGTAGGACCCTCAGAGGGCATCAGCCAGTCAGCAAATGGGAATATCTACAATACAATGCGGATACGCAGGTATAATGGCACAAATCATGTATAAATTGATCTCACTGGATAAAAGTATACACACAATACATTATTATACATTTTATGAAAATAATACATTATATACAAATTGCAAGGTTATTTCAACTACAATAGATACAGCAATTACTGCATGCATTATAAATTTGCCATAAACTTAATAACACAGAGAAAGAGCAAATAATTACATAACTGCCTGCTTCATTTAAGACATTCATCAGCAACAAAAAAATACTTTTGATTCCCAAGAACAATGTAACAGGCAGATGAGACTAGCAATTTTTACAGAAACTTTTTTTTATTTATACAAAACAACAACTCCAGTCAGCTTAAAAAGAAAACACTTTCATCTCCATGTGCTGGACCTCACATATTTTTTTAAACCCCAAATATTTCAGAAAATTATAACTGTGAAGAGAAAATTCCATTTTTTCTATTTGCAGAGGGAACAAATTAGGCCATGAATGAAAACATTTTCTTACAATGTAGCCCAATACCTGGACTGAGAGGAACCCGATATCTTACAAGCAACAGCAGTTGATCAGTCTATTACCTTTTATAATTCATTCATTAGTAACTATTATACACTACATCATACATGATAATTTTTTCACTCCCTGAATGGGAATAAGGATATTTGGTACCATTGGAAGGAAAGTGGATGACAGCATTCTAAACAATGGACACATCGGCCCCGAGCAAACATCTTCCAAAGTTGAAGCCAAAACATGTTGAAAGCCATTCAAAAGGCCACAAAAGAAGATAATTTTTATTTTCAAAAAACACTCGAGAATTTTGTGCCACGCCAATAGCAATCACAATTCACATCAAGGGAAAAATATGATTAGGGAATGTTTTGACCTGTCCCTTAAAAGGTGCAAATTCATGAAATGCACAGCCTACCATACTCCCACTTTCATATAAAGATACTGACAAAAATGCCTTAAATACCACAGTTAATCCCCCGAGTAGTTTGGATATCTTGCCCCAAATGTATCTCGCACCAATGCCATTTAGACACAAAATAAAGAACAATTAAGGCATCAGTTATCACTAGTAAAGCTCATAGAAATATAAAATGCCACTTGCTGTAAAGCATTATAACAAACATAGAAATTCACAGGCGCAAAAGTCTGTCCCACATACGTGGATCATTTAATTTCATGACTCACAGGTGCACTCAATCGTTGGCAATGTTCACAATTTTAAGATTTTTAAAAACATGAATAACAATGTGAACAACTCCTTAACAGGAGTTAATGTCTTTCAGTACATGAAAGTGATGGCTCACTCAATGCACAGAGGAGGAATATCAAACAATAATATGAGTATCTTTTAATTCAAAACGTTCTACCCTAGGAGGTAATCTGCGCTGGTAACATAATGACAAAAGAACACCTACAATTACATCAGGAACTACAACAGATATGCACATATAATATTATTCTGAATGTATGTCAGGCTAATATTGCAACAAAAAATATATATTTATCAATAAACATATCAATAACCGCACACATATAAGGTCCTCATATGCTGTCCAAAAACATAAATTTCAACAAATATATTACTATCTTGCAGGCTAAGCTTTCACTGAAAAAATATGAAATTTAAATCGACAAATTTCACTAAAATCAACAAAGTGTAACATGAATTAACAGCTAGTTCATCTTTGCGAATATAAAATGTCATAATGGCCACAAATCAAGCCAATCACGGAGCTAACAGGAATATACAGATCTGTACAAATAACTGAACTGGAAAAGATATGCAAAAATGTTGTATTTAAAAATAATATTTCCCTGAAATTCATGACAGTATATTTTACAATGACTTTAGAAAAAAATCAGTTTCATTGACAAAATAACTTTCATATTTAGAGCTCTTGTGATCATCATCAGAAATGCTTAAAAAATTGCTTTGTATTTTGAGAGCTTTTGTATAATTTGAATATGTGGTGTAAGTCACATAAACAGCTTCATTGAAACATTTGCCCCAACAATTTTAACTGACCTACACATAATATCAATGCACTGTAAATGAAGTCTGTCATTACTCCTCCCAGTTGTATCTGCGATAAAGCTGTAAATAATCTGCCCAAGACTTGCATGCAACGTGCTTCAAAAATCATTCCATACAAAACAGTCACTCAATCATTCACATACATTCATTTCATGTAGGCTCATTTACCTCATTTAGGCTCAATCTTTCAAACACATTCACAACCTTTCAAACCTATGTACATTAACAAGCATAATTATTCTCTACCAGCCTTAACTAATCGGCATGATAGTATCTTTTCACCATTTTAGTCATTGATTACATCAATTGGCTGGAATTTCACTCTCTCTTATATTGACTATTTACATCACACTGCAAAGTTTTTTAAGATCAGAGTCAAATTCTTCATCCAGGTCTCGAACGTCTGGTACTTTTCCCTCAATGTTGGGCATATACCTTTGTTGACAAAGACCTTTCCGTTCATAGAACAGCATGTAGGCTGAACTGGTGTCAATTTGTGACTCCGTCACTTCCTGAAAAAGTAATAAAAAAACAAGTGTAGTTACAATTATTTTCAATGGAGTTTACAGTTGTTCCCTAAATACAAGCATGCATGAAAAACATACTGACAAGAATCGGTGCTGTTATATTGTACTTCCTAAAAAAAAGTACAGTCAAAAGATAACACACACTAAACCCCCATTATTTACAATATGCATTCTTCACTGGAATACAACAGTAATCAGGACTAATAGCAGTCTTAAGAAATTTTATATCAATAGAAGGTACAAAAATAGAGTACATTTTTATCAATTTCACATTGTTCAGTGAAGCAAGAGCTAATTTATAATTATGATGACTACTTCTATTTAATTTCTACTACCAGCAACAGCAAAAACATTCACGCTTAAATTTACTACAGCTACATTGGCCAATGTTAGTAAAAGAATCACCTCTCTGGTTTATGTGATTTGGATTCATACCACATAATATTTTAAGAGTACTTATAGACAAAATTAGCATGTCTCAAATTTACTTTTTCTCAACAAGAACAGCTCCACAAAAATGCATGCACATGATACTAGAATCACTTAAAAATTCAAGCTAAAAAATTCCTTTTCACATGAAAGAAGGCAAAATTAAATAGTCACAATTAGCAAAATAAACCTCAGAATGCTAATTGATGCATCTGAGTTTCAATATCCCCTCTGATGATTTTCCATAATAAAAGAGCCTTTCATGAGTCATGAAAGAGTAAGAAGCAACAATTTTATGAAAACTCAAAATGTTAGAAATTATACTTACAGCCATACAGTAATTAGTACACTTAACTAAGGTTAGGAATGGATATGTTATAATACATACATCATGAAAACAGAGAATATTACAGCAAAAGCTTTATCAAAAAGAGAAATGTGCATATGTAATAACAAACCCTTGACCAATTACACCAATCACAAAGGGAGAATTTTAACTTATATGTATAGCATGCCTACCCCACATAATATTGTATTAACAAGCTATAGAATGTGATGATTTTGAATAAAGGATTCCACAATACAAAGGAAATGATATCACCCGAGATAATGATATAATAGGGTAAGTACCGTATTTACTCGTGTAAGTCGCGCACCCATTTTCCGGCAATGCCGGTGAAAAAATGGGGGTGCGTGGCTTACACGAATCCTCCAGATTTTCATGTAAGCCGCGCACCATTTGACCACAAATTCCTGTCGTTAGTTTCTCCAAAGCCGTTAGTTTTTCCAAAGTAAATATACCGATGTGAATTGGTAAGTATGGTGTGGTAGCAAACCCGTAAAGTATTTTGAAGTAATTAGAATTAAAAATCATTGTTTATCATAGTCTGAGCGTACAACGATACTTGAAAAAAGGCTTTATCAGAAACACCACGTGACAAAGCACTTACCGTGTATAGATCGTACGTAAGATAAAATATTTTAGGACTGACACGTATTCAAATCTGTATCTACATTGTATCCTGTAAGCTGCCGCAAGGGGGTGTGGCGCATTTAAGTCTTTTCAAAGTTGTAATCGGAGTTTGTTTCGGTATCACGTATCTGTTGCAACATTTCTCACGTAATAGATAGCCACTTTTGCGTACACATTAAAGCTATATTGTAAAAACATGACACAATATTTGTTATGTAGTGGCAAGACTCGTATGCTCAGAAATTGTACCTTCTTACTACACATGCTTTTCTGTCCATGCTATCCGCTCCATGCGAGAGTAAATGAGTTCAAGTCATTTGGCATTTTAAAATAATTTGCAGTTACCATCCTAAAAATAAATTCTGAAGTGAAATTGCGATCGTATCCTGCGAGTACAAAACTACATATTATAAGCGACGCCGAAAAAATAGGAAATCGAGCTGCAGGAAGGAAATATGGTGTATCATAATCGTGCATCAGGGACCGCCCAGCTGGCACAAGGTGGCAAATATCTCTAAATGAACGGATACTATCCCTACAGTTAAGGGATAAGTCATCTGGTGAGCGGATGGGATATCTCTAATACGAATGAATGTCCGCATAGAAACGTATATTTGCCACGTTAGGATAAGTTGCGTGCAGTTGTGTGGCAATTATCCCTTAAACCTGATCACCGATAGGCTATGGCTAGCCAATTAGGGCCATGTATCATTAATAAACGATTTCCGCACCATCTATCGGCAGTAATAGGAATCTAATCTACACGGCACTATTCTTTATATATATATTTACATTCGTAGCTAATTTTTTTTCTTTTAACCATCCATGAAAAGGGCACTTTCTTGACCAAAACGCACCGCTTACATGTGCCAACTTCCATTCTCGAACAGCGTCCCACAATACACATTGCCAATTCAGCACCTAAACTGAAAACACAGAACACCCAGAAAAAGAACAAAAGGGGCATTTGCACGACCACCATTTCTGCTTTTATTTGTTGATTTGCCGACGGATTTCCGTAATTGAATGATCATGGGTTGAAATTGTGTATAGTTCTGCAATTATTTTAGTTGGATATACCATTTCGAACAGATGCCATTTTTATAGCTGAATGATGTGATTGAATACAACTGTGATTACTGCGTGATACTAGGAGAAAAAGATGCACAATAAAACGGGCTGTGCATCGTGACAATATTAAAACGTAACGCAATAAATTCATGAGAAAGATGTACTTCAACACTTAACTTAGGCACAGAATTTCTATTAAAGAAAGTGCATTCATGCTATGACAAAATGATGCAGGCTGAAGGGCATAAAATTGATCTTTTCATAAAAATAATTTTTTTCCTCACGAGCCTGCCCAAACCTGGGGGTGCGCGGGATACACGAGGGCGCGGCTTACACAAGTAAATATGGTAATACAATTGACTGACATAAGAATATGTATGTCTAGACAAGGGGTGGATTAGAGACCTTCCTTGAGCACTTATTTAACACATTCAACTCTATTCTATTAAATTTTTACTTTTATGTCTTCCACATATTGTGTTTTCTTCGTCTTTGCAATCGTAAATCCCTTTTTCACCATGGTCTCGTAGCAGATTGGTGATCCATTTGTCAGTGCAGTCAAACAACAGTGCACGGTCTCTTCGATGTCTATGCACCTATTCGTATTTAGGTGTGGAGGTAAAATTGATCTGACATTTTCCTTCGGAGAGGCTCTCTTTTTTCAGACCCTTACTTTTAGAAAGGTAAGTACATGTCCTTCAAAATGGATATATGATCCTTTGGGAAACCCAGAAAGAAGAAAAAGTCACCGGCAAGTTGTCTTCCCAGTTTACATTACATTTTCCTGTTCTCTTATCTGAGAGTATGCATTGGTGTTTGGATGCTATTACACTTCCGCTGCTTCTGTTGCTTGTGTATTGTCAAGATATGGGAATGGAAGATTATAGGGAGTTTTCTAGTCAGCTATGCCAACCCCTATTTTCAACCTGGAGGGAAGAAGCAGGCTGACTCCATGCTTGGAGGCTATCAACTCATTTCTTTGTTCTGAATTTGTTCCCAGTGAACAAATTTTATTTTGGAACCTATCAAGACAGAAATTTGAAAAAATTTTGTTTTTTCTTCATTCAACGCTTCTTAGAATACAGGGTGGATACTGCATGCATATAAAATGTAAAATTCAATGTTTTTGTCCACCAGTTGAATCAAAATTGTATGTATGACATGTAGGAGTGCACTCGGAATATTTTTGGATGAGGAACTATAGAAACTATCGGACGAAGTGGTTATGAATATTTTTTGTTAATTCAAATCTTGAATAACAAGGCAATATTTTCTGGAACCTGAGGGTTAAAACTTTTTTGATAGAGGGTCGAGTTTGAAGTATTTGCTAGTACAATTATTAGGGATTTCATTATTCTTCTAAAATATTGATCCTTCGATCTTAAGAACTTCTTAGTGATGCACCTCCAATTTTACGACCTCTACAAAAGCTGTACATGCTAAATTAGGTGTTGTATTTCAGAATTAAAACGCAAAAGAATTAACCGTAACAGTGAAGGGAGAGTCTTTGTGAAAAAAATAAAGCACAAGGTACTATAATCCTTCCATTTGAAGTCACCAAAATATAAAAAACAGCGCAAACCCTTCCCTGAAAAAATTAATACAGTCAACTCCATTTCCCATGTTTAATGTATTTTTTTAAGTTTTCATTTTATTGTAGAACTGCCATTGTAGGTAATTTGAAAAACGTTTCATCCCTCAGATAGTGCCATGATGTTCATTGTCATTTGTTTATGAAAAAATTGGCGTGCACTTTGATGGGAAACTTCAACTTCCCTTTTATACTCTTTAAAGCATTTCTGCATTAGACATTTCTCTCCTCAACAGCACAGTTGATACCCTAGAACAGCTGATAAGGACAATTCATAAATGCAAAACTATGACTGAATGAATCTATGCTATGATTATTTGTTCAAAACCGTTCACCACTGCGTTGTCTCAGCTGTCTTTCAAGCCTTTCACCCCCGACTGTGACATTGTTCTGTCATGCACTTCCTTCCTTGTTACCCTCACTCACCCCTCACCATGGGATCCCACCCTCCATCTCCGCACTAGCCATTCGCAGATGCCTACCTTTCATTCACACCCAGCCTTTCTTCAGGCCAGCCCTAGTGATTCCGTCACTGCAAAAGCTGCCTGAAGTCCTCTCCTGAGCTAATCCCTCCTCTTACTCCACTCTTTACGGAGACCCACCTTACACTCCCACCATCGGCCAACTCTCTCTGTGACCAGTGCAGAGTCAATGCTCGGAGCCCTTCCCCTCATCCCTAGTCCCATGGGAGGTCTCACACAACTGCCAACATCCTTAATCCCTTCAAACCAAACTTCTCTCTCCCCCTTCTTTCTCCTTCCATCCACTTTTCCTTTCTACCCAAAAATACTTTACCAACCACCCCTAAACTGATATATCCATGGATCTGATAATTTATTTCCTTGAAGACAATTTTTCTGCCGTGTAGATACATTGGAATATCTTTGTCAATTGTAGAACACTGCATATTCGGTTACATTATACAGATCAATATGAAATAGACAATGCAAGATCGAAATGGAAGCATCAAAAGTGCCAAGAGTACTAAGTGAGGGATTAGGATGGACAATCCCACAAATTGCGCGGCATGAGAGGGAAACCCACCATTATGCGTTTCCCTTTGCTTCATAAATTATCACAGGAACGTCAAATGCTGAAATTATGTAAATATTGATTGTAGTTTTAAAAACAAATTTCTCTGCAGATGTATTTTTATGATTATAATTTTTGAAAGTAATTTTGAGTTTTATACATGACTGCAGGAATTTTGTCCTTTTATGAACACAGTCAATGGTTTACTATGGTAATTCTCAATTAAAGATGCTAGCAACCCATTCCCTGAACAAAAACTATGCATTTGGTTATTTTCACGATCAAAGTACTGAGGAAAAAGGCAGTTGTACTTCCAAACGAGGAATCTTCTTTTGATGTATTCGAAATAATTGGCATTCTATATAATCTTATTGATTTCAATGCAATATTTTATAACTGAGAGGATAAAATAAGTGTAATGTGTAAGAAGAGTTTCTAAACTGGATAAACTCATGAAATTATGAGCTTAACGACAAGGAAGGCTTGATATTCCTTTACACCAAATAAAATCGACAACGGGGAATTACCGAGAATGCATACAGCCCACACAACAGTCTTGCCGGTGGTGCAGGATGTTCTAGAACGTCCAAAGTTTAAACAGCTATAATTACAAAAAAAATAGGCTTCAAAAATTAAAATGTTTGTAACATGTGTCTTAGTTCATGGTGCTGAATGTAAATATGCAAAAAACTGAAATTTGTCCCTGGGAAGGAATCACAATTTATGCCTTAGCGTTGACAGGGTTAATCTAGTACGAGAACATAATTTGAGGTTCACAATTCCCAAGCTCAGTTCCTACAACACTCCGAGAGGATTGAGATTGGTGGATTAAAGAAGTATTTTGTGACAGCATTTCATATATTCTTAGCCCTATGAGGACACCTTACTCAATGTAGGAGTGAGTGACTGAAAATCTATAATCAACCCCAGGATCCCGAGATTAGCACCTATAACACCAAAAATACATGATACTATTGATACTCTCAATCTGATATTGATATCAAAGTAATGCTGTTTTCCATCCAATAAAATCATACTCCCCCTTTATGGGATCCATTCAAAATTTCAGTACCATAGAGAATGTATTACTTAATGATGAGAAAATATAACATTTAGGTACTCACTTTGCAGCTGCTGTCATTGTAACAATACCATTTTCCATTAGGGTTGCAGGCATATGAAACATAATGGCCACCTCCCAATTTGCCCGAGTGACACTGTAAAAGATTAACACAACCATAAAAAACTTGGATGATGATCAACAATCCAAAAATACTGGTCAGTTTACAGCAATAGCTGAGGTGGAAATTTCCATATGAGAGTGAGTTTAAGCTTCTAAATTTGTTTAAATAATGAATGTAAAAAGTGGGGGAATGCAATATTAAAGCATAAAGAAAGAGGACAACTCAGTAACTCCATGGATAATGTCCATTAGTACATACATGCATACCCATCATGCTATTCACTCCTGGGGTTGGCACAACTGAAAGGGCTAAACACTAGGCATTACACCTAGAAAACTAGCTTCATACTGATATTCTCCTCCATGCTGCCCTGTCATTGCTAACCGCCTTTGCTTCTTCCACATTCATGGCTTGCTTCATACAAGCCCTCCTGTTCTCAAGCTTCTAATATTCTTCCTCATAAGTCTTTTCCACCACATACACCCTTTTCTTCTGAGTTTCTTCTTTCCTCGACAGTAAAAATGTATTTAAGGGCATAGCCATCAACATGATTGTGTGAAGTTGGGCACTTCCAGTGAGAAACTGTTTCATGATCTACATATTCAGATTCGTCTCTAATGCTGTTTTAGATTACATTTCATCGAATTTTGAAATGGTCTATCCAGCCATTTGATTCTTCAAAGTCATCAACACTTTATCTTGCTGCTGCATGAAGTGCCTTTCTTTACACAAAATTCAACTAATTGGTAAACCACAGACTTGCACAGCACGCTTGACAGAATGCATGAAAAATCCTCGCTAAAATGTGATATCAATAAAAATCTCTACAAATGACATCATTGGCTTGATTTTTTAATAAGTATGTGGTAGGATCCAAATACTGAATTCAAGACAAAGGCTATGGTATCACAATCAGGTCCCAGAGACCCATTCAAATGGGGATTCAGTTGTTCTGCAACATTAACAACAGATCTATAACTATGTATTGAGTTCAAAAATTGAAAGTTTCATAAACAGTGGTAAATGTTAAGAAAATGTTGCATTAAATTCTTACGGTAAATGAATGAAAGTTAATTATGCAGCATTCTGGCTAATCAGAATTTCTACAAGAGGCTCAAAAATCGGCGGTTTGTTTTTCATTTTCGCATGCATAACAGCATTTTGACAGTAATAAAAAAATAAAAATTACAATTACTCAACAGAAAATAAAGTAGGCTACGTATGGACATTGGTTTCATTAGAATTGGCCCAGGCATTCGCCTTGAGTTCAAGCTCAAACTCAGTGTCGTAAAAGTTTTGTAACTTTGCTCATCAGTTGATATGCATTATGCATGCCAGCCGCCATATTGCTCCTAATCATTCATCATAAATTGTGGGTTATTTCAATTTATGAATGTCTAAATAGTGAGATAAGATTGCATTACAAGGATTCAAAAATTTTTGACACCTGAAGAAAATGTCATCAATCAAGGGAAAATGTTAATTTCAGGAACGTAACAGCGAGGTTTCACAGTAGTAACTTGAAGAGCAACTCTAACCAATTTCACAGCCCAGTCATGAATTGCTGTAAAACTACAAGATGACTCTTATGATTGAGGTCTTTAATAGAAACAAGCATAAGATAAAATTCAAGTAAATGAAGAAAGTCATGTTAAATTTTTCCAACTCAAAACTTGAATGAGACATTATTGAGCTTTTGTAATCTAAGGGTTTACTTAATGACAACAAGAAAGAAATAAAAGCCCTTCTGAACATGGCAACATTTGGCAGATTGCAAAATCATCCATTTCCATGTTAAAATAAAGCAAGTGAAATACATATTTACTAATTTAAAGTGTGTTCTATCAGAACAGTGTGTGCTCCACTCACAAGTTTTGGTAGCATTGGAGCAAACTCCTTCATGATTCCTTCAAAGCTTGTGCTAACATGAGCATATGATATTTTTCCCACAGAAATTAAAATCAACCATCTGAACTACTCACAAAGATAAGCACAATGCCACTTAAGTTTTGGATAATTGTAAATTTAACAATAAAACAAATTAATTTCTTACCACAACAGCATAGAGGTTGTATTTAAGCTCAAATGGCTCAACACCGGGAAGAAGACTGTGCTGGTGGAAATCCTGCAGGGTGCCATCACCCACGGGGTGTGTTGCCAGTGAAGTTGATCCTATCCTCCCTCTAGTACCGCCTGCAAGACCTAGACATCTCCCGAGATCACCATTGGGTAACCTCTCGAGGACATCCACACCTTCTTCTTCCACATCAGCCTCATAACAATCAACCAACTCATCTTCGTTGGCCTCACCGATTAGTTCAACAGTGTCATTTCGCCTGTCTCGGAACCTGTCCCTGATGTCATCAAATGACAAACCATTTACTTTGCCACTGATCCTACTGAATGATGACCTAGACTGTACTGCATTACTGACACACTCATGGTCCTCAACAGGTGAAGTAACACGAGGGGACACAGAGGAGGATGAAGCATCCACGTCATTCCGAGCCACTGCTTCAGACTTGGCCTTGTGGAGCTTCTGTTTTAACTCTTTCAAGCCCTTAAGCTCTTGGTATCGAATCACTGTCTGTCTAGGCACTGAGGCCAGGTATGCTGTTGGATCAAAGTTGGAGAATGGGAAATTGACTACCTTCTGGGACTTAATCCACTTCCCATTTACAAACTGGAACCTCTTCAGGTGCACAATCTGAAATCAGAAAAAAATCATCCTCAAGAGTGGACACTTCAGTTGACAATTAAAGGCAGACTTTACGACATTGATATGAGAATGTTTAAAATAAGAATAAGGAAATATATGCACAAAAAATCCACAAACATTTTTTTACTGGTTTTACTATTTTCTCTCAAAATACTGTAAATTATGTCAATTTTCCACTATTATATGTATGCTAGCTTTTTGGTGTGTTTAACATTGCTTCTATTTCTAATTCTATTATAAATTTAGAATATATTAATACCTTTATCCAACATAAAACCAATATTACTTCGCCACTAATGTCAGTGCAGCCACTAATGGCAGCAATCCTTGGCTGATAAGCTAACTAAAACCTTATGAACAACAAAGCTATCTGATTTATACAGCAAGATATGATATTAAGAAACTAAATATAACTCAGGCTCTCTCCATATTTACATAAATCAGTGTGAGGCCATGTAGGTTGCCTACATACATGAGATAAAACTTATTTGACTCAAGTTGCAAAAAAGGAACTTTCTTTACATAGAATTTTTTTCTGAGCTACATACAATGACTTAGTGTTATTTAGATGGCCTTCAGAAATATTCACAAGGAAAACTGCTATTGTTTTATCACTGTCATTTTTCATCATTGCAGGAAAAAAATGCCAAAATATTTTAGTTTCTAGTCTTGACAGATGCCTCAGCCTAGTTCATAGCCTCAGAACCTTGAGGCAAATTCTTAGTTTCCATGACCAGCTACATCAAACAGCTCTAAAACATTAAAATCATTTACTCTCACCATTCACTATTCAAGCAATTTAGAAACAACTTAGCATGATAAATTATGACATGAAGATGTCAGAAACAATATCTATGGGCCTGGATAGCATCTAAGTTAGGTCTAAAAAATATTTTATCATGTGAAATCACATTTATGATTTCTTATTGAATATGCCTAGCAGTAAAGGTGTGAATCTAACCAGCCACTTCAACTTTATCCCATTAAATTCAACAACTTAAAGGTACCGTATAAACTCGTGTAAGAGGTGCACCTTTATTCCAAGAAATCGCAGCCGAAAATGAGGGTGCGCCTCTTACACGAATTTTTATCTGCCTGCCTTACTCTCAAGTCCCTGGAGAGCTGAGTGACCTTGGTGCTCAGCGTGAGTCATCAAGGGGAGGGGGTCGTTCACTCGCTTGTTTAGGGTAGACGCAGTCGCCTAAAACTTGACAAGGCGAGGGTGTGGGATGCAATTTGGAGGGGGTGGGACATCGATTGGCCGTACAACAAGTGCAAGCACTGGAATTTTCCACCCCGTCACGTCGCCCCTACTATCCGTTGCAAAATTCCGTCACCCGAGTTTGAAGACTTATATCTCAAAGATGACTCAATCAATTTTAAAGTGAAGTACAACAAATCAAAGCTTGCTTATTTCTGCGTTGAGTGATGGTATACATAATGTTTTACCGTTTATGTTGATTTCAGTGTGTGCTTAAAAATGGAATTTTAGCGCATTGTTCCGAGTACCAGACGGATGCATCACATTTACGGCTTCGTAATAACAACACGGATCAAGATATTGAAATTTCCTTTACAAATTGCAAAAATATTGTAGCTAAGATCTTTCTTAACAATCATAGGAAGTTTCATATTATATAGTGCATTAGTATTTTAGTTATTGATGAAATTGCAAGACTGCGTTATTTTCCGTTCCCTGCATCCCTGAAAACCTCCGTTGGGACCTTCTTCAAGCTATCGAGTTCATCATCATGAATCCACTTGTTAAACATAAATGTTAATCAATATAGATTAACATTTATTTTGGAAAAAGAGCGCACTGAACTGCCAGGAACATGTCCAGAGGAGAAAGGGAGAGGCGCACGCTGTAGGGGTTGATGGGGCCAGTCCCCCCTGAGGAACTCCTTCCTCCACCTCTCAAGCAACATTGAGTCACCCTTTTTTCTCACTTTTAGCATAATGTTTCAACCTGCCCCCCCCCTCCTCTTAAGTGAATGTAAGATGATCCCAACCCCCTCCCCCAAAAAGTCTTCTGTAATACTTGATTGGCCCCTTAGAAGTCCGACGAGAGTGATCTAGGGAGTAGATTACAAAAGTGTCCGTGTGCATAAGACGAAAGCCCTCACACCCTCCACCTCCTATGACTTTGTCACTGAGGTGGAGGAGAGCGGAAGGGGGAAACAAGTTCGTAACGGCACAGTTCGCCATAGTGTCCAAAAATAGTTAGATTTTTAGCAAGCAAGGGTCCACCGTTTTAACTATTGCGACCTCAAAAACGAGTAATGACTGATGTTCTTTACGTATCGTATAGAAGACAGATGTCGCCAGAGGTTGACCCTACTAACATCTGCATATTCAATCCTTTTCCTCGCCCATATACGTTCCGTGAATACAGCTGAACCTAGCCCAGGAAACAAATGAAACGCGACTTACGATGTTTGTTGGGCTGTAGGCTAGGTGGGCTACATCACCTTCTTGACTCTTCACCAGAGGCCACCAGCATGTTAACAAGGGATAAATGCTTTAAATTCCATAGACAGTTATGATTTCTTTCAAAGTTTGATTTTTCAGCTTATGATGTGTTATCTATGCCTTTTTGTTCGTTTTTTACGTGGCAGACACTTGGTTATTTTGCATTTAACATGTTCGCATTCCCGCTCGTCATCACTTACAGCAAAATACAATTTGTAAAAGTTAAATACAGTTTAAAAGACCCATACTCACAGCAACTACGACTTGTGCATTAGGAAAATGTTGGGGGAAAACGGCATTAAAAATCAGAGTTTGGTGTGACTGTGCGGAAGGCTTTGATAATGGCCGAAAGTTCGAAGTTAGGTCTGTAAAACCTCGTGGTAGTAGAAAAAAAAGCCCCAATATTTTTTCTTCAACTTCGACATTTAAAAAGCAGGGTGTGCTGCTTACACAGGTGCGCCTCTTACAAGCGTTTATACGGTAACTACACCAGTTTGAAGTTATGTTATACATCATAAAAAGGATCCTCCACACCAATGACAGTGAATTTAATTTAATTTTATATTCCTTAATTTCAATTTAACACAGTATATTTGACCTTCAAGGGTTGACACAATACATGATTGTTTTTCCTTAAATTTTATTGAAAAAAATGAACACTTATCTAATTCTTCCATAGTATGATTGTAAAAAGTACTTACAAACATTACTCACAAACTCTAGCTAAAATGACAAATAATCTAGGAGAGCAAATCTATTTGGTTCACTTTCATAATTACAGTTAATTTTCATTTAATGCACGAATTAAAGGTTGCTACTAAAATTTACTAAAAATGCTTACACAAGTTTTAGTCAACCTCAAAAATAGCACCAAGTTAATAATGTATGGATTAAACAATGATTATACTCATAACTAAGATTTTTCATGGTTTTCTACAAAAAAGTATTTCCTACTGTGTCTCCTATTAGTTCACCCCAGTCGTATAAATTCATACCAGTATTGGAGGCAACCTCCAAATCTGCAATGTCTTGCTGGCAAGTTGATGGGTTCGGCACTGGGAACAATAATATTTCTCATCCTCCCCAAGGTGCTCCTCTTTGGTAAATGCTTCTAAACAAAAATCAAGGTCAATTGGCTCAGACTGCTGCTGGCGAGTCCTTGACACACTTGGATGCTCCATGTACTCCTGTAAGAATACCTCATGTAAGGTACACTGAAGAATTTTAGATCCAACCACACAAAAGAAATTTCTACTCAAGAAAAAATACTTTTAAAGATGGAAAAAAATCAAAATATCTTGACTCTGACAGCCATTAAAAGCCTGAGATTTATCACCAAGTTTATTAGTAATTAGCAGACCAGGTATTTCAACCAAAACACTGATCACAGCACCAAACCTCAATATAATTCCTAAGAAGTAGGAGGCATAATGATACTCCATATGCATACAATATCCATGAGGTATAATCCAGAATTTTTATTGGCCTTAAAAGGAGAAAATACTAAGAATATCAGGGGGGCTATTACGTATCATGAGTCGCTCAGCAATAACTCTGTTTTCGGCTATTCGGAGTAGCTGTGACTCAGTTGTACCCTTTTGCGATTACACATCATGATTTTCTCATTGCCGCGGCTTAAATAGTAGCCTCCCGAAGTCACCCTCGAAGGAGGGGGTCACAAGTCGAGCCGCCCCTTTGAGTCGCAATTGCTTGGCGATAGTCAACTGTTTGTTTGCATTGAAAATAGTAATGGACACGAAGTGGCGAATTGTGGGTATTCATTCTGAGGTCTCTTTAGTGTCAACATTATATTCGTGCCTCAAGCATAGATTGAGAGTGTTAAACGATACATTTGGTTGTACGATGTGAGTTTCAATTATGTTGTGCAGCGTTCACGTACGATGGAATCAATATCATTAATTGCCGAAGACGTGATAGCTTGTGTTGCTGTTATTTCCCCCCTCAAAAGATAGTGCCTACCCTAGTCCTCGTTTGAAATGCGATTAACAGTGCTTAAATTATTCGTGTGCAATAAATCGTTGGCATTCATTCTGAGGTCTCTTTAGAGTCAACATTATATTCGTGCCTCAAGCATAGATTGAGTGTGTTAAACGATACATTTGGTTGTACATTGTGAGTTTCAATTGTGTTGTGCAGCATTCGTGTATGATTGATTCAAGATTATTTATTGCCGAAGACATGATAGCTTGTGTTGCTCTTATTTCCCCCTCAAAAGATAGTGCCTACCCTAGTCCTTGTTTAAATTGCTATTAACTGTGCTTAAATTATTCGTGTGAATATTCAACATGAAATGATAAGTGAAAACTTATGAACTTAAATTACATTTCATTGTGGTCCTTGTGTTTACTTCTTTACTATTTCTACGTTGGTTGAAATGGTGGTGCAACATGAATTTCAATAAAAATCACAGATAGACGACATAGTTGTGATTATATTAGAGCATGTACCTATGGCCTTTTTCATCAACAGTGGCATTTATTATAATAAATTTGAGGTTAGAGACTAGCCATAAATTGTTGTTGTGTGCACCTAAAGAGTTATGGAAGTGAAAATCATTTGACTAGCCATTATATTTTGTTTTATTGGCCATGTGGATGTATTTGTAGAATTGGTTGAGTAACTGATTTATTGGTAAGTACTTACAATACGTAATTAATATAGCCACGAGAAGCTACACTGAAAATTTTCAAGGCATTAAGTATTGTCAAGAAAGTAACTTGGAATACCTATTTTAAAGGATTTTAATTCATTATCGAGCACTGAGTTACTCTATGACTTCATTGTGTAAATATTACTACGCTCTTGTATCTTCGAGCTGCATGACATACTCTACTCCATATCACAACCATTCCGGGAAAATAAAAATGTTATTATAATAGCAAGGCTAAGGCAGTATGAAAGGAAGGAAAGGTTAGGGTATCATGGAGGAAATTTTTAAAGGAGCCAGTGCACTAGAGCTACCAGCAATAACGAAATTATTTCTTATAAATTGCGCTATCTATGCAATGTTGCAGTGAGAAGGCATTTGAGTGGTTCAGCCGATGTATTACTTGTTCAAAGAGAGTATTGTTAGCAGCTTTTTCCGATGTCATACTTGATCATTGCCCTAAAATATCAGTATATCATAACAAATGCTCACTTTCATCATTTACTAGCTGAGCTGGTAGATTTGCAGGAAATTACTGAGGATGAATGTGCAACTAACCACCAAAGCAGGTACATAAATTACTGTGAGGAAAATTGATTATTTATTGGAGAGACTCTTTGATCATCATCGTGTTCCCGCAGAATTTATGCATATTGTATTGTAATTGCAATGAATTAACAGTAGTTATAAAGTGGAAATGATTGAGGGCGCGAATCATGGGTATTCTGCATAATTACAGGCTATGTTAACGTATGCATAGTATCCATCCTATGTCCTAGGGAGTTCATAAACAAATATTTTGCCATATATATCGCAAGTTCTATAGTTCCTAACATGCCATTGTGGAGTCCATTATCGTACCACTTCAAATGAAATTATGTTCTATCCTGCCCATTACCGAGCGACATTAGCATCAATTTCAGAGGTTTCTATATAAAAAGGCAACAAAAAATTGCCCAAATCTGTCAAATTGTAATATTAAATAGAGCGAGAATATTCTATCACATAACAGTGGTACTCGCCAGTCGTCTACTGATACATAGGACCCCATGTGACTTTTATAAACCGCCTGCTCATTGGCCCGGAGCGTTATTAGCTGACTGTTCAGAAAATTCTCATACACTGCGTTGTCGCCCAAGGAAGGCCGACGAGTCGCAGGCGGGGAATGAGTGACCCCCCAGATGCATAATAGGAAAGGGCGACTCAGAGGGGGTGAGTCCCAGAGGGTGACAAAGTTGTCGCCTATGATACGCAATAGCCCCCCTGAGGTAAATAAGTTCAGAAACCTACAGTAGTTAACACAGACTGTGCATAGCAGAGGATGCATACATAGCCTGTATTTTTATTCAGGGTGTATTTAGATATATTTTGCAATTTTTTTGGCACAGAGGGATGGGCCCCTGAATGTGTTAAGGACCAGGAGGAGATTCATTGACTTTCAGCAAAACCTACCTTAACCAGTAGACTACTTAAAAAAAAAATGAAGGTAAAATTGATACTATTGACTAAATGCAAAACCCATAGGAACCAGCAAAATTTCAGGAAAAAAGCATGTCATTGGTTAAACTTAGGTATTCTTCTGGTTTTACACAAGGCTAGAAATGTTTTTTTCTAGGAACAAGAAACTGTTCGAAAATATAACAGCTTTCATGCCACTAAAACACACGCAAAGCCTTCTTAGTGCAGGTAACATACCTGAATGCCAATTGGGAGATTCAGGTTTGAATTCCAAAGTAAAGTTGAATAATTTTTCATTGTGGATACCACCTTCTTTGGTATACATCAAAGTGAGTCAAAATATCACTAATAATATTTTCCTTGGGTGACATTCAAACCCAATTTCATGAAATGCCCATAATGATAAGCAAACATCAGAGTAGAAATAGGAATTTGTGATAATGAGTACCAAATTCAGTGAATGATTTTTTGGCTATTGAGGGACTTGATTACAAAGAGGTTCTAATATATTAAAGGCAAAGAGGAAAATAGTTCTTTGCAAAAACTCAGAAAGAAGGTAGTAAACATAAACAAATAAGATGTATAGTCGTCAGTTACACACAGTATGTTGCTTATTCAAAATCATGAGCCACAGAGAACATTACAGTGACTCAGTAGATATTATGGCTAGTAGTAATATCTCACCTTCTCCAGTGAGGTTTGATAGCGAAGGTGAAGAGCAGTAGGATCCCAATCAATGGCCAAGTAATTGGTACCAAAGTCTAGGATGGCATCTGAGCACTGAATACGACAACCTCGGCAGAAACGATACCATGGACACAAGGCACACAGCATCCCATTCTGTTGAACTGTTTTCAGCACAAATGGGAATTCATATCCTAGGCTGTCATCACTGGAAATGAAAATATTTCATTGAAATGTAGGAATGCCTTTCCCCGTCAGCTCCACAAGCTGAATTATCCACGTAAGAAGGGTATCAGGTTTGTGTGGTGGCCAATGTACTAGCTTAATATCCTGAAGACATAGGTTTAAATCCCAAAGGTCATAGAGATTAATGGGTGAAATCCAGATCCCTCCTTGGGTGCTGCATGGAGGGCACTTCCAAGTATAGAACTCTCTCCAACCAAGGGTATGTTAAACTGTGAACTCCTTGGTACTTTTAATAAAGAACAGGTTAATACCAATGATACTTTTCTATCCATCCTTTCAACATCCCTCATTAATTCCTTTCCTTACTAACATTTCCCCATGCCTAAAATGTTAGAATAACCTTAGTTGTGCGCCACCCACCAATCAATTGGGTAATCAAAAATACTAGAATTATATAAAAATAATTTTTTGTTATCTGTAAAACATACCACACAAACTTATTGAGAAAACAATTTTGATTAAATGGTGGGGTTGGATGATACACAAGTAGAACTTCAGACTGATGTGCACTCTTCCTTGATTCCAAGAGTGAACGAACGATGAGTTAATTACCTAGTCTTCAGTTGACCTTCCTACCTTATACTTAATGATTTATGAGCAATGTGGGCCTCTTTATTTAGTTTTGTGATCAGAATCAAAGTGGCTGATATCCGATGGTTGTTTATCCAATGTTTGGAATTGAGGTTAAAAAAAAAACATAATGAGAATCATATATCCCGGAAGGTTTATGTTTTCATAGATTCAATAGTATCAGACGCAACATTATAGAACTCCTTCATGATTGACCAAGAAAGGAAATCCACGCAAAGTTCCACAGATATTTACAGTAGACTCTCCTTATTACGGAGTTCATGGGACCAAAAAATCGGCGGTTCGTAATAATGTTGTTCATATCAACGTAGTTTTTTATATATATATTGTAAAAAATATCCATATGCTCTTTTTTGACCCGTTTAACCTTTTGTATGTTACAGCCATGCTGTGAAATGATATGAGACATATAAATAACAACCAAATTATGCACAAAGGTGTGAAATCAAACAGTCTAATTTGTTGTCCGAAAATCATACTTTACGCTATTTTTTGTAGTAATCATCGCAAGCCGGGAAATTAATTCAGCTGGGAGATTAATTCCACGTAAAAACTGCTCAGCTGCTTGTACAATTACTATGCGGCAAAATTAATATAGTAGAATTCCAAATTTAAGTATATAGATTTTATGGAAAATTTGATTTCGCGTAAGTTAGTGAGTGGTCCCGCCTGATTCCTTCAGCAATATGGAATTATTATTTGACCTCCTCATGAAATCATTATTTGACTTCACGCAAATATGTTACACGGCAAAATCTACATTGTTTACAAACGACTTTCGTCTGCCTCCGTTGAAAAATCTGAGGCGTATAAGCATGGTTGCGTTCGTAGCAAAAGGGAGGAATGCCAAATTTTATCATTCATAATGTTGCTGAAGTTTATTTGCTATGCCTTCTCAATGACGAAATTTAAGACATAAATAACAAATTTTTCTCATCTAAACAGAAGAACTGACGTCTTTCTCTCCAGACGAGCGAATGAGAGTCACAATTTCATAACATATCAATGCATACCTACTATGTGTTGGGATTTTGAGGCCAGAATTTCAGTATGCACGAAGATACTTATTCAACAATGGAAATATGATGCTGAAACTTCACATGTGGCATAGTCATTCCCACAAGCCCGGGAAGAGAGTTTCCCCAGGTCATAACAAAGCACTGATAACACTTCGTCGATTCAGACTTGAGTCATTGCCCTGCTGATTGCTAGTGGTAACGCTAAGCTGCTGCTACCTGTTGAGCCAAGGCCTGGCTGGGAAGCTGGTTGGGGAGGTAGGATTAGCTGGGAATTGTGCCGGATTGGGTGAGTGACCTTCAGAGGGAAAATAGAGGCATGAGATGTTCGGGAGGGGTGAAAGGGAAGAAGAAAAGTCCTTATCTTTCGTTTCTTCCCTTTCACCCCTCCTCGGCCTCTCATGCTCTCTCACACTCCTTTCGAAGTGCAGTAACCCAGTGGGAGTTCTGTACCCTCAACCCAGTTATATAGCTTATGCGAAGTATTCATTGTATATATTTTAGTTCTCAAGCTCTTGGGTAAAATACGTGTGGCAAAGCTTCTTGATTTATAATGCAGCGTCGTGCATAGCCGAATGAATTTCGTCATTTATGAGACAGACTTCGTAATAAAGTATATTTTGTTCCTGTGGAGACCTGGAATAAGGTTGGTTATTTCGTAATTTCGTAATATAGTTTCTTTACCATACATTTAGATACCCCTATCGTCGGGACGAACGATTTGGTTCGTAAGAACGAAAACTTCATATAAACGTTGTTTGTAATAAGGAGAGTCTACTGTATTAGGTACAACCAGTGTCGATACAAGGTTTCATCATGCCTGATGATACCCAGTATCGAAACTGGTTGAACCAAGTAAATACATATCTGTGGAACTGGGCAAGTGCATTTCCTCTATCAATCAATTACATATTCGTGCTCATGTTGTGTTGACCAAGTTAATGGTTGTGGATGAATATTTTGTGGTGAATTAGCTCAACAAGTCACATTAATGTAAGGTCCTGAGTAATTTTATATATAAGACATTCTGAATCTCAGTACATTCTACTGAAGCGTAATTTTTCTTTTCCGGATTATGCAGATGGAAAAAATAAGATTTTTACATGTCATGATTAGTCACAATATTACAGAGCGATGTTGAAAATCAAGACTATTCTGTAACTGAAAGTTGGTTGTGACCTTCAAGATGTCAAGACAAAAAATAAATTTCTTCATGTCCCTAGGATTCCCAACCATTCGGTGTCCATGAGGATAGAAAACCTATGGCTACACTACACACAAGATTGGCTAACACACAAGTATGCAGAGAAATCAGGATTGATTTTTTTTCCACCACAGCTACCTGACTGAAAATATTAATAGTGATCCAATGTGAGGAACTAAACAGTTCCTCACATTGGATCATAAATGTAATGCAATTTTTACTGGAGAATAATACAACTGAATGTAAAACAGATTAAAAAATGTTCTTTCAATGCAAATGACAAGAGAAGAATTACTGTATTGAAGATAATTACCAATCCTGAGCATGATTTGGAGCACCAGATGCTTCTGAAGGTGGTAGAGGGGACACAAGCCTTGCAACTTGAAGCCAAACAGCTTGGTATAAATCCTGGTGGGTGGTCATTTCTCCACATGGAACAATCAGTGGAAGGCCAAACAGACTTGGTTTTGTTTTTTGTGATGACAGAAAGTAGACCTCTTGCCGAATCTGGAAAGTAATGACAAAATTAGACAGAAGGAATAAAAAACATGAATTGCCTCAATGATAAAGAAACTGCTTACATATTCTACACACAAAAACTGGATCTTGCAGTACAACTTTTTAACTATTTCTAAAAGATTAGGAAAAGCCTCTCAGTCAACTTGCTCAGAGAGATATCTTACGAATTATGGCAAATTTCATCATTAAGAAGGTTTAGGGGACAAAATATTTACATTGACTATTCCAAAATTTGTTAAATGTGGAAATTTTTTCTCCATGCGTTGGACCAATTCAATGCTAAAAAGAGCCATAGCAATGTAGTTGGGGGAAGGAGAGAATACTCCAGCTCAGGCAGCACCAGCAATAGCATCCTCCCATAACATTGCCAGAGAAAGGAAAGAAATACAAAGGGAAACCTTGATTACAGAAGGAAATTCAATAGAGTAAAATATATCACTATTAATAGCATCATTCTAATGAAGAGTAATGAACAAAGTGTTTTAATTGTTCTAAATAAAAGCTCATAAAATGAAAGTTCCCAAACTATTTCAAAATAAATAATAATTCCTTGATTTTAAAGGGTTTCATGGAGGGTAAGGTTTTCAAGAAAGGTAAGGTAAAAATTTTGCATCAATGTCTGAATGTCATGGGTGACATTTAATGAGAAAATTAGGAGTACAGTAAATTTTTGAAATCTGATTATATTTTTCACGACTTCGGTTTGAGAATTTTTATTACATTTTGCTCACAAAATATTTGCATTGAAGACTGTGAGTGCCTTTTTGGTCATCTTTGGCATCACTTTTCGGTTGCTGGAGGCTATTTGGAGTAGTTGCTGCATTTGTTACTCATCCTTGGTCAATTCAGCCTGAGAATACTCCTAGATGAGCTCAGCAAGGTCGTTTACGACCCCACTCCCAAAGTAGTAACTAATTTATGCCTGCATATCAGAACCTTCGATAGGTGGTGGAAGAAATGGTGGGGAGTGGCACGGAGGCCCAGGAGCGTGGGCTTTTCAAACAGGTGGCACCTGCTTATGTGAGCCTCCATGCTAAATGAAAAGCTGCGTGTGTGACCTCTAAATATAATCCGATTTCCGAAATTTTTCGCACACCTCATTTTCTCACTGAATGTCACCATCTGAGACCCTAAGACACGACATTCAGACATTGATGCAAAATGGGACACCCTATTGAAGGAGTGGCCAACCCTGTAAAATCATCAAGTACATTCAAGGAGTCCTATAGCACACACATTGAATTCAAACCTAAGACTCCTGAGGAGAACCTCAGCCCATGATGCTTCCTTGCCAGCCCAGACCATCATACAATGTTAAGGAAACATGATGGTAGTTTTACTTAAGATGCTTTACAGAGGAAGGGCTCATTATTCACAAATTAGCACTAATAGAAGTAAGGTGGGCTACCAAAATTCACAACATCCCAAAGCTTTTCTCTCAACTGCAAAATGGTCAATATGTTACTCACATCGGCATGGGTGCTCCCCACTGTTTTAAACCAATGAATGAAATTTTATTTCAACATACAACTAAAGACAAATTTGAGATGAGCTCCAACATTGATTGCATGAAAGAACTCGAGGTTGAATGTGTTGATTATAGCAGTGGCTTACCACCACTGCTTGGTTCAATGATGATTGATAATTCTTTCAAATAGGCCCTGAATTTTAGGTAACTATCACATCTTAAGCAAAACACATGTTGAACCAAGCAGTGGTTTATCACCACTGCTTGGTTCAACAGATAGTTCTTTCAAATAGGCCCTGAATTTTAGGTAACTGTCACATCTTAAGGACATAAGACTCCCTTCAGGACATAAGACTCCTCCAGGATTGAGCAGGCATAATTTTAAAATTGAAACATTGCAATTTTGCGAGTATAAACTTACCATCTTGCGATGTAAGGCAATGATGAAACCTTGTCCACCCTCAGCTCCTGGCAGGCCTCCACCAGGTAGCACATTCCCAATTCCACCAATAACACTGCCATCAGAAGGACTGCTCCCGAGACTGCTTCCCAGGGCAGTGGTGCTACCACTTATGCTACTAGAGTTACTACCACTGCGCTGCTGAGGGAAGTGACTGGTAGCAGCCGCCGTGGAAGAAGAGGCAGAAGATGTTGTTGAGGATGCCGAAGAACAGGTAGCAGACCCTACTCCAGATGATGACTCGGGTGAATCAATAGGCATAGCAGGTGATGACTGTTTATCCAAGAAGTCAGCATGAAGAGAACAAGATTATAAAATTTTCCAGAACTTTCAAAAATATTCAACAGACAGTAAAATAATTTACAATGTATTTAGAGAAGAATCACTTAGATGTAAACTTTATGTGCTAAGACTTAAACAAGTATGTAAAGAGTTATTCATTTAAACTGTGATATTATCAACTACTTCGGTACATTATAAGTATGTAGAACTATTCAGTCACACCTCATTTCACAGGAGGGGAAGGTTCTAACTAGGGATGAGTCGATTCGACTTTTTTTCGATTCAGATTCTTTCAAATCAATTCCCGATTCTCGATATTGATTCTATCGATTCTTTTTCCTAATAACAGGTGGGGTATTGATATACCAGTAGCGTACGACGATTACTTAAATTCAAGTATTGGCTGAAATAAAATAACGAAGACAATTATGTAGCTCAAAAAGTATATTTATTAACAAATAGTACATATATTCTCACCTTATTGAGGTACATAAAAAGTACAAGTTGATAGCCTACACCCAAAATTACTGAGACATGTATGATGTGATAAACGAAACTTGATTTGAATATTTATCTATCTGGAATCGATTGAATCAGAAACGACTTTAGGCGATCGATTCTTGATACTGATTTTAATCCTGAGAATCTGCGGAATCACGAATCGACATTTGGATTCGACTCATCCCTAGTTCTAACAATAATAATTAAAATACAAATTTGCCCAAACATAAGCATATTTATATACTATAAGAAGGAATTCACTTCACGTATTAGATAAATCTTACAGTGACCACTGTGAAAATATAACATACTATTGGGAAACTTTTAAAACAACATTCCCTCCAAATATTTATAGCTAATATAGCAATGAAAAGTAGTAGGAATTCAACGATCTTTGATTTAAGCTAAACTCAAGCCCAGTCATCTTAATATTCGCTTCAAGCTTCATGCTACACTTCTTGACAAAAGTAGAATCCAAATGGCAAAAACATTAACTCGAAGGATTTGCTTTAGTCAATATGATGTGCAAATGAAAGGTGCAGAAACAATACAAATGAATAGAAGAAAATATCAAGGAGTATAAAAAAGATGAGTGTCTACTTCTGTCATTAAGATTGTTTCTAGGGAAGCTTCATCCAATAGAGTAGTTTTGTGCCTCTTTTTCGGCCTTGTATAATTTTAGTGAGTGTGCTAACTCCGGTTATTATAATGACTGGGAGCTTTCCTGGCTAATCTGATTAATGAACAGCTCTTGGGATTTCTTCAAGGTAAGGTTCTTTTTTACTTCCAATGTTGGATAGGAGAGTTGCGGGTCGAAATGTTGAAAATACCAGGGAACTTTACTTGGTGGAAAACCCGAGAGCTCTTCAGTCATATTTTATAAAAATCAATGCCATACATTTTATTATTACAGTCCCTTATCTGCATAAAAGTTAAACGATAATATCTTCTCTTAATAATATAATAAAATAATAAATAATAAAAAATAATACAAATATAATAAAATCTCTTCATAAAAAAGAAAAGAATAAAGTTGGTTTGAAATGGGCAGAAAATTCATAGTATGGAAGAATGTATATGTAAAATATATAAATAATGGAATAATGGAGTGGTTGCTGAAGTTAAATTTTATGAATGATTTAATTATTAGTAACTTTTTAGTAGGGAACCTAACCTCAAAGAAATCCCAAGAGCTGTTCAATAATCAGAATAGCCAGGAAAGCTGCTAGTCATTACGTATTTTAAAAAACACAGAGTTAGCACACTTACTAAAATTATACAAGGCTGTAAAAGAGGCACAAAACTATTTACTGGATTTTCATTGGTTCTCTGAAATAGTATAATATGTGTGGACATACTTTAAAGAAATTTATTAGAAATAACAATTGCGCTAAGGACATTTAAATTTGTAACACATAGTATTTACTCAAGTTAAAGATCAAGGAGGCATTTTTCACACATTTTCAACCAGAACATCTAAACCTCAATATGTGCCAGGCGCTTTTCACTCTTATACACCTTTAAATTAGATAAGAACAGTTTGAACAGTCATGAATAAGAAAAGTTAGTATTTCATATAACTACCTAGACTAATATTATAACAGCCCTATGGAAGAGTTTCATACTAATGTTAATTATTTCAACAATTAATGTTATTTTGAAATTTATTAAATCAACTCCATTAAATATGGTTCATCAACTAACATAATTATAATACCCTTAAAACTGAATTGCTTACACTTAGCCACAATATATATAGACTTTTTACTATTCTCATGGCACAGCATACTTTTAAACGTCTCTTAATATTAACACACAAAAACTAGGTATACAGGCTAACACTGAAACATTTATGAATACATTTTATATATGATATGGAAAAAATATCAAACTATATAATATTAGATTATCCAAATTATAATAATGCATATGATCTTTCTCACTTTCCTCAAAAACAATTTCTTAAATACCATTCAAGTGACTGCTTGTCCAATAGCATTTAATTATCATCACTTAATGACTTCAATTTCTTTTTACTTATGAAAAAGTAATGTACGATTGACTTTGTTTTTAAATGGGATGCTGTATATGTGGTCAAATTTATAGATACGTTAGCCCAACGGATAAGATGGGCCTTGATGCCATAATGGCAGAACTTATTGACTCTGGTAAAAGATCTGACAACCATAATTATGGATCATAGCATAAATATAAATTAGAAGTACCTTTCTCTAGAAATGAAAAACTAAGCAATATTTCAATGCACTTGCACTTAAATTGTTTAACAAATTACGACAGGGTGTAAAAGCTACAAATAATATCAAGGCTAAACACATGATCGAAGAAAGGCTGAAATAAAACTGATTTTATCATATGGATGAATATTTCCAAAGTATCTGGTCTAACATTTTGAGGAATACTACTAATGTACAATGTCTGACTAGCATATTTGGGTTAAATAAATACAATTATTTTTATAATAATGTCCCTTGGTATATTCTCTAACACTGTGTAATGATTACATTTCAGAATGTCAACTTTATGTATATATTCATGACTGTACTGATGTTTCTGTATTCATTATGTTTCCCTTTTGCATTAGCTGAATAAATTCCCCTTAGTATTTCGCCATAACTAAGTTACAGTGGCTACATCAAATGCATCATACAAAATAAAGAGAAGAATAACAATATTCATTTCATTCTGAAAATGTGTGTATGACGACTGAATCAAACAATTACGGATACCAAGGAAAGACTTAAGGAGACTGGGGAAAATCCAGCAATTCCAAAATTTTTAGTAAATATATAACATTCCTGACTGCAAAAAGCAATAACAAACTAAGGTTAAATAGGGATATAAATTTAGCAGTGTATTAGACTGATAGCAAAAAAAATTTGTTCCAATGGGTGTATTATAATTGATTGAAGAAGAAAGCATAGTACCTACTCTGTGAAATGGAGAATCACAGGGAAAATTGTCTAAAAATAATTCATCCTCTGGGTTAAACACAAATACAGATGCAAGTAATTTCAAAATTGAAAACTGTTTCCCTGAGGCTTTCTACCCTGTGTAAATACAAGTTTACTAGACATGAAACCCTTTCTGAGATAAACAGGGGGATAGACGGAGACTTTGTGAGGAATAAACATTCTTGAAAACCACCACAGTGAGGCTTTTCAGGTTGAGTGTTTGTGCCCTGTAGCTGGTCCCCTTTAGGAATTAATTTTCCTATAAATCACAACAGCGAGGCTTTGCTGGTTTATTTTACATGAGAAATCTGCCACTTAGCAAGTAGTGCTAATTAAAGTTTTTTATTTTAACTATGGAGGTTGGAGATTTAGTTCTATATCTTGCTACTTAAAGAGGCCAAAGAGCTCATATGTCCAAGATTTTAGCTTCAGAACACATTTGAGTCGTTTGATTCAATCACTTTAACCCTTTTGCTGCACATGACGAGTATGTACCATCATCAGTTGCCTATCTCTCTATGCTCATAACAAGCAGGTCTCATCATCATTTATACTAACGTTATTCATCTCTCTATGCACAGGAGTAAAAATCCAGCACAACAAAAGGTTTACTTACAGTCTTACCAAAAACCATATATTTTTTAATTAAAAATATTTTTATTTGTTGTACAGCTCCAGCAAAGATCCTAAATGTTATGGTATGATAGCATTACGTAAAATTGCACTGTCACATCAGGAAAGAAAAAAGTTTTGGTGGAGTAGTGATTCCTACACAAAAAGACTATGTACCCCTTGATATCTTTCATCAAGCCCACAATGAAGGAGATGGCCAGTTTCTCACCTCCCTTTCTTCATATCTTGAAAAGTCCTTCCCTTTCCATTGCAATTCAAAATTGAACTCCACAGTCAATAACCTCCCCAAATAAGCAGCAGGAAATGATGTGTATAAACCTAAGCATATGTCAAATACCTATCTGTAATTTAACCCAGGGTAATACTTCAATAATGACCCCCTTCACCACCATCCACGATCTTTCACCCCAGGATGAAGAGCCTATTACAGAGGAGTGAATTTAAAACAACTACATCACCAGTTCTACATTTCATTATTGAATGTGATGAAAAGGAAACTTTGTGTAGCTCCACACCATGTTTTTTTTGGCACAATAGTTCTGATCAATTACAATAACTATAGAATCAATTTATAGGTAACAATTATCACATAAACACCTTATATAGGTAAGGCTTAATTGGAGGATGGGGTAAAGGGCACGTGGTGGGGAGGTAGAGTCATTTATAATAAGGGAATAAGCAAGAAGGAGCGTAGGGAAGGTAAGGTCTGGGCAAAAAATTACCGAGTCCAATGGTGATATCTGTGAGTGGCATGTATGTTATAAGCTAAAAGGAATGGCTTTAAATGCAGACATCTTCCCACTCCCCAATTCCCAAAGCCACTGTGCCACCACGTAGGTCATCACTTGACCCTGAAATTCTTAATCTATCCCTCCCTCCCCTTGCTTATTTCCATGAACAAATTTATTTCCTATTACACGCCCAAAATTTCCCTAAGTCTCATCCATTGTATAAAAAGGACTTAAACACTGTTTCAATGTTACATTAAAAATGATGCTAGAAATTGAAATAGATTAGAGCAATAAAAAATCTAGTGTGGACTTTAGAGTTAACATTTCAAAATATTATAGGTTGGTAGATTCCACAAAGTAATGCCTATCTCCAACAATTTCATCTGTTTATTGGAGTGAATTTCATTCATGGGAGGCCAGCAAATTGTCAGTGATTCAATGGCTCAACTATATAATTTGGCCCAAAATTCATTGCTAGATTAGGAAAATAATGTGAATCACAGCTCACGATTTGTGATGGAGGCATCATTATCATTGATTTGCAATGGTGAATCATGCCCTATCCTGCATGCAGCTTAATTTCTTCAATTTCACATTTCTTGCTGTTTCAAACAAAATACAAATATTGTGGCATCAAAGTAATATATGGATTCTTAGATGGCCATCAAAACATGAAGATTGAACTTTCTCCAAGAATTCCTCACCATTTCCCCATTAATTTCCCAGTATTTAGATGAAAAAAGCTTCATCATTAACTTTACACAGTTACATTTCCTCCTGGACACTTCTGGGAGCATACTGCCTACCAGGATCCTAATGAGCCAATGACCTGTCATCAGGTTTCCCAATGGACAAAACCATTATAGTATAATTCCTTCATTTTCTGGGAACTACCATGAAAACCAATGTGAAAATGAAGGAGTTCAATGTAGAGCACCGCAGAAGCCTTTGCTTTCAAACCATTATATTTAATACGACACCCATACCCGAGATGAGAATTAAACTCATGAATTCCGAGTTAGGAAGCACATATGTTATACAGATGACTTATCCAACTAACATGAAGAATCACCACCACTTTTTTCTTTATTTAATAGTATCGCATATATAGTAAGTTCCTAGTACCTAGTAGGTATTATTTAGAAACTAACATGGCAATTTTATCATGTTAATGATAGTGAGTAAAACTTTCCTTAGTTTTCCATAAGAAAATAAAATTAAGGGTTATATGGATTCATAGGATAGATAAGCATTGAAGAAAAGAATTAAAGGGCTTCAAAAAACTTATGAATACATGACATATTAGCATGAAATACAGGAATTAAAACATGAGTTTTGGCATAAAACACACAAATGCAGCAGTATAATAAACAATTGTACATTTTTTCCTGTCTTTAGTAAATTCCCAGAAAGCTATTACCATAAAAATATAGCCTTCACCTACCCACCACCATAGGGCATGCACTGGTAATGTTATAAGTAATTCCACCAAATATTTTAACAGCAACCATGAATAAAAATTCAATGCCTGGTCATTAGTCAATTTCAAAGGAAAAGGATTTTTTTCCCCAAAGAACAATCTTTCACCTCCCAAATATTATATAGACTTCAAAGACAAATAGCAAGTAATTCTATAAAAGATGAGCTAATGGTTGTGGTATTTACTACTTAAAGGGCAGTTATGAGCATTAAGTATTGGAAAATTAATATACAGATCACAGGCATGACAGAATAACACCAAATCATAATTGAAATATTTCCCCAGGATGTTACAAGGGCAAATCAAATGTGTAAATTAATATTTCAACAACCTTAAAGTGAGAGAATAAAAATAATACTCAAGTGCACTAAGACAAAATCTAGATGCTCATTAAATTACCATAGGTTAAATGTACATAAGCTATTCTAACTATGTTGGAAAGGTAGCATACAGGAACAAGTGACTACAATATGGACACACAGAATGAGCAATCAACAATCAAAAGTCATAATTGAAGGCAACACTTAAAATGGTAGCTTCAGGAATATCTTACTCATGAATTGTATCATTGTTAACACAAAATAGATTGATAATTGTATGAATTTAGGGGATAGGAATAGTAGCGAACACTTGAGGTAATTTGACATAATTCCAAATCTATGAGCAACACTCAATTTAGCAATGTCCCGTACAACTTTCCAGGATGGATTTAAAGCAGGGTCATTATATAATAATATAAATATAATATAAATCTGCAAAAACTTGATGAAAAATAGATCTTTATCGATTTCAATCCCTATTTTTCCAAAATCAAAATAGGTGTTTACATAGTTTTTTAGGTGATATTCGTTTGTGCAATTAATATTCTATTATATGATTCAGATGATTCAAAGTAAATACAAAAACAATAAGTGCATTAATTACGTGAAATTTAGTCAAAAAAGACATTGTGTTGAGAAGTGTCATGCGAGAAAAATCTGCAATCTTGCAGGTTGCTGGTGAAATATGAAACATGGTAACTTTACAGATAAATGACAAGCTGAGTGAGTGACAGTTCTATTGCAATACTATAATTCCTTCCTGAACCCAGAGTGCAAGTGAGGTTGCATCTCATGAGGGTCACTGTTATTTAAAAAACAACACAGGGGGAGAGAGAGTCCAACTTAATTGAACTGTTTCCATTTTTCATTGAGCGTTGGTTCCCTGGCAAAAGGTTGATTCTTTCTAGAATCATTACTGCACATGTATTTTGTTTGTATTTTTAATGATTTTCTTTTCTTGTCTCCACTCCATAAATTTGCCTTTTACCAGCCTGACCTCAAGGAAAAGAATATTCTAAGTCCAGTATTTTCATTACTTCAGAATCCACCATTTTCGATAGTCCATCCAGGCTTAATTTCCTAGTAGTTGTGGCTTAGATTTCAGCCCCATGCTTTCTCCAAGACTGAGGCACAATTTTTTTTAATACTTGTTTTTTCCTACCATTTTATTTACCTGCCAATCAATGCCATTTACCTCTCCAATACATTTCACCAATTAAAACTAATGTATGTTGATTACATTTATTTAAAATGTATCATCGATTTGTGGAGAATTCAGTAACAGATATTACGCTCTGATGTGCAATGTATCCTTTTCAAACATCACAACTCATGGTACATATATGTCAAGCAGTACTTTTTTACTTCTGAGACTTGAAGTCACCTGATGCACAGTTCCACAGCTGCAACTTATGAGAGTCTAATCCATCCACCATAAGTAATAACTAGCCTAAGTACATATCTTTTAGGGGTCAATAAGTGATCATAGAGTTGGGTCTGCACACACAACATAGAGTTTGGTCTGTCTGCTAATTATCTAATCAAAGCCTACTTTCTGCCATAGTTTTCTAACACTGGTATAATGCACAATCAATCAGAGCAAGCTAAGAATACACCAAGTGATATAGTCAGACAATGTAATAGCTCATGTCACATATTAGACTGGATTTCCCCCTGGCAGAGACAATTAAATACCCAAGCATCCCAAATGACAAGCAAGTAATTTAAGCTATGAGTGAAGCCTGACCCACTATCAACCACTGTTTGTTTAACTTTTCAGTAGCAGAATGAAATATGTATGCGAACAATAGCAGTAGTAGGTGGGTGGGAGAGTAAGGACAGAAAGAAAGAGAAGGGGAGGAGGTGCTAGTTGTTGGTGGACAGATCATTGGATAATTCAATAGTCATATGATCAAATATCCAATGATTGACGCATAAGGGTACTTAATAGTCATAAAAATTTCCAAGAGCATATCATTCATCATGTTATTGCACAAAAATAATAGGAAAAAACAAAAGAGATATTTATAAAAAAGAACTCCAAAGTTTGGCATGGGTATGTATACTTTCAAGATTCTAAAGAGGGCTCAGAATGGTTCAGAAAACACAAATATGTAGCTGATAAAAATTTCCAAGAGCATACACTATCTTTGTCTTCAATGCTATCATGTTATCACAACAACACCACCAAACCTCGGTAGTTAGGCTATCCTGGTTAATAATATTGCCAAGTAGGTATTTTTACTTGTTCAGTAAACTATTTGAGGGTAATAATCAGTTGAGATAACATGAATATATGTTAGACAACTTATATTATTCTCCAAAATGTCTACAAAATGCAGTAAGAGGGATGAATATGGTACGTCAAAGTTTTATGCCAATAAAATTCTCTTGTCGATCTTAGTTACTGTTTTTTGGATGCCATGGACTCACCATAGAAAAAAGAGTTTAAGGTAACAGGTGATACCTCAGGAAAATGAAGAAGTGATAACATTATCACAAAATGAAAGATATCAAGGTAACCAGGTTTTACGAGCTTATAAATTTTTAAGTGAAACATTCCATGCTAAAACATGTATTAGCTAACAATAATATGTATGTACCTTGATAATGGTGTAAGTTTGTCAAAACCTAGTTTAGTGTCATAAAACTGCCTGAAAATTCACTAAGCATATAAGTACGCATATTTCATTTCGTGATATTATTACAAAAAAAAACTTGGAAACATATAACCTAAATTTGGTGATCTAGACAATCACCACTAAATGATGCCATGGAGATCTCAATGGTTTTGAGAAGTGTAAAATGCTTTGCTTTGGACAATCAAATATGCACAGAGGGCTGGTAAGGCATTTGCCAAGAGTCTGGAGGAGTCTGAGCATGAAACTAAAGAGGAGAAGTGGTGAATTTTTCTCTGGCCTCACACCAATTTAGATTAGTTAGTTCTGCCGACATTCTAGCCTTGAGGATGGGTGACAAGTCGTTGCCCAAAACGTCGGCAGTACTAACTAATCTAACCGGTGTAAAGCCCGAGAAAAATTCACCAAATCTATCCGCCCGGAAAGTGTCAGATCTTTATTAAAGAGGAGAAGTTGTATTAGAAGCTCATGTTTTCTGATGTTCCATCAAATATATTGGTCATTGGCCATTGAAAAACATGAAAAACATCACCCACATCATAGAGTGATGGTAGTACAAAGTAAACTCTTTTTTTCTGAGCTTAGAGTGGTTGGATAGCCAACATTCATACATGTAATGATTAGTCAATAGATTACATATTCTCAGTAAAACTTTCACCGAAGAAAAAAATAAAAGTAGTAAATAAAAAATATATAGAATCTATAAAAAAAATAGAGTAACAAGGACCAAAAAACCGCAAAAACTGTACTGGATTCATCCTGGTATATAGTATCAATGTCAGTAAAAGGCACAATATACTTTTCTATAGAAGTGTGGAAAAGTACATAAGTCTTAAATGATATGAATATACTTTATTTCCAAAAAGTTAAACCCTGGAGCAATTGAGTTTATTATAGCAACAAACATGCATTCATATTTTTTCAGTTCCTAATGAGAACATATACCAACTGTCAATAAAAAAATTATTTGGGTGCTTCAAGCACTGAGATAATTTTGTATAGCAATTAATCTAGTAAAAATAAAGTTTTCAGTAAATCACAAAATTCACACATGGGAGTGAGACTTAAAATGGCAATTGAGGGGTTAGCCTAGAGAGTGATCTCAGTGAACAGTGAGACTATGGTATATATTCACAAATTTAAGCCTGACTAATCAAAAATGTTAACCTTTAGAAATGAAAAAACATAAAATGTGACAAGAAACACAAAAAATAGGAGTACAGAGGAAAAGTATTTCACTATAATAAACCATTTCAAGATGATAACCAAAATAATCAATTATCCACAGTTCAGTAATTCAAGAATGTCCTCAATACCAAAAAATGTAAAACCTACTATAAAACAAGTTCCCCAAAAATACAATGGGAATATGCAACTGCAAAATTTAGCAGCAAAGTTCAGGTCTAAATTGAAAAAATACTATTACTCTCACGTGAAAACATGAAGAAGTTTAAAAAAAGAGACCATATCCAGCAAGCCCTCAATGGCAACCACAACAGAAATGTTTCTGGCAACCTACAGACAGGTTAACAGCTACTTTGACAATAAAAGTGACCCATCAATTACAGTAGAAGGCCGTTATTACGAGGGGGGTTATAGCAAGAAGGTCATTATAGGGAGATTCCACGCAAACTCAACCAAGACCATGGCTCGACCATCTCCGATTTTCACGAATTTCGGCGCGTAAGAAGAATGCAATGAGGAATGATGATTTACCAAATACTAGCCTTCTGTATTTATAATTGTAAATGTTAGGACAATTCAAATATCACAAATTGGTGCAACACAGCTCTGAACTCTATTCCCAATAAATGATGATCTAGCGGTCATATTTTAAATATGACATTTTCGTAATTACAAGACATAAATCTGTGTTTTCTATCAAGATTTGGCTTCCTAGATCTATACTCCTAGATGACTTTCATTTTTCCTATATTTTTTAAATTTTGATCCATGTTTAGGGCCTAATTAGGGATTAGGGCGAGGGATTAATAATAAGATATGGTCAAACTTTATTTTTTCGAACAGCAAGAACATGGGACTGTACTACTAGAGCATAAACTTTAATTTGTGGCACACAACCACAGTACACTGGAGCAACAAAAACGGAAATATGAAAATATTGCTACTTTAGGCACTTAAAAAAAGCGATGTTACTCAGTTTTGGTTGAAAAATATATTTTACAGTAGCTTAAACCCTTATCTTTCAATAACAAAAATAAAATTGTTGGGTTATTTCATCAAACACACAAAAGATAGGACAAACATAATGTCCCGCAATGTGCACGCCTGCTTTAAAAATACACGTTGGTGAGTTATGCGGGTGGCCTGCGTATGCACCGTGCATCGAATATCCAAGTGAAGCAGTGGTACGTATTTCCTTCTAACCTCCACTTCTACCCATATGAAGATTTACCATATACTGTAAACGGAGGTGAAATAATGGCTGAATTACTAAAAAAATGGAGGTGATATAATAATAGACAAATTATGGGAGCTAATATTAAACATATAGGAGAAGGAAGAAATGCCTAATGAATGGCAAAAAGCAATATTGTTACGCATACATAAGAAGGGTGATAGAGAAGAATGCAGCAATTTTAGAGGCATTGCACTTCTGAGCATTCCTAATAAAGTCCTCTCAAAGATAATCTATAATCGCATACAATGCTACTCAAATGAAATAATTCAAGACCACCAGGCAGGATTTATGAAGGGCAGGTCAAAAACAAATCTGATATTCACAGTAAAAGAAATTACATATATCGAAATACTGGGAACATAATAAATATTTCTATGCAATTTTTATCAATTTCCAAAAATCGTAGGACAGTATAAACAGAGAGAGACTATGGGTACAGATGGATAAGTTTGGAATCCCAAAAAAATTGATAAGCCTTGCCAAGATTAGCATAACAGAATCAAAGAGCTCAGTGTGGGTTAGTCAAATGACTCTGAAGTCATTTCAAGTACTTCGGAGTCATTTGAAATAAATTCTGGTGTTAGGCAGGGAGACGGACTCTCCCCAATCCTATTTAATATTGCAAGAAGAAGCACTAGAAAAAGTAGCAGAGATGGACCTTGGTATTAGAATTGGAGCCAAAATAAACATTATAGTGGTCTTACATGACGTTGCGATTTTTGCAGAAAGATAAGAAGAAGTGACAGGGCTAACCAAAATTTTTATGGAAGAAATGGCAAAAATAGGATTAAAGATAAATGACTCGAAAACAAAGTATATGCATTTCTCAAGAGCGCCAAAGGAAAATATTGGATCCCTACACATAGAAGGGCATGAATTAGAAAAAGTAGACTTTTTTAAACACTTAGGAATCATTCTGTCACATGACAATAGAGAGGAATTAGATATACAAAACAGATTAACTCTAGCCAATAGATGCTCACATGCATGCCACAGACTTCTAGCTTTGAAATCCCTGTCAAATAAAACAAAAATTAGACTGTACAAAACAATAATCTGCCCAGTACTGCTCTATGGATTCGAAATGTGGAAACTTAATAAGAGAGAGGAGAAAAAATTGATTGCATTTGAAAACAAGATGTAAAGAAAGATCTACAGGCCTACAAATGAACAAGGATGGTCGAGAAGAAAGTACAATAAGGAAATAAGGGACCTTTACAAGAATGCAGACATCATAAGTGAGATCAAATGCAGAAGAATGAGATGGGCAGGACATCTGCTAAGAAAAGAGGATGGACGTGTGATCAAGGTTATGACAGGAAACCTGGAATGCAGACGACCCCGTGGAAGACCGCAAAAAAGATGGTGAAACCAAGTAAAGTTAGATTTGGAGAGGGTTGGAGCTGCAGAGGGGATACAATGGACCGAAAGAGATGGAGGGGATATGTTGGTGCGGCTAAATATCAACTTGGATATAAATGGCCCTGGGAGTAAGTAAGAGTAAGTAAATAAACAGAGGTGGGAGGAGAAATGTATCTTCTGCGCATCATCTACTGTTTGAGTCCACGAAGACAAAACATCTTCCATTTAAAGATCTGTTAGTTTATGTTTCGAACCCAATTTTCATAATTTCAAAATTCAAAACAATAGGAAACATGAAAGTCATCTAGAGGCTCAGAGTACAGATCTAGGAAGCCAAATGTTGATAGAAAACACAGATTAATGTCTTGAGCGTGATGTACCAGGCTGAACTGTTTCCCAATTGTCTGTAGTACAATTGGTTGTGGTTCTATGGAGAAATGACCTTTAGAGGTGCTGTTTTGACCCATTACAGTTACACATTCTCAATTCCCAATCAACTTACCATGATTTCCATATTTTTACAACAGTAATGATTTAGCACTACTCACGTTCATTATAAATTTTTCTCATTCACTATTACCCACCAGTATTTCAACCACTTCCATGTGGCACCTTCCACCATTATATACATATGCATTGGATACCATTTGACCACGATATGCCATATTTTTCCCGGGATGGTTCAGTGGGGATTTCCCATTAAATGTCACCAGAGATCTTGCAGTGCATGGAAAATTCAGAATGCAAAGAAATTGGATACTAATTGACTGTTTTTCCCTGCTAAATTTTGAAATTTTGTTAGCATTTTGACACATTTACGGAAACACTGCACCACATGCCCTTTAATTCGGTTTTGCCCTAACTTAATGCAAGGATTCAAGGCGTTAGCATTGCAAAAATTGCTGGACAGCTATACCGAGGGCGCGTAATAATGAGTCATTTTTCAAATTTTGTAAAAACTCATTATAGCAGCCTTCTACTGTATTTCACTGACATTGATAATGCCATTTAATTTGTTATTTTTATGAGCAAGAATGATGATTAGTGATAATTCTCCTTCACATGTACATAATATAATTCTTCCATTTTAAGATGACATATTAGTGTCTTTTTTCAGCAGATGAATTTCTAGCTTCGACTTGTAGTCAAACCACTAAATAAGGTAGTTTTTTGAGTTCAATCATCAGCAAATGGCCAGAATACAATCTTACTTTTCTAAAAAATGCTTAGGTTACTTATAATATTCCCTGAAGCATGTCTTATACTGATGTTCTATGCTTCCTACTAAGATCTACCACTGCCAAATACACTTGATACCTGAAGAATGTGATAACATATCCCAGGATATCTACCCAATCATGTATGCTGATGATACAAACTATATTTTATCTGCACCAGACACAGATAGATTGTGTGAAGATGGCAATATGCTAACAAAAAGGCTTATTGACTGGTCAATGTTTGTCAACCTCAATATAAATGTACAAAAATCCAATGTAATGTTTTTTTGTAATGTTAACAGGACATGTAAAAATATTATGCTAGCTGTCAATGGTGACATTCTATCGCAAGAGAGTGCCACTAAATTCTTGGACCAGTAAATACAATCAAATGTCTCATGGGAAACACACATTGACAATTTGGTTAGCAAGCTCAGCTTCGTCTGTTACCTAATTAGAGTCATTCGCGACACAATATCAATCAGTGTATGTCTCTCAACTATGGCGAATTTTATTGTAGGTTGTCAGTGAACATTGTACAGCGGGGTTTCTCTCCTCTTGCTGTTAAAGTTTTCTGCATTCAGAAGAGAGCTGTATGCTAAATAGCTAGGGAACCTTGTCGGGCCCCATGCCGGCCAATATTTGTAAAGCTTGGTTTACTTCCACTTCCATGTATTAATATATTGACTCGTGTAATGTTTAATAAAAATCATTATGATAAATTTGAGCTAATCCTGAGGTACATGGTCACTTAACCAGAAGTCATTGTAATTTCTATATAAATGCTGTAAGAACAAAAAGTAGTTTATGTGGGCCCCGGCACCTGGGAGTGAGACTTTAATAAACTGCCAGTGGGAATCAAAGAAACCAAAGGGATCTCATCATTCACGAAGAAACTACTCCTTTTCCTTCTAATGAAAAGTTTCTATTCAATAGATGAGTCTCTTGGTGAAAAGAATAGCCAATAGTGAAGTGTGCTTTTATGTAAAGCTATTAATCTTGACATATCCTATATCACTGTATGATCATGTGGATTAATAAAATTTACTACCATAATTTTCCGATTATAAGACTTTATGGCGAGTGCAATGTAAGAATTTACTAATCACCACATATAACACGGAGTATGCTTTTGTAGAACGGCATTCAACGCAGTTTTCCCCTGTGCCATTCAGCGCCCGAAAGATCACTGCACAAGCGGTCATGCTGCCCATGGATGGCTTTTCCCCTTGCTCTTACATACCCATTCAGTTACTCAAATGACGATCTATCTGTAGAGGTTCTTCCCCTCCAAAACTTCCATAGGTGTCTATGGAAATATTTGTCAATAAATGATAGAATTGCTACACTGTCGCTAAAAAGTACCTATGTCTGTATTCCATTTGCCTCACTTTATGTCTGTTCGTGTCGGATTCTGTCTGATCTACTAGCAGAAGTATGTTACTCCATAATTTGAAGATGTTACATTTCTGTGTAACATTGAAGTGAAAAACTCTCCCTAAGAATGTCATATGGCCGCAGAATACGCTCATACTCACAAATAAAAAGGCTGGATGGATGAAAATTCAACCTAAGATTGGCTGTGAAAAGTGTGGTTCAAAGATGCGGTTTGTAGACATCGTATGTTGGTTCTCGATGCATTTATATGCTGTTGAATGCCATGCATCAAGAATATATTGCACAAGAATGACACAGTATCTCGCCATTATTCCTGGAAGGATGACAAGCCAGTTGCAGGTGATGGATGTCAGTTGCAACCGCACGTTTAAGACACAGATGCGTAAAAAGTGGAATGAGTGGTTTTATTCCAGACCACATTCTATGACATCAACAGGAAAGTCAACGATACCAGAGTTATCGCTGAATAGTCAGTCAATTAAAGAGTCCTGGGATGCCATGATTCATCTGTGATTAAGCAAGGTTTTAAAAAATGCTGCCTCACGAATGCAACAGATGGGTCCGACGACAATTTGCTTAGGGATGAAGAATGCGTCGATGCGGCGATGCAGTATATGCTGCCAGTGAGCGTGATTTCAGTACTTCGCACTAACTGTTCAAATCAAGTGAGGATGGTGATTTTGAGAGTAAATTTTCGTTTTAATAAATAAATTAAATAGATTCATTGCATTTTTATGAAAAATTGTAAAATTGTATAGAAGTACCGTGAGATTACTTCAAATGTGATCTACGGCCCGAATAAATACGTAATAAGTTTGTAACCATGTATAATATGCACCCTACATTTTTGACGAATTTTCACAGAAAAAAATGCATACTATACATGGAAAATTACGGATTTATTACTATAACAATTATTCCATGAGGTCAGTACTAGACTATAAAGAACGATAAATACAGATTCCTCAGACTTATAAATGGCTATGCTTGGGGTGTATATCTCTGAGCAGAGAAACCTAAGATTACGAGCATTGCTAGATCCAGAAACATGCTTGAAATTCAAAGTACTCAAAAATGAAGTGAACTTCTTCATAAAAATTAAAAGAAAATATTATGATAAGTTCCACAGCCCAAAAAATTATTGAGAAATAAAAAAATAAAAAATATAGTGCAATAGAAATAAAATAAATTAGCTTGCACTTTATCTTTGAAAAGAATCTACACTAGAAAATGATATATTCCACTCATGTTGTCACCATGAATAACAATATATTTAGTTATAACTAAATATGATTTGAGTCTATGCTTTAGAAAATTATGAGGAATCACAAGATACCATATTCTTCTAATTAAACTCTGCTTTCTTTAGGTAACAAGAATTTAGGATATCTCATCATACTCAAGAGAACACTCAAGTGCTCTTACTTTATTCTTTAGGAACATCTTACAGTGCTGGTAAAGATCATGTGATCTCTCATCATCGACCTTTAGCTTAGCTTTCAGCACCATCAACTGTTCTGCTGCCACTAAAATAAGCAATAGATAATTCTACACAGGGTGGAAAGTAATGATAAGTTCGATGGAGACAACACAACTGCCTTAATACATAATAATGCCAGTTACATCAAATTATGAATTGTAACTGGGAGAGAGATAAGGATACCCTGATGATATCATTAAACCCTACTGTTGGATGCATGATATAAATGTCATTAGTCCTATTATTCATATAAATTATTTAATTCCAGATAGTAGGTTTTGTAACCTTAATGATGAAATATTTTTTCTCTTGCTGTGTTTCTTGGTTTGAAAATTTCAGTCTTGCTAGACCCTAAAATAACCCTTCTACTGAAGTCCATTATGAATTCCATTAGCAGCAGATATTTACAAGAAACTCTAAGCATTACTGTCATTCATCACTATTATAGGGAAGTGTGTAATCAGTTAAAATCACAGCACCCACATTAATATCACTCACTTAAACCCACAACAAGTAACTATCACCACACTAACTACCACTAATTCATGAACTATAATAATTAGGCCTGCACCTTAAAATGACTAAGTGAATTTAGATTTTTATGTAATCCATGCTATTCTAACTACAGAAGTACTTTACCTTAAAGCACAAGATTGCAGGCATGCAGAAACTGTGGTGCCATCTTACCTCGGGAGTAACACCATCGGATAATAAGGACTGGTCAATCTCCTGAACTCTTATGATTCCCTGTCCAGCATTCATAGCAGTTGCACCTATATTGAATGACCAGCCCAAGATTATGTGAGTCAAGAGTCAATGAAAGAAGGTAGACATTTCCCATCAAAATTATAAGGCAATCAAAATGACCATCAAAATAAAATCATTTTATAGTACAATACAAGGTAGTGTTTACTTGTCCTTCAAATTATACAACTTTAATAGGATAAACAAGGAAATATAATGAGAGCAGGATTAGCACAGTTTGAAACATATACTCTTCTGCTTAAATTCTCTTGGCTGCTTTTTTTGTCAAGAAATCCTTCACACAGTAAAACCTCTCATTCGCAGGAAAAGGTGCAATTTATTTATGTGATGGGTAGTATCCAAAATGTACTGCATCCAAATTCCATTCTTTTATCAAATATTGAGTAGTGAATCTCAAATCTAAATCCTGCCTTCACTAAACTATGCATCTCAGTTCCTTATCATTACCAACAAATAAATAAATAATAAAATACAGTAGAACCGCAATATAACGAAAACGGATACATATAGCAAAATTTTGGTTTTTCGAAAGACTTTCTGTGGTCCCAGCGAAAGTTACATGTAAAAGTATAGGACAGCTTTGTTATTACAAAATTTCACAATTACCAAGGAGGTCAAAATTATTCAGCTTCCATATCTATCGCTAAATATATCTTGCGTCGTATTTTTCCTTATTTTCCTTCAAAAATTCTGCCAATTTTTAGCTTCAGCTAAAATTATTCAGCTTCCATATCTATCGCTAAATATATCTTGCGTCGTATTTTTCTTTATTTTCCTTCAAAAATTCTGCCAATTTTCGTAATTCCATGGCTTAGAAAGCACTGCAGACGTGTACTGTTGATGATTATTGGACTAAAATTTGTCAATTCATCACAATTATCAATGAAGTTTCGTTTGTCAATGGCTTTGAGGTCCACTGAACCTTGAGGAAGTGAACAGGTGGGAGAGGAAGTCGAGTGCACGGTTGTCATCAAGACCGCTAACATTTGCGGGATAATATCTGGCGAGAATAATTGGCTCCATTAACATTGACTTGGCAGCTTTGCGACACTTCCTCTTTTTCCCTTACATGCATCTTTGACGAAAGTTCGATGCAGTGGCTTAACTAGGTGGGAAGGCAAAGTGGGGCGGCCCATCCGGGGCCTCTTTTTAAGGGGGCTGCACTGTGGGGTCTGCCGTGGGCGGCACTGTGGGGCCGGGGCAGCTTAACCCAGGGCCGCCCCAGGCAGCACACACTCTAGCTACGCCACTGCCAGGAACTGCCTTCCCCTCCAACTCGCCGCGAACTGTCGGCAAATATTTGCTTTTTCCGATGGCATGTAAATATTGCAGTGTCAATGTCATTGTACGTCTACCACCTTTCATTTGTTTTCTCGCCGCCGACCTATGAATGATCCATCCCCACCATCCGTGGCGAAATTCATCGTGATCCCCGCCGCCACTGACCGACCTATGAAGCCAGCCTATGGCCTTGGGCAGTGGCGAGTAGCGCTGTTAACTAGCTTAGTGCTTGCTTGGCAAAACGCACCGTGGTTACATTCAGCCAAGCAAGCGCTAAGTTCGTGAACTGCTGGCAGTGCCGAGTGGCGCAGTTCACGAGCGTAGAGCTTGCTTGGCCGAATGCATTCATGCCAGAGGAAAGCAAGCAGACGAAGAAGTGAAGATGAAAGCTTTTGTTTACATCAGTCTACATCATGCCCACATTGTTTACTTTTCAAGACTTTATTGTTGAAACAAGGTTTCCTCAAAAATGTATAGCTTTTAACATTTTTCAGGCATATAAGGGACTTCGATGTCTTTCTCTTGCCGCTTTAACATGGTGATTTACTGTGTCAAACGGTAGGAATAAGATTTTCAACTCGCATTACTATCAAATAATGTCAACATATTTATATCTTTCGCTCATTCTCCTCTGTTATTATTGATTATTTATTATTTTCCCTAGATATCCCGTGAAAAACCATTTCACCGATCTTTTGTCTTTTTCATGTGTAAGTAATAATACACAGGCTTCCCACAGCATTGATATACCTATTTCATATCACCCTAAACGGTGTTTCTGTCGACATTATAAGAACGTGAATGCAATTGTCAGGTATTTCTTTTAGCTCTTTAGTTTTTATTGTGCTCCAATGAAATATAACATGTAATGGAATAGAAGGAAATGGAAATTGTACTTCATGGAGACGAATAAGTATTTTTTGTGATGATTCTCTCACTCAATTTAATGAAGTAACATTTTTACTTATAGTTTCGTTAAATTCAATTTACGTACCTTAATACATGTTTTTAACACGTAACACAAAAAAACGCCAGAAAATGACAGCTATTATTAATAAGGACCTTTACTGCGTTCTTTTACTGGTCTCCATGAAGTTGACCCTCGAAGATGTTCAACTCTGACTTACAACAAGTAATAATTTAACTATCATTATAATAAAAATAATAACTTCAGAAGGTAGTTATTACAATGAATACCATCGACTTGATTGATACTTTATTATCAAGCTACGAAACTATAGAGTATGTATTTTGATGAGAAAAAAATTAGCTTCACCATAACGAATTTCACAATTACAAAATTGATAATTTTTGGGTCCCTTAAATTTCGTTATATCACGGTTCTACTGTATTTTTTAAACATATTCAAATTATGATACTTTCACAATTCTTGAAAAAAAAACTTTCTCCTAACATTGGCTGCAGACAGTCATTACAGATGCAATTCACTATAATTTGGTTTCTAGTTTGGAAGATTACATACAATAATACTTCGTAAAAACACTCATTAAAATTGCCAAAGAGGCATAAACAAGGGCTTGAATTGGCAATAATCATACTATTAATACACTTCTGATACATGGAAAATATTATGTGTATCACCTTAAAAGTACATATGTAAGTCTACTTATGCAAGATATGATCATTACCTTGCTGCGACTGCTTCAACCGCTCTTCGTGCTCTGCATTCAGCTGTGAATTCAACATGTGCCCTCCGTTTTCTTGTTTCCCATTACAAAGAGATTCCATAACATCACTACCCACATGACTCCCAATGCTCTGGGGTTGAGTGACAGAGTTCATGCCAGTGGAACCATTCAGCTGTAAGTTACGTGGCTGAACCGACCTCTGGATCTGAGTAAATGTTTGAGCTTCTCTCGACTGAGCTCGGTCCTCTTCAATTTGGCCCAAAGAGAGAGGCTGCTGCAGGTGAAGAGAGTTCAACGTGTGAAGGGGCAAAGAGTTTGACGATGACTGTGAGCCTGTACACTGAGGAAGCTCATACGCATACAGAGATCCTCCAACAAAAGTTTTTATCTTCTGGTCATCAGGAGGGGAACTCTGGAAATATATGAATACAGTCAATCAAAATACGGACTTAAATTTAAAAACAAGCACATCAGTTCACAGATAGGCAATGATTACATTCTGCAATTAGGGTAGATAGTGCTTTTAACATAGAAAAATAATATATAAGGGTCATTCCACCTCAATTAAATAAACTATGGTCCCATAGTGGATCCGGTGTTGCTCAAATTTGGTGTATTGGTGGCATTTGGTCTCAAACCAAATACTCCATCAGTTTTATGAGGGAAAAAACTTTTTATATTATATTTTTATTTTACATTTTTTCACATTTTTGCCAAAAATGGGCACTGTAAATTATATTTTTACTTGTATCTTCATTTGCACTTGTTGTAGAGCAATGATGCATATCTTATTACAGAGCTTGGTCTTTTCTGAAGATAAAGACAAATTAAAATTGATTTTATTGGAATTTCTTATTTTTGTTCAATTTTTAAGCTCAAAAAATTAAGCTCAAATACTCTAAGGTTCAGCTGAAACTTTTTTCATAATCAGTCTGTATCAAACCAATACTTCTGAAAAAATACCTGTAGGCATATTCGTAAGCACAGTTATATAAACTTTTAACATTTACATTTTTCTTATGTCCAACTTCAATGCCTCCACTTTGGGACATGGATGTAATACAAACATAGGCATACACTAATACTTCCAGCTCATTGTATTCAGCCTAATCCATTACATTAAAAAGCAATGGTTTATTTTCTATATTTAGAGAGTTAAATAAATGCTCTTAGAAAAATTACCTCATTATAAGACCATAAAATAATCCTGTCTACTAATGAAAAACCCACTTTTAACTCATTACCGCCCAAGCGGGTCATTTGCGACCCATCACTTAATACACTCTAGCTTGTGCGACATAGTAGATAGCGCTGATACAATGTATTCTTTCAATGCTGGGGACTGTAGTCTACGTAACAAAACATGCTGCTGCTTATTAGAGCTTTACATAATACGATGGCATGCCATTCCGTCAACATGGAACCTCGGTCCTGAGCCTCTTAGGAAAAAATGTAAGTACATATTTGTCCATATAGAATGTATTGAATGCGAATATATTTTTCACTTATTCTTCGTAAAAGTTCAAGGAATATAATAAAAATATTCAATTGATGCGATCGCAACTTGTTTACAAAATATGGCATTGGAAGTCAAATATGGGTCGTGAACGACCCATTGGGCGCTTCCTCGAGAAAGTGTATTCATCGCGAATTACACGCTTAAATACAATTTTGATCTGTTATTTGTCTTTTTGGTTTACCTCGCGTTCAAAATTGACATTTTCTCACTGTTACTGCAATATATAAAAGGAAAAGAATGAAAGTAACATACTCTTGATGATGAATTGTGCTTTTCATTTATTTTTTTATTTATATTATTCTATTACTCAACGGCAAATGATTATAGACATAACCTATACTCAAAACGATAAATTCCATTCATAGCTCAGGTGGTCTGACTGTGGCCAAGATCCTTGAGGAACTTGAATTTTATACTCCTGAAGAAGTTCCTAGGTCCGGGTTTGATATATACATCAGTCCTCCAGACGAGGAAGGTGGAATTACCGACAGTGACTCTGGCGATGAAGACTGCACTGACCCGGACCACCTTAGCCATCGTCAGCTCTGTGCGGAAGGAGATATTGTTATACAGACAGCAGACTTAGAGGAAGAGAATCCCATCACTGTGACTGAAGTTCCTCTGGACCGGACGGAGTAGACCGGACACCGCTAGCGACGGAGATTATACATTCAGGAGGCAAAAGGAGGAAAGTAAGAAAAGTTTCTTCTGAAGTTACTATTCAGAACATTGCTCCATGTCGGGATTTTATTACTAAAAGGTCGACAAAAAAGGTACCATTAGGGAGAGAAAGTGTGTCAAGGGTGATTTACATGTTTGTGGTTATCCCATCCAACACATAAAACATCCCAATGCGAAAACATTCAAGGAGGATTCTACACCCCTAGATTTTTTAATGACTTTCCTAGGAGAAAAAACTATTCTACAATTGGAGAAGTGTAGAGTTAAGTATGCACTGCAGGAAAATAATGTCAACTTTCACTTATCCCTAGAGAAAATGTACACTTTCCTTGGCATTTTATATGTTAGCGGTTACCTGCCTTTACCAAGCAAAAGAATGTATCGAGAGAGAGCTGATGATGTAAATAACATTCTTATTAGCAATAGTATGCGACGTAATCATTTTGATGAAATTTTTCTTTATCTTTATGCATGTGACAATACGGAATTGCCCCTAGGGATAAAATGGGCTAACTGTGAGGCCTTCTAGATGAGTTGAATAGTGCATTTATCATAAGTGCTCCTAATGAATGCAATGTCTTGATTAATGAATCTATGATCCCTTATTTTGGCTGCCATGGATGTAAGCATTTCATCCGTGGTAAGCCCATTCGTTTTGGCTTCAAGGCATGGGTAGCTGCACAGCACGCTGGTTACTGCATGCAGGCTGACATCTATCAAGGGCGTAAGGGCGGTGAAGTAAAAGAGACTGATGTTAGCTTAGGAGAATCAGTAGTTATGAAGTTTGTGGAAACACTGGAAAATGCATTCCCCAATATAAAGTTTAATTTTTATTTTGACAATTTCTTCACCTGCTGTAACTTATTAGATAACATTTCAAAAAAGGGTATGCATGGCACTGGCACAGTCAGACCGAACAGGGTTGACCGCTGCCCCATTCCGTCCAAGCAAATGATGAGCAAGAAAGTGAGAGGTTCGTATGAGTCATTTGTGGACAAAGAGTCGAACATCATCGTCGTTAGCTGGAAAGATTACAGCGTTGTTAACATCATGTCCAATCAACATGGGGTCTCTCCAATACAGGAAGTTCCACGATATTCTGTAGCAAGAAAGGAGAAAGTAAAAGTCCCGCAGCCCAAACAATATAACCGCAACTTGGGCGGAGTGGATCTTATGGACCATAATATAGCAGACTATTGAATTTCAATTCGTGGAAAAAATGGTACATTCCGATTATGTTATGGCTTTTTGATGAGTGCATGAAAAATGCTTGGATCCTATATCAATCCCGAAGTCATGATATGTCTTCACTTAACTTTTGCCATGAAGTGACATGGGCAATACTATTGAAGTATGGCACGGTGCCGAAGTTGGTCGTTCGCAATTATCTTGATATTGTAGCAGAGCATCAGAGAAAAGATCATGGCGGCCACATCCTCATTACGAAACAGCCTAGGCAAAGATGTCGCATAAGTCAAAATAAAACTACAAAATCTTGTGAAAGGTGTAAAGCTCCTCTTCATGATAACTGTTTTGCATGGTACGATTGTTTGTAATTTAAAATTTTATGCTCATAATTTGATTTTTTGCCTAAATTATATTTCACTTATTTGGAAAAGGTTTGTTTATTGTGAACTTTAAAAATGATTTCAATTCTTTTTTATTTATATGCTTTAAATTATTCTATAGTACATTTTACTAAAAATAGATTTCACCCTAAATGTAACCAATTTAATGCTAGTATTAGTAATTGGAGAGTGCAAAACAGTCATAGCATTGCAATGTATTTCTGACGCAATGTACTTATTGTCACCAAAATCAGACATTTTGTTATAATTGCTGTGAAGTGGTATTATTCATATGTATTGCTGTTGTAAATAGTGAATAAATACTTTACACAAAAAATCATTAAAATTTCGCATTACAATACCTTTTCTCGGGGAACCTCCCAATGGGTCGGTTACGACCCAGTCATGCACGAGGTAACGCAGCATGACACCATGTTCAAACTTTATTTCCCTGTCATAAGAGATCATTTCTAACATATTCTGATCACTTTTTAAAAGAAAATTAAAAAAGAAATTGTTGAGCGGTAATGGGTTAAGAATAATCAGGTGATAAAACTGAAGATTACTGTTCATCACAGTTTTATATTAATTTATACAGCTTGTTAAATTGAATAAAAATGCATTGAGTAAAGCCAATTCTCATAGACCTTCAGTCAGCGTTGCCTGCACCTACATGCTAGTGAACCAACAACGTCTTGCAGGTGACTGTTGCTAATGTGACAGTCATCCTGGAGTAATAAGCTTCTGAATTCAAAAAGACTCGATTGTGTGCAAGTGCCACAGCCTGGAGGATATTCTACAGAATTATTCCTTACTGGAGGGAGAGATGCATCCCCTTACGGTGACAGAAGCATATGAAGTAAGTATAATAGAGCAGTTTGCAAGTCAGCAGGAAACAAAGAAACTAATCCAGATTCTTGACCATCCACTAACAATTCAGATTTTAGATGGTTACAATGCATTGCCTTAAAATGATAATAACTCGAGGACTATCAAAACACATTGGATTGGTCAGTAGGTAGGAAAATGAAACGCAAGCACATTTTATAAATGCTCTGATTAATAATTGCCGAAAGAGGCCAAAATGTAGGACTTGAATTAGCCACTTTTCTTAGCACTTAAAACAAATTCTTATTATTAAAAAATACACTCATAAAACAGAGACATCCATAGAAGTATTTACTCTATATGGCACTAATTGAATAAACCATTCTTAAGAACTTTAATCCAAGGAGCATAAATAACACCTACTTTAATCTGAGCACCGGCAACTTCAGCTAACCTCTGCCTATGAGCTGGTATCCCACATAATGGACTTAAGTGCTCTTTGATAGCACTGTATTTCTCATCCATGTTTAACCTCAAACCATACATAATAGGCATTGAACCATCAAGCCTCACAACTGGAAAAGAAAAATGGTACATGAGAAAATGTACTTGGGCAAAAATGAGACACAAATTTGACATCAAAATATTTGCAAACATGTTCCAACTACTGATTCATAAGCAATTAAATTAAAAAGGTATCTTTCATGAATTGCTATTGCTATTGCATTACAGTTTCATGAAAATCACAGCATGTCCAAAGAAAAGCACACTATATTCAAATTAAGTTGGGAAAGTTACCAAATAAAAATTAACTGCTTAAAGTTGAAGTTAATCCCTGTAAAAAGTAACTCGTTAAAGTTGAAAGTTAACTCTTCCAAAAAGTAACAGTTAAGTTAAACTACATTTTTAATGATTAATTTTAATCATTAATTTTTTAAATCATTAATCCCAACTATGCTCAAATGCAACAGTCACAGTCACAACTCAACATTGCTACCAATGCTCTCTATTTTTACACCCTTCCTCCCCCTTCATTGTCAAGTATTTGCCCCAAACATATTGTTTTAATTTGTGGTTGAGTCTATTCCATTTATTCCCTCCTCTCCTCACATTTTTGACTGATGGCTTGAAAAATGTTGTCAGGAAGTCCCTATTCAACATGCAAGAGGATTGAAATATATGTGATGTGATGTATACCTTCAAAATTGTAACTTTGCAGTGGAAATGGCTTAGTTATACTGAGTTTTAATAGATGCTGGGGGTGCACCTGTGCACCCTTTCTCACATTCAACTCTGATGTATTGACAACGCGATGTCACCAAGTAAGGCATACATAGACTGGCGCATTGTAACAGACTTGTTACATTGAATGTACCCGTCCCCTTCGTTACCTGTCATAGGTATTTTGGTGACACCCTTTATCATGTTAAACTATGTAGTATTGATGACACAATGTCACCCTCACGGACATGGTCTTCGAGTGGTCTCATGTTTTCTTGTCTGAGGGTGTGTTCCTAAATTTTGGCAGTCACCCCATTCAACCCCGATTTTGTTAGGATGTATTTGTCTGGGCCTATTCATTACATTCTTGCACAACTACCCAGCTATAATGCATTTGTCTGGGCCTATTCATTGCATTCTTGCACAACTACCCAGCTATATTGCATTCTTAGATACCACTTTATTTTCCTCTTAGTTTCTTGAGCGAGCTTTGTGCCCAAATTTTAACTTTCACCAAAAATTAACGAAAAAAATTAACTGAAGTTAGTTTCGTATCAGTTAATGTATAAATTTAACTATAAAAAGTTAAAAGTTAACTCTTCTAAAAAGTAAAAGTTAAGTTAAATAGTTAACTACATTTTTAATGATTAATTTTAACTGTTAATTTTGTAAATTGTAAATCCCAACTATGGTCAATGCTAACATGGGTTAAGAAGGGACATACTTGAGGATCCATGAAATTTAAGGTTGACTTAAATCCATAAAATTTAAGGGTGACTATAACTTGAATTTTCAAGTACTTTGTTTAACAAAGAGAAACTACTGGTATTATTAGTTGAAATAACAAATGACCCAACTCCACAATTATGCTAACATTTGAGACAAAAAACGTCCACTGAAGATGAAATCAAAATAAAGGTAAAAGGATTTATTCTTAATTGTTCATTACGTATCCATTGAATCTTCCACAAATTACTACTGCAGCATTTTTAGTTTTCCTTCATACAATGATACTTCTAGATTCAACAACATAAGTTTTTCAATTTCAAATAAGAATTATTTTGACTCTAAAAACATGATTCAATTTCAGTTCATTTCATTCCTTCAGGAATGCCTTAGTATAACATAATGATGAAACCACACCATTTAATGGTATGTCATTAATTTTATCCTCACCTAATGAACATACTTATGATTACTAAATGTCACTCACAATCAATTAATACAAAAATACTTAAATACAATGACCTAGTCAATCATGACATTTCTTTTTCTGAAAATGCCCACATGTTCATAGGGCTTAAATGCTAACCATACTCCTTATCATGTTTAGGACTAGATTTCACAGCCCAAACATGAGACATATGAGAACGAAAGCAAACATACCTATGACTTCCACATGGATGTAACTCTCCATAGGCAAAGGAAGAGAGAGGTAGTTGAAGGGGTCAAACCTCACACTTTCATGACTACAAACTTTACAAGTAACTTTAGACTTAAGTTGACCATGGAATAGGTCAACAATAATAGATTTGTTCCTTAGAATATGATTTTCCCAAGCCTGTCAAAAGCAAGAAAAATTAAATACAGCTCAAAAGAGAAAAGCATAAGCAAATTGACTTAACTGTAAATCTAAGTGTTCCTTAAAATACAAGAGTAATAATTATTCTTCATGCCACCTTATTTGAACATATTTCAAAATTCCAATGCATGGACGATCAATATCAGGGCATAATAAGCATTACCTCTTGAGCCACTACAACATCAGGCCGACCTCCACTGTCCTTAAGCTCAAGATACGGTTTGTCATGAACCCTGTTCAGATCCTCATGTAGTCCATCAAGCAAAAAGGCCAGAAGTTCCTGAGAATCATGTTGCTGGAATCCATTAAACCTAGGAGCATATTTACCGATTGTCCACTGAAAATTAGAAACAAAAGGTTTGAAATAAATCATGAAAACAGGCTAATGAGCATAAAAATGGCAAATATGAATCAAAAGTGCATTAGCATTTACTATTCAACACAAATATATTGCTTAGCACTCCAAAGTAAAAACATAAAATTTTTTTCAGTCAACAAATATGTGAATTTTGAATAAATCCCAACCACATCTCTAATTAATATTTTGTAATCTAAATTAACAACGATATAAAATATCATACTAGTATCAATCTCACAGCCAGGTCGGATGTAGACATCAATAGTAAAAGTTCACCTGGAGAGTGAAAAATAGATACCATGAAGATATCTAGGCTACAGCCATCCTATGGTCTCATCTGGTTGTGAGCCTATATGATTGACATTATAGGGGGTCAAATCTAAAGAAGCCTAATCAGTCCTGGACCTATTTGAACAGACCATAGATGGAACCACTTAACAAGTTAACATCAGCAAGTAAAGGAAACTTGACTCATTGCAGGAACTGATGGCCAGAGATTTCATTACACTCATAAAACAGGAAATTTTACACAACTCAATGAGTTTGTACTACGTTTCTTGGTAAGGAATGTCATCTAAACTCACCCTCAGTTTTAGTGGAGCAATTGTCTTAGCAGTACCACTCCAGATATCTCTTATTAAATCACCATACCTCTTTGCTATGTGTCCTTTCATACCTAATGGATTGGTCCTAAGAAAAATGGAATAACTCTTGAAAAGTCAACAAATGGGTCAATTTTGAGGGAATAATTTAGCAAATTCAAAATTAAAGGAATACTTACCTATTCAATTCATAAAGATGCATATTTTCAGTGAAATACTGGGTTAGAGCTCGTGTGTTACTGACACACTGCAGAGCTGCATTCATAAAGCAAGTGTTTCCTAAATTATTAAGACCAGTGGCACCTTTTTCTGCAGGAGCTACAAAATAAACACAATTACCAAGTGCACATTATATAACCATGGAAAAATTAAAATAGAGAGGACATTCAGTTTAGCCATTTGATTTTCCTGTCCTCTTATTTGACCTGAACACACCTTGCTTGCGCTTATCCTGCAGATTGGTAGCCAGAGAGCCCATCTCTTCTGGCCATGTTAAATCTTTATTTCTGACTTCAATCAAAAGTTGATCTTCATCTTGGACACCCAATTCTTCTAATGTTGCCTCTTCCTCTTCAATAAGCATCATATTGTTCTGCAAGAGCCAAGAGAAAAATCATTCCTCGGTACATCATTAGCAAAAAAATTACATCCACACCACACTTTTAATGTGCATCCCAGTTATTATTTATTTTTTCTAAAATCTAACCCAAATAATTCTGTGCATCTTATGGGCCAGGAAATATGGTAATTGTGAACTTTGAAACTGAATCCAAATATGCACCAACAAAATAAAAGAGGAAACTTAAATATCCATAATATAGAGGAGTTATCACTCAGACAGTCAGAGTGGTGCTCTACAGAAGGCCTTGATAACTACATAATGGTCAATGAATTAACCTGGAGATAACATATTAATAGCACTAGAAATCTGGAATATCTGCACCATACCATAAAAAAGTTTCCACAACTGAGTAAACGTTAAAAAATACTATGAACTCCAATAATCATCTAATTCTAGAACAAAAGTCCTTCTTATATAATATTTTCTTGTAGTCATTTCCTAGATTTATTTTTTCAATTATCATCTCATTGAAACTTATAGCCATACTAGGGTCAGCTGAAATTCCCAACCATAAATTCCATTCATAATCAGAAACCTCAACCAATTTTGAACTACATTATTGTGCCAACTACGGAAAGATTAATTCCTGTTTACACTTACCTTTACAATATCTATTAAATATTCAATGTACATGTACCATTCTATGAAACTGTTCCATTCAAAACCAATTCAGGTCACAATCATTACAATATTTGGCATATTTTTCAGCAATTCTAACAATATAACAAGTAACACTAAATAAATGAATTTTTTTTTAGAAATCAAACAAATCAACATTCATACATCATGTTTAACCCTGCATATACTATCCATCATTGGGTCATCAGTTGATGTGGATAAAGTGAACCAACTACTATCTTGCTTATTGCCAATGGTCGTAAACTGGGATATTTAATAATTTGAAAGAGTAAACAAAGGGATAAGATAACATTAATAGGATGCATCAGTTCTAAAGGACTTAAAGAAAACTATGTAAATCAAGGGAAAACATAAATTCTAGGGGTGTAAAAATAAGGTATCATTGCATATACACAATGCAGACTACAGATAATTAGGACAGAGAATACTACTTACCTCATCTTTAAATAGCCATATCCTCATATCTTCTGGACGAATTTTTAGCCTCGAGCACAAGAAGTCATACACTTGCTTTATGGTGGACATACAACTGAAAGCTGCAACATAAGCCAAATACCGTTTGGGAGGGGTAGGCAAACTTGATACATAAGCATACCCAGTTGTACCTATGATGGTGAAGACAAAAGAACCAAATTTAAAAGAAATCAGAAAACTGATCCACAACAATACAAATGCAATATTTCTCAAACTCCAAAAAACTCAGCAAATTTCAAGTTCATGACTGAAAAACTGAAATTAAAGTAACCCTATTTATGTTTTAGAGTTTTTAAAACAAAAAGTTGCCTGTAACTAGAAAATGCTTAAGGTGAGATGTATCCCATAAAAATCTTCAAGAGACATTTATTTTTAATTAAGTGTAGTTCTGTAAAAATTGTAATTAACAATGAATACTGATGGCATATAAAGATATTTCATAACTATAACCTGAAATTTACAAATTATATTTACAATATTTGCTCAAACTATATTCGATAGGCAAAAAGGGAAACAGGGACACACAGAAGCTGAACAAGGAGTAAGATAAAATAACTAGCAAGATTGAAAAAAATATATGTATACATCACTGCCAAGGGGATCCATTAACTTACGAGACAAAGTGGCTGAACAATTCATGACCTATGCTAACATAGATTGTAACCATGAGTTAATAAAAGAAACATAAATGAAAGGCCAGCATGATTAGGTAAAACATACTCTAAAATATCTGGTGGTGGTCATTGATACTTCTTCTATTTATGGAACTCTAGACAAGATAGTTTTTATAATGTATTATCATTCCAACAAAGCTAATTCTTCCACTATATACCCCAGATTGCAAATAAAATCTCAAATATAAGGTCTAACACAGTAATTGTTACACACAGTGACCTTTTGTTTTGGCCTATTATAAACATTTTCAAAGATATATTGGCTAGTTATTAACTTCTGTGATGTACATTTACTCATGACTGGGAATTTTAATTCCCAGGAAAAATGAAAGAGGTTTAATTCTATTACCCCACACAAGAAATAGTTGTAAGGATGAATGTATATGTAAAATTTATCTATAAAAACAACTCTACTGAATTTGATGAGACACCAAATCTGGGAGGTTTTCAGAAAGAGAAATTCATTGGGCTAGAAAACAGGGACACAAATATCTGATATTCATGAATATTAGCAAGGAAAAATTAGAGCCCACAAAAGATTGGCAGCCCAGGCATAAAAAAACATGGAAACCAATGAGAAAATCTAGATGTAGTATTACATTCCATCACTTTTAAATGAGATAATACACAATTAATACAAAGAGAATCAGACTAAGTTAGGCAAAAAAGTAAAACGTCAACTTTTCCAGAATTCCATTTGAACTTCCTGTTCTGCAGCTGTATATAGTTGGAAGCAGACACGCTACTTGTATGTTTTAACTGCCCTTCTCAATGCAGCTACATGGTTACAGCTCTGTTCTTTGATTATTATTTACAGGAAGGATGAAACAAGCCATACATTGAGAAGCAGCAATGGATGGACTAACAATGCATTTTCAATGAAATTTGGAAAATTAATGCCCTCAGCTTAAGTAATTTCTTCAAATTTCACCCTAATGAAATATCCACATATGAACAAAGATCGGCATTCAGATATTAACTCATAAAATTAAGCCAAAAGCAAAAACTATACCAAATGCTAACATTTCAATTGAGTAAAAATTCATAAATGTAAGGATACATGCATAATAATTGATATTATGTTTCAACTTCAAGAGTGCTTGGGATTCAATTTGAATGATTTTCATGATACTGGGGTCAAGAATTGGCAGTTCCACTATGGAGTCACCCACCTTAAGGACATCTAGCTCCTTTGAAGCCAACAAATACAAACAGGGGAGGAGCAAACCTGAAAGCTTAACTTCTAAATGTACTTGGCATATGGTATCAACACCAGGTTCTAGTACCAGTCAAGAAGGAAGAGTTTTTCCCCTGTTGAATTAGTACACAAGCTTTGGAACCAACATTCAGTCCAAACAATAGGCAATTATTTCTAAATTTCAATGAAAATATAAATGCATATTTTCTTTAATTTTCTCATTAATAAATATGGATAGTGAGGCATGTGACCTAATTGTCCAGAGTAGGATGATGTTTTGAATTAACTTTGGTATGTTGCTGCCCATTATATTGATTCACATGAAAATAATTTCTTATTTAGATTGTTAACTCATCCTCCATACAACTAGGAGAATGATTCATGGCCTCAGAAGATTCATAGGATCAAAACCTTTCCAGGAGTCATGGTGATTGAAAAGATGAGTAATGTTGGAGGTGATTTAGGTAACCTAAATATACCCTCTTACAGAACACTCTAATGTTTCAGTGCCTATGATGCATAATTGAGTGACTGATTGAAGGAAACAAATCATGCAGCACCACTTTTTAAACTATCTGATTCAAGATCTTAAAAAATAAGAAAGACATAATCGTTTAAAGATGGTGGATAATAATCAACAGCTGTCATTATCTCTACTGAATTCAAAGGTTTTGTGCAATGAAATAACAGAATTAATCACCAATCACTTTTGAGTGATTATGATAAAAAAAAGTACTTACTGAGAGCAGCTGCTCCATAGCCCCCAACCATTCCAGACCAGGCTGTTTGGGTGGCTCGACCTTGGCTCTGCAATATGGTCTGTTGCTGTTGTTGCTGCTGATTTTGAGACGCATGTTGCACTTGATGCCTCAGCAACCGAACATTCAGAGGATATAATTCAAGGTCCACTTGATCACTGTTCTTCCTCAGGATTACCTATATTTTAAGAGGCATAAATATAAAAAAATCCATTGGCATAAAAACAAAGAGCAACAAAACTTTTATTAATTATACAGAAGGCTAATTATACAATATCAATATATGGCATACTTCTATTGTACACTTAGGTTTTAGAACCACCAACTACCAAGTTTATAATCCATAGGTCATTCTAAGATCTTAGCCTTAGTTTTTAAATAGTAGAATCTTGTAATTACATAAATGTAAGGAGGCATAAAATGAGCCTTTACTCCAGAACGAATTATGTTTTTACAAGATATAACTTATATAAACTTCAGTCGAGATATTTTGATGTCATAGAAGTATCAGTAGTAAGGTAAAGAAGTAGCAAGGTTTTAATGAAATAATAACCAGCTGTTCATCAATGAATAAACTCAACTAGAGAGCATTTGTCCCACTGAGATCCTTTCTTTACTCTGCCATACTTCCTTACTTTTGTGTACTTTCCCCTCTCCTCAGCTCACAAATTATTAAGTTTCCAGTATAGAAACTCACCTGCCGTGGGAGAGCAGGGGATCCATCATACCACTGATGAAGAGCTTTCCATAGGGAATCAGGAACCAATTCAAAATCCCTGGATCTCACAAGGACAGTATTCCTCTTCAATTTTCCACCTTCTCCAGTCAAGGTTATTACCTGCATTGGAAATCAATCGTATAATCAGGAAATAATTACTCCAGAGACAAATACAGGCATTTTAGCAAAAATATTTCAAGATATAGTTCACAAATTGTTAGTTTGGTCCTTCACCTGAGAACTGTGGTTTCATCTCTCATTATAATGAAAAGCAGTAACTTTGTGATTACTCATACTTAAGTTATATACAACCTGGGTTTTGAAACTTTACAACCTATTTAAGTAGAAGTTATATAAAGTTACTGGTTTTCTTAATGATTGCATAGATTCTATTAAATTACCCATGTAACCACCAATTATTTCACCTCCCAGCTATACACACAAGGCAACCTATTGAACAAACAATATTTGTTGAAATAGAAGGCCTCTACATCTGACCCAAATAGGCAGTAAATTAAGTGGGGGCTATTTACAAGCATTAAGAAACCCTTAGTTCTTTAGCTGATAGCCCAAAATAGTGGAAAATTCCATAGGTATTAGCTAAAAAAACTCATATCAGCAAATAAATACTGAAGTAAGAATTTGTAGAAACTTTATCATTATGACATTATTTTACCTTCATGATGTTATTTCTACAGCTCAACAAAGACACGAAAAAGGATTTATGCAACCGACAATGCACCAGGAAAATTACTTCCCCGCACATTATAACTATCCAGGTATATGTTGAAAAAAGGATTATTTTTCAGAGCAGATAAATACAATGGCAATTACAAGAGGAAATATGATTCAATTAGGACATTATCAACACCATTCATACCAAGATAAGAATTTCTTTCAAGTATACATAGTACATCTGCTTCACAGGGATAAAAATGAAGATGCTAGCTAAATATTCATGCAAGGAAAAAAATTGTGTGGCAACAAAATTCAACTTTGAAACTTCTGTAAGGCTTATTTGATTGGAGATTGTTGTCATAGACTTTTGATAGCTAAAATTAATCGCTGGACTCCTATGTTAATGAAGAGCATCGAATACTGAATTCATGGTTGTTGATGGTAGTCAATTCATTATGGTCATTAACTGTCGATGGTAATCAATTGTCAATGATCACTATGCTATGTCATATGAACACCAGGCCACAGCAGACAGGGGGTACTGGCCAATGCTCAGATTAACTGATCAACTGATAGAACCCTAATAAAATGACCATTGACTAGACTATCTTATGGACCACTTACTATATTGAGCATAGTTAGGCCATCCACAATAAATTATCTGTAGACCAATGTAGACCAATATCTTAGACCTGTTGCAATCAGCAGGCCATGAACAATTGATTGACAATGAAATATGTTCCTAAAATAGTCCAAAAATGGCACTGCTCATTCATTGAAAATAATCACATTTTATCTAGGGTGAGCAAATTTACAGATGAATTTCCCATTTTCATGATTTTAACTGGCCCATTTTCAATTACCATAACTTTTCCACATAGTCTAGATTTTCAAGCCAGTAGCAATTAAGATTATGTTAACCCCTTCCCTGATGCATTATTTTGAGGAAATGGCTCCAAAAAGGATCATATTTTTTTATTGCATTTTTAAATTAGTTTTAAGTTATAATAATGGAAAAACAAGGTTTTTTGAGACACAAGTTATTTTTATTAAAAATTTCAATGTTTTTACTTATATTATCAATAATTTGACGAGACAGAAATTCATTTTTTCTTCTGCAAGAATAGTTATGAAAACAATTATATATGTATTTATTGGAATTTTTATAACCCTCTTATGCATCCAAATCACGTTTATCCAAATTCAACACAAAATATTACTATTTACAAGTTTCTTTTCGTATGATACGCCCTAAAATATGGTGTAACACATAGCGTCACATCACAACCTGGGCACTACTTTTTTTTTGGATAATCTCTCCTCGTGCATCTCTTTTCCTTGAGCACAGAAAGCACTTGCGTGTGGGGCATGATTTTTTATCAGTAGCCGGGATTAGCTCAGGGAAATGCATTTCTGATAGGCGGAGGGGGTAAGGTGTTGCGGGTGGCCTCTCCACTTAAGGAGAGGAAATTTGGGGATGGTACTGATCAATAAGTTTTTCAATTAGATCAAGTCTATAATCTAAATATGATTTTCTCCCACCTGATTTCTGGTATAATACAAATGAATTCCACACGCAAAGCTCCATTAGGTGCATAAATAATTTTTTGTAATATTTTTTCCCTCTCTTTCGTGGAATTGGGTAATCAGCCAAATGCTGATCAACTCTATCGACACCGCCCATTTTATTATTGTATTCGACGACCACCTTAGGTTTCAGAGTCACCACACATCTTTTTTCCACAGTTACCATTTCCATGTTGTGGACTGTCGATAGGAACATTACGTCCTTTTTGTCTTTCCAACACAAAACCACCACTTTGCTTTCCAGAAAGCAACGACTTCACTTAAATTAACAAAAAAAAACTAATAGGTAATGCGCTGAATTACAGGTGAATTGCTAATAAACTACCGTAAAAATTACTAAAATTATGACGAAATTCCATACGCAAATGCATAGAATAAAAACTCAAAAACTAGGTAAAAATTAGCCAGTGTGTCTACACATGCCATCTACCGCCCAGAGATCAAATTTCTACGAAGGGGATAAGTTTTCTCATCTTCAGCAGCAAAGAAGACCTAAAAGCCACTTTGGATGAGATAACTCGTTTGTGACGCGATTTGACCCGACTTGTTGGGGTGAGTTTTCTCATCCGCGTCAGGGAAGGGGTTAAGATGTATGTATATATTACCTTATAGGTGGGATTCATAACAAGCACACTGTTGTCAATTGGGCCAGGACGAGGTGGGGGGTAAGTTGGAGCACCATAAGAACTACCAAGACCTCCTAGTGCCACAGCTGAAGATGAAGATGACAGACTGTGGGTTGTGACAATTTTTCTCACTGGTCTAGGAGAATGAGTGGGGCTAGATGTTCCACTTGGAGGCCTGAAAAGTTTCAAAAGTAATCCTATGAGTTAATAAATTCAATACAGGTCATTCCTAGTCCATTAAACAACAAATATTAAGTTCTGGCACCTAGCAGCTCAGATTCAGACAAAACTAGGAGGAACCATTATTTACATCAAATTGATAAACTGCAGTAGAACCTTGTAAGCAGGTTTTTGAATGGGACACAAAATATGAACATGCAAACCAGGAAATTAAACATAGCATTTCAGGTGGTTGCAATTGGAGAAGTCAAAATAATTATGATTGCTCTCAAAATTTCAGATATTTATATCTTGCATAACTCTTTTTATGCATAAAATTAACAAAATAAGTACTAATTTATGAATCCATTACAAACTGAACGAAAATTAAGTATCATCTTGGAATAATAACATTCAATCACTTATTAGATCGATCCATGTACAGATTGATAATGCAGTTATGTTGAAATGTTTTATTGCATGCAGATGTTGATTATTCTATAGTTTAAATTCACATAAAAATTAATCCAAGATACTCTGCAATTTACTTCTTGTACCAAGCTTGGATTTGCAAGGATTCCCAAGATTCAAAGAATCATCTGCACCCAAAACACTCATCAAGTAGAGGTGGACGGTATTCCATAGCCTAGAGTGCTATGGCTGAAGTTGGATGTGGGTACTGAATCAGACTCAGTGTCTTGCACTGTACCAACTATTTCCACCACCTCCTGCTCGTGAATCTCATATATCGACATGGACAGAAAAACACCGAGATCATCATTGCACTTGAATTACTTGTCAAAATTCACCTCTCCATCAATTCTCCACTTCTAGTGAGGAAAGAGAGTCAGTTCTACCTCTTGTTCTTGTGTCAACCGTAATGTCAGGCACTATAGGACTAACTCCTGCTTTAAAGCAACTGGTGACAACACTTTCTTTGTTCTTGGAATTTCGTGTGTATTTCACAAAGCACATTGCACCTATAACATCTACCTTCTGCTTGGCTGTTTGGAAGTTGGTGTCTTTTGGTGTCTTTTGTACCATCAGTCTTCTATATTTTTGCTTGAAACCTCAGATGATGCGATTGTTAAGGGGCTGAAGGTGACTCATTACGTTTGCTGGGAACAATTTCACCCGGATGTTTCTTAGGCAACTTGTATTGATGGCATGGGCAGTACAGTGATCGACAAAAAGTAAAATTTTTCTATTTGCCTCCTAGTTTGGCATCTAATCCACCCAGAAAGGTTTCAAAAATTTTTTGCTACAGGGTTAGCTGTGTATTGACAGCTTTCAAACTTAAAGCCTTTTCTCAGTCCTCCCATTCCTGTGGCTTGCTTCAGAATAAATTATTAGAATAGGGAAGCAGAAAAAGGATTATTTCTCTGAGGAATTACAAACTTAAGTGCATTTGCAGGTGGCTCCATAAAGGTAAATCACTAGACTCTCCTTATAACATACAACGCTAATACGAAGTTTTCGTTCCTACGAACCAAATTGTTGGTCCCGACAAAAGGGGTATCTAGATGTATGGTAAAGAAACGATATTATGAAATTACGAAACAACAAACCTTAGTCCAGATCCCCACAGGAACAAAAAATACTTTATTACGAAGTCTGTCACAAATAACGGCATTCATTTGGCTATGCACGATGCGGCATTATAAATCAGGAATCTTTGCCACACGTATTTTACCCAAGAGCTTGAGAACTAAAATATATACAATGGATACTTCGCATAAGCTAATGAACTGGGTTGAGGGTACAGAACTCCCACTGGGTCACAGCACTACGAAAGGAGGCTGAGAGAGCATCAGAGGTCGAGGAGGGGTGAAAGGGAAGAAACGAAAGATAAGGACTTTTCTTCTTACCTTTCATCCCTCCCGAACATCTCATGCCTCTATTTTCCCTCTGAAGGTCACTCACACAATAGGGGGTCCATCACAATTCCTGGCTAATCCTCCCTCCCTAACCAGCTTTCTGGCCTGGCCTTGGCTCCACCCATTCACCACCTACTCCCTTTTCCTGTCCCTATCTCCCAACCCCCTTTCCAAATTGACTGTGCTGTGGGTGAAATGTGTCCCTCTTCCCCTCAGGCAGAGGCAGCTTTGAGTTACCACTAGCAATCGGCAGGGCAATCACTCGAGTCTGAATCGGCGAAGTGTTGTCACTGCTTTGTAATGACCTGGCGAAACTCTCTGCCCGGGCTTGTGGGAATGACTATGCCACATGTGAAGTTTCAGCATCATGTTTCCATTGTTGAAATAGTATCTTCATGGGTACTGAAATTCAGGCCTCAAAATCCCTACACATCATACGAATGCATTGAATTGTTATGAAATTGTGACACTCTTTCGCTCGTCAGGAGAGAAATAGATCAGTTCTTCTGTTTAGATGAGAAAAATTTGATATTCATGTCTTAAATTTTGTCAGTGAGAAGGCATAGCAAATAAACTCCAGCAACATTATGTATGATCATATTTGGCATTTCTCCCTTTTGCTACGAATGCAACCATGCTTACACACCCCAGATTTTTCAACGGAGGCAGACGAAAGTCGTTTGTAAAAGATGTAGATTTTGCCGTGCACGAACAGCAAGCCAACATGCCTTCGCGGCTGAGCAGAATACAAGCAAGCAAAAGAAAGTCCCAGGGGTAACTAGGCACCCTACCTCGTAGTACGCCGGACTGTGTCCATGGTACATTGTTTTTTTACGTTGTGGATTTACTAAGACAATATGTTGATTGCTTGTAAAATATAAGTTCAGAAATTGTCTTGAATGTTCATTATTCATTATTACCATTATTATCCATTATTTCAAGGTTAAGGTTCCAGAGCAACTGTCCAAGCGTAAATAAGTAAACACCTTGAACCCATAACTTTTCATGCTGAAAGACGGGAGAGTAAAATAATATATTATACCATTAAATTGCCACATATTACCTAGGTACAGTTGAATTTCACCATCATACGGAGTTATCATGAAGATTTTCATTCAAAATGGGCAGGAATTTGACCGATTTTGCTGAAATTTCTTTGAGTTCTGTAATTTCATTTCATAAAATCAATTCGATACCTCCACCGGCTACCAAAACAGCCATGCGTGAAATTGTAACATCGCATTGATGTAAAGTCAAATAATGATTTCATGAGGAGCTCAAATAATAATTCCATATTGCTTAAGGAATCGGGCTGGACCACTCACTCACGCGAAATCAAATTTTCCATAAAATCTATATACTTAAATTCGGAATTCTACTGTGTTAATTTGGCCTCATAGTAATTGTACAGGCAGCCGAGCAGTTTTTCCGTGGAATTAATCTCCCAGATGATTTAATTTCCCAGCTTGCGACGATTACTAAAAAAAATAGCGTGATGCATGATTTTCGAACAACAAATTAGACTGTTTGATTTCAGATCTTTGAGCATAGTTTGATTGTTATTTACATGTCTGATATCATTTCACAGCACGGCTTAAACACACTAAAGATTAAACAGGTCAAAAAAGAGCAAATGGATATTTTTGGCGATGTTTATATGAAAACTACGTTGATACGAACAATGTTATTATGAACCACCGATTTTTTGGCCCCATGAACTTCATAATAACGAGAGTCTACTGTACCACTGATTTTCCTCGTATCCTTAAAATTGGTCAACTTGTTGTCCTGCCAGCAGTAGCATGGCCAAATGTAATCAATATTGTTCATCTCATGGAATTTTAATATAAAAACATCATTGTTACATGTTCATAGCTGCTTACTTGAATGATTTCATTCATAGAAGCACAGGGAACTATTAAAAAATGTAATGGCTTGTTTGTGTATGACAAAATACTTTATAACCTGGAACAGTCCTGGGCAAGTAAGGTGAGGGAGCTGGAGCTTGCTTTCTTGGGACTTGCAGTCCGTTGAAGGTAAAACCTTGAGCCAGCTGATGATGTTGAAGATGCTGGTGAGTGGTCACCAGCAGGAAGATCTCCAAGAGGCAGAGAATCACCAAATCCAGAATCTGCTGTGTCAACTGGACCTCCATTTCTTAATTTGGATGATGAACTCAACCCAACACCTCTCTTTAAACTGCCAGAATTACTCCCTGATGGACTCCCCCCAAAAGTACTCCCCAAACTAGTCTGGCTTTCACTTCCATGAACACCAGGAGAATTCTGGAATTAAGAATTTAATTAATTTAAGTCCTAAGATGAAGCAATGAAAGCCAACTTCACCAAGAAAAGTCACAACTCATAATAATTTCTATACCAGCCATGTTATTACCAAATCACTGCAAATGCACAAATAATGTGGTATGCAGTTATGTGTCCAGAGGCTAAGATATATGCCAAAGTGGTAAGAATACATCATGAAAATTATTTGAATGGCCCAAATTCAAACCCATATCTCCCGATTGCCAATCAGGTGCATTAGTCAGTTGCACATGTGCAGTGTATCGATGCAACACACCTGATCAACTTTGGAGATCATGGTTCAAAAAGTCAGAGTTCTCACAATAAGTGTAATACTTAGCAATCACTAACAGGGGTGAAAAATGACTTCAGGCAGACTTACATGCACTAAAATTATCAGTGCATTGATACACTAGTAACATTATGGGTTTTAAGGATATTTAATTAACTGAAAAAAACATACCTCTGTGGAGATATGGATGAAAAAATTTGGAGAAAGACTAAATTACTATGTAATGTTAACATACAGATGTTTCTGTGAATAGCAGAATATACTATTTTAAGTTTAGCTATAACATGATGATGTATTTATCTTCCATTCTCTGATTATAATATTAATTCTGCAAATGAATTTCATTTGAGTCATAAATCAAGTAAAAATATAAATAGAAGCTGCCAAAATTTAAAACAGCATCTGTGAATCTGAAAGTACATATCCCTTAAGTTTCTCACTGGAAGTGTCCAGAGAGTATAATCATTCTTGCTTGAATTGCATAATCATGTTGATGGCTATATGCTCTTAAGCAATATTTTACAATAGACGAGGCAGGTCTTTCTTATGATATACTGCCACACAAGACCCAAGACTTCACAGGGGATTCTTACCATGGGGACAAAGATAGCAAAACTCATTTCACTGATTTGTAAGGAGATAGGGCAGATGGCAGTGCTAAACTGATTCCCTTTCAGGAAAATCTAGTAATCCAATTTATTTAAACAACATTAGAAACTTATTGTCTACAACCTACATAGCCAATAATAATGCATGGATGACTTCTATTATTTTTGGAGGGCAAATGCATGCCCTTGATGCAAAGACCTGGGGCCCAAACAGAATAATCCTTTTGTCATTGGATCAGTGCCCTACACACCCTGTTAACATGAAATATTTTTCCAAGCCAAAAGCACCAGCTATAGGCTTCCAATAGGTTTTAGGTATCTTCCATTCAAATAAAATAAAATTATAAAACATTTGGTCATGATTCTGCTTCAGTTTCCAGCAAATTAAAATTTCCCTCAATTTACACTTTTTTCTTTATCTCCTTCAAAAATGTAAAAGAGAGGTTTCACTGTACCATTTATTCAATATCCTGTCAATTTGTTCTTGTCTAATGGCTACATTTCAAACATCACGTACTTGTAGAATGATTCTGGCTTTCCTCGTCCATTTGCTTCTTTAGACTAAGACTTCAGCAATGTCATGCAAAAAGCCAACCAATAACAGCACAAATTTCGGAATCTCATAGTTTACATGTTTTCTTAGGCAATCTGTATATTCTAAGAACTTTAGAGGACACCCACACAGCAACCCATGCAGCAGCTACATAGAATTAGGATTAACTTGATGGGATGTATGACCTTTGTTTTCCTTGCCGCTAGCGAATAGCCATAGTGCCTGCGTGGTGATTCGCTTTTCATGTCACAGATTTTAGTCTATATATTTTTGGATTTAGAGAGAATATTGAGTTATACACAATCAACTCACATTCTCGCATACACAGAATGTGTCAAATTATGGGAGAAGAAAGGCAAAAAGTCTTAACAATAAATACTTTTAAAAACTCACCGAGTAGTTGACATAATCATTCCAAGCACGCCACCAGTGAATGGATATAAGGTACCAAAATTGACCGACTTGAAAACCCCGCCTTTCCTCCCTCTCCAGCCAACCTCGAACAATTTCAGCTTCTTCTTTCCTGCTCACTGGTCGTAGGCCCAAAACAATATGGCAAACCTAAATATAGAGATTAACATTTGTGCAATAAAATATCTATTAAATAAAGATTTTATAGTATAAAATCAAAAGGCAAGATTGGTCAGTAATTAATGGATGCTTTCTCTAGGTTATTTTCAGACTAAAAAAGTCATGAAAGAAGCAACATATGCTACAAAGTCAAGTAAGGAGAGCATAGACGAGAAATTGAATATTATTATTCCCATTTCATGCATCACAATGCATTATACTAGCTCTGGATTTCTGGTAGAGATATGAAATGCAGGTTTATACAGAAGCAAGGTTTTTACATGGGCATTAACCAATATGATATATTTATATGTTATGCACTTACGTTAAGGGATTTTTATTCTCTCTTAAACATGAAACTCAGAGATACATGTTTGGCTATCAAAAGAACTAAGATCTCTAGTTTTTTTATTTAAAAACCTAGCATTTCTTTATAGAGGCATCGATGAAATGAAAGCAATAATAATCACGCTTGACCTACTTATCACATAAGTTGAAGATAAATTTATGAATGAGAAGATATTATGCTATATCTGATTTTGACAATTTATTTTCACTTATCTTTGAAAGATGATACAATTACTTATTCCACCTTTGCAGATTGGGAAATAAATACTCAACAATACTGTCTGGCATATAAAAAATAGGCATTTTTCCTGTGCTACTGAATATAATTCAATAATATTTCCAACAAAATCTGTATAAACTTGATATTTGCACACCTATGCTTATTCTAATAACTTGAATGCTAACTTCTTCTTTATGAAGCTTTGTAATCATTGAAATATTACTACATTTATGTATCACTACATATAAAGCTGTACAGTTCATGTAGGAGGCTGTAAATTCCAAATTACATATGGTGAGTTCAACAATAATTACCTACTCTATTAAAAGACATGAAGATGTTAATTTCCTAAATTGGCAGAGGATTTCAATAAGAAACAATTTTTTTACAGAAATCAACGTTTATTTATCTTAATCCCTTTCAAAATAAGATCCTTTCTCACCTGAAAAAGTAGATTGAGAAAATCCAGGGGTAAGGTATTGCCCACAGTCCACATCAGGTACTCTTCTTGAGTCAAACCCTCTTGAGAAGATGACTGTGAACTGCGACGAATCTCAGCAATCACTGCATCAGTATCTACATCAGATATTAAAATGAATGTAATAAAAATTATATTCACAGACTATCAATCCATGCTATGGCTAATGAGAAAAAATAACACAATAATTTAAGTCAATAATTATTATGCTATGCACATCCAGAGGAGAATGAACGTATGCTGTCAAGATACAAACCTAGACTGCCATAAGGGTCTTCTGCAAGTTCTTTGGCAGTCCTATTTTCACGCCGTACGAACAGGAGGACGTTTGCCATATGCCTCAGCTCACTTTCATTTAAAACACCATCTCTGTCTCCATCAAACACTTTAAAACAAACTGGAAACAAAAGGAAATAAATAAATCAGACACTTTCCTAAATAATGAAGAAACATTTCTGATGTAAGTTGCTGTGGGGATTTCCTTAGATTCTATAAAGTACAGGGAGGAAGGAGTTTCAGGTTATCTTGCACAAGGTCTTAATAACTAGTAAGATAACAGATTGTTATGCTTTCCTGATTATCTCACTATATGATGGTACACAGCTCTGCCAAAAATTTAATACCTAGCAGCCCATAACCCTTATGATTGTATGATTTAGTGAGCAAAATAGACTGGACTCCAGTAACTAATGAGCCAAACGCCTCGAGGGCTTTTTCCATTACATTGGATTTGATGCAATCTGTGATTGACCGGGCAAAACTAACAATAAAACAGGATAAAAAGACAATAAAATTAAAACCTTCAATGACCACTTCTCTGCTCAAAGAGATAAAATAAAAAAATGACATCCTAAAAAAGGATAGTCGTAATCCTAAAAGCGAGAGCTCGAAGGAGGAATTTTTAAAATTTAGAAACAACCTAAGGGTTAAGCTGAGAAAGACCTGCAATGATTTTTATATGAGGAAGTTCAAAAATAGTCGCGGTAATCCTAAAGCTCAATGGGACCTAGTGAAAGAAATAACTGGAACAACTAGTTCAAAAACCCCTGATCTATGTATCGAAAGGGAGACACGGTCATTACTGATCCTATGATATTGGCATCTGAATTGAATCAATATTTTATCTCAGCTTTTCAATCTAAAATTAACGGAACTACAATCTACCCATTGAAAATGTACTCAATCATAATGAATGCACATCTACCTTATTCATTGATATCCATAAGGCTTTTGACACCCTTGACCACGAAATTCTATTAAAAAACTTCATCAAGCCGGAGTCAGAGGAAATGTCCTTCAGTGGTTCAATATCTATCTATGTGTTCACAGTGTGTTCGAGGGAATAACTGTTATAGTAATTATAAAGAAATAAAGGCTGGTGTTCCACAAGGCTTAGTACTGGGACCTATACTTTTTCTGGTTTACATAAACGATCTTTGTAATCATAATTTTAATGGACATGTCACAGCTTACGCTGATGATGTTGCACTAAACTATGCAAATGCATCCTGGGACATTGTTAAAAGAAAGATGGAAGAAGATTTAATAGTTCTTAGGCAATGGTTTCTCTTTAACAAACTTTCTTTATGTTCCAAGACCAAATACATGGTGTATGATTTATGTAACACATATAAAATTGACTGGGAAGTAATATATCAATCTCCGGACTGTTCAGTAGGAAGCTGTTTAAATTGCATCATGATTGGAAATGTAACTGAATTTATATATTTGGTGGTAATCCTGGACAATATATTAAAATGGAAACACCATGTAAATTGCCTAACTAAAACACTTTGGTATTGTATCTCAAAGTTATATGTACTTCTTACGAAACAAATGTCCATTGAATTTTCTAAAAGTTATCTACTTGGCACTGGTTCAGTCAAAATTAAGTTATGGCTTAATTTGCTGGGGAGGAGCATACAGAAATACAATAAACCCTGTACTATTTCTGCAAAAGAGGATAGTATGTGTGATAATGCACAAAAACCGTTTCTCTCATGCATTCCCACTGTTCTTAGAACTGAACATATTGCCTCTCAGATACATTTATTTTTATAAAGTCTTAAAGAATTTCTATTTAAGAAGTGGCGATGAAGCAAATCTGTTACCCAGGACTCAAGTCCTGAGCTTGCGAGAAAGAAATACTATTTCTTTACCCAAGTCCAATTTGACTTTATTTTAAAGATGTTTTGTGCATATATCTTGAAAAATATTTAACATCCTTCCGAACCACATTAAGGAAGAAAAACATGTAGGAAAATTTCTGAAGAAAATAAAAACTTCTTATTTATACTTTACTTATATTTATTATTTATACTTATAAAATTATTACTTATAAAAAACATCCGAGGCTTTGTTTTGAAATTTGCAGTTTTGAAATATTTATTGAATTAAATGTAATAAATGAAGTGATATTGTAATACCATTGTTATAGTAAGTGTACCCGATCATGTATTTATGCCTCTTTTTTGTTACCACTATATAATTCCGTAGTAAATGAGTAGAAAACAAAACACCTTAGGGTTGGCCGACTCATAGACAACATTAACAACTCTGTAAGGGTAGAAAATTTTACGTTTGAAAGAGTAAATGAATTTAAGTATTTAGGAGTAAATATTGACCAGACAAATCAAGAGGAGATAGAAATAAATACCAGAATATCCAATGCTAACAGATGCTACTGGGCTTTACAAGGGCTTCTAAAAAGCAAAATTTTATCTAGAAAAACTAAACTACGGATCTATAAGACCATCATACAACCAGTGGTCTTGTATGGGTCAGAAATATGGACAATGTCTAAACAGAGAGAAAAAAAGGTGATAGTTTACAAAAATAAAATTTTAAGATGCATCTATGGTCCCATAAACGAAGACGGAATGTGGAGAATCCGAACCAAATACGAGCTAAGGGAGCTATGTAAGGACCCAGATTTAATATCACCAGTCAAAAGCAGAAAACTTAGGTGGGCAGGTCATGTGTGGAGAAGAGGAGAAAATGCTACAATTAGAGCAGTGTCAGAAGGCCTACCAAGAGGAAAGCGACCTTTGGGACGATCACGACTACGCTGGAAAGACCAGATTAGAAAGGACATGAGAAGAATGGGAGCAGAAGTTGACTGGATGGAAGACCAAAAGAGATGGCGCGGTGTTGGTAAGGCCAAAAACCTTCTGAGGTTTGAGTGGCTTAGGTAAGGTAAGGTATATAATTCAGTATATCTCTGAGTTTATTTTTTTATTGGTTATTAGTTTCTTCACTGTATTGTTAAACGTTTTATCGAAAATTTTAAATTATTTTTGTCTTTTGCTATCGCTTTTTGCATGGTTCATTTGTCAGTAGCCCCAACACAGGATTACCCTTAGGGGTTATCTATTGTAAAACCACTCTGTAATTCCTGGAAAGGAATTAAATTATTATTATATAAAAAAGTAATTTTTTGTATAATGGTGAGTATATAAATTCATTTGTAATTATAATATTTATGAATGATTAATGACCAGAAAAAGAAGTATAAACATTCCTTTGTTAGTTGTAATTTTTTTGGTAACCCATCCAAAGGGAAATTACAGCGTGTAAACTATTTTGTAAAAAAAATTATAGCCTCCAATAGGAACATGAAATTTCATACAAGATACATTTATCACAAAGTAAAGTTCACCCTTAAAGCACACTTCCAGTACCATACTAGAAGTCAGATGGAGAGGGGGTTTATCATGAAACTCTAAGCACGGTACATGTGAGGTGGCAGAGGAAGAAAGAGTAGCCAAACCATACAAAGTAATGAAAGTATTCACAAACCATAGGAGAAATAAGTTGAAATTGCCACTAGAAAAAACCTAGTTTCCTTGTATCCACTGAAATTGCCACAAGAATTATGAAGCCTGGATAAAGTAATGGTCTGCTCATTGGTCAGGCAAACCAGAGGTCTGCACTATTATTCCAGGACTAGGTAGATTTAATTCCTTGTGGCAATTTCAACATATACTAAATATTACTCGCATGGTCTGTCATGAGATGAAGACCCACCCTCCATATATACAGTGGAACCTGGTTAGCACATATTTGAAGGGGACACAAAAAATGAACGTACAAACCAGGAACATGTGCTAACCAGGATAGTAAATATAGCAATCCAGGTAGTCGAAATTGGAGGAAAAGTCAAAGCAATTACAATTACTCTCCAAAGTTCTCTTATTTCTGCTTCCCTTATATATTTTCACGCATGAAATCAACAAAATAATCATAAATTGCCAAGTAAATACAAACCGAATGAAAATAACTTTTCACAGCTTTCCCGGGAGTAAAATAATTTATTTATTTCTCTTAACTATCCTGAATACAGCACAATGGGCCAATTTACATCGGGAGAATAACAGTAACAACGGACGAGACACAAACACCAATGTCCCCACCCACATTTTACCCAGGCAGGACTCGAACCTGCGACCCTCGGGTTAGCTGGCAAGGACTTTACCTCGCCGCCACCGAGGCCAACATAATGTACATAAAACTGACATCACTTTGCCTGAAATCACTGATATACCGGGTTCACTCATACATACATTTATATATTCTTTCTTAGGTCATGTATAGTGAGAATATAATTTTGACTCCATGAATATAATGTCAATAAGTTGTTTGAATAAATTATACAATCGGCCCATAAGGTATTTCAGCGTACCTATCCACAATTTCACTTCCTCACATTCACCCTCCACATTCGATCGCACATTAGACCAATTGTTATATACAAGAACACTGCCTTGGATATATCGATCGATAACTATTCTAATTGAAATGCATCATTGCGTACTGATTTTAATTGTTCAAAAACTTACATTAGCACTAAAAATTTGTGCAAAGTACTCTGCTTTTTATTTCTCGCACCGAGCTCAAGTATTCTTGCATCAAGCTTTGCGTGGAGATTCAAGGCGTCGTCTGCTCCCACAACACTATTTAAGTAACGGCACTCGCAATCCATTGCCTTGAGTGTTTTGGCTAAAGTTGGGATAGTGGGAACTGAATCAGACTCAGACCTTAGCTCTGAATCATCTTCATCATCAACGTCTTCCAACTCCTGCTCGTGAATTTTATCTATCGACAAGGTCTGGCAAACATTTAGATCATCATCGCACTCGCAGTACTCGTCAAATTTCACCTCTCCAGCAATCTGATGCCACTCCTCGAGAGGAAAAGGAGTCAGATCTGCCTCTTGTGTCGTGTCAACCAATATGTCCGACCCCACATGACTAAATCCAGCTGCTTTAAAACAACTGGTGATGTTTTCTTTGCTCACGGAATCCCAAGAGTATTTGACGAAGTGCATAGCATGCATAACATCTATCTTCCGCTCAGCTGTGTATAAGGTGGCCAGCCTCTTTTATACCAGCAGTCTTCTATATTTTTGCTAGAAACATCAGATGATGCCTTGGTCAAGGGGCTGAAGGTGACTCATCGTGTTTGCCAGGAAGAAATCGACCCTGATGTTTCTGAGGTATCTTGTATCAATTGGATGAGCAGCACAGAGGTCAACAAAAAGCAAAATTTTTCTATTTTTGCCGCCTAGTTTGGCATCGAACCCTCTCAAAAAGTTTTCAAAAATTGATGTGATCATCCATGCTGCAGGGTTAGCTGTGTATTGGCAGGGAAAGGTTCAAACATTTTTAAAACACATAGGGTGTTTAGATTTGCCTATCGGCTAAGCGGCTGCAGCTTGTCAGTTCCACTCTCGTTGCAGCACAAGAGAACTGTCAGCCTCTCCTTACTTAATTTTCCTCTGTGGCATTTTTCTCCTTTGAATGCATATGTTCTATTGGGTAATAAGTTGTAAAATAAACCAGTTCCATCGGTATTGTAGACATCATTGGGACTGAAATCTTCAAGCAACTTCAGCAAACTTGTTTCCTTCCAGGCTTCTACGATATCAAGGTTAACACTGGCTGCTTCACCACGAACACACCTATATCCATGTCTGTTTTTGAAACCGTCCATCCATCCATTGGAGGCATGGAAATTTTCGATGCCCATTTTTGCAGCCAAATACAATGCCTTTTCTTTGACGATTGAACCATCAAACTTTGAACTTCATGCTTGTTTGCACCATTTAAGTAAAAGAGCTTCCAATTCCGGAAATTTTCCATCGTGACTTACGCTTTCTGTCACAATGTGACAGAAATACTAAAGTGTGAATATGCTTTCGCTTTCTGTCACAATGACCACTGTGGATTTTTTCGCGATTGCAGACGATCGTGTTTAAAGTAGATGCAGGGATGTTCAACCTTCGCGTCAGTTCTACTCGCTTTATGTGTGGATTTCTGTTAACTTCTTCCAGGATTTTCACTTTTTCAGCAATTGTAATCCACTTTACAACTCGCTTACTTTCCATTGTAACTGACCTTACTATCACAACATGTGCAATATGAATGACTCTCCGCTCTAGACCTACACTCCTACTAATTGGCCGCTCATTATTTTACGTCACAAAACATGTGAAATGCAAATGAATTGGCATTAAAATGACTAGGGTTGATATTTAATACATTAACTAGAGAGCGACGGTTTTTTATATTACCCTAACTATATTAGAGAAGCACTTGCGGGTTGCATTTCGGCAATTTACTGAACGTACTAACCAGGAAAGAGCCAGGATTTAAATCATAGTAACCAAATAATTTTACCTGTAAATTGGCCCAATTGCATCGGAACCATGAGAAATCAACGTTCTAAGGAGGAAAACGTGCTAAGGAGGAACGTTCTAACCAGGTTTTACTGTATATTAAGCGAGTTTTATACAGCTATTGGCTGTCTCTCCAAGCCTCTCTATTTCTCCAGTCTTCAGGTCCCAATTATCTCTTTCCAATATCCTGAGTGACCTGGGACTGAAATCTTCAAGCAACTTCTGCAAACTTGTTTCCTTCCAGGGTTCTACGATATCAAGGTTAACACTGGCTGCTTCACCACGAACACACCTATATCCAATCTTCTGGTGGTCATCCCCTTCTCCTCCTACCTTGTGGTTGCCAGTTTGGTATTTTTTTGGCCATCGTTTATCCTCCATTCTTTTTACGTAGCCGTTCCATTTCAACCATCTTGTCTCTAATTCTTCAGTGACTTTTTTTCCATATTAATCCTTGTCCATATGTTTTCATTGGTAATCCTTTCTAACCTAGATATGCCGCAGCTTCTCCTAAAATAATCCATTTCTATGGCCTCCAGTCTCTGTCTTAGTCTTTATGTCATTTCCCACGTTTCTGATCCATAGTGAAGTATGCTTTAAATAATAGCTTGATATATTCGGTACTTCATCTTCATTTGATTGTCTTTTGACCATAATATACTGTTCAGTTTGTTTATTGCTAATTTTGTTTGATTTATTCTCTTTGTCATTTCTTTCTTATTCTGTCCCTCTTTTCCATTTCTTACTCCAAAGTATTTATACTCACTGCAGACTTCAAGGGTCTCCGCTTCCGCATACTCCACATTTTGCTCTTTTTCCCTTATCTACTCCGCTATAGAAATACAGATAATTCCCTTGCATTTCATTTCCTGTTCCTTTCTTTTTCATTTCTGTCACGGCCGCAATATCTTTTCAATAATTGTCTAATTGTTCAAATGCTAGTTTTTTCCATTAAGACAAAGACCCACCCTCCATAAATTATATAAATGTGTCACTATTTAGCAAAAATACAGGCTGTACCTGTATTTTCACTAAACCTGTAATTGCAAGACATCAGCAGCAGAGAAGAAACATAATGTTAACCACAACACAAGTGTAGTTAACCCTTTTGCAACTACAATAATGATTTATTTATTTATTAATCCCGGGACACGTGATTACATGTATGGGACAGTTCCAATAGGCAAATTAACAATGTATATGTATAATAGGTATACCAGAATAGCAATAACAAAATATACATAGATTGAATACAAAAATACATAGCGTACAGTTAACTCAATTACATAGAGGTAAGAAATTCATCCACCGAATAAAATGCATTTTTTATCAGATACTCTTTTAGTTCTACCTTAAAGAGTGAGATAGAATTAATGCTTTTAATTTTAATAGGTATGGAGTTATAGAACAACACTCCTGCATAGAGTGGGCTTTTGGCATATAGCTTTAGATTATGAATAACGATTCTAAAGTCATTTTTCTTTCTTGTGTCGGGGAAGTATTGGGGAAAAGAGGTTTGCAAAGGAAATTTCAGAGGAAAAAATCATTTGCCAAAAATGGGATTCAACATCCCCAAAACTCCAGAATTCGGGAGATCTTGGTTAGAACTCCGGTTCACGCAAATGATTCTTTTCGCCGTCAATTTCACATATTAAAAATGAGCATGATTGAATAAAATTAAGAGCTTCATAGTTTTTAGATATAAGCAATGGTATTAAAAAAAAACTTACATTTCTGGCGTTCAGTGAGAGGCCCTCGGCAAGCTGCAGATATTCCACATGCCATTTCCTTGAAGTCAATATGCCCATCCCTATTTTCATCAAAGGCATGAAATACACCTTGGCATACAGAAATAGGTATTGGAGGGCATACCAAAGGTATCAGAGTTTCAAGGTCCAACTTCCCAGTCCTTGACTGTCCTTTCAAATGCCAATATTGTTTTTCCAGTTCAATGATATCATTTTCTTCCACTGAAAAAAAAAACTTATTTGTCAATAACACAGCAGAACTGTTTTATTTGATAAGCAAGTAGTCCTAATTTACTTTGAAAAACTAAAAACTCAGGACTTTTTTAAGGAGGAATTAACTTAATAAGTGTTAAATCTTTTGAGAGTCAATTCATCTCTGCAAGCCGCTTTCATTTAAGGAAAAGCAGAAAAGAGAGTCGACTAACTCTTGAACAAGCTGAACCTCTTACCAAAAATCAAAAGTCATTTTTTCATACCACTACTCTATAATAAACATTATCATAAACATCATTATTTTGTCAACACAGTACTTATTTTCTCTTGAAATGTTATACCATTAACTTGGAATAAAATAAAACTTTTGATTGAAAACTTTGAGTTGATATAGTAAACACATAATACATATTGATTCTCTGGATATGTACTGAATTTGTGGGTCTGCAGTAATTATAAAAATAAAAACACTTTGAAATTTCCATAACATATTAAAAACTCTTGGTAAATTAAAAAAAAATAAGTAAGCAAAACTCTAAAAAAATAAAGCAGAGACAAGTTAGGACACTTTGATCCTTTAATTGGTTATGAATTTTAAGCTGTACTCACAGTGAGTGACTCCAGCTAAAGTTTGGTAAAATGTGGGGGTTTCCGTATCATTAGAAAGGGTGACAGCACAAGGTTCAGATAAAAGCCACCTAGTAAGGGATGTAGCATCTGGATTTGCATGTAACCACTCCCGGAACTCCTCAAATGGAACTTTTTCATGCTGAAATGAATAGAATACATCAATTTCAAAATATTCAGTCTCAATTGTATCCATGTTAAGTCAACATGCGACAAGATAGGAACAGTCATTCATAAGTTAAATTATGAGATACATTGAAATGGATGTCCATTATATCAGTCATCTATTATAATACTGAACATATCAAATAAAAGACTTGATTTAGTTCCTCTTCTTACCACTGAAAAATTAAAAGCTTCTTCATAATATCTCAGCAGTTTTAGCAAAGTAAAGCACAATGGTAAAGATACTATGCAACAGGTAATACAATTACTTCATCAATATTTTTCCACTCATGAAAACAAATGAGGCATCAGTCAAAAAAGATTAATTACTTTGGTCAAGAACTAAACAATAGCTCCAAGGATTAAGGAACTTTATTTCATATAGATCACCATGCTCAATGTTTCTTCACCTATGAATTTTAAAGTGTACCTTCCGCTTGTTTAAAATGTGATGTATCGCAAGAGATAAAGGCTTTTTCACAGTTGATGAAAGCAGCATCACTCTTTTACTTTTTCATCCGAGGACCTTACCATTATCGCTTAACAAGACCCAGTTTATTTAATGCTGTGCCGCATATGCATATCATTATCCGAAGGCAAGGTGCACAAGACTGGAAATAGCCAACGTCACACCGATATTTAAAAAAGGAAATAGAATTAACCCAGAAAATTATCGGCCTATCTCATCACTATCACATCTCAGCTGTCTAGCAAGCTAGACACCTCTCGCCCCCAACCGTGACATTGTTCTGCCATGCACCTTCTTCCTTGTTACCCTCGCTCACCCTTCACCATTAGATCCCTCTCTGCGCTAGCCATTTGCCGAAGCCTGCCATTCATCCACACTCATCCTTTCTTCAGGCCAGCCCTAGTGATTCAGTCATTGCAAAACCTGCCCAAGGCCTCTCCTGAGCTAATCCCTGCTCTCGCTCCACTCTTTACGGAGACCCACCATACACGCCCACCATCGGCCAACTCTCTCTGTGACCAGTGCCTGGTTAATGCTCTGAGCCCTTCCCCCATCCCTCACCCCATGGGGAGTCGCACACAACTGCTGGCATCCTAAAGCCCTTCGAACCCAACTTCTCTCTCCCCCTTCTGTCTCCTTACATCCACTTTTCCTTTCTACCCAAAAATATTTTGCCAACCATCTCTAAACCAATATATCCATGGATCTGATGATTAATTTCCTTGAAGACAATTTTTCAGTGGTGTAGATACATTGGAATACATTTGTTAATTGTAGAACACAGCATTTTTGGTGACATTATCCAGATCAATATGAAATAGACAACGCAAGATTGAAAAGCAAGCAATGAAAGTGCCAAACGAGGGATTAGGATGGACAATCCCACAAATTGCGCGGCTTGTGAGGGAAACCTGTGATTTTGCATTTTCCTTTTCTTCATAAATTTTCACAGGAACATCATATGCTGAAATTATGTAAATATTGATTGTAGTTTTAAAAACAAATTTCTCTGCAGATGTATTTTTATGATTATAATTTTCCTAAGTGATTTTAAGTTTTATAAATGACTGCCGGGAATTTTGTACTTTTATGAACACAGCCAATGGCTTACTATGGTAATTCTCAATCAAAGATGCTATCAATCCATTCCCTGAACTAATACAATGTATTTGGTTATTCTCACGATCAAAATACTGAGCGAAAGGCAGTTGTACTTCCAAATGAGGAATTTTCTTTTGAAGTTTTCCAAATAAATTGCATTCTATATAATTATAACGATATTAGCGCAATATTTTATAACCGAGATGATTAAATAATTGCAATGGGTAATTAAGAGCTATTAACTAGATAAACTCATGAAATTAGGAGCTTAACGGAAAGGAAGGCTTGTTATTCATTTATACCACATAGAATTGACGATGTAAACGGTTAACCATTCACTTTGTTGTAAAACCTGCATAACATTCCATTATATGGCTGTTGGAGTTTTGAAAGTATCACTAGAAGTGACCATACGGCCATTGGGCTGGACTAATTTCATCCAGCTGCCCTAGCATTTTCAGAATTAAACCTTGTAAACATGTTATACATGTTACATCATATTCCACATGGATCACTCAAAGGGTGATCATTGCTTTTATTTATTCTGTTGAGTGCCAACATGCTGGTGACGATTAATGAGAAATGAGCTAGTGTTTACCTTTTATGGATTAAAATTTTTATTTCTGAGCATGAATAATTTCCTCCAAAACTTTATCTAGCGGAAGCAACTGAAACAATATTAAATTCTCCCAAAATATTATTTTTATTTGGATAATTTTTATTTTCACTCAATTTGGAGCAATGGGCATAGGAAAGTCATTTGTGATACCTCCAGAGGTTAGAGCCACAAACAGAAAGCCAACCATTCAAGAGGTGAGGAGTACTTCAGGTGGCTCTAAATGTCACCCATAACAAATAGCATAAGTTAATTTCTGGGTGGCTGGCTGAACAACTGTAGTCTACGACATAGTGAATGTCAACCTGTCAACTTTTCCCCATAGACATCACATTTACTAAGCATTTCTTTCTTTCAATATGCACTCTATTTCACAGCATTTGCCACCTCCTCCTCAAAAGCTATTATGAGTTCTGAACTCATAACAAATGTTTCCACTTCGCTTGCCCTGTGAACTTAGACAACACGCACCACAATCAAATCTTCCTGTCACTTGAAGTATTTGGAATTACCTAACTCCAGAATTCCTTCCAGTTCACATTTCAACTGTTTTCATCACATCGTCAAGGTAAAAAATGTTTACTAGAATCAACAATTTCCTTTTCGTTCATGTTTCATCAGTTTTCATCTTGTCAGTGAGGTTACTCAAAATCCCTGGAATCAACTCACTACTTCTCAGACCAATTTCATCAGAATTCATCTCATCTGCAGGGTAGCTGGTGTTTACCTGAATCATCAGTTTTCATCTCGTTGGCGAGGTAACATATGTTAACTAGAAACAACAATACCGATGAATAGTAAGATATGAAACAAATTGGCATTTCCAAGTTAGACCCAGCTAAATGGAAATGGAGCTAATGGACTACATACTAGGAGAAACTGTTCACTAAAAGTTGAAAGGATCTTCTTTAAGCACAGTTCAAGTAAAGCAATACCATATGAAATGAGTAAATTTAATGGGTAAAGCTGGAGACTACAAGTTGAATCCAGTTTATCATGAACAGGATATCGAACAAGTATGTATGTTATAAGAGAATCCAACTCAAACTTCTGAGTAGACAAACATAAGAAGTTAGTTTTCAGTGCTGTAACTAAATATACAGGATATGATGCATATAAATTGACTTATGCATTGTTGTCTAAATTTCACATGTTTTAATGGAAATATGATAATAATTGCTTGGTCCTTAAAACAGTCATTAGCTTGAAATAAAACTGGGATGACTTCTAATTAAATACTAAATTTGGATAATTACTTCCCACAAACAATTTGTTCAGCACCATTGAAATATCCAGCGCAGAAAAACTCCACATTCTCCTTCCACTTTTCATTGTGAAATACATCAGTAGGTGCAAGGCTGAATATGTGGAAGTCCTTACTTAGGTTGGGATCACATGCAAATCGGGTGCTAATTATGATTGCATGTGTCATTGAACCATATCCAAAAAATATACAATCATGAACTACTTTTACAAGGCAATATTTTTATTCTCTTTCACCCTCACAACAACATTTAATGGGTCCTTACGACTGACCACAACAGTAAGAATTTTGCATAGCTTTTAAATGTTTTTCTTTAGTAAAATATCTTGGTTGCCAACCATTCATATGAATCCAGTTTGTACAACATAGAATAAGTTTCCCACTGTAAAGGTATACCAAGTTGATGCAAAAATAACCGGGTTCTGAATGGGCAAGGTAGAAACAGTCAAAACGACAAGGATTCCCTTACCAACTGCAAGTTAAAACAAAATTGTTCCAGTAATGACGAGTTGATCTATAAAGTTAAAACCAGAGCTAAGAAGCCATAACTGAGTACAAACTAGTTCGAACAACAAGATGGCAAAGTTTAAAACAGTTAAAGACTTGTGAGTCAGATTCGACACTTTTAACATGACATTTTCTGCAGGGCACTGAATTATTGAAATTAGTTTGGACTTTACCATAATGTGATTGATTAATTGTTCCCATTTCCTAATCTCTAGAAGAAAATTCTACGAAACTTACATAAAAAAGAAGCTGCAGGGGCTAAACATGAAGAAACGATTGGTAGTACGGCAGGATTCACTAGTGAGAAATAGAACCTACTATTGTCACTCACACAAATACTGTAATATGATTTTACATTTGTTTCAAAAAAGTCCTTAACTTAAACTTGGTGTGAGTAGGATAAAACCCAGGGTGGCCACAGATTGAAATTTTGAAATTCCCTGACATTCACCTAAATTCCCTGACAAAATATTACCCTGAAAAAAAATATTTTGTCCCTAAATTCTTGAGAAACTCAGAAGCCAGTGAGTCATGCAAAGATATAAATTAAATTGCAGTTAATATCACTATGAAACTAGTTTTCCTGAGAAATTTTCCAAACCTATTACAAGGCATATTATATTACAGCCATATACATTGACAGCAATTGGAAGCTAGAAATGGGGGGGTGGGGGGCAAAATGTTTTGGAGTTAGAAGAGCAGGGGGGAGGGCAAGAAAATATTTTTGAAGAGTCAGCCATTATTGAGGGAAATGAGGAGAATGGAATTTTCCAAAAAGTAGGGGGCCCCAGCCCCACCCCCCTTGCTCCCTTTAACCGCCGAAACTGTCCAAATATGAGTTGATTATAGTAAAAATTCTAGAGTTAAACAATTATTTTTGGCCCTATAGTTCATTTTTAGTGATCTATGGACATGTATGAAAAAGGAATATTGGAAGCTATTCCATTTCAACACACGAATGGAGAGCTTAAATTACAAGTTCAAGTACAAAAAAATAAATTGACATGATGCGTTTTCATTCATCATGGCAGGTGATTTTATATTTGCTGCTACGTTATGTCTCGGTGAATTTTCAGTTGGCATCATCGAAGTTATGCACAGTAAAGAAGTACTAAAAAGAATGGGCCCTTTCTCAACTTGTAACAGCAAAAACTGATACAAATTTTGTTTTTAAAAATAATACTAGGAATGGATTAAATATAAAGCTATTTTACCAGCAGTTGGAAACCCCCGGCCTGTAAAAAAATGTCATTCACCTTGAGGAAACTATAAATATTATTTATTTTTAGATATGAGACATTTGAATCTTCTAAACCTCAAATCCCTCGAAAAGTGAAAGAGATTCGACATTTGAAAACTCGAATCTTTCGAATCCTATGCCGAAAAATTCCCATTTGCATTTTAACTCAAACTGTAAAACAATAGTTTTATTAATGTCCAATGTAAGTGGTTAGAAAAGAAGAACATTTCTGGTGCAACGTCTGCAATACCTGGATCACTTTAAACCTTACAAAGTTAACAACTAAGCCAGGAATGCTCTGTGCTGTGCTGCTTAGGTCATGATGCGCACTTGCCTGAATGAAGGATTAGGGCCATTATTACATGTTTGATGCTTATTGGTTACAACAAATGCCAAGTTCAGTAGTCATCTTCCTGGATGAAGATGATTTCTGAGCTGTGAGAATGACATGATATCCTTTATGAACTAATATCCTCCCACACTTGTCCTATCCACCATGTTGGGGTAAGATGGTTGCAGGAATTCAAATATTGTATGTAAAGAATGCAGTAGTCAAAAAGAGCCTCGAATATAATACATGGCATCTCCTACTTCGATAGGCTATGCTATGTTATTAGGGAAAATAATTGTTGTTATGGCCTTAAGTCCTCAATTCAACACCAGGAAAATTGTCAAATTATCTCCGATGCCAAAGTTCACACTCCGGTACGTAGGTAACCCATAATATAGACAATATAACCCCAAATATTTCTCATACTAAGTACGCAATTAATGTAGTGTTCCTTACTGAGTATTTGGCTTATGCTGATGAAACATTGTACGCTCTTGGCACATGGACTTGGCAAATTGGACGCAAGATACAAAGGGAGTTTGGTTTGAGCAAAGAATACCTTTACCAATCTGAATTACCTCAGCCAATTACCATTTCAAATATCAGTATTCTAGCCCATAATATTGATTTGAATTCATAAGAACATAGGTAATCAGAGAGATGACGCTCAAATATCACCGATGGAAAGGCAAGGTAATTATGGCACCTGCAGATACATGGAGTTTTTCCACTATAAAAGTTTTTAAGATGAGGATTTGAGAGATGTGAGATTCATGGTATATGAGGACCTCTTAAGATTCGGATTCGAGAAAATTTAGGATTCGTCCCACCTCTAGTTATTTTATTACTTTACCTTGTAAATAAATAAGTACTAAGGCCCAAATAGCCATGCCACGTTCAAAAATAACCCTCATACATGAAAACATAGCTAACCCCTGATATATATGATTCTGTGCACAATACAGAAACCCAATTCAGGAATCACAAAACTAAGCTCTGGCTCACTTGAAAATCGCTCCATGTCTAGATACCTGAAAGAAAGGTCTCAAAGTATTAAATACACAAACGATGACTCTCAGTTCCGACTATTAGCAGCAAAAAAGCGTGAGTGTAGGCACCTAATAATCAGATCAAAAAAGGAATATAATGACAATCGAATTCGGCTTGCTTCTAGCTATTCCAGGGTGGCTTGGGATATTATAAAGAGTAACAGCAGTTCCAATGATGCTGAAATCCCATTTCTGTTTACTGATGATGAAGATAATAGAAGAACTATCTCGATAGAAATTTCTAATGCTTTTAACAAGCATTTTTTGGGTCTCCCAAACAAGCATCATGTGATGCCCTATGAGACTACTATGAGTAACTCATCTTCGTCTTCAATATACATATTTAAGGCCCTGTTGTGAGAATGAGCTAAGGTCCATTTTAGCTAAGGTGGGAATGAAAAAGTCTGCCGACATCGATGGAGTTACAGGCAATGTTATTCTAAAATGTGGGGATGCAATAATTAACCCTTTGCTATTGCTTGTTAATCAGTCCTTAGCTGAAGGCACATATCCACAAGCTCTAAAAACATCAAAGGTTGTCCCAGTCTTTAAGAAAAAAGGTGATCGATGTGACATTAAGAATTATAGACCCATATCTATTATACCCCAATTTGGAAAAATATTTGAATATGTGTTTTGTAGAAGACTAACTGATTACTTGGAGAAAGTCAATTTGTTGTCAACTCATCAGTTTGGCTTTCGAAAAGGGAAGTCTACTGAACAAGCATTGTTTAATGCCATCGAGTACATTATGGACGAAATTAACAAAAAATGTAAGGTGACGGGAATATTTTTCGACTTAAGTAAAGCCTTTGACACCGTAAACTACACTAAATTACTTCTTAAGTATAATAAGCTTGGAGTCAGAGGCTTATCAATGGCTTGAGTCATATCTTGCCTACAATGCCTTGAGTCGTATCTTGCCTACAATGGCTTGAGTCGTATCTTGCCAAACGACAACAGAGGGTGGTATATCAAAAAGAAGGTAAAATATTTCTTTCTTCTTCACTTGATGTGACCTTAGGGGTACCCCAAGGCTCTGTCCTGGGCCCTATATTATTTCTACTCTACGTCAATGAACTACCCAAATTGATAATGATGAATGTTGATTCTAATTGCATAATGTATGCTGATGATGTCAGCATTTTAATGTCAGAGAAAAATTTGCCTAATTTATTTGATTCAGGTAAATTAGTAAAACACCTAATGTCAAGCTGGTGTGACAGCAATGATTTAAAGTTGAACAATCAAAAGTCACAAATCACTAAATTTCAATTTATAAATAATGAACAAATGACTTAGCCTCCAATTTTGCTGACCTCAATGTTGTAAACAGTGTTAAATTTCTCGGAGTGCATGTTGATTCTGTGTTTAAGTGGTTTGTGCATACCACTAATCTATGTAAAAAACTTAATTCTGTAATTTACTCGGCATCTATTTTGAAACATACCGTTAGTTTAGATATTATGAAAACCCTTTACTATGGACTATTTTACCCATATATATCCTATGGAATAGTCTTGTGGGGATCAACGTCGTTCTTAAATAGTGTTTTCATAATCCAAAAAAAGTTTGTAAGAACAATTTGAAAAGAACACTATAGAGCTCACTGCCGACCACTGTTTCTGAGGTTAAAGCTGTTGACAGTGCCTTCTGTTTATGTATATCATTCTGTAATTTATGTTAAAAAAAACATCTCAGACTTAGTAAAGAATAATGAAATCCATTCTTATGATACTGGGCTAAAATATGATATGCATGTGATGTCATCCTGCTCCAATAAACATCTAAGGAGTCCAAGAAATATGTCCATAAAACTTTATAACAATTTACCAGCTAATATAAAACAAGAGGACAGACTCAGTGTATTTAAGAGAAAGTTATTAAACTTCCTGGTCACGAGGTGTTTTTACAGTGTTAATGAATATCTCATGATGCATGAGACATAAACAATACACCTTATTTTTTATACCTCATTCTTTTTTCTGACGTGTCCTATTCGCTTACTTAATACTTTAGTTTGCACAGTGTCTTTTGGATCAATAAATTATTATTATTATTAACCACCTCATGAGTTTTCAACACGTTTCGTGCAACTGTATTTTCACCAATATTACCCACAGGGTCAAAGGGTTTTATCATCAAAGGGAAGGAAGAGAACAGGTATCATGGATAGCATGAAGAGTAATAGACCTTATGCCGAAATGAAGAATAAAATTAAAAATAGGAATGGGGACCAGCCGGTGAGATGTAAAATGTTCCATGTAAATAAACCTTAGACGGTAGATTACCTATACTAAAAATAATAATAATAATACTGAAATATTATTTCTATTCCATCTAATCTGCTAGAATTTTGATTGCTTAAATAAATACTTTGCATATTTAACAGTAGTGGTAATTAAATTTGCAATGCATTCATTTATTTTATCATGACATTGGCGAAAGAAAATCTATGAGGAGTTTCCCTGACAAGGCAGGAATATCCCTGACAAGGCATGAACATCCATGACATTCCCCAGTTTCCCTAACAGGTGACCCATTTTCCCTGACATGTGGCCACCCTGAAACCTTAACACAATAACCAGAGATAATGCATAATATACCTCCACACATTTGGTAGATTTAATCATTAAGTGAAAGGCAAGTTTGAATTCACATGAAAGACATTTCATTATTATAATAATAGAAATAACAATACTTAGCTGACAGTAATGCAAAAAAAATACAAAAAGTTCCTACCTCAGAAAAAAGTTGTAGGACAGATTCTGGTACATAGCCTCCTTCGCAAGCATGTACCAGTCGGAGCATTTCATCTTTGACCACAAAACTTCCATTTTCATTAGAATAAAGGCAAAACAAAACTGAAACAAGAAATGTGGAATTAGAGCCACAGATCATACACTAGCCCTACCCCCGTGACATTTTCTTCCCATTTAACTACTTACATTTTACTTTCTCCTCTTCTTTACCTCTTGTAAGCAATACTAGCCCACAGAGAAGATCTTTCAAAGTTATTCCCTTTTGAGTACCGCCACAAGCAGTGTAAATATACTAGAAATAAACAACACATTTAGAGGATATAATGCGCAAAATCTTAATAGTATGAACACAGTGCACACTACAAAAGATACTTCGTAAGTTTCAGCGCAGCAAAATTGGTTAAGTACTCACTTCAGCCACTGTTGATGGTACTCCCTCCCCAATGACATCTTTGACAAATGCATGTTTGGTAATAGAACCATTGAGCGTGGATACCCTTTTAAATGCCTCTTTTAAGCGTTTAAGTTCCGCTTCTGACACTGCACATAAGCAAAACAGAAAATAACATTTAAATTTGATGCACACTTCAACCTTACGTAATGCAGCAACATTGTCAAAGGGCACGTTTCGGCAAGCGAAAAACAACATTTACACAACATTGGGCGCGCATGAACAAAATACCTGTCGTTACACAGTAACAATGCCATTATCGTTGAAAGTAATGACCACCAATTACTATGTAGCGCGTAAATAAATCTACGAATGGCATTCGATTGAAAACAAATAGCTGGGTTGGGGATGGAAGCTTTGACCGGAAAAGCGGAGTCACTATACGTTAGAAATAAACCTAATATTAGGCTATTGAAATGGTTGGGCTGATTGAAGATCTGAATGAATTCAATTGTGATGGCATATAAGGAATCGTAGCAGACGGATCTCACATTTACTTAAGGTTTTTTCACTTGCCTCGTTTAACTGCTTCTTCATAGGTCATACAGCAAGGTTTAGAATCTTTAGCCCCCATTTCGCTTAGTTTTGTTTCACGTCACTTTCATCCTATAATACATAGCTACAATTACCGTGAGAGGCAACTCATACATTCACGTATTGAATGACCACCATCTTGGATACTCTGAAGGTAATCGACGCATAATTTATGAGCTTAATTAATGGAACTGCAGAATAAACACTTTTCTTGAGGTGACAAATTTTAATTATGTATAAATATTACTCTGGAGATGATAATCATTTTAGATTGAAGAAATTGCCTCACTACGCAAAATAAACATTCTCCGATACTCTTTATTTTGCGACCTTCACTTGTTCGACGGGGACCGAAGATTTCTACCCAGGTACCACATCCGCGGATGAATTTAAGCTGGGTTTAGCTGGTAAGAACCGTATGAACTCAATAAACAGACAAATGTAGTCAATTAAATCTTATTTCCCCGATATTTGTATCCACTAAATCCCATTAGACGGCGTATTTTGAAAAATCCAATTACTCTCTTTAATTTAATTTATTATATGAAATTTGTAAAGGTGAAGAGAGATATTCGATACTTTGAATGTAGTGGCTTCCTTGATCGTAAGACGCCAGGCTCATAAATTCTGAACAAAAACTCAATACTAGCACTATATCAGTGTCACTATTTCTTGAGACTACTCAGTGGTCCCTAATTCTCCAAAGCTGGCTACCCTAACTTCTCGGCATGACTCCATCTCTTGATTAACATCAACCAAAAAACGAGCGTGAAGTCGATAACAAATACGTGCTCTCACATATCTCATATCTCTACAAATCTCATATACTCTGTGGGCAAGCCTATGGAAAACAAATCATTGTTTTCGTCTGCTACTAGTAGCACTAGTAGGTTAAAGAATTGAATCCGTAGTTCCAAAAACGCCCGCAGTGATGAAGTCTTGTTTATTAATTTTCGAGGTATATGAATGAAGAAGCTATTTGCGCTGCGCGTTAGTCGTGGCGGGAAGTGTTGTGTACGGTGACTTTTTGTACCGAGAAATGGAGCCTGTAATGGTACTGTGTATTTAACTTTACCTCAATAGTTTTATTAGTGTTAATTATGTACGTGAGTGATTTTAATGAACAAGTTTTTCCCGTTATGTAAAGTAACCACGAGGTCCGTTGTAAAATCTATGATATTTTTTTCACTCGCGTGGAAGTAATTTTTCAACGTAGGGCCTTTTAGGAAAGAGTGAATTTATGGTTCCTGCTCTTTTAGGTAACCCATCGATTTTTTTCTTTTCAGAATGGACAGGGGGATAAAAGTGCAGCTTCAGCCCACGACACTAGTGCAGAACATGATATACACTTTGAGCCCATAATAACATTACCCGAAGTAGTGGTGTCTACCCTGGAAGAAAATGAAGATGAATTAATTAAATTGTTAGTTTACTAACTCGATTATATGTGATACTTCTGATAAAGTACGCAATGGTGAAATTACGGTAATCTGAGTTGGTCTAAATTGTTTCGTAGGAGGGCAAAGCTGTTTAGATATGACACCAGTGAGTCGCCCCCGGAATGGAAAGAACGAGGGACTGGGGAGGTGAAGCTCCTTCATAATACAGAAAGGAAAACCGTAAGGGTGGTGATGAGACGCGACAAGACACTAAAGATTTGTGCTAACCATTTTGGTAAGGTTTTCTCTGGGCTGCTTTTATCGTCGCCTTAGTTAAAGGACTTTAAGCATTGAATTTTATATTTATTTAGTGGCTCCTTGGATGGATCTAAAGCCTAACTGTGGCAGCGACCGTGCCTGGGTGTGGAGTGTTTCTGGTGATTTAACGGATGACACACCGCGCAACGAATTACTGGCAATTAGATTTGCGAATGCGGAAAGTACGTTATCATCCATTTGCTCGTTAGAATTGTCCATTTTGGTGCCGAATTTTAATAATGTTCTTATTTCTTTGGCAGATGCCATAAAATGGAAAGAAGCATTTGAAGAGGCCAAGGCGATTGTGGCTAGTAACAAGGATATTGGTAAGTACTAAGAGCTCAATTTTGTACTTGAAATGTGGTAGACATATTCCACTACTTGTGGGTTCTTGCAATTTAATAACCATCATATTTTAATTTTTTAATATTTTGCCTGAAAGAGTTTAGTAATATTGTGGGTAGCAGCTATGAAAGACTTGCAGGTGTTGGCTGTTTCCTGGGGAGCTAGAGTGTCTTATTTTATAATCCTCTGACGTGGTAATGCTGATAGAGCACATCTTAAAAATATCTATTCTGATGTGAAATTGATTTCTAATAATTTACCTTAGGCATTATTTCCCTCTTTTGTGCCTCCATCTTGTCCTAGTAATTCTTTGTGTTGTAGGAAGGGAAGAATCTACCATTTAATTATGGTGATTATGACTGAGAAGCAGATATTCTTAGGATGATAACTGTGGATTCTCTGGGACTGAAAACTATCACTACCCTTATTATGCTAAGCCCAGATTCTGGTAAAGGTTAAATATGAATTTGACATTTAGTCTTTATATTAAAAAATATATGGGTTCTTAAGAGCTTTGGGGATCACTTCTGAAAGGTCTTGGAAAATTAGCATTTTTAGTTTTATTTGTAATACTCGAATGAATATACTATTTGAGCTTAATTGCAAATGCTATTTGGTGTCTTAATTATGTGTTGAAATCAGGGTCATATAGTCACTTAACCAGCTCCCATTCCCAGGGTAAAAGTTTGACCCCCATCTGTGGTGTTAAATAACCAAAGAAACTCTTGTTAATTGTATTTATACACACCCAAATTTAGTCATCTGACTCAGGGTTTTTTGTACTTCAGTCATTTTCAGGGCGGTGCATCTCATCTTGAAGATGACTTATATTCCAAAATGGTACATATTTAGTATCTTCTCCCCTGTAGTCACTTGCTCCTTGGCTGGTCTTGATCATCAAGTAACCTATGCTATACCAAGGACTTATTCACTTATTTTTTTTATTGATTGCACTTACTCTATCCTCCTCCTTGTCCACATTAGGATCATACCCTCATCTTGCTACAATACCAACATTTCCAAGTTTCTTTAGGGCTTATTGTTTCTTGAGACAATAGTAATGTTTCTGCCAATGACAGTTTTTCCTGTGTTTGAAGTGACATAGTGAAAGGCCATCTCCAGGTCCCCAAGGCACAAAGATGCATCTTGCAAAATGGGTAAAGTATTGTCTGAGGAAACTGGGAATGTTAGAAATGAAAAAGCAGACATTTTTTAAACAATGCCCAAGACAACCTATGATTGCTCCACGATTTGGACACCTCATCGTTTTTGTCATCTCTTCCTGGAATCCAAGTTTTCTACTATAAAGTGCCTTACTCATTATTTAATGCCTTTTTTTATTATTAAGTTCTAAATCCAAGCCATCCAAATATTACGTAAAATATATAGGATGGTAGGGGCTTATGCTGCTCTTAAGTTATCTTATGAAGAGAGATCGTCATATGTATGAATTTAGTAATTCATGTGATAGCATTTGTATTTCTCTTTGGATAATCAATGCTAGAAAAATCTTAGTGACATTACAAACTGATAGCAGTTTACCTTTGTAATAGTTTGGCCAATGAGGCATCTCTGATTTGTGTACTCCTGGCTATTGCATTTTTTGTCCTTAAGATGTTAAGTAATTGTTTCTTAATTTCAAAGCTCAAACAGAATCTGTCAGTATGTTGGGCTCAGTATTCTCTTGTGTAACCAAAATAACCCCAGGCATCATGTATGGAATAGTTGATTTATGCACCTGAATTAAGAAATCAATGACAGTTGAAGCATTAGCAATCTAAGGTAATCGGAATCTTTATCTTACCATCACATTTTCAATTTGATTCAACCCTATATACCCTGGCATTATCCCAGTATTCCTTTGCCAAGGCTGGTTACTGATCCTAGATCAGGGTTTTTGCATTAAAATTTTTTCTCTTATCTGGCTGTGTTTGGTTGTAAAATCTGACGGTTGCATTTTTTAAATTTACTTTTATCTCCCCCTTTAATATTCCATCATCCATTTCTTCCATATATGTCCCTCCCTCCTTCCTAATTTAGACTTCACCCAGCGAAATCTTAATACATAGATTATTATCCCTATTCTCCATTTTCTTTGTAGTAATTGTTCAAATTACTCATTCTCAATGCTGCACGAGTGTTCCACATCCCCACTTTAGTTGCCTTGGCCCTCATCTGGGCCTTTTCTTTTTCTGCATTGCATATTATGCAGGGATTTTTATGATATGACAATAGTAGACTTGCTTCCCCGGCAGCTGGCCATGACCAGACCTACTGAGGTTGTGGGGTATATTCATTTTCATGATAGAACCATTTATATTAATGTACACAATTATGGCACTCTGTTAGCTTCCTTTATCCTGTTTTGATATGTCATCAAAACTTGTCAAAAAGCCATCCGGAGCAAATTTTTTCTGCACACCTCATCGCAGAACATGGCGCGAACTAAATTTCACCTGGCTCCTACTTTCCTCATAAATGGTATGGAAAGCTCTTCCTGAAGAATCCATTCATGTCATTGCTACTGCTCATCCAGCCCTTTAGGGTAAGAGCTAAATGTACATGAAGCATTTGCGTTTATATTCCATTGTGAAGGATGATTCTGTGCCTAAGAAAATTGCCATGTATAATAGTTAAACACTTGAGGTTTTTTCAAAGAACCACGGAACTAGCCGTGTAGTTACTTCAACGGAGTCACCCGCTAGTGATCACACAATTATGTGAAGTTCACTGTGGAAAGTAGGGAAATGTCCAAAGTAAACACCTTTATGTTTAAAGTTGGGCTTTACCCCGTGGACTGTGGCGCTTAGCACTTGCAAACGGACCTCTGGGATCATGTGCACATGAGGACAACTTGCTCCTTAAAGCCCCCATGAGATTCACAGAGGAAGAGGATGCTGGGTAGCTTGATTGGTTAGAGCACTCAGCGTGAAATCGAGGGATCAGGGCTCGATTCCCAGTCCAGGCGAATGATTTTTCCACTGTGAATTTCCTACAATTGTGTGATCACTTGAGGTGTTAATGGAGAATGGGTGATAGCGTAAAAGGATTTATTAATACTTGCTGAAATAACTTTCAAAGATACAAGAATTTGTTCATTGTTCACACCCAAGACCTTTTGACTGGAAGTAGAACCTGACTACCCTCTTCATTTATTTGAGGCACCTTATTTTTATACTGCAAGATAATTTTTGTTATCCTTATGGTTACTCTTTCATTCTCTCACTCCTATCTCGTCGGTAATCCTAGCATATTATTCAGTTTTTTCATGCTCTGTACTAATAATTTATACTGAACTGATTTAGATAAACATTGTCAATGTGCAATATTCTAGAGATGTTTATTGTCAGCTTCATTTCTGTTACAATTAATTTATTTTTTTTTCCTGAAAAGGCAGGAGTGCATAGGTCTGACTTAATAGTGTCTGAACCAACATTTTCCAAGTATGGTACCAGATTTGGCTCCTCTCTTTTGTTAACAATGTCCTTGTTCACTAATGAATATTGATAAATTACCTTACAATATGCAAGTGCTATTTCATTAATTTTAAGGCTGTGGCATATTATTGTTTCAGTTTACCCAATATTATAAAGCTGGGCCTTAAATTACCATATATTGTAATGAACTTTTAAATTTACCCTATCGTTTTTGGAAAACTCTATGATTGAATTTTCTGTAGATGTTGCTCCCAAGAACACTTAATTATTATCACGTCAGGTTTTGCAATATTAAGAGTTATAATTTCTGGTCTGACTAGAACTTTTGGGAATGGTTATTATATATTACCTCATTAAAATTTTCAAGGCATCAAATTTGGTTTTGATAGTGTGAATATGTGACCAGTGTTCTAATTTGAGTGGAATGGATGCAAAACATTTTCATCAATCAAATTAGTTGTATGTACTTTGTAAACATCACCCAATGGTGAGATACATAAAGATGTGTTACATCACTGGTGAAAAAATCTGTACTTCTTCTGCGACTGTCAGACCATTGGAGGTCCCTGTACCTCTGAATCTGTGACAAAAGCTTTTAAATTTAGGCTAATTTAATTTCCAGAACACCACTGATGCCCAGCTCATGGTAAATGATTCTTTTAACTTATGAATTTCATGCTCAGATGCTTCACCACTAAGGTTTGCTGGAATCTTCATACTTCGTAAACATCATCCACTGATGAGATACATAAAGATGTATTAATTTACTGGTGAAAAAATTTGTGGCAGAAGCTTTTAAAATTTAGGCTAATTTAATTTATAGAACACCAGTGATGTCCAAGTCATGGTAAATGATTCTTTTTATTTATCAATGATGCTTCACCTCTAAGGTTTGCTGGAATCTTCTTGTCAATTAAATTGATCGATGTAAGGAAGTAAGATCTATCTTAAGAGTTTAAAATAATTTTTATAAGACTGAAGATTGTGTATTAATTCATTACAGCAGTGAAAAACATTGGTAATAGTCTCGGGTGTAACCTTGTAGAAAATTTAAATGTCAAGCTAATGTTAAGTAATGCACTGTTTTATATTCCACACTTAATTCTACTCGACACTAACCAAGGATTCAGTGCTGTGTAACATTATTATAAATAGTTATATTACTAAAATTTAAATGATAAGATTATTAATATATTAAGTGACATGTCTCTATCTGAATATGTATAGGGAAAATGAAGGCCCTATGCTAAGTAGCTATCTTCATAAGGGGAGCATTTTTTAGAATATCATACTTTTTAGATAGAGATTTTAGTTGTATGGAACATTATTAGAGACAAACAAGCAGTAAGATGTAGGTAGTTTGTGGGTTTGGAGCAGTGTTTCTTAACCTTCATAATGCTGCAACCCTTAGATACAATTCCTCATGTGGTGACCCACAACCATGAAATTATTTTCCTTGCTACTTCATAAGACCATAGGAATTAAGTGTTTTCCGGTGGTCTTAGGCAACGAAAGGGTCATTCAACTTTCAACAACGAAAGGGTCTTCCCAAGGGGTCGCAACCCACAGGTTGTATCCTTCATGGGATTGCAGACTTCTTGTAGGAGTGTGCATTGTAGACTTGAAATTATGAGAGAGTCCACTTCACTGAGTCATAGGAAATTCGTCTCCAGGTTTTTGACACATGTGCAACTGGTCGACAATTGGATGTATAGAAATGTGTCCCAACAGGAGATTTGAATATTATGAAAACGGTTTATACCCTAGGGCATTATCTATTTTTTATGCTAACAAATTACTGTCCAAGAATGGCTAATAATGAAACTTGGAGCTTTTGCGCATAATGAAATATGTTAATAAGTAAATGACAGATATCTTTCTATGTATTACATCAAAATATGTATTCTTGTTGGAGATCAAGGAGGGGGGACGGCTCTCAGTGAAGCACACTTCTTAGATGGAGACATAGAATTTAGTGTTTGGATTAAATAATTTCAAAGACGCTGATAGACAGTAATGTTTTGCTAAAGTATCCCGTATAGGATTATAAATGACATCATTGGTTGTCTCTCCCTCCTTCCTTTCCCTACTTCTGTATTCTGATTTGATATTGTAGGACTGCTCCCATAAGAACTTATAAACAGGGAATCGGGTTAGTGTGGTGGCTAGAGTACTGGCTAACCATACAGATGGCCAGGGTTCAAATCTCTGCTGAGGAGGGTGTATTTCAGAGGAAATCTGATCCCTACTTGAGTGTCTTGGGGAGGGTGCTCCGTCTCTCCATCTGTCGGATGAGATGTTAAACTGTGGCACCTTTCATTGAGAGCAGGCTAATGTAGACACTGGGTTTCTATCCACCCTTCCTTCCGTACCTATCCCCTATGGTTCAAATGACCTTGGCTGTCGGTCGCCTCCCCAAAATCCAATCCAAGTAATAAACTCCTTGATAATGGTGCACAGCTGCTAAACCAGGATCTGAGTTGATTAGAATAAAGTGTGGAATGCAGCAATGTGTATTATTTAATAATATTTGAAGCAATATAAAAGTCTGTCGCTCTTTCAATCATATTTTTGTTAATTATCTTCTTTCTTAGATATCAAGAAACCTGACGAGGATGTCGAAGATGAGTCAGATACTGAAAGTGTGTCTGATGAAAGTGAAGACCAAGCATCTTCTCCAGTGCGAGAAGAATTACTATCCAAGGACTTAGAAAAGCTCGACATAGGGAGAGAGACATCTGAAGGCAGCCCCAAGAAAAATGCTCCAGAACCAAAGTCAGAAGTGGAAAAGAAAAATATCATCGAAAGTGCTGATTCAAAGGCAGGAGTGGAAGCCAAAGAAACCGTAGAAAAAGTCGTGGATTTATAGCAATGGAGTAAAGGGAAGTTGTAATGCAGAGAAATTCTTGAAATGTAAATTAGATGTTTCATTTCAAGTCATGAGATCAACATTCTCAAGGCATGGGATTGAAAATTAAGGGTTTTAAATAGGCAATATACTGACAAGGATCCTGCTTTGACAAATGAATGCCCTCATTAGTCATATAATTCTCTGCTCAACTTTTTCAACTTAACATTGAGTGGGTGGAAGGAAGATTGTCTTTAGGTCAATGTGTGTGCATATCAACTTTCTTTAAAAGTTCATACTCAGAAACAGGAATTAAATACCATGCATACATACTTTGTGGCTTTCACCATGCTTTATACTCATTGAAATTAAAAGATGTATATTTTTGTTATTCCTATTTCACTTCTAAATAAATCTTAGATACTTGTTGATGCATGCTTAAATATATTACTGAGAGACTTTGTATGAAACATTTGGTATGGAAATTGCACTTCTGCCTTAGAAGTGCTTTGCATTAAAGCATTTATATAAAAATTCTTATGGTGTTTACATTTGAGTTTGAGGTGGTTATGTGTTTTGAGCTTAGCCTGCCCATTAGTGAAAAATCTGTTATGGTAACAAATGATCTGTATGAAGACAAGAATTTGGAAATTGATTCAAATAATCACGAAGGCTGAAAGAGGAAATGTGCAGTGAAAAATATTTTGAATGCCTATAATATATTTCCATTAGGTCGCTAACCATCTATATATTTAAATATTACTAATTGGTAAATAATAAAAGTCTCAGCCAGGCCTGTGTAAAGGTCCTTCCAGTAACCTAGGAAGTTATTCTTTGGCAGGAATACTAGTTGTGATTGAAAATTGATGGGAAAAGTCAATACCCAAATCAACAATTGAAGGATTATGTATACCCTTTTTTTAATCTGCAAATGAAAAGCTTTGCATTTGTTCAAGGGGTTTTTGTTCTGTTTTAGATTACTTGCACTCATGACATAGAGTTGAAAATTTCAATATTTGATAGCTGTAATAATGCAAAACCAATCAAGAATGAAGTAAAATCAACAAGCATCAATTTAATGGGGTTGTTTTTAACGTGAATTTGTTAGCATACAGCCCATTGGGAAACATTAGGGTCTGTTCAAGTGTTTATTTTTTTCCTTTGTAAATTATATTTACTCAAGATGTATAGTTGAAACTTTTCTGTTGTATGCCTAGAAGCATGCAGTTTCTAAATATTGCATTAAACTTTCCTCTACACATTGCTTTAATCTCTTTTATATGTTCTCATGTTTACAAAATAGTCGATGTCTTTCGTAATGTCACCATATAAATTTACAATTTTTTCTTGTCAATCCCCGAATAGAAACTTACGCCCAAAGCCTTTCTCGTTCAAGTTACACAAAGTGTAAATATTAGAATAACTGAGATTTTGGAGGAGGTATTTTTCACCCTATTCCCCATACCAGACACACTTCAGGTGACAGGCAAGGTTATATGTCGAAGGGTGATAAGAGGTAAGTATATGATTTCCTGTATGGTTCAGCCATCTGAAATTACGGATTTTTCCCTTGCAAGCCTTACAATTTTTTCCTCTTCTGGTAAAATTTCATAAACTGGCTCCCTATTAATAGTTTCCTCCATTATACCCTATCCTTACCAACCAAATGTGCTTCCCTTATACTATATATATTAATTGTATTGCTTAATTCATACTCCTATTTTTCAGACACCAAATATTCCTCTGTAGAGCCCAACATTTACACATGGTTTCTTCCAGTTGACCTCTTCCTCTCTTACAGCTCACTCTTAAACTGGTGTTTTACTTAAGAAAATTATGCATGGGGAAGTCTAAAATTGGAGTGCTTCTTTCATTAAAGTGTTCAAATACAAAAATCATCTTCGAAAGTATGAAATTATACATGTGAAACTGAATCTTTGTCTTCTAGAAGTCAGCAAATATGGCTTTGAGCTCCAAATCAGCCATTTTTGGGGTTATGAATTTTTTCTGATGGGGAGCTGTTAAAAATGCAGTTTAGAGAATTTTGAAGCTATGCTCAAGCGCAGCATAGAGTTTAAACTTGAAGTAATGAATCCCATTCTTATAAGTGTAATGTATTAAGTTATACTTTGCTATTAATAAATCGATTGGTTGTGCCTCGAAATGCTAAACAATTAGCTTGCGATAGTTTCGTAACTAAGTGCATTTAAATCATACACTGTTGGGCATTGTTGAGTCTGTGTCCCAACCGCGGAGTTAATATGGCTATGAAACAGGGATGCTAACTTCCCATAGATAGTTCGGGTATTGCACCATGTTACAAGGACTCATTTCGGGTCGCAGCCAACTCAAACCAGTCTAAGCTTTTCATTAATATTCCCGACCGGGATCCCTAAGTTAGCATCGTCAAGTGGGCGACACTTCAATAAGATTGAAGAAAGTGGTAAACTTCTGAGACAATCTATGAAAATGCTATATTTTGTGCAACAATTTATGAGTGTTTCCATAGGAACTCAATTGTTTAAGGTACGATCGACAACTTTTACTCATTTGGATAGGTCCTTAATTTGGACCAATAGCAATAGTTTCAGCCAGTTATATACCTTTACATGACTCCTCATTCAGGGGATGAATTTTCTTCTCCTTTGATTCACCTTACAATTTGAGGAGCTCAGATAATGGAACATGATTTGAATGGCTAAAAACAACCACACAATCTATGCTCACTTGAGGTCATTTTATGCTGTGACCTGAATCCTCCACTCGGAGGGGTGTGTTTTTGATAATGGGTGCCCACACACAAGATTTAATTTATAACGAGAAGTGTTTAACGTCAAAGCATGCAGAGACCCTGCATTTCTCTTGTGTTTTTTAGTGTAGTACTTTTCCCAACAATGAGGAAAAAAACATTTGGTATGCTTCCACCAAGTTTCGTTCTGTTACAGGATTACTCCCAAATATTTGACTGTCCCAAATGAGTAGAATCAACTATCTCAAAGCAGAGTCAACTCTCTTCCTCTTTAGACACTAAAATAGTACTTTATATTGACGAATCAGGATTTAACCCTGCCTGAACTTAAATTGTGCTAAACTCATGGGCTGGACAATTGTGGACTGGTATGTCCATTACTAAGAAAACAATAGTACAACAAAAGTTTGTTTATTTAGCTTAAGGATACCCTAACAAAGTTAAAGAGCAGCATAACTTTCCGAATCAGTAGGTACCAGTCTTTTGATGCACTACGTATACATGCGCTTCTCTTGTGAACATGGTCATGGCTTTAGCAGAATGAGGCCAATTATACCTTCAAACTTACTGAATTCACAGTAACACAATGTAAAGTGGGTATTATGATTAGTTTCTTGAAGGAAATATGGTAAAATGTTCATGTCAATGTCCAAAATACTGGGATAATAAGTTGCACGCGGACATTAAAGCTATAATAATAAACAAGAAATCACTAGCTTCCAATTAAAAATATATAACGGACCAGTCATCTGGTCCCAATCACATGAAAACGTTCATGACATGCATGCTTCACTATAAAAGTAAAAATACTTCCAAACAGACAAATTCTTCCTTAAATAAATGCGAGAGTGAATTAATATTAATTTACACACTGTAGAACGATTCACAGTGATCTCAAAGTTAAATATGCTTTGTTTAACCGTTTTTCACAATTACGAACACTCACAATTCATCTCGACGAAAACTCTGTAAGATATTGATTCTATTCTGAAGCTCTTCTTTCTTCTCTTTACTCACCTTACCTTTGATTAACCCTTCAACTCTCTTCACTTCCCCGTCAACAAATTCCTCGCCTTTTTCTAACACTTTTCTCATTAGCTTTACGTAAGTTTCAGCCGCTCTTTGTTCACTTCTTCCTTGTGCTTTATCCCAAAGATCCTCAGCCTCTCGTAGTAACTTTCGCTGAGCTTTCTCTTCAGACTCCGATAAGAACTCTGCTACTAAACGATCAAAATTTTCGAGGCAACCGGGTAAACCAATGTATAGTCCTGATGTAGATCTGATGAACTTTTTAATGTTATCTGCGGTAAAATCTTCTGATGTATCAGGTGAATACGTAAAGGGATCTTTTTTCCCTTCGACGAACACTTTAATAATCGGAAAATCTTCTTTGGACACTTTGTATCGTTCAGCTAGGTCGGAATTTTCCTGATCTCCGTAATCTTTAACGCCGACCTCTCCCACTAATAAGTCGGGAATGGTAAATGCCGCCTCTGACACTTTGGCAAATTCGTCGTGCTTAGGGCCGTATGGATACGCCACATCAAACTTTATAACTGAGGCCTTAAATTTGGAAATGACCTGAAAGAGCAGATTTTTTCATGTACAATTGGAAAATATTGCAACGCAGGCAGGGCAATGATGGAGAATGAATTACCTTATCAAAAGTATAGCTGTCGAGAGGAACACAGCCTTTACAATTAATGGCTTCTGATATGCACACCATACCCAATAGAAAAGTTGTAGTATGAAGTAGCAAAAGCATATTCGAATGTCCTATAAAAATACGGATGCATACAATCATTGTTTACCCTTAAAAGGACACGAAATGCTGTTATAATTTTGTGACAGCTTAAGTGTAACTTGAATTCATCAGATAAGTGCACTTAAAAAGGATCTAAATTATAAAATATGATGAATACCAATGTAAACTTGACTATAACGAGTTTGATCGTCAAAAGCAAAATGACAATATTAAAAGAAGTCGTTATTTGTGTGAAAAATGTCACAGTGCGGATTCAATACGACATCACAGAATCATACTCGGTCCAGCCAATGATTGTGCAGCATGATGACGTGACATTCTCCTATTGGCCTGAAGTTTCAAATGAATAACGTTATGGTAATGCGGCTCAGCGACGGCTGAATCGCGCAATAACAAAGTAATCAATGGTGGCAACTTGAATTTAAGCATCAAAACATGGCAGCATCTCTGGAAGGCACATCAATGGAAGCTGAGAGTTCTGCATCATCGAAAAAAAGGCGTCCCCTGTGTCTTATATTTTTAGGGATGGCTGGCTCCGGTAAGACGTCTTTGGTGTCCAGAATCACAACGCATTTATACGAGACCAAGAAAAACCCCTATGTTATCAACCTGGACCCAGCCTGTAGACAAGTTCCATATCCTGCCAATATCGGTTGGTTATTCATTTTTAAACTAATAAATAAGTGATTGAAATGGCAATCTTCGAGTTTATAATTGTATGTTTTCTAAAGACATCAGGGACACTGTCAACTATAAAGAAGTAATGAAAAAGTATAAACTGGGACCAAATGGGGCCATCGTCACATCACTCAACTTGTTTTCATCAAAATTTGATCAGGTATTTCATTGCTTTTGAATTTATTTAGCCATTTGACTATCATTTACTAAGAAATTTTTAATTAAAGGTTATCACTCTATTGGAGAAAAGAGCTGATGAGCATAGCTACATTTTGTTGGACACGCCAGGACAAATAGAAGTGTTTACGTGGTCAGCATCTGGAAGTATAATTACCGAGTGCCTAGCGTCAGTTTTTCCTACTGCTATCGTTTACGTCATGGATACCGTCAGAAGTGTTAGTCCGCCGACGTTCATGTCCAACATGCTATATGCCTGTTCAATCCTCTACAAATCAAAGTTACCTTTTATTGTGGCCATGAACAAGGTAAGATTATGGATGTGCAATATCTTAGCTACCAATTTTATGGTTTTATAGCCGCTGTTTACCGTTGAATTTTCCATATTTTACATTAGATGTCAGTTATTGCTATGTGGAGGCTCATCTGTATTTAATCTTTGATAGGTGGATATTGTAGACAATGGATATGCAATGGAATGGATGCAAGACTTTGAAGCATTTCAAGATGCCCTGGAACACGAGACTACATATATTTCAAATTTGACTAGATCTATGTCACTTGCGTTAGATGAGTTCTACAAGGGATTAAATTCTGTGGGGATGTCTGCTATTGATGGCAAAGGAGTGGAGGAGTTTTTAAAATTGGCTGAAAAAGCTCGTGATGAATATGAAAGGTTAGTTTTGGGTATGCATGCTTAATGTTGATGACAAGTAGCATAACTGTTGGGCTTGTTCAGAAAAATTGTCATGTGAGTTTATAAACAATTTAGTCCTCATTATTTAGCTGTGTGCTCAATTTTTTTATATATGCGAGTTCCATGGTAAAAGGAGTAAATGTTTTTTTTTCGACTCTCTTAAGTTTTATCATGTACCCTCCAATTTATAAAATTTGAGACAGGAAATAATAGTAGATGTTATATCTTCTGTGATATCTGTTATTAATCACTTCTGATAACTTGCCTAGAACATTGCACAACTCAATTGAAACAAGTGTCTTTAACTAAAATAATAATCCTGCACTCCCCCTTCATCACTCTTTTTGACGTGGCCGAATTTTGTCTCTGACTGCCATTTTTACATGAATGTCATACATAGCTGGATGTGATATCTCATTTTGAAGTATTTTTACATCTGCCCTTCTTGCCAACTTAAGGGTGCGATCATCTCTAAATGTGCCCAACGTTACATACATTATTATTGTACACTGGTATTCAACTTGTATCAATGGGTGAAATGTGCATGCGTATACATATGGTTATGTTTAAAATTAAAGCAACCCTGCTACCAGGTCATTCAAATTGCTTACAGCTTGATTAAGTGACTCAGAGATGTGCTACTGACTGGACTAATTTCTGAACAAACACTGGTGTTGTTCACAGAAAAAGTTATTTCCAATACTTTTTTCCAAATTTTTGTTCGTCATGCTGGGGTATTATGGAATGAGGTGAGTCAATCTCTACAGTTGCTTCTGATGCCAAAATATGCATCAACTTTTAATTTTATTGAAAAATAAAGCTTAGTTTTGGCCTCGGGTCGAATAGACCATTTCTACCTCTGGTCTGGTCATATCCCCATCCCAAGTTATAATAAGTCCTTGACAGTTAAATTTTATGACTGTGTTTTTACTTATCTTGGTGTAATGGCTCCTGCAGTGTTGGAGGCTGCATTTTTCGGGTGTGATAAGAATGTGGTGAAACACCTCTGTGGCTCATGGTCTTATTGTTATGTATGGATACCTAACATGTACTAGGATATTCAATATTAGATGTAGCAAGAGGGAAGTGCATTGGTGGTGAATTTCTCTTATGCCATTGTTGCACTTGCCTGTTTCCCTTTTACTGTATCATAATCTGCAATTTGTAGGCCTCTTATTTGTAAAGTAATTTTACCCGCTAGAGGTCACAATCTAGTTGTACTCTGTGCTTAATTTCCTTTACTTGAAATGGTCGATGTATGGCGAAAAATGTTCTCATATTGGGGAGGTGGGCCTCATTGGGAAGTTAAGGCTTATATCTTTCCGTGTGGTGGTTTCAGTGCCTCTTGAGGTGGTTCATCTGTAAAATGTCTTACATGCCATTTCATCCTAATTCTGGCTACTTTTAGATGAATTTTTCATGCATCTGATGTGAATCCTACCTTTCCATGTTATTTGCTCGAAAATTGAAGTTGAAATTGTGTACATGGTTTTAAATCGGGATTTGGGAGAAATATGGGGACAAGTAGTGAGCTTCTATACCACATAAGGACCATTTCCACTGAAATCTGTTTACAAGAAGGGAAAACTACTGAGAAATAGGGTGAAAGTAAAACAGAGTAATTGAAGTCAAATCCTTGAGAGAGTAATTATAGCCGTAAGTGCTGCAACCAGCACTAACGGCCAGAGAAAAAGTGTTCGTTAGAAATGTATTTACAGAATAATTATAATATGTTGAACCTTAATTTTAGTTTTCAATAGATCATGAATGTAATCTGGGAAAGCAGGATTTTTTTAAATTGACCAATATGAAGGAGTTTAGTATTTCTTTTGACTCAAGCAGTTGTAGAACCTCCTTAAAGGAAAGGTTGCCACTGCAAGCCCTAGCGTAACTACTTCTACAACTCCTTGGTGCTGCAGCCCTATTCTGGCCTTGGTCTCTCCAGCAATGTTATCCCGGTCATCACAGTCTCTCACATGTATTCTCCATCTTCCTATTGGCCTCCTGGGATTCCTCATTTATGTAAATGACAGCTCAGTAAGTAGCAAAACTAGATTGTTTGCTGATGATGCTGCCAGTTGCTAAGAAATTGTCGCAAATTCTGACCTAGAAGCTCTCTCATGTAACCTCAATAACATTAACTCATGGTATCTAGTGTGGGGGCTCATACTTATCCTTATTTAATCTATACACTGCAGTAAACTTGTCAAGAAAGAAATCACACCAACTCTATATTTAGAAGGTAAGCAGTCATGTGAATTAAAATACCCGAGTTAGTTCCTGATGCAAGTAACATTCAGAGGAATGTCACATGCTTCAATAAAAATGGCAACAAGTGAACAGAAAGTGCCATGCTGCTGATGTAAGGATTAGCTTAGGAACCATAAGGAAGTCTGAGGCTACAAGATTGGCTTAGATTACTCTAAAAACTGATCAGCCAAGTTTCATTGCTACAAAAAGAATATCCTTTTATGCCCCCTTATTTAATGCATTTTCCTGTTGTTATTATCCCATTTTTGTGTACATAGTGACTACCGAGTGGAATGGGAGAGGATGAAAGCTGAGAAAAAGTCACAAGAGAGAGATCAAACAGAAGCTCATCTAAAGGAATTGGAGAGAGACCTGGGTGGAGGGAAAGGCAAAGGGGTGTCATTCATAAATAGTGCTCCAGTTGGCCAGGAACTCGCAGATGTTTATTTGAATCCTGCTGGGAGTAGTGATGAAGAAGATGAAGATATGGCAGTTTCAAATGATCCTGAAGATGGTAAGTTCTCAGAGCACAGGGCCATTGTGACTAAACTCTTTTAAGGCCGCTTTACAGGGTCCATTTTATTGTACATACCAACAAATTGAAAAGTATACAGTGTAAAGTGGTAAATTGTATGGTTGTCTGAATGACTGAACAGGAAATAGAACCTGCTCTTAATTCCATTCATTTTCTAGTACAAAATATGATACAGTCACTTGTGCAAAAAAATGTACCTTGTACAGCAGCCTTTATGAATCTTTTGGTTATTTTCAGGCACCCTGTAAAAGTAGGATAAGGTAAATTAAACGTTGTGCAAGGTATTCCAAAAGATGTTGTCCACATTAAATATACCTTAAGTATTGAGCTAGTGACTGCTAAAACCCCTGGGTAGTTTTGAAGAGGACATTTGTCATCCAGGTTGATATACCAGCTCTCAAACATCAGAAGTTACCTATGACTGAAGCATTGAGTTCTCTGTTTAAGTGCCAGAGATCTCTGTTAAAATTATTTCTGAACTGTAATTTGAATTTGATTTAAATCACCGTGGAGAACCATAGTCCTCCATACTACTATTTGAGGGTTTACAAGGTAGAGATATGACATGAAAGAGTAGTAGAAGTGTTTGTAATTTTGTGCATCACTTCGTGTTGCAAATTATAGCTTATTCTCCCTTTTAATACCTTTCAGTATAAGAGATGCAGTTATCATGTCATTTTTTTAAATATGTTGTATACTATGGTATGTTTCCTGCTTTATTGATTCATTTTTGGTGCTAAAAATTATGACGTGGTGCATTCAGTCACGTAGCTGCATAAAATGCTTCAGTTTTCAACTCGCACGTATGGGTGAACCTCCTCTTATCTTCCTTGAATGTGCAAATCAGCTTTAAGGCACATGTTGCTCTTATGTTTCTAATGAAGTTGTTGAATAGTTTGTCACTGCAAGTGCTTGTATGTACATGTGTATAGTGCAAATTTTGCAGAGAAAATATTTGGTCAAAAAATTGGGGAGTCTGACTATACACGAGTCAAAATTTGACAGCTTTGATCTTAGAACAAAAAACTTAGTGAATCTTTACCAAGCCAAAGGGCTTCATGACAGTGCTATAGACTGATCTTGCTGGAATCTCACTCAGAACGAAGGATGAGCACATATTCACTCTTCCTTTGTTCTGCAAGCCTCCTCATTGTTAGTTGTACTATAACTTGGAAAAATTAAGAAGTTGTAAGTATTTTTGTTAGTATATTTCAAACTGTTAGTTATTAATAGAAATTAGAGCTAATAAATATGGGATCATGGATTTTTTGTACTAATACTCTCAAAATGTTTCTTGTAAAATTTTAATAACACTCCTGTGCATGGTCACCGCATTCATTCGAGTATTCTACCAGCCGATTTCTAGGTTTTTGGATAGTCCTTGTCCAAACATCCTAATTTTTGGTAAAGTGTTTTTGGACCTGCTCTCCATCCCTAAAGATGTCCCACTACAAGATCTCATATTGTCTACCTCTTTGTCCAGAATTTGTATCCTTTTCCTTCCCCTGTGTCAACTCTATTGCTCTTTTCATCATCTGCTCTCCTTTCAAAATGTTCTCCATCTATCCCTTCTCCAACCCTTCACCACTTCACCAACCCTTCCTCTCCTATCCAACCATATCCAATATCTGCTTGTTCATCCTTCTCGCCCCCTCCCTTTCCTTCTTATTCAAACCCACATTTCAAAACCAACTCTCTGTGTGTCCTTCCTTCACAATGTCCAAGTCTCTGACCCATATATTACAACGTATTAGTCATCACCAGTCTTTCATATCTCCTTTCAGTTTTCCCCCCTCTCATCTTTCATATTCCCTTCTCTTTGAAAATGCATCTTTAGCCTATAAATTATAATTTCAAATGTTTGGGGCAAAGAGGCAGGACTAAAATTGGTTTGGGTGAAAAAAGGGAAAGGTTGCTTGTCACATGACTTTACTGAAATTGGCGTACAGCAGGCATGGTCCAGTGCCTCAAAAATTCAGTCACTCACAGACCTCCATTGTCAAGGTTATTAATCTTTCTTGCTGTTCTAACAAACTTCCACTGCCTTTGTTTGATTGGTGTTCCTAAGTTTGTTCATTCCTGTGATGACTTGTGGTAAAGGTCAAGATTAGGCACTGCATGAATGTAAAGAATGTATTGGTTATACCCTCTTGTTTCGAGACCTGGGTATGCGACTAAGGAAGTCTGACCGAGGGGCAATAATCAGAGAGACCCTGTAAGCCTCAGGTCCCGACAAGCCTGTCTTAAGGCCTCCATACTCCTGAGTTGCCGCAGTGGCAGTTGTGTCCATGCGATGACGACATTCGCTGCATGGTCACCTGTGTGCACGCACCTTAGCAGTCGTAGCCATGGAAATGTTGTTTTGCTGGTGTGAGCGACAAACCTTGACTATTCTTGCAGTAGATCTGCATTCACAAAGGCATATGTGGCATAGAAATATATAATAGTTCTGATCAAAAATATTTTGACACTTTCGCATTTGCAATGCCCAGTTTCATTGGTGCAACCCTTTGAGGAAGCTGAAGATTGCTTGGTGTAAGCTGCCGTGGTCTGCAGGCTAACTCAACTGGTCTTGTTTGGCTGCCACCACAGTGGCCTACCACTGCACTAGCTGCAGCTACCTGGCTGCTCTGGTGTGTGCACGCACTATGCATTGTTGTTTGCCCACATATCATAGTCGCTCAGGTGTGTGGAGGCCTTTATTGTAGGCCACGCGGAATAATCTTGGCTACATTGAGGTATAGCCACCCCTATTGGTAGCAGTTCCCTGCCCCCCAGTAGCAGTGGCCTTCACACTGTTCTGGTCTTGAGTGAAAGGCACCTGCCCCACAAATCCTGCCTCCTATCCCCCAAGAAAAAGATATGAGATTAGTACTTTTGTGAAAGGTAAAATGTTTAAATGCAAATAATTTTATGCTGTAGTTGCTAATAAATCCTGTTAAATATTTGGCTTGGTAAAGTAAAATTTATCAACCAATTTTAGGTAACCAATTTTATCTAGTTTTCAATATATCATGTCATCAAGTTTTGGCTGGCAAGATATTTCTGTTTTTCATTTCCTGAAGAATGTGCAAAAGCAATGTGCCTCAGAGAATTCACTTCACAGATGGAGATTATCTGCAAAATCTCGGATTTCATATTATTTATCTACATGAAGAAAATTGGGATGCTTGACTCTTCTACTTCAACCCAATTCATAGAGTAATTTCTTATGAGCACCAGTAGTGCATCAACAAGTTTCTTATTCATACCCATAAATGTTAAGACAATCACGTCAGCTGAGGTGTGAAAATTCTGTGTACATATTTAATTTGGTCAGCAAAAATCTCAAAGCAATTTGGTATGCATGTCTGGTCCTTAGGAAGTGTGTCATCACTCTAAATCATTTCCGTCCGTCTTATCAGGATGTAAAATTAAGAGGGGAAAAATTTATGGGATATAGAACGCTTTTTTGTCTTGCCTATTAATGTCAGGTAGACTGTGTCAAACTTTTATAAACTATTTGTATGTATTAATCACTATTAAATTAGCTATTTTGTTTAACTTACAACATGCATAGTCTTCTCAAATCATGTTATTCCAAAAATGTTTAATACTCTTGTTCATAATGTTACGTAACCTATTCATAATATTACTTCACAGATTATCTGCCATTTTGCATCTGTTGTCTTCTTCTTGTCTTTGATCTTGAATTTCAGTGGTTTATATAGAATTGTCATGATGTATGTTCTCTATTTGCAGACCCTGAAGAATTGAAGGAACATGACTCATTCCAAAGCTTTTTAGAAAATCAAAAAAGAAAACAAAAAGATCGTCGAACTGCTGCTGAAGACGCAGCCAAGAGTGGCACGGAGGGAGAGTCAAAATGATTTTCAATAATCCTTCGTTGCTACAAAAATTGTAAATTATTATAATTTCATTTTTAATAAAAATATACAGAAAATAATAAAATACTTTTATTTCATTGATCACATTATTCATCTTCCTCAGGTGGATCAAAATCCCTTATTTGTACATCTGCATCTTCTCCATATTGTATGACATTATTGATGGATAGCACTAAATCACCAATGTTTTCTTCATCCCTTAAATCAAGAGGATAAAATCTGACCAAACTGTAGTCCTCAATTAAAGCACCCAAAGCTTCAGTCAGAGCTTGATACTTAAAATGCCATCTGGAGTTATTTGCCACATCACTTAGTAAGTTGCGTGAATCAGGTTCAATAAATCTGAAAAATTGAAATATTTGTACAATATTACTTAGCATTTCACCAGTGAAGTTTGGAATGGGACATCTGAAAGTACATATAATGGACTGACCCAAGATCTGTCTTAACACATTCGCTGCTGGGCATTTAAATATATTTCTATGGTAGAATGCTGCGTATTTTAAGCTTTATTCATGCTATCACAAAAAAATAACTGTATTACTTAGAAAAATGCTGTTTATATTGCTTTAAAGCTTGATTCTTCTATCTTTTTTAATTGTAAGTTGGTTGGAATATGTTTAACTTAAAAATTTTCACAATGTTTGTAAAATGGCACCTTTTGTGGAAAAAAAAGTTGACCATAAACATAGGTAAGGAACATATTCATTATTTATTTAAAAACTGAACTGAATTATGCACTTATGATTACATTAATTCTGGTGTCCCTATAATTAACACTACTTTTTCCTTTGCTGTGGAATACATTTTTATAAAATCAAATTCTATAGTTTTTTTTTAGTGGTAAATTTTAAAGCATGGATTAATACACAGCGTGATTTTGCACTCACTACATTGAAATGATGTGTCCTTCCGCTTAGCTTTTCCATCTTCTTTACTGCCTTTCGCAGAACACACTTTGCACATCCTTTGCAATCTTTTTTTTCCAGCAGGTAAAGGAATTTTTTCTAAAAATTTCATACCTCCTGTAAGCCGGCTTAGCTGCGCTCCACTCGATCTTGGTGGCTGCGAAGTCTCCTCAATGACCACAAGATCACTGCATAATTTGGCAATAAACTGCGTGATGGTATTTTTCTCGTGTTTTACCTGGTTATATAAGATTACAGCATTCACAATGCACATGAGTAGCATATGAAATGCCAATTTCCACCACCATTTGATGCAGCGATGTTCAAATGCTCCATACAACATTCGCTGATTGGAGAGATCGACACCAAAATTTTTCTTATTGTAGGATATGACACTAGCTGGCTTTATTTTTTCTCTACCTCTTCGATCAATAAATGTTATCATTTCTGCTGTATGCCTTGTGCTCAGCATGTGAACGTTACGTTTATCCTTCCAACAAAGTGCTAACAAATTGCCTTTTCGGTGGAATATTTGCTCTCCACGTTTCAATTTCACGTTTCTCAAATCAATAGGCATGCCTCTTCTATTTTTCTGAGTAGTGCCAACTAGGGCTGATTTTTCTTTCTCCAATTCAGTTGCAAGTATAGGGCTGGTGTAGAATCTGTGTATAGGGTGTGACCATTTCCAGCCAAAGTGCCTAGCAACTTTTTTACGACATTTACAGTTCCGTTATCTTGCCCACAATACACATCAAAATTCCAGATACAACCTGTATCAGACTCGGAAAGCATATAAACCTTCACGCCGTATTTGCTCAGTGTCTTCGGCATATATTGCTTGAAGGAGAGTCTTCCCCTGAATTTACACATCCCTTCATCAATGGTTATGTCCTCTCGTGGCTGATATGCTCTTTGGAATCGAAGTCACAGAATTTCTAGCAAAGAACGAACCATGTACAAAGGGTCATGTCCGGGATCTCCTTCTTGTATACATAAACTATTGTCACTCAAATGGAAATTCGAGAGGATGACAAGAAATCTGTCGCGACTCATTACGTTGGGCCAAAAATTGCATGATGTCACTGGGTTTGATGACCAGTGATCCTGTAATGCAGGTTTCTGGTCAATACTCATGTGAAATATTAAGGCAAAAAATTTTTTAATATCACTTAAAGTGACATATTTCCACTTTCCCATTCTACTTTTGAGGAGATATTTCACCGGTACTTCTCATTTTTCTCAGACGCTGGCGTGCATAGAGATTTGTTTGTTCCTTTATTAGGTGGAGGACATCACTATCCACAAAATAGTCGAAGAAATCTTGTAGGTCACTATCTTCATCTAATTCTGGAACTTCAGTAATACCTATATCGCCTGTAAAAATATCAAGGGTTGGTAGTTGATCCACAGTAGTCCAGCCATCTTCAGAATCCGTTCTTCGTGCTGCAGCTCAACCCCTGCCTCCTCTTGCTCTAACTCTGCCCCCAGCACGACGCATGACAAAGTTTTGACCCCTAGTAGGAGTTATTAAATGTTCAAACTGTGAACCACCTGATTCTGACATGTCACTCTCAGCATCTAGATATAAAAGTTATATTCAATTTAGTAAGAACTACATCGTAAAAAATCAGTGAAAAATATTTTGCCAGCATGGTAAATGGTATGCAATTTTTACATACCCGAACTATCTAAATGCTGTTCAACATAATCAGGATCGTCATCAGATACATCTGAATCAAAAAAATCACTTTCTTCATCAATCATGTCAGCCAATTCACCGGTAAAGGCATCCGCAATATCTGCATCAGATAACCCACGACGTGCCATTTTCCTACTTGGTGCACAACACGTGTCGTGACAAAGGTCGGAAACAGCTCTCTTTCTTCTATGCAGCTTCATCCAGCAAACACCATCAGGCGGTTATTTTACTAACTACGTACTCACGCTCGTTATATCAGTGAATGAGCCCGTCATTTGACGAGTTTCCACACTTAAAAGACTGAAATTAAGAAACACGTCAATTGACGTGATCCGCATTTCTCAGCAGCTAAGGAAACATGTCAAATGATGGGATTAGCAGCGAAAGTGTTAAAGATCTTGTCCCTAGAGCACTAATGATGGCATATATTGGGCAAAAGGACATGTTTTTAGCAACTAAGTCTGATCAAAAGTTCTGGGCCTCTATTTCAACAAACTTTGGAGATGATTACTAACATTAAAAAGCACGAAAGAAAATAACTGGGAAGCTCTATTGCAGCTTACAGTTTTGAATACTAAAGGTGAGGAGACCATGCAAATCTCACTTAAGCTCTTCAAATTTATTGCCATTTTCTGATTGATGTGACACCAATAACAATTATTTCCTTTATTTTCATCCATTTTATGAAATCAATAAAGGATGAGAGGTCATTCGACCTTTATGAAATCCAACTAAATACATAAGCTACTATTAATGAAATGATACTAGTGTTAGTATCATCATTTCATTCTTGTAATCTGTGACTTAGTCCAGTTCTATGCATATTTAATGAGGTATGCATGTAGATGATTATGTAATTATCATTTTGGATGTTTTTACGATAAGTTATACCAGGAAGGACAGCTTGGGATCATTTGACCCCTTATGCACTGCCAAATTTTCTTAGCCTTTCCTTCTACTTTAAACCCTATAGTATAAACGAGCATTTTGTTACATGAATGAGTGCGCATTAATCCTTGTGACCATTATCGTCCGTTTTGCCAGTTGAAAGATATATTTGTAGTTATCCTCATCATAACCAAGCTTTAGTACAGCTCCAAAGGCAGCAGCAAACACTTGCATACTTCTACCATACATGCCATTAAGTAAATACAAAATATGGGATGAGACTGCACAAGTACAAAATTCCTTTTGCTCATTTTAAGTTTACTGCACAATGAAGTAACAAGTAAAGAGAAAATGAGAATGTCCAACACAAATGGTGTCATTTCCATGCATAAAAACATACATAGTTGTGGTCTAACCATTCGCATTCTCAGACAAAGAAATTACAAGGGTCAGCAATGAATTACACGGGTCAGCAATGAATTACACGTGCCAAAAACAAGGCCTACCATTGCTGGAAACCATTATCTTTTATTACAACTAAGATTTATTAGCACATACCAATCACTTACAAATCCCAGTTATCCAGCCTCTGCAATATATCATCTGGCTTTAGGATGGGGTCTGGGAAACTTGCTCAAAATACTTTGGTCTAAATTTCCTATCCCCAATTAAGTGGAAATCTTCCATTTGAAGACAGGACATGGGGGCAGATAGTTCTTTCTTCCCTCACCCTATGACTGAGTGAGCAGAAAAAGCAAGCAGGCTGTACCTATCCCTGTTACGCATCTGGCATTAGAATGACTGTAACTTGCGATGCTCCGAAAATACTACTAGTAACCATCAATTTGTAATTAAACTTATCATTGGATTCTAAATCTACAATAAAAGGGTTGACTCAAAATGTCTAATGTTGGACTCAACTAAATTTTGCTCACATTTAATTTCATGCATAATGAAATGTTCAAGATTTGCAAGCAATGTCACCAGCAACATTTACCTCTACGTACTCACAGACAAGAAATAAAGAAAAAGAAATGTTTGGTTTACCAAGTGAAAAATTGCTAAAGAAGTGAAAAGCTTAATTTTATTTACACTCTGCAGTCATTCCACCATGAGACGTTGGTAAATATTAATTCTATCATATCTATAGCTTAAATATAGTCCCTTATTTCACACTCACCGTTCAAGTTGCTTTTTTGCTGATTTTCCCAGCAAATCAATTTTGCTAAGAACGTTTACATGAGGGATGACTAGATTTACCATGACACTAAGTGCTGTCAAGGTTCCTGCCAAAAATTTTGCTCCATCAATCATAAACTGAGAGTCTAGGATAAATACTCCGCAAACGCGAAAGTTCCAATTTTGCAAAACTTCAACCAAATCTTTCATTACCGTCATATGTGAATAAAGTTCAATTTGCCCGGGGCAATCAAACAAAATGTAGTCATCCTCATCTTCTCCAAGTTGCTCCTCTAGCCAGTCCCTGTTTTCCAATAGGTATCTGTAAAAATATGTAAAAGTCGCTATAGGGTTTATGATGTGACGAAATTGGAGTCATTAATTCCTCGTGATTGTCGAATGCTACACTCAGCGTTGGTACAATATTAAATGTCATGCTTTCTACGCTAAATCAATATTGTTCATGTAATTAAAAGATTCCCCGATAGTTCATACAACTTTAAGAGATAATATCCACAGAGTAAGGATATTAAGTCTAACTTACTCCATACAAAACACCAGACCACCATTAGGTCCAAATTTAAGGTCCTCATCCTCCATGGCATCATCCAAATGAATAAGTTCTCTGATATCTACCAATGGTTCATATTCAAAATGCTCAGCTGCAGGATCGAGATTAACAACTTTTGCGCACTGCTTTGACGCTTCAAAGTGCCTTAAAATATGGTAACAGTACGTGGACTGCAAATAGAATAAGAATATTAGGATTAAGTCGCACCCATCAACACTACCTCTAGGTCTTTGCATCCATTATAACATGTATGCTTGACATACGTGGAAGAGCGGTTAAAATTTAATTCAGAAGTAATTGAGTTACAAAGGAAGATTAGTTGGAAATAACCATAGGGAGATGAGTGCTGACTCCAAAATTGATAACGTAATAATGCATAAACACATTTATTGCAACCTGAATACGAGAGTTCAGCCACATTACCTTTCCAGAACCTGCAGGCCCAACAACAAGTTGAGCATAACGCATTTCGATCCAGTATATGACTAAGAAACTTTATTTTCTTATTCCTCCTACTTTCCTTCTCGCGCCCGATATTCCGCAATTCTGTGCATTAACGCTAGACCGATTGCATTTGTTATTTACCGGGTACATCTATCTCTTCAACACTGCCTCTACTCCATCATCGCTTTGAGATATCGTGCTTCACGCTCAAAAGAAAAGCCATATTAATCAATTTTAGTGTCGCAGATACATTATTAGGCAGCGTAGTCAACGAAAATTGAATTTCTCTTCGGCATCATTCGTCGTCTGCAACACGGCTGACGGTCGACTTTCATCTGTTTTCAGAAAGGAAAAATCAGAAAAACGCAAGTAAGACGGAAACCCAACCCTGGTATACTCAGCCCTACTTCTACGAACATTGAATTGAAATCTTTGTTCGACTTTTTTTATGAGTTGGATGATCCATTGGTATCGGTTTTAATTTGTGCATAGACAAGAGCAATGCCGGTATGTATAGACTTTACTGATAATAATGCCGTGTTTATATTAACTATGATTTTCGTCTGGTAGATGTACGTTCTCATTCTAGATGGTGAATGTCCCCCTTCAGCCTTTCTGTCCTAGCCTATAAACATTAATTAGGGTATCGTTAGGATATTGTTATTTACTCCGTGGAATGTTTTGAATTGTTTGAGGTTTTGTCTTGTGAAGTAAATGACTCATGCCTTCTATCTTATATCTTCTGACTCAGGCCTATCATTCTACACTGCTTGACCACTCCCAAGCTGTGGGAAATATGGCTCTGCTTCCTGTAAAGACACAGTTCCGCGGCCCTGCTCCCCCTTTTTCTGCTGACATGGATATCATCGATGAAGCCCTCTACTATTTCAAAGCCAATGTTTTCTTTAGAACTTATGAAATAAAGGTGACTGTTTTTGGTTGAATATTGTAAGCATTGTAGATGAGTAAGTACTGTATTGTTGATGTGATATGTTTATTCATTGTTTTTGCGATGTTAATCCATTTTCAGAGTGAGTCGGATAGAGTGCTGATTTATATTACATTGTACATCACCGAATGCCTCAAACGACTGCAGAAGTGCAGCAACAAAAACCAGGGCCTTAATGAAATGTACACGTTGGCCATTTCAAAGTTCGATATCCCTGGAGAGCCAGGTTTTCCTCTGAATTCTGTCTACGCGAAGCCATCTACACCAGTAGAAGCAGGTATGTTTTAATGCAGAGATTAATAGAATTCAAATTTTTCGCGACCCCGACACCGTGTGTTACGTGTAGGGAACCATACAAACTCTCTTACCGTGTGATGTCCCGGGATTGAGACTTATGTGGTTAAGGAACCTAACAGACTTCTTGACTTAAGTGTTCATCGTAAAAACCAAGGAATTTGAGTGGAACCATCTCTTCTGTTGCAGTGAAACTATTCAACGGTAGATTTGCGCAATAAATGTACCTGCCTAATTCAAGCTTGGTAGTTTTAATTTTCTCTAGCTTTTCATTGAATCTTGTTACCCTTAGTTTTATACTACACCTGATACTATACCTCTCATTCCACTTCTTTGTAGTACATGTCGAATACTGCCTGTAAACAAAAATTCTAAGTTCGTAATGCTTGTCTTATTTCTAAAATTGAAAAATCTCCTATCTGCCCCACATCACATTATCCCTCACCTTAATTTTCTCTGCTCTTTCCTCCTTGAATTAATCAAAACATTTTGTGTGGGTCTGTTCTAGAAACATATACTTGCATGGTAAGATGCATGAACAGGTTCACCTTCATAAATGGAATGTGTGAACTTGATGACACACACGTTCATTATTTTGTATTACTTATATTACAATTTTTAACCTTCACACATATGTTTATTAAAATTTCAAAAAACTGTGGAACTGGCCATGGAGTAACTTTAACAAGATCATCTGGTTGTGGACATCCACTAGTGAAATTCACCGTGAAAAAATCATTCTCATGATTTGGGATTTGAGCTCAGATCCCTCACTTTTGCCCTGAATGCTTCAAATAATTACGTTACTCAGGCATCCTCTTTCTTCATGAATTAAAGAGGATGACTCGATCATCCCCTCTCATGGAGGTATTAAGGAGCGAGTTGTTCTCTGGGACACCATGCATACAATGTCATGGAGTACCTTGGTGCAAGTACCATGCGCTTCTTTCCACAAGGTAAAGCTGTAGGTTAGAATTTGATTTTTTTCTCTCTGAATTTCACACAAGTTGTGGTTATTACTCCTACTTTTGTTCTGAGTAACTGATGGCTAGTATAAATGTATGAATTACTATTGGCAGTGGACTGTTCCCTTACTTTCATATTTCTAACTTTTAAGTATTGAGATAAATGATTATATTATGATTAGAGCCACTGGTGAGGAGGAGAGCTGACACAAAGCAGCGTAGGGGTACAATGAAGAATGGGGATCTGTTAGATTTAAGAGGAAAATGCAAAAACTGGAAACAAAGGGGAGAAAATCCACTGTGAGAACCTCAGGAACTGAGTCTTTCATGGATGCGAGAAGGCAAATAAGGATTGGTTGTACAACAGCTGTGAAAAAATTTAGGAGACCATGTAGAAGGGGAATATCAAACCTGGATGCTAGCTGGTGAAGAGACACTTCAGAGAGGGAAGTATGAAAAGCAAAGCATTAGGGATGTGGACAGGAAAATACTGGTGGAGGCTGAAGACAATTGGAATAGATGGATGCAATATATACAGCAAATAACCTTGGGCCAAGGCTGCTGGAAGAAAGCACAATAAAAGGCTAGAGTGAGGTAGACGTGGACAACCAGGGCCTAGATATACTGAGAAGCAGATTGGATGGTGCAATGAAAGATCTTAAGAAAAACAATGCACATGGAGCAGGCAAAATTGATGGAGAAATCATCAAGGAGCTTGGAAATGAAGCCAAGTACAAACTCTGTGAAATAATCTCTAAACCGAAAGACTTTCAAAGGATAGAAATGATTGATTACCATTCACTTGTTAACTCTTGTAACACTTTATTTATTTCTTTTCACAAATAAACTAACACTTCCTTAGTTTCACTTCACGAGTATAAAAAAAACGTTCACGCTTCACTCCCGTATGTCCTCTCGTCTCTCTGCACGTCCCTCACTTGTTTCTTCAGTGACCACGTAAACAAACAATGCAGCCATCCGCGACTTATTGTATTATGTATTATTACATTTTCCCCATTGAACGAAACGTTGTAATAAGGAGGAAACTGCTTCTTTCAAAGCCTTCACACCTGTCTTTAAATCCTGCTGTGGCCCCAGCGCCTTCTAGATCTTATTCCCTTTTCTCACATTAAGCTTTTACCGTGACCTCTTTTAACTAAACATATTATACATAAAACATATACCACCCTAAACTTAAATCACAATGGCACAAAATCAGATCTTACCCCAAACATGAAATGAACTTTAAATTCTTGAAGCCAATATACTGTTCTTCGTCAATATAAGTCTTCGTTTATATACAAACCCGTTACTATGCACCTGCACACATTCGCTTTCGTTTTTTTTGTGCCTTTCATCGGACTAAAAAAAGGTGCAAAAACTATGTAATATATTCATTTAGAGTGACAGTTGTGATTAACAAACAATTTTCTATACTCAAATCAAAAATCCAAACAGAAACGAAATTGTAATGACGAATTAGTACAAAACAAGCAATTGCTCAACTATTACCATTTGAATACGTGCAAATAAACAGCAGAATAGGTAGCGGCACATAGCAATGAATAACAGTGCCATAAGTGAAACTCGATTTCCTTGAGAAGCGTAAGTGGCGCCGCTCGATTCTTTGCAATACATTTGAATCTGACTGTACTAACAAAATGTTACCTGACAGCTGGTTACCAAAAAATATTTTTGTGTTGCATTCATAAACCATTCCATTCATTGTCGTTTTTATGTGCTCGAATCTTCTAACTCACTACCACAGATGGAATGTTCTTGATGTTAGTCTAACTTCCTCACAAATTGGTATAAAAACTACATTAATTTCCATGCATAATTGAAATATTGTATTTATTGATTGTTCTCTTTGTTTTCCTTTTTTTAAGACATCTCTCCCAATAATTCAGCATTAGTTTATTTTGTTGAAGTGTATTTTACTTAAAAATTTCAGATCTAATGCGTGCATATCTTCAGCAAGTGAGGCAAGAGACTGGGGTTCGAGTTTGCGAAAAAGTGTTCAGCTCTGAAGATGGCAAGCCTTCAAAGTGGTGGCTCTGTTTTGCACGGAAGAAGTTCATGGACAAGAGTCTATCTGGGCCAGGTCAATAAATATAGATAACTCCATTGTTCCAAGCTAGGTGGTTCTGTCATGGATCATTAGCCTCGTTAATTCAGTCAAACCAATATGAGAAAGAAGTTTAAAAGAATAACATTGTATTCAATTTGTTTTTGTTGTGATTAAGAGGTGAAATGCATTTATTATAATTATTATATCATTCATGACAGCAGCCTTAATGTTACAAATGTCAATAACCATATGGTTTTGAATGTCTTGTGCTTCAAGCGAATTTTTCGAATTTGGTTGTATTTGTTGAATGGCCATTTATTTATATTTTTCATGAGTTGTAAAGGCTGATCATGTGATGAATAGCCATATTTTGGAAATATGGATTTATATAGTAATTCAGAATGGCAATAAACTTGAAATCATTAATTTTTAATACATTTGCTCTTTTTTAAGTAGCCTTTTGGAAGTAAATACTTAATTTCTTGGAAACTGGTTAGTAATACCGTGTGCTTTGTGATGAATGTGAAATAAAAGATAATTTTTTATTACTAAGAAATCAAGGTAGTTTATATTTATTTCAACTATTCTACTTTCAAAATATAACTAATAAATTCATGCTTGACTTTGAGGAACTTCTCCTTATCGGAAATTAAAATATTCTAGCAATGGTCCACTAAATACATTTATGAAGTGCCAACAATAATCACAGGTCTTCTTAAAGATAGGAATATCAATCTGGTAATTATAAATGAAATACTGGAACTCACCAATACATGTCTCAGTCAAAATTACTTCCTGTTCAATAATGAGTATTTCCAACAATTGGAAATACTTGCCATGGGGTCGCCTCTTTCTCCATTTTTTGCTGAGATGATTTTGGATGAATTTGAATCTAAATTGTTTAATTCAGGCCTAGGGATAATCAAATGTGATCACTATTGGGACAGATACGTTGATGATGTTTTGTGTTGTTGGACGGGCACTACTAGGCAGTTGGACTTGTTTCTCACATTCATTAACTCAGCCGACAGTAAATTCAAATTCACTATGGAAATAGGGAACCATTCCATCAACTACATAGATTTGAACATTCAGGTGAAGAAAGGGAAGCACTATTTTGATATCTACCATAAACCTACTTCCACAGATGTAATTATTCTGGCTGATTCATGCCACCCCTTCCAATGCAAGACAGCAGCTTTTTATGCACTAATTAATAGGCTTATTAAAATCCCTCTCAGCGAAGAAAACTACGCAAAGGAGTGGAACATCGCCAAAGTAACTGGTTACTGACCAGAAGCCATAGTAAATATTCTAGATAAATCCCACAAGAAACAGGCCGTATCAATGTTGACTTCACTGTCCCCCATCAACAATGCAAAGAAGTGTTGCAAGATACCATTTCTAGGAAAGATTTCACATGCTGTCTCACCTTGTCTCCTAAAGGATAATTACAGAATTGCATACTATACTCGATCAACCCTTAAAAACATTCTTTTTAACACCAAAGACCCCTTCCTACCCGTTCTAAAAAGTGGTGTATATTCTCTTAAGTGCAACAAATGTGATGTCATATGCATAGGGAAAACAGAAAGAAGTGTTAAAATAAGAGAATGAGCATAAATATTGTTTTAAAATGAAGAAAGTGCAGTCTAATTTTGCCAAGCACCTGCTGGACCACAAACATCAGAGTGACTTTATACCATAGGTCCTTCACTCAGAAGAAAATTGGAGGAGACTCGATGCCTTGGAAATGCTGGAGATCATCCAGCACTCCAAAAGAACAACGTGCCCCTGGCAAACAAGCAATTGCTTCCATCCCACTCCCCCTTATTCTTCATCCTGCTAATCTCAGTGACCTGTGAATACATTGTTTGTAATCTTCCACCTCTTCAATGTTTTCCTAGTAAATGAACCATCAGTGAGCATCAACAATGAGCCATCCCCTCCATTTGAACTGCTCCCTTTTCAATAGCCTGGACTTGCTAATCTCCGTCAACCTTTGTATACATTGTATTTAATATTTCTTAGAAAAATGTACATGTGTTACCTACTCTTCACTTCTTCTTCCTTTTCCCCCTTCCACTCCTCCCACTACTCCCACTGCCTGGAATTTCCCTAATCAGCCCAACACTTCCCCCTCCTCCACCCCTTCCTACCTGCCCCTTACTCATAACACCTCACTCCAATGCCTTTGCCTTCTCCCTCCCCTCCCTTTCCCTCCTTTCTCTGACCTGATTTTGTATATATATGCATGTGGAATAATATTTGTTACCTGAAAATGTCATTATGTGACGAAACCCAGGTTGTAAAGAATAAATCTATTTAGTGGACCATCACTAGAATATTTAAATTTCCAATATTCTACTTTCCTTTCTCTTCCCCCCTCTCATTTGCTTATTGATTTAACTCATCAGCATATGCCTTGTCTGTTTGGATGCTAATGGTGCATCAGATTTGGAAGAAATTGGGGTGTGGAGTGAAAATAAAGGAAGAAAAGAAGAGGTCCTGACTGGCATGAGGGTGATCATAAAAAGAGGTGGCATAAGGGTTATCTTCAGGATGGAGAATAGTACTGAGAGAACACCTCTGAAGGGATTGGATAACTGCTGAAAAGTTTCCTCCCTCACCCAGACTTGAACCTGGGCTCTGTTTCAAATTGCAGTGCATACTCAGCCCCCTCTCTCACATGTGGCTGCAGGTTGGACAATGGTAAAATTGCCTACATTCAGTGTTGGTAAAAGTACTGAGAAAAACTAACTGGGCTCAATTACAGTTACTTTATTGAAAAAATAATCAATTACAAGTACAAATTACAGATTTGAAAAAGTACTCAGTAAAATTACAATTACTTCTAGTAAGATCGTCTACTTTATAGACCACCCAACAACTGTTGCAGGTGCAGGGCACAAATGGTGCAGTAGAAATGTGAAAAAATTGACTCAGAAATTGCTACTGCCTGCAATTTCACTAGCAATACATACAATTATAATTACTGAAACAACACAAGGGGAGTCATGTTGTACCCATCATGGGTAAGCTACAACATAAGGGTGGCTGAACCCAAACAGGCAAATTAGGATACTCAGGGATTCGAGATTGTCTGTAGGCCAAGGTAAATTAGTGAAGAAGTAAATGCAATGAAGTAAATTATGCAACTTTTATGGGTACAAAATGAACAATATGTATATGTACAAAGCTGCCTGAAAATAATTAAAGTTTGCATGGGAGTGAGTAAAGAAATCGTCGATTACAAGCAAGTAACGATTTCGACGAAAGTAACGATTCCTCTTTCACCGTAAGAAGTAAATTACAAGTAAAAATTACATTTCGTAAAAAGTATTTGCTACAAGCACAAGTTACTGCAAAAGTAATCGTTCCAAGTAATTCGATTACTTTTACTCGATTACTTACCAACACTGCCTACATTTAAGTGGAATCTTTTCATGAGGTGGATGGTCTATTTGTATTGGTTTTAATTTGTGAATAAATGAGAACAAAATCAGAATGTATAGTCTCAAATGATAATTACGCTGTCTTTGTATTAACTATGATTTTGTCATCTATAGGCTAATGTTGACATAGATTATACCAGTCCCCCTTCAGCCTGACTGGCCTAGCCTTTGTACATTTATTTAGCAAGCATTATGATGCATCAGGGTATTGTTACATGTATGTCTATTACTTTTTTAAAATTTCCGTAATGCTTAGTGAGTTTAGGATTTGCTGATGCATTCATAGCATGCATAGGATACTGCAAAAAGGCTCATTGTAGGTAATAGTTCTATTAAACTGACTCTTGTTGTCATCTATCATCCATTTATAGTGAATTTTTGTTCCTCTACTACTCTTTGAAATTTTTCTTAAAGGAAAAAGTCCATTATAATTGTCAAGAAATTGCATTGTTCATGGTTGATCTCTTCAAACCTTATAGAATCAGATGGCACTGCAGCCTAATCACTCAGGTTGTGATGTTCTAGTTGGTTGGTTGGAAACTTTATTCATAGGGTACTGTAGGGAACTACTACCACCAAATGCAATTTTCAAGCTTAAGTTCAACCCACGACTTCCTGAAAGGCAAGTCCCTGCTTTGATCTGGAGCAACCTTCAGATTGATGATTGTGACTGGTGAAGAAAGTTATGCCAAATGGGGCCTATTACCCTACTGCCATTCATGACATGCAGGCACACTCTTACCCTGTGTTGATGGTGGAGTTAATTACATTAAGAAATTATTATCATTGAAGGGAAAAGGGAGAGGAGAATAATTTTCCTTCTGAATACACTTATCTAGAAACAAACTGTCCAAGGTAGGTCAAGAAAAATGAGGAAATGTGTGTGAAACTAGTATTATCAATGAACAACCAATAAAAATAACCAAGTGACTAACCAATAATCAAGGTTCAGCCACCCTTTTTCTAACATCTGCTCCAAAATAAGTCACGATATGTTTAAGTTGACAAGTGGCGAATTAATATGAGGGCAGTCCACCACTTCTTCCCGTCTACCTCTCCCTAGTAATACCTCACGTGATGGAAAGAATGTTGGACATGAGGTATTCCATTTCCCAGATTTCTGGAATGAAGTCATCCACCTCCCTCCACAATACAATGACCTTCATCCTCCCCTCCTCAAAGTGTCGATTGGAAAGGAGAGTGAAGTCATTATGATTAACCTTCAGCAGGTGAAATATTCAGAAAGGTTGAGGTATATTGGGTAAGATATAGGATAGAGATGATTGGTAGCCTTGGGGGAGGGGAAGTAGTGGGATCAGTACATGATTGCAGTGAGTCTTCAATTGGAGTTTCAGGAACTGGTCTCTGTCAGTGGAGTACTGGATGATGGCATTGTGGTGTGGTATTTTTTACCAGTGGTGCTCGATTTTCTCCTGGGCTGACTACTGTATAAACGATAGAATTTTGGGCAAGGGAAAGGCCTCAGCCAAAGTCCTTGGCAAGGAGTAGTATCTGTAACTTGGAGTCATTGGCGTGCGTGTCAGGAAGCGCTAAGGGTAAGTCCATCGGCTATATTCAAAGGGGTAAACAGTCCACTGAGAGAAAACTTGTCCAAAGGCAAAGACTTAATGGCAAAAAAGGGTGGGGGCAATTCATTAAAATGCCACACGGTGCAGCGGTAACAACCGGATTACTTCAAATTTCTGTACTTTACCTGTGATATGCTATATAATGAAACGCTAGATGGAATCCCTCTCTTCCAAAGTGAGTCATGACAGTTATCGAACCGAAGTATTTTCGTGATTGGGAAATACCAGTACCATCTGCATTACCAGAGATTTCCCCGGAACTATAACCGATTGTCAGCTCTGAGCGAATTTGCAACTGTTTTCAAATTCTCTAAAGATGCTGCAAGAACGAAGGTCCACAAATTTCGGTATAAAGACTCGCAGGAGCCAATTTTTCAATCAACATTAGAGCGTTCTTGCATTTCGATGATTTAAATTTGCGCCCTTTGTAATTTTGTTAAAACATGGCCGTGGCCGCAATCTTCTGTTTACAATTAGAGTGAATGGGAATGAATGATACTTGGAGAGTCTGCTAGAGACGTGTTTTTTGCCAGTTCTGTAAATATGAATACCTTCCTTTTATTGCTAAGCGGTAATAACTAATGCAAACTGGTCAAGAGATCTTTATTTTTGGTGTCAGGTTTTTTGTACATCGACATGAATAGTCTGAATCACTGGAAATTTTCTGCGTCGAAACTACTTCAGCTGCCGCTCGATCCAATTTTAGAGAATTATGTCCGTCAAGTTAAGAATGCGATTTTTTCAATTGTGCTGCCCACTCCCCTGGAAACTGAAGTGAAGTTAATTGCGTTTTCAGAAGACGTATTGAAAAATATTTTGGATTTGGAACCTTGTGTTGCAGAAACGAAGGACTTCTTCGAGTTTGTAGCGGGCAATAAAATTTTGGAGTCCTGTGCTCCACTGGCTCATAGGTACGGTGGCCATCAGTTTGGGGTTTGGGCAGGTCAGTTAGGTGATGGTAGAGCTCATTTACTGGGGGAATATGTGAACAGGTTGGTCTTCTATTCATGGGGCTACTTGGAAATTATTCATTCCTTGCCCTACTATAAAACGTTTAGTAATTATTCAATTTTTACTTATAGGAAAGGAGAGCGTTGGGAATTACAGCTCAAGGGTTCTGGCAAGTCGCCTTATTCCAGAGGAGCAGATGGACGAGCTGTCATACGCTCCTCAATCAGGGAGTTTTTATGCGCCGAGGCTATGCATTTTCTTGGTAATAAATGTTGTCATTGTTGAAATAGTTATTGCCTTCTTAATGATGCTAACATAATGAAAACTCAGTAAATGTTTATGAATGACTAATGCACCGACAGATCTGTCATTCGACTCGCTCTACCTGGCTTGCATAATTATCTCTCCATTTTCATTGCTGGACCTTCCATTTTTTATCATGCTCCTTGCAAATTCATTGCATCCCCGAGTGTGGCCAATCCATATGTGTCTTCCCCTCCTGAAGAGTGTACCATAAGAGTTTCTCAACCTCTCCTTGGTAAAAAGTTCAGGTAGATGTAGCAGGAACCAGCTGAATCTAGCAGGAGCCAGCTTTGCCTAGAATTCTTGGTCAAGCCGATTCCTGTTATAAATGAGACTATTTCTTAAAAAAGAGAATAAACTTTCCAGAACTAATTAATTGCTACCTATTTGGCGAAAATTTAGGGATGGTTTGTGGAACATTTTGCTGGAACCTGCAACAACCATCTAGATCTAGCTAGAACCCACTAGATTTACCAAGAAATGAACATGCCCCTGTGTGTTTTGCAAAACATGTATTTCCTGCTGGATCCTGCTTCATCTTAAAAGATTTACTAGGATGTAGCAGGAACCAGCACTAATTGATTTTTCATGAAGTTTATGCTTGCTTTGGGATCCTGCTAAATTGTAGTTAATTCCTGCTAAATCTATCTGGATCCTTCAAAATATTCTAGCTGGAATTTTCACCTGGGCCTGGAATTTTGCTGTGCCATTGGTTATTAATGACATTATCTGTTCATTACCTACAGAATCTGCCTCCAACACTGTTTCTATGGATTTGATTCTTTTTAAATCCATTTTTCCTGTGGTTCATGTCTTACGTAAACCATAGAGTTAAACTATCTGCACTTATCTACTTAGTACATCCTCAGTAATAATCATATTTCCTTAGCAACTGTTGGTTTTTTTTGTCAAATGTCATGACATGGCAATGGGCATTAGCAATCCTGCATTTGATGATTCTGCCCGTGGCATATTGAAGAGGTTACACGTCAAGGAAATCCTTGTAAGTTGGGCAAATCCGTTAAACTGCCATCCTTTGAAAATTTTTAATTGCTGGCAATTTCATGATTTACCCAGGATAACAGAGAAAACTGTATGAAGTAGGTGTGTGGATTTGTAGGATATGAGATTGAAGTTTTTACATCTTCTACTGACCAAATTATATTATTTTGATTATCATATATAAAAAATGTTGGCATTATCATGGCAAAATATGAAACTTTGTTAACAGCTGGTCATTTTGCAGGATAGATACATTTGATTGTTTCTTGAGGAAACTTAATGGAGCAATTTCACCTACATAACGTGATTATGTGCCTTACTTTCTATTCTACTTTACTTAGGTGTTCCCACTTCAAGAGTTGCTGCAGTTGTTTGTAGCCATGATCCTGTTATTCGAGACCGTTTTTATGATGGTAACCCGCAGACAGAGAGAGCTGCTGTAGTCTTGCGACTTGCTCCAACATGGTTTCGATTTGGTTCCTTGGAAGTCATGGCAAAAAGTTTTGATGAGTGGGGAACACTGAGAATTTTGGCTAATTACCTCATTCATACTCTTCTTCCAAAGGATGTAGTTCAGGTAATATTATTTTCTTCCCTTATAACACTGGTCAAACTTTGTACCCTAGGTAGTATGGGCACCTACTTACTCAGTCAAGTGCTGTTCCTCGTTTGCCTTGTCTATTTATTTATTGTACCTACCCAGCAAAAAGCTCAATGGGCCTTTTTCTTTGGATGTTTTAACCACAGTTATTGACTTGCATAAATATCCATATCCTGAGTGGTGAAAAATTCCATTCTGGTGGGACTCGAACTGATGACCCTTGGATTAGCAGGCAAGACCTCACATCCCCATCCCATTGCCATCTTGTCAGTTAGAAAACTTAAGTTTTATTATCTGCATGATTGATTACTCAAGTAAAATTGAGAGGTAGTGTATGTTCCATAATTGTGCATTGCAGGGGCGATTCCAGGGGGGTATGGGGATACATCCCCCCCCCCCCGAGAATTTAGGGTTTTACAAAACAATTTTAACAACTAGATGTAGTTATCAAATACAACATTGAACACTCCGATCACTGAGGTAGTCTCCCCCCTGAAATAAATTCCTGGGATCGCCCCTGGTGCATTGATATAAATTTGATTGAATTACACAAATACTATGTACTTATAAAATTTTAATCATCAGTCAGTTGTATCTACCCTGTGAATGTGTCTGTTTTATGATTAATTTATGGATAAAATTGGTCAAGATATTTTTGAGAGTTGATACAAAAGTGTTAAAATTGAAAAATGACCCTAACAGATAAAAATATATGAAATCCCTTTAAAACGTATTTGAAAAAAAAATTTGAAGTGAAGTGCCATCGAAAAAACAAAGAAATTATTATAAGGAAGTCAGCACACATCGGAAAATATCAGTGCATTAAAGCACACATCAACAGATGAATGGAGAAATATACAGTTCAGAGAAAGAATATAGAGTTGGTAATATTTATTAGATACACAATACATAGTCATGGCTAAATTCTGTGTGTATAGTTATTGAATTTGTGAGAAATTGGTGCATAAAACTGATAGCATTTTATCTTGGAGTCCCATAGTTTTCCAAGGAAAGTATGCATTTTTCTTTTGATAAAATCATTGAAAAAATCAAGTGCATATAAAATGTGCTTGATGTTAAAAATGTAACAAAAATAATTCTCTGTTAATATGATTTGATTTTTTCCCGGTGTATGATACTAATAAAGTCTTCTCAGGTTTTCCACCAGGTTAGGTAATTTTTGGCGGACGTTTTGATGGCTACCTCCACCATTGTCTTCTGGGCATTTGATGCCCTGAAATGGAGGTAGCCATCGAAACGTCGGCCAACAATTACCTAACCTGGTGAAAAACCCGAGAAGACTTTATTGTTCAATGTTAATTTTGGTCATTAACATGAAAAATATATCATGCATTTCATTCAGGTTTTATTGCTCTTATTTTACTCCTAATTAAATGACATTATGATGAAATCAAAACTAAGTGTTCATTTTAGACTTTTCTCCACAAAAAACTTCAAAACCACTCTCCTCAATGGATGAAAATATGTTGTATATTGTGATTGCCACTTTTAGGCAGAATGGGCAGCATTCATTTGTTCAATGTAGTATCTTCCTAGCTTTTCATGGTTAAACTTACATCATTCATCCCAGCTAATATTGTCCTCAGTACAATCCATTGCATTAGTGAGGCAGAATTTTTTAGGACTCACTTGATATCAGATGGATTGATTGTATCACACGATTCTTTTGTCCTCTTAGCAATCAGTGCTAGGTACTTAGGCCTACCTGAAGCTATCATGGAATGTTCTCCAAACTATAGCCACTCATTACATTTATTGTGCATATGTACTTTGAATGGTTGGTTACAGCTGACTTTCATCTCCTGAAACTTGCTGGTCATCCCTCCAGAAATACAAGTTCTATACCATTTTTACTGAGTGTGCTCTGGAAGCATAGTATTCAATGACATTTAAATGCATTGAGAGCTAACTTTCTCTACTGGTGAGGGAAGCTTTTACACCACACCAATTTTGCAGCCAATCTTTTATTGAGTATTTGTTCATTCAGCCTTTTAAAACGCACAAGCAATCGTTTGGCCAAATTGGATTCTTTGGGAGAGTTTTTCTTTTTAAAATTATCTAAGGAGGCATTTTGCAAGTATTAAGCATCCCTGTCATGTTGTCCTTTTTGTTATGGGTTGACCACAGGGCAATGGAGATTGTCCCTTTCCATTCTAAAGTAGGTGGGTAAGTAATGTGAAATGTTACCATTGATTGATTGCCGTTGGCAAAGTCTGAGTAACTGCAGCAATATATTTGGTGCATTCTTATGATATACTTCTGATACTCCATTAGCTTTTCTTTCTAGTTTCTAGGTGTTCAATCAGCAATTGTAGTATGGTGGCAAATTGAAATGTAATGCATTTTCAGTTGAAAATCACTATTAGGATGCTACATTATATGTGCTCCTTGGATCTAAATCTTTCTTTAAAAAAAAGTGCTTTCAAGTGAATGTGGGCAGGGTTAATTGATCTAGGGCTAGCCTTTCATTGGAGTAAATATTCCAGCAGTCATTCTTAGTTTGGAGCAAAACTCTTTTCTCCCAATTCCAGGAGCCCTACTTTTTTTATTTTGATCCTAAAGGTTGCTCAGTGATTTCTGCCTTTAACCAACACTTGCCTCATTTATGACAAATTTATCGGTAGCCTCCTTATTGCCAAGATTCTCACCACTTCGATCACTTTTAGTTTCTGCATCACTGTGTTTCAGGCTCTTTTAGTTTATGTGATTGTAGATATACCTAAAATATGTACATTTTATAAATGATATACCTTAAGGCCAATTCATAGGTTCAATTCAATGTAACAAGCTTGAGTTGTTTTTTTGACTTGACTTTTTCATGCCTGTTCAGGGGCTAAGGACACCAGCATGTGTGTATGAAATGTATTTCTTCCTTTGGCACAGCACATCATTGAGATAGCTACTGCCCCTTCAAGTTTTAATAATGCTTAATATCGCTCAAAAATGTTTTGGAGTGAAGTTATAAATGAATGTCTTTCCAGCATGGTTACCAAGTGTGATCCAACTCTTATGAAAAGGTAACAGAGGGATAAAGAACAAAGGGATAATTTGTGGTGAGGTCATCGTGATCTGGAAAAGTGCTTGAAAACAGATCCATAATGCAAGGGAGTACTGTAGGAGGCAACCCAAAGCTTATGAAATGTCAATTAAGGAGGATCAGAATTGTTTAGTCATCTTTTCAGTTAATATTATTTTACTTTTGCTTACAAATGTGTTAATTTCTTATTATGCTGTTTTTAAAGTTTTTTAAAACTAAATCTGTCCTGTGTACACTACACTACCATATTATTCATGGTTTTGCAATGAGGTACTAGCCAAACTTTCAGGATACATTCATCACGTATAGAAGAGGAAAAAATGTTAGATGGGTATGGTAAGGCTGTGAAACTATTCGCAGTACTCCAGGGAACAACAGAACATCCGGCATTTAATGTGATGATGGGTTGATATATGTATCAATGCTAAAGGAAATCATTTTTAGCATTTAAGAAATGCTTCATGTGGTATTCTGGTACGTTATATTCATGAGTGTCTCCCATGATTAATGTACTCAGAAACTCTTCTATAAATATTCTTCTCAGTGATTCTTCAGAAAATTTATGGTGCAGTAGTTATGTAATGGGTCAGACATGAGTCCATAGCTGATTGTGAAATATATATTTTTGTGGCATATGCCTCACACAATGCCATCCTGCTTGAATCATTTATCATTCATTCATTTAGCCTTGTTTGCTTCATCACTTTTTGCCTACAGGTTCAAAGGAATGTAAATTAAAAGTCAATTGAAATATATATATATATACAGGGTATTGCAAAAAAACACCGAAAACGGAGGTGAGGTAGTACATTGAAATATGTTGATCATTTTTTAATAAGGTACCAATCCAGAAATGATGCATTTTCACACTATGAGTAGCTAAGAGTTCCATTTGAATACTTGACAATACTGCCACAGTCACATCAAGTTCTCAAAATATCCACCTTCCATCTCATTACAGAGCGTACATCGGCGGTGTAGTGATAGGCGCACACGTTCGAATACGCCTGACCTCGTTCAAATTATTTCTGCAGCAGCGTGGATTCGGGCTATAAGATCCATACGTGACTCTACTGGGGTCTGATAAACAGACTGTCTCATGTCACCCCACAAAAAGTAGTTGAGAGGGTTAAGATCAGGTGATCTCGGAGGCCATGGGACTGGTCCCCCTATGCCAATCCATCGACTCGTCATTCTTTCACGTATCACGGGTTTGTACCTGTGAGGTGTTGTCATGTAATGAGTCTTCAAATCCTTCGAACTAACACTGATCTTGAGACATTATTAACTAGTCATAGTGCGAAAACGCATCATTTCAGGACATTGGTACCTCATTAAAAAATGATCAACATATTTCAATGTACTACCTCACCTCCGTTGTCAGTGTTTTTTTGCAACACCCTGTATATAGTACTAAATTACCTCCCAATGAGGTTGAAATGTTTTAATTATTTTCCATACTCAATAAGATAAAAGAAAAAGTGGATTCAGCTATCTTCTATCACAGCTAAATATTTAACCATTTATAAGGACATACCTGAAGATATAGATAAGAGCATAGTACAGGATAAGAATTTGAATGTATATTAGCTGGTGGTTAGGTTGTATGTATTCTAAACCTGTATCACTTGTAGCAAATATGTACTGAAAAATTAGGATTCATATTGAAACTTAAGTTGTTACTTATGTATTTTAATGTCTTCTTGTTTTTTATGTTGATGGATTTCCACAGAATAGTAAACCAAACGACTGTCCAAAGCTTCTTCTAGAGCTCCTGAAGCAAGTTGCTGAAGGGACATGGAAATTAGCTGTGCACTGGGAAATTGTTGGATTTGTCCATGGTGTTTTGAATACGGACAATCTATCCTTAGGCTGTGTGACAATTGATTATGGACCTTTTGGTTTTGTGGAAGCCTATAATTCAAGATTCATTCCTAATACTTCGGATTCTAATGGAAGGTAAATATTGTACTATTTTATACTATTTCAAGTAATATCCAATTGTATTGTTTTACCCAACTTAAGTGAAATCTCACTAAATCAGTATATCATCACTCACAATTTGATTCACTTGTACCATGAAAACTAGGGTTGGCTTTCTGCTTTGGAAGAATTATGGGTGGCAAAAATTATCCTTTGGCCCTTGTCTTAATTTAAGTTTTTGTGTCTCATTGTGGAATTAGTTGCTGGTATTCACTGAGCAACTTGATTTATGAATGAATAAATTTTTTTGTGAAACCAAAATTGGTGTTAAGCTTTTTTCTTATTATAAGCTAATAATTACAATATGTTTTGATGGAAAACCTATATAAGTTTATAAACTGATAGTAAAATTTAAAAAAATATATGTGGATTTGATATACTGTATGAATCGGTGGTGAAAAAGAGCTGGAGCACACTACTGTTCCTCCATGTATAGGTCTTGGTAATAACCAAGTTTTGCCATCTTTTTCTCTCATTCCATGTTTCTGCTTAACACGCTTCATACCAGGATATGTTTCCCTTCTATCTCTTTGCATGTCAGGTATCCATCATGTATATTTTCTTTTCCCAGATTTCATCCAACTTTTTCTCTTTTCTTCCTGAAACCTTGGGATTTGGGAAGAAGAGATTTTAGGTGCAATGAGAGAAAGTAAACTTATGATCATAACTTCTGTAATTGGGTGGCTAAACAAATCTATTCCTTTTGTCTGATCACTATCAGTTTACTTTTTGAACTCGGATCATTTATTTAGTTGGAGATTACAATTGTTGCCTCTCTATTATCTGTAGATATAGTCTCAGGGGACAGTGGCATGCAATCGATTGGGATCTGCGGCGCCTAGCTGACGCTTTAGCACCTCTTCTTTGCTCTGATGACAATGATAGTGAGGGAGAGGATGATTTCACCGACAATGCACATCAAATATTAGAGGTTGCATCGCAAAAAGCTCTGGTTTTGAGGAAATATGCCTTCTGTGCAAAACTTGGCCTTGCCTGTGGAAGCAGGTGGATTGAAGTTGCCAGGGGTGGATCTTCTGTCATTGACGAGGTTAGTGCTTTGGGCTGTGTGCTAATGCAATCAGGGAGCGATGCTGTGAAGCATTTTCATTTTATCTTTTATAAAATTTTTTATTTTTTATGCATTTTTTGCTTCTTCTTAGCTTTGGAACTCTGTAATACCAAGTGTGTAAAATTTCCATTTGATTTCATAGTGTCATATTATAGAACATACTTTATTATTATTTACTGTTGCACTGCTTATAGTCTGTTCTGTTTGTTTGAATTGTTTCTTCTGAATCATTACGTTATGTCAGGCCTGATTCGTCCACTTCTTGGAATAGTTTAGGTCTGAGGTCCTGTGAACCTCATTGTAAACTTCCATATGCCTTCTGCATGACTATAGTGTCAATTCAGCTACTGTGAGTATTCAAGTAAACCTTGGAAAATTCTTCCTCCTTTGGTCAATGAAAACTTACCTTTGACTTTTACCCAAGTTGCAAATATAGGACACTTTTCTGGGGTAATATTTGTGTATTTGATGAATAAAACCATGTTTATCTCTACCACTGATGCAACAGACAATATTTGGCTATAAATGCATTATACTCATGTTCTCAGTTTTGTATCTGGTTCAAGCATTGGTATAATTTTACACTTGGTACTTCCATTTTGGTATTTACACATTCCATCAGGCCTATTGCATTGTACAAAATATTGCATGATCAACTTTAGAGCTCTCTTTTGAACTTAATGACTTACAAACTAGCTTTTGATCCCAACTGTGTTATTGCTGATTCAAGGGAAAAATTTAGCTGAAAAAATTTGTTAATTTACTTTCATTTCTGTTAAAATATGAGAGTAAAGATGCCTGCTTTATCCCTTCATTAATTTTTCACCAAATGTTGCTGTGGATGTATCCAACCTTAAGTTTCTCAGCTAAGGTGCTGTCAGGCTGGTGTTTCAAAATGGTTGAAGAGTTTCAGCTTGAGTTAGAGCAGTGCTGTGACTGATCTTCTGCTCCATGGTCAGGGTGTCATTCTCCTAGTCCAGATAATGAGCTACTATTGAGACATTTTTGGTGGAAAAAATGGTATGATTTCTTCTTTATTTAATACTTCATATGACCAACTGAATTTTAGTCAGCCTGAAGCTAATCGTGCAGAGTTTATTCATCTACATCCACTTATGCTTAGTAAATTTTTCCCCATCTCAGGTAACATTTCAACCAAGCCGTCCTAAATAGCAAGAAATTCTTCATCATTTTCTGGTAGAAGTGACCGCCATTAGTTTTTTAAGGTTGACTTTTTTACAGATTTTTAGGCATCTGAAATTTAATTGATAGTATTCAAGACAGTTCTTTCCAAAAAACAATGTACTACCACCATTTTCTATTATGAAATTAAGAACTAAATTTCATAGATAAGAAGTTCTCATGTTTTGAACGATTCCTTTATTCATAGGTTGTACTTAAGCAGTCACATTTGGAGAGTAAAACTTTGTAAATATATTTCCATCTTTGGGCTTAATATTGTCTTAGCGTGGATGGTCAGGGGCATTATTTGGGATGGGAACTGCTTTTTGGGGTAAGTAATGTGATTCCAAATGTTGACACAATGCTGGGACAGTTTATTTTAAACCTGTCCATTAAAGTTCCTAGTCCACATCCATGCTAACTAATTACTGTAGTATTTGAGGAGTAAATTAGGTAACATGATAACTTTCCAAGAAAGCTTGGATATTGTTTGCTGTTCCAAAAAATTTCAAGATGGCGGATCATATCTGTCCCGTTTGTATAAAGCGAGTTGATATTTCAAATTCGTATATTACTTGTAGTTGCTGTGGCTCCTTTTTTCACAAGAAGTGCTCTAAATTTAAGGACAATTTTTTTAAGATTGTAGTTTCACAACCGGACATACCTTTGTTCTGTTCTGAGTGTACCCCGAAACCTCGTATGCAGAAGGATACTAATAATGTTGATAGTGAATTGAAATCCTTGGTTCTGGAGCTCAAAAAGGAGATTGAGTTGTTGAAGCTCAAATTTATGCAAACTCCATGTATTTTTAATGAAGTTGAATTTTTGTAGAGCACTGCAGCTGAAATTAACGAAAGGTTAAAACGATCGAAAAATGTGTTTCTGTATGGTGTTGAGGAATCATCAGACCCAAACAACTCTACCCTTTCTGACAAGGATACAGTGACAGATGTGATAAACAAGATCTCGAGTGCTGGTGCCCATAAAAATGTGTTTATAAATTCACCTGATCGTATTCATGTTAATAGGATGGAACGTCCTGGAAGAAACAGCGGCCCTAGACTGTTAAAGTTAATGTTTCCCTGTGAGGAACAAGCCTATTTGTTCTTTTTTGGCTTCATTAATATAAAATAGAGTTCTGGAACTCTCAAAGATATCAACATTGCAAGAGACAAAACTGTACGGGAACAAAATCTAAAATCTAAGTCTAAAATTCAACAACTTCGACTAGGGATGTATGACTTAGACGATGACGTATTTGTATTTACAGAAACTAATCTGTCCAATGACATATAACTCTGAATTGGGGATACCAAATTATACAATTTTCAGGAAAGATTGTAACTCATGTACTAGTTCCAAGAAGTGCGGTGGAGGAGTACTAATTGCTGTCAAAAACGTCCTTTCATCATCATTGATCAGCTCAAGAATAAACAGCATTGAGCATACTTTTGTTAAAATCAAATCAAATGGAATTCACACTCTGATTGGTGTGGTGTATATTCCACCTAAATCGTCAATCGAAATTTATAACTCTTTCTGTGAGTCAGTAGAGGAGGTGTTGAACTCCAACTCAAAGTTTGCCAATGTCATAATATGTGGCGATTTTAACTTCCCAGGAGTCGCGTGGAATAGCCAGGGTTTGAGTGTATCCAAGGACTCCACAAGCTCCATTGCTCATGTTTTAAATGATTTCTCTGCGTATCTGCATTTGAATCAAATCAATAATATATTTAATGCAAATGATAAGTTATTGGATTTGGTCTGGTCATCAAATGATGAATTATTGATGTCTACTCCTGATAATAGTATATTCCCTGCTGAAGGTCAGTAGAAATATTTTAAGAAAGCTAGGACAGCCTTGACCTTGAGCTCAACAACGACGCAGTATCCCCACCCGTACCCCGCCCAGTCTCTCTTTGTGACAGCGTTCTATTAGTTCCGTATACGTCATCTAACGTTGACTCAATAACCCACTCACTCTCAATGTGGACCGTCAAGGCAACCTCGTACGTAAACATCTAAACATCTCATCATCGTAAACCCGGAGGACTCCCTCAGAGAGTTTTTTGGTGAGTACCAACCGGAAGTCCATCTCCGGGATTTTGACTATTATATATCTTTAAAGTCCATGATAATTAAAACTTATTAAAACCTATTATATATTGATCTGAGAGCCTCAAAACTCATTACAAGGGAATTTCCGACAACTAGCATTGATCCCTGATATTTTTCTCGGAAGAACCCTTTTCAGGGTATCTAAGGGTATTCAGGGTACAAGAAAATCATTTTCGTCTGGACACCCCCTATATACCCCTTTAGGGGTCGATCAGGGTCGGGAGTACTCACTACTAGTAGTGAGTATTTTCCCCCAAGTTGCAGACCGATTGGACCAACGGTTTTGGCCCTATGGCCAAAAAACCCGAAATTTTCGGGAATTTTTCTTAATAACTCCTTTATTTGAAGAGATAAAAATTTAGTTTAAATTGGAAAGTTGATCAGTGAGTGACTGGTTACCCATTGCGTATAAAATTAATCACCACACACCAAGGGTGTGACCCCTACACTCTGGGGTAAGGCATGTGGACTTGGCCAATTTTTCCTCCCGCATCAAATAATCTACTCGTCTTTGCGACAAAGCGAATATTTAACCCACAACAGCCGAAAAACATTCTAATATTAAATATCTATCAACTAATTAACTTAGATAAAATATAACGACACCGTTGAATGCCCTAATTAACCCGAGTCAAATGATTTCCTCGTCTTTATGTCAAAATGATCAATAGGCCCGCAGCAGACCGAAATGTATAATATCTCGCAACGTTCGTACGTGACATTCGTGCAATCATTGTAACTACGATTGAATGTATAAAAGGACCGCAGAAGACTGAAATGTATAATATCTCGCAACCCAGGAAAACGTCCGTGCGTGGTACTCATTGATGGAATAGTTCACAACATTCGCATAGATTGTTAGGTGCATGGCCTATACTGCATCGACAAACTTGAGCTCCACTCCGGCCTCAAGTTTCAACTTGCTCAGCTGCAACGTAATTTTTTTTCACCATTACATCATTCCCGACCACCGCGTCTGACGCATAATCCCTCCTCTTCCCCCTCCTCTTTCTTCGAGGTCGCATTATGCTGTTGTCAATAATAAGCGAAAGGACAACAAACCAGCTATGGGGGACGCTCCCGCCCATGAGCGTTATACCATCTGATATTAAATATAAATAAAGGTGTTGAGGTGAAATAAAACAGGGAATACAAGTTTTCAAAAATTTATTTTTTTTTCAAAATTTTATTACAAGAACACCAGTCAGCCAGCTTGTGAGCATTTTTCCTGGCACATTGTAAATTACTTTGAGAATGAGCGTCAATGAAACAGCACTCATTTGTTGACAATGTCTTTAAGGATGGGGGCCTCCATTCAATTCCAGATTTGCTACGCAAATGCCCACGGACAATAGTTTTCTAAGAGAAGCAGCCTTTTGTGCAGCCCTTTGTGGAGAGAAACTTGAAACGTTGGGTGTATTGTCTCACAATGCTCTCCAATTGCAAATACTCAATATCTCTTTCATATTATGACAAGCTGTGATAGTCATTTTTTTTTAACCAAGAAGCCTCTCTCGTGAATAGTATCCCAAACAGGAATTTGAATAGCCAGGTATTGCAACAAGTACGCTGAACATCACTAATGGTCAATTCCTTGACAATGTAGCTTTTATCATTAGTGGTAAACCCTTGGAATTCGATAATGGCACTCATCTCACGATGATTTCCCAACTATAGAGTTTTAAACTCCCGATGTCAGGGGTTGAGAGATCATCAATATCCAACTAACGAGGAAATTAATTCCACATCAACGGTTAAACATACAGTCACGCACGCGCAAAGGTCTTGCACGTACCATTCACTCGATAAGTGACACTTCGAATCTCCACCTCTCAAAATCGACACTACTACCGGATGGTTGAATAGGTAGAATTGCTAATGGCGGTGAGAAATTGCTTCGCGATATCACTTTCGCGCTACAGCCTGCGGAGAGACAGAGTATCTAAATTCGAGAGCTTAATGAGACAGCACCATTCCTCAACGTTTAAGTTAACCAAACTCCCCAGAACTACAAAATGTAATGTACTTTTTACCGAAAAAAGTGTGTAAAAGTTAACGAGCACGAGGAGAGCGAACCTTTTATATCGCTGAAATAAATAATCGTATACTAGCTTTTCTTACTTCAGAATACCAGGCCAATCAACATGTAAAACAACGACACTTATGCATGTGGATAAATTGCAAACCAGCCTTTAAGTCTCTGACGGGGTCATAGCCAACACACACACACAAACGCAATTAACACAAAGTACCCCAAAACAGACGATTACCATGAGGGGTGTATGATGGAATTGGGGTGAGGAATCTGTACAGAGCCTGTCCTAACGATTTACTTAAAGCGTAGAGACTGTAGAATTCCCCAGATTTTTCAGAAGTTTCTCCGGATTAGTAGAGGTATTCTGAAAAGCAGCCAATCCCTTCTCTGTAAAGAAGCGAGAAATTTTAAAAAAATAATATCAAAGAGGAAACATTTATCGATACATGATCTTAGATTATAAAGAACGATAGTTAAGCTATATTCATTTCCTAAAAGTGTCGCGCTTCTCTACCACCCCCTACAAAATCCCACCCACTATACGCAGTTACGATTGCATAATACATAACTGAAGATCCTTCTCATGAACTAATACAGTTTGCTGAGAATCCGTTAACGAGCGATTGCACACAATCTCTAGTCTTCGAACCAAGTTACCGCGCGTTTACTCAGAAGAAAAAATTTTAGAAAAATTATATTAAATTTTTTCTTCAATATTCAATAAATTTATGAGAGCTAATTCAATGTTTTTTCCAGCATACGTTTCCGATATTTTCTTTAAGTCAATAGTGAAGCGGTGATTATCATATTTCATCTTTGCATCTTATTAAACAAAGTTATCTATACTAATTCCTTGTTTTAACTTTTTAACAAGTTTTTTCAAAGATTCTCAGGTTGAGGTTCCTAATTATTCCACTAAATATGTGAAATAATAAATATCATAAGTAATTAATAAATATCGAAGTAATTAAAAAAAATATTTTCTAATTTCTCAAAATTCTTTATTGCATCCGCATTATAAGGAATCAAAAGAATCTCGTTCCCTAACGAAAATGCCCCCACAATCGTGAATGTGACAAACTACTTATACTTACACAAACTTATACTTATACAAACTACTTATACCATAGTCCTCTTGCCAGAATGATGTGTGAAGCTAATGATTTACCTACCATATGAGATAGATTTATTTAATGTGAATGTTTTAAAGTTAAAAAGGTATCTTCTGAACTGTAATGATTTATAAGACTGACGTACTAATCATTTTTATATCTGTTTTTTATTTTATAATTGGATATTATGTAACTTGTTTTATTTTTCAATTTTGTAAAATTATTCTCTGTCAACTAAAGTATTTTATAATGTAACATAATCTTATATTCTTATATAACTGGTTAACTGCCCATTCGTCTACATTTGTTATGTGCAATAAATAAATAAATAACATGCACTTTCAACAAATGAGGCATTGAGGCAGTTCCACAACAGAAAACTTTAAGGGGTTGTTTTTTAAGCAAACGCTTCCAGTATAAACCAGTCTAATTGACATTATATATTTATCAGTTGTATAATCACTGGTGAGAATCCTTCTTTCTCAATGAAGTACTATAACCTGTAACTGTTTGAAAATCCTCTGCTTCTAGCTCATCACAGCATTTATCTCCTTCAATAGTAATTTGATGACTTCATGTCTTTGCTTGTATTGCGTCAACCACCCCGTGAAGGCTCCTCTCAATTTCAAGCTCTTGAAAAATTCTCTGCTTTGGCTGCACAAACTGCCTCTGAAACTGGAATTCCTTCAGCCCTCATTTGGTGAAAACCATAAAACCAGTGCTTGGTGTAAATCATCTACGGTTGATGTCTTCATAGTTTTCCAGCTAGACATGCCTTGTACTCTATCAGTAACTCTGGTATATAGTACATGTACATATAGTATAGGCATGGCATCTGGTGAGGCTTATAGATTCAATATGGTACATTAGTGCATATGTTACTTCAGTGCTTGCTGGTTAAAAAAAATCTATATATGATAAAAACATTTTATAACAGCTCTCTTATCTAATTCGAAATCATGTTGTTTCTCATGATAGCCTTTTTTTGGAGACATCATCCGATTAATTCCAGTTTGTTCCCAGTTAACTTAATAATGATTAATAGAGAGTAAAAACAAGTATTTAACGACTGTCGGATGGAATTTGTTATATTTTAGCTAGCTGCTTGGTGGTACATTGACACTTTTCTTTATCCTTCGTGTTAAAATGGTCTCGCTGTGAAGAAAGTTGATTTGTTCTATTACTTTTCGGAACTCATTGATTGCATTAATAGGCTGTTTTATCCTTAAATGAAACATTTACATATAATTACTATGTGTGTTATTTTAAATCATAAAAATTATGGATTTCCAGGATACTCTGGAAGATGATGACTTGTTTAACCCTGACGAGCTGGTGGAAACCCTTCTGAAGATGATGGAGGAAACTAAATCTGACTTTACAATGACATTCCGACAATTGGGAGAGGAAGATTTATGTAACCTTAGTCCGGAAAAGATCCCTAAGCACCTCTGGGCTGTCAAGAAATTATCAGAGCATAGGTGAGAATGGATTTTGTTTTTCAGTTGTTTATTTTAGCCTTTTCTATTCAAGAGTGAAGATAATTAGTATGTGATTGAAAATAGTGTAGCATAACAATGTTAGCTAATGATTAAACATAGAATGAAAAAACAGTTACTTTAATGATTTAAGTAGCACAGTACAGAGACTTACAACTTATTTGAAATTGTCACTTTTTGGCTCCAGTCATTACAGCAACAGCCTCTATATGGTCTTTGTACAACATGTTTGAATAAGTTTATTTAGCCTGATGTAATAGTGATTTCACAACTGTTTCCACAGTGTTAGTCTCTTGAATTTTGGCTCTTCTGAAAGTCAGCAGATTCGTGGAAATTACATTTGGTCAACCCATTCACTATGCATACTGTTTTAAAATAGCTAATTTTTAAGCTCATGTGAATGAATGACTATAATAAACTCTAAAAAGCTTTCTATGCAAGATAACAAATGCCGTGTAAACATGGCTCCATGGCCAAGCAAGTAAAAAGGTCCTAGATGTGATAAGGGAGCCCACATCCTCAACGGGGACCCTATTGTTGACCTTTGGACACCGACTATCGTTACTCCTTCTCTCAGATGGAGCTCAGCTCATGCATTGAGACCTCAGTCAAAAATTGTTTTTACAGTGGGTTTTCTAAGAAACCTTTTCTTGTGTACTAAAAAAATATTGGCTCTGAAGTACGTTCCATATGTTCAACTTGTCATGTACAAAATTGAAATGACTGTAATGTTATGTTTGGTTAAGATCTTGGGACCATTCTTTACTAAGGGCTTTCTTAGCAATTACTGCTTTGTTGTATTTAAAATTTGGATGTGCATGGAAACACGTAGGGAGTACACTTCTGAGTATGGAAATAATGTTCATTTGATCAAGCTAGTAAACAAAAATATGGATGTGGGCTGGCTCGGAAGCAAAGGGTTGAGATCTACTCTTCCCACTGTCCATGGAAGGGGTTCAGTGCTCTGATAACTTGGGTCCCAAAACAGACTAAATGTAAACTTATGGGAAACCTTGATCCAGAGAGAGTTACCAATGGAGGAGTCGAAGGAAATGATTTTTGTACTCCTGATAGTGGACGAATTTCCTATCTCAATACTCCAGCATGAAAGGGTGAAAATATCTTTCCTTTCTAATCATTTTCTCTGCTTTAAAGTTGTGTTACAGTATAAATTTGATATTATTATGAAGTCAGCGGAACTGAATAATCTGCACTTTGTATTTTTTAACCTTTTTAATTATTCACTCATAAATACTCATTTTTTTAATTTGAGGGCATCTGTGGAACCATTGTAATGGCAGTAAAGGTTTTTCAGGCTCTCTTCCACATAGTCCATTTTTGTGGATGACAGTTTTGGTAACATTACAGCTACCTTCTTCAGGTTTGAAGTGAAGATGCAGGTGTTTTTGTCCACCTTAAATAGTGGCTGCTTTTCCTGCCCAATGTGTCTGGTGCACTCTCATTGGTAGTTCTTTCCTTCTTCATGAAAACCCTCTTCCAAGAATTGAAGATGGTGTAACCATCATCTTTGTTTATATTTTCATGATTTTGATAGCCTCTCTGATAATTCTGGGGAAATAGCGGCTCTCTTTAGCAATTACTTTTGCGTCATTGAAACCTCTGCCGAAATTCATGTTATGGCATGGTCCATACCAGGTTTGTTTGGCCAGAGCAGATTTGCACAGCTGCCTGTTTTTGATGTCCCACTGATGTTCTTTCAGTCCACATGAGAGTGCTCTCAACACCTGTTCGATGTAGGATTTTCCACATTTGCATGTTACTTTGTGGACACCTTCTTGAATGTTCTCTAGTAAGCAGTTGGCTATGTAGAGGATGTTTGATGTCTTTTGGACACAGCTGAATCTTGTGGCAACATTATGCTTTGTATGCACTGTGGATATCTTGTCACTCATGCTAGCAACATACTGTATGATGGCAAAGGTTAGAGGTTTCGGCTTATTTTCTGAGGGATGATTAGAGGTCTTTTCCAAGGCCATGGCTTTTTCTGTTTTTCTTGCTATCCTCCAGATTAGCTCTGGATAGTATCCGTTCTTCGAAAATGATGTGTATTGATTGGAGTTCTCTTGGGCAAGAGGAGATTTGTCAGATATCGCTTGGGCTTGCATGAAATCATGTTTTCAAAACTCCTGCTTTCTGAGGCACGTGGTGGTATGAGTCAGCATCAAGTATCAGTAGGTGTGGCTTTTGGAAGACTGAGTGCCCCGGCATGCCATCCTCTTTTTTGGATACCGGTAGATTGAGGAAAGGAAAGCAATTGTTTTTCTTCATTTCCATGGTGAAACAGATTGAAGGTTTCTGATTGTTCATGTGTTGTAAAAAATTTTCATCTGCTCCTCTTCCTCATGTTGCCAAATGATAAAGTTATAATGTACATATCTCAGAAAGAGTTTTGGTTTTTTCTTAAGGGATGTCAGGGCTACCTGTTCAAAGTTCTCCATGTATAAGTTGACGATAAAAGCAACAGAGAAGATCCAATGGGCTCTCCCTCCAATTACTTATAGAGTTTTTCATTTCTCTGGACGTAGGAGTTTTGAAGACAGAATCCCACCAGCTTAGCCTCTCCTCTGTTAATGTTTCTGAGTTTTGAGATTGTTTCATACATTGTCTCCAATCATTTTAATTCAACTACCAATTATGACTAGTTTCTTATAAAAAATTTCTGTTGCAGTTGGTAAGAGATCAGTCGTAGACATTTTGATATTAAACAGCGTTGTAGCTTGACTCTCACTCCTAACCTAACTCTTCTAACTCGTCCTAACCCACTCCTTCTCTGGGACCATTATTTGTAAGTGCTAAACACACCCATTTAATGATATTGAATGTAAACATGCACCAACCGATGCAAAATGGAATTGTTTTGCTTTCCTAAAACATAATTTTTTGCTTCAGAGTGACCCCAGATCACTGCCCTAGCTGCCCCATTGTAACTATGCTACTGATGTTTAGGTGATTAATTCTTATGTGGAGCTGGCACATTGTTCAAGTGAAATATTAGCTGGTAGAGCAAGTGGGACTGTTTAGGTATTGTGTTGTACTTTTTGAGTGAACCCTTAGCAGGGGTTTAATCTTTGTAATTCGTTCAATGAGTAACCCCTTTCCCTCCCTTTTTTGTTCCTGAAAGGTTTTGTTTAGGGCATTTGGAGTTTCACGTTTATTATGTCATATAGTATTGCTCACAAATATTTTATAAAGGAAATACTAAATGTTTTATATTTGATTGTAGCAATTACCAGTCATTCTTGGATGCTTACCGGGAAAGATTGATCAGCGAAGGGATGACAGATCAGCAACGAAGAAATATGATGTCAGAAGTGAACCCTTGTTATGTTCTCCGCAATTGGATGGCAGAGGAAGCAATAAAAATGGCTGAAACTGATGATGACTACAGCAGAGTAAGGCTTTTATTGAAGGTGCTTACCAGGCCATATGAAGTGCAGAAAGAAGCTGAAGAAATGGGTTACTCAAACCCAACTCCTGCCTGGGCTTCATGTATCCGTGTCAGCTGCTCCAGCTGATATGCCTCAGCAAAGTTTGCTTAGAGGCATGATTTTTACTTAAATTGTGATTCCTTTGCTGTTATATTTTTCTAGAAAATTTTAATGACTTGCCTAACCTATTTAACAATGAAATTGTTAAAAATTTGCATATTGTATCGTGACATATTGTTGAATGCTCTTGTTGATCTAGTAAATTGTTTATATATATAATATTCTAGTAATTTGTTTTATGCTTTACTTGATAACTGTTTTAGGGAATATTGGTATTATATAAGTTACTTGTTGTTGTCTTGTGGGTGATGTCAATAATTTGTCATCCCAAATAATATCCCTAAGGGAAGCTATGCAATATTAATGCAGAGGAGTAATAACTTATGAGGATTAGAAATTTATATTCTATAATTAGTGATTTTCTAAAGTTGAGGTGATACCAGATGTTTGTGATCTAAAATCTGTTGAATACACACCAGCTCAGGGGTTTTCAGTACAATGGTAGAAAAGCTACATTCAATGAATGCATACTCATTAGTATTTACAGTTGGTCTGTTTCTCAGTGTGGCCTTAAACTCTCTGGAGAAATCACAGTGCCTCTTTGGCCCACCAATGAAAACAGCAGCCATACCATCTATGCAATGAATAATAATGGGAGATTCAGGCTTTCCATATGAGATATGGAATGGATGAATCAGATATTATTTCACATTGATGTTATCTATTGAAGAATTTAGCCTTAATGCTGGTGGAGATGACTGATTGTGCATGACAATTTTCTTGATAAAAAGTTTCACTACTCCTGAACTCTATCTAGTGCCAGTATACATTATTCTGCCATATTATTTTTACTTTTATAATATGGTGCAAATAATACTTAGCAGTGTGACTACAAATTTTTGGGAATTTTATATAAGTGTAAATTCAGCCACATTTGACTTGCAACAAGAATATTTGTGGCAGAGACAAGTTAAAAAGTTTTAGAAATGTTCCTAATTGCAATTATGGTTCATGCTCCATATTTTGTATCTTCTCATATCATTTACTTGTTTTTACTCTCACTGCTGCTGCCGTGCTCAGATACTGCCTGTTACCTTACGTTTTATTTGCCTTCAATAATGCAATAACAGTGATATTTGACAGCGTCAAAATGTGGGAAGACATCTTAATGACTTTCAGATTTGGCTTAAAATTACGTAAGCAAATGGCTTATTCATATTTTGACTAAGTTTGTTAAAAATTATTGCTCTGTTTAAAGTGTGGCCCAATGTGTAATTAGTCTGGCCCAATCTCATCTGGCATCTCTATTAAAAACTATAGGACCATTTAGTTGTGTTTATGGCCGTGTTCCAATCCGTAGGGTGCACCCTATGCACTTACGCCCTTATGCCCTATCCTGTACTTCACGCACTTTCTGCTCTTAAGGTAGCCAGTGCCAATGTCTCCCAGTATCCAATGTCGGAACTATATCAGAACCGCCTCGACCCGTAAGTTGGTCTGTGTATTTCTTCCGCAGGCCGATCAATTGTATTATCCTTTCGTCTGTCCCTAGTATATCAGAAGAACATCCATTAGTCACTCAGAATTGTAATTTATCGCAAGACATCGCATTGGAAATTCGTATTATTCACGAATGGGAAATCCTTAGGGCGCAAAAGGGCGCATCGTCATACACTTACCCTCTATGTGCACTAGCGCCCTAGCCATGATGCGCTCTAACGGATTGGAACTGCACTATACGACGTCACATCCGGAAAATGACAATCGAAAAGAGCACATAAGGGTACGAAGTGTGCATAATATCGGATTGGAACATGGCCTATATCTTACCGTCCAGACATAACTTAAAAAGAAAAAAAAAATATATATATATAACTTGTGACCCTTTTTTAATCCATGGAGGAATTGTAAAAGCTATTATGTCATGTATATTTATTGAATATAAGCAATACCTTCTTTTATTGAAGCTCTTTTGTTGGAGGTTTAACTCAAAATTCTTTTATGTGGGTTCACAGGTTGTTTGATTGGCTGTTTTTTATAGGTAAATATCTTTTTTGGATGCTCCAAAACATGAAAGATTATTTTTAAGAAGGTATATTTGGCTCTTTTGGTTTCCTGTACATACTTGATCCTTAGCCAATATTGGCCTGACCTGGTTGTACATATGTGGCCTGGTTACTGATAGAGCTTATGAATTGTGCCATGTCTATAGTTTCTCCTATTTATTACCCTGTGGTCTGTATCAGGGGCATTTGGCTAGGGGTGTAAGGACACCAGTCATGGAAAATAAAGAAGGAATCGGAAGAGTGAAAGGATGATAGTGAATTTTATGTTAAAGGAGTTGCTTGGTATGTCAGTCTATGTTAGTCATAGTCAACAATGCTGCATGGAAGGAATTTTTGTTCCCAGCTGCTTGAGAGTGTATATCTCTTAGTTTTACCACTTCTATCAGTTTTTAATTAGGTATGTTGTGGGGCTAACATTACATCATTTGTCATCCTAAAACTTACTTGATATAAATGATTAATGTCCAAGTTTAATTAATGTCCAAGTTTAATTAATGTCCAAGGTGATATCTCTTTGAAGATGCTGTTGTCAAATTTATACGATTGCTACATTTTGTTTTTTGATATACATACTATTCAAACTATTGCAACTACTTCTGTAATTATAATTGCTCTATCTCTTATACTCTCTGGTCCATTGAAAATCCATACTAAGCACCCTCATTTTCTTTTTGTTTTTATCATAATGACTAATTGTTAGTTCCTCTTCAGTTGCTTGGTTCTCGAATGGGCATGATGTTTAAGAATGCAATATATTGAATAGAACTGACATTTCCTCGTTTTCAGTCTTTTTTCTTTTAAATGTCTTTTCCCAACCTCTATGGCATCCTGATCCATTGTAGTATGGGGGAAACTGTTTTGTGCAATTTTATTTGCAAAAAACAATCACCAAAAAAGACCATAGTGTGCATGCTAAGTAGTGAAGGCGTATTGAGAAATGCAGTAAATTTGTAAATTAATCATGTGCCTTTTCATTTATTCAGCATTTTAATATTACTTATTTTAAAATTATCTCAAAGCTTTGGTCAAATGATCTACTCAAATATCTGGGAGAGGAAGGGAAAGAGTGTGAAGGAGACTTTAAAACCTAAAAAATTTCTTGAATTCTTCATTGGCAAATACATGTTGCTTTGAATTCTCGCTAGAATTGATTCTCTATCAGGTAAGGTGCTAACTCAGCTAGTAGATTCTATAGTCTGTTCATCAAACCTAGTGAGGGCAGTGGTGTAACTAGTGCATGCAATCTCTTTACCATGGACTGCCTAAAACTTTATCTCTTTACTCAGTTCTCAGGTTATTGCTCTCCAATAGAGGCCTTATAATGGGTCTCTTCATGTGAGACTGTAATAGCATTAATGATGAACTGCAGTTCTGTTAAGAAATGATTGCCTTATATATGTACTTGGCCATTCCCATCATGTTCTACTTGCACACGTTTTTTGCCATCAGTGTGAAATAAAGTAGACGTGAGTGATTGTGCACTTATGAAAATCGCACTTTCTAAGCCTATTGCTTGAAACTCTTGTTACTATACTATATGGTACTATGATACTTCATATAATTTAGGTATGGGAGCAATTATGAGGCATTCAAAATCACTTTAAAGCTTAAAACTGTCAATGAAAATCTTGGGTAACTTGGTTACTTTTGAATTTATACTCTGTAGCCATGTTGTCAATTCACATCCTGCAATTATTATGGATCTTGCATTTGTCTTTTGATTCTGAGGATCTTAGGTTATTTAGTTTGAGGTAGTGGTGGGTTTGACGATAACTGTTAAAAGACACAAGTTTTCTACAGTACTTGGTTAGATTTTTTAGGAGCTCATTTGGCAAAGATTCTTGGATTCATGCTCTGATTTTCAAAATTTGTGCAAATACGGGGCTGAAAACTAGTCCCAATCAGATATGAATTTGGTTTTAAGTTATTATAAAAAATTATTTCAATGAATTGTTAGTTGAATGAATCTGGTCTCAAGTTTTCCTTGTTTGATCCCTTGGTGACCATTAAATTTTTGAATTTGAAAGAATTCAATGTGTAATGTAATGCTCAATATAAATTTTCTCAGTGAGAGTAGTTTCATCCCTGAAACTTTAGAATTTCCTTATAATTTTTAAGTTTATTTCATTTATATACGTTGAGTGTGGAACTTAATAGATTCATTTTTTTACAGTGGATAAAGTTTTAGAAGTGTGGCGGAGTGATTGAGATTGCTGTTTTGGTGGGGTGACTTACTACTTTTTGAGGGTCGGGGGTATAATAAGCACTATGTCAACAATTTGAGTATTCTCCCAGCTGATTGTTTGGTTTTAGGACTGTTTTATTCTACTGGCACATCTGGTCCTTGAGGATTGCCTGCTATTAGATCCCTCTTGAATTCCTCATATCATCTTCCACTTTATTTTGTCCAGAAATCCTATTCTCTTCCGTCTTCATCCCCTCCTCTCCTGTGTTTTCCTAAGTCTTACCCTCTTCAACATTGCCTCTCTTCTCAAAAAATCCTTCTCCCATGTCTTCTGCCTCCTCCAAAGACCCAATACTGTCTTCCTCTCCTCTCCAATCATATCAAAAACCTCCTCAATCATCCGTCTTGCTACCCAGCTCATCCATGTTCCCTCTTGCCTCCCTTACCATTTCATCTGAATACGCGTTAAAAAGAAATGGTGATAGTGGGTATCCCTGATGCACTCTTCATCTTGTGAAGTCTTCCAGTCACACCACCTAATAAATCCTACAATTAAGTGCAAAGAGTGTCCCTTTTCTGTTCTGGCCCATACTCTTTGGAAACTCTGCAGATTTGTTATATATTTCCACTGCCCTAGTCCATTTCATGTCTCGTCATGCTCTTTCAATTCCATTATGAAGGATACCTGGTCTGATTCCTTCTCTGTTGATGTCATTTTCCCTTTCTGTATCCAACCTACTGGAACTCACTTCCTTACTATTGAGCTCTTGGACATATTCCTTCTACCTTTCTTTGATCTCTTTTGGTTCTACTACCAACTTTCCTGCCTTGTCTGTTAACTTTGCAATTCCCCCTCCATTACCACAGCGTGTCAATTGCTTTACTTCCCTATACAAAGCATCTGATCTACTTGCTTATTGAAAATTTTCCAAGGATTCAATCTGTTCTCTTCACCAAGTTTCTCTTGCTTTCTTTGTTTCTCTTTAGAGCCTCTTGTTGAATTCCCTGTTTTCCTTTTGCCAAGCTCTGAGTCTATGCTTTTCTATTCCTACTTCTTCCACAACTCAATTCACATTCCCTTTGAGACCCATGGTTTTCTAATTTAATTGTACTTGCAACATCTACCCTTGCATTCACTATCTCTGCAATGCCTTTTTTCAAACTTTCCCATTCATCTTCCTCTGGTTCCATTCCACCATCTATATCCCTGAATTTATCTACTCATTGTTGATACTTCTTTTTCATTGCCTCAGTCAATTCCTCTGTATTCCACTTGCATGCTCTTCCTTCACCCTCCTCCATGTTCCAATCCCTAATTACTACCAACTGCTTACTCCCTGGTATTTTATCAGTTATTTCCTCCAGCTGATCATATACCTCTTTCTTCACTATGATTTGAGGTGGGTGTATAAACTTTGATTATAACTTGGTTTTTTAGACCTGCCTTTAGCTCAGTGACTATTATCCTATCACTCACATGTTCTGCTTCGACTATTTTTCTACCAAGTTTCCTGTTCATTGCAAATGCAACCCCATACTGGCTTTCCCTCCACTCTACATCACTCAGTAGTCATCGCTCCAATAGATTCTGCTGTATTTCCATCTTACTGTGTTTAGAATAATGTTGTCTACTCAGACCATCTCCATTTCTGTCTTTATATTTTTTGATTTGCCCACTCATGGTATAGTCCTAACATTTTGAATGCCTATTCTGATGGTTGTGTTTCTCCTCTGCATCTCTTTTCTTCTGAAATTGAATGGGATCAAATTGAATTTTTCTTCTGAAATAGCATTTGCCACTACTTCCGGGCAAGGATTTAGCGTAATTACGACCACAAGGGCTTTGCTCCCTCTGCATCCAGGCACAACACGTGGCCCACTGGTCTGAGTCCCATAATATCCAGGTTTCATTTCTGTATAAGTACTGTCCATAATTTTAAGGTTTTTGTATTGAGTTGGTATTCAGTGACTTTGTCAATTACACTATATATAAGAATTATCTTTGTTATTTAATTGGAGCTAACGACTTTCAAATGTATTATTTTATCACCCTTTCACATCAACCTCTATCAATCAAGAAGAGAAAAATATCTTGGTCATTGGGGATACTTTATAGCAGTAATAGTGTTATGTCTGTTCATTGATCATTTAATATTGCTTAGATGAGTTAGAATTCATTTTAACACTGCATGCAGGGCAATGACTATGGCCTGAATAATTAGAACTTTGACTCCCAAAGACTCATACTTGATGTTGGACATAATGTTTCTCTTGCTATTCTTAAATGTCTATTATTATGTAAGCGAAAGTTATACTGTCTACAATCTGCATTGGCAGTCCCCTTAAAATTCTATTGGTCTCATCCATGAATCATTTTCTATGCGAACTGGTTAAAATAATGCAACTGAATTTGTACTGGTGACATTAGCATCTAATCTCAGGAAATTGTTGTGAATGTTGTGATGCATAGTATTTGAATAATAAGAATGTGTTTTATGTATACATACATTAGTTAGTTGATGGTGAGCTAATTTCTTCATTATGGGAAAGCGAAAGATAATCATTGGCTTTATCAATTCCATATTATGCTATGGGTATGCCTGTTGTTATAATGATGAAAATAAATACTGGTGCATATTTTGACACGCTAAAGTATTATTTGCTGTCTGTTCTGTTACTGCTGGTCAGTTTTATTTATGGACTCAGTGAAATGAAAATGTATTTTGCTGCTGAAAAATCATCTTGGGTGCATTTGAAATAAATAAAATGAGTTCTTGTAAAGCAAATTTTGTTTTGTTATTTTACTAAATTTATGAGGATGCATCATTAGTCAGTAAACATTCCATTAATTGTTGTGTTAATATCTGAACAGTTTTGCATATTTCCAATTTATTTCTTCTGAAACACAAAATTGATGTTTTAGCTGGTGCAGAAAACTAGAAGTAGGGTCTGTGAGGAAATTAAAAGGTTATTTAATGAAGATGGCAATCCATCTCCATTTTGAGCAATAAGCAGACTACTGTGGTGAGTACAGTGAAAATATGTATACTGTTTCACCAGAAATGTTGCTGAGGTCAGCTACTTCAGCTACTTGAGCAATAGAAGTATTCTTCAAAAATTATGTTTGTGTACCAAAGTTGATAAGATTACTGACAAGGCAAGACCTTGCATATTTACTACATATCCACCCTATGCATTTCAGCTGCTAAGGTATGCTAGAAAGTAATATTTTTTCAAGCAACGTTAACAAAATGCTAGTGTTACTACTTGCCTGAGAACATCACCTGCAAAGGTTTACTTTGTGACAATCTTGTGGATGGTGTGGAATTGAGTCTCACAAGCCATAGGATGGAGACTTTCCTGACCAATGGAACCAGATGGAAACTTTCCTGACCAATCTAAACACCTTCAATAAAAATTATCTTCCCCAGATGCTTGAAGCAACAAAAATGTTCTTAACCCCATGTCACAGTATCAAACGATCATTTTAACTGAACTGATGCCTATAAGGTAGCAAGGCAGAAAATGAGGAATGAGACACCACAATTGAGTTTTAATCCAATGAAGATTGTAATAATTTTTTAAATAGTACTTGCAGTTGTAGCAAAAGAGACAAAGGAATTGGGACAAATGATGATTTGGATCTGCTGTCATTTAATGGTTTTAGCTCAAATGATCTCTTAAATTTTGTGTATCAGATCACCATAAGCTTCAGGCTTGAGTGTGGTGTCAGATGTGTCAGAGTCCGACAGGAGTACGTTCAGCCGTAGGTGCACAATTACCAACTCTCTACTGATCACAAGCCATCCAGTACCAGGAAAGTAGTCCCTGTAGAAGTTGATAGTGCCACAGGCAATAATTTCCGTACTGATGAAGTCTGATGAATTCTGCATCAGGAGGGAGCATTCAGAAGTATTCAGCATCAGGAGAGAGCTCATGACTGGCAGATAAAAAAATGCTTGTAAGGAGATGGATAAATAATGTAGCATAGTACGGTGCAGAAACATGGGCACAGTGAAAAGAAGATGATAATAGGCTGCAAGCAGTCAAGATGTTGGCATGATGGATGGAGAAGGTGCGGTAGACGGTGAAGACAAACGAGGAAGTGTTTGGTATGGCTGGTGAGGAAGGCAAACTTCTGGATGAGAATAAGAGGAGGCAAATTTTCTGGTTTGGTGAGGTAATGAGAGACTGAGGGTTGCTAAGAGCACAAAAGGTAAGTCGTGAATGGGGAGGGAGAGATTAGGTTTTATGTATTATATCAATAAGGGTAGGATCTACATAGTGATGAAGAAAGGAATGTTCTGGAAAGATAGCAGGGCAAAATGTGAGAAGTTTTTCTATAAATCTATGTTATCCAGTAGATTAATATTAATAATACACCTCGGATGAAGAAGTCTTAGAATTAGAGCTCATACCTCTACCTGCAAGAAACAATGTTCCGCATGCGATTTCCTTCCTAATTAGTATCTTTTTTTAATCTGTATTAGCATCTTAAATCAGAAAATGTAAAGAAAGGAATGGAGATGGTGGGAGTAGACATAATTAGCCTAGATGAAGTAAGATGGAAAGAGAGCAGAGACTAATAGAGCGACGACTGTAGAGTGATGTCGAGCGGAGGGGATGAACGAAAATGTGGGGTTGTATTCGTAATGAACAGGAAACTTGGTAGAAGAGTAGTCGATGTAGAGCAGGTGAGTGGTAGGATTATAGCAGTTGACCGATAGGCTGATCAACGAACTTACCTAGTTATAGTCCAGGTTTATATGCCTACCTCGAATCATAGAGAGGAAAAGGTACATGGGGTAAACGATCAACTGAAGGAAATAATTGATAGAATACCTGGGACCTAGCAGTTGATAGTAATGGTGGGTTGAAAACTGAGAGGTCGGCAGAAAGAAATACCAGGAATTAAACAACGGACTCCTAATAGATATAAAGGAAAAAGAAGAGAAACATGGTGGAGAGAACAGATCGAATCCTTGGAAATTTTTCCAAAAGAGGGAAGATGAAGCATTTTATAGAAAAGTACATCAATAACGGGCGGTGGTAAGGGAAAGGGAATTGCAACATTAGTAGACGAGAGAGGAAAGTTGATTGAAGAGCCAAAATAGATTCAAGAAAGGTGGAAGGAATACATCGAAGAGCTCAATAGTAAGGAAAAAAGTCCGAGTAGGCTGGAGAGGGAAGGCGACATCAACGCAGATGGTATCGGACCAGGTAACTTTGATATCCTTAAGCCTCCTATGACCACAATGAGTGGGAAGACCTTTGGAATAATTAAATTGCTAATCAACAGCCTTAATTCAGTGAGTTTACCGTTCTTTATAAAAATTTGCCAATAATAAATTTATATCGGCCTTTATCTATTAAGTGTGATGAGTCACTTCTTTGAGGTGGATACTTCAGTATCTGGGATTATACTTACTGGATGTAACTGGGTCCAAGTGCATGAAAGCGAATTTCGGATACAAAGGAGCAGCAGAACCCACACCGTGGAGATGTTGAATGTATTCAATAAAACAAAGCTCCAAGCTTCGAAACGCATATTCTTTGCTAAATTTGGGCTGAGCGGACATCTTTTTGTAATACCTCCTATCACGAGAATGATAACTCAGGGATGAACGGAAATTGGTAACTCGTACTTTTGGTAATACAATAGAATATTTTCATTTGAAGACTAGGAAGTATTAAGAGTAGTCAAAAGTTTCAATTGGAGGGTAAAAGTGTTGCATGGCGTATCGACAGTTGAATCCAAACGCATCCAGCTTCTGATGACACCCAATGCTTAGCGTACACGACGCGTGACCTATGACATTGAAGAGAGCGGCTATGGTGCAACTCTCTCGGCTGAATGGCCCCAATTTAATTTATTTGGGTCAAACGAGAGAAAATACAGCGCAAGCTGTGGACTGGAAGATTCTACTAGAACCCATCCCCCCCCACAAAGCAACAACTGTATCCAAGCTCACTAAAAGACGTCACAAAGGTCGAGGACCACTGGGCAGCTGCTGTACCCATGATTGCAGTACAGGCGAAATGGAGAAGGATAGATAGGATTTACAGACTGTCTCAAGTGGACGGAAGAGTTCTGCCCGATATAAAAGCACAGTCCAGGGAAGGCCCTGTAGTCAAGCAGTGAGTGATCTAATTACACAGTAGTTAGAAATAAAGACGGTAATTAATTTTTCTCCAAGTAAGGATGCAAGCTAGTCATGTATTAGAGTTGGCAAGCAATCCTGTGCTGGGCCAATACGTTTGAGATGCCGAAAAAACCCAATCAAAATTCTTCATCTGATAATTTGAAATTTTTTATTAAACATTTGAATGAACCGAAACGATAATTAATTTCTGTCATAAATAAATACACTTTGAGGGTTGTCAGTTTCTTGAAAATTCAAGCAATTCTTGCGGCATGATCTGGTGGCAAATAAACATGGAATAAAATATACTTCTCCTAAGGTGCGCTTGAAAGAGACAGAGACAATATTACGGAGAATTTTCCTGATGGATATTCGTGGCTATATTTGGAAAGTAGTGATTAAAATTTCTCGAAGGTACTTAATGTATTTAAACCATTAATCACAGCGTTTTTATATAAGGTTTTGGTTTCGAATTGCTTTCCTTTTGTTTCCCAGAAAAAAGAAGAAAATACAAAGTGAAGTTTTCACAGATGAAATTGAATTGTTACTATCACTATTTAAAATATTTCACTAGGAAATGAAAACAAATATTATATCTTTATCACTTGAGTTGCAATAGAAACCCTTGTCCGAAAAATTAACTTGCAGAGGAACTAAACTGTGAATATCACTTGCTGAAAATAATTTGGATACGATACCTATTGCTTGTAACAGCTAACCTATTGCAAACATTTACTGACGGTGGAATGATCATATTATGAGTGAATAAATATTGATAGCGTAAATGTGAAAAATTCATACCTTTCACTCTTGACAAAAACAGCTTCCATTGTATTTGCAAAACTTGGTAATACCTTTTCTTCGATGATATGTGTATGAGGTCTCATTCGTAATTTGAATGAAGATGCTCAAAATGTGGAGCCAAAAACCAAAGAAGTCTATTGGACTTCATTCAAGGGTTCATTATAAACTTCAGTTTTAAAAGCTCCTTGAAAGCCTCCCTAAAATCCTCGTTAAATGTAGTATATATATATATATATATATATATATATATATATATATATATATATATATATATATATATATATATATATATATATATATATATATATATATATATATATATATATATAGTTCTTGCGAAGATTCCACGAACGTGGCAAACAATATAAATCTTCGTCACAGGGTGACACTAAACATAAAACATAAAAAAGCGAACTCACGAGTTAAAATTTTCGGTGGGTCGCCCGCACCTTCGTCAGTGATAGAACATTCTATCACTGACGAAGGTGCGGGCGACCCACCGAAAATTTTAACTCGTGAGTTTGCTTTTTTATGTTTTATGTTTAGTGTCACCCTGTGACGATGATTTATATTATATATATTAATATATATATATGTATATATATATGTATATATATATGTATGTATGTATATATATATATATATATAAAAGTTTGCCAGAGGAAGGCAGACGTCACTTCGGAGTCTTCGCTCTTGCGACCAAGGTGCTAGTGGCACCGAAATATCAAGAAACTTTGTAAGTGTGTTCATCATTTTTTTGTTTTCTGTGTTTGTCGTCTGCCTTCCTCTGGCAAACTTTTATATATTCGTCACTTAAGTGATCCTAAGTGCATTTTTATATATATATATATATATATATATATATATATATATTCACCACTGTCTGTGTGCTTGAGTTATTCTTTCATTTCGCCTTCTGTGTATGTCATTCCTTCTCTGCCGGTGGGTGATAAGCAGCCCGCGCGCCATCTATTGGCCGCTCTCGTGGGTCATGCCCTGGGGAGTGTTTGTTCATATAAACCCCCCGCCGATTCCAGCAGTTTCTTAGTAGACTGGGTAGCTTGGTGGTCTGAGCATTGGACGCGAAATCCAAAGGTCCGTGGTTCGATTCCCGGTCCAGTCGAATTTTTTCTGCTTGGAATCGGCCATCATTTCATCTTCACACCACCATTGTCTTTGTAAATTTTACGTGTTCCTATCCACTTTCTTTCTACCTTTCTGTATAAACATTTATATGAGTATATATATATATATATATATATATATATATATATATATATATATATATATATATATATATATATATATATATATATAGAAGAGTATATATATATATATATATATATATATATATATACTCTTCTATATATTCTCAGTCTTCGCTCTTGCGACCAAGGTGCTAGTGGCACCGAAATATCAAGAAACTTTGTAAGTGTGTTCATCATTTTTTTGTTTTCTGTGTTTGTCGTCTGCCTTCCTCTGGCAAACTTTTATATATATATATATATATATATATAAAAGTTTGCCAGAGGAAGGCAGACGACAAACACAGAAAACAAAAAAATGATGAACACACTTACAAAGTTTCTTGATATTTCGGTGCCACTAGCACCTTGGTCGCAAGAGCGAAGACTGAGAAGGAAGGGAGGACTGAGGCGGTAGGAAGGGAGGACTGAGGCGGAAGGAAGGAAGGGAGGGGAGGGACGGGGGAAGGGGAGGAGGCGGAGGGAGAGGAAAGGTGGGGGCGGGAGGCGGGAAGTGGAAGAAATTCGAAAGGAAGAAGTAGTATGGGCAGAGGTGAAAGAAGAAGTTAGTGGGATTTATTGAGTCCTGGCGGAGAGAAAGCCTGGAATAAGTAAATGCAAGAGGACTCAAGATCTTTGATTTGGAGTGGGGAGGAGGAAGGGGGAAGGGAGGCGAGAATGCCAACCTTAAAAATATTATTAAAGGTGGAGTTGTGGGAAGAAACATGGGTGGCAACAGGGAGGGAAACAGAAATAGACGGTGGTTCATTACAACTGGAGCGGTGGCCATTCATGCGGATGTTAAGGGGAGTGGTCGTCAAACCGATGTAAAAACTAGGACATGTTGTCTATATCCTTCTTTGCCAATTATGTCCTAGTTTTTACATCGGTTTGACGACCACTCCCCTTAACATCCGCATGAATGGCCACCGCTCCAGTTGTAATGAACCACCGTCTATTTCTGTTTCCCTCCCTGTTGCCACCCATGTTTCTTCCCACAACTCCACCTTTAATAATATTTTTAAGGTTGGCATTCTCGCCTCCCTTCCCCCTTCCTCCTCCCCACTCCAAATCAAAGATCTTGAGTCCTCTTGCATTTACTTATTCCAGGCTTTCTCTCCGCCAGGACTCAATAAATCCCACTAACTTCTTCTTTCACCTCTGCCCATACTACTTCTTCCTTTCGAATTTCTTCCACTTCCCGCCTCCCGCCCCCACCTTTCCTCTCCCTCCGCCACCTCCCCTTCCCCCGTCCCTCCCCTCCCTTCCTTCCTTCCGCCTCAGTCCTCCCTTCCTACCGCCTCAGTCCTCCCTTCCTTCTCAGTCTTCGCTCTTGCGACCAAGGTGCTAGTGGCACCGAAATATCAAGAAACTTTGTAAGTGTGTTCATCATTTTTTTGTTTTCTGTGTTTGTCGTCTGCCTTCCTCTGGCAAACTTTTATATATTCGTCACTTAAGTGATCCTAAGTGCAGTTATATATATATATATATATATATATATATATATATAGGAGGATATAAGAGGATTAAGTGTAGAGTTAACATAGCCCAACCATAACAAATAAGAGAAAGCTCTTCCGGAAACATTTTAGAAACACATAAAAATAGCAATCTCATTCAGGAAGAACGGCCAATTCTGCTATTTTCGCTTATCAGCAACCGGGCGGATGTAAAAATTAACCACTAACTAGGAGGAGAACGAAATACGACCGCGATGGAATTCCTTTAATATATCTTTCTAGGAGTCCCTTCATTTTTTTCACGTCCGGTTTCACGATTATTCCTAATTACGGTCGTTCTTGGTCAGGAGAAGTATAGTCTTGAAGTATTTCCAAAGCACAAGAATGTCGAGCTTCTGATCTGAAGCACAAGGTCAAAAATTTGAGTCACTGCGGGCAAATAATAATGTTTGTTTAGCATAAATTGGATTTAATATTTGGGGAGGCGACCGACAGCTAAGGCTATTTGCGCCACCGGGGACGGGTAAGGAAGTGTGGGTAGAAACCCGGCGTCAGCATTAGCCTGCTCTTAACGAAAGGCGCCAAGGGGACCACGGTACTACCCATCCAACATACGGTAAAGATATTGCCGTTATGCCCTCCACAAGACACTCAAGTAGAGATCAGGTTTCCTCTGAAAAACATCCTCCTCTGCTAGGATTTGAACCCTGGCCGCCCGTATGGTTTGCCAGCACTCTAGCCACCACACCAACCCGATCCCCCTCGTATATCATAAAGCTTTCCAAAATCCGAATATTCTGTAAGTTACATGGTAAATTTTCAATATTCCAAGCATAAGACATGAAATATTTACAACGTACCCATTCTCAAGTTTCCATTCAAGAATCGCGATCGGCGTTTCACAAGCGCAAGCAATCGCTATAATAACGCGGCGTTAAAATAACGTATACGGAAACAGAATCGCGCCCCAGGTCACATTCACTGCCACAAAATCCTTTTTCATTCCCACACTTCATACGCCATATAAGAACACAAAGTTTTACCTGTTTCCAAGTATCTACCATTATTTTATTTTGCATTTAATTACAGCCAAATTTATAGTGCTCTTTAATTCGGAGGGCGTTGAATTGTCTACAATTGTTTCCCAAACATTTTCGAGTCACCGCCCCCTTAGTTCAATTAACATATACCCAACGCCCCCCTCCCGTAATCCTAAATACTGTGCCCCCTGTCCTGTCCTGTGCTCTACTTGTTTATTTTCGCCCCCCTAGATTAAAGCAACGCCCCCCAGGGGGCGGTAGCGCCCACTTTGGGAACCTCTGGTCTACATGAATCCCAAGTAAGGGAATAACATCCGAGACGATAACTCCTTTCTCATTGGAAGGTGGAAATTACTATTGCCTCCAGTATTATTATTGGTAAATTCACTGTGGAACATTAGTACGTAATCGAATGACGTTCAGTTTTATAGTAACAAATTTCTACGTTCAGGTGCATAATACCAGTGATAATTTTTTTGAGGAAATTTTTCAATTATTTATTTCGGCAAGAGCCAAATTTGCTATTGCTTTTAAAGCTTATTTTCCATTTCAATATTTGTGAATATTCATTGATTCAAAAGAAGAAACAATGATGAATAAAACGTGAAAATTAATTTTTTCATACTGAAGCAATCGTACAGAGCAGTGCTAGAATTAGTGCCTTGTGTTTCATTCAATTTTGCAGATTTAATACCAATAAAAATATTTAACATTTAAGATCAATAGCACATTGCTTATCCCCAAAAAAATGCAGATCGGAGAGGCTCAGAGGAAGTGCAATTTCTTTCCTTAAATTAACGATCTCTTGGAAACATCCTCTGCTGATATCTGTATTCAATGGTAGTGCGGTGAGGATAATCTCTTCCGTCACGCTTCTTCTTAGTTCCTGTGGAAGCGGTAGCCTCTTTTAAAAGTCTCGGTAATGAAAACAGGGAGGTGAAATTTTTGGCCGCTAGTCTGTCAATGAGTATATGATTTGAATCAGATTTCCACTTGTAGTTACTGTCTGATTGTTTGCAACAACGAGGCGCCGATAACTGATGTCGAGTCCTGAAATCGTGAAAGAAAAGATCCTGAATCCAAGGAAAGCAGTCTTGTGCCATCCAAAGGACTCTCTCCAAAGGACCATCTCGAGGACTCCAAAAAAGGTGGGATCCCAATATTAATAGGGCCACATACAAAGGCCAAAAAGACTTTCGCAGACGTTAGCGCGCTTTTATTTTACGGCTTTGTCCTGCTACTAAAAGCAAATCTCTTTTCGCAGGCCTCTGGAGCAAGGATAAGCTTGACAGTCAGTTTAGTAACTTTTTGCTTTCTGCATAATTGTTTCGACCACAGAAAAAAATGTACATTAGTCGAAAACCAGGTGATTGCCATTACGCATACGATGTATCTTCGTAAAAATCTTTGCACTTACTATCAATGGGAGACCTTCATTTCCATGTAGAATCAGCAAAATGTTGAAAATTGCGTATAGTAACGTCGCAGCAAACGTTTTCGTGCACCCAGGCCACGCATTTTCCACTGTGCCATAGGTGGCGCATTTGTTCGGGAGAGGGGTAGAGGGTAACATCTACATATTACCCCGCAAGCCACCTTTGTTAAATTCGCCGTCTCTTTTTCTCTCATATCTCATTCGCACTGTGGCGATTTTCTTCTTGTGTTGTTGGTTTTCTTCTGTCGTAGTAATCCATTCCTAGTTTTTCCTCCAGCCACGAAATTTTTATCTGTTCAACGGTGTTAAAGGCTTTCTCTAAATACACGAATACCACATACAGCGGCTTGTTCATATGTATCGTTTTCTTTACCTTTGCCATCAGAGTATGACCTCCCTTGTATACTTCTGTTCGTCCTAAATCCGAATTCCTTTTTCGACTGGCTGTGTTAAACTTTCAATTTTATGGTTAGGAATATTACTAGCATAAGTATTTTCGACCTATGTGACACCAGACTCTAGACTCATTATGATGCTCCTCACTTTTCTCAGTCCTTGTCTTCTGCGGTGTCGCAATCATTGCACTCCTTTGAATGTTTACCGGTAGTCTTCCGCTTTTGGCTATCATTTTATATTTTCGTCCATGTTGTCCTTGACTTTACTTCTTAGCGTCTTGATAATTTTTCCGTGGATACAGTCTGCACCAGGCGCTTCACTCTTCTTCAGATGTTTCTCTGCTCTGTAGACCTCGCTTCTCAGCATGTCTAGACCGCGGTCGTTTTCGTCCATCTCACTCTCGTCTTTTGTTGGACTCTCCCACAGCGCTTTCGGCCCATGGAAGAGATTTTCGATATAATGTTTCCATCTATTATATATGTTCTCACTCTCTATGAGTATATTCTCATTAAGTCGTTGCTCATTGTTTTTCTCTCTCCAAAATGCCTCTTCACTAGCATGTATGTGTGTTCCTCGTCTTCGTGTTTTATCGATTTCCTCGCGGCATCTTTCTATCCGAACGTGCTTTGTCTTCTTGAATTCTTGAATGGCTTCATTCCGAAGCTTCTTAGAGAGGATTACCTTACCTTTGTTTCTGGTTTTATTGTATTTCCTTCCTTTATCTATAAGTTCCCCAATCGTTGTGATAACTCATGGCTTCTTTACATCGGAAACCCACCAGTTGTTGTTCTGCTAGATTGAATGAAACACAAGGCACTAATTCTAGCACTGCTCTGTACGATTGCTTCAGTATGAAAAAATTAATTTTCACGTTTTATTCATCATTGTTTCTTCTTTTGAATCAATGAATATTCACAAATATTGAAATTGAAAATAAGCTTTAAAAGCAATAGAAAATTTGGCTCTTGCCGAAATAAATAATTGAAAAATTTCTTCAAAAAAATTATCACTGGTATATATATATATATATATATATATATATATATATATATATATATATATATATATATATATATATATATATATATATATATATATCATTTTTTGTTTCTCTGTGTTTATCGTCTGCCTTCCTCTGGCAAACTGTTTATATATATTGTGACGGAACGCTCTGCGTAACCCACGGAATCTCCCTGTCGTTTTTGAAGTTGACCATGGCCAAGCTCCTCAATCAGCAGACTAATAAAAATTTTGAGACAAATCTTACAGGGCGTCTTTTTACGGGTGAGTGGCAGCTACGATTATCGCGCGGGTCGTTGGGTCTGGAATGACACTTGGATGGAAAGACACGACTCACATTGACACTAGAGCGTAGATTTATTTGATGATAAAGACATAGAAATAATAACCCTTTACGTAATGAATGAGTGAAACATAAATGAAACATGAACCCTTAAACTTACATGCTAGCAATACTTAACCCTCATGAGTTCGACTAATTCTAATGTTTACAAGAAAAATTACAAAAATGAAAGGAGAGTCTGAACTTGGTGACAATCTCTTTGAGTATACCAACTTTACATGTTCCACGTCCTCTATAAGAAGCTTTTAAGTCCTTGAGCAAAAATTATAGGACGGGAATGATTGATACAGTGAGATCAAGTGACGTTAGGAAGATAGAGATTATTCTTCTTGGAGGTCTCTCTACTCGAAAGGGGAAATCACTCATTGACAACGGGGATTCCGCTTCTTTACGACACTTGGGAAGTCACCACCAACGGTAACAGGGGAGCGTATGCGATCAATTAACGATCGCGGCAGACGGGAGTGGGTTAGAGGGCGTATACTTATGAAGAGTTGAATTGGACGCCCGCTGCTTAAACCGAAATCCCTGGTCCTTGCAAACTGCTGCCACGTGGCGCGATGTGTCGTCCGCCAAATAGGTACCGTCTTGGCAGGATACCTTGGCGTCTCGCGAACAGTGCAGGCCACGTGTAGGACGTCTCTCTCTTCCCCCCCCCCCCAATTTTCTCCGCTCGTCCGCTGACTCGCTGCTGCTAGAGTTGTGTGAGAACGAAACCTTTTCGCTCTTACTCGACGGAAGCCTCTTCTTGCTCTATTAGATGGCTACAGCTGGTGCCAGGCTTGACTCCGGGCATCCAGTGTTGAGAGGTCCGTACTCGATGATAGTTCAGTGAGTTCTCCCCGATGAGGTTGCTTTACCTCACGAAGAAAACTTTTGATCGCGCTGGCTTCGCGCGACCGTCTTACAACTAATGACAAGACACTGTACATATCCGCTGCAGGGCGGTAAATTCAAATACTGCTGTGAGCCGTGTATTCCTCCTGCGATTCACCCGAGGGAACCCGAAACCACGTATAACGGGAATCGCCTCGGACAAGCGGACCGTTACAATATATATATATATATATACACACACATACATATATGTACATATATACACACACACACCTTTCCCTTACTCCCTTACTCCCTTTTATTTTCACATTCATCCCTTTTTCCGAGAGAATATTTTTTTTTTAACTTTCCTCTTTTTATGGCTAAATTTCAAATCAAATGGCTCTCACTATTCCATCGTGCTTATACAGAGAAGATACGTCACTGAAAACTGGTTTTTTCTCACTCTTTTAGTACCTCACGGACCAAGGCCGTCAAAACCAAGTGTTATGGATTCGGACGAAATAGATGAGGCGGCCACTTTGAGAAGCGATTTTACTCTCGTCGCGGCGGACGTCGATAATTTCACGGCTAATGGCACTCATGGGAGCGCCGTGAACAGTACCACCTTAACAGTCGAAGGATTGGAGGACATCCCCATCGCCATTATCCTCTTCACCCTCATCGTAGTGGTGTACAACCTGGTTGGAAACTCCCTGGTCATCGCGTCTGTTTTCATGTACAAGCCACTTCGCGTCATATCGAACTACTTCGTTGTGTCCTTAGCCGTGACGGATATCAGTGTATCGCTGCTGACACTTCCATTCCACTTACCCTACCTGCTGATCGGTCGATGGTTTTTTGGAATAACCGCGTGTCGATATTGGATGTTCCTGAACGCTCTGAGTAGCTCCGCCTCGATACTCCACTTGTGCGTCATCGCGGTTGACCGTTACTGGGCCATCAAGAAGCCTTTGTCGTACATGAATAACCGAACCCTTCGACGGGTCCTCGTTGCCATAGCAATCACATGGCTCGTCTCCTGTGCAGGATCAACGCCTATTCTGTTTCAAGATGAGAGCTTGACGGCGAAGTTCACCGAAAAAGCCGTCTGCACACTGATGTCGTTCGACGTCGGCGTGTTTTCCGTCTTTGTCGGCGTATTTTACATTACGCTCGTCGTCATGGTCACCATATACTCTCTGATATTCATGTCGATGAGGCGCAGGTTGAGGCACCGTACCACAAACTGGATGTCAGCCTTGCCTTCACAGAGCCAAGACTCCCGTGGCACCAATTCAAATGCAGTGCGGACACAAACCGAGAGCAGGGAAACGAACGAGTTTATCACACAAGATAAGATGCGTCCGAATACTGCAAAACCCGTAGTGATCGAAGGAGAGTACGGCAACAGCGAAGTGATCTCGAGGCTCGTTCCAGAGCCCGACCAACTCCCCACCCACCAAAGTGGCAAAGTGTTGATAAGCGATGACAGAGAGGAAAAGAAAGTGGAAATGAGATTAGAGGTGACTGAAAATGGCGAATGCCATCACTTCTTGAAGAAGAGCTCGAACGAGGGAGATATAATAGTGAATGTGTGTCTGGAGTCCAGCAAGCAAGCTGAGACGGACGATGAAAGATTGGATTCGAAGGTCGCTTACAAGGTATCCGGCGAACAGACTGTGGAAAATAGGCCCAACCCGATTGGTGCACCAGCTGGAACTGTGAAAGAAATGCAAGAACTCATCTTAGGGAGGCAGAAGGCGTCTCAGGAGAAGGAGAGAAGGTTGGCGAGGACCCTCTGTATTATAATGGGCACGTTCGTCGTGTGCTGGACACCGTTCTTCACGATGCATCTCTTAGATCCATTCTGCCGCTCTTGTGTTTCAAACCAGAATATGAGGAATATTTTCTTGATGATGGGACTCTTAAACTCGAGTCTCAACCCGATTATATATACAATCTTCAACTTGGAATTTAGAGAAGCATTCAAAAAAATTCTCCATGTCGAAAGCTTATATGCTCGTCTTCAAAAACATTGTACGAAGCATATCCGTTCGCTCAATGTTTCCAGTTGAAAAGTTAAAGACTGACCAAGGAGTACAATCTTCGGTGTGAAGCAATCTTTCACCCAATGGCCTTTTTTCTTGCAATAATTGCAGACGTCTTCTTTTCTTGAAGTTTCAGCACCCCAATTTAAGGAATTTTTCCTCTTCCGCTTGTCTGGTTTGACTACGAGGGCCTCTTGAGCGAACTTCTCACTATCTGCATTCTTCCAGAAGTTTCTCTCGAACATAAAAGGCTGCGTAGTCAATTCGTCAAAAGTTTTCACCTCGTCCTTGGTCAGCAACATCCAACTTGATTTGAACGTCTCGAAGGAGCTCGGTAAAATGTGCAAAACTTTACATATTAAAATTAAATCAGGTATCTCATTCTCACTCTTGGCATTAAGACCCATGTTCATTTCGTTCCACAAGCTCTTCAATTTGGCAACATGCGTGGAGACGTCTTCTCCTGCATTCCAATTAAAAGCAAAGGAATCAGTGCAAAGCTTAATCAACTGATCCTTACTTGTTGCTTCGAAGAGTTGCTTCAGTGCTTCCCAGGCCTCGTAAGCAGTTTCCTTATCTATTATCTTCTGGTACACTAAATCTTTCACAGAGCTTGCAATCATGGACTTGGCGTAACTATTTGCCTTGCGGTACAATTCGCTCTTCGTCTTGTACTCCTTAATTTCTGCCTCTGAAGCTCCATCATTCAATGCGGCTGGTTAAACTAACCTCTTGTCAATGATGTCTAGAGCACCTTCGAGGTGCTCTAGACATCATTAATCCATTAAATTACGAATTTTCCTTTTCCACCACGGCCAATCTGCTTCACCGGTGAGTGGCTTAATGTTCTTTGCCAGATCCATCTTGCCTTGGTCCTTGGCAAGTCTCAGATTCTTCCAAACTGTCACTTAATCTCCTTTTCTTCTTAATTACACTAACTGTAATTATTGGGTGTCTGGGCTCATAATCTATTGAGTTTTTGAACGAATAAATCAACTCAGACACATTTACAGTAAAAGGAGATTTAATTTTTATCAATGACAAATCCTCTCTTTAGTCTCTTTTAATTGAGAGCTTTTTATGTCATGTCAACAACTCCAAGACAACTCTTATTGTTGGTGTTATTTCTTTTCTTAATTTAAATTGACATCTATATTAATTTATTACTTCAACACATTTTATTTCCTATTATTGAGCCGTTACCCGGGGATTCACGTCTATTTTTCAATTATTTTGCTTCTTACTCATAAATGATATCTCAGAGCGTGGCAATCAGTCAAGTTTTCTTCTTGAGATTTACGATCCATCACGATTTTATCGTAGACTCTTAGAGCTGATCCTGAGGAATGCGATATTTGTTCCTCGTTGGGCCATTGAAGAAGAAGCCTTCATCGCTAGCAAGGAGTATAGAGTAGCTTTCTTCCTAGCAAGGAGTGTAAAGTACTCTATACTCCTTGATCGCTAGATTCGTCGAGGGCACCTTCCATTCAACGGAAATGTTTAGCGCAGATCAGCGCACTCTAGCGCACACGAATGTAGACGAATGGAATGATGTGCGCTAGAAGATTCTCGAAACTAACGCTCTCTACTCTATGATACTCTATGTTAAATGTACTCTATGATAAAAAATAGTTCAACACGGGGAGGAAACAAAAGAACAACCGTCCGGTCTGTTGCAGTTTATTTTATTAGCTAAAAGGGGTGAACCAGGTGAACTTTCTGATAACGAGTGTTTTACGTTTTGTGGTGGCTTTGGAAATTCAAATATTCCATCGTATTTTTTTACCATTTGAAAGCGCTAGAGGTAATGACATGAATGTATGGTATTTCCGAATCTCATGCGAATCTACTTTGTTTACGTATATGATAAATTTAAAAACTAATTTGATTTTGGCACCCGCATGGCATGGATGCCGCCCCAACTGTTAGTTTATCATACACTTAAACAAAGTAGATTTGCATAATATTCGGAAATACCATACATTCATGTGATTACCTCTAACGCTTTCAAATGAAAAAAAATACGATGGAATATTTGAATTTCCAAAGCCACACGAATACACGAATGATAAATTGAGGATACAAAAATTAAACATATTTGTTAATTAAAAATAGTACCACAAATAAAGAATTCCCTTCGTCCATTATAAAAACGATCTGCTCACTGTGCAGAACTAAATGGCGGGACGGGCTAATTAAGCGGCTACCGAACTTTTTTTTTCTAGCGCACTGTAGCTCACTCCGAACCCTCCGAACCCTGCCTCCGAGCTGTTTTGAAGTGCGCTACCTTGTGCGCTGCCTCTGACACGAATGGAAGGCGTGTGCGCTGTAGTGATATGTACTGCATAGCGCACTAAGGACGAATGGAAGGCGCCCACTATCCTTCGACGAATCTAGCGATCAAGTAGTATAGAGTACTTTACACTCCTTGCTAGGATGAAGCTACTCTATACTCCTTGCTAGCGATGAAGGCTTCTTCTTCAATGGCCCAACGAGTAACAAATATCGCATTCCTCAGGATCAGCTCTAAGAGTCTACGATAAAATCGTGATGGATCGTAAATCTCAAGAAGAAAACTTGACTGATTGCCACGCTCTGAGATATCATTTATAAGTAAGAAGCAAAATAATTGAAAAATAGACGTAAATACAAAGACAAAGACGTGGTAACAGAGACAAAAGAATGGTAGTCCGCGCAGTGGGACAAGTTTCAAAAAGATGGCGCGTGATAAAAGCACAATCGAGGGAAGAAACGGTTAGCCACCTCAGTTATCTATCCCACAACTGTATGAGTAGGCTAAATGCCTATATCCATGGGAATGAAACTCAGCATATGCTTGCTTAACTGATGAACAAGAAACTAGGTAGGGGAAATATCGATGTGGAATGAATGACCTTGAGTTAAGTGAAAAAACCAAAATCATGCCATTCGATCCGAGTAATTGCTATAAATTTAACTTTAATTTTACTTAACACGTCGCAGACTGTCTGAAACAGTCTTGTGGATGTAAAAAGATTGATCAGGTTGATAGAATAAAATATTTGGGAATCACTATTGATAAATGTTTAAAAAGGAAAAACTATATAAATGAACTTGCAAAAACCCTCCGATATTATGCGTCTAAATTGTACTTTACGTATAATAAGTGTCCTCTACCATTCCAAAAAACTCTATACGAAGCCCTTGTAGGCTCTAGATTATGGTATGGACTGATTTGTTGGGGAGGATCCTATAACAATTCCTTACTGCCAGTTTTGCTAATGCAGAAAAGGATAATACGAATTATAACAAAAATTAAAAAATATGAGCATACATATCCAATATTTGTTCAATTACAACTTCTTCCAATAAAATACATGTTTGTTTTTAAGGTTTAAAAATATTTTACTTGAAGAGTGGCAACATGCCCGCGATTACCGGAAGTGACCATGTATATAATTTAAGAAGGAAAGGAGTTGCACTGCCTACAAAACCAAATCCCACCCTGTATAAGAGATCCTTTGTGTATCAAGGTCCTAAAATATTCAACTCTATACCGGAACAGATAAGAAATGTAGTGAATATGAACAAATTTTTAAAGTTGTTAAAAGAATGGATATTGTCACATTCTAAAATTTAAAACCTATTAAGCCTGTGATGATTATCTTATACCAAACTGCACGATTTGTTTATTATGAAATAAATTGTAACACATTTTTGTATCAGATGAATTTACTTTGTGCTTAATGTATTACTATTCATATGATTCTCTGAGCATTACATTGTCATATTTGGGTGTAAATTGATATACGAAAACAAATTTCTAAAGTTGTACGAGACCGTACATGTTGTCCTCTATGCAATAATTTATAAGTATTATTTCTGTAAAACATGAATGTACTATATTTGCTCGATGTATTATTATTGTTGTACATAGATTTCCATTTTTATAATATGGGCAAAACTGATATATTCCAATTAATTGTTTTATGCTTTGGAAAATATCCATACAGGTGACACCTTTGAGTCTGCCTAACGCTCCTATTATTTGTAAAAAAAAGTATGTATGCAAATGTGGAGTAAAATATATTATTATTATTGTCCTTTTTTATTTAGTTTTCTTCAGTGTTCGCTGAGTTTTAAGTAAAGAGTAGGTACGGGTTTAACCAAAGTAACTCTTCACTGTTCTACATAGTTGAGAAATTTTCTCGTGATGTGACATGTTGAGATTATTATTGGCCTTTTGTAATTTAATGCATGTATTTGGATTCAAGTTCAATATTTTAAAACTATTTTGAATTATTATTATGATATTACTATTATTATGAGTGATATAACATAATTTTTTGCGTGTTAGGCTGATTCAACGACATTATTTGCCATTCGAGTGAAAAATTATACTTCCATCCTCATGGAATAAATATAGGGAGCGTTCAGGTGTCCCATTTTGCTTCGAGTCTTAGGGCCTCAGATGGTGACATTTGATGGTGAAATGAGGTGTGCAACAAATTTCTGGAATCGGATTATATAAGGGGTCGCGCATGTAGCTTTTCGTTTAAGTTTGTCTTTATTGACATTAATATGAAATGTTCAGGTTTTGAATGGATCCTGGACTTGTTTGGATGTTAGTTTTCTTGAATAAAAATTTCCGTAATGTAATACAAATTTCCAGGGAGCAACTGATAAAAGACAACGTTCATGCGCGTTATTATATGATGGTTGCTTATTTACGAGTTTCGGATCTATAACCTCATAACTAGCGAGTGATTTGGACATATGATGAGGTATGTGGACAGGTCCATAAATTCTGGTGTTGGCTGAATGAACAATGATCCTAAATTGTAAATCAAATAGTCATGTTTAACGTTAATCTAAACATAATAGGTAAATGTACGAATTTATAACAAGATTCTCTGTTGAAAAATAAATAGTCTTTTATGTTTTCTATAAAATATTTCTGTTATAATCGTAAAGGCTCTATTTTGTAACTGCACAAAATCCTTCATATGACATGATTTATCTCACAAAATGATTATATATGAACCAATACTTCAAAAGAATGAAAAATAAGATGCTCTAAAATAGTTCTCTTGGTCATAGTTCTGAAGGCTCCTTAACAAAGAAATTGCCCAGCATGGTAAGCAAAAAAGTTTTATATGATTGAATTGAATTTTATTTAACTGATTTGATTAGGTGAATATTATTACTAAAGTAGTCCACCATTCAAAGTTATATTGAAAGTCATAGAATATCCTCCCGAGTTTCACATGTAAAGGGCCTTATCTTCCTATGCTATTTCTATCTTTATCCCCATATACGAAGTACATTTCTTTACCCCACCTAAAAAACCTATTCTCTTTCTTCCCTTTCCCGCTTGCCCAACATCCTTCCGTCTATCACGGCCTAAGCAGCCCATCGCCTCTCATCACCTCTTCCAGTCGCCTACCCTGCCTCCTCCTCCCCCACCATAACAAGCACTTCCTCGTTCATTTTCCTTTTCGACCGTCAAACCTTCTCAATCCTCCTCCACACCCAAAGTCTTGAATGCTTGTAATCTATCCTCGTCGTCCCTCCCCAAAGTCTGCGTTTCTGCCTCATGCAACGCTGCACTCCATATCATCAAGATCTTCACAAGCTACTCTATCATACTTTTCCTTACACAAGCCTTCGTCATCGGCACCGTTCGATCACCAAACGATTCCTTCGCTAACGCTATTCTCCTCCACATGTCTTTGCTACAATATCCATTTTCTTCCAGATTACTACCCAAGTAATGAAAATGCTCTACTTACTTAGGCATGGCGCTGGAAGAAAATGGGCGCAGTGGAAAAGCAATAAGGCGGAGAATAGCATTAGCGACGGATGCGTTTAATAATAGAAGGGAGCTGATGACATGGATCTTGGCTGAGGATGCAATGACCAGGCCACGGAGTAGGAAGACTTGGTAGTAAAGCATTTCTTTTCTTTTTCAGTCATATGGTGGATAAAATTAGGGGTTTTTTTGCTGCCAAAATCTTTGCATGATAGCAATGAGGGAAGGGAGATCTGAAGTTCCTTCTTTAATGCTCTCTGATATTTTTGCCCTATTTTATATGTACCTTTCTCTTAAAAAGTCATGTTCTGACTTATTCAGAGTGTTTCATATTATTGTAGCCTATGTTATTGTTTATGAGAATTAGTCATTAATTGTTTCTTGTTGCAATGCTGTATTTGTTATTCCTGAGCAGTAGCCTATTGGAACTTTCCCTTTGTGTTCAACTGATGTTTTGAGAGATGTTCGGGGGGGAGGGGGGGGGGGTTTGAGTGAGCTTCACTGGCAAGTTTATCACTGATGGCCTATTCTGGCCCATGTTTTCGTAATTGGGGGCTCACATTTCCTCCTTGTGATTGTGTAAGAAAGGGGGTTATTCATTGGCAGTCACTGTAGCCCTTGCAGCAATGCCCAGTATCACCATAGTGGGCGGGTATATCATTTTATTCTCAACATTTGGAGCCAACGAGTTTATTATCAGTCGTTTCGGTACTGCCGGGACGTCTTCTTCGGCCTCGTTTCGCGGCCGCGTTATTTTTGTTGGTTCGCGTAATTGTTCTCGTGGCTATTCCTTCGTTATTGAATTGGGTTAATGGGCGCTTAGTTGAATAAATACAGAAGATTAAGTCCCACAGATGCATTGCTTATCGTCAAGCGTCGTGGGTTATGATTACACTCAAAACATTACAAGCATGTTCATGTTCATTTTGATATGTCGCAGATTACATAGCATTTCTTCATTTCATAGTGATTGTATGATGCTGCGCTTATTTTTAATCTTATCAGGCTTCAATGACTTCCAGAAAATGTCCTCCTCTCGTGCTAACCGTCGTTACAACAGATGAAATTGACTGATCTGACAATATCTGTAGTACCAATAACTTGTAGTCGGTAGCCTGGCCAGTCAGCACAGGTTTCAACCGTACACCCTGGGCGTACCCCATTGAAACTTTACAATTGTAAATTTTACAATTGGATTTTGGGAATTTTTACAATTGCATTTCCCTTCTTTCCAATTGTATTTTCTATTTTTTTACTATTGTATTTCCATTTCTACAATTTTATTTCCATTTTTACAATTGTATTTCCATTTTTACAATGGTATGTCTCAAAATTACAATTGTAAATTTGCTTTTTACAATTGTAAAGTTTCAATAGGGTAAGGAGTACTGCCGTTTTATTACCTGAATAATCGTTGATCGCCGTGACACATATGTATAAGAATGGATCCATTTTTCGTGTTTGTACTTAGTTCATGTTGTATGAGCCATTGTAGTGAGATGACAGGGTGATAGTGCAATAGTATTGTCACCCTTACGCCCACAAGAGGTAATGTAAGGGGGCATGCCCCGTCTGGCGGAACATAACGTCCAACTTTCACTTGGCCAATCTCTCCTGAGAGAGGGCCTGGGTTGATGTTTTTTGCCTGGTAAATGGTTAGTAGTTTCCCTTATCTTAGAATAACTCGGGAAAACTGTTTTGTCTACTGTCTACTTTTAAATGGTATCCCTTTACTTGCGTTTCTCTCTATGGTGGGCGTGGCACTATTTGTCGAGTAAAGGGCTTCCAATGGGTCTTTCTGGTGGCCTGTCTCAATCATCTGAAACATTTGAGTGCATATTGATGTCACATACAACTTTTGTAATTTTGACGCGATTATTCTCCAGTCAAGCGCGATGAATTTGATAGGAAATTTACCATTACTGCTGTGGGATTACGACGATCATGGCACAAGTGCCTACGGTGGCGTCGCGTAGCAGATTTTTTTGTCCCAGATTTCTTGCTTACGACACCGCCTCAAATTTACAATATGGCGTCAGTACTCCTGTCTTCTTACTCCGTGGACCAGGCTGGTGAAGAGCTTGACATGGAGTGTAATGTTGTGTGGGGTAGAAACGTATAGATAGATGGGGCAAAGAAAACAAAATAGGTATGGTGGCTGGTCTGCGTGGCGAAGATTCTGAAAGTGATCTAGTCACGCCCGAGGAATGACAACGGCGCCGAGGTTGTCAAGCATTCCAGACGCCGCCGGCCGAAGGAATGTTCCAGAAGGAAGGCTTCTGTAAAAAGTGGGAGCCAAGACGTAAACAGTGCCAGTGTACCAGAGAAGTCGCATATCTAGATTATTTTCAACCCACGAATCAGGTATAAAGAAATTTTAGAGTAAAATATATTAAATTTTTAATTAAAGTATAGCTATTTACTAATAGAGATAGCAAATCATTTTTCAGGATAATATCTAGTTAATTGTTAGCAATTATAGTGTTAGAATATTTGAGGTACCTATTTGATTTTTAGTATATGTAAGGCTTTCTATTAAGAATAAATTCTTTCAGAACTTGGGTTAGGAATATGAAGTATGGAAGTCTTTACAATTAGGCGGATGATAGAGAAATTTTATGAATATGACCGAGACGTACACTTTTTATTTATTGATTTCAAACAGGCATTTGACAGTATAAATCGCAGAGAGCTAATGAGAATGCTTAATCGACTCCAAATCCCACAAAAAAACTATTAAGGCTGGTGGGCCTTACCTTAGATAATACAAAGGCAAGAGTAAAGGTCCACAATAAGCTTCGTGAGGATTCACGTTCAATGCTGGAGTTAAGCTGGGCGATGGGCTTTCGGCAGTACTCTTCAACCTGGCTCTATATAAAGCAGTCCAAACCTCAGACGCGATGGGAAAAGTCTACTCAGATATGCGCGTACGCCGACGACATTGCAATTGCTGCAAGGAGGCTGGCAGACATTGAGAAAATTTATGTACTTTTGAAAATTGCATTGCAATTGCTGCAAGGAGGCTGGCAGACCTTGAGAAAATTTATGTACTTTTGAAAATGGTCTCAGAAAAAAATGGTAGTCAGTGAAATGACTGGTGCGAGAGGTAGAGGTAAGCCGAGAAAGTTGTGGTTGAGGACATTGTTAGGAGAAGGAATATTAGGTGTAGGGATATTATATATCTTCTATACAGAGTCATTCAGGATGACGTCCTAATCCCCCCTAATATAAATATACAGCAACGGAAGGATCGCCTGCTCCTCCTCCCTAAATTAAATCCTGGCTACACTCATGGTATCCGAGTCTCTCTTCGCATAGCAGAGTCTAACGCGTCAAAACGATATACGTTAATATTTTGTACGATAACATGTTCATATTTCACCGTTGATTTAATTTTCTCGCTTCCGTTTAAACGGCTTTCTGACCTTTATTTTAGTTTTTAATGTGTTTTCCTTTCCTCTGATTTAAAATATGATCATCATGTATTTAAAAACTTCATCTGTGAAATTTAAGTGCGCATTTTGCTTTCTCGTAAATAAGTATTGATGAACGCAAGATTTCGTTAGGACCAGAAATTAATTTCACTCATTTAGGTTTGAAAGTCCCCGATGCCCACATACTCTTCCATATTCACGATATGTGCTTATGTTTAATCATAATTCTCTTGTGAATTAGGGCCACCATTTACCGCAATTTAAAGCGGACGCTTTGAGTGATATTCAAATTTCTCATACTTCCGAAGGATGAGAAATAATCGAGAGCAGTTCATCTTTGATGCGAATCACCGGCATGACTATGTATATATGTTGATTGTAATCATTGTAATCACTGTGGATTTTGATTATGATTACGGGAAACGGATGCATGACGCCATTCTGCTGGAAGTAGCGCTATCGGAATTCGTCCTTTAATTGATATGGAGAGTAGTAATTTTGATATTGTTTTTTGGCTATAAGTATTGGCTTGTACGGAGGGGACATATTTTGGTGCTATTTAGTTAAGCTTCGCAGTTATGGCTCTTAAAGGCATACGTGTTATAGAATTATCGGGATTGGCCCCTGCTCCGTTTTGTGGAATGCTATTAGCTGACTTTGGAGCATCAGTGACGAGAGTCGATAAGGTAATTTGCCTTGCCTAGCTTCAAATGACCGTAGTTCCAATGTGAATTCTCTTCGGGCTAGTATATGATTGGTTATATTATATTTTCGCATTTCATGATGTCGAACACCTCTTCCCAACCTCTCGGCTTGACATTTAAATTTCTGTTTAGGCTGGTAGCAGTTCGCTGGAGGATTTCATGGGTCACGGGAAGCGATCCATAGCTCTTAATTTGAAGCACCCAGAAGGCATAAAAGTGATTAAAAGAATGTGCAAAGAATCAGACGTTGTAATAGAACCATTTAGAAAGGGTACTCTCATTTGGTATTTTTTTTATCAATTGGAAACTTCATGGACTATACTTACATGTTTACTCGTAATTGTGATGCATTGAAACCTGATGTCGGAACTATAAACATTTTCCTTATGTGATTGTTTTCAACAGGAGTTATGGAGAAACTGGGTTTGGGACCTAACCTTCTTATCAAAGAAAATCCAAGACTGATTTATGCGCGCCTTACTGGTTTTGGTCAATACGGCCCATATTCATCAATGGCAGGGCATGACATTAACTATTTGGCTGTATCAGGTGCTGTAAAATGAAAGTTTATTCCTAAATTACTGGTAAAATTACTTTGTTCGGTGGCTCTTTTAGCTGTTGGTCTATAGTGAGATACATGTGGGCCTTGCTGCAGGACACTGAAAATAAAGTGCAGTGTCTCTGAAAGTAGTGCATACTTCATTGAATTTTCTGGGAAAAAACCTTAGTTGTACCTTTTCACTGATGCTCTGGGTTGAGTGAAGTTCGCTTCCTCACTTCGCATATAGCTCTAGCAGGGGTTTTCTGTGTCAACTTCTGCAGCCTGTATTGAATCATCTGAGCCATTCCATGTCAAATCAACACACTTTAGATAATAATTTAACCTCACCGTTTTAGATTTTGCTAAAATTTGGTATAGTCATAGTGGATGCTGAGACTAAGAAAAATACCAAATTTCAAGTTTTTATCTCAAACCGTTTCTGAAATATGGCTATGTAAAATTTTCAAAAACTGGCCAAAAAGGATGAACAGAATTTTTTTTAATCGCTCCAGGAGCTGTCCTAATTGAGCTAGAGGGCTGGGAAAGGTGTAATTTTGCAGCATGTTTTATGCTCTTTCCAGTGATATACAACACAACATAGGTTCGAATAAATTTTTTTTGCAAAATACAAATTAAAATTTTAATTTAATTTTTTTCCAAAAAGTACATAATTTAACATTTTCAAAATATTTCCAAAAATACTTAGTACGGTTGTAAATCACAGGGCGATATATAAATATGGGATGATGAGGGGTTCATTGTTAAAAATAATTATTTCTGACTCTTGTTTTTCACTTATAGCCCCGTTTTGACCAAACCTACCTATAACAAATAGGAATTTAATTAAAATATTCAGACGGGTAACTAAACAAATAACAGAAATATCAAAATATCATCTTCTTAAAACAAAACCAATCAGCATATTCTATAGTTAAATAAAGTTAATAACTTACTTTAATTTTATACAATTTAAACTAATAACCTAATATATTGGTAAAACAAAAATATTGAACATGGGACCTATAACTACAAAGTTAAATAAGGTATGTAAAAGGGATGCTTGGACCAGAACTATCGAATACATAAAAATAAATACATTATGCTTGTTTTTGAATAATAGGTGTCTATATATAGCTAAATGTAACACAAAAGGAATTAGCGATCATTTTTAAACAACTTATAAAATATAAATTATCATTTATTAACCTGAGGAAAAATTAAGTTTTGAGTTGAAAGCAGTTTCCCAAAAAACCATTTCGGACTTTCACAGATTACATTTTGAAAAAGCCTGATAGGTTTGGCTTATATCACTTTAAACAAGAGTGTATGTTCTCCCAGTTGGAGTAAATGGATTTAATTTTGTGAGAACATGGTATCTCTGAGTATTTCCCTTGAGTGCCAGTGTCTATTTGTTGGAACCATGTTTATTAGTCTTTCAGTATTTAGTCTGTAGAAATCAACCATTTTTCAGCTGTAGGCTTGGTGAACCTCTGGAAGTTGAACAAAAACAATCACAGGAAGAATTCCAATTTGTGATATACTTGAAATTTGTGTTGAATTTTCCCATGAGAAACAAAATTAGTTGAATTAATCCTTTATAAATCCCCATAAATTGCTCATTTAAATACATTTCATTAAAAATATTGGTTAGTTAATCTAGGAATGTAATGCTTTTGTAACATCTGGAAGAAACTGAGTCTAGCCTTTCTACCAGCTAGAGAATCAAAGGGTTTAGAACCAATAACAGAGCCTGAATAGAGTGATGGAGTGTCTAAAGTGGTCTTGTGCCACAGCAGCTCCTGTCCCTGGTGAATACTCCTCTGCCTGTTTCCATTCAACATCTTTAGATGCTCAGGAGCAGTGCCTAGCTGGTCCAAAGTATCTAGTCATCTCTACATTTTCACAACCAAGTTCTTGTGGATCCAATTCCAAACTTTTGCTGAAAATACACACCTGATTCTCCTGAATTTGTTCAGACAAGAATTGAGTTGTTCAAGCATCTTACTGTTGGACTTCCAAGGGTCCTCTGTATTTTTTGCCTATTAAGTATTCTCTCTGACCTCATTTTCATTCAAACATTTTCTATCACACTCAAATTACTCATAGCAGTTAAGTACTTAGTTAGGGTGGAATTTTTCATAATTTTATAGCCGACTGTGAACTGCATCAACTTCTTACTTTCTGCGGTCCCTAGTTGGGTGGTAAACTTGTATAATGGCTATTTTTTATAAAGTTTTTTAATTGTTAAAATAAAGCCAAACTCAAGCAATCCTCTGCTCTATATTTAACACATTCCCTCAAATTTCCTTTCATTATAACATCTGTAATACCCTGATCCTTTCTTCCCCTATCCTGTGATCTCTCTTCAGTATTTTAGTTAAGCATCATTATGCAGTCATCCATTGAATTGTGTATTTTGCACAGGTGTTTTGTCGATGCTGGGTCGTCATACAGAGAATCCAACCCCACCCATTAATTTGCTAGCAGATTTTGCTGGAGGGGGACTGATGTGTGCCTTTGGAATAGTATTAGCCCTGCTGAACAGGAATAGAATTGAAGCAAGTGGTGGCATTGGAAAGGGACAAGTTATTGATGCATCCATGGTTGAAGGATCTGCTTATGTGGCAAGCTGGCTGTTTAGAACCCGGAGTAGGCTTCCAATATGGGGAAATGAGAGAGGCAAAAATGTGTATGTATGTGTAATTTTCTAGTTTAATTTATATAATGGCCCTCTAGGCTTCTGCTAGATCCTAGTGTGAATCCAAGTCTGATCCCTTATTAATACCCTTGCTTGAAGGGTAATGATTGTTACTGCTTCTTTTAGAAGTCAAGTTGGCTACTTCTTCATTTGCATACTTGGGTCATGAATTATTCTCATGAAATAATTAGTGATGAATTGAGAGTGGAAAAACACTTTTCTGCTGATTTAAAAATAAGTAGAATGATACAAAAGATTTAAAAATCAGTAGAGAATTACAGCATAATTTCTTTCTCAGTCAAAAATAAATTTCCATGTTGTTAAGCATGAATATTCATAATTAAGTAATTGATATTTGAAATAGCAATGGAAAAGAAAGCATGTAGCTCATTTCTTTTTTGTTTGATTCAGTATGCACTAGGCAAATGCTCAATACTTGAGTGATTTATAATATGCCTTGATGATATTGTAGAACTTAATGGCATGATAGACAATTATGGTGAAGTATAATGGAAGGAAAATTGTGAGCCTGGGACAGAAAAATAAAATCTGCCACGCTGAAGTCCTGGTAAAGATCATGCAACACTCTGACTACATTTTTCGCATGTTAGGGCCAGTTGCACACTGTCTGGTTTACAGCCCAAGTAGTCACACTCTCTTGTTAGAAGCTTCAGATAATACTTACAGTAGAGGGTCTCTAATTCAAAAGTCTGGGACAAGGCCTCTACCAGAATAAAGTTACACAATTCCAGTGTTTATACAGAACATCTTTATACGAGCACTCTCACTGGTAAAGTAAATCCCCAATCAGTATCTTCACTGCTAATAGGCTCTTTCCAGCCTAAGTCTGGCCTGCCTGTCAGCCTGTATGTGGTGGAAGGCCTTGCATGCTCCTCTTAGAGCTGGACTGGCAGTGGAAATTATGGTTGTGCATAGTAGTGCCACTCATGCCAGATAGATTGAAGGGTGGGAGCCAGACGGAAGGTAGTTCTCGTTATAAATAACGTTGGGATGTGGGGGTGGGAATCCCTCCCAACTATCAACTACCCGGAATATGAAAGTCATTCTTAGAAGAATAAATCCTGTTGACTTCAGAATGTGGCCAACTACGGCAGGTGTAGTGCCCCACAGTGGGGTGGCCATATCTCCACAGTTGTTATCCCTAAAAATCATTGTACTGCAACATCATCACAGGATACCAGGGCCAGAATGAGAAAGAAAAGATGAGGAGGAAGAAAGTAGTGATGAGAACAGGAACTTGGGATCTTTGGACAATGATGAAGGCTAGGAAGCTAGCAAATATTTAGGAAATGAAGAAATATAAAATAGTTGTTTTGGGGCTGTGCAAGGTGAGATGGAGGGATAGTAGGGACTATTGGAGTGGTAGTTATGTGATAGTCTGCTCTGGGGGCGGTAATAGTCTACATTAGAAAGCTATGGTACTGAATGCTAAACTAGGGAAGAGGGTAGTAAACATTGAACAGGTGAGCGGCAGGATACTAGTGGTGGAAATAGAAGTACGTCCAATGAATTTCATGTTGGTACAGGTTCACATGCGTACAACTAGCCATAGGGAGGAAGAGGTGAATGGGGTGTGTAAAGAGACAATTAGAGAAGTTCCAGAAAAGGAAAATCTGATAGTGATGGGTGACTAGAGTGCAGTGGTGGGTGAAGGGAAGGAGGGACTTGTAGTGGAAGGGTTTGGGCTTAGGATTGTGGTGACTGTGGTCTTAGGACTGAAGAAGTGACTGTGGTGAGAAGGTAGATGAAATTCGTGAGAGAAATGAAGTAGTTCATATTGAAAAACACTTCAGTTAAGCATCATGATGAAGGTGTGTATGGAAAACGCTGGGGGATACAGGGAGATATCAAATAGAGTACTTTATGGTTAAGTAGAGATTTTGAAACTGCTGAAAACTTATGTAGCTCTCTAGGAGCAGATGCGGAATCAGATCACAACTTAGGAATGATGAACTGCCATGTTAGAGAGTTTTTTTATTAAGTCAGAGGTGGAACATCAAGGCTTTGAAAGGGTTGAAAAGGAGGGAATGCCATGAGCTGGTGGAAACAAAAACAAGATGGGAGACTTAAAAAACAGGTATTATAGGTGGTGGAGAAAACTAGGATCTGTGGAAGTGAGGAGTGTAAGGAGGTAATGGGTTATGGAAGAAGTGATTTGGAAAATGGAGGAGAGAAGGAGATGGGAAAGTGTCATAAAGTCTTAGACAATAGGAAGTCAAAATAATTAAATAATTAACTACAGAAAGTGACATATCAGGTGAAGGAAAAATGGTAGTAAGGACAATTAAAAAAATAAAAAAGCCATCAGAAGAGAGGTTAGTGGGTCACTCTATGCTGAAGTGAATATGCTATCGGGTAGTAGGAGAGTACTATGAATTCCTAATGTGAAGGAGAAAACAGGGAAGGCATTAATGCAACCTAAAATATCCAGGATAGATAGAAAGAGTATGAGGAGTTATAAGATGGAAAAAATAGACAGGTGAACCATGAAATGGAGGATGAGGGAACGTTGGAAAAGGATAACCTCATGTGGGAGTTGACTGAGAAATAGAGAGGACATTATGAGAGGTGAAGGCAAGAAAAGCCAAGGATAACCTCATATGGGAGTGGATTGGGAAATAGTAGATAACATTCCTTTTGAGTTACTGAAGAATCTAGGTAATAAGGGAAGACAATATTTTTTCCAACTTATGCAAAGAATCTATGGGGAAGGAGTATGGCCTAATGGTTTTGTGAAAAAGTCATATATAATCTGAAGAAGAAGAAAGAATCAGAATGTGACGAGGATAGAATGCTTGGTTGATATGGATGATTTTGTGAAAAGGTCTTGATATCTTATCTGAAGCAGCATCTGAATGTGATGAGTATAGAACAATGGTTTCCTTTCTCATATGGTAAAAGTCTTGCTTAGAGTAGTTAACAAAATACTGGAGAGTTGAGCAAATTACTACTTGGGCGATGACCAGTTTGGGTTCAGGAAGAGGAGGCCAACTGGGATGCACTTGTGATTTTGAGATCACTTAAAGAAAGAAATGTAGGATGTTTTTGCTTGCTTTGTGGATCTTGAAAAAGCATTTGACAGATTATTTTTTGGAACAGCCAATGCAGTTACTGGAGAAAATGGGAATACATTGATTGGTGTAATACGAGACTCATCTGAAACTTATAACTTTATGCCCCGGAGGGTATAGTTGAGGGTGGCTAATGGTGAATTATGATAGGTAGTTATAGGTTGCATGGTGAGACAAGAGTGTCTGTTGTTTCCCTTGCTGGCCAATTTGTGCCAAGGAAATGGTTAGAGAGCAATGCATGGGGAAGAGCTTGATATGGGAATGATAATAGGAGGATAGCTGATAAAGTCAGTTAGATTCATGGATGATCTGGCATAGTTAGTTTATCTTTGAATGGACTGCATATGTTGGTTGATGCATTGGAAAGGCAGTGCAGGATGTTCGGAATGTGGATAAACTAAATGAAACAATGGTATTGAGATTCTCTAGGACAAGGAAAGGAAGGCTCTTTGTATGTTTAAGTAGGAGGGGATATATTGGAGCAAGTAGAACTACATTGATGGAATGCTAGAATAATAAATGTATAGTAGATAAGACATTTGACATAGTGCTAGTATAGGAAGGAATTTGTTATAGAAGCCAGCTACTGACTGGGACCAAGGGTATTCAAAGGAAAGGCTTGTAAAGAGCGTGATAGGGAGTGTAGAATTTTATGGGGCAGAAATCTGGACTATGAGGTGGAAGATGAGAGTTGGCTGCAGGCATTTGAGATTTAGGTGTCGAGGAAGATGGAGGTGTAGTAGATGAAAAGGAAGACAAAGAAAACAATGGTTGGAATTGTGGGTGATGAAAAGAAGCATATGAATGAGGTCAGGGGGCGGCAGGTTAGGTGGCTGAAGGGAGGATGATATGATATGAAGATAATAGAGGGAAAGATGTAGGGCAGTGGGGAAGGGGTAGATAGATAGATTTGGATTGGATGCTGATGGGTAGGACATATGGGTGGTTGAAGAAAGAAATAAAGAAGGAGATACGGTCCTTTAAATGTAAATAATCTAGATGATTTTCTTTGACTCTCAATAAAACCTATCTTAAATTGGTAAATTACTATAATAATAATAATTCAAATAGGAGGTACATATGCTGAGGAACAAATTTTTAAAATCTCAATTAAAAATACTATGTTATCTAGTATGAAAATATCCATGCTGCTTATTAAAAAAAGAAATGACTATTCTTAAAGAATAGTCATTATGCCTCGAATTTACTTTTCAAGTCAATTGAACATTTCAAGCCATTGAACAGTAAAAATTATGGTTTTATTACAACAGGTATATTATTCGATAAAAATAGTGCTAAAATATATCCTTAAAAAAATAACTGCTCAGTTATTTCAATGGTACAAGTTTTCAGATCTTCAATTGTTATTTTGTTGTTTATGTCAACAGTATTACCGAAGTTACCTTTGAGGAAATAACTTGAAATCAATATGTAGCCTTAAGTTCACTGCTGTACTTGCCAGCTGAATAGAAATAATTATCACCCAATTCCCAAGCTAATCAGAGTAACCCATCCACTAATGAATTGCAGTTATATATTTCTCAATGGAAACCATTTAGATAAATGTAATTGGTACTCATGTTTTTGATCAATGCCAATTATTGCTCTGTAAATTATGGAAAAGGAGTTTCAAAAGAATGGAAGATAATTTGAGTGTGGAGCAGGAAGGTGCACACTCCTGTTTCTTTATCATTCTTTCCAATGAAATTATGATGTTATTTATCATGAGTATTTGCTTTCTCTTTGATATATAGGCTGGATTCTGGGTTTCATTTTTATGACACCTATGAAACAAAAGATGGTGGCTATGTTGCTGTAGGTGCCTTGGAGCCACAGTTTTATCGCCAGTTGCTGAAAGGTCTAGAACTTTCCTATGATGATGTCCCTCAAGTTGGTGCAGAAAATTCAGAAGATTGTCGCAGGATTTTCAAGCAAATGTAATTTTTGCTAAAATGCTCGGGGTTTTCATTTAGTTTTTCATTTTAGATTAAATTCTAGTGGGGATACTGAAGAGAATTGATATTTCAAATTTCCAAACATTGCATGTAACAAATGATGTGGTACGAAGTCACTCGCACGGGTGCATATACACCAGGGTTGAAATTCGCTATGAAAAAATCATTTGACTTGACGTTCGAATCCCGGTCAAGTCAAATGATTTTTTCATAGCAAATTTCAACCCTGGTGTAGAATTGATATTAATAGCTAAATATATTAGATTCCGAGTTTCTAAATCACTTCCAAGTGCCCTTGTGATATGGTGGGCAGTCAACGGCAAACTCATATGGGTGCCAAGTACACCAAGTGAGATGAAGTTTGCTCATTGAAAATTGACACAAGGAACCTTTTTACCATGACAGTGGCTTAGAAGCTGAGCAATTTCTCCTTTGTTGCCATGTGGATTGGAGACAGGAACATTTAGTTCATATAAACCCCTGCTGATATTCTTCTTGATAAATGATGGTTTGGGGGTGTAATTGGGTAGTTTACATTACCATTAATGAACCATTACCATTGGGTTCATATTGTAGTCTTCTCAAAGGACTTTTTCTTGGCAAATTTCTTCCACTTTTGTTTATAGCTGTATCTGGTTATATGTGGTAGTGCACATTATCCAATAATCCATTTATAAATTAAAGCTTTGGAAACCACTCTAAATGGAAGAAAGATTCTTGTCGGATGGGGCAGATGCAGACTAACATCTTGGGGTTCATTATTAGAGTGCTGAAAAGAAATCTTTTGACTTTACTTTAGAAATGGAACTTCAGTGGATTTTTAAAAAATCTTGACAAATTCAATAAAAAGAGCATTTTTAATTACTTTTTTGCAGGCTCTTCCAGACTTGTTGAAACTGTCTTTTTCGATAAAAAAATGAACTTTTCGGGTAGCTTCCATTCAAACCACTTTCTTTAGCCTTATATCACCATCAGGTCTCATTCTGAACGCATATTTGCAGTATTTATGGCTTTTTTAGGTAAATGCTAAAACTACAGTTCCTTTTTATAGCCATTGCATGAGGCGATATGTTTGATAGTTTTAAGTTCCGCACTGAAGTCACGGTAACTCAATAAATCTAACTGAAGACTTGGTATCCATAATGGGTTTTCATGCAGTAAAAATCAGAATATTATATGAGTACAAATTAAGCTACCCCTTAATGATGAAATTTGGTGAGATGTAGTCTAATATAGGGTGTAATGTACCTTACAGGGAAATTGAGAAATGGGTAAAATCATATAAAATGTGGGCTTACAGTATTAAAATAATAGGTAAGTGATGCTGGAAGATTCAAAACTGACACTCAGAGAGAAAGTACTTCCAAGAAATTCTAATTACAGAACAGGGAAATAAAAATATTGAATAGGGGTCTAAGAGACAAGCATCATAGTTTACATAACTTTTTCATATCACAGCTTGAAGGTTAAGGAAACATTCATGGAACGATGTAGCCATGAATGGAATGCCACAAGTTTGTTAAATCCATGCTGAATTCCTCTCACCTTGCCTTCATTTCCTTGGACAAACCCATGAGATGGTGCAAGTTACCTTTCGTTAAGTATTTAAATTATCAACTAAGTTGAGTATTGCCAGAGCACAATTTTAACATTTGTTTTTATAACCCACTGACTATTAGAATACTAATTATCAATTTCTAAGACGACTATGAAAATCTCGAAAAAAGCAGTGTGTACTTGCTAAAATATGATTCTGACTTATACAATGGTTTTTACATAGGCAAGACTGGCTGGAAATTTGAGACCAGAATGGCAGAACATTCTGCTACACAGTTTTATCAATCGTGACTGTAATTTTGTTTTTGATAATCTTCTGCTATAATGGAATCACTCCTCTAGTTTTAATCTTTCTATTTTATATTATTGTTACAAAGATGTCATGCTAGATTTTTTAGAAAATTTTGAAATTGTTTCAGCTTTTGAAATAATTTGCCATAGAATTATAAATGATTTTATTCCTGAAAATTTGTCCCTCCTTTTTACTTTCCCTTTCCCCTTATTTTTTAATCTGTGACCTTTTTGTTTTTATGCTTCCCTTGGGTATGTTGTTCTAGCATTGTATAACCAGCCAAAAGATCTTCCCCTCCTCCCAAAGACCCTTCATCCCCAACCCCTCTCCCATATCCCATCCCATTATTGAACACAATGAAACGGACTTTGCATTAAAATAAACATCAATTGAAACAAATGAGTTTTTGAAAATGTTGTTTTTGAATCTTGTTGATAAGGTGCCCTGGATTTTATCATTCCTTGTGTATACATAAACAGATATAATTAAGGAATTTAATCGAAAATCTAACTTTCATTTTAATCAGTTTCTTGAAGAAGACCAGGGATGAATGGGCAAAAATATTTGATGGAACTGATGCTTGTGTTACTCCTGTGCTCAAGCCAGAAGAGGTTGGCTCTCATTACCATAATGCTGGAAGGAGTTCATTTTTCAAGTTGTCGGAGGTAATTATGTGTTATATTTATTTGATATCAAATGACCTTGGAAAAAATTCTCAAAAATCACTCATTGATTTTTATTGCATTGGTAATTTGTACATTTATAATGCTGTGCTAATATTGGTAACAAGGATCTTAAATCCCTGAAGTTGGTTGTTCAACAGATTATTCATTCTTTCAGTTTATATGGCTTAAATCCATATTTTGTGAAATGGTTGATCTTAGAATTGCAATGATGATTTTCCTAAACACTTGAAGCTTCTTCAATAAATTTAAATTTACAGTTTTCAGATAAGTTGTCAGCCACTGCCCTGAACCTTATTCTGCCCAGTGGCTAGTTTGGCTGCATGTATCCCCAGTTTTCAAAGGTTTTGGATGCACTTTGGAATTTTGCTATGGAAAATCCTCTCTAAATGGTCATGTTACTTTGGAGGAGTGCAACATCTATATCTTAAAAAAAATGGATCCAAGGCTTTTGACATAGCTAATCCTCACTCTTTTTAGAAGATTAATCAGCATCTATTTATTAGAGTCTGGCAAGTAGTGTTACTCATCACCCAAGGCTAACTGACTTATACCTCTGATGCAAAAAAAATTTTTAATCCTCTTGACTGCTGGATATAGCTGCCATCATGGTAACCCTCCTGTAAAACTTATAGTTGTATCAGGTTGGCTACTCTAAAGTTTGAGGGTAAAAGTTTTCTGTAGAATAAATAATTCCATTCTACTCCACCTACAATATTTTGTGTCTTCTCAGGGTCTTCAGTTATTCAAAATGCATTGTTCACTAGCTATAAGGAAAAAATTGCAATTTTAGTGATTTTTGAGGCAGGCTTTATAGACATTCCAGATTATCATTTCCATGATATTCTGTGAGAAATTAATGGGACTTAACCAGTTCCCTGAGGGTTTTGAGAAAAGTGTGAGACACCAAAAAGCTAGGTGGCTACCTGCATGGTGTCTCAATCTTTCTATGCAAAATCATTCTTTACCTCTGGAAAATTTTCTGATTCTTTTCTTATGGAATATTGTGGAAATGGAAATCTGCAGTGTCTTAAAAACATTCCTCATAAATCGCTAAAATTGCAATTTTTTCTTTATAGCTAGTGCACAGTGCCTTTTGGATAACTGGAAACTCTTCAGAGAACACAAGATAGTGTAGATTTTGCATAGTGAAGCTCGCAGTAGGTGGTTCATTCATGAAATTTGGAACTACTACCAAAGATGGAAACGCTGAAGAAAGGTGGAGATATGTTTTGGAAACCCTAGGCAAAGGAATAGATGAGCATGTTACACACAAACTCAAAAGTGAGAGCAAAGAATCTCATTTGCATAATCACTAAGTTAGGTGGAAGCTCAGGTGGCAGAGACAGTTGCACCAATTATGTAAAAACTCTTTAAAGTTAGGTAACAAAATGACTGAACTAGCTGCGAGAGAAATTAACATTACTCTACTTTCAGAAACAAAGAAAATAATGCATATTCTACAAAACTTCAAGGAAAAAACTAATTATATTACTAGAGGTAAACCCCAAGTCATTCTGGTCTAATGCAAGAGAGCTATAGGGCAAATCTTCAATTATAGAGTCTCCATTGGATAAAAATATCTAAGTAGTCGCCAGCAGTGTCAACAAAGTGAACATATTAAACAACTACTTCATAAGTAAGTGTATACTCTAAAGATGGCACTTTGCATGATTCAGACATTCCTGTTATTAATGAGCCAACGGCTGACATCTTTATTCAACATAATTGAATAACTATACAAGTATGTTTGATCCAAAGTAACAATTCCCCTGGTCCAGAAGAAATACCTACGCACATGTTCAAGGAGTTAGTGCCACAAATTGCCCTATTCCTAGAAGTCATATTGTGCCAAAATTTCCCCCCTCCCACTCTGCAAAAACCACTCCGGTGCCTTGACCAGGATTCGAACCTAGGTTGTTGCGGCCACAATGCAAAGTACTAACCACTATATGACCCCTAATTCCTGGTCACGGCACCATTTTGCAATGCAAGTTACTAAAACTTGTCGGCGTGAGTGAATTGACTGCGATTGGTGGACGGAAACAAGAGAAAATAACAACAACCTTAGCCAGTTTGATTAACTTCAAGTAAGAACAATTATACAACAAACAAGTATCACAATTGAAAACAAGCCCATAGGCTAAATACCGTTAACTTGGTCTATAGAAGATGAACACAAGTCACAACTGCAGCACAGTAGGTCCTTTCTTGTCCGTGGTCAGTTTCAAAAGAGGCCGGGCGCAGCATTGAGAGGCACGGCAGGCGACTGAGGGGAGTCAGCTGACCAAGGCAGGAGCTGGGGGTAGTAGGAGAAATCCTTGTCCTTGTTGATTGGTGGAGGAAATGTCGCTAGCATTGAGTCGATCAGAAAAGAATGCACCACCATCTCTTTCAGTATAAAAGTGAGTTGATTGTCCCATCACAGACAGCGAACGCGAGAGAGCGAAACACAAGACCACAATGCACAAGGGATAGTCGCGATGGCATTTGCATGTTTTTGTGAGTGATTTTTATGGCATAGATGTTTTTGCAGAATGGGAGGAGGGAAATTTTGGCACAATATTAAGCAAATCATTAGCGGAAGATATGGCACCCCATGTCTAGAAAAAAGCTATATTCTCACCAAATTAAAGACAGATATGACCCATGGATTACCAGCCTATATAGTTAACATCACTTTTTTGCAGGTTTCTCTAAAATTATTGCGAGCCATATTGTGATATTCCTAGACAATCAATACTTTTCCCACGGTCTTGCGAACAGCTTCTGGAAGGGTAGATCATGTGAAACCTAGCTTTTGCTCTTCCTTCGTGACATCTTAAAATCAGGTGAATCAAAAAAGCTAATTGACCTGATATTCCTTGATTTAAAAAAAAAACATTGGACCAGGCACCTCACATAAAACCCATGTTCAATTTATTATCTTGTGGGGTAAACCAAAAAACACTGAATAGGATTTGTTACTTTCGAGGTGATCATGTGAAAAATGTAGTTCTTGTTGGCATTAATAACACTGATATGCTTGGAGTGACATATGGTGTCTCAGAAGGAAGCAATAGCAAGGAAGTAATTGGTCCCCTTTTATTCAGTATATGTATCAGTGATTTAAGTTTTTGAATTGGCTGTGAACTAAGATTATGATGCAGTCATCTCCTGCAAAATTGATTCAGATGCAGGATCAGAATTTCTATCATGGAACCTGAACAGCATTATTCCATGGTGCCAGTGGCTGAGGCTTGACCTAAATCTTAAATGGTGCATTGCACCTTCTTGCAGAAGTCATCACACCACCACCATATCTACTTTATGGATGGAGTAAGCATAAAGTCATCAGATGAAGCCAAATATGTTCCTGGGAATTATCTTAACATCAGACTTGATGTTGGAAACACACTTTACAATATGGCATAGCCTTAGATAGCGAAATATCATTTTATCCAGAAATCAATTAATTTTGCCTCATTTTGAATAAAAATATATCACCTTTCCATTGACTCCAAAAATTCAACCCCTTACTCCACTACTTTCTGAGATATTTACCAGAAAATACCAGCCCTTTTACATGGGAAATGGTACATGTATGCACTCCAGAGAGACCTTATTAACAAATGAGGAATTCCCTACACCTAGATCTCGTCAAAAAATCAAGTGTGTAGTTTATGTGTTTCAGGGCCGCCCACAGGGGGGATGTACTGCGCAAGTTGCGCCACAGAAAAAAATTTTGGGAGGAATAAAAAATTTTGGGGGATTTTTAAAATGCATAAAGAAATTCTCTAAATGTAAATATTTTTACACGTTTACTGTAACTTATATAAGTATCGAAACGGTAAATGAATGTCAAGCGTTAAGTGTAGTATAGTAAAATATGGTGCAGTAATAGAGAATCATTCAGCCAGCCGAAAGCTTCTTTTATTTCGGTCGCATCTCTCCATACTCTTCCTTTGCTGCCGCACCGCGCCATTGTCGAAGCCAATGCAACCCTGTAGCATAACTGAGTCAGCGTCCCTCCAGTCTTATTCCTACCACCTCCTCCCAACATCTGCCAATGGGTCACATCACAGTACAGTCAAAAGGCGTAGACTAATGGATCGTGCATACACTGCTTGCTACCTTTTATGATGATTTTTTAACCCCACTTCCTCTTACTTGACAACCGTAGCATTTGTCTCAACCCCTGGTACCCTCCTTCCCTTTTTATAAGTAACTTTGTCTCTACTTATGAAACTTTCAATTCAAAAATATTATCTTATTTTTTTGTAAGTTTATTTTTAGGGATGAAATTGATGAAATGAAAAGGAGGGGTTGAAATTAGGCAAATTAGCAGAGCTAAATGTTATATAATAATGCTATTTTTTGTTTTTTAATTGTAAAACTATATTATTTTATCATAAATATTTGATAATATTGACGTCCAGCGCTCCTCGCCCCCTTTCCCTTCACGAGCACACCCATTTTCTGAGGAGGACGAAGGAAAAGGTTACAATATATATGTACACAGATTCTAAATAAGATCAGAGGTGAAATAAGCGAAAATAAGATCAGAAGTGTACTTTCAAATCCTTGATTCCCTAAGTCTTCAGCTGAAGGATCGGTTTCCAGAAAGTTCTCTGAATATTGTCAAACAAATGACTTACTTTTCCCATGAAGGTTTATTCAAAGTTGTTAAAAATATGGATAGTACTCTAAGGCCAATATTTGTCAGTGACTTGTGTGAGTATTACGGAATCGATGGTGAAGAACTTTGTGAAGAAGTTAATGTACTTAGTCAATTGTACAAAGTTAGCTACCCAAGCATTAATTTATCAAATGTGCTGAACTTGCATGACGACAGTCTGAGCCAATATAATGATGAAAGTGACACCCAAGATTCTTGTGACAACTAGCCTGATGGCCCAAGTACAGATCCTAATATAGCAGAACAAAGATTTCTGGATCAATGGGTCATGTTAGGCTTAATTGGGTCTTATAGGTGTTTATCAAATATTTCTGGATTTTCTTACCTAATGATGTTATACAAGATACTTCTGGCATTGCCAGCATCAAGTTGCTCAGCAGAGAGGGTTCTGAGCAGATTAAGAATTGTAAAAAATGGCTTGTATATGATTGGCTGAGAAGCACCATGGGAGATGTCTGGCTCTCCAACATGCTTGTCCTTTCCTCCGAAAAAGACATTTTACAATCCATTCATAACAGTGAAGTTATGGAAAAATTTGCTTTGTCTAGTGAGCAAAGCAAAAAACTACTACTGTATAAAGGATATCAGTAGTCAAAATCATACCACCACCACCAGTACTGACTTTATCTGTATTATTTTATTATTATTATTTAAGTTTTTTACCCATATAATTTGTAAATAAGAGCTATGAATAATGATGTATATGGGTTCCATTTAATTAAAGACAAATCTTAATTTAAAATATTTGGTTTATTTAGATATCCTTATTTTTGCACATTTCAGTGGTACAGCTCTCACAAAAGCTTATGGCGTTCAGATGTGCAGAAGAAGACGTTGTGGAGGGGTAAAGTTTGGTGGAAGGAGTAGGGAAATGGGACCTAGGGCAAAGCGAAGACATGGCATTTGTGCCATGCATGAGTGCATTAAAAAAAATGGAATTTGTATGATATGGACAACACAAATGCCACGCATCTGAATGCCAAAAGCTTTCGCGAGAGCTGTATATAGCTGTAAGGTGTGGTATAAAGTATCATAATAGTGTCTTTGCAGTAAGTTGACCACCTATTTTGTTAGATACAGGATCCAGCTGTGTAGTTTTAGGAGCACAATATTCAATATATTTCTCATTATTTTTTTCTAAATTCGAAATTTGAAAGAAGCCTTCAGTAACTTTAATAAAATATGAGAACTAAATGATTCTCATTTTTACAGTTTATTCCTTTTTTAAGCATGCTATGGTAACAAATAAACTCTCACATCCTTATGGTTATGAGTAGCATTGTATTAAGTTTTAATTATTACCCCTATACAATCGCAGTTGTTCGCTTAAGATATTATTTGGATTTTCTCAGTTAGTTTTTGAGGGTCTGGTCATTAATCATTGTAGCTAAACCTAACTCTAACTCAAAATCTCAAACTAACTCTAGCTCAATACTAGTAGCTCAAAACTAACTCTAAAAATATGGATATCAAAGTGGTCGACAACGTGTATGATGATTTGAGATTGTATTGCCAGAAAAGTGTTAAAAACAATTTTGTGAAGCTAATAATTAAAAAACTCCCTGAATCCTCCGTTCTCCTCGGCGTTACTCCATACTACCTTGGACAGGCTATGAAATTATAGCCTGGTTAGTAGCTACATACTGGGTGGGTGAAGGGGTGGAGGAGTTGTTAGTTTTGGGGGAATGGGCACCCCTGGTGTGTATTCTCAACTATTTTTGATTATTAATCATCTTGTCACCATTGTAAATTTTTTGGAAATACAATAAACTTTCCATTTTGACAGAGTTTCAAATGTACCACATGAAAAAAATTAGTCAAGTTAATGGCTAATTTAGATATTTTTATTTGATTACTTACAATTTCTGTCATAAAAAACTATTTTATTACCCCATTAATAATGCAATGTTTAATTCGTGTGTCTCACAGCTGGTGAAATTAAAACGTATAATTCTAATATGGTCTCTCTTATGATTAGGGAACTGTCTCACTCGCACTACCTTAAAGAAACTAGGATTTATCAAGCGTACAATAGGAAAATCCTCGGATGAAGAATTTATAGAGAAGTGCTACTTTGCTCTGGTCAGGCCACACCTTGAACACACCTCAAGGATTTGGGACCATGGACAGAAAGATTTAATCCAAAAAATGAATAGAATGCGAAGGAAAGGTGCTCATTTTTGTAAAAACTGATACTACCAAATATAGCATTTAATTGTTTTTAGAAGGATTAGGTTGGGAGAAACATGAGAAAAAATGAGGCTAGGCTTAGATTGGTGAGAAATTCAGAACAGGTGTGTTTTAGCATGACACAGAGAACGTCATTTTGACTCTGAACTTCATCTCTAGGTCTGGTGGAAGCGATAAAATAAGAGGGATACATTACTGAACAGAAAGGCACAAAAATTCATTCTTCCCATGCACAATTGGTGGCTTTAATAAAAACTCAACCCCACCCCTAACACTCAACACTCCCTAAATACACGTCATCATTTCAACTCCCTAGAATGTTTTCCTTCACATCTTTACATGACTGGTGTCCTAACACCCCCTGCCACATACCAATGTGGCGGGTCACAGGGCAGTATGTAGATGCACTTTTCCTTTGAAATCTCTGGAATGGGATCATATGTGTCACACCTCAACTAACATGTCTCATAAAGACTTACTTTTCTCTGAAATTACTGCAAAATTCACCGTTAAATATACATATCTGTATAAGCTCTCCTGAATTTCTCATGTATTTTGACTGAGGAAGGGTTCATGAAGTACTCTTCTGGCTGTCTAAATGGTTTCTGAAATACTCTGTAATACTGTCATCTTTTGATAGCGTCAAATTTGAACTGTCATTGTCAGTTAATATGTATTTAGCATCCTTTTTTTAAACTCCAAAAGTACTCTCGTTTTTTTGCACCAGTTTTGTTCTTTAATTTGTCTGAAATGTATCAGTAAAAATTTTTCTAATAACCCTTCACTTTTTATCAATCTGTTTTTCTGAATGATTCTAATAGATGAGTTTTCTCCATAGGGTGCTGAGCCAAATGAATGGATACCTAGGCCATCACCATGTCTAAGTGAAACACCTGGTATATCTCAGGCATCCTTGCATCATAAACCGGTGTTACCTGGTGAGCATAGTGATATCATACTAAAGGAACTTGGCTACAGTGATAAGGATATAAGGAAACTTGAAGATGATGGTGTTGTTGATATCATGAAAAAAAATAAAGCTAAACTCTAGTGGTGATTCTTGTTGTTGAAATGTTATGATGTATTGATGTCAGTCAATAGTATTTTGATATATTTTTTGCTGTTACGGTGTTTGATATGTGGTTGTTGATGTGCACTTTGTTACATATTGCCTTCTTAAAAAGGGATTCATTGTAATAATAATATATTTTATGGTAATTTTTCATTAATTGTTTTACAATAAATTGCATTTTTTAAATTTGCGTCAGGATTTTTAGGCCAATGATACCTGATTCAAGGTTAAGGGTTCTCTCAGAACATTCTGATGCATGGTCAAATTCCAGTCACCTATGGCACAGTCTTAATTCCTAACTATGCCCATAATGAGTGGTTACATGCATGGAAAACAATGTGGAATTTGAAGTTCTCCATTGACCTAGATTAGCTCGATAACAGGCTTGTTAGTAGGGAAGGATGTGCACAGATAACATTGATTATAAGTTAGGATGAGTTGAATCCAAATGTCGATTCTCAATTCCACTGATTCTCAGGATTAGAATCGATATCGAGCATCGATCGCCTAAATTCGATTCTGATTCCATCGATTCCAGATAGATAAACATCACATCACATCACATTATCACATCATATTTGTCTCAGTAATTTTGGGTGTAGGCTATCAATATGTACTTTTTATCTACCTCAATATGCTGAGGATATATGTGCTATTTGTTAATTATTATACTTTTTGGAGCGACTTAATTGTCTTTGTTATTTTATTTCAGCCTATACTTAAATTTAAATAATAGTCGTTCGCTAATGTATCCCACCTGTTATTAGGAATAAGAATCGATGGAATTGAGAATTGGGAATCTATTTGAAAGAATTGGAATTGAAAAAAAGTGGAATCGACTTATCCCTAATTATAAGCTATGCATATTACTTTACTGAATCAATTCTTGCTACTTGCTGAAGATGCAAGCTTCATGTGTGGACAATTGGCTTTGACTTATGTTAGGATGTAAAATGTTAGGCTTGTGGTATTATCATGAAAGCTTACTGATAAAGCATCTTCTTATGAATACGCTCTATCACTTCAGACTTGGTCTGGTATCTTTGACATATCTATTCTGAAACCATCTAAAGAAAACAAAATTGTGTGATTTATGCAAAGGTATATTTTTTCATATTTTTGCCAAAAATGGATCCTCTAAATCATTGTTTTACTTATATATGTGCTTATAACTGTTGTAGAGATACAGAGTATACCTCATTTGAAAGCTTAGTCTTTTTTAAAGACTGTATCGCTATTTAAAAATTGTTTTTCTTGAATTTTTAAATTTAAAGTATAAAAATGGATCTTATAATTCTTGTAAAATACTCCAGATCATAATGGGACAAAACTTTTCTTTCATAACCTTCACATACTTAACTAACTATCTGAATTAATATCCTGTTGATGTTCATGAGCTAGCTTTAAAAATATTTTTAAAACATTTAAATTTCTCTCATGCCTAGCTCTGTAGGCTGTAGCTAGAGACATGCAGTAAATATGTAAAATGGACTTATACTTGTGGACAAATGGACAAATACTTGTCACAAAAGACATGTATGAACTACCAATTGCTTATAAATTTTTTTATAGTGCTAAAAACATGCTATTTGAAAAATTAACACATTGAGGCCTGAATATGAGACCTTAGCATAGTTCAGGTAGCTGACTTGTGAAGTGCAATGGTGAGAAAATTGCCTATATCAAAGAAAGTGAACTTTGGAAATGGAAGGTAGCATGTCTTCTATGAAATTTGGCTACAAACATTTATTGCTGTGTGCTGGGGATGATGTTCTTGGGAAAATTTACTTATGAAGAACCAGTTTTGCTCAGTTGATTCTGAAAGTTGATTGTAGTCCCATAGCTGGAAAGTTACATCCCCCTGGTCAAAACCCACAGCATTAGCCTCTGGAGCTCTGAGATGCAAGCTGCTTGATGATATCTTTTTCCCAGCATAGTGGAATTCTATTGTTGAAATACAGTCTGTGGCCTGGTTTAACAGTTATATGGATCTTAGAAATTGATTCTTGTACACCAGCTGAAGAGTAGATTAGATAGATAGATTGAGTTATGGTGGAGGTCCCCCGAGGAGGACCTGAGGCACCTAGACCTGTTGGTCCTTAGTGCTGACCTCCTTGTTTGTATCACCTTAAGAGACTGATGGCCTTACTGAAGGCCAGAATGTCCTCAAAATGAGGATACTCCTAACTTCAGCTGGTTCCAGAAAAGGAGATCCCAGGTGCCTAATTCTAGTCCTCATCAGGGCCAGACAGTCACAGAGAACGTGAGATGTTGTCTCGTCCTCTTCTTCACACCATCTGCATCTGGCAGAGTCCACAAGCTCCAGAAGATGAAGGTGCCTCATGACGTGATAGTGTCCAGTTAAGAGTCCCACTATCATACATAGTTGACTTCTGTTTAGCAAAACGAGTCTTCTTGCCCCCGGTTTGGGTTCTTCAATCAGGAGCTTGGCTTCTCTGAGCCCCTGTATGTTCTGCCAGATCTCAGAATGATAGGCAATGCCCCACTTCTTGATCTTTGTTATCCCTGTTGAGGGTGCAGTTGGGATGAAAGGCTCAGGTCCCGTCGGTGAGTGGTTTGAGCCTTCTTTGGCGAGTTGGTCTGCTATCTCATTTCCGGTTATGCCCACGTGTCCTGGGACCCAGAAGAGTTCTACCTTTCCAAGACTATTCAGTGAACTGAGCGCATTGCAACATTCAAGAAGTAGTCTTGACTTGCACCATGGTGACACCAGGGCCTTTAGGGCAGCTTGGCTGTCGGAACATATGTGAATTGGTCTGCCTTTGAGACCTGTTTCCTTTACGGCATGGGCACAGGTCAGCAGAGCATAGACCTCTGCCTGAAAGAATGTTGTGTATGCTCCCAATGAGTTGGCGAGCCTTTTGTGTGGGCACCGACAACAAATGCCAGCTCCTGCTTTCCCTTCCTTCCTGGAGCCGTCGGTAAACCATAGTTGGGCCCCATTATGGAGGTCTTTGTCCCCTTCATTTGCCCACCACTCCCTTTCCAGGAAGTGGATTTTGATGAGTGGGGGTGAATCGATGAGTGAAGCTGTTGTTGTGTCTGAGCCCATCTCAAAGATAGGGCTTGACTCCCTGAGCTCCAGCCATATTTTCCTGTGTCCGAATGGGTTTCCCCTGTCGTTCCACTGTCCCAGTCTCTTGAGATGATATGCTGCTGCCCTGGCTTTGGCTTCTTCTTCCACATTCAGTGGAGCAAGACCCAATAGGGTTTCCAGAGCCAAAGTCATTGCCCCCGTGATGCCCATGCAGGCCATTCTTTGCAGGTGGTTGAGTTTTTTCTTGGCAGTACATTGCCTTGTTTTCCTCTACCAGACTATTGAGCAGTGTAGAAAGCTAGGTTTCACTACTGTAGAATAGATCCAGCTGATCGCCTTCGGTTGAAGTCCCCAGGTTTTGCCTAGGGCTCTCCTGCACGTCCATAGGGAGGCACATGCTTTCTTAGTTTTCTCCTCAAGGTGTGCCCCCCAGTTAAGTTTGGAGTCAGCATCTACAGCCTTAACATTGCTCTTGCCGAGGGTCTCATGCGTTTTCCTACCTCTGTCAGCCAATTGGCAGTGTGCTCATTTGCGCAAGCAAATTCCACTGCCCTGTTTATAAGCCTGTTGGCATCAATAAGTGGGACCTCCTGGTCTGCTGGGACTGTGTTCCACAGCTTCTCAAGCTTTTCGACGGCCAGCTTGTGCCACTCCTCATTCATCATCACCTCCGGATAGGAGATGGGCACAATTGCCATCTTCTTGAGGTTTCTGGCGGCCTGCGCATAAGTCGTCTTTGGTTTCTTGGCATCCTGTGCCAAGTTGGTAGGGGTATCCCTTGGGGCCCTTTCTCTTTTTTGAGGCGCACCTCTTGAGTTCCCAGCGGAGCCCGCCCCCAACCTAGGAGATCTGTCAGTGACGTTGCCATCACCAGTTTTTCCCCCAGTGGGAGGGACCGCAGGATCCCCCGAGGTTGTAGCCTTGTTGGCGCACAGTCTATCTCTCTCTCTTCTCCGTCTTCTCATGGCTGCGCCTCTTTCTTTTTGTTTGGTGGTAAGCCTTTCCATTTTATTCGAGATGCTCCCCAGCGTAATAATGGAGGCTTCTGAGTCCGACCTGGGGGACCCGGGTACTGCGTTGAAAGTGGACTCAGCGGAGCCATTAAACTGTGGACCAGTGGCGGATTAAGGAGGATGCTTAGGGAGCGGCCTCCCCATAATACCGTATAAAATAGGAAAAATGGTGGTCACTATTGGTCCACCACCGTGGACCGTGGTGACCGGCACTGGCCACTTCATTTTACCACTTGGCAGTGGCATTACTTCATTTTAGGCCACTTGGTATCCATGCACTAAGTTTGAGCAAAATCCGACACCCTAAGGGTAAATAGTTGGTTGAATGAAGGTGGAATGACCCATATGTATATGTCCATTATATAGTGTAACACAACTTGCCAGAAGTCATCATAAGATTACTCAAAGGCTCAGTTTGAGTAAAAAGGGATACCTCTGAGAAACTGGTAGGGGTCATTGGCTGATCCTTGAGTGAGTGGTTTTTGAGTGGCCTGTATTCCAATTTGGAACTGGCTCATATTCATTGCTCATCATTTTACTCACATAAATTTTATCAGCAAGAAAAGGATTAGGCCAAAATTGAAGAATCAAGCCAGGTAGCTGATGCATTGCTTTTTATATCAAGTTTGCTTTCAAATTTGCAAACTATTGCATTAAGCCCTAGTTACACGGTACATTAACCCGTATGAGTTAATGTACGAATGCATGAACGCGTGAATGAATGCAAAAATTCATCGTGTAACCACACCAACTTGTACGAATGCGTGAACAGGGAAATAGAACCTGTTCTACTTGGTTCATGCATTTGTTCATGAACTTGTACATGAACACGTACGGGTTAATGCATCGCGTAACCAGGCCTTTAAAGTGTGTGTGGGAAGAGGTAGCATAAGTTTCTTGGTGAGTGTTCTTTGAGTTTAGAATTTTTCCTGGCATGAATTGCCTAAATCATTGGAAGGTTTCACCAAAACCACAGGCATCAAAGTGCTTCATCTTTAGGAGTTGTTTGCTTAGGGATTAATCCCTTTTACTTCGTTAGGGTGCCGAGTAAGATAATTATTTTTTTACTTTTGATTTCTCATATATTTGTTGACTTTGAAAAGAAACCTTAGCAGGGGCAGGGAATTTTAATTCTTACTCATCAGTGGGCGAGTCTAAAAAAGGAGGAGATTATGTTAAAATGTGCATCGGAATAAAATGAAACTGGGAGTAGCAATGTAGAACACACTGCTATAATCGAAGGCTCAGATGTGAAGGATAGCTGATTAAAACAGAATTTGATATTTTACGCCATTAAACCGTGGACCAGTGGCGGATTAAGGAGGATGCGTAGGGAGTGGCCTCCCCGTAATACCGTATAAAATAGGAAAAATGGTGGTCATAAGGTATACCAATCAGACTCCCGTAAGTTGCAATCAAAGACCTCTCCCTAAGAAAAACAACCTTAATCCGCCTCTGCCTTGGTCGGTGGATTTCAACGTTTCAACCCTTGTAATTTTTAATGCAGTGGCTCACGCAACGCGAATGGCTTCTTTGTCGCACGATAGATGAAGTAGATACTACTGACTTCCCGAACCAAGAAATATGAAACTGTTGATGTTTACCAATCAATCTCCTCAGGCGTGTCCTGAGGATATCACATTCAGTATCGAATCGAATGGGACATCAACCAGTAGTTCCTTAGTCGCTAGAGTGGTATCACACACGTAGCATTTCTTCTATGTTTAGCTCACGGAGTAGGATACTATCAACATTTTCATAAATTAGAACACTTAGAAAAGAAAACTAGTATATTGGATGGATAACTTCATAGAAATAAAGAGAAATGCCGGAATGTTTCCTGTAGTCAATTGTACACCGTGTTACATTCATCGCACTTAAGTCGTTTCCTACACCTGGGAAACAATTCTACGCGTTCACACTTCAAGCGAATATATTCCCAAGTTAATATATTTAACTTGTTTTGGAAAAGAAGAAAATGATTACCTCATGTAAAAGGAAGTAAGCTTACCTTGGGTACCTTGAAAAGGCTTACATCCTTCAATCCATGATCCCGGTTGTATTTTAATGTGGTCCGGTATCCACTGGTACATCCCGGCACAAAACACGTACTAGTCATTTCAATGTTTAAAGCAAAGTCTTAAACTCTTCGCAGTCAAAATCAACACAGTTCCGAATTCACCTCCATTCTCCACCACGCTAACTTCAGGAAAGAGTGGCTGCCGGCTACTTACAGCGCCTCTATCGGAAAGTTGAAAACCTCTTCCCTTGCTTACCATCCGGGCTCTTTTCCTCCCCTTTTTCCCTATCCCGATCGTACTCCTTATCCTACTCCGTGGTTTAGCTTCTGCCGTTGAAGGGGGCTGCATGCCGTGCAACAAGGCCAGGTCGAAAGGTTCGCCAGGTTGGTGCCGACTGGATTATAAGGGTCATTTCCCCAAAGAGCCTTAGAGGTAATGAAGCCTCGATTGGGTCGGCGAATAGTATTGTCATGGCTACCTGAGGAAGGACTTCCAGGTCGACACCGCTGCATAGCATTTTGCAGTAGTTTTTCATCGCCACTCTTCGAAGCAAATATGGGTCCGTTGCCAATGGGGAACAAGAAAATTAACATTTCGCTGCGCGATGCGGAAATTATTTTAGAAAAGTAGGTAGGAAAGTGCTGACGGTTTGCTTATACTGTTATAAATGAAATTGATAAAAATACTATTTACTTTTTCTATGAGAAAGATGACCTTTCCGCTGTACACTCTTGACGCTCTCACCAACAAACGGTTCTCGAACATAAAAAAAACTGCAGGGAATAGTCGTCGTACATAATTTTCCGAATCAGTAAACTATAATGTGTTTTATTTGAATTCAGCAAGTTTATATTTGTTTACATATCGAACTGAAGAAATTGGATATATCAACGGAAAAAACGGTCGCCTGCAAACTGTATTATCCCATATATGCTATGCATGAAATTTTGTAATAACAATGACTATTTTTTATTGAAAAATCAAAATCTTTGCATTGATAAGGAAGACAATGAAGTTTTGACTGTATCAGAATTTGTTTTCGCCATAGTATAAGATAAGAGCTTGGGGATATAATTGTATTCTAAGATATTAATTTTATTTTCTGGATGATATAGCAATCTGAACGAAGTAAAAATCAATTAATTTTGACAGTGAAACTTTCAGCGTACAACCCGCAGCGACGAAGAATGAAGATATGAGCCTAATTATAGGCCTTTCTGTTACATTATGGAAAAAGGCGAAAACATGATTTGTAAATTCTGAACACGTGTCACTCTGAGGGACTCTCTCAACAGAGTTACCTTTGGGAGGTGTCGTATAAAGTCTGCGCGAGAGTTGTGCCTCTTTTCGTAAAACATTGAAAGTGTGCGATTAAATTTTTTGCTGAATTTCTCAGCGTGACGTAGTGGAAGGAAAATATGAATTGTTTTTGTCGTTTGATGCCACCGAGTATTTTGAACCAATAACACAGTACATTCGAAAGCCTCAAGATGCCCGCAGCTGTAGTAACTGAAAGCCTCCGCTGGTGAATAAATAATGTCTTCTGAAACTAAAAATCTAGAAACCTGTGAGGCTTGATGAGGAATTAAATGCATGATTGTTTTGTAAGATCGTGAATTAGAAGGAAAGCGCGTAAAATGTTTGAAAGAGTAGCTACAACTATACCAATATTTGAAAATACATCAATATTGATTTTCCCTATTACTCTGTAACAATGATACAAATTGTCACGGTTCGCAACGGGCATGGCACGGACTATGAGACAGGAAAATGATGTTTACTAATGAGACAATATAATTAGTCAATTAGCCTTCTGACAAATACTCTGTTTCTACTATTACCCTACCTTTTCATCAGGTTGCAGCCGCTGGATGAGGAGAACTGAATAGTATTACACGATAAGAACTAGTGATCTATCGACGGAAATATTTTTTGAGAAATTGGACAGCAGATTTTTTAATCCAAATATAATCAAATTAAATACTATTGAAATTAATCTGGTCATTTCAGTCGTGCGCAGTTTATTGAGTGAACCCATGTGCTTCGTCGTAATCTGGAAATTGAGAACTGTATCACGTATAACTCTCATCACCAATTATGACACTTTCCAAGCTTATCCGTGGAAGAATTTTCCTCAACTACAACATCAACAGCCCTCAATATTAAACATCATCTCACATTATTAGAAAAATGTAATATTTTAGACGGAAGGTGAAGAACTTTACCTCTTTATGATTCTCATCACATAAACTTAAAAGAACTCTGTAAGGACTAATTCTTTCTCAATGAATACTGAATGTGAACTATTCTCGGGTTACACCCCGGGTCAACATTTCTATTCCATCCAACATTTCGATGTAGGACTCGCTCATCGCAAGCATGGCACCTGGTGATGACGAGCGAGGCGCCCTTCGGAGCGTTGGATGAAATGGAAATATTGACTCGGTGTGTAACCCTTGAATGGTTTACTTAAATATTCAATATTAAACCAACTTAAATATTCAATAAATATTCAATTTTTAACCAACCGCTATCATTGAATAGTAATCGACTGCGAAGGTCGTCAATAAGACACCTGCACCTCTTCTTGATTTCAGAGGAAATGAAGAGGAAATAAAATTCTACTATTAGGTCCTAAAAGAAGAAGGCTGGGGTTTGAATCCTTATAGTTAGCCCTATTTAGCAAAGTCAGCCAAGAGTTACTGCAAAAAAATAACTGAAATTGATCTTGAATTCTATTTTCTTGCTGATCCTTAATGCCCTTTCCTTCCATGGAAGGTGGTTGAAATCATGCATGCAGTAAGTATAAGGTATAGTTTGTGATGGTGTACCCGAGCTGGAAAGCGGCCTATAGAAATACATGGGTTTTGCGCTGGGTAGGAAAAACAAGATAGAACGTTGGAGGATGTGTGTTACGGAAGGTGACAGCAAAAAGGAGATTTAGTAAGAAACTGAGAGCAAATATAAGTGGATGGAGTAAATAAAAGAGGAGTTGGAACGCTGATGTATATCTTATGAGGAAAAATAATTTATTGGAAAACAAGGAGGGAAATGAGGATATTTTGTAGTTAGCCGTACTTTTAATAATTAGTTACACAAACGGATGTTCTTATTGGTAAAACTTGTGTTCAATTGATTAAAATCGGCAGTCCGAACGAGCCTGTCATTAATCTTTAGGCATGGTATGGATGATAACTAATTAAGTAAATAGTAAAGCGTATGACTGTATTTAAAGCGGATACGTTAATTAAATTTGGTATTTAAATAAATTGTGCCCTCTATATGGTGGTACAATAGGAAAATAGTTGCAGCAAAACTAGGGATAATGTAAATAATCATTTTAATCACTACGACTCTATCATCGATAATTCAGAAATCCAATGAATGATGAATAAATGAATAATAAATGATAAATATTTTTTTAACATTGCAAATACCTATGGCCCACGAGGGTATCGTTTGGTAACGCTGATATTTATAAGCCTTCATTCAATGGTTGGCAGGAGTAGAACTCTGGAGGGAGGGATGATAAACAAATAAAACGAAAGAGAGTGTAAAAAGAGGATGGGGCAAAATGGAGGAGAGAAAGAGTGGAAGAGAGACGGAAGGAGGGAGAGGGAAGAGGAGAGGGAGGTTAAGTCCTGAGCCCGTGGGAACGAAACTGTGGTATCGGTCAGCGCCGACATCTTGGACGGCGATCGTTTTTTGTTTCCTCTTATTTTCAGCGCGCTCATCTCGACGCCTCCCGCTCTTCTTTTTTTCTCCCTCTCTCTCCGCCGCTGTCCTTTGGATACTTTGCATTCTCGGAGAGAGGAGCTGTCCTCTCTCTCTCTCCCTGCTCTTCCCTTTCATCCTTACCTCCCCCTCCGTCGCCTCCCCCCGGAGTTTCTGCCCATTCCCTCCCTTTCCAGCTCTCAATTCTCCTGTCCCACCCCATTCCATCTCCTCTTTCTACTCTTCCTCTCTCGCTACCTGCGATCCCTACCGTCTTGATGGGGTCGCTCTTTCCCTCCCGAGCATATTCCAAATTCCTCGGCACTGAAAGGGGGAGAAATTGAAAGGGGAGGATGGGGTCAAGGGAGGGATGCGTGGGAGGGTGTGGGGAAGGGTAGAGTGTCGAGGAATGAGATGAGTAGAAGAGGAAGAAGAGCAAAACAGATACTCTGGCAATATACCACACCGAGAAGGGAGCAGAGGAGTTATGGCGGCTGCCGCCAGAGTATAGGTATATTCGGTCTAGGCAGTATGGGCGAGATATCACCACATATTACATTTAACGAATTTGACCGCATTACGAAGAGAAAGATTTTACCCATCCAGTGATATGAAAATGTTACCTAAACTTCGAGGTAAGTATCAGTAATGATATGGAAGCCATTTTCCATATAATATTTGCTTCAGAAGAACAGCTTTTAAAAATTAGGAAATTCTCACGCAAGGATGACACCAGTAATAGAACAGTATTTTCTTATGTATTCCACCTTATTTTTAAAAGTAAATTCATTATTCATTGTAGTACGTTTTTACAATAACTTCCAAAAATATTCCATTTTAAAGGTGTTTTCACCGTGCGGTGAAAAATATACAATTAAAGTAAAATTCTAAAAGGTGGACATGTTCAAATTCAAATTCTGATTAGTTCAGTCTTAAAAAAAAAACAAATTATTGGTGATTAATATTGCTGAATTTACTTCATCCGTCTTACAACAGCTAGCTTTAAAGAAATAAAATCCCAACATGGTCTTCATTATAACTAGAGAAAATTCCAGCTCAAACTATTAGAAACGAATGACGGGACGAGGGCGTATAGCGGTATGAGGCATGTGAAGATTGCCATCAAGGACTTTCATTTTGCCATTTTGGCTTTATAAACTCTGCAGCTGATTCCAAAATGCAAATCAATCATTAAAAGTATCAACAAAGCACACCTGAAACACAGAACTGCTTTTTTGAAAGCACCCGCACAAACCGTGACATCAACAGCGACACAGATATTACTGTAATTATTAAACCGGCTGACAACATAGTTATACCTTGCAAAGATAAAATAAAATAATTCTACTCGATTAACAACAACAACAAGTCCTTAGATCCTACAAGTGTGCCCAAGGAGTCAGCCCCGCATATGGCACCATTGCTAACAATCGCGCTTAACAAGTTCTCCTAATAATATGAAGGTAAAGTACCATAAAACTAGAGACTAGCTTGTGCAGTTCCAATTTTGAAAAGAAAACAAACAAGGTCCAGTAAAAAATAAAGAGGACAACTTTTACTAAAGCCACTAGATTTATTAAAAAACGACCCAGGTTTTGATGTGCATCCGTATCATCTTCATGTAAATGAAGGCCGATGTGCAGGCCTTATATAGTAAACATTACCAGGTGATGAGGGGGGTAGATACGAAGGTGAGGGGAGGGGGATACGAAGAAGTAGGAAAAGACAATACAGGAGGAGGGTGGTCGCGGGAGGGTAGGGGGGGGGGGCTAGGAGGACGAAGAGGAGGTGATTAAAGCTTTGAGGATGGGGGAACAGGCTGGGAGCATACATTCATTTACAAGAAATTTATCACAGTCGACTTGGTTTTTGAAAATCTCTAGCTGTTCTAAAGAATTCAGCTTGCGTCTGTCATTAGTAAAATGTAGGGGTGTCATGGTAAAATCACTTTTATGTTCGTGGGTTAAAAGATGTTTGGCAAAGTTGCTTCCGTTAAAATAAAAATTTCTAAAATCCATTTTATGCTCCATTTGTCTAATTTGAAAATTTCTACACGTCTGCCCAACATACTGTCCACCACATTCATTACATTCCATTAGGTATACACCACTTAACTTCTGATGTTTAATCGGGTACTTGCAGGTCACTAACAGTTTTTTCACACTATATGGTGTTTTAAATACCACTTTATAACGGTCCTTCGGAAAAAATTGCGCCACTCGAGAGGAAATCTCCCCAAAGTAGGTAATTGAACGCCATTGTCGAACGGGGCTTCAGTTTTGTTATACAAACTGACCACGGCTCTTTTCCTCCTATTCTTGCGAATTAATTTGTCTATTAGTGAAAGTGGATAGCCGTTATTCACTGCAGTCTGTTTGATGGTTCGGTATTCTTTTTCAAACTATGAGTCGTTCAGGGGAATGTCGAAAAGGCGGTTAATGAGGGCGTGAAAAGCGGAAAGTTTTTGCGAGTAAGGGTGTCTCAAATCAGCAGGTATGACATGGTCGGTATTGGTTTGCGTCGGTATGGTCGGGGTTTGCGGAAAATCGAAAAATGAAAAAATTGAAAACTATCTCCCTTCTTCAATATGTGTAACCAAACTGCAATGCCGAACAAAAAGAAGTGACTGAAGGCAGTAGTTCGGATATTGTGTGGGTGTCATTCAATGTACCATGTGGAAGCGAGATGGGCCCCATTTCATCTCTGACTCATAAGACGTCAACTCTAAAGTTAGTATAGCTTTGGTCATCTACCGAGAAGTCGCGAAAAAATAGGGCTTAAAATCCCCCTCATCAGACCTTAACAACGTTAATTCACGGTATCTTGAGTGTTTGGAGAGTGACGGCCGGAACTTAATCTTAAAAAATGTCCTGCACTACGTCTTTTACGAAATTAATCCAATCAATGCCAGATATATCAAGTGAGGGGAGCAGATTTTAAAGAGTCAGATGAAGTCCAATGCCTGGTCGTCTCCGTAATTTCAATTTAACCGGAGGGAAATGGTGTGATGGGTACGAATGTAAGATGCACCCAAATAACTAGATTACAATAGGAATTTATAAATAGCTACCAAAATTGTTTTTATTTTCGCTATTTTTGTTTTGGCGAAATCACAGTAATATGGCAAGCAAAATCTTATCGGGATGCATCAGAGATGCCCAGAAGTGAGAAATTTCGAAGGAAGAAAAGTAATAAAATGAAAGTGGTAATTGAAGGCGATGGGATGTCCGAAGCCGCAGGTAAATGCTTGTGGACCCGAGAAAGGGAGGCGAAACACAAGAGAAACGATGAGGGCTCACTGAGTATGGACAGGGAGCGAAAATAAAAATCTCTCCACCTGGATCTCGTGCGGCTTGGATCACTGCGAGTTCCAGCCCGTGCTAAGTGCAATGCGAACATACTTCTAATTACCAGTAAAGTGCGTTGGATTGAAGAAAAAGGGTTGGCATTTTTTGGAGTGGCGAAGAGTTGTGTAAATACTGCGTTTGCCTGGAGAAAATCATGTGGGAAACTACTGTTTTTGTTGCGTGTGGGAGTGTCCATCCAAAGGAACTCTTAATTAAACATTTACACTCTAAATAGGGAATATCCCGATTTTAATACTCTCAGACACGAGATATAAATACCATCTGGCAGTTAATAACACTGCCTTGGACAGAGTTGGACGATTACGCACAAACTCGGGTTGGCACGTTGGCCCAGAACCGTATGTTATCAAGAAGGCTGTAATGGAATGTCAAATTAGCGAGCCTAATTAGGCAGTGTTCAAAGTGAGTTTTAAAGCATTGATCAGTCCCTTTCATTACGACACTTCTTTTCTAGAGAGTTTCCTAAGCCAATCCAATGGCGGATCTTGTGTTCTTGCGACTAAACACTAAAATTTACTTTACAGTCGGACAGAATGAATCCATAAACTAGGACTACCGGCCCAGGAGAAATACGATCGGCGTTCTCGATTGGCAGCTGGGAATCTATCGAATATCCTGGGTATGCAAAGAAAAAGTTAGTGATGTTGTTACTTAACCGATTTCGATTGTCGCCCATCTCCACCTGCCCACTACCCTGCTCCACCACCCTGCCCACTGTCACAGGGATAACCCGCCGTAATGGCGGGTGGAGTGGGTGTCAGAGGTAGCCGATCGACGGACCTCATTTGATTGAGGCACGGGGGTTAGGGAGGAGGAACGGGGCTGAATGAGGGGAGGGGAGAGAACAGGAGGAGACATGGAAGGGGCAGCTTGCGAAGGTGAGGGGAGTGAGAGGCTGGCAGATAGGGAGGGACCTCCACACCGTGTCTGAGGCGCGGACGGTCTGCCCACGGAGAAAATAGTAGGGCGGGCGAAGGCAGAGGAGGGCTCTCACCGCGCACGTATAACATGGCACGGTAGACACGAACATCCGATCAGCGGCGGCGTTCCTTATGACCACTGGGCGTCCTTTCCCACGGCGGGAACGCTGGACCGGTGAGCGCAGAGGGAAGATGCTGCGGGGGATGCTGGGGGATGGAATGGGAGGAGCGGAGCGGTGGGTGGACGGAAGGGTTGGCGTAGTCAGTGGCTGAGCAGCAATGGGAAGGGATTGGACCCGAGAAAGGGAGGCGAAACACAAGAGAAACGATGAGGGCTCACTGAGTATGGACAGGGAGCGAAAATAAAAATCTCTCCACCTGGATCTCGTGCGGCTTGGATCACTGCGAGTTCCAGCCCGCGCTAAGTGCAATGCGAACATACTTCTAATTACCATATATTTCTCAAAGATCCTATTTATTTCCCCTTCTTTCCGTCTAATAGCATCTTCTAAATACATCGCCAATCATGGATCTTTTTCCTTCGCTAAATATTTTCATGTTAAACCAGAAACACCTCAAAAGTGAAATATTTTTTCCTTCTTTCCTCCATTGATCTTAATTTATGAATTTTATGTCATGGTTATGAAATTATGTTGATTGTAACTGCAGTATATAAATTGTTTATTAAACCAATGCGAAGGAGATAGTATCTGTTTTTGGTTGTCAAACAAATAAAGAACAAATAATATATAAATTTTATGATGAATAAACGAATTAATGATTAAATAAATATTGAATCTATTTAGTCTGTTCGGGCAGTTTGAGAAAGCTAATAAACAAGTCATAATTTTCCCAATTTTTGGGCTCTTCATTTGCTCACATTCTCAATGCTGTGTCTGGGGATGACAAGAATACTTTGAGATCAGGAGTAAAATTTTCAGATGGAGAAAACTTGCACTGAATGTAGAGCATAGGATACAGCACTGTTGTGTATACATCTTAATTTTTTATCACTTAGGCATGTTTTTAGTGAAAATAGTAATTTTTCAACTAGTTTTTTTTAAAGGCGGAATTTCTCAAGGTTCTGTTACCAAAATAATGTTGACTCCAACTAATGGAAAATACCCATTTTAATCAATTCATAAGTACCCGTCAGTAAAATTAATTATTTGAGAGTTACTACACGTATAAAATATTTTCAAAGAGGTTGCAATACATATAAATGATTTACTCACGCTAACGAAGGTCCTGAATGTAGGTCAATCAGCCAAGAACACCTCGACACTTATAATTTTTAATGTGGCGTATGTAAAACCTGAATAGTCTTATTCAATAATTAAGTTCTTAGGTCATAAATATCAACAGTAACAGAAAGCAATAAGAGACAACCTCAGTTGCAAACTGCATTTGTGTGTTTCTCAGTTTTGTAGGCTCTTTAAGACAGAAAACTCTCATTCGCCATGTCACAATATCCCAGAACTCTCAGTGCCATCTCAAAGTCGCGGTTTAAATCAAAATATGACGTAATAATGGCAGCAAAATCGGTTTTCAAATATGATGGGATATCAAAGTCACTGTAATAAAAGCGGCTTGCTCAAAGCAAAACCTCACATACTTCAGAAATCATCTCCAAATGGGGAGACTAAATCATCCATGCCATGCTTGTAGGAGAAAGGAGGTTTCCTCAATGGAACTAAACTTGGGATTGAATCAAGATGCAGGGTAGGGGAACTGAAAATGGAATGTTTGGAATTTCTTTGATGGTAAGAATTTGCTATGAAAATTCCTCAATGGATTCAGACTTGCTAGATCGAGGAATGAGACATCTGCAAGGGAATGAAGCCATAAAAATGATTGGAGATATCTGTATCGAAAATAACCAATAATGTCACTTACGATTGCTCCCACTTAATCCAAATGACCGCCACATTGAATCACGTGGGAAACAAATGTCGGAATCACCGCTTTAAACATAGCTCACGCTCAAATGCGTATTTTCGATTCAAATGTAGAAGTCGTTCATTTCGTGCTACGTACGTGCAGTTTATTTAGGTAGCATTAAAGAAAATACTCGAAAATGGAGGATCGAAGGTAGGACTGTCTATGGACTTAAAGTAATATTGGTTCTATTACTACATTACGTATATTCGTACGAATGACGGTGGTTAAAACATTTGTATAATTATCTTGGAATGTAGACTTTTTTCCTATTTTCCTAGACTCATGCTATCATCTATAAGAAAATAATAACATTGCGGGAAATTATACATTATTTTACGAAGTAACTAAATAGTTTCATGAATCTCCGAAAGTAGAGTGTACTCCGAAAGTACCTTACGAAATTATCATTACCTTAACGCTTCTTTGATCAGTACTTTGGTCATAATAACCTCCATTTGTGACGTTTATAAAGTATTTGAATATCAATTCCCAGCCTAATCCCTCCTTCTGTTGCGTGGCACTTTCTATGCACTCGTCGGAGTTTCCAACGAAGCTTGCGGCTTTCCTTTGTGTTTTATCTACTTCGAGAACTGAATCTTTCAGTGCAGGGTCCCAATTGCTTACGACACGTTCTAGGTATGGCCTAACTGGAGTTTTCAACGAAGCGTGCAAAGAATTAGCATCTCTCGTTCACTTTTTCATCGGAAAATCTATCTCCTAGTGGCTTGATAAACCCTATTTTCGTGAGCGTAGCCCCGCAAATGCTTCAAAAGTGTTCTGAAGTCAAGGCGATTCCCAGGTATTCGACTAAACCTGACTCCTTTATATTTACCCCTCTCTCTCTTTATAGATGGAGAGTTGGCGAGATTTCTTTCGTAAGAAGTGTTTTGCAGTGGATTTAAAAAGGTGGATTTCGAGTCCCTATTTAAAGCACCACGAGTGAAATAGAAAAAATTATTTAGGAGCTACCATTTATAAGCTTAACTTCTTATTAGAATAAAGGAGGATTTCCGCGAAGATCCATTTAACAAAGGTAATGGCAAAAGATTTGGGCGTTTAAAACCTAAATGCTTCGATTATGGGTTTAAATGCGGCTTCCGTTGTATAGAGCCTCTAATGTTACAGCGATGTTGATTTAAGTGGCAATCAACCATGCCGGGAAAAACTTTTAAATACCCAGTTCCGCATGGTCGTTTTTGCTTCCAAATCCTATAAATGATTGTAATAATATGAAAAAACTCATTCTTTATAATAGCATGTTATAATGATTACAGAGGTTTCTTCAATAAAATGACAATTTTTTGCTTCCTTTGCGTAAAAACGGCAAGGCGGCAAGTAGTTTGACAGCTGTTTTGGTTTTATGGATCCGGAAGTAAGTAATAATTGTTTTCGAATGCGATGAATAAACTAATTTCACAAAAATTTATATTGAGATGTTTATTTCATCTAGAAGTTGGAGTAAAACGATGAAAATATGTACTTGATTCATATAAAACTTTTTGCAGAGATACATGGAAAAATATAAAAAAATTTATGTAAATTCTATCGGAGGTGTTTAAAAAAATAATATTACTGTATAGTATGCATATATTATCCATGATTATTAAGCATCGGTAATGGTAAATTTATTCGTCACTGGCACATTTGATGATCTTAAATAACAAAAATATTGTTTTAATAAATTGCAAACTTAAAAGCATAATTAAGTGCATATAGTGAGATAAATTATCTGCTTTTGGTAACTGTCCTATACTGCCGAATGAGAATGGATAAAAGCTCGTGCAATAGTTCTATTCATATACACAAGACAATTTGCGAGGGATCTGCAATACTTCGAGAACTAGCGGGGCAGTTGAATTTAGCCATGTCTATGACCACGAGGTTGAAACTCATCGCTACCATCGCTACCACCTTGGGGACGGAGTGACTTTGACATTACACTTGACTAATTTGTACTTAAGATTTGCATCTTTCTTTTCCTGTCGTAGTTCATGTTATTGTTTCCAGTTTCCAAATAGGTAACCGGAATAGGAACAAGATTTTATCCTTAGAGGATGAATGTTTAGAAATACTTTTTATAATCATTAATATGTTTAAAAATGAAGAAGGCATACAATTCCGCAATTTAAATTACTTTACTCTCTTGGAAAAATTATGTAATATCTTATGTTTAGCAGAAATACGGTATTGTTGAAAGATACCATCATATGATCCCATTCATTGAAAACTATCCCCTGTGCATGAAACTGATATTTATTTACCGCAAAAGTCCAACGTAACGATTGTAGCGAATGTTTTCACTTAAAGATATATCAAAAGGTATACTCAATCACAGAAACCGAGATAAAGGCCTTTTTGTGGGCTAAATATTGAGAGCAATCAAGAGACAACAAATGAAACTCTGTTGAATAATTGTGCATGAAATGTTAGGAGTTGTATGAAGACCCGAGAGCTCACAAATAGGAGCGGGGATTTGATCACTGAGGCCCATCCCCTATTCCACCGCCGTAATTTTTCTTGAAGGAAGAAGAATAGAACTATTCCGTCGTGATCTTAAGGGAACTTCAACAGTTAATGGTATGGCCAAACAGCAAACTATAGCAGTCGAATACATATCATATTTCAATAACTCCCGCTCTTGAATGATGCAGCTTTAATCAACACTGATGAATTGGACCGGTTCGATACGATGTGATTGATCGTCCCTTCGGAAGAGTCGCCCAAATATCGATTAACATAAAGGTTGATGAAGGATGGCCCACGGAAAACACTGAATTGTAGTGGGTGCATTGGAAGGAGGTCTTGTCTGTTAGTAGGAAGATGGGGAATGAATAGCAAGCGGGAAATCAACGTGGAGAGAAGGTTAAGGCGAAAATGGATTGGAGGTGAGACAGAAACGAGAAAAACCATTAAAGGCTTTTCCGGAAGGACTTGACTCAACATCTACAAAAGCCATCTCATTTCTTTGTGAGAGGAGTGGCTCTTGAGCTGAAGTAGTGGCGGAGGGCTAGCTCATTTTTAACCACCCCAAGTCGAGAGCCATAAGGTGGCTGTCGCTACTTCCCCCCTCCATTCCCCCAGAAGCTCCTTCACATTTCACCATTATGTATCGTCATGTGGCACATAATTTTCCGTTCTCGATGAAGGTAACCTGTGCGGTAACTTGGAGCGTCGTCTTACTGAACAAAGGGTATCTCTCTTCAATGCTCTCTATTACTTCAACATCTACGTAGAACCCTGCAAGCTACCTCTTGAGTGTGAGGCAGAAGTTAAATAAACTATGACTAATAATACACTCGCAAATTCTTGCATGTCTCAAGTAGTAGCGAAGGTTGATGGCCACATTTGGTTCCTTGAGCCAAAACTTAGAAGTGAGGCGTTGCGGCGGGGGAGATCCGTCAGATGCAACCATTGGCGGGGAAATCTGTTTAAGTGTACATCTACCTCGCACATCGGCGTATGTATTAGCCTCGCACGAGAGAGACATCAGGCCTGCATGGTAGCCGACCACCTCTAGGATAGTTGTTTACACGATTATGAAAGTTATTGTAATGTGTATTGAAATTCAAAGTAAGAAAATTTGGAGTGTTAACAATCCGAAAATAAATGATCGCACCATGAACCGGAAGTGCAGTTTCCACACCACCAAACCATTGCCACGCGCACAAATGAGGCAAGAGGTGAATTTTCACCAACAGGCACTGCTCTATACTCTGCAATATACCTACAGTCGACCGCCGAAGGCACATGGGTTACTTGAAACTACTTCCTTGGTGGTGTGCAGACTTATTAACGCTGTATGGTATTTGTTAAAAAAAACCGTTCTTGTATATTTCTGGCGAATGGTGGAAGGGGTGCCTCTGAGGTTTTCCCTCCATTAACTAAGATATTTCCTTCTTCTCCTAATGAGTGTAGCAGACTCTCTACAGGCAACTGAGATAATAAAGCACTAAACCATAATTCAATTGATTTATCTCATTAGTTTAAGACGTCTATGGTCCCTCATGGGCGATTTATAGAATATAAGTAATTTCAAATTCTTGCAGTGGAGAGTAACCCGAGGGGCCACCACCACTTCTTCTGTATCACAACCTTCTTCTTCTGAATTGTATGCGTCTATAAATTCAGTTCAATAAAGGGGTGTCAGTGCGAAGAGAGTGATGCAAAATTTGAACAGATCTTTCCGACACTTAAATTCCATAGCCACTAATATAGTATGGCTGAAACAGTAATAGCATGGTTGAAACAAATTTGGCATAGCACGGATAGGAGCTGCGGCGACTAGTGACCATTTTGGGCCTGGGTGAAAATTTCTTCGCCATATCTCTCGCGATGCTGATATGCTAGCAAGCTGACTTTGGTGCCACACGACAGATCTAGCCTAGATATGCGAACTTAATCCGAGAACATGACTTGTTATGATATTTACATTTTTAACTATACACCCATCAAGTTTAACATCACCCTTTCGGGCTGGGCTCAGTGAAAGAGCTTGGTTATTACTGCTTAGCCCAGGAACCTCCATCTATTTTAGTAATTTCTTCCATACTACAGTGATCTCTGCTCAACAGTGACTTCTTTTGCTTCTGTCATGCAGCGCTTTTTACAAGCTATCCAGTTATTAAGATACCAATTCTACCTCTCTCAAGAGACTCTACGACGATGGGCGCAGCCAAGGGGAGGCAGAGAGGGGGGAGGGGGGGCAGACCCCCTCTTGACGAGATATTTTATACCAAATCTGTTATACGGAGCCGGACAGGATGATGTCCTGCCAACTCCCCCCCTCGGCATATATCTACAGCTACGGATGGATGTCCTGCCCACCTCCCAGAATAAATTCTGGCTACGTCCATGTCTACTACCATAATCACCCAAGACTTCCTTAGTCTACCCCATCCTCTTATATATCTCTGTTTAATTATTCGGTTCTCATCCATTCTCTCGAAATAGTCATACCAACGAAACATGTTCATTCATGATTGCCTAACACCGGAGTCTTCAATTCTTATTCTCTCATAACCCACTCATCCTAATCACTTACTTTCACCGCAAACACTCACAGGTGTCACATTCTCAATTCATGCAGCTTTTATTTTTCCTTATCCCGGTATACTCAGGTTTCTCTTCCATACATTCAATTAATTGGAGGTGAACAATGTTTATGCCTCTGTTTTCTCTTTCTTAGAAAAACACTGATTCCTTGACTGGCTCAAAGTACTATCGATAAGTAATATAAGTAATGGTAGCGGGCGTGACTTCGTGGAAATCCTTCATAGCCAAGATGTAATTTCTTCAGACGCTCCTACTATCGATAATATTCCTTTCAGCATTTGCACGCCTCCGAATCCTATCATCCTTTTGGATCCTTCTCTTGATCGGTATAGCTCAATGGATGCTGTGCGGTGTAAAAGGACCTTACCAGACTTCTTACGCTCAACTTATTCTGTTTAAGTATCTGAACATCTATGAGGGTGAGGATGAAGGATATTTCACCGCACTGAGTTTGGAGGTAAGGAAGAATAAGGACTTTTCACGGTCGACTTTCCTCCTTCCACTGGGGATGAACAATATCCAGGAGTTAAAATCTCTCAAGTAATGGTATCTGTTGCATTCCTCTTTTACCTCCCAAAATCCTTATGTTAATTTAGAGGTTCATTTTAAGCAAACAGGTTCATTGAATGGTCCATGTATTTTATTTTAAAAATGGTAAATAGTTTTAAGGATCACTTTTTTGTGATGTTTTGTGGTAAAGATACACGGGTGAGGGAGACGAGAGAGTGCGAATTATCTACATAATGCGATTTCACTATTTTATGCTGCTGATATAGAGGTGAAATTGAAGAATTAAGACCAAATAAAATACAAACTCTAACGTAGCTAAATTTGCAACCACCGTTCTTTTTCCTGATTCTTTTCGATTCCAGATTTTTATTCAGTATCTATGATCCATCTGACCCACTTTATGCGGCAAGTAAAACTAAGCAATTAAAACTCTGAAAATAGAAGTGATGCATTTCAATGATTTAAGGGCATTTTTCCCCTTGGAATTCGTATTGCACTGTTTAAGCTGTTTTTTAAAAAATCATACCAGCGATCCACCTGCAATGTTCAGACGAATCACGGCATCTATTGTAAGTACGCACAGCTGTTATCACGTCCACGAGACCAATCACCGGGATCACGGCCGATTCTATTGCTGATTAATGATAAATAATAGGCTTGGAGAAGATGTTTTTTGCCTCATAGTCATCGGGTCCTCTTACGAATTCGCTCTCGTGACGTGTGCTGTTTTGCTGACTCGATGCCTTTCCGAGAGTGACAGGGGTAGGGAGCAGAGACGATGGAGATAAGAAAGGGGAAGAGGAGAGAAAAGTAAACAGAGGAGGAGGAAGCATGAGAAGCAGGAAGGCTCGGCAAGAAGATGACATGGAGAAGGGGAAATATGGGAAAAGGAAAAAAAGAGGAAAGCAGAGGGTTTGATTGGCCTCATTACGCTGCGCGGTGCATTAGCGAGACGTCAAGACTCCAGATGTGATGACGCATGTATGTACATTTTTTAGGGGAGGGGTTTTTCGGACCTTCCACTTTTTTTGGTCCTCTTGAAAAACTCAAACTGGTAGCGATGGGGTGGGGGAGGGGTCACCGTTGACCTGCCCTCTCACTCCCCCCACCTGGTCGCACAAAAGCAAGCGGCTTACTGCGCGCACCGGTCCGATCCATTCTCATCTTATTTTTTTCTTTCGGGGGAATTCTTGCCATTGAGTGGAAATGAAAGCGTGAGAAAATGGTGGCAAAGCGAAGGGTTTTTCTCACGGGGGAGGATGAAGGGATGCCGGAAAAATTAAACGTGCTAAAGAGACCTAATGGCTGGAAATTTCGAAATGGCTATTTTTTTTACGTCGGAGAAGATTTGAACCGGCTCGAAATATTATTTAATTGCTGCTCTAAGTGCCTATAAAGTATACGTTCACTCATTAGCGTCCGCTAGATTGTACCACATACGTCATAAGGGCAAACGATGCTTGAAGTCTCAATAAAATTTCGTCTGCAGCACTAGCAAAATACTTGTCCTTTAGTTCGAACACCTTTTTAGTAGGGAATATAGTGTACATTTTTACAATAATATGAAATAATTCCAAATTCGTTCTCTTTTTAAAAATGGTCATAAAAATAGTTATGTGAAAAAGTATATAAACAATATTAGTTTTGTTGTTGAAAATGGCATTTTTACCAAATAATGCCGGAATATAAAAATACTAACTAAAGATATTTTTTTTAATCCCAGTTTTTTCGACGTTCAGACTCAAATGAAGTCGGAATAGCATTAAATCATAAATTATCAAAATTAAGACGTTATATTTTAGAAAATCGTTTATATTAGCAATTGTTTTCAGTTTTTGTGGTACCATTGCCGCCTGCTGCCATCCTCCTAACACGAAGTATCCAGCAATACTGATATAAATTAATTCCAGCTGGATATGAGCGATAAGGAAGTAAATGGAAATACATTGGTATGTAATTTAGTCCAAATGGTTAAATGTAAATTTATTTTTTGATCGTGCCCGTCATTAGACGAGTCGGATGATGGGCCAAAAAATAACAGGCTCCCAAAATACGTTGCGATTCTTTTCGATTCAATTATTAAGGGATAAATTCTTTGCCGAGAAAAGTTTAAAATATTTAAGATACTCTAGCGGTCTCATTTCATTATGATGGACACCATAAATCCATTTATGATGCATTCAGCGACAGAAAATGCTTTCAAAATGATTGCCTCTTAAGAGGAGACAAGCCTGTTTGAGTTACCGTATGAATGCTGTTGAGTCATGGCAAGGAGCCAACTAGAAATGACAAAATGACGCTGTACGTTGCAATAAGCAGTAGAGAGACACATATCCTTGGACGTGCTAACCGACGATTTATTTCATTCGAGCAGATTCTAATCACATGAGTGCGTGTCAAGCGTACTGCTGGCATATCTAGCCTTTCGGCAGGCCCATAAACTCTATAAGGCGATCTAAACAGGTGGAGATTGATATGATAATCAATTCTAATATACTTTATTGTAATAGGAAGTATTTAGAAGTTTACTGGTTTTCTAAAACATTCATATCATACATATTATTTCTCAAAGGTGTTTTTTTTGTCGCGACGCCGTAACTCCCATAATTCTTCATCAAAATTAATGATTCAAACATCGTTTTAAAGCTTATGTTCCCCTTATATTGACGAATAATAGACAAATGGTTTGAAATTAAAGTTTTTGTTATAAAATTTAAAAAAAATGATCAAAAATTATCAGTGTCATCCGTTGTTAATATAATCTACCAATATGTTGGCTATGGTTACGAGCTTAAAAGACTGTAGGAGGCGCCATTTATTAACACATCGTTTAGTCAGATTGCTTACATTCTACATGCAATCAGTGTGACCGTTTACGTTATGTATCTTTAACACAAACATAAATAACATATAATTGTTCAGGGGAAGAAACAGGTAGAATAAAAGGAAGAAAGCAGGAAGAAACAGGAAGAAGCTGCATACTGTGCGAAATATTTGACAGGTAGAAGAACAGGAAGAAAGAAGGAAGAAATAGGAAGAAGCTGCATACTGTGCGAAATATTCGCACGGGTCAGCTAGTCATCACATAATGATGATTTATTTATTTCTTGATGAAACGTGTGGAACGAAAGGATTCCAGTTTAAAAATGAACCAAGTGTTCATCATGAGCCACCTTAATAACTCATTTTTACTGTTTCACAGGGAAACATAACTTTTTCTAGTACTGTGTACTCTATCAGTGACCAATGTTGAAAGAGGTGATAAAAGATTAGCGAGGACAGTGACCTCCAGAGTAGCGCTGATGGGAAACCAGGACCTTATGATAGGACCGTATGAAAGGGTTGAGATATTTGGGATGAGGGTTTGCAAAAGAAAGATCAGAGGAAGTAGAAAGAGAGGAAGACGGCTCAATAAGTATTGGACATATCCGAGGAGAGAAGAAGTGAAAAGAAAGCAAAGTAAACGGAGGGAGCAACTGCTAAGGGAATATTGGTACGATGCCGGCCGTTACGGGCAGGGAGAATGCTTGGTGGACGCGAGAGAGAGAGAGAGAGGAAACTATTTCACTGGTTAGTAATATTAATTTCAATGAGTGTCGGGACAAATGAGTTTATCACTTTCTTAAACCGCAATTAATTTGTCATGTTAACGCCTGGGATTGATTCTCTTCCGGCCTCGGGCCTTATTCAGGAAGAACTCGACCGCAACAGTACCGTGGACGTGACATCACTGGCTCAGCTTTTGTGGAGATTCTGCCCGGCCGCGTCGCAAACTTACATCATCAAAACAAAAACTTAATGCCACCTTTTCACCTGTGCTGTTCAAAAACATAGCTTTCACTAATGACAGTCCTTAGTAAATGAAACAAAACTCGTTTCAACTTTGTGGAGTTGTTGAATGTTAATAATATATTGAATATTTAAAAAAACTTTTATACTACAATGATCAGTTCACAGGTCAATAATTTATTGCATAATCCGGATTGTGCAATGACCTGTGAACTGACCAGTGGAGTGTAAAAGTTATTTTTAATAATCTACCGTCCTTATCCTTGAGGAAACAAGTTTAAGATAAATATATGCATATTATTCGACGGTCATACTTTTAATGAGCCTTTTTTGCGGGCATATGAGCATAGTAACTGCTCATTTCAATTTATCGAAGGCATTTTGGATTCAGTTTCTCTAGTAATTTCATAACTTAAGATCAATGTGAATTAAAGTCTATATCTCATTTCCATACAACTCCCTGGAAATACTTACTTCTTTTGAGCAGTACTGGGTCAAAATGAAATTTGTATTGGAGGCGGAAGTATAATTCCTATCCAATCTTCACTTATTATTGCATTTAATAGTATATAATTTCAAGTTGAATATGCAAAAAAATCCGTTTGCATCGAAATGTAAGACTTTGTCTTTAACATAAGACAGATTACACGTCCAACCAGTAGTCAGAATATGAAAAAAATGAAAATTAAATATTTTTACGGTGAAACACCTGTAATGGCAGATGTCGTGGCTGAGAATTCACAAGTTCGTCATTGCTGAACCTAGATAATTTCGAGGATTCTCTGGATTATGCCTCTGAACTTATAAAGTTTATTGATTGAGGATAGGGTATTTTTTAATAATGTATTGAAAGGAGGACATATGCCTTGTTGAAGAAAGAGAGCCAATTCTGCATTGTCATCCAACATGGGGATAGTTTGACATTTCCCGAACCCGCGCAAACCTACCTAAAACCATAGAATACTTCTAATGACGTATACCTCACGAAGAGGATATAACCTGATGGCTTTTTTATTTTGCACTAATGATGTGTTCCCGCGACTTTAAGATACCTGCCTAGCATTTATCCATCCCCACTTCCGAATTTTAAGAGGCATCCTTTCACGCCGCAAAATTTCCTCCACTCTTGATTTCTATTAGTCACTCAATCACTTGCGAGGAAGAGTAGCATAAAGACACTCGAGAGAGTAGCTGGGGATCTTTCACTCTCTTCCAACGGGTGGTGGGAACGAAGGCGGTCCCCTTCGACCCTGGCCAACCGACTCATGTGGAGAGTCGGGAAGGTGGGTGGAGGTGGGCGATGGGGGATGGGAGGGAGAGAAACCATACACTTACGGAAGCGTCCGGAGTCATCGGAATTCCTCGGGAGTGTCACAGGTCATCACACGAAAACCCTCTCAACACTTCAATAACAACCAGCAGTTGAGGCGCTATGACTCCCCCACCCCCGCCTCCTCCTCAATCCCATCCCATCCTCCCGGCCTTCTTCTCCAAGCCCCACCCACTCTTATCCTTTCCTACCCCTCCACCGTAACCCAGCAACCCGTCCCCCGCAAACGGCCGTCTCCGAGACGTTATATACCCTTCCTTCCCTTTCCACGGACGATGCTGTGCCCTCACGAATTCCTCGCCACAAGAATCTCGGTCTCATCCATTAAGAAAACCGTCGGCCACTCTCTTCTTTCTTTCTGTCCGCCTGTCTCTCCCTTGCTCTTACTCTCTCTCTCTCTCACTACAGTTTTGACCTTTCCCCGCCCCCTCATCGTCCCCCACCATTCCACCTCCTCCCCTTTCGGCCCTCGTATTTGATTGGTAGGGATGATGGACCGAAGGAGGGGGATAAGGCTGGGGGCTGAGTGATAACAGTGGGAATCGAATATTGTATGAATCAGGGATAGGCAAAATACAGCTCGGAAGCTACTTCGTTACGAAAATGCGGTTTTGAAGTAAAATAGAAAAAGAAAGTAAGGAAAATCGCAGTTGCTTGCTTTTTTCTACCGAAAGATAGTAGCAGAGATCTGAAGGTAAAGCAGCACTCGATGAAAACATATATTTGAAAGTATTCTATCTTCTTTCGTTGACTGAGGGATTGTTGATGATTTAAACATATTTCTGTGGAAAAATAGCTCTAGAACAAGTTATAAGAGAAAAGAAGAATTTGTTCTACTGCATATCGAACTGGAATTGATATTGAATGGATATTGAATATTTTGAACAAGATTCAATCGTAATTACATATATTTCTAGAATCGCAAATATCAACATTGCATTTACTGAGTATAAAATTGGAACATTGAATGAATATTTCATTCGAGATATCGCAACGCTTCATTACCCTCGCCGAGGTATGATCAACACTGTCCATCTACAATCAAAATAAAATTTGTATTGTCGAAAAACTCGTATAAAACAAATGATATTGGACAACCTTCTTGCTTACAAGAATTTTATTGTTAGATCGCATTTTCAGAAATCAACAAGGTGTTATTCCTAAACAAAAGCTTACTGGAATGAGGATCATCGAAGCAGAAACACACATATTAAAAAAATAATGCACATATTTTTCAGTACTGATCATTTTCGAAGTCTTTTTAATGTTGTGATTATTAATCCGCAACTGTTATTGTTGATGGTAACGTATTAAATGATAAAATCTTGGCACAGCTACTCGATGTCAAACGATTCTTTGGCATCATCACATAGACCGAATCAGGTATGGAAAATTATGGCACACACAAAATATGCACCAAGAGATTCTTGTAGCGTTGTTTGGGTGAGAATGGATTGAAATAAATCTATATCAATGGATTGCTTACCGATTGACGCTTTATGTAAGCAATCGCGTGCTACTGAACTTCAACGGCTGGCAGTGCCCTCGTGCGGTGAATGCGAATTCTTCACCGGATACAAGCCCGTCGAAGATGGAAAAGGTTTTGAATGTAGCTTTATAACTCGCGCTAACATCCCAAGGAATAAAATGACGTAATTTACCTGCGTCAACTCAACTGAAATTATTTCGACGGCGACTAATTCACGAACCACTATCTTTTTTATGGGCTAATTAATGACCGTGAATCGAGTGACAGATGAGAACCATACCGTATTATTTTTAGAACCAGCTGAAGTGTAAATATGGGTCTTCTCGCTGCGCCATGTACTGGCTATCTTCTACTTTTCATAGACATCAATTCGTGACAGTATTCGAGTGGAATCTGAACCATAAACTCAAATATCTCACAGAGAAGGACACTAAAACTAACTTTAAGAAGTCCTTCCTGCCATCAGTTGATAAGCAAGAGGCCATTTGGAAAATGGCAATAAAAACAGCCTCGAAACAAAAAAGAAAAACCAGACAAAACCAAAGGAGTGGAAAAGAAAAGGCATAGTAAGAAGAGAAAAAGAGGAGTTTTTTCGCGTTGAAGGGAGCATTCCACGGCTGTGAATGATAATACAGGTTTTGGTGGGAAACGGAACTGGAGGAGCGGTGGAACAGAATCAGCGGCTCAGAAATCGGACGCTCATTTAATCGGACGTGTTTCATGAGACATTATTTTTTCTCCCTCTCGGGCAATGGGGTCGTATCCTCTCAGGGGTTGGGGGAAAGACGAGTGAGTGGATACAAATTGTGTGACGACCGAGGCTGGTGGATGGAGTGAGAGGAGGCTGGATACAGATGGGCGCGACCGTTTTGAGAATAACGAGAGGGATGACCGCTTCCTATGTGACACATCACTGAAAACGCTCGCAGAGAGAGAGAGAAAAGTCGGCGTGAGCACAGATGAAGCACGTCCGTCATTTTAAGGCGGTTCTGCCGTAAAATGAATTAAAGATCATATAAGTCATGCTCTTGCTAGTAATTCAAAAACTTGTACTCTGTTTAACCCTTAGACTACCAACTAGATTACCCCAGGAAATATTTTTAATAATAGAATCTTTGGATTTTTCGGTGATGTAATGCTTCCTAGTTATTGTTCTTGGATGATTTTAGAACCTAATTACGAAGAAATATTTTTTATTTTAAATAATTTCTTAGGAAAAAATTATTTGGGGTAACCAGAGTGGAGTAATAGCTCTGGGAACTGAAGTCAAAATGAGCCAGTTCAATGGAAATGACCCTGCGTTCGGCTAATATCAGGCAAGAAAAAAATCATCAAGTAATCTACATACATGGTATCTTAATGTTTTTTAATGCTGTAGCAAACGAAAATAAGGGATTCAGTGTTTGTTTTGAGTAACAAATTCACAGAGGAACCTTCTCTTAGTACTTTGAGGGAGGTTTGCCCTTAGCCATGATGATGACGTTTTCCAACTTTTAAGAGAGCACTCTTAATGTCTTCAATTACCTAAATTACCTACTTCAGAGCTGAAAAAATGTGGGTCACTGTCGGGTCTTTTTTAAACGACACAGATAGGTAGCACAGGTAATGTCGACGCCGGGTTTCTCTCTTCCCCTTTTCCATTCCATAAATAACCCTTCTATTACCGAGCTACCAACGTAGTTTTAATGACGCAAGTAACTTTCGCCGTCGGTCATCTTTCCATACAACTGCTAAACAACTCCAACGTCTAATGGATGCCTTCGAAATTTGGTGCTGCGGGCTGATCGTAAAATGGACTGTCTTTACGAGAAATTAAGAAGGGAAAGAGCAGAGGAGAACGATTTTAATGAAGCGTGTGTATTGAAAGCACTCGAGGCAGAAATGATTAATTAGAAACATAATAGAAGGGAAAAGTCCAGAAAGTCCCGGAAAACGAAGGGAAAGGTCCAGAAGGGAAGATAGAGGGGATAAATCTACGGCCAGAGAAAGGAGCGTTGAAGGATAGAAGACAATGTAGGCCATAATTCCTAACCAACGATAATTATCTTTCTTTGGGAATAAGCAGTCTACGGCATTCAAGATCAAGCATAGAAACATATTAAAATACACATTATGATAAGCTTGCCTCCCTCTTCTTTCTTCAGAAGACCAATAAAGATACAACCTGCGAATATTTCTGCATCAGCTCAGGGGAATATATTGTCAAATTATAGGAGTAAAATCCATTTTGAGATTTACTAGATCACCATTTCACCCTTCAAATATAAGACCTAGTGTGATCGAACCGACAAAACTCTACTCTAGTATTGACGTTAAAAATACATCAACAAAGACTTTTTTAATCTCCATGGTATGCAAATAATAGCTGGTTTCTTACTGCCGAGAAAAAGGTCGAAATTGAGGCCATGAAAATAACTTTCTCAGTAAAGCTCACTAATCAGTTTTATTGCCCTTCTTAATGGAGAATCAGTTCCACTCAGAGTAATGCCTGTCATCGTGTCTCCAGCTATTCAGTTCTCGGGGTGATAAGAGCTAATTGCCTGGTCATTCATTACAAATTGTTAATTTATCGTCCACTAATCGATTGCCTGTACAGACTATTACATCCCATAGCCGCACAGTCGTCAGGATAAATTTTCACAGAGGGATTTGGAGTTTAACTCTTTTCCAATTCTTATTCCATCACAACAAATTATGCAACTCTTTCCGAAAATAAAGCTCCTTAAGAAAAGAGTGAATTGTTGTTCCAAGGTGCATGAAGTGAATAAAATGTAATGAACACAATTTATTACAAGTTGTAAGTACAGTGTTTGCACCCTTTAATTGCTGAATCCAACATTCAACGAGTCGATAGTCTTTCCTCGCCAAGTTCTTCTAGAAGCTTAAGTAGGAAAATATTTTTAACTTAGTTTCATTCAAACAGTTTATCTACAAATCATCTATTATTTTTGCTAATGGTTTTAAAGTTAAATATCCAAATGAAATGTTCAGTGCCACTGCCTCGAGTCAAATATTTCTTTGCAGCTTGCCTATACAGTGAAAATACTACATATTAAGAGTCAAATTCTAACTCAATTGCCTATGGATTAGGTGTTCAAACGTTGATGATGATTTTGAAAACAATTCAGCCTTTTTTCGCAGTTATGAAAATAAAAGGCTTGAACGCCGCGGAATGGGCTAGGATAAATAAATACAACCTTTCTACTATCGAAACACCAATATGATTACAAATATGAGGGGAGTAAATTACTAATTCATTTGATGTTGATATTATCAAATAAAGAAGAATCTTCTTCCGTTTGCTACCTCAAAAATAACTTTGGAGTTTATATCTGAAAAATAACTAGCATTTCATTGATGTTAAACAAGAGGAATGCTTACTCAGGTAGAAAATGAAGCAGTCACGCAATCAGCTATTGAGATATTTACTGGAATAATGACTCTCCACCTCTGTTGTCGTTAACGAGAAGAGGTGCGGCGCTAAATTCAAGTTTTTCATCTGTCACTCAACATCCAGCCATTGATTTAACGAATCAATCTTCAATCATTGCCACTATGTCACCTTTTCTCCTGTATTTCGTCAGCTTCCAATGAAGTGAGTTGTGAATTAGATCGTAGATCGTGATCGCTTTACGTCTAAGGCGGCGACTAAAGATCAAATCAATACAGTCATTCGATCTTTTATGCCAGACAAAGTCGTCTGCATTCCTCCAGCCTAATTCCCTCCCCTTGAGTTCGCTGAGCAAACGATAGGAAATGTTTTGGCATTTTTACGACGCCAGTCACACGTCTCTCATTCCAGGTTCGATGTTCAAGTCAACTTGGGAAGAGGGATGACTTTACAAACCTAAAATAAATGGATCAATTAAGACTATAAAGGAGTGTTTAATTTTTCACTCCATTACTTTGAAAGATTGAGCGAGCCGAGTGCGTCAATGATAACTCGTCATGGCTAATTGGTCAGGGACGGCGATATTTCTGGCGTTGGTGAAATGGAGCTCTTTCCGCTTCATAACCTATTTGACTAAGGAAAAAAAGAATTTTTGCCATTCGTTTTTTTTTCAAATCATTATCTTTCACCGAAAGACATGAATGAGTTAAGAGGTCGAGAGTGGTGTCTTATCTCGCCGGAGAATAAGAAAAAATGTGAGAGAGATTCCAAGGGGGAAAAACAAAGTTAAAAAATAATGGACTGTCCTCTGATTTTGCCTTCAGTCGGATTTGTTGGTGGAGTAGAAAGAATGATAGAGCGGAGTGGTAAATGTTTGCGTCGAGTCTGGCCGAGCCCCAAAAATGCTTTCCGTCGAAGGAACACAGTCATTCAAATGGCAACCTTTGAGGAGACAAGCCTACCATCCATCTCTTTGCTTGTAGCCGTCCCACCCATCAATTCTGGAGACCAGGTAGGTATAATACTCAAAATACCGTCGTTGTTTCTGGCAACACGTTCACGTATGGTGCCAGAGCTTACGAAACTAGCAAGTGAAGGTATAAAAAAGTAGAGTTGTAGCTTTCGAAATTTTCTCTCAGGCCGTAATATTTTTGGGAAAGAAGCCATGACTGTTTGGATTTAAATGAAGAAGAGATCGGAAAGATCGGAAACCTGTCACAGCTTTAGGGTTTAGTATTTATTGAGGCAAAGCACTATATGGGCACATTGGCACATATCTGTGGGCGCTGAGTGCATTTTTCATAAAAAGTGAACATAAAAATTACTTCATTTTGAGCCACCTCTATCCTACATCATTGACTATTATGCCATTTAAAAGGCATATGTAACACTCCAAATCAATGATAAACTTGTAGTATTACAGGGTTAGGCTCAAGATGTAGTTATTTAATTTGCACGAATTCACGCTACGAACTCCAAGATGGTTCACTCTGCACATTAGTACTGAATTATACGGACAAATTGCAATCTGATAATTACGGACGCACTTAATATTAGGCGACCACGTGAAATTTGCTTCTTTCCTTCGATTTGGCGATGGAGAGAAGCCATTTCTTGAAATCACCTACCTTTATGAAACAACGAAGACCTCAGCAGAACCCGACGTATTTCTAAATGTGATTAAATCCGTTATCTTCTTAAATTTAAAACCAGTAGCAATAGTATACTAATGTGACCGCGGCCATTCTTCCGGACCACGGTTGATCGCCACGACCCATTCCTTCCGTTTCCATAGGGCATGCCTGCTCGTAAAATATCGTGATCTAGAAGCCATATGAACTAGAAGGGCTAACCACAAAGGCGTGAGAATAAATTAAAATAGTAAAATAGATAAAATTTATGACATTAATAAAGTAGAAATATTACCAACGATCCAATGATATGCGCAAGCTTTAAAATATTAACAAATCAGACTTGAGGTGACGGAGCATAATCTAATTGAAGTGTATTAAAAAAATGACAGCGTCGAAATTATGAATATGGGATTACAGCAATATACTCATCAATAAAGCAGAAATGTGAATCCTCAATTGAAAATGCTTACCTGAGGGGCTAGCGGAGGCATTTATTTTTTATGCCTTGTTCCCTATTAGATCTTAACTTTGTGATAACCATAAATGCAGCCTTGATCAAAGCGACTCGTCTTCGACTAAAATCGCGTGGATACTAGAAAGTTTCAGTTTTCATTTGGTAATGTTTGAAGCAGTAGACATTACTCTGATTATTCACCACATATATGTGTAGAAAAAGAGGATACAGTAGAAATTTCCCTGTGTTAGATATTTTTCAAGATCTATGGAAAGTTCTGCCGATAAGAGCGCTGCTTCCGCCGAGCTAAAGCGGTAATCGTTGGTCATGGAGTGCACATTTTAATAGCTATTCACGTTAGTAGCGAAAAAGAATTCTCGGGCTACATTTCACCAAAGCACATCGGTTTACACGATGTAAATTGTAATTATATTTCGTAACATAAATAATTCAATAGTAGTATTTTAAAATTTCCGCTTTTATTAAAGAATTGTTTTGACTTGAATTTACGCCGCAGAATTCGAAACAAATCAAAAACCATCAATAAACACGTGTTTTTTACCCGATATGACAACTTGATAGATGTTAGCCACCATGATAATATTAATATAAAACGATTAATTTCATGCTTGAGAGAATATTGGTACATTTTTTATTGGACGATTTCAAAGCATATGTTAAGTGTCACAGGTTACGGGTTAAGATACTATTAAATTGCCAAGATAATTCGGTGGCATGAATTTTTTCATTGTTATCTATGCATATTACTAGCGTATACGCATGTACAAAAGTTCACGCAAATCCAAATCTGTAAATAGACGAGAATACCTTCAGCGACCTGAAGACGTCGAAATGGAAACCTATCTGCTTCCTCCTCTTTCAGCTGCATTGCGACTCCTTCCATCGCCGCCATCTTGCAGGCAGGCTCGCGTCGCTGTCAAACCTTCGTTTCTCTCCTACGACAGTGAGAGAATGGGAAAGTGAGGGGAAAGTGTGAGTCAAGAGGCTTTAGCGAAAGTGAAGAATATCCAAATATATATTATTTTCGTTTCCCCCACCTCAGCTCTTCGCAAGTAAAAGAGCCTTCGGTGCGAATAATGGCGTCCGATGAAGGGGGCTCAGGTCAGTCATACGGGGAAGATTGGAAGTGTGAAAGGGTCTCAAGTTTTCGGAGAATGGGAAGGACGAGAGGTTGCAAAAAGGATCGCTGCCAAATGGGAATTGTGTGAGCGGCAGCAGCTCGAGGGGGAAATCAGAGGGCCATGGAAAGCTATACGCAGTTGGTACAAACAGCGCAGCAATGCCTGGAGCTGGTGTTGGACCTCTGGGTCGATCAAACAAGCTTGACTTTCAATCCAACAAGAAGCTGTCAATGGCAACTTAGATATTTTTTCTGAACTTATCACTTTCGCTAGTTTGACTAGAATTTGTACTCGCGATAATTAATTTGTCAATACTTCCAAAAGCACAGTCCGCCTAGAATGTTCCACATGATTTGGTTTAGACCATGAATTCATATTTCATAGCATCCATGAATTAGTCTAATCATATCGATAATAAATAGCAATAACTTAACCTGTTTAATTTATGCAAGTATGTTTGAAAACGTAGTACTCTCCCACTTCATGGCCCAGCCGCGTATAGTTATTAAGATTGATTTTTGACTGAGGTTCAAGACTGATTTGATGACTGGTCAAGTGACCAAGGGAGAATGCAAGGTTTGTCCTGGTACTGGGGCTAGCATTGCATACCTGGTGCGAACTAACCTCGTGTCACACACTCTGGAGGTGGTTTGCAAACTTACGCTACGGTACTTCGCAGATGCAGATTAGTGTGAGTGATAGTGAAGGCCTGGGCCGCACATACAGACGGCGACGAGGCCAGAGAATTTTCGACGCCATCCCACCCACGCGTTTGTTTTCGACTTTTGACGTTTTTAGTTTTTTCCTCTATAAAAGTAAGACTCCATATTAATACATAACCAATATCCAATATTACTACGTAATAAATTTTTAGCATATTCTCTACAGAGATTGGTGAAAAATAGAATAGAGTGTCATAGTAGTATAATGGAGTTACACGGTAGTGAAGATGTGAGGGGGCAACATTTATGAGATTGAAAAAACTGAAAAATATGGATTTAGAAATGATTTGCTCGTACATTAATGGACAATACATGCGCAACGTAGGTGGAATTGTGTCTTATTACGGGTGACAACTATTGTAGGTTAATAAAAAATATAACAATAGTCAAGGACTCAATCAAGAAAAAAATCAATAGTCAAGTTATGATGAAAAGTCCAAAAACTGTCAATTTATCTTCATAGAAAGACTTTTGAAATTTTCTACTCCTCCGACTGACCTACTGAGTCAAGATAAATATTAAAAACATAATGATCCGAAACCGCTTGTTAGCGAAACTTTATTGGCCGTTGGCAAACAACGGCTTACGTCATCGGTTTGAGGAAAGAGAATGGCAAGCGAGTTTCATCATTGTGGCTGTGCTGCTGACAGATTCAGCCCACGTTTTGCAGTTATACAGGCAGGTCGTCAGATTTTCCATCATAGTATTGATAAAAAACATTTGATCACTATTTCGCTTGAAATATGAATGAAATAAGAAGACGTTGTAGGATTAAGTCCAGGAAGTAGTGGAATTCTCTAATGTCCGAAAGCCTACGTGGTACACTGCTTCAGAAAATGAGACCTATAAAAACGGTCACTGAGTACAATATCATGGAATTGAGGATTATTTCTTTTATTTATTCGTTCTTATTGTATTTAAAGGCTCGTTTAAAAGATACGTAGACCCACTTGGGTTCATGTATAAATGTACATCCCTTAAAAAATCCGTCGTGTAAACACGATTTGCACGAATAATTGAATTCATGTTCGGAAAATATTCTCTGTCCTGAAACAATCTGTATTTGAACTATTCTTACTATCTTCTCGCATGAACGCATGCGGGTTCATTCATACTGTCAATAGACTTCCGGCCAAACAATCAACCACGCATTCACAACTTCCAGTGTTACGAGGGAGCAACTCCGACCTATTGTGACTATTTCCTATATAAATCCTTAATCCAACCCTAACACTTATAACCTATAATACAAAAAACCTCCTGTTTATCTCTCACGCAAAATGGTGCGTAATAATGTGGAAAAGTTTACCTTCAACGCCTGCAAGTATAACACCTTCATATAGTAAGTCTCGAGAGGAGAACGGTTTTATATGCATAGAAAGCCGATCCCCCTTGAGACTTACTCCTTCGATTACCCCAAGATCCTTGCGTAACAGTATGCTTAAAACAATTTGCTAATCATATGGTGGTACCGGTCGGTCAATCTGATTCAGTGTCATGTTAAAGATATGATATGGATGGCCAAATCGGGGTCTCATTCCACCTCTCGAGCGGACTGCAAAAGCTTATGTGAGTCATTGCAAGTTAAAGAGTGTGGTAAAGCAAGATTTCTGGATTTCTTAGGTTTTGCTTACTCTGAAATTCAGTCATTTTGATTTGCTTCTCATTCAATCATAAATTCTAATAATGGGATTGTATGACTCGCGAGTCGTATACGTAACAAATATTCGCTGAGGCGGTAGCAAATGACTACAATAAAGTATAGCAAAATGAGAACATGAAAGCTACTCTTGTTGGCTCTTCAGAATATTGAAAGCGTTGACAACCAAGCGTAATGGTTTGGAATTATACGACTTAACCGAGCCCAATCCAATGTAAACGGAAGTGTTTTTTCACATTGACAGTATGCGTCCGCGGCTGTATATCTATTTTTGCATCACCCCAGATTCATTTTTAACTTGAATTTCAATAACGTCGTTTGATCTCTCATTTACGAGGTTACAATGACTTTTAGTCATTTCTTTTCTCACATTCGCGTAATACCAGCAGACGGAGTGCTAGGGGTAAAAAAGGGGAATGTATTTGAGAATAGCACCACCCCATGACCTTTAAAATATTTTGCAGGTTAAATAAAATGTGTGAAGACTTGGCTGGAATGAGCTGATGGAATATTTGACTGGAAGAATTATTATCCATTTTATTTTAGAAAAGCCAAGACAAAACTGCAACCGTTGAACATACATATGAATGAATTGCCAATGAAATATAAGCATTAAAATATTTATAGGACTGAATTTTCACTGAAACCGCGTTCATATGATTATCAAAATAATTTTCATTGACAATCTATCCTCATGAATATGAATATACATTTTCCTTTGATTGAAAATAATCCTATAACCGTAATTTCATTGTACTAAATCGCTATTTATGGAGGTAGTGACGGTAATACTTGTGTGAATTCGGACCCCCGCCACCATAGGAAATTCCTGAATTTGCTCCCGTCGAATGACTCATGTCAGCAGCTGTAACCTTTTCGAATAACGTTACAAAGCAATGCAATAAATAACCGTAGTGCTTTAGCCAAGCGAAATAAAGCCTATAATCCTTCCTACTGTGACCTAAATGTACATCAGAGGACTCCCTTGTTTTATTTATAAATACATTTTTCATTTTGAATCTGGTATTTATATACTTCCTGCGTTATTTAGAAAGACCTGCGCCATTAAAAATATTCCACAGAACGTCCTAGGGAATTCTACAGAATGACCATGGAAATTCAATAGAACCCCCTAGATAAATCTACCCAATATCCCATGGTTTCTACAGAAAGTTCTAAGGAGTTGCGTGGAAAGAGTGAGTAGAATTCTATAAACATACTTTAGAATTACGTTTCAATAGATTAGGGAATGCCTACAGAACTTCTTGATGAATTCTTTAAAAATATTATTATGGAAAGTGTATAGAATTTTCTACCTGAGATGACCTATCCATTCCTAGCCTACTACGCTACCCATAAGGTTGCTGCCAACTTGCAAGGAATCTTGCATCCGGGCAAGCTTTGCAGCGATTATTATTGTGGCCCTCAACCATGAGTCCTCTGACCATGTGTGGGCGTCCGCCCTACTATTTCGTCGTGAAATACTTTCGACTGAAGTTCATCACCCGCTCGCCACCTCTTCAATCCCTCCACTTTTGGAATACAATGGACGAATAGATGGATACTCTCACTCCGCGCTGGAAGTCACTCAAACGGTCCGCCACTCCTCTCTCCACTACATCCATGTCAAATCTGAAGGGCACTCCTCGGTGACTGCTCCCGGTCTCGGCTTCGTAAGGCACCCGTCGGTCGTCTCCCGCCGGACGAAACCCACGGCTTGCCCGGCGGCCGAGGACGCACATTGTTTGCATGGCATTTTGAGGGACCGTGGGGCGTGCAACTTTTTGAATATCTCGAAAAGGGTTTCATGCCGGGGATATGCCACCGCACGGACCTGGACTTGACAGAGGCGGGGAACGAGAGGGAAAGTTCGCCTTGACGGGACTCGAGACGCGATGACATGTCCTTCGACCGCTCCCGAAAGCAGTCACGCCATTACCCGTTCGCTGCCTGATGGATCGGTGGCAGTCTAATTTATTCTTACCCCTTTTTAAACGACACCAAGCGACTCAGGTGTTAAAGGGCGCGTCCTTTCTTGCCAACGCACGATCATTCAGCTCTCTATTTCTTAAGGAGATGGAGGATTCATTGCTTTGAAAAAATACTTAATATGTGTCTTTTTTTAAATTTAGCAATAAAAATTTGCAAAAGTACAAATTAATTAGCAAATAGTCAATTGGCGAGTAGTCCGGAGGGAGCGAATATGAAGAGTGTATATAAAGTGCTCGGAAAAACTACGTACATTTTTCCTCATTATACTCCCAATTATTTATATCACATTAAATTAGACATAAAGACAATTATATTATTAAACACATAAATTATAGTAAGGTAGCTCAATAATAGACACGCTTTAGTGATAAAATATATGTGAAAAATATTGAAAATGGAGAATTGCATGCTTGGACAAACATAACCCTTTATAAATCGTCTATGATCACGGGAACATCTTTGAGTTGAACGATTTCAGAACTAATGAGGCGAGAAGTTCAACCTAGTTTTGGTCAATTCACTGAGCAAACACTAAACCATTCCTTTTTAAGCAAAAATGGTGTTCTAACTATAACCGAGAATCCATGTATCCCTTCATGGTAAGTGAAAACAAATCATTCTTGGGTGAATTTTTGTCAGCTATCTTGGGGAACTGGCTGTTAACATCATAGGATAACTAAATTAGTAAAATTAGCTGTATTTATGAGTATTTTCACCCAAAAGAGATTAAAATACGGTTAGCAAAAATTTTGAATTCTATGAAGAGGGTGTAGGAACCACTGAAATTCCGCATTATTTTTTGATTCATCTTATGATGATGAACAGTATCGAAACCATGGTTGGAAGAGATTAAAATATATATATTTGCTGGCAATCACAGAGTTTCGTTATGCCTCAACATGAAGTTACACAACTGTCAGAGGGATTAAGGTGGGAGCCCCTAGAGACTCGGAGGCTGCACGCTAGGCTTAGGCTGCTAGATAAATTTAGAACTGATATTTTTCAGAGCGATACAGAGAATATTATCATGAAGCCTCACTACATTTATAGGTCTGACAGATGCGATAAAATAAGAGAGATACTCTGCCGAACAGATAGGTACAAAAACTCCTTCTTTCCGCGCACAACAAGCGACCACAATAGAAACTGAGCTCCTCCAAAAACACTCTCATAGGACATGTCACCATTTCACCTCCAAAACTTTTACATCTTTACACGGATGGTGACCTACCACCCCCTGCCACACGCCCAAGCGGCGGCTCGCGGGGTAGTATGTAGATGTAAAGTTACCCAGTTACGTTACCTAGTGAAGACCTATTACGACTGGTACTGTCGCATTTTTCAGTCCTATCTGCGGATTTCATTGTATTGTAAATTGTGCGAATTCAACCGATCGCTTTCCTCGTTTCACGCAGGCATTAGGTGTTTATTCAGTGCATCCTGCTGCCAAAGGCTCAGTTTGTCAATTGATAGTGAGTGCCGAGACAAATGCAACTCTCACTTCCTCGACGAAGAAAACCGATCCAAAAATGTTAATAAAGTTATTTATTTTATTTAGTTGAAATTAACGAAGAAATTTTTAGAGACATTTAATAGAAATGGCAATACTCATCAGAACTCTCTCTGCCTAGTACTTACTTGGTATGTGGCGATCTTGACTTTGTTTTTGGGTTAAAAAACCATTAAGGTATCTAGACACGGAGCTTTGTAACGGGTGAGTGAACAACTGATAAATCAGGTCCTCAGTGTGACAGCAACAGGACCAGCACCTATTAGACGTGGCCGATAGAGGTTTTTCACTAGAGGCAAGTCCACGCGAACAATTAATCTGAGTACCGGTCATCTTCAGAGGAGTGGTGGTTTCGAGGCCAGGAGTGTGACAAGAGGAACATTGTAAGGCATTTTGAAGAAAGAATCCCATTTCTTCCGCTGTGAAGCATTTATTATGTTTAAGGGCCTCTTGAGTGACCGCACGCACGACCGTCTACTAGAGTCGACAAAAGGAAATACTAAAAAGAAAGCAGACGGAAAACCGTTCCTCTAAACTGATAAATTAACGGAATTGGCATATCAAGCGAGGACTAATCGATTAAATGGCCGTCATTAGTATTAGGAGTGTCTCGCCGGCGGAGAGCTGCACGTCAAACCGAAGACCATTCATCACGCTCAAACGTTCCTTCCCACGCCTCAAACCCAGGCACCACCCCCCTCCATATATCCCATCTCATTTTATTCCTCTTATTTTCTTTCGAAGTGATCTTTTACCCCCTTCCCCTCCATCTCCTTCACTCCCACCACCACAGACCGACTCACAGCCCGAAATCCCAATGGGTCCCTTCATATCACACGGCCCATCGCCCGGATCGAAATCTGTGTATATCTGCTTTTAATGATTTTGATCGATCAATTTCCTCCGCTGAAACAGGCATCACGACTCCTTCCCTTCCATTTGGTTCCTTTTCCTTTCCAGTTCTTGCTTTTTTTCTATTCGTTTTCCACCCATCACCGCACCCATATACATTCCCTAATCCAAAGAGTACAGTATGGTCTCCGGCTTGTTCCAAGCACTGCTTTCCCTTCTCTGTCTCTCTCTCTCTCTCCATTTTTCTAAAAAATGCTTCTAATCACTACTTATTCCCAATAATTACGTATCGTGTTTCCAAAAAGATTGATTTAGGTCACGTCAAGAATTGTTTAAAATGGGGATTTTACGTCAAACTTTGTTGTATTAAAATATTATTATCATCAGCAATCATCAATGCGAAGTGTTGCTGAAGCTCTTCACTTTCTTCACCCAGCTCACCACTTAATTCCTTCACTTCTGACAATAATTCTGTAATTAATCCTCAATAAAATTCTTTAATTCTTCACTTTGTACGTCGTTCATAATGCGATTGTTTTTTTCCATTCTTGGTCTTCCTCTTAGAATAAATTTGTAAGGAATGAACTCGGTCATGCTTTCATTCAAGTTCATTCTTTAAGGAAGAAAACAAAAAGATTGGGCCTCTAATATGTAAATTTGAGTTTATAAATTCTAAATATGAGAGTTATGGTGACGCATAGTCAGAAAAATTATGAAAATAAAATGTTGTAATAAACATTCAGAGAAAGGGAAACGAAATAGAGCGAGGGGAAAGGAGATCGGGCAAGTAGAAAAAGGAAGGGACGAATGAAACTTTTTTGCTTTGTTTTCCAGCCATTTTGGGGATGATCAAGATGAAGCAGGAGAGGATATGATCGTGATGACCCAGAGATATCTCAGGCAGGAAGTGAGGGTGAGAGATGGTTACTGATAAAGACAGCGGCTATGGGTGGGGGTTGGGTATGTTGAAAGGATGGGCAGAGAGAGATCCGAGGGTTGAGAAGGGTCTTATGGCAGGATGACACTTGCAAGTTGCTTTCTAGTTAATACTCTACCGGGAAGAATTTACGTCTCTTCATGATATCCTGCATTACACCTAATGTAGGCTCGTTTAATGGGGGTTAACTTTTGAAATAGGCAGAGAATAAAGTAAAAAAATGGATTCAAAAAGGGATAGACGCTAAGATAGTCTTTTATTTTACTAGTGCAAAGGCACAAAAGGAAAACGTATTCGCTACTATTATCCTTCCCGATGGCCGATCCACCTCTCTAAACTCTTCCTCGAATTCACCCAATCAAAGTAGTTTTTGATCATCATTATCCTCTCTTTGACTTATGTCAGACACCAAATTTAAATATATTGAGATGTTTGAATTTAGTTTGATGTTCCGTCTGCTAACCCAAAACGACTCCAACCCAATGCCGAGTCCTAATGGCTTAAATCTTCATTCATAACAGGCTTTCGCCAACGATTTCATGACTTTTTCCGACTTCGATATGAGAAACATTCAAAATTGAATATGATTATTTGACTATCAATCGGGTAATAAGTGATTTTTTAGGTACTTGCACTAATCCGCTCCGTCATTATACATCTTTATGAGATCTATCTCATAGATATTTAGGGTCTCTTATAATGCTAACTGGACATTTTTTTCAGGCACAAGTCACCCCCTACCTACTCCTCATAGTGGAGATGGAAAATATTGACATTCCGTGGGCAAAGTTTGAAAGAAGGCTGCTGCCCCTTTCTTAAAGGCGATGTGGAGGTGGCAAATTCTTAACGCGCCGTCCAATTCGCAATCTGTGACATCATCTGGAGGGTCTTTCTCCGTGGCGTACGTCATCGATCTATTTTTACGAATTCTCTGCCGTAAACAGGAAATAGGATATTCGTATGCCTTATTTCGATGACCGGAACGGAAGTAGGGGGCAGGGTTGGGAAGTGTGGCGTCCGTACCTTAGCTCCAAAGAAAAGAAAGACGATTTGGGCAAATCACAGAAGTTAAAAAAATATACGATATCTATGGCCCTTAACACTACCTACCCAATCCTAAGCTAATTACTTTTTATAACAGTGACGCTGTGGCGTCACTTTTTTCTTTACTCATATTATATTAAACGTCACTTTACCTCATATTATATTAAAAGTAACTTTTACTTATCCATGGCCTTTAACACTACCTAACCAATCCTGAGCTAATTACTTTTAATAAAAAAGACGCCACGGCATCACTGTTATTAAAGTTAGATGGCTGGATTTAGGAAAAATGCCATCTGAAAATGTACTTCTTGCCACGGGTCCTGTGAGGTTGTATTTAAAGCAGCTCGGTATGATTCCGAGCACGTAATTGAGGAGTCATGAAGCACAACTACGAACAGTAGGCGATTTATGTGAGTCTTACCTTTATTATTAATTGTGCCTCTTACCACGTTATTTAACTCCATCAACAATATTCCCGCGGCAAAAACTCTCGATCGGGAGGGCTGAGTGAGGTTTTTACGAGTGATTTGTAATCATCTAATTCTCGAATCCCTCGTGATCGTACCACTAGACTCCTTAATTACGAGCTCGGAATGATTCCGAGCTGCTTTAAATACAACCTCACAGGACCCGTGGCAAGAAGTACATTTTCAGATGGCATTTTTCCTAAATCCAGCCAACTAACTTTAATAACAGTGATGCCGTGGCGTCTTTTTTATTAAAAGTAATTAGCTTAGGATTGGTTAGGTAGTGTTAAAGGCCATGGATAAGTAAAAGTTACTTTTAATATAATATGAGGTAAAGTGACGTTTAATATAATAAGAGTAAAGAAAAAAGTGACGCCACAGCGTCACTGTTATAAAAAGTAATTAGCTTAGGATTGGGTTTCGAACACACTCCCCCTGGAGTGGAGACTAGGTAGTTTTGTCATCCATTCCGAAGGGGCCAAGGTTCGGACCTCGAGAGTTTTAGAGATGTTTTTGCCGAACCCTAATCCCTACTACCTACTACATTTTGTGAAACCTTGTTCTCTTAGTGTGTCATATAAAGCAGGGTAATGCTGACGCCTGGATTCTCTCAAACCCATCCTTCATAACCTTTCATCCTGTAATTCTTTCCTTGTTTATCTACCAACCTGCTATAACTAGCGCTAATTTCTTCAGTTGTCGGACATCCCTTCTAAGTGGCTTGCCAAATGACTGAAGTAGTGAATCATATTTTGATGAAACCCCTCAATAATTAATAATAAGCAATGATGTAGACACACTGGCATCATGTTTTCAACCTAAGTTGGCATCTTCCAAAAACAGTAAAACTAACTCACACTACATAAAAAGTAACTTTTACTTAGCATAAGATCCCCGTCTTTAAGTGAATAATATTAAGACCCTGAGAAAATAGTCTGGTAATCTGAATTGGGCGTGACTTGTCGGGTTGGACATAAAACTGGACCCCTTTTAACCTCCGTTAAGAGTGGGCAAATGCCGAAGCCGAGTTTCCCTCCACATTTCCAATGTTCCCTTTGTATACCAATTTAAACTTAAGACCTATTACATGGTGCAAATGACCTCAGTTGTCCCTCGACTGTGTAGATGGAAAACCGACCGACGAAATGGAGGAAATCTCATCCGTTAAATGATCCCGGGTGGTGTAATGACATCGTAAAGCTAGCAAGACGAGAAAAATCACCCAAACGTGACACAACCCCCGTTCAAAATTTTCTAAACATGCTCCGGACGCTTTCGGTCGTGATCTCAATGCGATCATCTCCGCTCTTGGGTAAAAAAATACAAGAAGAGCGATAATTTCGTAAACGGGATCCAGGGCATTCGGAGAACGTCAGAAGGAGGGTGGAGAATAAAAGGTGAAAACCCAGGAAGTTTATTATCCATCCAGCGACTGGCTGCTTCATGTAGTGGAGCATTCACGTCGATTGTGTTTGGAAGTCCAAGCGGTGAGGCAATTTCCAGTGTTTTTACGAGCAAGCTGACGACGGGTGGGTCTTCCGGAAAAATCTTAGCGCGTGGTGGCTTATCTCCTCCGGGGCTCACAAGGTGAGAGGTCAAGGTAAAAAAGGACGACACTGGCCCACGCTCGCCCATCCGAAACCTTCCGAGAGGCCCATCTAACGACTGAACGGAATTTTTTGGGCGAGTAAAAATGGTTTTTATTGTGCAGTTGGGAGCATCATGCCCGCGCGAGGAAATAAAATGGAGACGGAGAGCCATTGAGGAGTAAGAGCGAGGACGAAAAACGAAAAAAAAAATGAAAAAAAAAGAACGCCATTTACAAAGGAACTTCTTCTCCCGCCTCTGCTCAAGCTGTCGGTGACATTCCGGTCCTGGAAGTTAAGGGAAAGAGGAGGAGAGAGGGAGAAAGAAGGCTCGGATTTTATCTTACCTCTTTCAACACGTGGGATCACTGAGGCATAATTTTCCGGATTTATGACCTCGCACAGCTATTCGCGAGCACCACGATAATTTGCTGGTCATTTTAAGCAACCAAAGCAATCAAGGATGTGTAGTCGGGTATAGCTTAATGGGCCTCTAGGGAAGATGCAGAATTTTGCCGGAAGTTGTGTATGTACCACACGTATGTCCCGCATATAATGGAATAATGGTGCCACTGTAATACTAGTACGACAACCTCTGGAAATCGCCATTCTCAAAAGAGCTGGGTATTTCAGTAAATGCATATGAAGTATAATAAATCATCTACAAATAAACTTTTCCCTCAATGGTGACTAATTTGACTGTTTTGGGCAAGTTTTAACTCTGCGAACAATCCTTAAGTGAGAATGCATCTATATTTGCTACTATATGCAACACTATTAAAGAATGAACCTGCATTGAAAACATTATACTGTCCTAAGAAGCCTATCCCTTGCGGCACTATTAAGATATGTTATTGTAATGGATTTATGTTTTCTAATAAAAAAGAACGATTCTTAGTTGGTGCCTTCATTAGTGCACCTATCTCTTGATTAAATCGCTATCAATGTCTGATGGATTTTTTGATTCCTGGAAGCCGAAAATCTGACTCGGTGGAAAGCCCGTAAAAATTTCCCTATTTGGCTAAAAATATTTTCCATTAAGCTATGGATAAATATTTCCACAAATTTATCAAACAAACTGCAAATCAAAGGGGCTTTTAATATTGGAACTTTAAGCACCTTCGCAACGTTAAAAATGCGTTAAAATTAATATATATCCATTCAGGTTATAATTTAATGCAAACTAGTTACCAAGTCCATTTTACACGGGGCACGTTTTTGTATAATCTGACGTATATACCTACGGACGTACATACATTTTAAATTGCGTTGTGTAAAGCGGCGAATTTCTAAATGCAGGTGAGAATTCATGAACGCGAGATGACAAAATAGCCCCTGCTGTAATTTAATAATCATTGCACTCCAGATCCAGAAAAACATACAGTTTTAATTGTGAAATTCAACGCTCTTTGTTAAATGGGCTTCGGAAATCAAAAATTATTACATTTTCGAAATTTTTGTTTCCGATTCTTTGTCGGCCGTACTCGGCAGGTGCTAGAATTGGAATTGTTCGCTGTAGGTAATTAGGCAATACCAACCGCTGACGGCTACGGTCAAAGTAGGAAGGCTGAATACAGGTGCCAGCAGGGAGTGGAAAAATCTCAGGTAACTGAATCACTAAAAAGGGCCGAAATTTTCCACGAAGGGATTTCTTTCTCCCCACCATATAAAGTGGACAACAAAGGGGACTTGCTAATTAAATGGAATGCCGCTCGTCCGAAGCATTTCCAACTTCGCCTTTGCCTCTTCACGCGCCGAATGGAATGACTTTAATATTTTACGCGCTTCAATTTTTTCTTGGCTCCTCTCAGCCTTCCCGAACTCTTCACAACGGATACAGCAGAGATGAGGATAGAAAGGAAAGATGCCATTGTCAGAGAGCTAAAAAATTATAGCATCGAAGCAGTCGCTCTCTTTACGGCCTCAAGGATTTTTATTGCCACGTGACATTCTAATTAGTAAAGTATTAGAGTCATCTACTGCACGTAGGTGCCACAAAAACTCTTTGGTGTCAGGCTTTGAGAAATTTGTATGAGACTACAGGACATTCAGGGAAGGAGTTTGTGGTTTTCAAGACATCTGAGTAGTTATATGTGATTTAATACTTTCCCGGCGAATATTATCAGTGAAATTCTCTCGGGATTCACACTGGGTTAAATATTTGGCTGCTGCCACCATTTCGATGGATAACACTTCCACTTGGTTGTTGCTTGGCCACGGCCATAGGAAAATAATTTCATTATTCATGCGGAAAAGTTACTAGCAGGTCGGTGATGTGTGATGAATAATGTATATGATCGCACTATAAAAATTTGCCAAGAAAAGATTAATTGAACGAATAGCGAATAGAACCGCAGTCCACGCACTGAGATTGGCAGATCTTTGGATTTTGCTCGAATAATTAAATAAAATTAAGGCCCTAACTTGTTCTTTTAGAGGGAATATGAATATTTACAGTTTTAAAAGGCTTGAAAAACTAATACATCATTATTCTCTTTTTTATACATAACCTACTGCTATGTGTTGAGGTTATTGAAAACATAATAAGGCACTCACTGGCGTCGGTAGAAGAATACTGGAAAATAATTGTGGAGGCAGTAATTTTGGACGGAGGATGTATTTACTAATAGAGGCAAGGGTAATTCTAAGGCAGTAGTTAAGGGGGGATATTGAGCCGGAGGACGTTAGGGAGGAATAGTGCAGGAGTTTGGTCGGTCGTGACGTGAAGTTCAGCATAAAAGGAAAACTATGGATTCGTGACAACGTGGATGAGGAAAGTTCGGCAGGGGGCAGTCCAAGAGTGAAATTTATGACTTGATATCAACGCTTATTATGAACTTGCTCGCAATGTTTGATATACCTTATGCCCTAGGGAATGAATTTTAAGCTTTCAAAGAATTATCACTATACCTGCGGCTACCTCTTTGCTATTTCACTGTTTTTCTCCATTTTTAAATGACCAACCCTCACTTTCGACCAGAAAATCTTCACCTGATCCGTTATTTACATTCATCCTTTATCCTGTGTGTCCTCTGAAAATATTCCCTTTCGAGTAGCCATATCGTACCACTGTATGGCATGTTAACATGTTCGTATACGTAGCACTCTCCTAGTTTCTCGTCTGACTACGCATTATTTTCTTGACTGCTTTTTGGTGTGTGCCTGGTAACTGGGGGAACGTGCGAGGTTCTGACATGAACTGGGACGGGTGCTGCACGCCTGGTGTGGAATTACCCCGTGCCACGTACCCTAGGGGTGTATTGCTCTGAATTTTGTAGATGTAGATATTTCCCACCCACGCATCTGACACCTAGATCCACGCTTCACTCTCAGCAACCGTATCCTCCTCCCTTATAAGTCTCGCTCCTTGAAAAGTCCTCTCCATTCACCTTCACGGCCTCCCTCCTCTTATTCTTTCGCCCTTCATAAGTCCGTTTGGTGCGAGCTCAAATAGATGTCTCGGTCCGGACGCCGCCCACGGACTCTTTCGCGCGAGGGGCCATCAAAAAACAATAAAAAACAATTAAAACATTTTGATAGTGGAGATAGATGGGGAGAGGTGGAATGAGGCAGAGACTAACGGGCGAGAATGGGTGGGAGGCGGGGGTTGACTCAAGAGGGCACGAGTTCCTGAGGGATGCAATAGCGTAAGTAGGTACCTACGCCTACACGGTGTAATTCTCTCCTCCTTGGTTTGCCCCCATGCGTTAAATGAAGCACCTTCATACTCCTTGGAATCCAGCGGCATTGTTGCTGGAGATGAAATTCGCAAAAGTTTCAAATATCCTTTCCGAAATCTGTGCGGTAAAGATTTCAACATTTGAAGGCTTTATAGGTTCATTTTAGCCAATAAGATACGGAGTAATCTTAAAGATTGTACTACTCAACACTATAATAGCTTAGCTTCTGCTGAGTTATTGTCAAAAATCATCAGCTCTCATGAATCCGAGGAGAGATTTGCAGCAGCCATCCACACTATTCTACCCTCAGATAACCGCAAGGCATGGGAGACAGTCAACATTATTTTGTATGAAAATAACATACTGTTAGGTTAGTAAAGACGTAGACGGAGATACGGTGAAAGAGTCGATGTTATCAGGAAGGGAATTCAGACGAGAAAAGTGGTGGAATAGTAGGGTGCGCTTGGTGAGTGATAATCTGGGAGTGAGGATATGGATCAAAGGGTTAATCCCAGTAGGTCGGTAAGGTATTCTGAAATTTATGGAGGAAACAAGATTAGAGTTGAGTTTAGAGTGCCATGGATGAGTTTTAGATCAATTTTAAGAAGTTATTATCGAAATTAGAAACGTAGAGTGAAGACAAGACGGCATCAGAAGGTAGGTTGAGGAAATAAGGGGCTTGTTTTTAACAATATTTGTAATGAAGTACTACTTCAGAATTCTTAACTTTAACGAACCTCATAGTTTCTGAAGGTTTTCCATCCTCGATAACTCTTCCCATTTATTTCTACATCCTGTATTGTAATATTATAATCTGGATACTTCCTGTTCTAAGTTTAGAGTGCACCTATGGTGATCTCAATTTAAAAATCACTTCTTGGGATTTTACAATCCAGTTGTATGGCAGTATTGGCATAATAATACTGAATATACTAGTATAGGGGTTAAAATTACGTTTATGATTGTTATTCATGCGTAATTCGGAGAGAAATATACGCCTGAAATTATCAAAATGGAAAATAATTTACTATTTTGTGGCATCCTCTCGTGTCAGCGCACGAATTCAACTTTGGTAATTATTGCGATTTTGTTTAGCAAAGCAAATTCAACTCATCAGAGTGGTTGGAGCAATTTTTATCTCCGTACAGATGCGCATGAAGCTTAGCATACGAGTTCTCATTAGTGATATCTTAGGATAAGAGTGAAGTATACAGCATTTTACCCATTTGGTTATTTGAAATGATATGCTAATTTAACACAGCCTGATTGCACATGAAAGACTTCGTAAAAATGTGGACAGCTTTACTTTTAAACACAAAATAAGAAATTTTACATGAATTGTCGGCCCCGGTGGCGGCGGGGTAAGGTCCTCGACTGCTAACCCGGTCGCGGGTTCGAGTCCCGCCTGGGTAAAATATTTTCTGCACAGGACATGGGTGATTGTGTCTCGTCCGTTGTTACTGTTATTCTTCCGACGTAAATTGGCCCATTGTACTGTATTCGGGATAGTGAAGATAAATAAAATAAAATTACGCCTCGAGCTTCCACATAAACAGATGTACATACATACATACCCATCACGCCGTTCCCTTCCGGGGTAGGCACAGTCAAAATGTTTCACTCGTTGATACATAATTGTACACCTAACTCTGCTTCAATAATTTCCTCCATTCTGACCTATCCTTGCAAACCTCTTTTGCCTCATTCATCCCATACACTGTTTCATACACGCCCTCCTGTTTTTAAGACTCCTAATATTCCTCCTCCTAAGAATTTCCTCAATCACATTCAACCACAACTTTCTCGGCCTACCTCTACCTCTCACACCATTCATTCTACTCTCATATATCTGTTTCGTTATTCTACTCTCATCCATTCTCTCAATATGGCCAAACCAACGAAGCACACTCCTTTCATACACGTCCATTACTGGAGCATTTAACCCACATTCATTCATGACCCACTCATTCCTGACCCTATCCATCCTACTTTTGCCACAAATACTCCTCAGATAACTCATACCCACGGCGTTTAGTCTACTCTTATGTCTAAACAGATGTAGTATGATGAAATGCGGCCCCAGATTATTTTTCGACCTAACGTGGATTATAATTAACATTATCACTTAATGACCCACGATCCCTTCTAAACACCATTTAGGTGGCTTGCAGGGTGATATGCAGATATAGATTACCACTCCAACCACATTTGAGCCGAGTTTCATGAGTGAATTCGAATGGAGGGTTATTCATTTGCGCGTACTATGCACGTATTTTACAAATACACATATTAGGTACCATACCAATTCGACTGCCAACTGTTATGTTCACCTACTGGAATGTCTAATTTTGAACTAATGTAAATGCGCTTATGCTAATACATCAGCATTCGTTGTCTCGCATTAACACGGGTACACCTACGAAATACCGTGCAAGCCACCTCAGGGATGTGTGACACGGGATGAATCCACTCTAAGCATACAATGTTTGGCCATGGTAATGTGTCATTAGGTATATCCTCTCTTCTCTGTTCAATACAAAAGTTTCCCGATTAGGCTAGGTTCTATCTTTTGGTTGCTCAAAGCTTTGAGGAAACACTCGTAGAGACATGCGTCGTGACCGCCTGTAACTGTCCACACATAATGCAAATGCCGGTGATTGGCACGTACGGGAATGGCCTCGTTCTCACCTCTTAACCTTCGTATGTACTTTTAACACGCAAGAAAATCTTTCCATTACAGATGACACTAGTGATGCAAGCACCCTACTTAAAATAGCATGATGGAAGTATTCGTTGAGAATAAATTGCCGGTCACTGTTTATAATAAAAATTTTACGTCGTGAAAACGATTCTTAATGCGCAAAAGCAAACGCATTACTAACTTATGCATATTTTTATGGGAGTCTTCCCCTCATATAAATCCTCCACCAGAAATTGCTTGGAATGTTATCAATATGAGATATTCTCTTTACTCTTTTTGTGGTACTTAATGCTTGTTTTATTGTATATTGTTTTTAGTTCCGAACTTTTTACTTTTTACTTTGAATTTCTCACTGTTAAACATCGAATAAGTTTGTCTCACATTTTTTTACTCTCTTTGTGGTTCTTAATGATTGTTTTATTGTATATTGTTTCCAGAGCCAAAATATCTCAGCACCTGCTTGCGAAGTAGTTCTGAACTTGTTACTTTGGATTTCTTACTGTTAATATGGAATAAGTTTTTCTCATATTTTTCTACTCTCTTTGTGGTTCTTAATGCTTATTTTTTTGTGTACTGTTTTTGATAATTTTTGTAATGCTCTTAGAGGTGATGTACCCAGAGCAAAATAAAGTATTCTTATTCTTATATTCTAATACTTGACAGTTAAAAAAATAAACGATTGAGAAGGTTTATTTACTCCCTAAGTTCAGTCTTACTCCATTGTAAATTATTTCCCCTCTATAATTAACTTCCAACTAACCCGTCGCTATTAGGTTTTCAAATTTCCCTTCCTTTTCAGCGCCAAATTTCAGATGTTTTGACCAGGGAATGAAAAGAAGCAGAGATATTTTCTTTACTGTAAATGGCATTAATCAACTTAGTCATAGCAACATTTCAGTGAAAATTCCCTCCGAATTTATATACTCAGAGTTTTAACAAATTTCCCTTATGTTTTACATACTAAAAACTAAAAATCATTTGATGTCAAGGATTTTGTATTGCAATATGGTGAATAGATGATAATCTGCTCTCAGGAAGTGAAATAGATCAAAATCATGCTTTTTACTTAAGAGGAATGGTAATTATGAAAAATTCATTTTTGAGTTTTCTTTTCCAGTGAAAGTAATCCACAATACCGTATAGCAGTTTAAGTTAGTCCATAAAAAATAAATACAAAACGATTCCATATTCAGCTTCATTCCTCGAGAGATTATTCTGAATTGTTTAGCACAACCATCTTACATTGAAAACACTCAAATAACTTTCCGTGCCATCTTATTTTTGATCATTGACTTAAAGTAATAGTTGAGCATACATCTTACGGACGACCCTTAAATTTTGGGCCACTTTCCCTTAAGTATGAACTTGTGGCAATGTAAAACACGATTTAGTCAATGGGAAACTCAAACCTGCAATTCACTTTCATCTCCATAAATGGTGAATATTACGGTTAAATGTTCGTATTAACACCTCAAACGTTTCTTTTTTCTCGCTTAATTACTCCTAATGTAATATTCGCCAGGTGATATCTTTAAAGGCCGAATGAAGCTCCTCCATCATTACATTCCTTCTGTTGCTCTCTTCAGTAGGAAATAATTCAATCCAGTCGGCTCTATGAAATTCACAGATGATAATCCAAAAATGATTGTTTTCATTCTCTCTTCGCAACTGCACATGTACGCACAGCTGCTTCTCTCTCCTTGGCGTTAAAATGCGATATTATTTCTTGAACACCAGCTATTTTTTGTAAATTGCATCTGATTATGAAAAATACGATACGCTCTCATCTCCTTTTCAGGCCAGCTGTACCTTAACCTAAGAAACCATTTCTCAAGTATATCACAGAGAGTAGCCATATGATGATTTCAATCCTTTATTCATTATCACTCTGTATGCAAAACTAGTAATGCTTAATTTACCACCTCATCTAAAGATTTTAAATGCCGTCCTTCTATATGCCCTATCTAAACCCGTGAGTTTGATCTAACTCCTCCTCAATGTGGTGGAGATAAAGGCACATAGCTAAAAAATCTGCCTGCTACTTTAAGACTGAGTCATCTAACTGAGGTAAAGTTCAAACGTTACGAGGGTGTTTATTGAGTTTGAAAATCAGTGGAGTGTTTTAGAATCAAGGAAAAATTATTCTTTCTTTAACTTTTTTATTGGAATGACTGTGAAGTTAAGTTTTTCATGTTGAATTTGTCTGAAATAGTTGCAAAAATATTCAAAGTATTGGTTATCAATAAAAACTTATTCTTACAAATTTAACATTCAATATTGAAACACAACAGAGTTAATATTCGCACCCTAGGTGCGAATAAAATGGCGTCATTCAGCATTAAGCACTTCATAACACTTGGCTGGAAGGTGAGGAATGACTTTAAAAATAAGCATAATGCTCATTAATTCGATGAAAGTGTTTACATTTAAACCCCTCCTCCAGGACCAAATATACCAAATTGCTGTCCTCAAAACAGTGCTTATGATATCATATAACTATAGAAGAATGGCAATCACAGAGCTCTTCAAGTAGGCAAGTATGCTTCATCCGCCCTTCTTTTGGGAGACGCCCCTTTCCTTCATTCTCTTACAAGAGCCAAAAATCCCCCTCGAGAATGTAATTTCGTTTATTACTCTTAGTCCATCTCATTTGAAGGAACCTCCTCCTCTACCACCTACACGTACAGTATACGACCCGACGTCCCAAAAGAGAATCCTAAATTAAATTGCTTATTTTTTTCTGCTACGCGTGTAGTTTGTGCGGTGTGTCTGAGTGTATAGCCGATGCCCTCTAATACCTACGTCCGTCTGTCAGCCTTCGACACTATTCACAGCATCCCAAGACCTTGCTTTCCTCTTAACACACGCCCACGTAGTCCCATAAACTTCTCCTTCTCACTTCATCTCCTCATTCCTTCCTTCTTTCCTCTTCCCTCGTTGCCTTATCTTCTAGTCCCGATTCCTTCCCTTTTGCGCCAACTCCAAATCCCTTGGAAGCCCATTCAAGATTTATTTTATTTTTTTGAGTAATGAAGTCGTAGCCAACGCCGCTGCTACCCCGCTTTCCCTCTTCCATTCTTCTCATCTGACTTGGAAGTGTAGGAAGAGAGAGGGAGTGAGAGAAGGGAAAAGAGAGACGGAATAAGGACGCATACACACTCATCTAAGGAGGAAGGAATGTTCGCTCATCCCATATTATTATGATCGCGATAAAAGTGTGAAACTACTCCGCAAAGGGAGATAAAAATAAAATTAAGGAAACGTTCCGCATGAATCATAAAAGAGAAAAACTTGTTTCCCTTGTGTCTCCTTTCATCTCGTCCTTCTTTCCATCTCTCTTTCATTCTCCGCCTCCTCTTCCTTCCTTCTTCCCATTTCTCGCACGGAGGTTTTTACGGCGTTGCTGAAATTTGCACTCGACAAAGAGAGGGCGGGAAAGATTGAAAGGATGACCCTTATGCGGTCTTCTTTTCTCGGCGATGGAGTAATATCCCTCACGCTCTAAACACTCGGAATCGTTCCTCTCGCGCTGAGAGCGTCATTTGTCTCCGACGGAGATTGCCTTTGTTTTACATCTGTGCCTTCGGCCTCGGCGTCCCTGTCTTCAAAGGGTTGAACTAAAATTGGGGTCATCCTCGCCGCCCGCATCCGTTGATGAGAGTGGTTCATGAAACGTCTTTTTGCTAACCAATAGTCCATTCATTCGGAGACGAGACGGCTTTGAAAATATATGTGGAAATGCATGAATATTAGAGCCATTGTGAGTTCTTCTTTAGGAATCTGAGGAATCCTCTTGACTATTAATATAATTGAAATGAGGATAACCTGAGGAGACGATGCGCGGTCAAATTCTAAATTTAAGTTGAGAATCTAACTTATGGATTGATTTTAGATAAACTTAAGATTGACACAATGGCAATGCAGGTGCTCTATCATCATATGCTTACCAGCCACGGGGATGCTTGTTAAACCAAGTTCATTTTATATATATATATATATATATATATATATATATATATATATATATATATATTTAATGAGTTAAAAAAACAACACAAGACAATATTCGGAGGTAGGTTCAGGTGCAGTGATGCCGTGAAGCAACATTTATTTTGAAATTAGGAAATACGGACATCCCACATTCAGTTTACATTCTTCAAAATCATACCTCATGGCTTTATGCAAACTTATTTTCAGAATGTAATATTTTCACCTTCACTCACGGTTTAACTTTTCTTTTAGCAGTATCGTAATTTAGATATCTGAGGATAGCGCGATGCGAATATCACAGCCCCAAGGTAGCGTTGTGGCTGGGAATCTGCAGTATCTCAAGCAAGAATGTTGAAAATGAAATGCCTCGTTTTAATATAGGGAGCATTGGGTGTCGGCATGAAATTGGAAAGGTGGAGTGGACCAGCGGAAGGAGATGAGGGCTGCAGAGTAGCTGGGGGTGTGGCGAAGAAACTAACGAGGAAGAGGTGTTGACGATGAACATGAAGGTGACATGGGCTACATTCAAACGGTCTTTTCTCAATGCGATCACGACTTTATTGTTCTTTATGTTGGGAATAAAGTTAGACGCTACAGTTTCTTAAGAGTTGAGTCGAAAAAATCTCAGCCGTTGAAATAAATTAAAACATACCTCCATTTTCTCCCCAATTTTTAGCCATATATCCGCACAAAATAGACTTTTATTCAATATAGCCCTCATGATGGTCAAAGATCTACATAAAGAGTTTGACCCTATTTTACTCTCTTCTCAGGTTCTATACTGATACTTGTAAACTTAATAATATAACAAGGCTAGTTCTAAACCATCCAGAAATCAGAGTCATCGATAGGAAGCGCATTAACCTGACACGGAAGTTTTTTCAGCATTTATTTTAGTACATATAGCACACATTTACATAGAATAGGAGAATAATGAAAGAAGAAAAACGCATGCAGTTCCCCGATGGTTAAGATTTGATTAGACAAGTTTCGATGTTACTACATCATATTCAACTTAGGAGCAGCTACTGCATCAACGCCGTTGAATATTATATATATTAATTATAATAATTATAATATATATAATAATTAACGCCGTTAATAGCATCGAAACTAGTCGAATTAAATCTACATTTTTGGAATCCTGCTAGTGTTATACTTCCGTAATTTTGGATTAGGAATAGTTACACTTTATAACCTACGTAACACTTGAATATGTATTTTAATAGGAATGTAGACGAAAAATGTATCTTATACTTACTGAACGGTGATTTTTTCAGCGGTAACATCTAGCAAAGCCACAATATTGAGTGTATTTAAGTATTTTACTAGCAATAGTGGAGCTTCGATAGCAATTGTTGAACGAAAAATAACCCTTCACTGCTAATTTAGTCTTCATTTCTTCATTGCTCACTTCTACTTGGTAAAGAATATGTACGTAATTACAGCATGGAGCTAATTATTGTGACAACGGAGTATCAATTTACGTCAAGATGAAAAGCGCAGCCTGCTTATTTACTGTCAGGAAGATTGAGTATTCTTGCAAAGCGACTTAGTTGAGGAGACAGGCTAATCGTCATGGCAGAAGCTAGCGACTATTCAACACTGCGAAACGGATGCCCGTAGCCCTTGAAGCCATTCAGTGGAAGGGAGCTTTGCCATTTTTTCCCAGTAAAAACGAAAAGGGTAATTCTTGCTTGTGCGGTAAAAAAGGATACCGTGCAATGTGACCTTGACCGGAACGCTTTGATATATTATCTTTTCCTAAGCATGCAGATTCAATTCCTGAAAGACACTATGAAGTTAGTACAGAATAATAGTTACATATACGTCCCTAATCTGGAGTAAGGATTGGGATTTTTCAGGTCATATTGATTTTCTTAAATTATCTATATGTAGTGATATCATTTAGGGCATTTTAATTTGTTTCTCATTTGATAAGTGAAATAAGGCTCCTCTTTCTATATAGTGATAGGGTGAAATATATATTTTTATTTATTTAACTGAACCTAAATATATAATGGAAAAACATTCCCCAAAGGTGTATAACTGAGACTTCCTTTCGAATGAGTATCACCAAAGAAGCTATTCTAATCACACAGTAAAACGGGTCCTGGGTTTTTAGCTGCTAGCTCTGGAATCCTAAAGTCAAAATTATTAACCAAGAGTAAAATTGAAAAACAATTAGGCGTGAAAATATACGATGATGCTGTGGCTAGGCTATAAAAAAGTAAGGGAGTTTACATCACTGTCTAGAAATATATTCTTGTTCTATAGAACATATTACTTTTTCAATGAGTATATCGAATTTGATTAAGTTACAACCGAGAGTGGATATTTTATTTTGTGGAATTCTGGTCCCTCTATGACTAGGGAAAAAATTAGGTTCAGTAAATCGTCTCTGGGTAGGATAATGCAATATGTCTTTACTTTACCATCATCATTAATTCAATCATAAGATTGATTTTCATCAGCTCTCCACTTTATCCTGACTCATTATGATTTATTTATGACCTTGAAGTTCTTCTATTTTACATCCTATTTTAACTGGCCTAAGAATTTGTCCCATAGTCTTCCTCGTGGGGTTTTCTTTTCTATATGTCCTTGTATTACGCTCCTAAAATTCGATGCATCCCTGCTATGTTGTTGAGTGTAAAGTGTGGCCTTTCCATCTTTAACTTACCATCCTAACGGTGTCCAATACTATTTTCTCCTCATCTATTCTTCTGCACTCTTCGTGCCTCGCTTTTGATCTTATGCTTTCCCTTGATCTTCAACATCTGCCTCCTGCACAAAGTTTAGAAATCTTTCATTCTTTCCTGTTCGAGTCCTTAAAAGGTTCATGTCTCTTGGTCATAGAGTGCAATACTCCATACGAAAGTTTTCAGGCAACCCAACATTTGTTTTTTCATCATATGAGGGTGGCCCAAAAAGTAATGCCCCACATTTTTCCTCTCAAAAACTATTTTTCCACAAAAAAAATTAAAAACATGAAATAACGACGTTTTAGCTACTCACTCTTTTTTTCTACATAAATTCCTTCAATATCTATTTCTTTTCTCCAGCGATTCACAAGGGCATGTATGCCCTGACGGTATCAGCCCTTCGTCCTGGTTATGGAGCCAGATTTTAGTTGCGCAAATCCTCCCTTCGTCGTCCAGAATAGTAGATTGGGAAAGTGACGTTATTTTAAATTTATTAGAAAATAAGGGAAACTAGGAAGCGTTTGATATTCGTTCACGCCTTTTGTTTGTACCAGACTGGTATTTGCGAGCCTAATCTTGCAGTCTGTCCTCCGCAGAGTCCACAAAGTTAGCCAGAGCACTCAAATGTAAGATACGGTAGCGTCGGGATAACCTGATAAGGCTTTGCGACCAATGGAGATGCGTCTCTCGATGACCGTTTCAACGCACTGATTTTTGCTATTAGGCAGTTAAAATTAAATGTGGCCTAAATTATTGTAATTGCTTTTTAGCCAACCCTCGTAAATGCTTTCTTTACAATTCGAGGTTTTTCGTTTATAACTTGCTAATTACAGGCAATAGATAAGGACAAAACTCAGACCGTTACACAAACCATACTCCGGACGAAACACTATACATAAAGTGCTCTTACCAAACCAAGCACAAAGGGAAGAGTGTTCCGCACAAAATCTCCAGCACTGCTACGGGATTCAAATCTTGGCGCTTAGGTTGGGCATCCAACACCATGGTATGAAAATCAGAAATGGAAGTTACAGAAATAGTTATTTTATTTACGCACAATATACATTTTTGACTAATTCGATAATCTTAGGTAAGTGTATCAAGTTTTCGACCGACTGAGACCACTACCTCTTCAATTCATGTGTTCGGTGAAACTTATTTTTACTTGCCTGTGACGACGCTGGTACGACTCACTTAACTCCTTGAATCGAACCCGGCCTTTCTGGATGGGATACCGCTTAAGGTATGGAAAAGGGCAAAAGGGCGTGAGTACGGTAGGGAATGGCGTGATCTATGCAGAGGAGGCGACGGCGAAAAGAGGATGACTACCTTAATCCTGATGATATCTGCTGGAGCGCCGGGGAGAGGCGGGAGAGGGAGGAATCGGCGGAGGAAGGGGAGAAATGGACGGAGGGGGGATTATTTCACGACGCGGAGCAAATCTGGAATGAAGAGGAACCAGTTATAGTCGGGAGAGGGTGTGAGGGAAGGGGCCGGGGGGAGGGAGAGATATTAAGAGGTGGGGAAATGAAGACGGGAGGCAATGGATGGGGCAAGACGTTGTCACCGGGGGGAAGCGGTGAGTTCGGACGTGTGCGGAGTGTAAGATAGAATGATCTAGCCCCGAAAGGTTATCTCCCGCGGGTTGTTGGTTTGGATGCTTGGAGGTGGGAGACATCACGGGCCAAATGCAATTTTAATTAGAGAAACTGGCAAAAATCGGTAGTCTTGCCATAAAAAGAGCAAACCCTCATTTATCTTCAATATCTGCTGCATATGGTTGGTAGTTTTTGACGTGTAACCGTCTTTAAGCATCAGTCTGACGAATAAGTACAAGAACGGAATCGGCGATATTATGCACTACTGGGTGGTCCATTTCGACGATATGACTTCTTGAATACATCCACGATTGAAATAAATGTTGTCTAGTGCGATCGGATATGCGACTTTGATATGATACGCGGCCTTGTGTTGATATTCACGAAACGCTGGTGGGGGAAAGCGGCGGCTATTATCGGAAAAGGCGAAAACATCCGAGCAGTGCATCACGCGACTCAGATATGCTAGCGCGCCTGTTTTGGTGGCGAGCGAAAGTTGATGTCTCGATTTGCCGTCGTATGCAAAAACGACTCTTCACAATATTATCTGATATAAACCGTAAAATGACTAGTGAATAATGAGCTGCCGGCTTCATATCATTGAATAGCTCAGTAAAAATGGAGTAAATTTGGAAAGCGGTATACATAGCATTCAACCGCTATTTTCCAGGGGAGCGGGGTAAATAGATTCGGGAACGTAATTCGAGCGACGGCGTGAGTATATCGATTGCCGCTTGTTATTAATCCACTAATGGAGGCGTATAATTCTTGCCTCTGCTCCTGTCGCAGCTGCGTCAGACTTTGTATCCTCTTGATCTTGCATCCAATTGCACTTTCGCTCATTTGAACTTTCATAAGCATGCATCAGCAGCGTCGATCGGATGAGAGAGCACGTTTTTGTGGGGAATTCCGTTATGTTGCGGCAGGATTTCAACGGCGATGTTTCTGAAGCTTTGCTGAATTTTCAGAACGGACCTTAAGCTTCAGACCTGAAGATAGAAACTGTGATGCATCCAAAATTTCGTTTAGAAAATCCTTATGTATCAACCATCAGAAATATATATGCAGCTGAAATTCCCAGCAAACTCCAGACTCTTAAAGGCAGATAGAACTTTCTAAAATCTGCACAAGGGTCATTCCACGTCAATTCAAACATCGCTTTGCCCTTGACCTCATCAATTTTGAACACATTTTCAGGGTACATTCCATTTTACTACATTCTTGAACATGTGCATTAGTTTTTAAAAATTCGCATCCGTTGCCTAGTTACGGAAGTATGAAAACTTGAGCTTCTTGAAAATTTGTGTTTGATCTATCTACGATTACTCCAGAAGTATTACACCTAGGATAAACAAAACAAAATTATTTGAAGAAAAAACTACAGAGCACAACATAATGAAAATAACATTGAAATTTTATCCAAACTAATTCACTTATTTTCATTTTGAAAACTTCATACGCGTTTATTCAAAACACGTACCCCCTCGATTTCGCTCAAATTTTGATTTTTTTTCTAGCTAAATACCTTGTCTACACAATATTAAAAAATGACGATGGTAATTTCCCTTTTGAGGGAGAAATTAATTTTTTTCCTTAGGCATGCTATCCATTTGTGTTGCACTTTCGCAACTCCTTCGACTGTGGAGCAGTGAATTTACATCGCACTGAGATGAAACACCCTTCATGTATAATTTAAATCACAAGTGCTTATTTAAAATGAAAACATCAGAAGTTATCAAATCCCAACAATGTCTAGGAACCTTTGTTTCCATCTAGACTAATCATTAAAGTTTGGTTCCACAGAGATGTCGCATCACATTGTTAAAGCAGTAGCGTTGGAGCAACGCCATTGTTGAGGCTCTACAATATCGGGTCATTAGTGAAAAAATTTCCGATATATAATCAGATAAATCAAATCCCAATTAATAGCTTCTAGGTAGTAGGATCTTATTATAATAAAAGTTACCTTCTAAGAAATTTAAATAATATATTTTTATTATTGAAATGCTTTTCAACACTTCTAAACAGGAAGGAAACGTCAATACACATGCAGTAATCTATCTGTTTGGGAACGTCCATTCAAATTCATTGGAAAATGTAAGCAATCAAATAATATAGACTGCCAATGTGAATAATAAAAGCTGTCAGACTTGTCCTACTTGGCTCCGTCTTCTTCTTGTCCCTTGAAAGATGATTTGCCATTAAGACTGAATCGATGTGCCTCTGGAGAGTTGGATATTTCTTTCATAATGAGGATGTATTTTGAATGAGGAACTGCAGCATAAAAATACCTGATACCTTATACTGGTCATGCCTCGCTGAATTTCCTTGCTTGTAGATTATTATCATAATCCACTTCTTGATTGGTGACGAATTCAAGATTCACCCCTGAATTATTGGCTTAGCCCATTGTATAATTGATATGGATTCTGAATTTGTAGATCATAGGAACATTGGAGGCTGCCGCGGGTAGCAAATTGCTTGGCAGTACCTCCATTTCTATCATTTGGCACCTTCACGTGAGTTAATGCAAAAAATGCCACTCGGCAAGCACTCCACAATTCTTTTTATGAAATAATAAGTTCAAAATGTTGTAACTATTTTTATACTGCCTGCTTGCGCCGTCAGAAAAGTAATACACCTTTCCAAGGTTTCCAATATGTCCTGTTAAGAAGCAGTCAAGCTGTCTTTGGACTAAGTGGACAGCAAATGCTTGGTGGGACAGAATTTTGAAAATTATGACGACATTCAGCGGTTATACGACATTGTCCTCCCTGAAGTTACATATGAAGAGTTGAACGGTGGCTTGACTATTATTCTAGTTAAATCCCTGCACACTCTCCTGAAGATCAATTGAGTAGTTCTCTAAAAATTCGGCGATAATGGCCACCTCTATATTTGAAATACCGTCTCTAATGATTGAATTCATCTCTGTTTATTTTTGCGCAATAATATCATGTTTATACACTACAGCTATTTTTTCAACACATGCCAACAAAAGAGTCCATGTCTATAATGACTGTGTCCGAGCTACACCAATTCACATGCGTCTATCGTTTAAATGTAACCATATCCTCTAATTTGTCACTAAATTGATCTCCGAGCATATTTTTGACGTATCTGTATTTCCGTCTGAAGCCTTCCGGCAACATAACAAGAAACAGGCTTCTCTTGGTAGTTTGTAAGAAATTGTAGTCAGTAAACAGCCCCTAAGAGTTGGAAACATGATTGACCCATCTTTCCTCAATATCTGATTAAGCCTGACACCGAGAAACTGCTACTTAAAATTTTGATGTGCCATGAAAACTCACACTATGTGCATGCCTGAACACATTCATGCTTATGAAAGTACACATTCGAGAGGTCTAAAATCTGCAAATTTTGTAATACCCACCTTCTCATGTGGGTATTTCACCTTAAAGTATTCATAAAATTCATTCGAGTTTCCAAGAACTAACCTCTTTTTTTAAATAATTTTTCCGCCTCCCTCATAAAGAGTTTTGCATTCCTTTTTTACCAGATATTCCCTGCTAACAGCTCCGTCCGTCAGGACAGAATTTAATATTGTTATTTTGTTAGGAGTACATCGTGCTACTTACTCAGAGATCATTCTTTTTAATTTCCTAGCGAGATACGCAGAGACGTGGAATACTTCTTGAATTTTGGAAAAACCCCACGATTTTGGAAGAACGGATAACAATGGCACTTTTTCACTGCATTTTGAAAGGGAATTTGACGTTTTCTTGATTTTATGTAACATTTCTCTTTCTGCATCTACGTAAGATTTGGAAGCAAATTTTTATCAAATACTCTAGAGTCCTGTGAGATGGCAGAGTATCCCCGAATTCATTTTCTAAGGACTGCTGTAAACCAATGTAGACCACTTCAACTTATTCACCAAGCATGATTTTGCATAATTTACTTTTTTTAAACTCAGTTATGATGTTCCAAGTGACTTATGGATTGCATTAACGATATAGAACTGTTTTCTTGGTGAGTGTTCGCTTCCGCTGCTTCCAGATAAGTTTGCTGTCACTGTAGTATTCAGAAAATTCACAATCAAGGTCTGAAGGTAGACTGCTGGTTGTCCTGAGGAGCATGGCGAACTAGACTGAGGCCAGTGTCCATTAAAGGACGGTGTAAATAAATTAGGGGTTACAGGATGCAAGTGTTTCTCTCACTTAATTGAATGCAAACTTAATAGATAGCAGTAAATATTTTGATGAAATCAGGTAAAAACCCGGAACTTTATATCATGTACGGAACATACAGGCACAATGCATTTTGCATTACTACTATTTTCTAACTAGATTTCCCTAGATGTATAGCCAATTAAAAACAAATTGAATCTCAAGTGAGCACGATTTGTATAGTGATCAACCCAGTGAATTCCGTCGAAACGGTATTTTGATAAATGACGGAAATATAGTAAACTAAAGTTACTATAAAGCAGTACAAATACGTTTGACTCCTTGGCCAAGAAGCAATTAATTGGAATTCGATTTTTTGGACTGCTTTTTTACAGATAATGTAAACACAAGACATAATCTAAAGTGTTAGAGAATAATTGAGATTATCACAAGTAGCTGATTCAAAACAAGAAATAGGCGAGTTTAAAGTTTCAATAACCAAGACACACCTTGATTAACGCGTAGACTTCATTCAAACTCCGGCTCATTTGCAGACGACATTGCTAATTCCTAATGTTATGCATTAGAGTTAGGTCTTGTATTAAGGAATTAACTGAAATATGCGCCCTGATTTTAACAAATAACTACTATTTCCTCTCTTCCCTTTTTGATTGGCTCACGGAAAATTTTTTAAATCCGTTCGCGGTACCTTCTCTGGTGTCAACACCCGCGCAAATATCTGCATGCATATTCATTTTCAAAAGGAAAATTATCTTAAATTTGGTGCCTTTTATAACAATCAATGATTAATTACGAATAAACAAATGTTATTAAGGCAAGCTTTTACCTCTTTTCTCATGAAAACTTCAGCGGTTGCAATTTATTTCTACTTAGTTATAATCGTACCATGGGCAAGCGTTTGAATATGACTTCTCTATCCCTTCCTTGGGGTCTGTGATGGATGCCGACCACCGTGCACTTAGTTGCCTTTTTCACTCTATTAAATCATCTGAGACAGGTCTACAGTCCTCACTCAGAGGTATAGTCGGGGAGAATATTTCCCATAGCTCAATTTAGACAGTTGCCTAATCAAGATAACTCTTCCATGGAGACTATTTCTTGCGCTAGTTATAGTAGTTTTTTTATTCTGATAATTAGGCAAAAGGTTGTGGCGACTTTCACCATCATATTACTTGGATTTAAGACAGTTAAATTGAATATTACTCGTGAATAGCTTCAACAACTACCAGAGGAGGCCGTCAACATAAAAGCACAATTAATAAATGGAGTCAAATAGTCAATTAGTTAGATATATATACATGAAGTCAAGTAGTCATTTAGTTAGAAAATTTTTCTTGAATGGTGGTTCTAAATTTATTTGCTCAATTATGAGGAAATTTTTAAGATCTTTCTTCGAGCATAACATTTTAAAAATTTATTTTTATTTACATTTATGGCAACAGTGGGTACTGATTGCAATAAAACATTCAAAGCTAGATTACTGTCGTTCAATTTAAATGTTCGACACGATCTTCAAGAACCTTGCCGCTCATATTCAAATCGTGGTAGGTACTCAATCGAGGCTATAGATGTTAATGAAGTTGGACTGCCGACAATCCAGTTACAAATCCATCGATAACATTTCCATATGAATGGTATCCACCTCAAAGCCTAATTGACTCGTCAAACGACTGAAGGTGAGAAACAGCATCGATTGATGGGAACCGATTCATCGATTGTCGGAGTCAATCTTGGCGCTGCACACCCCGCTACGCCTGTAGATCCAATGAGTCGTGTCTTATTCACGTCCGATCGAAGTGAAATAGCTTTAAGTGGCTATGGGCGCTAGGAAGGCTAAGCGCAAAATAAAAAATGCAAACTAGTATATTTCCTGTACGTTTCGCGCGTCCACTGTGGGTGAAATGATGGAAATATCGACATATGCCGATTTTATTTTTTGCGTAATACTTCTATGCCTCTAATGAAGCAGAGCTTGAAGAGAAAGAAACGTAATGAATAGGAAAACATAAGCTATAATTGAAATAACTCATCGATTATAGAAATAAAAATAGAAAAACAGTATGTCCACCACTGATAAAAAAAACTGTAGTGTCAAAATTATATTATAAAAAATATACTATAAAGTCATCTTTACAATTTCAATTTCCTTCTAAAAAGCCGCTTATTAGCCAAAATATGAAAAGATTTCAGGATGCTTATTACAATTCGTATACATTAGTTTTTTCGGGGTCTGCAGATCAATCTGACGTTACGTTTGAGAAGAAATAATTCTCGTAATTATAACGTAAAAAAATTCATTTATATTATTATTATTAAAATAAAATCTGGAATATAAATTTGGGTGTTCTGACTGACTAATGACTCATTTTATCGTCAAAGTACAAACCAAATAACCAATGAAAAAACGTGAAATTTTCAGGGCATGTTCCTAAAATTGTACGGGGACGCACTAAGTTACTTAAATTTCCTTGAAAATCAATTTACGAACGTTTCTTTACCTCACAGATGTTAAATTTTAGTCCCTTAGTAACTTACTGCATGCTTTTCAATGTTCCTGCCTTTGTTTATTTAAATTGATTACACTCTACATATTGGGTGGAAAATGTTATCATTGGACGGGTTAAAAAATTGTGTATTTTACTTTCACTTCTGTCTAATACGCTTCCTTTTTTGTTGAAATTGCATTTTCAGCTGCTAAATCACCCATTTTTCTGTCATTGCAAAAGAGAAATTTCCTTAGCAGCCATGCATGAATGTCCACTATTTCATACACGAAGACAATTTCATGGACTTTTTGGAACTCATACATTATATTATTTCAGGCGCTTTCAGAAAACCACTACCAAAAATGTCTTTTCGATCTCTTGGAAAATAATAATCAAATATGCCACATTTGTGTATGGCACTATATCTCATATATTGATTTAAAGCAAAGTATCTATAAAATACGATTTTGAAATACGTATTTGGAAATCTTTTAACTCCATTTTTTCCAAACGTTGAAAACACCTGTAATGGCTAGAGATGTATTGAATACTTATTCAGTGTCCGTAATATGTCGATGGATACTTATTAGGAACCATAGTAAAGATTTATGCATATAGTTAACTTCATTTTATTGGAGGTCAAGGAAAATAAGCCTCACATATTTCAATGTGGTTTAAAAGATTATTGGATGACACTAGAGCCGTGAAAAGACACTCAACTACTTCAACTGTTAAAAAGCTGAGACAGCTATTTCACTTTAGTTTGGATGATGTTTAGAGGATAAGTGGATTTCTCAGTGTTCCTATTAACGTTTTGCAGCTTATGATAAACTTCCACCCAAGTTAAGTCAATTATGGTGGCGTGTAAAACTTTAAATACTATTCACATTGGAAGCAAATGTAATCAGGTGTAAATTAATGGCATTACCTGGTTAACCTAGCCATTTTTAGCATACGGTAAAAATATCTATCCTAGCTAGTGACTGCAGTGCTGAACGGGATTAAATCATGCACTGCTACATCATGTAAAATGAACTGAGGATACTATAATGGATTTTCCTTGTAGGTATAATTACGGATATTACGGAGGTCTGTGAGACTGATGAAAATGAAGATGATGCTGAATTTTTGAAATTCTTGGCTCAGGAGGTTTCAACGTCAATGGGAGGCCGGAAGTAGTGCCGAAGTTGTCTGTAGTGTGCCCATAATATGGTAGGAATTAGCGGTGTAGATGGCGAAGAAGTCTCTGTAAGTGAATATGGGAAATAGTTTTTAAGATTGCTACTTTCACATCAATTTTCCGTTACAATTTACCAACCCCGTCCTGCCTCATACATTGGGCAGAATGAAAGAAATGACATATTAGCGAAAAAACTGAATAAGTAACACATTTATGTATCCTTAAGTTTTATGTGGTTTAATCCATTAAATACTTTTTACTTGTATAAAACATGAATCTTTACTCGCTCAAGGAAATTAGTAATATTAATTTTTAAGCAGATATTTGATTTCGACCTTCCTATTTGATTCCGACGAAGAGTGCATCCCACTTGCCCCATCATTCTCCAATGATTTTCATGGAAGAACACAAAGGTCAGGAGAGAATGAGGGCGTACTCGCCACCTCTTCTGATTGCAGTCAGGCCATTCCTTGTCTCTTTCCCCGGAACCCGACCGCTCGACTATATCTCCCCGCCCTCCCATCCCTCTCCGCCCCAGTAATTTCGCACACCCTCCCCATCTCCCACTGAACTCCTTCTCAAAGGTGGTCGCTCATAAGCAGTTAATGTCTCAATCTGAAATTTACGGTGAGGGAATATCCGAGCGGGGCCAATCGACGGACATGAGAAGCCCGGAATCTTTGTAACAGCACACGCTGCTCTACAAGACATGACGAGGATTCATCGAAGTGGTCCGTTGAAATTTATTTCCGACCATGAGGCTCCCAAACCTCCGACTTCTACACCTTATTGTTTTCTGTCCTGACCATAAGCGCGATATTGTATTTCTGCCGTCGGGATAGAACCGCTCCTTGATTATTGAAACCTACACTAGAAGGATTAGATCAGTAATCCTCCGTGATCTCTACTGTTTTCGGAAACAAAGCCTCAGTTTGTTTGAATAGCAAAGACCAAGTGTGAAACACTCCAAATTAGTGTCGTTATTAATGGCAAATTGAGCCGATATCACGGAATTACAAGTTTTTTATTATAAAATAACTATCAATTAATAATATTGAATATTGTTTTTTCACTGATAAAATCGTTGAAAAAATAAGTGATATGGTTAAATATAATACGGTGCGATATATATTACACGAGACCAAATGTATACAAAGATGACTCTATGACTCATCGAAAAATGTTTCAATGGGTGATTTCAGCTTAAGAGATAATTTTCTCATGGCTCAGGAATGCTCAAGGTCGATTAAATTATATGTTGTTGCCCATTTGATCATAGTAGGGGTTTTCGAAGTCTCATGTTTCTCTTATAAATTCATAATGAGCTGAAACTCATTCTCTTTGTTAAGAAAATTTCTCTAGCAATACAATAATAGAATTATGATACAATTAATTGTTCCCAAGGATTTAATAAATCTATCCTCCTAAAGTACGATGGCAAGGAGAAACAAAATATTCCAAATCTTTCAAAATTAACTTGCATCCTCTGTAACTTACACCTGGGTCAGGATCAATTTTATTTTGCGTACAGCTTGATAACTTGTTTGTGGTTCATCCTATTCAACTAATGGCGAGGTCAATAATTTCATTTTTTCCCCTCTTCACCTCTAAGGTCGTCTCGTTGGGAGTGTAATAGAAATGGAGGTAAGATTTATACTATCGAATTTATTCGAATCTAATCGTCGAGTCGAGTTTAATCGAATTAATCGAATTTAGCCTAAGATCAATTTATTAGATTTATACTATCAATATTACTTATTCTAAATTCCCTATGGATAGAACTTCAGGACACATTTTGAGAGGTGGGCGTACAATGATCTGAGAGTTTTTAAACAGATTTAATGACAAATGCGTTTGTTAGATAGGTATACTCGACACAAAGCTAAAAGTAAAGGTCTTCAGAAATACATTTGGTATATGAGTAAAATTCCACTTACCCAGCCGAATTATCTGAAAGATGGAACGTGCGAGCTTCTCGATCGACAGCTTCATCTTGGGATTTCCACCTTAGTAAAAGATAAAAGAATTATGTATTACAACATACAATCTCAGGCAGTAATTATGCAGCCAGAATGAATTTCTCAAGCTCTTGGCTTGAAATCATAAAATGGATGAAAATATGAAATGAATATGGCTCAATATTTTCTACTCTTATGATATAAAATGCTGTGACAAATACGTTGAAGCTGTATTAATAGATGTATCTTTATTTGGAAAAAGCATAGGAAATCACTTCAGAAGAATCGATATCGTGAAGAAAAAAATTAAACACTTGCTCTTGGTACTACCTAAAACAGTTTGATGCTGACTATATATTTTGATAACGATGTAAAACTTGTCAATTTTAAAATTTAATATCAGGCCCTCATTTTATAAGTAGTGCATCCGATAGAATTGTAGTTAAAGCTGATTTCGATTGGCCGTATTCATAGAAAAAAAATTTCTATTCAGCTGTTCTCTCGAAGAGGAGAACATCAGAAATGTGCTTATTTTTTGTTCATAATGCAGAAAGATTATGAAACTAGTTTTCTTTGTAATTTCTTAAAAATACAGTAGTTTGTTTTAGCTATAATATTCATTGACTAGAATAGAATGTAACAACAGAAGTATGATAGCACACCCAATGACCCTATTTTCTCGGCCGAGGCGTTTTATGTATGCGGCGTAAACGTAAGATAAACAAAAAGGATTGATGAAAATCACCGCAAATGTTGACACTCTAAGCGGCTATGAACATTATTCAATGAGGCAGGAATAAGGATAGGCATTCCTCAGGTGCCGTGTTGACTTCGTGGATTTACAGCCGCTTGCTGCCCAACCGCGCAAATATTCCTGTCTGCACGCCTGTATCCTCGCATTTCAGAACGCCATAGGAATAAAGATTTTGATCACATCAATGTTTGTGGGTTAAGCATGTTTTAAAGCAGTAAAAACTGTTTTACGAGAACACTGGAATTTATCAAAGGCAAGGAATGGAGTGGGTATGCTCGAAGTCCCGTTACTGGGCATAAAAACATCGTCGTGATAACTGGAAGATTAAGCTGATCGATTTATGAGTAATTTTGTGATCCACATTCTTGGACATGAGTGTAAAAAGCGTTAGGAGAGCTAATAAAGAAAACCCTTGAGAGAATTTAGTTCCAGATTTGTTTCAATTGACACGCAAAGGTCGTTAGTAGTCATTGGCTCACCTTTTCTCGGGCGAAGTGTAAGATTTTCCGTTGCCCCTAAGCAACATCATACACCTTCTTTCTGCGAGAGTGGATTTGAAACTAAATCTCTTAGACTATAAGTGCACAATGAATTGATCAAATTTTTAGATTATACTTTCCTTGGGCTATGTATAAATTAACTAACTAGCTGAAATTCAGAGATTTATCAATTATGATATCATCAAAGTGGAGGAGGGGACCGAAGTCATTAATTAAATACCATAGTTTGTTTCGTTATCGATTTCTTTTCCTTCATTTGGAAAATGGCTCGAAGAAGTCAAATTATGAAAAAGGCGGATGTTTTCCCTCCAGTAGTTTATTATAATCTATGATATGAAGTCAGGTATGACTGCTAGTAAAAAGCTCAAGCTCAAAAAGACAGCAATTTCTGCACTTATAATGTCTAATTAAAGGAAGCCACAAGATAACGTGGCCTTTTATTGACTTGATTTCCGTGTCTTGATTTCCGAACTGAGATAATTGGTCTTGTGAAGTACATCCGATTTTCGGTAGGTTAAATAAGTGTAAAAGATGAGAGAAAGTTTATCATACCAAGGATATATTTACCCACAAGTAGTAAAACCTAATGTTATTTAATTCAATAAAAATCGAAAGTTTCAGTTTAAGCTAATTTTTAATAAAAATCGAAAGTTTCAGTTTAAGCTAATTTTTGTAAATTGAGAACTCGAAGTCTATCCAATTTATGAACGTTGGGGAAATGAGTTCAAATCGAATGTTCAATGTAATGAATATGTGTTTAGTTGGTGATTCTTACTATTGATTTATACATGGGTTTTTCAACGACTCGAGGGCTGCGTTCTAACATTTCCTTTTTCTGATGACGTAAGTTAATAAATAGATCCAGAATTACACATTGTGAAATAGGATATATTCTAGGTAAGAGAAGAAGAATACCGCTTGAATTTCCGCCGGTGATTTTTTGAAAGAAATGTTTCATTGTACTTTACCGGTCTTTTTTCTGATAGAATACAGACTGAAAACTGTTGTGCCAGCAAGAAAAACATTCAAAGCGCATTCTTTCTTGACTTAGCGGGTGATGCAAGTCGCTCAATAAAGTGCAACTTAATTGCATATTCCATACTATTTTGTTATGTGCCATAGTTTAAACAATAACTCCCATTATAAAAATTAGTGTTTCGGTAATGGCAGAGGCTTGTTTGTGAAAAAATCAGAAACCATAACCGACAGTGAAAGAGTGCAGAACATATAAAGTAGCGTGAATGAAACGTATTCCACGTTATTCAATTCCATTGACTTATTTCACCTTTGACTTGTTTTTAGATGGTGTGAAATACTATGTGAAAGACAAAAGTGTATAATTTTTCAATCACATTGCTGAGACTTACAGCCTCCCGGGCCTGAGGTAGTCGATCGCAAAACAAACCTGGAGAAAGTATTTCCGCAATGTATGCACTTTTACGGGTCGATGCACCTCCATTATTTTCTCGCGAAAACCGCGACTTGGGAATGAGTCCACCCAGACACTTGTTAAAATGAGGCCTTATTAACTTTCACCGGTAATTATGAAGACTCGTTTGTTATTTAACTCTTTAGATACATCCTACATCACGGTTGTACTCCTCTTCCACCCCTCTAATTTCCCTTTTGCTCCTCACACTACTGCTAGGCTGCTAGCTCCTAGATAACACCGTAATGTAAAGTTCACTCACTGCAACTAAAAGCCGCCATTTAAGTGGCAAGAGTTTACTGGGAATCAAAACACGTCCAGTTTCTATGCATTTAATTATGTGTTACTCCGATGTAAAACGTTGATCTACCAAATATAAGTCGCATGTGAATTTTTATAGATGTGAACCTTAATCGGCGACCTACTTAATTGCATATGTTTCTGCACTGCCTCCACAACTTATAAACGTGCCTTATTATTAAACTCTATAGAGCTGATGAGAGCTGGTGAAAGCATTGCTTGTCCTTGCCTTACTGGCTGTTATTGTAAGGAAAGGTAAATCTTCACTTTTGAGGGTATGTGATTTTGCAAAGGTACGCTACTCTGCTGAAAAAATATGAAGAATTAAGCGGTGGCCTCATTTTATTCAGTTATTGATTAAATGCCATATTTTTACCCTATTCATACGAAGTACTTTCCAATATCTCAATCTCTAGTTATTTAAGGAAAGAACAAAGAATGTTTAATGAACCATAAACTGTATAGAAAGAAGATTAATCATGAAAAAAGTGAGGCAATGAGATGCACCAAATGGAGACGTTGGATTTAATTTTAAGTCCGAGGAGGATATAAAAGAATTGGCAATGTTATTACGCATCTGGGAATTATGTTAAATAATGATAGTCTAATGAAAAATACATAATTTATAGAATAGCGTGAAAAAGGATGATTAACGAGAAAGGAATTAGCAAAAGTTGCACATAGTAAAGACAAACATAAGGATAAAACTTGAATATGAACCGGAAATATCGAAGTTGAGGAAAAGAGATATGAGTTGAGATATATTTTAGGCCTTTGAGATGTATGCTTGGCAAAGAATGGAGAGAATGAGGCGGGTGACGAGGGAGACGAACGAAGAAGTGTTGAAAATGGTAGGGAAGGAAAGTAGATTTGCTTTTATTTGCTTTTTGAGGCTTTTAAAGCTTTCTTACTATCCTTAAGTTCATAATTATTTTCATCTTTAGTTCATATCCTAAGCAACTGATACAAGACAAGTCTATGGTCAGAGGCGGATACCTTGGTCAGCAGCTGCCTGTGTTAGATGTAAGATTAGGAATATTGCTTAGGTTCTGTAGAAAAGAATGAGTGGTATGTTGATCGCTGAGTGGTATATTGAGATAATTAGTGGTATATTGAGACAATGAGTGGCATATTGAGATATTATACAAACAAACTCATGATACATTTTTAGACTAGTGAAATTTTGCACAAATAAAGGTTTCCTGTTCTCTTCATCAGTAAATTTTGTTCAGACCATAGCGAGTTATGACTATTAACACACGGAAATTCCTTTATAAGACACTTTATTATAATGAGATGCTGCTGTCATATGAAGTTTGACCTTCTGATGATATGATTGCATTCATCTATCTGATGGATATATTGATATAGATTCCTTTGCCATTTGATATGCTAATGACAGGAGTTCTAATTACGTCCATGGTATATAAATAATTCATCCTACCGATAGATACCATAAACCTAAAGTTCTCTTATTCAATATACCCCTTGCAGTATCTCTCAATCTACAATTATAGATGGGTATTGTAACAAAATTAGCAAGAAGAGTAAAATAAGGGCAAAAAAAGGACTGCATAAATGTTTTTTGAAAATATGCATTCAGTTGCATATTTGTACTGATGAAACAACTTTGGGAAGTTAATCTGTCACTCTAGGATATCCACCCATCATGGATAATTAATTAATGAAAATCGCACAAAAATCCTCATAAATCCCTTTTATTCAACATGTATGACCATAAATACACTAAGCAGGCTGATTTTATATTAATAGGTATCAATTTAAGAGGAGGGGTAATGGTCTCTATTTGTACTTTAATGATGCTGCAGCAACATGGTAGCCATATTTATAATTAAATGAATAAATGTAGTAATGCAGGAGAAGCAGAATTTAGAATCCCCATTCATCACAGGTAGACATTATATCTTAAATATATCCTGAAATATTGTAGCACAAATTATCCTAGGAGTGATAGAGGATGACTGTCTCTTGAAGTATTTTTTAACAAGTATCTCTGGTGCTCAAATAAGCTTAGGTGAATGTCTGTGGGAATAGGAATGAGGTCATAAAGCATAAGAAATTAGAATATCAAGAGATATTTTTCAGGCACATCTTCTTTTGTGCATGTACATTATCTTTCAAGGGCATGGTGGAAGAGAAGAGAAAGGAGTGAGTAAAAACATTAGTATGATATGGGAACTTGAAAGGACATCTAGTAGACAAACCTTCAAATGAATACAAACAAAATATGGGGGAGGGTATAAGGACAGAGAAAAGTTTTCATTTGAATTTCAATGAGTTATCACAAATAATTAGGCTTCAAGAAATAATCAGCCAATGGTTTATGAACATCTTACCTAGAATAAGATATCATACATTACAAAAAGTAAATATTTATCATGGTATGAAATATGGGAGGAATATATCAGTTAAAGAAGACTTCAGGGAGAGTCTTAAGTTTTAATGCAATAACATTCAAGAAGAGCTCCATAAATTGGATACATTCTATATATTGGCAGTCCACTCCACTGGTTACTACAGTTTCACGGAATTAATATGTAATCATGAATCAGAGACAGGTCCGTGTGATAAGTTGAAGTGGTCTAGGCAAATTAATTAACAGTTGAGGACAACATTTTAATAAAAACGTACCAGCTGAGGTATTTTATCTTTTATGTTGATGTTATGATTTTCAATTCTCATTATCTCTCGGGGAGTATACAAAGTTTTATTTAAGTTACTATGAATTACTTCCACAGAGTCAAGCCTGGAACCATTTCCTTTAGGCATAATTACTCAATTATTTGTGAGTATTCGCAAAATATCGGTTAGAATGTGGAACATAAATACGTTGCAGAAGTCTGGGCAATGGGGAAAGAGTGTTGAATAATTTTTAATGGTAATAAAAATCACCCTTCTCGTTACTCTTAGCCTTCGAAGTCACTCCGGCCGTAGAACGACTGAATATCACAAACGGCCAAGTTTTGACTCTCTCGTCTCTTGGCTCGCGAATCGCTTGGCCGCGGTTGTTTTGAGGGATTACCTTTATTCTGTGAACGATAGTAAGGCCCCCTATAACTTCGGTCTGAATCGTGAATTAGGTATTCTGACATATCTCCACCAATCGTCCACCGGTAGCAGTATTCCCCTCTCTTTCCCATTCTCCTCTCTCCGGGACTTCCTCCTCCGCTCGTGTTCAAACATGCACGCCGAGGACTGGTCCTCTGTCTAACTGACCGCCGTCGCCTTCACTCCATGGCTCTCTCCACTCCCTGGCGGCCTCAAGGACCTCGCCGCTGCTCTCATCAAATGGACTCTGTTAAGAACGCACCTTAATTGTATCGCTCTATTTCGCTGAAGAGAATGTTGTAGTTTCCTATTTAATGAAATATATACTCAGTTTTGGAGGAGTTATCCATGTCAAAGGCTGTTTGGTATTTATTTAACTTTTGCTGACCCTGTCTTGTCTCAGTCTAGCCAGCCTGTGACTACGGATTCGTTTCACAAGTAGATGATTTTAGGCAGCATAATTAAACCTTAGATAAGGGTGTGGAGGAGAGTGGAGAATGTTCAGTGCACGGAATAGACGGCGAAATTGGAATATCTTGATATGGCAGGTGGTGAAAAGAGGACTTCATCTACATCTACATCTACGTCATACCCTGCAAGCCACCCAAAGGGTGTGTGGCAGGGGGTGCCTCCACACCAGGCATGCATGAATTATACGGCAGAACACCGAAACTACATTGAAACCAGCGTACCACACATGCAACGCGCCCATATTATACTACTAACCAAGAAACATTCTATCGTCAATCGTTCCAACATGCAAGGGGTACAAGGACTACTACTACAGATTCAAAATGTCATGCATAAATAAGAGCATCAATATTTACATAATGCATAAATAAAAACGCGAAATATATAAAGAAAGAGATCTACAATCTAGCTAATGTCACTTTTCGCACTATTCATGACGATGATCATAGCTGTTACGGTCCCGAATGGTACGCGGAAAAAATGACATTTTTTGCCTATCAGTTTTACAATCTATCTCTCTAATTTTATTGGCGCGATCTAATCTGCCGTAGTACGAGGGGGTTAATAATATGTTTTTACGTCGTCAGAGAAGTGTTTTTCTTGAAATTTAGTTAGGAGGTTAAGCCTATAATTTAATCTTCGCTGTGATAGCGATTCCCATCCCAATTCTTCTAACAATCCAGACACACTATTAAACTTATCGTAGCATCGTTTTACAAACCTAGCTCCTCTTCACTGCACGCGATCTAATTCCGATATTAACCTAGCTTCATATGGATCCCATATACTGGCAGCATATGATTGAAAAATAACAACGTTCTTTCACATTCTCATAACATTTTCCGAGTACTTTCTTGATAAAGCCAAGCTTCCTGTATGCTTGACCGCATATTTCTCGAATATGCTTTCCCCAAGATAAGTCGTGAGTAATTGTAACCCCTAAGTACTTAACAGACTCGGCATTAATTATTTCCGTATTATTAATTCTGTAAGTTCTACCTGGCCTATTTTTCTTTTTCCAAAAGCTGACTACTACGCACTTTTTTATGTTCATTTCCATCTGCCACTTTTCGCACCAAGCATGAATAGCAAGTAGGTCGATTGTTAACGAGTCGCTATCTTCGGAATTGGTAATATCCCTATACACAACCGCGTCGTCTGCAAAGAGTCTAAGCTTACTTTTTACGACGTTGCTAATATCATTTATGTATAAGAGAAAGAGAAGTGGACCAATGAAGTGGACTTAAACTAAAGAAGGAAATAAGGAGGTAGAATAAATGAATGGAGTAGATGGAATTTTGAAAGTGTTAAAACGACGGGCAAGCAGGGAAGAGGAATGAGGAATTAGCTCACCAGGTTAGAAGAGGGGAAATAGGATATATGTTGAGCTGAGGAAGCAGTTAGCGGCAAATAAATTGAGGATTCCTTGTAGGTTCTAGTGCTTTTCCTGGCGAATCACCCTCACGAAACCTAATCGGATCCACTAACAGAGGACTCTTTTTGACCAGAAGAAAGATTTGAAGAAATTAAGAAAAATACTTTCTTTTTCTAAAGGAAGTGGATGTGAAGATGGTAGCGCTTACAAATTCATCTACACCTGGGTAAATCGGTAGCTTAATAGTTATAGCCCCCTTACAGCTGGTAGCATATTTTTTCATTAGAGATTTTCGACCTTCATCAGTTTTCTCCCATCCATTCATCAGAATTCTGTCACATGACTAATGTTTTCCACCAGTCTTTAACCAATATATCCTCCATGTTTTACCCCTTCGAACTATGTCTCTTCTTTCTCCGTTGAATATGGTATTCTTCATCTCCTTCTTCCGCCTGGTTTCCGTTTAAGGCAGCCATGGGAATTTTCTCATTATTCAGCCTTTGAAATGCCTAAACCATTGTTATATTCAATCACATCCGTCCTCACAGCCATGTCATCTCTTATAACTGCGTTTTTATTTTTTCCTCTCAATGAATGGATTTTATTATGGATAATCTCCTTTCTTTTTGTTTCTCTATTAGAGCCCATAAGCAGGCGGCGGAGGTTCTGAGGAGGTAAAAGAGAAGGACGGAGGATGTTTTGAAAATAGAGGGAATGTTGAAGAGAGTAATAGAGGTGAGAACACTGGCGAAGAGAGGAAGAGGATAGGAATTCTGGACGGAATTAGAAGAGAGGAACAACATGACGAATTCAAGAAATATCTAATGGTAAGTCATCCATAGAGTTGAAAACGGAAGAATATGTTATAAATTAGGAGGTTAGGATAAGTGCTGTCCAAAAACTTACCAATCAGCAGGTAGAATACTTAAATGAATAAGAGCCCATATAGTGGCTTTTCAAAGCATTATAATTTCTAATGTTGATTAAAAAAACATTTGTTTTTGCTATATTATTATCTTAAATGAAAACTCATGATAAACTGAATTAGCTCATGGCATACAATCTCCGGATTTCTTTTGCTTAGCCCCGCATCCAAACCCGATCCTTGCCCTCTATTACTCATCGTCAGCCTCGGACCACCTCTGGTTCTCTCCACACCGCCACCATCCTTCTTGAGCATCCCAACAACCGTCCCTTGCCACCCTCCATCCCCCTGCTCCTCGACCACCCCCCCCACCACCTCTTCCCGCCAATTCTCGCGAAACGCATTCTCTCCTCCTCCAACTCCTCGATTGCTGAGCCCCGCCCCACCTCTCTCTCGGCGACCGCAGGTTCTTACGCTCCCTGCTCGCACACATACACACAACGGACAAACACTTGACTCACGCACGTGTTGAGCTGAGCAGAGCGTCGGCAGGCAGCGGACCGGAACGCTCATGAGGGAAACTCGGTCGTAAATATGCCCCAGGTCCGATTTCTCCACCTCCACCACGTGAACCCACCCTACCCTCATTCTCCCTGCCTCTCTCTCTCCTCCCGCTCTCATCAATCTCACCACCCCCACCCTCTCTCTCTCTCTCTCCCTTCCACTCCACCCAATGAGGCAACATGATTGCCAACAATTGGAGCGAGAAGAAAGCATATGTAAAGTGGTAACCCAATGTCGAAAAAGTTGGAAATTGTTACTCGTTGGCCTGAGGTTAGGCACGCGATAATGCCAGGCATATGGCTGATGGTTTCAAGTACGGATTGCTCTACGGTTACAGTTTCAAGTGATCACGTAGATAGTATTTTGCGTCCCTTGAGGTTCCCTCGCCGCATAAACTCTCTGACGTTACTGCAAACGTCGGCCCGTTGAGTCACGGCATTGACCGAATGGTAATTAGACGCCCAACGCAATGTGTTATCTCCTATTTCCTCGTGACATTCCCGTAGGTATGGACGAGTATCTGAATTTTCTCTTGAAATTTTAGCAATATCTTAGAATATCTGTATGTAATTCGTCCCCAATAAATGATGTAAAAATTCAGTTTTTTGGCATAAAATGAGAGATATACTCACCATCCTACATTTGCTACCAAAATTAGCGCGCGCCGTATATGAGTCACAAGATTAACTACATCGAAACTTTGCTCCATCGCCAAAAATGGATCCGTCGTGGGATCATACCCAGGGCCACATGTATTCACTTTTGGCAACTCAGAGAAATTATTCAGTCCCCGTTTCACGACAGCATTTCTGCTCCGACCGCTTAAACCGCCTGGCTGAAACGTAATTTGCTGCATTTTCGGGTGGATGAATTACGTTATTCATTTTAGTGGACGATGAGTGGAATAGGTAGATTTTGTCGAGGGATCCTCTGGAGTGGTAACCATTGGTAGATGTATTTAAAACATTACGATGAAGACAAGGGAAAAATGACAAAGATGTCGAAAAATCTTGTTATGGCTGCGAATGGCAATCAATACCGATTTGTCGAACACTTAACATATACCGCTTCACGCTCGTCCACGGACTATGGGATCCGACGCCAAACAAGACCAGGGGAGGCACATACGGAAAAACGTTTTATAGTATTAAATGAACTCAGCGTCATGCGGTTAAAAACGTTCATGAATACGGATAGAGCATGAATGTCGAGTAGGGTAATGAAGAAAATTCTATGGCGGAAAGTCGATACATAAGGGCTAGCCGGGTAAATATGAGGGATGAACATATAGAGCGGAGGGAATGAAAGCCAACGAGGGGTTGCATTCGTAATGAACAGGCAACTCGGTAGAAATGTAGTCTATGCAGAGCAGGTTGGTGATAGGACTAGTCGTTGACCTAAGGGAAGATCAACGAAATTAGTTATAATCAAGGTTTATATGCCTACCTCGAATCATAGAGAAGTAGATGAGGCATAAGATCAACTGGAGGAAAATTGATAGAATACCTGGGAGAAAATAGTTGATAGTAATGGTGGATTGGAACGGGTAGATATGGGTAAAAAGTGGGCAGTTATGGGATAGGAAAGAGAAATGACCGCGGCGAGAAAGCAGTGGAGTTTCGCCGGAGAAATAATCTAGTAATCACGAATGCATGGTTCAGGCATCACTCTCGGTGTAGGTGCACAAGGAGGAAGCCAGGAGACACAAGTTCTGTGTAGATTATATTATGGTGAGACTTAAACACAGGAAAAGTGCTAAAACTCGCTTAATTATCCAAGATGCTGATACAGGATACAACTTATGAGTAATAAAGTTGCAGAGGCGGCAACTGCGATGGTCGGTATGGTAAGTACAACTAAAATTAGAAAACTGTCGGTCACGAAGTGAATGTAAATGTAGATGCAGGAGAGATGAAAATGGAAGAGCGTAAACTTAGAGCTCGACAAGAGGAAAGACAGGGGAATAAACAACAGGCTCTGAAGAGAAACTAAGAAAGCAAGAGAAGTGTGATGTAGGGAACAAATCGATTCCTGAGAAAATTTTCATAAGAGGGAAGACCAGATGCCCTGTATAGAAGTAAAGCCATAAAAAGGTGACAGTAAGTGATGGGGAATGGCAGCGATAACTGACTAGACAGTAAAGTGGATCTTAGAGCCAAAAAGAGATCCATTAGAGATGAAGGACCACGTTGAAGAGACCTATAGGAAGGCAGTAAGGCGCAGTAGGCTGGATATAGAAAGGGGACGCGACATCGACAGAAATGGTATCGGACCAGTTATTCTTGAGAGTAAAAACAAAAGAGCACAACAAGAAATGAAAAGGAATGAGGCGGTGGGATTAGATTACTTACCAGCAGTTTCTAAAGAGGACGGGCAAGAACGGAAGAGGGAAACTTTTTACGCTAATTCATAGGATTTATGAGGATGGAGTCTGGCCGGAGGACTTCACGAAGACACCACTGCTTCCAATACCAAAGAAGAGCTAAACAAAAACTTGCAAGAACTATAGGATAACTGCTTAATATCCCACGCGGCCAAAGTTAAAATTATAAATAGAAGGCTGGATGGCAAGGCTTACGAATAGCTGGGGATGATTAGTTCGGATTTGATAATAACTTGCCTTTATTGAGCAAATTTAGGACTGTACAGTCCTCTCTTACAATTAACTCATTTGACGAGCACAAACACCCATGTCCTGGGCAATGAATTATCTACCCAGGCGGGATGCGAACCCGCGACCCTCGGGTTAGCAGGCGAAGACTTCACCCCGCCGCCACCGGGGCCAATTTAGGAGATAAACAGAAACGCGGGACGCTATGGAAGTGATGAGAACGCTAGTAGAAAGACACCTAGAATATGAACAGGATGTTTGCTTGCTTTGTAGGTTTTGAGGAAGTGTTCCATAGGGCAGACGGCAAAATTAATGGAAGAGGTTAAGGAATTAGGGGTTGATTGGAGGGACAGACGTCTCATCTGGAGTCTTTATATGAACCCGAGGGAGCAGTTACGGGTAGCCGATGGAGTATCGGGATGTGCCGTGAGGGCACACGAGAGAGAGCACCATGGAGTGCCCTCTCTTGCCGTTGCTTTTTAACGTTAATTCATAAGAAATGGTAAGGGAGGACTGGGGAGAGATACAGTTAGGAATAAAGGTAGGAGGAGAACCGATGAAGTCAGTGAGATTTGTAGATGATCAAGCATTGGTTTATCAGTCACCCAAGGAGTTAATATCAATAATAAATTCTTAAGAGATGCAGAGCGAGTAGTGTGGGATGAAATTACACTATAAAAAGACGAAAAATATGAGATTATTTGGAAGCAAGTAGGCGGGGCTGAATATAAGGGCGGGAGGGCACAAAATAGAATAAGTCGCCCAGTTTACGTATCTGGGTAGTATTATGGAGGAGAATGGGGTTAGTGGTGGGGATGTAAGATGAAGAATTTCCCTTGCCAAAGAAGTGGTTTTTATAGAGGTGAGAATTGATAAGAGGGGTGGGGTTTGAGTAGAGTCGTAAAGAAAAGACTGGTGAAAAGTCTAATATGGGGGGCTTTGAAGTCATAATCTGACCAATCAAGGTTTAACACATGAGTTTGCTTAACTTTATTTCATTTATACGTAAAAGTTGCGTAGGAATTACATGTTCTGAGTTTGATGCTTGGAGATATACTCATGGTGGCGAAATTAATCAAAAGCGAATCTAAGATTTCATGGTACGAGAAAAAAATAATTGAGGCAACCTTTGCTGCAAGAGGATCCAAGAAAATATTTTAGTATAAAAGGAAAAAAAATCGCATGATATATTTTTGATAAAAAAAAGAGTCCAGCTGAACTTGGAATCAGGGGTTGACAGGAAACGAAAACCATCAATTTGGCTAGACCGGAATTTCGGCCTATATCCATGCTGCGGGCCGGGCGTGCCGTGCATTACACGACTGAACGGAGATCATCGGCCAATCCCATTTCGAGGCGACTAACCATTTTATTTCACGGATATTTTGCTTTAAACTCACCGAAGCGTGGCGGTGCTACCCCCATCCCACATCTAGATATATCCTTCGCCGCTTCCAACCCATGCCACTCTCCTTATCTCCTTCAATCTTCCTCCGGCTGCTTCATCTCTCGTCCCCTTTTTGTGAAACGGTGTCCTGGGAGGGGCTCGCCGAGGCGGTCCGGCCGGGATGCCAACTGTACCGCGAACCGGATGGCTGGACACAGGGGCAGCAGTCTTCTGTGCGCCGGAAACTACGGCCCACCCCCTTGGTTCTCCCCTCTGGGCCGATCCGGGCGCTTCGTGTGTCAACACATTCTCATCATTGGTCGTTCCATCCTTAGATTGGTTTGCTACAGCCCTTCATCTTTCTCTGTCTCATGCTAGTTCCCTTACTCCCTTGTAGGGCTTTTCATGTTATTTTCTCGTTATTTGGTCTATGCTTTTATCCCCTGAGTTATCTCTTGTTTAGCCAAGGGATACTTTTTCCAAGGGATTTTGCTCTCTTTCCTTCCGTTAAATTCCTCACCATTGTGCCTAAGAGTTAACCCTATCCATCTGGTCTTTCTTTTCTAGGCAGAGTACTATTTGATCCTTTCCTCTTCTGTAAACTTCTTCATTCCTAAATTTATCAACACACCCCATTGAGAAAAAATAATATATAAATTATTTTAACTCCGTTAAAATCATGACCAGTCCATCAGGATTAAGTGCGTTAATGTTCATATTTAACCCACCACGATGCGACAATTTTGACTTGATAATAAATCTCTATCATCGGCGGTCATCAATTCCAAAGATGAATTGGCTGAAGCTCTCAATTCGAGTCTCTTCTCGTATGACCGCTCTCTTTATTTGTCGTATGCGCGAAGTTCACCTAGAAAAATATCATTCACGCGGACTTCGAGCTCAAGACCAGATTGCGCCGAATGCCCACGAGTCCTCATCCACAGTGGATTCCCAAAAGACCTCATTTGCCCTCGTTTCAACATCCCTCAAAATATACCTGGTGTATTCCATCCCTGATCTTTCTCAGGATTTTTTCCCCCTCTTTTTTCCCTCCATTATGGTTAACAAGAATACACCATGCAACAGAGCGTAGCCTAAATGCTCCTCTCTCATATTCCGAAGTATTTTCAGCATACATATTTCCTCCCCAACTCTTTGTAGGATTTATTCATTGGTGATTTTCATACGTACATTTGATATTCTTCATACGTACATTTGATCTTGCCATAAATCCGCAAGCTTGTATTTCCATTGACTCTAATTTATCTTTTCCTGTTGCAGTTATTATCCAAACTGTACTGGCAGAAAAGGGCATGATGCATACCAGTGTCATAATGGAGTTATGTATATTGGTACTGCACTCTTCGTGACCTAACTTTAATAAAGCACCCTTTAAAGGCGCCAAAAAATGAAAAAATTATCACTGGAAGAGCCAAAAAACATTCAATAGGTAGACCATATTGCTTGAATTTCCCATTAAGAACGGTATGCGTTTAAGGAGCCAATAATCGGTACTGTTGAATTCACGTAAAAAAAACTGAGCTCAGGTTCAAAAAATGGGTTAGGCTTTGAGAATGGATTCTAACTAGCCGCTCTTGGCCTATGTCATGATGTTATTCTTTCTTAATTCATTCATCTTATTCATTTTATTCATACTTCATTCATTCATTATCATTTCATATTCATGCTACATAATCAGTGAAAGCTATTGCTGCTGCACTCATGTCAACTGATAATTCTGTCACAATATGAAGTAAGGTTTGATGAATCATTTCAGTTCCCTTTGGCAGGAAAGAGAAGATGAGACGAGAGATCTCGATATTGGGAGAAGAATAAACGTAGTAAAATAGCAAGTGCTCTCAGAAATACATGATGAACGGAAATATTAAGAAAATAAAGGATTTTGTTTCTAAATGCAGTGTTATGTGGCTGTAAAATTAGTATATTGAGGATAGAATAAGAATGAACTGAAGGCGTTTAAAATTTGTTTCAGCGAAATAGGCAGGAAAGTGAGGAGCTAAGTTCTTGGCTCAGTTAGCAAAGAAGCATTTGAAGGGATTCATGAGGACGTAGAGTTAACTACTCTAGATAGAGGAAATGAGATCTTAGACATAGGGGAACATGTTTTTTAAACGTGAGAGAGAAAAATACTAGATTATCTAGATTAAATTAAGTAAGGAAGAATTATTATTACACAATGAAGAGAATAGAGGAAAAATTGTGATTTTAAGTTTAGTTTCTATAGTTTTGACTCTTTTTCCACCAATACCAATGACAACTGGAGAGAAAGTTATGAATACTTTTTACTAATTTACCCAGTAAGTCTCTAATGCATCTACTTTTTCATATGAGAGCAATTAGGCAACGCTAGGTCTTTTTATTTATATTCACAACCCAGAAAACAGCGCAACAAAGTCCTCTTACATCGGGTGTTTTATCAATTGACGAACACACACACCCTTTTCCTGGGCAGATACTATTCTACCCAGGCGGGACTCGAACCCGCGACCCTCGGGTTAGCAGGCGAGGACTTTACCCCACCGCCACCGGGGCCGACTGGTGAATATGTCCTCAGACAGATTTCAGCTAAACTGCTTCCTCCATGCTTGTCTACTGTGCTGCCTCCCTCAGCTCTTCGTCTGCTCCTTTGTCTTCTCTCAACTCCTATCAATAATATCCATCAACATATTATTTCTTCGTCTTCCTCTCCCTCTCTTTCCCTAAATTTTCCGTTTAATATTCTTTTCAGCGGGAAATCTTTCCTGAGGATGTATCCTATCCAGTTCGCCTTCCTCTTTTTTATTGATCTGAAAATATTTTTATTCTCATTTATCCTTGCCAGCAATTCCTCGTTTTTCACTTTGTCACTCCATTTTAATCTATCCATTCTTCTACACAGCCTCATTTCAAAATCCTATTTATATTACATCTCATTCCTCCTGACTGTGCATGCTTCTGCTCTATTAGAACAACACTCCGAATAAAACATTCATCAAATCTTTTCCTTAAGCCTGTGATGATTGATTTGGCTGAAAGTAGTTGATTGACTTTATTAAAGGTTGCCTTTCCCAGGTATATTCCTATTTTCTCCGTGCAACTTCTATTCCATGCTATAACACTTCCATGCTCTCTATAGAACGGTATTTTTCTAGTATTTTGCTATAAATGGTCACATTTAGACCTCCTTCCTCTTTTTCTGCCTTCATTACTTTAGTTTTCTCGATGTGTAATCTTCATTCCAAAATGTTTTCCTACCCTCTCGATTTTTTCCACCATTACCTGTAACTGTTTTTCACTCTTTGTCATTATCACCTGATCATCTGCATAATTTATAATGCTATAATATAAGGATTCCGCCTTAAACACCTATATTTTCTTCTATTAATTCTTCACTGTAGATATTGAGAGGAGACATACAACAGCCTTTTCTTACTACCCTTCCCATGCTGATTTTATGTCTCTTCTCTATTCACCAGTACTAATTCTCTTTGCTTGTTTTTTCAGAAAATTGGAAATACAATACTGAACATAAGTCATTAACAAACATTTATCTTCAAGCATAAGCTTACCTTACCTCAATGAAGTGTGAAGCCACGCCATTCTCACATCTTAAATAGTTAGGTTCAAAGGTAAGATAGATGCTTTTGGAAAATGTTTAAAAATATAGGTTAAGCGTGTTGGCAAAGCATTTATTCTCAGTGGTGAAGAATTGGAGTATCAAACTGGGCAATTGGATCCAATTGCCTTTTACCAATGGTTAGGGAGAAAATTTCGCATCACAAATTGTATTTTTTATTATAGTGTGAACACCGTATTTATGATATCGAAGCCTTTCAGCGCACAAATGTCACTTCTCTTGCCTCGAGTTGAGTGGCGAATAATAGAAGCGAATGCTTGTCTTTACTAAATTCAATACGGTGAAATCGGCATGCTGTTCTTCCGCCGATTTTCTCTTCACCGTTTACCCATCTAAGACCACGCTCCCGTAAACTACCGCTTCCCAGTCATGCATATGTCATCTGGCATTGGCGGTCTCTCCTTCTGCTGCTACTTTCTTCACCTTTTCAATGAGTAAAAAAATTCTCTAAAAGTTACTATCTTTAACTTTTGGATTAACTGAGTGAAAGCAATTACAAAAATACCTTCGGCAATTTTTGATAGCACAATTAATTGAATATTTAAATCTCAGGATTAGAATAGCGATTAGATAATGTTTCCTCAGCTACATATTAGAGGATCCTTATATTTCTCTCTTTATGATACAGCAGTACTGGCTTCTTGATGGTATCTATTCAAGGAATTATCAAAAACCGATTCAGAAGGCAGATTTGAATCAAGTAGCTACTTTTCTACAGATGTTCTTTCAGTACGAATGCCTGCATCAATCGGACTTTCAATGACACCAACAGTTATCCTTAAGAGATATTAACTAGTTATTTTTTTCACTGATGCATTGAGTAAATCGTTGTGAGGTTCAACTATCCAAGTAAGGTTGTATTGATATTGGAATGCTTTAGATACTATTAAATATTATTGAGTGAGCGGATGACAAGTTTATGTGTAGCAGTTAGCAACCACCATTTTATTACTTAAATGATGGTTTATATTTCGCTCACAGTGTAAAGAGCTATTAAATGCAGGAATAAATCCCTTTCTGCATCAATCAGTCACAGCGCACAGCTGGGATAATGCCATTGAGCTCGGCTAGTATTAAGGATAATCTTCTTAGAGTAGTTATTTTCAATTCCATGACTTAAAAGACTCGCAAATGGAGATACTAACTGATTAAAAATGCATCCATTGAATAGGGGAGTCATTACCCTTTGGAGGATGACGCTCCGTGAACTCAGTTGCAGCACGTGATTTTTGGGGTAAAATAAATGAAAAAAAATGAGCTCGAAGAATAAATGACACCACACATGACATTTTTTCAAGAGGCCGGTTTAATTTCCGGGATCAGACGGAACACGTGTTTTGCCCAAGATCTTCCACCGAAAAATACGATGTGGTCAGGAGTTCGCAGCTGGGGCCCAAAAATGTAGAAAAAAATATACTATGGAGAAGAATGAATCAAACGGTCCTTTCAGGAAGAGGAAGAAAAATATTCAAAACAAACATCTTTGGATAAAGTTGAATTTCGGATTTAAAAAACTGAATGCGGAACGTCCTGGTGGTTTGTAGAGGTGTATGGTGAGAAGGGGGTAGGAGGAGGGCAGCGAATTCCAGAGCGCGACCCCAGGGGATTGGAAAGAAATCACAGTGCACCGGTGAGAAGGGCGCGGGGAACGAGAGAGTATGGAGTGGAGGGGAGTTGGGAGAGAGAGGAGGAGAGAGCAGTGAGGAATCCAGGGGAAAGAATTTTGTGCAAGAAACAGTTTTATGCACCCGGAACAAACTCGTGAGAACCCGAACGGCTGTGTTTCTTCATCTGGATTCCTCGCGGACGGGATTCTATTTGGTTTCCGCCCCACTCCAACCCTTTCACTCCCCCTTCCACCGCAACACACTTCATTGGAGGTGGTCATTATTTTTTAGCCCGAGTGGAGAGAAAATTTCCGCGCAAGTTGATGAGGCATATTTGGTGAGAGTTATTCTGAGCTTAAGTACGTCGATTGTGGCGGAATTGGAATGTTAGCCCCGTCGTTATCTCACCTTAAGCTTCATGAGTGGTATTACTCTTGCACATAGTCCGTGAAGTTAAAGAATTTCTTGAAAATCTGCAATGATGTCAATTTATGTATGGAATTAAATTTTTCTGAAATGAGAAACCAGAACAAACTTTAGCCGGCGATATAACGTCAAGCAGCGTCATGATTGTAAACAGGGTCTAATACGAATTCCGCAATGTCCACTAAGCCAACGAAATCAATTTTATTCCTCCTTCGTGAAAGAAAATGATAATTAACGTAACTTTTGAACTTACGCTTTTTATAATAAATTGTGAATAAGCATTCATTATACCATTCAATTACTATTTGGGATTATGCGAATTAAGACAGCGGGGGTAAGTGTTAACGTAATTGCCGTAGAGAGGTTTGATGGACACCAGCGCATCGGGTTGCGGGCATCGAAAAAGTTTTAGAGAGCGTTCAGCGGGTCGAGTTGATCGAAGATTGCTTAAAAGTATATCGAAGTGTACCATGGAGGTCTCATTTGAAGCCTTAAGGGTAATCAAATGGCAGGAGCTATGATAATAATCGGAAAATGAAGATTAGTAATGTGATATATGATATGTAACATTGGGTTGCTTACCTTCTGCAGTCTCGGTTTTTTACTTAGTTCCAGTTAAATAACATTATTTGTCGCATTGAAAGCCTTGGCTTTGTTTTCGGGTATTCCTTCGCGTGTAGTCTTTTTGAGACAGCAGTTTCTCCAGCCATCCTAATGATTTCTTCAGGTCAGAAGTGTCGATTGTAATCTAGGTCCGTCTTTTGTAGTCCAGTTCCGTTCGATGGGTCGTTCTGATTGGTTGACTGGTTTCGCTTTCTTGATTTGCATCGGCACTTCTGACCTTAAGACTACAGCAGGATGGCTAGAGAAATTACCTCAACAAGACTCCACGCGGAGGGAAACACGAAAGCTGACACCCGACACGCTAAATGCCGCGGAAACCTTAGACTCAACTTTTTCTTTTATTTCCGCAGAAGTAGGTTATTTTCACTATTGAGGATAGGCGGGTGGATTTGGATAGATAGCATTTTTTTGGAAAAAGTGGAAGGGTAGAGAGAATCCTGGCTTTAGTATTAGCTTACTCATAACGGCAGACGTCAAGTGGACTACAGTTTTACTTCCCATTCGACGGACGGAGTATTTAACACGTAAGGGTCTCGAAATATTGAACCCGAGCCCTTGTAACGAGATAGCCACCACACCAATCCGAACCCCGTTTAGGTTTAGGAACCCCGCTATTACGCTACAGATTGTGTCCAATCTATTCAATCCTATTCCGCTTCAATACTCCTTCCAATTCCTCCAATCGCTGAGCTCTTCTTCATAATTAAAGGACTTCTGCGATGACTTTAGTCAGCTGTCCAACAGATTTTCAAAACCTTCTTTAGTATCAGGGCCGAACACCTTTAGCTTTCTTAGTTTTTCTGTCCCGGTATGGTTCAAGTTTCGATGCAATGCACCGATGGACTCTGCATCTAAGTATTGCATTTCAGTCTCAACAAGCCGTGTGATGAGGATTAAAGCTCACTAGCCAAGAAAAGAGGCCCAACAAGGTTTATGGAGACAAAGAATAAAGAGGGAGAATGGGTTAGTGGTGAGTTTCAGCATAGTAACTCCTATTGTTTGTGTTGTCATAGAGATTGAGCGTAAGTTAAATGGATTTCTATGATAAATAAGACAATGGATAAATTAAAACTTTTACTAAAACCACAGAGTTTAAAAACACAAGTTAAAAAACACGACCCTGGTTTTGGCGCTAAGCACCGTCTCCAGGTCTTCAGTAGTATTAAAAATGAATTACCACAAAGTCACCAAAGACAATATTTTATTATGGATTTCTATGGCCATGCGCTCGACGATTAACCTAACATTTTATTTATACTTTTAGATGACCATGTAAAGTGGAGTTAGAATTTTGTGCTAATGTGAAACACATGCAATCAAAATATCCGTTGTGTCTGAAGTTGAGCTTAACTTCCTTGTCTGTGGTGAACTTCGTTTGTCGCGTTACTTCTCGTTCACTTAAAGGCTTAAAACAACACGTATTTTAGCCTTCGAATGAAAATTTTACGTTATAGATCCTCGATGACCACTGCATTTGTGAAAAGAGGCACCAAAAGGGTCAAATAATATCTTCTTCTCCCCATCTATAGTAAAGTATATTTTTTCATCGTTTTAGAAGCATGGAATAGATTTAACATAAACTCGTTGCACTAAGCGACTCAAGAGGAAACTCAAGAGGAAGGCTGTATTACTCATGTCACACAAACACAGAAATTCAGTACGTTGCTTCATGGGCTAAGCAATATTCCGTATTCGCCATAAAAATCATGTCAAAACAAACACATCGCTTCTAGGAATCATCAAAATCACCGTCAATCTTGCTTAGGATCCTCACCTGCAGAAAATATCACACCTGAAAGAGGGGAACGCATCGGGCCGTAAAAACTGCGGTAGGTAACATCTTTCAAACGTAGTACCGTCGCCTTTAAACCATCGGCGATCACCATTTGCCCGATTCTTGAGTTTTTACGGCACCCAAACCGTGGGCAACCCCACCCGAGTCACCGCTCCCAGTCTGAGTAAACAGGAGGTGCGAGGCGTATATGAGAAAAACCTCGACCGTTGAATGAGAGACCTTTCGGCGAGCAAAGCGAGGCCATGAGAGAGAGAGAGAAAGAATGAAAGAACGAGAGAGGATCGAGTGAGTAATGACTCTCCCCTTGACAACTTACAACCTCCGAACAACACTTAAACTTCAATCGGCCCTGTGGTGACCGGAAGCAGTAGTCCACAAGAGAGTTTACACGCCCTCGGTTGAACGGGTCCCGCAGCGCCACCAACGTCGACAGCGGCGACCATCGAAGAATGAGAGGGGCATAGCATACGTTTGGTAAGGGCTGGACGATGGACGGGAGAAGAAAAGACGTACACAGATAGAAGGTAGGACGGTGCGGTGTCCTTTATGGGGACGAGCAAGCTTCCTCACCCAAGTGTGGCCATTGGATAGCGTCCCAGGAGAGTGGCGATGAAGACTTCAAACGCAGCGGAGAATGGACGAATAATGTATGTGTCCTCTCTTCAATAGATGACATGTATTATGTCTGGTGTTATGCTGTATGCTAGTGTAGAAGCGTGATAAGGCACTTAAATGTACCACTCAAGAGGGCAATATATTGATTACTGGTTCGCCACAGGTCATATAATGGTTACAGCATAAATTAATGACCTACAGTACCGAAGAAAAATATAATCCAGTACCTTACATTTTAAAGTGTGTGTTACTGAGTGAAGGTGAGGGACTACACACCAGTCATTATGAAATGTATCCCATAGAGGATATTTAACATGCTTTATAATCTATCATGTATTGCAACCTCGAAATAAACTTGATTCGTTGTGCAGCGGCTTACTTCGAGGGAGTTATGTCGCAATTAAATATTTAAATTGACATTCTTCCTGTTGCATTCATTATATATACATAGTTTCAGGCGTATTTTATCGGACCCTAATAAGGCTGGGCTGGTCTATAGCTGAGAGAATAATTGTCGCACACATGATAGGGAGAAAGATGCGGCGTGCTCCGGGTTTCTCAAGAGCGTGGCAAAAGCTTTGCAGGAATAGTGACGAAGACTTGAAATGCAGCAATGAATAAAAGAATGATTTTTATTCACTCCCATTGCTGGAGTTGGAGCATATTGTTTTAAGTATGCTATCCCACGATGCTCTCACAGGACTGCTGTAGACTACATAATGATGTAGGTATCGAGATGAATTGCTTAGCGAGGTGAAGGAAATGAAAAAATGATACATTTAAAAACAACGTGCGCCTTTTGGTGATGGCAAGGTGCATACATACATAGAGGCTACGGTGAAATGGTTTGCCAAAAGATTGTATTGATGTTTACATAATGCATTGACATTTGCAAAAAATATACTTAGAATATGAAAAAACGACAGTTAAGTTTGGACAAGTGCAGCTGCAGGGCAAAGAAGATTGGAAGAAATTGAAATTTTGTGATATCAAAGAATGATGAAGATCAAAAGGGCTGAGAGAGTCACCAGTAAGGAAGCATTGCTAAGATTTATGAATTCTGTGAAGTAGATGTAAGTAGTACACTAGCTAGAAAAATCCTTAAAACAGCAAGTAATTAATAATTGTAATGAAAAAAGAAAAAATGGGAAGAATGGCCGCAGAAGACCAAGGATGGAATTCATAAAGTAAATTATTATGAAGGACGTTAAGATAAAGAATTATGTAAGTAAAATGAAGCTGAAGCAAACTAATCTTTGGGTTGATCCACGATTATGATGACGAATATGAGAACTCAATGTTTAAAATGAGTACTTTCTCATGCATTCTTGATTGCTTCATTAATTGTTGTACGCTCATTTGGAGGGACTCCGTAACTAAATAAAGAAGTAGCTCGTTTGACTCCAGGCCATGGGTTAGGGAAAAGTGAACGTAGTACCAAGAACGAGATGGGGAGAGAAGGGAGAAAGGTGTATGGAGGGCAAGAGCGGCGTGTCCCTTGATGGGGACCAAAAAGTTGCTTCCTCTCACAGTATGTGTCAGTTCACTTGGACAGCGCTCACCAGAGATGGCGATAAAGGCCTTAAAAGCTACGAAGAATCAATGTATATTGAGATAGTAATTCGTTTGTTTCCTCACATCGATGGAATAGGAGGATTAAATTTGACTTTTCGATAAAGCCAGGTCAAGAAAGTAAAGGTGTACTAACAACTATACCACACATCATAAAAAGGTCATAGATTTGAATGAATGGCTTATCATGACGCAGAAAAAAGTATTATAAATTCAATTATACCGCGTATTCATCGATGAAGATAAGGACAAAATTCTATCACAATGAGAGATTTTCTAAAACATTGCATTGATAGTAGACGTCACACATTAGCTGTTTCCTATAGGTATCTGCAAATAACTATCTTACTTTTGAGGCAACAATAGTATAACTGAAGATGAAGACAATCACGATTCCCATGCATATCCCAATCATGCATATCCCAATATCCCAAACAAGTTCCCATGTATATCGCGATTATGATCATAACTTATTCCATATGTATTCAGAGGGACTGATTACGTGAAGTAGTGGTTGTGGGGTCCGCCTCATGGGTAGTGAAAGAATTTACACAGATGCACAAGGGAGAAGCCATAAGTTTATAATATCACGGCAAAAACTGGATATACCTTAGGTGAGTCACCATTTTTTTGTCACGATTAGAGCACATTTTCAGGACCACCCTCTTCGCCAAGCACGACGGGATATTCCTCTTTTACTTTTACTCCCAATTGAAACATTTGTTCCAGAATCGTCATTATTTGACGGCGTTCGACTCATAATAATAGGGTGGTCATCTCTCAGTTTGGTAAGAATATCTTGGGGGAACAATATAAATGAAGAGCTAAAGGAGTTTCCTGAAGAAGCCTGATTTCTGCAAAAACGAATTAATTTTTCCTCAATGACGTTATTTTAGCCAATTGTGCTGTCATATTTTGTTCAATGAATTATTTTGTTCTTTTAAATTGCTGATGAATTCCCAGTAATAGCTAAAAACATACTGTTAAACAACAGTTTTACAGAAATTCAGCAATTAAGGAAGAAGAAAAGTCAAAGAAGCAGAAATGGGCGGGATAGAAATACGTGTTGGGTGTAATGGAGAAGATATTTGTGGGAGAGTTGAGAGAAGTGGAATTGTGGTACCCATAGTGGTTGACCAATTGGACATTGGCTCGAGGATAAATAGGAGGCCAAGTTGCGTGATGAGGCTAGCTGCCAATAGTTGTTTGTGGAACGAAATTTTTCTCTTTTTCCGTTGGGTAGGTTTTTCCGAATCTTAAATCCAGGGCCATTTATATTGTTCAAATTGCACGTTAAAATGAATTGCATAGAGTTTTTTTTGTTGCAGGAAAATCTGGTCGTAATCAGCATTATTTTCTAGCTGATTTTCCAAGTAAATTTCCCGACGCTTTGAGAACAAATACGTAATCATTAAGACCTTAATAATCGTTTGATTGGTAAAGTAATAAACATTATCGAAATAACTAGCATGAAATAAATTATTATTCACTGGGAAATACCCTAAATCTTTCAGCACTATTATAGCCACGTAGATCTCATCGCATGCCTACTTAACCGCAGCGTCAATTGACATTGGCCACCGTCCTCTCAAACGGATGCAATTTATTATAATATTTGTAAAGAAACGGGGCGCGCTTATTAGAAAGCCATACAGCACTCCCGTTTGGTAAATTGGGAATAGATCTCTCCATTCCGACACACGGGGCCGAAAGTGGCACGCAGGTCTAACTACCGCGTCGGCGGCGGCAGGGTGCGAAGAAAGCCAAGTCAACATTGAGCTGATCGCGAGCAAACATTTGCCCTCTCTCTCTCTCCAACATAATCGGCGCGATGGCGTAAAGGCCTGGAGGGAACGAGCGTTGCGTAGGGAGGATTGTGGAGGGTGGGGAGTGAAAGGAGAGAGAGAGAGAGGGGGGGGGGTAAGAAGCCTTGAGAGGTGTAGGGGAAGGCAACGGGGGTTGGGGCGGTTTCGGAAAGAGGAGTTGGTGCATTCGGGTGCCGAGGAGTGAGGTGCTTTGCTTTGGCTTGGAGGCAGGAGAGGGCAATAGAGAGGTTAGGGTCATAAGGAGACGCTAAAGGTAGGGGCACTGAGATATGAGTAGAGAGGCTGTAATGTTCCCCACCCACCGCCAAACCCTCAAAAGGAGAGAGAATGAGAGAAAAAAAAGTTGAACCCTGCTGAGTTGTGACGCGGGTGGCCCACATTGAGTGCGGTGCAAGGGAATGAGTGAGGTGTACGCGGGAGAGAGAAGTATAGTGAGTGAAAGAAAGAGCAGGGAAGAGAAAAGAGTGAGGTGGTTTCTTGCCTTCCACCTCGGTCCTGCGCTTTTCAGGACCATCAATTAACACCTGCGGGAGGATGGCCCAAAGGCGGGCGGGCGGGTGGGTGGCTGGAGAATGTGAGAAAGGATGAGTTTTCCGGAATGACTGGAGAAAATGAGGAATGGCCAAGCCGTGTGGGTTAGTGGGGAGGAGGAGGAGGAGGTGTGGGTCTTTTTCCCTTATGACGAGAAGAATGGTTTCAGGATGGCCGTCTTTTACGCTTGTGCCGCTGAGGGGGCGGGGGGAGGTGGTGCACTCTAGTGGGGTGTGGCAAAAGCGGGAGGATGAGGAGCGGCAGCGATGGTATATAAAAAAAGAGACACTGGAGGAGCCACCATAGCAGAGGAGGATAGGCAGCTCCCACCAAAAACACCACCCTTCTCCTTTAACAGCGCGGGAGTGGGCCGCACCATAAAATTAACACGGAATAGCGAAGGTGGAGATTTTTCTACCGAGAATGAAGGGAAGGGATATAAATAGTTTCCCGGGTGGAGGCGGGACGAGAGGAGATGCGTGGGGCGTGTGCTGGGTGTGGGAATGTGGGAGGGAAAAAGATATCAGAGTCGGCCACCACAATTTCCCCTTTTGTAACCCTACCGGACCCTCAAAAAATCTCCCAAAAATCCCTGGAGATGTGGCATCTATCGAGATTTTACTGGGTCCAGGTGGTTTTTCACACAAACATAATACCCCCACAGTCTTAGGCAAAGGTATCTCAATCAGCGTCGTAGAGCAAATTAGTCCTCTGAGGAGCGAGGCCTTTTAATAAGTTTTTCATTTAGTAAAAAAATTTGATGGAGGACGTATAGAAAGGTGATTAGACGCTGAAAGGGCATTAGAACGGCGAATGTTAGACAAAAGCGGAGGAGAGATGTTTCTCTATAAATATACTAACAATATAGATGACTATAAATACAGTTAATATTGTCTAATAAAATTAAGTAAGTTAAGTTATGTTACATAAAATAAATGATTAAGGGATCTTAGGTTTTTCCCGGCGAATACACTGGAGGAAGAAGTCTCGGGTTTCCCCAAAAAAGGGGTGTTATCCAGCGTTTTGGAAGCTAAACGTGCCATCTTCTTCAGGGTGAGTCTGCAAGCTGAGTCTATAGTCTTCTGAGGCACTCGGAGGATGATGGAAAACTTAGCCCTCAAAACGTCGGTGCTGAACTACACCTTACCCCGTGTGAAGCCCGAGATCTCTCCCTAAACATTAAATGCTTGCTTTAAAGCTCAAATGATTGCTAAAGTCAAAGAACACACCTTTAATGCAATTAAAGATATAAATAGGAGACCAATTTGGTGTGGTGTTGGAACATTTAGCTTCCCTACCCAAGGTTCAAGGTTCGAATCTTGGTGTTGGCGGAGATTTTTAATGGAACCGCACTCCCTACGTGGGAGGCAGGTGGACAGAATTTTATTTTTAGAAGTGAGATGGGGGCTTAAAATGAGGATCTCTTTTAGCCTGTCACTATGCAAAAGTTTGAGCCAATGCCGGGTTTCTCTTCACCCTTCCTCAATTATTCATGTAGTCCTGTGACAACCCAGATCTCAATCACTAATGACGCCAATGACCACCGATAGTGGTCGTTCCTCAAAGTAATCAACCAACCAGGTATAAAATTCGAATACATTTTTGGGAAGTAGCACTAATTCAACCATTCATATCATTTGAATTCTGTGGCAGGATGCTAAATGGCACATAATATCTGAGGGGCCTCAGATGGTCAGCTTATTGATTTGGCCTTTATCCAGCTAATTTATCTTTACTTGGATTGGATATTAGGGGAGGTGACCGGCAGCTAAGGTCATTTGCGCCATAGTGGACAGGTAAGGGAGGAAGGGTGGAGAGAAACCTGGCGTCAGCATTAGCCTGCTCATAAAGAAAGGCGCCAATGTGACCACGGCTTAACGTCTCATCCGACAGACGGAGTACTGCACTTACTACTACTCACTAGTCCTCCCCAAGACACTCAAGTAGGGAACGGGTTTCCTCTGAAAAAACATCCTTCTCTGCAGGGATTTGAACCCTGGCCGACCGTATGGTTAGCCAGTACTATAGCCACCACACCAACCCGATCCCCTTATATTTTCTACTCCGAATACATCGCATAAGGTCCATTTATGTTGGGTGAATGGCAATAACAATAGACGAACTCAAACACCCAAGCCCTGAATGGTGATAATTCCACCCAGATGGGATTCAAACCCGTGATTCTCGACGTTAGCAAGTGACTTTACTCCGTCACCAGCGGGGCCTGCAGATCGAACGCAAACTTGATCAGCTCTTCATTCGATCCCATTTTTATTATGTCAACCGAAGGGATGGATGGGTAGACAAATATTTTTATTCAGATTTTTTTAGTCTTACGTTTAACGTGGCTTCGAAATCCTCAACTTTTCAACTCAACCCTTCAAGGATGGAATATAAACCCTATGGGAGTTCTGACGGTAAAGGATACAATTTTTTAGCAGCAGAAGTAGACGCTCAGAATGAGCAAAGCCAAGATGGAGTGGTGGCTGGCTAGAACAGCAAAGAAGATGACGATATAGCAGGAGAATGTATGTTAGTCACACTGGATCGGGCGCCTAAATTTTCTCTCTTTTAAATCCATTGCCCACACTCGAGATCTGCCCGACAGTCAAGACTGCGTTACACAGACATGTTTTGTATTTGAATTCTGCACAAAAGTACCCTAATTAGATGTATGGCATCTATTTGCTTCCTTCAGTCTTTGAATGAGAAGCATCGCCAGAAGTGAGCAACCCGATGATAGGAATTCTGCAGCTCACCGCTCCAAGATACTATCAGCTAACGGCTTCATTCCTACGAAAGTCTTCACTTTAAAATCCGGAGTAACTTGCCCGATGGGTTCCATTCTTTATTTAACTCTAAAATTCTTGTTATTAAACTTACTTTCCATAATTTATTTAAAAAGGCATTGTGACGCAAAATTAGCACATTTTATATGCCAGCCTATCTAAAACTTCATCACAGATTATCTCTATTCATTTAAGCTTAAATAGGGGGAAGCTGATTAAGAGATCATGTATTCCATTTAAAATAAGCGGAGGAAAGACGTACTGAGAGGCCAAGTATCGTTGAAGAGGTGTTATAAGAGAGGAGGTTGGGTTAGCAAAGATGAGGGATATGAAGGGTAATGTATAATGCTCAAGTTATGAGGAGAGACTGATGAACATATTATAAACAACAAATTCCAGCATACATTTGAATTAGTTGTTTATAGCGATCGGAGGAATGGCGTATGCTCTCCAAGGAAAAGTAACTAACGGAGACGACGAGCTGCGGGAGAAGTAAGAATTTGGGCTGAGCTAGGCCGAAACGGTATAGCTGGTTTCGTGTAGCTCCCAGAAGATAATGTAGGAGACTGAGAAAAAGTTATTCGAGCTACCTTAATCGACCGCCACAATATTCCCTCAGTTCAATACAGCCCATAAATATTTGGCATGACTTATCGATTGATTATCTATTAATTTAATTCAAAGGAAATTGTTGGAGGGCCCAAGGATAATTAGATTAGAAGAAGGTCGAAGAAGTGACTGGAGAGAGAAAATTGAGTCGACGGAGAGGGATTGCTTGTTAATGAGGATTCGAAAAGGCATGGAGGAGGGTAGATTACATGAGAAACTTGTGATGTAATAGTTGCAAAAACGGTGAATTGTATAAGTTCAGAGGTTAAAGAGGAATAGTTTATAGGATTTATAAAGCATGGAGTGACCCATCACTCACCGATATATGTATATAAATTATGATTATGGTTGATTAAAGCGTTAGACTAAAATCTTACAGCCGTGATTTAGGGTTGACGGCAAGCTATTGTAATATTTTCCACGTCAACGCCCCTCATGGGGCGGTTATTTCCATGAAAGTTTTGTTTATATATTCATAACTCAGAGGGTAAAGCCACCCATCTTAGCGGATATTAGTGAATCAGAAAATGATCATAAAACGTTCGTCCGGCGAGACATATGTAATGAAACTTTTTGTCTCATTTTCTAACAGTAAATTTCGTGCTTTCAATGGAGCGCATTATTTAAGTGAAACCAAAAACATCAAATATTCGCTCTCCAATTTGGGGAGACTAATTTTGAAAAGTGAGTTTTTTCTGTGATACGAATCAATTGCTATAGAGGATATATAAATAGTTACATTGGTTTTTACCCGTTACCGGAGCCCCTTAGTGTTGTAGCGTAGCCGGACAAGACATCAGTCCAGCAGTGTAAAAAATGGAGGTTAAAAACTACTCTTTTCAACACAGAATTAGTACAAATAAGTAATTTTTTTATTTTTAGAACACCTGCTTTCAAAGATACCACAATTTCTAATGATTCTTCCTATCACCACATCCAAACGACATAATCTAAAATCAATGGATGAATGAATGTTTCCTTATTGGTTGTAAACTTACAAAAGGATTACATACTTTAGGAAAGTGACTTTTTGACAACATCCCGACTGGCATGGGCAAGACAGCTATCAGAATTCTTCTATTTTCAGGTGACCCTGAATGAAATCGAATCTCCTGTGCCTTGCATAGATATCAAAGTCAGTAAATAAATGTCATTTTAGAACAAGAACAACAAAATAAAAATTAGGTAATATATATGCCAAATTTGCTGCAGTGGGAGCAGACGCTGCATCTGGTAAATTCCTCGCCTGCCAATTAGAGGGTGGCGGGTTCGAGTTTCACCTGAGTGACATTTTCACCACTCAGGGCGTGGGTGCTCGTGTTTGTCTCTTGTATCTGTTATTCGCCCAATTAAAATTGGCCAACTGTGCTGTATTCAGGCAAAAAAATTAATGATAAAATAATTATATTGAAAGCAGATTCTGCTCACTTTACATTCGTATAGAGAGCCAAGTTTCTTGCGGTTTTCCTTAAATATTTTACCTTCGGTTCCATACCAGACACCGTAGGTAGATAAAATTGCTTTCACTCAGCTATCGTCAACGAACACGAAACAACAAAATAACAGAATATCTATAGCCACGTTGTAGATAAATATCCTCAAGCGATTTTTCCAGTGACATCACTAATAAAAGTTCAGTTATTGGTCATATCAACTGAGAGCCCTTAAATTATAACCAATATAATTTCTATCATTCAGGCGCGATCTCTTCAAATGGAGAAGAAAAAAAGTTGCAGACGAAGGTTAAAAAAGACCTTTCCGCAAGCGAGAACACGGTAAAATTAATCACAATTAGTCATCAAATATAATCCGCGTCAATAAATTGAAATGTAATACATGCGATCCAGAAACGGATGCAACGATGCCATTCATATGCAACAATTTTAGTTATTAGAAAAGGATTATTTGAATAAATTACTTGGAGATAGAAAGAAAAGTCTCTTAGTATTTTCCACACTTTAAACTTTTATTCCTGATCCAGGTTTCGATTGCCTTCCAATCATTTACAAAGGTTTCAAAGGATTGCAAGATAATCGAAACCTGGGTCAGGAATGCAAGTTTTAAGTCTGGAAAATACTAAGAGATTTTTCTTATTCGTCATGTCTGTAGTGTCATTCTACAAAGTTACGCCTTCAACCATTAAGTTTATTGGAGAGAGAAAAGAATTTGAATCAATAGTTATGAAGATAAGGCGGAGTGGAAGTTGGAATTCTTTAAAAAATCTATCTTTACCGAGTGAATCAAAACATTTTCACTTGTGTTTTGATGCACATTACTTGTTCAGCCAGTAATTACAGTTATTAATCTGCCTTAGGAACAAATAATCGATAAATTTTCACAGTACATCAATAATTAGTCGAAGTAATTGATTAGCACTACTGGGGCAAGGTGAAGAGTTCTCGGTCGATCAGTAAAGGACTATGTTTCTTAGTTCAAATTAAATTGATTTTCCATGCATTCTCCTTCCAGCGCAATACATTTGTTCATATGTTTCTTCAATCAATGGGTTTAATACGTTAAGTACGAATCTGCAAGGCCTGCATACCCATCTTAAGCTGCTATCACCTCCTCATTTAATCCGAAACGTTCTTCAGTCGCAAATGTCTTTTGATTTTGGAATATATGGTCGTAAAAGAAGGCCAAATTAGGTGATTAGGGTGGGTATTCCAAATTTTTGTATTTTAGATCCTTGTGGTTTACCACGAATGAAACCATTGAAAAATTGGCCGATCAGTCAATAACGTATTCTGAACTTTCTCGTTGTTTTCATTAGTGGCTGCGGTTTTTTGTCGTCAGTCATCTGAATCATTTTCAAGAGAGGTATGGCCGCCTTTACATTCAGCTCATTTCTTCACTGTTATAAAAGAAGTAGAGGATACTATAAAACGTCCCCAACTTAGAATAAATATCCATTGGCGTTAATCTGTCCAAAATGAAGAATTCTATGACGGTATGGTGAAGCAGTTTACCCATTTCAACGAGGCACACAGCATGTCTATTTTAGAATTCTGAGGAAATAAAATTATTTGACATAAGAAACTAGCTACGTTGATTCGTATGAACCGCTGGATCAAAACATCATTTGTAAGAATAATACTCTATAAAAAACAGAAAATTGTTCCAGATGATACATTTAGATGCCATTTTATAACCCTATAATGCACGGAAAACTTTTATTTAACGCTAAAGATCAGTATGACCATATGTACAGAAGAGGAGTTTACACATCAGGATGTGAAGACTGTTTTAAATGGTATATCGGTCAAACTGGCCGGAATCTTAAGGACACAGTTACAGAACAAATAAATAGGCGTGACAAGTCTTTTATTGCTAAAAATTTGTCCAGTTTTTATCATTTTTACAATTTTGACGTTACTTAATATTGAATTGACAAAAGGCCCAAATTGGATTTCCTTGAGAAATTTGCAACTGTTATTTGCCCGGACAATATTTATAAAGCTGATGTTTTTGCCGCTCAATCCACTCTTTTAAACTTAATCCTCCCTTCCTATCCTATGACCCGCTAATCATGCCTTTTAACCTTCACCTCCACCACTTCTTTGCATTTTTGCTGTTACTTCCCCACTTTTTAATCATTGTTGCACTTTACCTTTGATCCCCCTCCCTACGTATGTCCCATCCCTCACACTCTGCTCCACCAACCCCACTTCCCCCTTTTCTTCAGCTCAGATTTATATATATATACAAGGAGATGGTAATGGCTTATATGCACCTTGATAATGACACATCGTGTCGAAATCAAGGTCGGTTTTTATTTAAAAGAGTGTGGAAATAACTACACGGTTTATTATTCTCACCATCATAGAAAACGTTTGTGTTTTACATAATCATTTCTCAAATGTTTCCTGGGGCTTTACCACATCGGAATGAATTAAATATAAAAAAACTCTGCCCGAATGTTAAACAAGAATGGGATTATGGGGGGAAGGGCGTATTTCTGAGTTATTCTGAACTTCTTCCTTGATTTATTAGGAACAGGTACATAAACTCTAAGCCTCCTACTTGAGAATTCGATAACGGATAGGTGAGCTAGTCGAATTGCACTCCCCAGAGTGATCGGAGAGGTGGTCCATTTTTAGGCGATGGACCGGACGTCCAGGGAAAAATGCAGCAGAGATGAGCTAGATGAGGAGAGAGCCGTCCTTTTTCATAATTCCCTCACTGCCTCGATCAACCGTTGGTGGAGGCCTTATAGCACGCGAGTGACGGGATCTAGGCTAGTCAGGATCCATTGAAAGGCTCTCGGATGGGACGAAGCGAAAGAAAGCGATTGTGAGTGAGGCTTTAGGAGAGGCGAAAATAAGGAAATTGAGGGCAGGATCAGATTATGTTTGTTTTGTTATCCTGTCTGCTTCGAGTTCGTTAAAAAGTGGATATTCTGATAATTATAGCTTCTGGTGAAAAAACCACCCCATTTCTTGCTTCATATTTCATATCTAAGCAAGATTTAACGAGAGAGCGATTATCATTTTATAACTCGAGAAGAATTTTTCAGGAAAGCTAAAATTATAAAATTGAGCCATACATTTATATGACTTCCTTGGGCATTGACGGATAAATATATCGAATGCCAAAGCTGTTGCATTCGCTAAGAAGAATACCATGAAGGTGGATGATGAAATGTGGATAACTTAGTGAGTTTTGGTCCAAATGTTTGTAAAATATGGAAAGGTAGATGAGGAGATGTAAAGGCCTTGATTTACCATAGGGGAAGCTTCAAATGCTTCCGATAATTTCGTTATTCTTGCTCACGAGATTTTTAGACTAAACCAAGACCAATTTTGTTTGCTAATTTGCAGTTATTCGCTAAATTATTCGGAGGAGTTTTTAGGGCATTTAATACATGAAAAAGTGGTAAGCGTAAGAGAAATCTGCAAGTAGTTATCGAAGTTATTTTCAAGACTTCCAATGGACGTCTTCCGACTCTTATTTTGTGTGGTAAAATGATGATGAAACGTATATGCAAATTTTCTGTAACCTTAGCCCGTCTCCAGCGTCAGGAACAATTTTCAAGCGCATTATATGGTCGTATTGCGCGAGTCTCGTATGACACATAATTTTTTGCAAAAAAAGCAGGGTTCACATTTGAACGTCATATTCCGTCGTCTCTCTTTATTATTGTGCCGACTGAATATTTTAAATTCAAGGTCATTCATACACAAATCGTTATCATAAACTCATTGTCATCTCTGGACATGGATAGAAGAGGGAAATACAGATAAAACTTATGAGTAAAAATATGTGGCACAGAGGTCATTGCGATGGATGCGGGATATTTTCTGAAAAAATTACACCCGTATCTGTGAATTTTATTGAGTCTTTGTTTGTTTATCTTTAATCTTTGATTCAACTTAACCTTTGGATAATTTTTTGTTGCGCGGAAATGAAACTTGAGTCAAAAAAGAGGATATTCCTGAGCTATTTCACTCAAAAGATTAATTTTTTTTCTCGAGCAGGAGCATCCTGGACTCCTTGAAGGAGTGGCCCGTCCCCGCACATGCTGCTCCTGACGTCTTGTAGGCATCGTCCCCCTCTCATTCCTCTTCACTTCCCGCCCTCCTCCGGCGCTCCCAGATAAAAGGTAACAAATCGACAAGCTGCAGGAGGTCTTTTCTGTCGAGCGGCATTGAGGGGTAAAGGTGCAGGCGACAAGGGGCAGAAGGCGGGCGGCCGGAGAAAGAGGTTTGGCTCAGCCCCCGCTGCCATACGCCAGGGCAACAAAGGGAACGGAGGAGGGGAAAGAGAAGCGAAACGGGAGGACGGGGGAGGGGTGAAAAAGCGGGAGAAAAGCTTACGAGTTCTGGAGAGAAAGGAAGAATAGAAAGCGCACACGAGCTCGGCGGGAATGACATGGATAATGAAGATGGCAGGAAGACAGAGAGTAGAAGAAAAGGGGAAGGATTTTTTTCGGATCGTGGGTGGCGTAGGTGCAGAGCATTGAGTTTAGTCGAGGTGCAACGGCGCGGTCGTCCGTGGAATGGGACTAAGGCTTGGTTTGGTAGCTGAGGGTTTCATTGAATTTCCGCGGCGCAGTCGGAGGAAGAGGCGAGGGCTATGCGTGGAGAATCGCCACACTGTCTTCACTTCCGCGAAGAGATGGCGGACGCCGGCGCCCCTTGCGCATGCGTGACTCCGCTCAGCCACATAGGCGCACTTTATGCTAAGAACATCATATCGGTGATGATGGTATTGATAACATTCAGTAGCGATAATTGCCGTTTTTGAATACTCTAAACCTCTGAAGTGACAATAACCACCTGCTATCGATGTACATGACAACAATTTTTTGAGTAGAAAAAGGAAGCCGAGTTGAAGTAGCAGATTCACAAAAATGGTTTCGTCAAATGGCAGAGGGAGCGGAGATATGCTTGGATAAGCACGTCAGTAAAATGCCTCAAGACGGACTTCCCTCAGAGGCAATCCACCGCCAAAGATCAGGACTATCTTCCTGTTAAATATGGGTGGTTCTTCTATTCCAAGAAGAGGGAGAAAGATTATATTAATGGTAGGGTTGATGCTGACTTCGGTTACCTTTCTCGCACCAATCAATCAGTTCGCGATTTTCACCATATTTGCGATGAAAAACGTCAATAACATTCATCACTATCAGTAATCAAGGTAAAGACCGGTTTTTCATAGCTAAGTCTCTTCTCTTCGCAGCGAACTATTTTCATTTTTTTTGAGATCTAATTCCTTAGATTAAGTCCAATGACTGTCTTGTATACTTAGTAGAGCAACATTTCTCCTTTGCTCTTCGTCTATCAGTTCAGATTTCCTTCATGGGTGAATATATCTCTTCATTTGATCGCCATTTTTCTAAAATACTACTCCTCACTTGCTTCCAAACTTTCATAGTTCTTTTGGTCTTATCGTCCAAGGTTTGCAGCTCCAAGACAGAATGCTCCATACATCGGTACTATTTAATTGTGTTCTTGATATTGACTAAGCACCAGTTTCAAAGCTTGCCTCTCACTGGCTAGGGACTACTTTGCACGTTCAGCTGCATTAGTCTCATTGCATACAATAAGTGTTGTTGAGGATTACCTCTAAGGAAAGCAACTAGAAAGATGTAGTAATCAGACTAGCGCAATCCACGAAGGACTTCTACCAGATGGAGAGTGCCAACATAAGCTTGGAGGAAAGGAAGCTGCTCATTAAAACATGAGAATGAGCGGCGGATACATGCAAGAAAATGCTAGGAGAGTAGGGGAAAATCTCATTTGTAACTTGAATATATAATGCCAAAACTTTTCAATAAATGTAATCTATCCGATGGTAGAGAGGATGGTCTACTTGGGTACTGAGGTCTCACACCAGTCGATGTACTTCATCACGATACTATAAAAAATTATCAATATAACATTATGGACACCACAATTAAGATAATCAGTCAAAAGAAGTGGAAGGGTTAGTTGACTAACTGCAGGAGGTGATCGACAGCTGAGGCATTTTCTGAATTGAAAAGAGATAGTCAATTTGGTGAGGAGAGGATCTTATGAGGAATGGAGGAAGGATTAAGAGAAACACGGAGTAAGTATTAGCTTGTTCTTTACGAGAGGCACAGGGGAACCTTAGCTAAACATACTATTGATCGGGTACTAAATTCGAAATGTTGAAAGACACAAGAGGGACCGAGATTTCACTGAATATTCTCTACCATCGCTGGGATTCGAACACGAGATTTAGAGATGGAAAGCCAGTACTTAGGCCACGAGGAGTACCATAAGGAGGACCCATCTTGAATGTCTCATAGAGATCATCGTCTCATCAACGTTTCAAATAATTTCCATATTTCTCATTCACTTTTGCTAGTGATAATCCCATAGCTTGCCTCTTTAATTCATCTATGAAAGAAGTTCGCACCCTTCAGACGATTTCCTCGGCGATGTAAAAGAGACGACCTTTCGAAGGAATTGTATGGTACTCTACCACCTTTCACCTCAACTCACAGGTAACCATTTTCAGGCATAATCATCCTTTCACTCTGTGGCATTCCATCTCCAGCACCAGCCTCCCTCCTCTCCCGAAAAGTTTTTGGAGTAGGGTTAGGGAAGGAGAGAGGGGTGGCAGTCAAGATGAGGCGGGTTGAGGACGAAAGAGGGCAGTAGAACATCTCTCTCCCTCTCTCTCCCGCACACGTCGAAGTGGCGGGAACACCCACGCGCGTAGTCCCAAGCGCCTCCGCGGAGGCGGTTCTGGAGGACACCCCCCGGAGTCACCAGCCGCCCACCCTCCGAATGCCCTAGCACGCACCACACACAGCACAACACACTCCCCCTCTCGATGCAATAACTGAGGCTGCCGCTGCCATTCCCCCCCCCCTCAAACCTCCTTCCATTCTTTCTCTCCCTCTCTTCCCGTGCATCCCGCCGCTCTCCCCCAGCCTCTCCTCCCGCACCTTTTTCTTCCGATCCTGTCCCACCTTTTTCTTCCCATCTCGCAAGTTCCCCCTCTTCCCATAAATCTTCCCCCACTCCTCCACCACCTCCCGGCTCCTTTCACCTCTCCGCACCTCTTCATCCGAAAGCATCCTCTCCCTCCGAGGCTCACGTAAGCACAAATGCGCGGGCACACACCTATTCGTATACATTTATGCTCATTTTTGTCTCTGTTTAAAAATTATCGCTAATGTTTTTGACGTAATATTCTCAGAAGCAAATGTGAGATCAGTGGCTATACAATGGACAAAGGAGTCAGAGAATAAGCAACTCCAAATCGCTATAAATAGTGGATTATTCAAACCAACACTGTTGATGCAATAATTTTAAATGTTGAGATGATTTAAATGACTATATCGATTATGTTAATTTTAACTGAAACCAATACCTAGTACTAATTGAAAAAGCATCAGCAGAAAGCTCCTAATTTCGGGAGCTTTGGACTCAGAGCTTACCCCTTTTCCTAAATAAAATTTTTAGTGAAGAATTAAAGGAATTAATCGAATCGCTGAGGAAAAATTATAAAAAGCAACTTTTAATAATTCTGGCATTTGAATCTATCGTTATAAGTGCACATAAAATGCCTGCGGGTACCGTTTCCCCAGAAAAACCTTGCACTTTTTGCAAGTTGAAATTCACATCTGATTTGCAACATCATACGTTTTTACTAATTGTTCACCACCTATTTTCCAAACTATATGGGGTATTATCAATTCAACATACAAAGAGACTGAGGAAACATTCAATAAACTCTGCTCTAGATAACCTCATAGACCTCTGCTTCATTTTAATCTTCTTCGCTGGTCGTATCACTTCTTTCTTTCTTCATTTATCTCTCGTCCGCACTCTATCATTTCCATACCCTACTCTCCGCGCTCCTTTCTATTCATGCCTAAGCCGTTGATGTCTCTGGTGAGCTCTCACTAAGCAATGACGAAGGGGAAGGAGAGGAGAAGGTCCAAGGAGAGTAGGGATGGGTCGCCTTTTCTTATGTTCTTATAATTGTCACTCTCACACCTTTAGTGCTAATCTGAATATCCCCACTGACCTCATACTTTTCTTCCATTTTTCTTCGCTATTGTTTGATGTCGCCTGTGTGTGTGACCGCTCCCAGTCTAAGATTACGGCCAACTGGCAAAATATGCCCAAGTGGCTATTTCGTGAGGCTGAACTATCTCAATTAAAATGTGTTAATGTATTTTTCTCGGTCTGATAAGTAACTCGGATGAGCTTTGTCTGCTTGGCCTCACAGAATATTGTAATGGATAGGGGATTGTTGAAGTTAAATTTTCACCCCAGCTGAAATCACTAGTGATTTTCAAAGGCGTGTGGAGTGCCGATGAAAATAACTGATGGTAGCATTAGTGATGGATTGAAATAAGTGAAACGGGGTAATTATTTCTTTCTCTAGTTGCCATCGGGAATATTTCGTAAGTGGAAGATTTTTCTCTATAGATTTCGCAATTTAAAGGGCTTCTCTGCCCATTTATTGCATCATGGGTTATGATTATGGCGTAGTCAAGAGAAAAGTGGCGTGACGCAATTGAAGTGGCATGATGGACACACGCACCCTCCCCAAATTTTGACGCTTTCAATTCGCTGTCATCCCATTTTCAAGCCAATGTTTTATATTTTTGAGGCAATTAATACTGAAGCTGATTCCGCAGAATTGATATTCTGCACTAAAATCCTATGGGAAAAATCACTAAAATCCTATGGGAAACCAAAAGTTTACCATGGAGAGCGAATTTACTGATCGAACGCGCACTTCACAATATAGGGTTGATTCTTAGTACCTTGTATTACACAGAAAAATAAATGAAGAATCTTAAAATTGTATTCTTTTTGGTTTTCGGAAAGAAACATCTCGACATCATCTTACTAAATATTGATTGATTGCATAGCGTAAGATCATTAGGAACCCCTATATTAAGCGCATTCTTTGGAATTGATTACCGAACATATTTCATATCCGTTCAATTGATCGTGAGTTTTGTCCGAGTGAGATTCATTTAAGTGACCTTAAATCATGGATTATGAACATGTTTTAATTTGAGCGCGATGAGAGACCAAGCAGCGATAAAAGCTTCCTCTTCAAACCATTCGGAGATGATATGCATGGAGGTCTGCGGTACATCTCAATATTCCGCTCCGATAAGTACAATTAAATAGTTCGCTGCGTCACAATTGCTTAACATAAGTTCTCGCTCATAGTCTTTTATTTGTTTGCACTAAGTCAAGGGTATTATATACAAGCTTCTGGACATTAACTGAAAAGTTTTCCATTCTTTGCCCGTTGGAGAGTGAGCAAAAAAGTCGTATCTCGTAAACACCTTGTCGAAACAACTGGTGCCATTAAATACGACCAAGTAATAGGTACAAACAGTATAAAATGGAGAAGTTAGGCAATAGCCTGGAAGGCAGTATAAGTGATTTACTATAAGGTAAACATTCTTTTGCGCCAACATTTATGCCACTTTAAAAAGCAGTAGACCATGTTACGGTCACCGGCAGTCTTAAAACACATTCAAAATGAAATACGGCTTCTTCAACAATAGGAAACACTGGATCTTGCATAAGCATTATTACTTCACCGCTTTCCAGTGACTCGTTCATCCACCAATAATCCCAGTCAAAAGAAGACCATTTGCACGATAGAGTTATCTAGTCTGGAACGTTATCCAAAATCTCTTAATCGCGGATGAAGAAAAAAACCGTCTTGACCCAAGCCAGCGGGAAAGACCCTGAAGTCCCAGGCTCTCCGTTGGTCTTAAAACACATTTGAATGAAATACGGCCTTTTCAATAATAGGAGACACCTGCTCTTGTTGGAAAACTACTGCTTACTTTGGCGCTTGCCTGTAACTTTATCCTCTGCGGGTAAATGCAGTCAATCACTTGCTGTACGGTGTTATCTGGATCGGATCACTATAGCTAAGCTCTTAATCGCGGAAGAAGAAAACATAATCGAGGCTAATGTTAGTAGGAAAAATTCTGAAGGGAAAAGGAAATACCATGGTGGGTACAATGAAGTTCCAGCTTCCTTTTCTGCCCCTACTCTTCCGTTCAGCTTCAATGGAGACAACAGAGAAATAGTCGGAGAGATGAAAAAAAGATCATTTGTGTCCATTCCGCCTCTTCTTCGTTTCAGGCCCTTAAACACTGCGCGTGCTCTAGGAAAATTTTCCCTTGTGTTCGTGAGAGTGTCCCTCGGTCGGTCGGTGTGTGTTTCGCATTCCGTTTGCCTTCCCATTCTCTACGTCCTGAGGCTTGCCGCTCGGTACCCCTCTTCAACGGGTGCGGAAGGTAAAAGAGGGAGTAGGATTCTTCCTTCTATTCCTCTATAACGTCTCCATCACAACCGCCACCCTAGGTGGGCCCTCCTCCTCCCTGCCTACCTTTTAAAATATCCCCATCTCACTCGCTCACCCTTCTTCTCTTTGCCCCACGCCCTGACTGGGGACCCAAACTCAACCCCAGTAGGGGGAGGGAGCAGGGTGGCTGAGGGAGGAGAAAGCCCTCTAAGAAGAAGATATGCGACGGTCGTTGAAATCTCCAGGTGAGGTGGGAATGGCGGTGGGAAGCGAGGAAGTGCGGTAGTGGGGGTCACTTTCGTGCGCGCAGCGGAGGGTGGGATGGGAGGGTTTATAGGTGGGTGGCTTGGACCCGGGAGAAAAAGGTAGTACGGAAAGGTTTAAGGTGTGGGGAAGGCAGTGTGGGTTAGAGGAGGTTGGTTAGGGAGCTGGGTGCTCCCACAGGCGTGGGAATGGGACGAGGTGAGGAGAGGGGGTGTGTGGTATGAGGGGGCTCCACTGTTGTACCGCGTGTGGCAGTGGTATAGAGGGAGCCCCTTTTCGGTGCCTCTCAGTTCTTCCTCCCCCCCTTTGTCGGTTCCTTTCTTGGCCTCTGAGGATGTGCGTGAGGCACAAATGGAGGGGAGAAATGGGTGGTGAGGAAGAAGTTCCGACTGGGTGGGTGAAGGTTTTCGGCTTCCCGGGAGCCCCGCGACAGGGGCGAGATAAGGGAGGATTTGGGCGTGGGAGGCAAAGATTTACGGAAGAATGGAATAGAAGTGGGTGTGGAGGAAAAGGGAAAGGTGAAGAAAGGAGAAGGTAAAGATTGAGGGAAGCAAGATAGATAGAACAGTAGGTTTCATCTACGTAGCACGCTGCGACACAGGAGAACACAGGAGCGTGTGGCAGGGGGTCACCATTCTTGTGGACAAAGTCCACGAAAAGAGAGAGAATAGGAAAACATAATTGGTAGAAGGAAAGGAGGGAGGTGAGCAGTTTGTTTACAGAGGACTCAGTACTTATTATCTTTTTGTTGTAGTCACTAAAGATGTATCGGGGGTAGGAATTAAGTACCCATATGTAGAACCGTGTGTTCCTTTTTAATAGTCGTATATATTGATGACAGAAACGTTATGAGTGATTAATAAAATATTTATTACCCATCTCACCCTGAAATTTTCATATTACCTTCAAAAAGGGGATAAAATGGGCACAAATGATCTTCCTACTCATCTCTCTGGACATTACTCTCCGTTGTCTCCGTTGAAGTCGAACGGAAGAGAAGGGGAGGAAATGGAAGCTGCCACTTAATTTACTCACCATTGTATATAGTTTCCCCTTCAGAGTTTTTCTTACCTAGTACTTTCTAGCTGTGATGATGTCTTTTATTCCATGATGAAGAGCTGTGAAGTACTGATTCGATATCATAGAAGAGCATGTGATCTTATATTGACTGCGATTACTCACGGAGGATAAAAGTTGCAGGCAAGCGGTGAAGGAAGCGGTAGATTTCCAAAAAAATTAGACATCCCGAATATGGAAAGGGATGTGTTCGAAGATGAGGAGTAAAATGTATAAAGGCTGGAGGGAATAAATGAAACAAGAAAAATAAATATGAATTAAATGATAGGACTTCAAGATTCAGTGAGTGAATCAGAATTAAATGAAAAATTCATAAATAAGGAAACGAAGCAGGTTTATGAAATATAAAAGATAAGAAAACAGGTTGGAGGTAGAAGAAACTAAAGAACAAATGGGAGGTAATGATAAGTGACATAGAGAAGAAAGAAAGGAAATTATGTGGAGAAGAATTGTAGCTAGGAGAGACAAGAAATTTTTCCGACAGGCAGATAAATGAATAAAACAAATGTATATAGATAGATCTGTCTGGTTAAAGATGGACTAGGGTGTTGCGGAAAAATATGGGAAAGGAAGACGATGTATGGGGGAAAATAAGCGAAGAGACGACCGTGGGTGCAAAGAACCGGTGAGAATGAGAGATGGGAGGCGAGGAAGGAAGATGAAGTAGGAATGAAAGTGGATAAAGAGGGAGGTAAAATACAGGAAAGATAATGGAATGAGTGAGAGCTAAGGACGGACTGAATGAGGATTGGGAGATGAAGAGGAATGAGGCGATGAAATAGGGAGGTTGATGTTAAGGAAAGGAAGATGAATAGTAAGGCCTGGCTGAAGGAGAATTTGGACGTAGCTGGAAGTGGGAAAGACGGAGAAGGAACAAGGAGGAAAGAAGATGGACGACTTAGGAAGAGAATGGAGTGAAAGAAAGTTAATGAAAACTGGAATAGAAGCGGGCATGAAGGTGTACGGGGAGGCAGCATAAGTAGAAAGAGAATATACTTATAGGAAAGCAAGATAAATAGTATAGTGGGAATGAAAGAGGACGTGGGTGTGATTGGAGATGATATAGGAGGAGAAACGAGGAAAAATGTGAACGAAGTTGAAAACGAAGATGCGGGGAGATAAAAGAAAGGAGAAAGGAAAAATTATAGATCAAAATGAATAAAGGGGGAAAAAAGTAAGAGAGAGCTTAGATGGAAAGGAGAAGAGCCGGAAGAGACGGGTATCGAGTGGGAGAAACCTGGGATAGAAAAAAAAAGATAGGAGATAAAAATGAAGGAGATGATAAATGAAGGAAATAGAAAGTACTATGGACGGAAGTCTAGTTGAAGGAGATAGTAGAGCAATAGAAAAAGTGAGAAACGAAGAGAAAATATGAAATAAAGCAAAGAGATAGCGAAGTTGAAGAAATTAAAGGACGGAGGAAAGAAAAAACGTGGAGAACAAAGGATAGTTGATTATTTGCAAGACGCAAAATGTAGGAAGGGTGGAGAGAAACCCAGCACCCACGTTAGTCCAGTCTTTGGAATAGGCGCCAGGAGAACCATTTTAACATCCCATCCCATGAACTTTTTTACGTTTTACTTTAAGTGCTCTCCAACTACCATTCAATTATTGATCAGGAAACCAAAAAAAATTTCCGTCACGTCTATGATTTGAACGCAAAACATTCGGGATTAGAACTTAAACTAGCCACCGATCCCCTATGCAAGAAAGAGAGGTGGGTGCCAAGGTGAGGATAGAGTAGTTGATGAAAGAAGAATTTTATAGAGGCTGAAGAAAGGAAAATGTATGTACGTTAGGGCTGAAGGAGACCGTGGGTGTAGCTGGACGAGATGAGATATGGGGAAGCAAAGAAGGGAGATGAAGGAGGGAGGAAGGAAAAGTTATGTGGCGGTAATAGAGAGTAAAAACGAAAGAGGAGGGAGAAAAGGCAACTCAATCTTGTGTGCGTATGTGAGAGAGAGGGGGAAATAAAGGCTAAGAGAAAGAGAGGAAGTTTATTCATGATGGCGACGAGCAGAGGAATATATGTAGTTCGAGAGAAATGTCGCTCCCCTTTGTGGAAGATGACGCTTATACATTCAATCTTTTTTTTTCTTTTTGTCGCACTATGGAATCTGTTATTCTGCTCTTTGAATCTTTTTGTGTCACGTTGCTGGGCTCCTGTTTAGTCCCGTACGAATTAGAGTGAACCATACATTCATTTATTTCTTTTTGTAGGATTCATCCTCTGTCGAGAAAGGAAGGGAGACAAAAGTGGAGGCCTAGGGTGGCCATTGTTTGCGAGATGAATGGCCGAAGAGGGGAATTTATAACCTGGTCTATGAATGCATGTGCACTGCCAAATTCACAAACGAAGCCGATTGTCCAGAGCCATGTAGGAGTGTTCAGCATCGGCATAAATTTCATAGTAAGAGGTGTGCTCCATTAAGCCTTTAAAATATGCGGAAGGGAAGCGGTTTACAAATAAGATTCTAAAAAGTGTTTTAAAGCAATAAAATCGAATTGAAATGTGCGTGAGTCTGCTGAATTCCAGTGCTTCGTCAGGTTATTAATTTTTAATAGGAGATCGAGTGTAAATTGTCTGCCTATGTCATGTTAAAAGTAGTGATTTACCGTTTGAAAGTAATTAATAGTTACATTTGAGGAAAACATATGATTTTCTTGTGATTTCGTAGGAATGTTACTACAGAAATTCTTAAAATACTTTATTGAACAGAGTATAAAATGGATCGCATATCGTGCTTTTGGGATGAAATATCGATTTTTTAATGCAATCGTTTATGGTATTCTCTTATAACGTTCTATTGCATCTCAAAGCCATATTTTTAATAATTATTTAATTTTGGCGGGCTATAAATCAGATTTGCTATGGAAATAATTTACATTTTGGAGAGGAGAATAAATTACCTTCTCCAAATTTTTGGTATTTTACCTGCGTCTTACAAACATTTCACACATTTCTAAAGAAATCTCATATTACACAGTGGCCTACGTTAATGCAACGAAGATGAAATTAAAACATACCCCAAATGCACCAAAAATACCGATTATCTATGATAAGAGGAAATATAAACATATTCCTGACACAAACTAACTGCTGGCTTTTTTATATTCACCTGCAACTAAAGTCGCTGCCCAACAACTGGCGACATTCTCCCATCAAAGTAAAAGGATTATTAAATATTTACTTCTAATGTCAAAATGTGATCAATGCTTTGACTACTTAAAATTTAAATGCACACGAAGAAATTACTTTGAAAAGCTTATTTATATTATGAAGAAATTCTCCTGAAATACCTAAGAAAAGCAGTACTTTTTTTTACAGTGTCAGACTTTACTAGCAGAGATCTTTCTCCACAACCACGTCTAAAAGGCCTATGCTCATCTCCATTCCGTAAAGACCACGGTTCGGATTCACAGAAGTCAACTCTCCTCTTCAGAGTTATTTATAATTATCTACTTGCATTCTACGTATTTCCTTTGAAGAGCTACTTTATAAAGAGTTTTTGCCGCAAATAATGGTTGCTGGTGATCTTCATCTGAGGCCGGAGTCTCCGCAATGCCCGGCTGGCTGCATTCTCTATCCCATCGGGCTCTCTCCACTCCCCTCCAATGCCCTACCCGCCCATTCTCACCTCCGCCGTGTAATTGGGCGGCGCAGCCCAACACCATCTTATGGGCCGGGCACAGTGTGGTCGGGGCGGGAGGGTCCCGGGTGGAGCGAAGGGAGCTCCCAACGTCGACCTTTTCCCACATCCCACCATTTGAGACAAAAGGAGGGGGCCAGCCATCAATCTGCGAGGGTTCGGGAAAGGGAACTCTCCAATTTTCCCTTTTCCGCCTTGAAGAACGGGCATAATGCCGAACGCTTGTGGAAATAATGACAAGGTAACGCCGCCTCAGCAATTTAGAGAACAAGTAGTGGAACATATGTGTGTTGTTCGCACTCCTTGAAGTAGGTATCGCGTGCGCGCGGTAGGTTTTCTCGGAGTTCACGCGCCGAGTGCTTTTCTTAAGGGACGATTAAAAATTAGAAAAGGCATTCATTCTTGGCTCTCGTTCCCAAATGGCAAGAATTTTTGCTTGGAGGAGGTAGCATGGGTGGTCGTATGACCTTCAAAAAGTTTGGCTCTAGAAAAATTGTAAATTTATAATGGTTAAGGTAAGCCACGTTGACTCTTCTACGTACGGATAAAACTTTGCGCCTTCAGATACATGCATATTTTAATCATACGTGAAAAATGTAAGTATCAGATGCATTGAAAGTGATAATCTGATGTGATAATCTGCTATTTTAAAAATATACAGCATACTCACAGACAAAAGTTTGCATGGAAGGTAAAAAATATATTCATTAATCATGTTAAATCTTTTACCTAGATATAAAATATACTATTACGTTTGCTCCCAAACAGGAAAAAAGATTACTGCCACATGTTTCGTTACCATTTTGATATGAGTGGTCAATTACGATTATTAATTCCAATGTAAATTCTCTTCTTTTTCCTCATATTCTCAATCGAATGTCAATAGTACGAACACGTAAATCGTTTAGTAGACAGAAGAAATCGAGCTAACTCCTAGGTTTTTAGCTTAGTATGTACATAATCCCACCCAGAGTTTCCATTTTCATTTTTCCTTAGTGGGCATATAAAAAATCATTATGCGTCCTGCAACGTCTATTTTTACATCAGCAAAGAAGCTAATAAGAGGTTTTGTACTATTCATAAATAAAAAAATAACTCATCACTCATCTCATTCCCACTCATCTCGTATTAAAACTAGCCTACAAAGTTGGGCATTAATTAACATGCCAATTGGGTTCATTAGAATGAGATTTTCTTGTCAACAAAGCATGCTTCCTTCCTCAGTGATTCTTATTCAAATATTTTATTTTATCTCTGTAGATTTTTAAGCAAATTATCCTGAAAGACAACCATATTGGGGTATTTTATTTATGAAGGGAAGGAAAGGAAATATTTTCACTCCCTTAAGTCGTAAAGCCGTAAGAAACTTTTGAAAACTAGCGTCCTCCCATCGTGAAACGACCATTTTTAAGTCCCGAGAGAGCCAATGCGCACTCGGCCGCGGGAGCGCGTTCACCTCCGGCAGCCGAGAGACGGAAAAACAATGCCCACAATTTATTGCCACGCAAACGCGGGGGAAAAGAAGTAAAAATCTCCGAAGAAGGAATGGTGCAGGTCAGGGTGTGCGTGGAAGGCGGAGAGAATCCGTGAATTACGGCGTGAACTCCCTCTTGGGGCCGCACATAAGGCAAAGACGTTTAACTGCGGAGCCGATGGGTTGGGGAGAGCGTCGAGGGACACGCACTTCCCAAGGAATGTACAGTTTTCCAATTATTGAATGAAGACCCGATATTTTTTTTCTTATCGACCCAGCTGTAAAAATAAGGTGTATTTACACATTATTATCGGCTGCTATTGCAATGAAATTCCTCACGCTTGAGGACTTAAGGTGCCCTCAGGGTTAATTATTCCAAATTTTCTTAAAACATGAATATAGCATCATTTAAGAGCGTTTTATGAACTGAAATAAAAAAAATAGGGTTTCCAGGCTAGTTTTACTGAAGTTCAGCCACTGTAAGTGGAGACTCTAACATGGACTCCTATGGAGATCGCTCAGATTACAGCAGTAAAACGTCAATTAGAAAGAGAGAGCAAGTTCACGTTTTAAATTCAACCGTTTATAAGAAGCAAAATGTCCAGGTGAGCAGGTGAAAGGACGTTTATAAGAAGAAAATGAGCAAGTGAATAAAAATTAAATACAGGTATCTTACCGCCGATTTTTTATTAAGTTATTTGCGAATTACTGCCGCACATGAAGTCAAAATGTGGCAGTTCCATGAAACTGGCGCTGTAGTCGGCTCATATGGCAGAGCTATTGTAGATATCGAAAATATTCGTGATTCGTGAAATAATTTGCACGTATTGCATGCATATATTGTATAAATTGCATAAACCTCATTTTTGGTTTTCAAAAAATAACCTATTTCATCAGCGAAAGCAGAATTTTTAAAAATAAACGAATAGAAATGTGTAACTTAGTATTTACCTTGAATCAAATTGTCGAGATAGCCAATTGAAAAAAAATACAATATTAAAGATGTTCTACCATAACAGTGTAAATATAACAAAGGTATTGAATACCATCCTGTTGTTCATCTTTGTGAAAAGTACCTACTACTATCACCGACGAAAGGTCTGGGCTAATAGGAAGCTAAATGAAGGTATATAACATGCAAATTATTCTGCGGAAAACATTTAAATTAAAACTGTTCCTACTACAGGGACTGACTACAGCGCCATTTTAATTATCTTAGACTTCACTTATTGCAGAGATTTGCTAATAACTCAATAAATATAATGTTCCATGGGACTACATTTTAATATCGTTCTACATTCGGGGAAATTTGTTTTTTTTTGACAAACAGTTTTTAACATGAGATGGCATTTTTATCAGATAGAAAAATCCTATTTCCCCTACTCATTATTCATTCCAGTATTTGGTACCATGCAATTTTAAATACAGCTTGCAAAATAAAAGACTGAAATGCTAAAATTTTACAGTTCATATAAAACACAAAAGCCTTTTTTATTTAGATTGGTACTCAATGAATACAATTATATTTAATTCATTTTACGATGGATCCACGTATCATTGTCGGGTGGACGGGTCAGATGGATCATTGTCGGCCCCGGTGGCGGCGGGGTTAAGTCCTCGCCTGCTACCCAGAGGGTCGCGGGTTCGAGTCCCGCCTGGGTAGAATATTATCAGCCCCGGACATGGGTGTTTGTGTCTCGTCCGTTATTACTGTTGTCCACCCGGCGTAAATTGGCACATTGTGCTGTATTCGGGATAGTGAAGATAAATAAAATAAAATAAAACAGATAGTTAAATAGTATAGAAAACTTACGTCAAATATAAGGGTGGGCATATGGAGGGAGAAAGTACATCATCTCCCACATTCGATTTCTCCCTCTGTCTTGTCTTATGGGTATGAAATCACTACCTTTCATGATAAGGACGAAAGGAACACATCAATATACGTAAATGTTATACAAGAATGCAGTTCTCAAAAATAACCTTCAATTTTTACATAAAAGCGACATTAAGGAAACCTGAAGAGATGAGAATTGAAGTTGTATTGAGGAAATTATTGCGGAGAGTTATGCTCCTTTTTGCAGATGATATTTCTGACCTAGTGAATAGTCGAGAGGGCTTTTAAGAATTATTGGATATCAAGAAATAAATGCTTGAAGATAATGCAATGAAAATTAACAATAATAAAAAGTAATCGAGTCTGAAGGAGGCTAGTTAAAAACCAAAGTTATTATAAGATTAGGAAAAACAGAGGAAGTGGAGCCCTCTACACATCTTGGCAGCAGAATCACTCAGGATGAAAGAAGCACCACGGATATTAAAAATAGAATAGCCAAGACAAAAGTTTATCCATGGGTAAGACTGAGCTTCTTAGTTAAAGTAGGTTTTGTAGACATTAGGAAGATGATAGACGCCCAGAAGCATGTGTGTCTAGTCCAGCTATGATGAATGGGAGATGTTCACCAGACGAAAAAGAAGCCAGGGACAAGACTATGAAAGGACTACTAAACTTATTAGTGTTTCTGCAAAAGGTCAATTAGGCGAGTAATATAAGAAACGGAGAAATACACAAAATAATAAAGGTTGGAGAACGGATTGAATATCATAAGAAAAAGAAGAACTAGCTGGATAAGGCACGCTCTGCCCCACAATGAATTCGTAAAAATCCTATAAAGTGCAACAAAAAAAATCCACCTGGAGTGGGACTTGAATTATTGACTTTTGCAGGATAATGTATATACCACAACGCCACCCAGGCTTGCGAGTACAAGTGATATAATGTAAATTCACTCGCTTGGGTCAGATACAGATCAGGTGTGTTAGCCAGTTAACTGGCCCTTGATTCGAATTTCGGTCAAGTTAAATTACTTTTTCATTTCGAATTTCAATTCTTAGTTTATTCAGGCTTCCCCGTTTTCTCACGCCAGTAGAATATCAGCAGGATTTGAGAAACCTTGACAATTTTTACCGAGAGGCCATCAAGGATGGAAATGTAAGGGAGTGATGGCTTTAAAAGAAGTCGCTACCCGTGAGTCTAAATGCTACACCGTCCCTAATTGCGGCACAGACTGCGTATCGAAGCTAATAACTTCGGCGGCAGAAGATAACAGCTTCGTAAAAAACAAATTAAGCGATAAAAGAAAAAGAGAGGTCTCACAAGGAACACCAAGGGATCAGATACGTGATCCAAATCAAGAGAAATGAGGGAGGATAATACTACCAGTGTATAAGAGAGTTCACAGTTTACACGAAGCGATAGAGGAAGGGAAAAAACAGATTAAGAATTCTCGATGATTTTTCCAAAGATTGTCGATTAATATGGATGAGGTAATATCAGGATCCTTTGAATTACGCATTAAGAAACAGACAATGAAGAGTTTAAGAAGAGCATTGGTTAAATGGTCCCAAAATTTGAACCTACCTCCGGCAAAGTTATAAGAGAGAGGTCGAGAAGAATTGATCGGCGTGTGAATATGGGTAAGGTAAAGGATGAATTGGTTGGTTATAAGGGGAGGCGACCTAAGACCAAGGTTGTTTGGCCCATTGGGGTTAAGTTTGTAGGTTGATAATGGAAGTGTTTAGGTGAGAGAGTGAATGATGTGGAAAATGGAGGAAGGATGAAGAGAAACCCGGCGTCGGAATTGACTGCTCTTGACGGTTAACGTCAAGGGACCACCATTCAATGGTCATTCTACGGTCAGAATACTCACTTGAAGTGCTCCACAGATGGCACTCAAGTTGAATTTGGTATTTGGTAAGTGCTTATGAAAAAATATACACCGCCGTCCGGATTCAAACGCTGGGCCTCTGGACGGTAAGCTCGTACTCCAGCCACAAATTGAAATCAATTTCCAAGAAGGATGGAGCAAGCCCAATGGACCCACAATTGAAAATTAGCTAGAAGTTCTTATCTGGGTGTGGAAGAGAATATAAGATGCTGTAGATGAGGAAAAACTGGGAAGAGAAGAAAGCTTAAATTAAGGCTCTCTCGAGAATATAGCAAGGAAAAATTGGAGAATATGGAAATGTTGACCTGGCGCAATGAATAAGGTTAGGTAGTACGTTGAACTAAAGATAGCAATGGGGTGAGTGAGAGCCGTAATAACATCAAATAACGAGCATCAAAACGTGGACTACACATACCAAAAAATTCGTTTGATATTCTTAGGCTCGATTTATTCATGTGAGTGTGATGCGATGCGATGCAAATATATTTCTAATCGTCTACATATACGTCGCGGTATGTTTTCACAAGTACCAGTCCCAATTTTACAATTAAAATTATGAAGCGATCGCTAAAGTTTGCTCTAATTTACATATAGTGGAAATAGACGCTGCAGTCAATTATGAAGTTTTGAATAGCTAATAGTGAGGTTACTGCCACTTAAGTTGGGATGCTGGATCCCATTAAGATGAGGCAGATAGAAAAATCAGCACGGTTACATGGGAACCAGCTGGTAATGCTCTATAGTATTTCGTAGTGGTATAAGTTAGAATAGAATGCTGGAAGAAATGTGACTGAAAAAGCGCAGCATTTAAGAAGGGAAATCAGTTATATGGCATTTATAAAGTTTACTGTAATGGCGGAGCTTTGATAAAAGCAGCGAAAAAATGATAAGGTTTAACGAAAAATTGTAATTAGGGAAATGTTAAGATGTAAGGGTGAGAAAAAATATTAATTTTTGTGCATTCGAATACAAAAACGGCACCACCGGGATTATTTTTTTCATTCCTCTAAGAATGTAACTTTACAGAATAAATGATGTGAGAATGTTTGTGATTACACCCCAGTAAAGCCGCATAAGCATCTTAAAAGTCAATAAGGGTAATCGATCATCATATGCCATTTTGCTCATCCAAACATTTTCTCGCAATCTAGCAATTGACGTACTAGCAATATATTCAAGTAAAATATTCATCATTAAGAGTATATACCGTATTGGGAGTTGATACTTATGGTTGTTATAAAGTTATGGGCAATAAAGTCGAAAAGCATAAATTTTAAACTCCATTTATCATCAATAAGACCACATATTTACACTGTGAGTCATAAAACTTACATTTATTATCGATAGGACATTGTGGACTTTCTTTAAGCAATGGTTGACAAGTATATTTTCAATACTCCTGATGATTACTGTGATTTTAGAACATTGTAGTTAGCTCATCAATAATTTCTTTCCTTTCAAAGCTACATACCCATTGTAAATTTAGGACCAACCGTCCCCACCCGTTCCCTTGAGGTATTAGAACATGTCTGTGGACGCAGAAAGAGAAAATGCAGATGAAATTTGGGGAAACAATTGAATCGGTTGGCATGACAAAGAATGGAAATCATTCCGTCACCCGATGGGTAACTGCCTCGTCCACCTTGCCTCTAATCTTCTCATCGCCGCCTTTCACATATATAAAAGGAGACGAATCCTGGGGTTTTAAAAAATTACGTGAGCGGAGGGGAAAAAATAGGGAAGCTGCAAAGGGGGTGAGTATGCGTGCTTGGTGGAATCAGGAAGATAAAGCTAGAAGTGAGGACGGAAGGGAAGAATAGAAGGTAAGCGAAACTCAGAGGGTCAATGGATGTGGGGCACACTCAATTACCGACTTGGTTCCGTATCCTAAACTCCCCTCTTAGGAAACAATGAGGTAATTCCTTCTCCAGGCAAGCCTCCCGTACCCGCCATGAAGAGTAGCATTTCTGCGTGGCCCATGGCATTAGCTATCCTTCTTTTCCAAATACAAAACACGGGCAGAAAAAGTTGAAGTTCGAGGGAAGGTGTCGTCGAGGAGTAGAGGGTAGAGAAAAATGGTCGTACTGAGAAGTAGGTACCTGTATTAGTAGTTAATTATACCGCACGAAGGAGTTGGGTGAGTGTCTTCGACTTGGCACGGGCTCCAGTGGAAGGACTCTTGGGTTAGGTGTTTTCTCCTGAATGGCAGAAGGGGAAGGAGAGGGTTTCCGACGGGAAGAATTAAGAGCGGTGTGTGGTCTAACAAATGACATGCGACGAGTGGAGATGAGCAGCCCGCCACTAGGCCGAAAGGATACTGCGAGAGGGGGAGAGCGGAGGAGGGCCGGCAGAACGAATCGGATGAGTGGCCCCGAAAGAATAGAATGGAAGGATTTCGGGTTAAAATACTCGCACCCGGAGCTCAGACAGTAGATAGAGGATAGGGAGGAGGAAAAGAAAAGGGAAAATGGGGTAAATAAGGATAAGGAGGTGGATTTCTTCTCAAAAGACGATAGGGAGAAGGAAGCAAAGTACGGAGCCTCTCTTTTCTTTTTTGAGTGCCAACTCAAGGGTAAGAGATGCGCTTATGCATACAACCGCCCTCTTGTTCCCGCTGTTGCTTGCCTCTTGAAAGAGTGAGCGGCACAAGGGGATGTTTAGGATGCGCCTCCGCTTCCCTTTCGAGTCAAAGGGACCATTCTTTCATCAACAGAGTCCTTTTCTTTGCCCTCTCACAGCGGGTGCAGACCGAAATGCCTAATGATACGAAAAGTTGACGGCACACTCTATGGTGAAGCATGAATTTACCCGGGATTCTTCTCAAGGATTAGCAGTCTGGGGTTAGGACGAAGAGAGGCCGATGGAGTTCGGAGATGTAATTGATGTCATTAGTGCTATGCCTCTTAAATGTATTGGCGGGATTGAGAAAGTTCAAAGACTGCGATTAAATTGAGGGATAAACTTAATGGTTGAAGGCGTAACTTTGTGGAATGACACTACTGACATGACTAAAAAGAGAGAACTCTTAATGAGGGATTTCGATAAAACAACCTCAAAAGATATGTTCGGACACATATTATAGAGGCAACACTAAATTATGTTTGTTTCTAAGAATAAACAGTGACTAGTGTTATGTATGATCTCCAGTGACTAGTGTTGATTAAATAGCAGAAGTGGTCCTGCGTTTCCAAATTATATGTTGGAAATCGATTAGTTTCAAAAGAGTGTAAAGTGAAGGGAGTTTGTGTCGCGTAACGTTGACTGTAATAGCGTAAACCGAAAGAAGTCTACTATCGGCTCTTTATTGATTGATAAACATATCGAAACCGCAGGCATCTGGACATTTGGAAATAACAACTGACATTTCAGCCCGCGTTGACGCCATTCTGGAGCCTTATAATTATTATCATGAACATATCGTCATATTATTATCATAAATAATATTAGCTGGCAGGTTATTAATGCACTCCAAAAACATACATGCCTGGGTTGACCAGTTCAAAATTTATAAGTGAAATGAAGATTTTAGCAGGTAAGACTTCATGCTTAATTAGGCCATACATAGAGGAATGATATGTGTTTATATTAGGCACTCAAGACAGAAACGCTTCTATTTATGTGGACATATTTACTCATAACCGTAAGCTGTTATCAATCCAATTATTAGTTTGCTGTGCCTCTTCACTTTTCTCTCCCTTCACCTCCTTCATAATTTTCCACTTTAATGTCCCTCATAATTTGACTTCCTCCTCTGTTCTTCTATGATAATACTTCCTAATTATTTCTCCTTCCAGGACCATGTACAAGCGGTACTTGATACACAAAATGTGTCTCATAAGTTTTGATCCTCTACTTTCTACAGTTTTGATGATATTATTTTTTTCTGCTACTCCTCGTACTACATCTATATTGGTGATTTGCTCTGTCTAATTGATTTTCAGTGTTCTTCATGTATTCTAAATTTCCATTTCTTTCAATGTTATTTACTTTACCACTGTTTTTTTCAGGCTTCCTGCCAGACAAAGGTATACTCGGACCATAGATTTCAATGAAGTGCTTCCTTACTTCTAGGTTTGTCTAGCTAGTTGTTGGTAGACTCTTCTAGTAATGCCTTCTTTTCTTGGACTATTCTTATCATATTATCTTTCTTTTTTCTATCATCCCTGGCATTTTCAACACACATTAATCCTCCAATTTGCTTTAGTTTCTGTTGTACGTACATATCTCAATCAGACTGTCTTATAGTCACTCCATATACTTTCTACAGATTCCGGATTGATTTCGTGGAAGTTTATAGAATCCATACTTAAAGAATACAATTTTGTACTTTCAGGTACCTTATGATGCTGCAAATCGGCGAAACGCGTGGTACTATCCAAAATACAATTCTGTGGAAAAGTACATAGCTATATTCTTTAAGTATGGAGTCACTCCATATTTTGTATTAATTCCGAAAAACATAATTTCGCTAATTACTAAGTGAATCCTAGAGTTGTTTTTTTTTCACATTTTCTCCATTAATTGCAGCATAATCATCAATTCTGTATTTTTGTCATTGGAGCTAAAAGTGACGAGTATTTTTTGTCTGTTCTTCCCGGAGGTCACCTCAGCATTCCCTCCGTCGAATGCTGTGAAAGTACAATATCAGAGTAATACATATTTACCTCATAAAATTATTAATCAGGTAGCACTAAGGTAGATTAATCATGCAGCATCACTAGCAGTAGTATTTATCTCTATAATTGTCCATTAATTATTTTAAAAAGACATTCTGGTACTCTCCTCCTGCATTAGTGAAAAGATAGCATATTCGTTATTTCACTCCGAGCCACCTCAGAGTCTCAACTTTTCTTCACGTCAGTTTACTAATTGATACAAAATTATGTACAACACACTGAAGGTATCTTTATTAATTGCTTTAAAATATTTTTATTGAAATTATCACATTGTGGTTTTAGTAATATTATAAAATTAAACCAACCTACTTTCTAATGTAAGTTTCACCAGTAGGTAGCTATTTATCAATTTTCCGACCATAGATAGCTCACAAATGCGAATTAATTCTTGTGTGTTATAAATCATTTCAAGCTTGCCTTAAAATTTGTGCCTAGAGCGTAGAGTTCTTTGAAATATTTCCATACAAATGCTCACGGGAAATTCCAAAAGACATGCTAATCATCCCGAGGATTCATCACGTCCGAGAAAATCAATCTGTGAGGTCGGTTCGCGGAGATCCGCGGCTTTTAACATACCATGACGAATCTCTTCCTTTCTCTTCCACGGCCCAAAAAATTCAGCTCCTTCGTGACATGAATCGACGAAGGAATAATTGTTCAGCCACAAGTAACTTTAATTAACACCCACGCCCACACATACCACCATTACGCCTCACTCGCACGCCTATTCTTTCCATCCTTTTAAATTCTAAATGGCCCGGCACAGTGCAACAAGTTTTACGCGGGCATTGAAGCAAAACTGCACAATCATCGCACGAAAGCTCACTCACGGCCTCCTCATCACCCCTATCAACTCGAGTAGCATGAAGGAGAAGAATAAAAAATATATACATGGGAGGCAGAAAGAGAAAAAAATGAAGGCTACACCATCATGCAGGCGTTGAAGTCTCGGGAGTGTAAAGGGAAATGGAAAAAAAGGCGGGCAAGTGGGAAGAGGAGATGGTTCGAGAGGGCTGGGATAGTGGGATATTAAAGATGCACGAGTCCTCACATTTTTTTAAAATTGAATCTTTTTAACCTCATCTCATCCACTTTCATACAAATCCGAGGACCACCAACGAGATACAAGAGGAATGAAAGAGTGAATGCGGTGAAAAGGAGGCGAGAAATGGATGGAAAGGAAGAGGAATAAGAGAGGATATTGTAGTAGATTAAAGAATTAGGAGAAATATTAGTGTACCATTATAATTCCGTATATTTTCATCACTCCACAAAGAGGAGCGAAACGCAATCAGTAATCGTATGAGTGAGAAGTGAGTACATAGCTTTGCAATTTCCACCAGGTATTTAATTGGTCAAGACCATGGTTTCTTTGCAAAGTAGCATCACGCGGAGATGTTGCTTTTCAGTGAAATCATGGCTGTGAAAAATAAAATTGATCGAGGTAATCGCAGTCTGAGAAATGAATCTATAATTATTACGATGAAGTATTTCCACAGAGTTACGACTAAAACTGTCAACTACGGCAATTATAATCAAACTGCTGTTACATGTGTGTCACGAAAGTTTGGAAGATAACCTCATTTTAAAAGATAGATCTTAGCCGTGAAAGAAGAGCTATAACGGTGATGAAATAACATTCTTTTGACGACATGAAATACAATAATATTACTTAACAAGATATATCTCTATTATTTGGATGGAAAATTTTGGAGTTAAAGATGTAATTTGTTTTAACATTTGCTGGAATTTTAAAAATATTCAATTCGAACGTAAGAATAATATCGATGCACAATGCACAATGAGTCCCAAATATAACGTTAATGCAAATTACTACAGTTTATTTTTGATCAGTCAAGTGGGAAATTACCGAAATAAAAGGTCTTTCTAAATAAAAATCTCACATTTATTCAGTTTTCACATAGGGTATGATTGAAAGGCGCTGACGATTTTTGAGAAAAAAATATCTCAATTTAGTAATCCCACAATCACATCAATGGCCTTGAAACTTCAAATATCAGTGATATTTCCTATTATTTGAAAGGTTGTTACCCTTCTCTAATCGGTTCATCGAATATTGTGGAGCAAGGAGAGATACAATATTGTAGGAATTTTTTAGGAATGAAGAAAGCCGATTGGGCTTCACTTTTTCGAAAATACTGTAAAAGAAGTGGTAAAAATGTGTACTATTCACCGGGAACCGTTGACCCGTACCGTAATGGGCATGATGCCAACATAATTTTAGGCGCTAAAATTGGGTATAAAATTTTTCTTCGAAATTATCAAAATTTTCCTCACAGAATGTACTTTAAATTGTTCTAAATAATGGCAATCTTCTGCTCAATCTACTCTAAGTTTATTTCGTCAACTCAAAGGAGAAATACATACTAATTCAGACTGCGAGTGACTATTGTTTGACTCATACGCCCCGATGGTGTAAAATTAAAACCCTATTAAGGAGGCTGCAGCCTTGAGTCTTCTCTGCAAGAGAAAATTTTTGGCGTCGCCACTAAAAACTAGGATATTGCCACTGATACTGTACATTTGCAGTCCATTGATGATTTTTCTTGTACCCTTGAGACCGTGGGAGTCAAAAGTTATGCGGGATAACACAGGGGGAGCGTGGTGACTACTCAAATTCACTGTAGTGAGGCGAGGGTCGGGAGAATGAGAGGACTGGGCATGAAAAGGGGAACGAAGAAGAAAAGAGAGAAAGAAGAATAAAGAGAGGTTTTTGGGCAACAGACCGGAATTAAGAGAGGTGGCGCCAACGGAGGGGATTGTGGGAAGAGAGAGTTTGTGCGTGAGGGGTGAGGAGAGATTTCGGAGGCCCCCGATGAAGCTGCCGGCTCGGAGACGCGGAACGGACGAAAAAAGGGGGAGTTTGGGAAAGGTGAAACATGGATTTTTCACGGAAGGGGGAAGATGGGCTTTGAGGAGGGAGAGAGAGTGAAGGAAGAGGAATGAGGTGAGGTGTGGGATATTTTGCGAGGTGGGAGGGCGAAAGCTCCCAAGGGGGAGAGAGAGGGCCGTCTTTAAGAATGGAGACGGGAAGCAAGGGAGGGAGGGAGAGAGGAAGAGCGGAACCCGAAAGACTGTGGCAAGTGGGTGGAGAAGGTGAGTCGTTCACTTCGCTCGGTTGGGGAAATAGTTAAATTAGGTGTGTTGTGAGTGGAAGTGGTGGGGAGCCAATGAGCTTTCAGGGATCCCCGCCCGTGGTGGGAGAACTGGAGAGGGTGCAATGAAGTAGAGAGTTAAGAGGAGGAGAGCAGGAGAAGTTGTGGGTCGGGAAAAAGTGTCGGAAGAATCTCAAGGGAGACAGCCAAGGGATGGACCTTAGGGGTCCAGGGGGCGGAGAAGGCGAGAAACGACAAATGGCCGACATAAAAGGTATGAAAGGAAGGCGGGGAGAAGTAAGAGAGGGAAGAGAGAGCCAAGTGAGGGTCATAGAAGGGAGTATGATGTATACGTTTGGACGTCTTCTGAGGGAATGGGTATATGTATACGTATGTTGAATGGTTAAAAGGCGGACAGAGTTCCGTACACCTTTTATACCTCCTGCCTTCTTAGTCCCTCGTCCTCGCACTGTAGAGGTCGGCAAGGAAACGGGTGATTCGGAGTGGCGTTTACAGGATCTCGTGAGAAAGAGAAATTATTTTCTGCGTTGTTCACCGCCCCCGCACCACACCACAGAGGGGTTTAAAAGGAAAGGGTACGTGGGCCAAGAAAAAGCTCCATAGAAAACTGCTCTGTGAGAACTGAAAGACCCCTGAGAAAAATGCATGGAATCCGTTTGAGGTTCCAAGGGGCTCTTTTCAGAGGTGCATTACCACCGGGATGACTCTCAAATTGAAATAATGCATCTGATAAAATAGTGTCTCCTAGTGAAGGTTATGTCGCTTTGATAAAAGTTATGATCGTAAATGCGTACATATTACAGTATCGCGCTTTAGAAAGACACATATTTCTCATTTTAAACGTTAATTTTATAACTAACTCTAGGTGGTAACTATAGGAAACTTCTAGATTTGTTATTTTTAGTCATGATTAAAGTTTCCAAGGGTAGTTTCAATTCAAATGTGATGGGTGCTGCAAGAGAGTTCCACAGACGCTAAAATTTTATTGTTTACATCCTTTAACACATCACTATGCCAAACGATTAAATTCCTAGGGCCTTTTTACAAATACATATTGGTATTTCTTTTATCAGATTTCCAATTACAAAATGATAATAAGCCCACGCAGAGAAAAATTGACTCATTACTATGTCTACAGTTACTAGTCCTGTTTCGGCTCTGCTTAAGTTTCTCGAGGTGAATTATTTTTAACTTTGGTGGGATGAGCAATCGATAGCCGGGTGAGTTACCACAGAATACGCATGTGTTCATTGCAAGAATAGCACGCCAAGGTCGAGAGGAAAATCATATCATTATAACATTAGCTTAAATAGACGGAAAGAGCAAATAAATCACTATGGCTAGTGAAAATCCCCAGTTCTATCAACATGCAAGTTCAGATAAGGAGAAAACGAAAAGTAAAAAACAAAAACTCCTTTGTAGGTATATTTGATCAATTACATTTCTTTTCCTAGAGGAATAGAAATAAAGTCAGCTCTTTACCCTTACATGTAAGATAACATAAGCGAGGCATTCCTCAATAATCCCAATTGTATAAAATCTAGAGATTATTGAACCTTCTACCTTATACTTAAAATAAAATTTTGAAACCGACTTCCCAAACTCTACATTTTCCAGATAAATAGGCATTGTATATGGCTCGTGAAGAGAAAAAATAGTCATATCGATGAGAAAGCATTTTTCACGTTGGATAAAGGAAAGTATCAGTCATAAAAATTTCCCCAACAATTTCAAAAGAACATGTCTATGAAAAAAGAAATAACTAGCAACAATACTTAACCGTCGCTTTAAAAATTTTATCAACCAATTTTTGCCGCCAGAAACCATTTGAGAAGCTCATTAGCTGGCAAACATTGGCTCATATGATGCCCCCTATCATTTGAGAAGACAACTTATTTTCCGAAACCGACCTCCCGCTGATGTGTGACCAAAATTGTTATTAATAAACGATAAGAATAGGCGTTCGAAAATTCAACAACCACCACGCCGTAAATCGTTCGGACAGCAACCAAAATGATGCGACTAAACGCTTTCACAAATGAGAGAGATAAAGAGAGATAGAGGGAAGGGAGAGCACGTTTCGTAGAAAATTGTTCGCCCGGACCGATTTGAAAAAGTGAGAGAGGAAGATGGCGGTTCATTTTCGGGGAGAGGGCTGGCGTTGGGGAGGTGGAAGGGGAGAGAAAATGAAGGGGAGGGAGGGTAGTTTGAGGTGAAAAGGAGGAGAAAAGACCACACACCTCTTAACAGCTTCTATTTTAGAGCCTGCATTGAGGCCGGACAAAAACTTGTTTGTGTTCTTGCACGCTACAACACGGGCATGAGAGGGATAAAGATTGGGAAGAGGAGGAGGAGGATTGAGCTGTTGTCCGTTGGTTGAGGGCATCGGGGATGAGCCCAGTAGGGTGGGAGGGAGGGAGAATGAGAGAGGGGTGATGGGCCGAGGGGAGGGGGGGATGGGAGGACGGTGTGAGGCCGGGGGAAGGATAAAAAAATCAAAGAGAGTTATTGATTGCGTCAATCTGCTCCTTTTGAGTACGCTCCACGGCCTATTCGAGGAAGAGAAGAATGGGTTTGAATGAAGGGAGACGATGTGGGGAGGTGGGAGGATGGAGGTGGAGGGGGAGAGGTGAGGTTCTTTTTCTGTGAGCCTAGACACTGTACCAATCCGAATCGGTCACGGAGGATTGGTCCAGCAGTTTTCTCTTTTTCCCCTCTCACTCCACCGTCCCTCCTACTCTTCCCACTCCCCCAACTTCCTCAATTTCTCTCTATCTATCCCTTCAACTTCTTTATCCCTCAAACAATTCTCTCACGAAAACCGCTGTCCGTGAGTAAGGTTTGATGAAAATCCACCGAGTGGACGTCCGCTTCGTCTGTCTGCGTGTCTATGTTTGTGCTGCGCCGTCGGAAGGAGTTTTACCGACGATAGCTGCTATAAACAAATTCGCCGGCGCTTTTCTCGGCATTTACCAGTGGTTCCCAGGCCGACTGCAGGGGTCATATATTACAGTGGCGAGCACCGGCTAAAGGGAAATAACCTTGATATAACCTTTTCGCCGCTACAACAACGGCAAAACAAAGGAACTTAATTTTTTGTGTATTCCTAATGCCGTTGGCAAAGCACAGATATGTGCCTTCCAGCGAATCGAAAACAAATCGAGTAAATGATCGGAAAAATATAAAACTTATAAAGATGGTCAAAAGCAGAAACTTTTATATGAGCAATAAAAAAATATCCACTTTTCAGATATTATAAATGTCTCATGAGTAACAGATAAGTGAGTGAATTCTATCATGATGTCTCGGGATTTGAAATCACAACGGCAAAATATGTCAGCTAGCGCACTACTATGGCCAAGATGGGGATAAAAGACCACTGAAACAATTGGAATCGCCAAATTTTACAATTTTATTTCTCGCTCCAAACTTACTAGTAGCCTCTCCTTGTCTACAAGATCTTGAATTGCGTCGGAGCACACCAAATATGGTGTATGCATAAAAGAAAGCAACCCATTCAAGCCTTGCCGCCCTTTTCACAGTCAATTATTAAATCTTGAAGCTATCCAAACGAAATCAGCATCAAAAATACTGGGAGCTTGCGGAAGACATAATAATTTCATATCATAGTTTCTGAGGTCTATGAACACTTTGCCGTGCAAAATAAGTGCATAGAGATTAAATGTATATAATTAAGATGAATGCACCTTAGGATGTAATAAATCTTATGAACTATGAGTGTATATGTTAACTATGATTCATATTTGGCAAGAAAGATATTTTTATACTTAGAGAACTTCGTGCAACTAAATACAATGCCAAAAAATGCAAAGGATATGAGCCAAGAAAACACTGCTATTAACCCCGAAAAGCAACATTGTACTTAAAAATCTCAGAGATAATAAATGCACTTAATAATAAACTTATAAACCAAGTAAATGCTAAAGACTGAAAAGAACGGCCTCGACTCCGTTCAGCCCGATTCAGCCCGCACTTGTATAATACTGACTCCCCACTACTACTTTATCTCATCAAATCTGGACCACCTTCACGTTCAATCCAATCATACTTATCGTTCAACATTCCTGCTCAATCACACCAAAATTTATTTCCCACGACCTGGGGCTTGTTGTCCTTCAACATCATTTGCATGATAACGAACGAAATGAAGCAAAATCATATCGCCAGACGCCAGAAATAATACTTTGTCCGAGTACGCTAATTTATTTCTTATCAATACTGCACAGTTGTAAAATCAAGGCATATATATCCTGAAAGTGATCGATCATCATAAGCAGCCATCAATTCGAAGATGGGTTCCCCGCTTCATTCTTCACCAGTCTTCAACTTGACGACTGTCACAACTTGACTGATAAACTCCACTCTTGATTCTTCTTGATAATTTTTTCCATTCTTTAATCTCTTCATTATTTCTTTCTAAAGGCCGTGGTGACGTAAATTGTTTCGAAATGAAATACATCTCCTTCATCTCAGAGTTTCCATCAACTACATATTTACATTCAACTCTTCATTGGACTCCTTCATTGGTTATTCCATCCGTATTTTCGATAACCGATCGATACCATGGATATTTTGCATCACAATATTATTCTGCTTCGTGACGATCGAAACTGATCACAAATGTTTGTGTGAGTGAGGGAGGGATGAGAGAGGTAGCACGTGGGTGCGCGGCTGGGGATTTTTTTTAATGGGGAGGAGTGGAAGGGGAGTTGCGGTAAAGTGAACGGAAGAGCGGTGAGGGAGAAAAAAAGAGGATCGAATTGCGTCGACAATGAAGCTGTTGGCGTGCCTCAAGGCGAGCGGGGCGGCAGCTGCGGAACGGATCAAGCCCGGACCCCGACCGCGCCTTGCCCGTCGCCTCTTTATCCTTTATCCGAGTTAATCACTTAAATAGAGCAGTTCTAGCGGGATGATTTACCATCCGTTTTGTTGATAAAAATCCTTTAACAACACCTTCGAAGGAAAAAAAACCTTCTTACCTGTGTAAGCGCGTGTGTGTGTGAGGTCCTTAGAATTGAAGGGAAACGCATGTCGAAGGATTTGACTAAAGAGCTGAAGACCAGGAAAAATCTCGGATTTTACGCGGATGTCAAGACACTCGGGTTGGTTCCTCACTTCTCATTCTTTGATCAAAATGACGTCCCGTCATACAGGAGGCCGACCATTTAAGATCCCGGTAACTGTAGAAGTTTCACTCTTACTAATACATAGAATTAATGGTTTGAGAATCCAAGCCAGCCCTAGAGGGCTACATTAATGGTCGTGTGATTTATCTGAGTGAGAGAAAGGAAGTCAATGAGGTCACTACACTCCAGTGGAATTTCACATGATTCCGCTGTGCTTAGTTTAGCATAAATCTATACATAACATGAATAATAGATGTACGGTCCAAATGCCAGAAAACTGAAATATTTATCCTAGCGAACTTAGATGTAAAATTTTTCGAGGCCAATTAGGCTCGTTCGTATGAATTGCTTTTTGAATTAACTCAAAAGCTAAAACATGCGACTTTGACGCAGTTTTGAATGGCATATGTAACCTATGGGGCTGCATTAAGGGGTATCTTAATTATGATTTCTTTAAAGAAAATGGACATTTATACCTATAGTGGAAAATAGAAAAACCTTTTTATAAACCTGGTTATAAACCCACTCGATTTTTCAGAGAGAATTTAAATACAGTTAAATTAAATCTTCATGGGTTTTACAGATGATCAAATTTATAATTAATAGCTCAATGAATGAATAATTTTAGAGCCTAGCTTCCAGATTTTATACGTATATTTACTAAGTTCAGCGACAGATTGATCGATTGGATTTAAAAAAGTTATCATTTGCTTTTGCGACGCTGGATTTCCTCAAAAACTATACCGACACTCTAGCATTTAAAAATGTCGATATTCAAAAGAGATCAATTGGAGCACAGTGTGATAACTTTGGCACAGTAAAACACCGACCGCTTGGACCAATATCGTTGTTGATTTTACCTTCTGGTATATAAAGTCATAATTGTTATGGCATGATGAATTAGAAAATTCACCAGGAAAATGACGCGAGCTCTTTTTTCCCTTCAAAATAAGTAATTCGTCAGAAAGAGGATCTATGCGTGTTGTGGTGTGAAAAAGTTGACAATTGCAACGGGGTATTACAGCAATCTCTTTACGCTTTGAATGGTCTGAACATGCTATTCACCATTTGAGCTACCACCAGTAGTTTCATTCCAATGTCGCCAAGTTTGAAATGGATGATACTGGTAACAGTTGGAGGTGGAACCCAGGATTATTACGTGTCATACTAACATACTAGTTAATATCTATAAAAGTTATTTAAATAACCATTATAGTACACCAAATAATAATAGTGCTAAAAATGCAACAAAGATAATCAGTGCACCTAATTTAAAGTATCCAGTACCGTACCATTTCCTGGTGTCATATCAACGACAAATTCGAAAGAAAGTTTAGCCAATATTAGGAATTGACAATGTTCTTATTATATTTATAACCATTAGGCTGGTAAATGCAACTGTAGTAGTTACGGTATCCTTGAAGGGAATAAAAAGTTAAAGATAAAATTTTCATAAGTGGAACAGCTCCTCTAGCGTCTGAGAGATTTATTTCAATTATAGGTCATTTTTCTTTTATTTTCGATGGATAAGCTAAACATTCTCGAGATATCTAAAAGTACAATCATCTATAAAATCATATACTAAGGACGAGCGGGAACAAATGAAACAAGCGCTATATCCTGAAACCCCTACACCCGCTTTGCGTGTTTGTGCGTGAGCCACTGACCTCGGAGGAATTAGTGAAAGCCTGCAAAAGCCCTAAATCGGAAAATTCCTTCTCAGCATGAACCTACGTTGGCTGTGAGTAAATTTTTGGCAACACATATACATATCAGAGATGATTCACACCACTTTTCACGATACTGAAGATTGCAGGTTCAGATATTAGCCAAAGCAATTTTTTTTCTCTGTAAAATTCATCTGTAGGAAATGAGAAGAATTAGAAATATAGGAGTGTATCAATGAATCAATGCTCGGTCAAGGAACCAAAATCACAATATACAACTTCTCATGTTAATGTATGGAAAACAATTAAATATGTCCGGATAAACGTAAGTGTAGACTAAATTCAGTGGGCATGTGGTATCCACGAAGTGTTTGCGGTAAAATTTGGTGGAATAGGTTATGAATCATTAGGTCATGAAAGTAGGGAAAAGTATTGCTTCTTCCTTTTGGTTATGTAGCTAGAGTGGATGATAGTAGAAAAAGTAAACAGATTAATAATGGAAATCCAATGATATGAGATGAGGGGCTAGACCGAAAAAAGTAAGAGGGACTATAATAGAAGTACCTCCTTAGGGGAGAAACACTAGGAGTCTCAAAAACATGGGAACTTTTAAAAAGCAATGCATGAATTCAGCAGAAACTAAGAAGGTATACAAAGATGTGAGCGATGAAAGAAATTAAAATATGCCAGTGTCCTAGCCCTAACACCGAGAACCAAGCTTTTTTAACTACACCTACCCCCAAAATGGATGACAATATGAGTAAATGCGAATGTATAATTGAATAATTACATTACTTGGGCAACTTTGCTCGCTGTAATTTTAAGTCAAAATAAAAATTTTCCATATTTCTGGATTATGAAATGATATGACATGTACTTCACGCACAAGTAACCGAGACCCGAACGGTAATCATTTTCTGGAGATGATTTACAGGATTAGATTTAAGTCAAAGAGGAAATAATAACATAAACAGCCGATGGCATTGCATCCTTACTCGATTTTGTTCCACAGCTCGGAATACGCCATATAATCGTACTCCTTAAGCCGTCCAAAAAGCTAATCTCTTTCTTTCCCTTCCCACTTACCCAACATTCTATATCGCGTCCATTTCCATCCCTTCTCCCCACAGTACTTGTTTGACCACCAACTCCGTCTTCTCCTAATTTACTCTTGCAATTTTCTCCCATATTCCATCATGACAAACACTTCCTTATTCTCCTCCCAGTCCGCCCATCGCGCGTTCTCGTCCATTCTCTAAATCCTCCTCTTCCAAATTCCAAACGACTGCAGACTCTTCTAAATCCCTTTCCTCATGATCCACTATACCACTCCACACAACACTAAACTCCATATTCTTTGTCATAGTTTTCTTTTAAAATCCGAAAAATAAAAATTAGGAAGCAACGAACGCAGAAATTCGGATATTTAGTGACGCATTCCCGGGGCAGCGGAGGGGGGGAGGAAAGGCATTCAGAAGGGGCATCGAACCTCTCATCTCTCTCTTCCTCCTCAATGATGACTTTTATTAAGGTTACCCCAGTGCGATTAAGAAACCAACTGGAATACCATCTCACTCCTTGAAGTAAAGTTGGAAAAAGAAGAGTTAGGTCTGAGAAGAGGTTGGGGGCTGGGGAATCATGAAGAGAATCGAGCGGAATATGGGAGATGGCGTTGGGCGAGGGGAGGAAAGGAAGTGGGAGGGAATGCTGTGGAGTGAGGAGGAGTGCCAAGAAGGATGGACTGGGGAGATTCTCTGAGGAATGGCCGGAAAGTTATGAAGACATGAGGAGTGAGGTATAAGGAAAGAGAACGTAGACGAAATGAGGGGTACTGTTCAGTTATTTGGGGAATCGAGTGACAGCCGAGGTCGTTCACGCCGCTTAGGATATTATAATCTACATTTACATATTAGTATGCAGGCCAGCTTAGAAAGTGTGTGGCGGGGTTGGTTTTCTACCGAAGCATAAGACTTCACAGCTACTAATTTTATTGAACTTACGGTAGTTTGAGTGAGTTTTTTCTCAAGTCATAAAAGAATTTGTTTCGATTTCACTTTAATACTTATAATGGTCATAATGCTAATATTGTAAATGCTCAAATGCTGAGAGATTAAAAAGATACTTCTCTGTGGCTTTAGCTGGAATTATGTCTCGCCGTACGCTGAAAACGTCCCCACAACTGAAAGTTTTGCTTTAAAAAAAAGTAATTCAGTGGGTAAAAATATCATTCATAACAAAAATACATCAATAAACATGCAATCTACTTACTACTGCTCTTTTGCCTCAATTTTTTTGTCTAAGTAATCGCATGTTTTTCTAAAAATATTGACTCTCAAGAGTGCATAGCCGTTCGCAAAGAGGAAAACGCCGGGAAAATATTCCGAAAATTAGTGCATCAAAAATGATGACAAGTAGTTACGGACTCATAGTGTGTGACATTATTAAAACATTATGAAAAAGCTGAAAGTCATTGACGAGGAGATGTTCACTATCATTATCTACACTACATGCTACAATAGTTATGGAAACTATATATTTTAATGAATATGCCAATTGCGCAGAGTTGGGGAAACTCAGTTTTAAAATGAGCTCAGCTCAACTCAAACTCATCCATCAAAATATGAGCACATTCGAAAACAATAGTATTGGTAGGCATCTCGCTAAAAGGATTCACAGGAGTGGGCAAATGGGCTGTTCTCAGACCACTATTCGGATTTCTTAACGGATTATCCCTGGCGTGGTTGGGATTTTCCAAGTGCTAAGGGGTCGAAGCAGAGGAAAAACCAAAACTGGGAATCAGCATTTTTACCTGCGTGAACCGCACAAAATTTGTAATACAAATATGTACCAGAATTCTGAACAATTTTGGGAATTATCAAAATGAGCGAAAAAATGAGCGCTATTTTAAACTCAAACTAAAAAAAATTGGAGCTCGCTCACGCTAAAACTACATTTCTTAAAAAAGAGCGCGCTCAAGTGAAAAACTCATAGAAATTGAGAGGGCTCATGAGAGTACGCTTAAATGAGCACGCTCGGCCCCAGCTCTGCAATTGCGTTAGGCTCAGAAACGCATTGGTTACTCGGGAAGCATGCGAGATGTAACGTGTTCATGTGCTGAAGCATCAACATGCTACACTTACATAAAAAATGCTTCACTTTCTTCAGCAATTTTAAATAATCTCGTTGACCCACGAGTTTGTGTTATCTACTTGCAAACTGGCCTTTCCGGCATATACAAAGAGAGATATGACAGCTTTCGCCGTCTTAATGCGATATTGGTTACTTGCAGCTCTCTTGCTCATGGACAGCAAACTGAGCTTAAAACAACATTTAACACTAAATACCATCTATTTTGATGACCAAAATTTAGATAAAATCCATCAACGACACAAATACCTTTTGGAAAGATATCGAAAGATAAGGAGTTGTTGAAGTAGAATGACATATTGAGGAAAATTTGGGCTCAGATCAAGCCAATACTGCCCAGTTTCAATCTCGAGAAATATTAAACTCATTTACAAGTATGTATTGAGTCAGTTTTGAGATCAATCATATAAAAACAGAATTTTCAAAGTTCTCGCAATGGGCTCAAGTGCGTTTTAAAGCTGCGACTATGAGTCTGAGTCTAAAACATCAGCCACACAACGTCCCATAAAATTTCGAGAGCGGCAAAAACTCGAGGCGACAGCTGAATCAGCGCCTTCTGGAAATGTTCAGAAAATAGAACTTTACGGCGATGGTAAAACTAACACTTATTCTAGTATAATTTTTGATCCTACTAATTTACATCGTTCAATCATAAACTCATAGCAAAACGTCCCACACAATAAACCTCTACGATGGTGGACTTTATTTGATTCATATCAAAAGATAAGGAGTTGTCGAAGACAATGCGACATATAGAGAAATATTTGGCCTAAGATTGAGACAATACTTCCCCGTTGTAGTATCCAGAAATACTTTTGATGCTATGGATACATGAAAACTGAAGTTGATACGTGAATATGGAGGAACGATACATTGAAGGTGAATGGAATGCTTGCATTGTATACGGTACTGGGAGAAAAGGGATGGAGGGGGGAAGAGTGGCGGGTAAGGATCGGGTTGATATGGTCACATTACTGGCTTCCCATCATGGGGTCCCGGATTCCGGCGATGGAGGACATTTTTCGGATGAACCCTGACCCATACTCGACTATCGCTCGAAGCGTTCCTCAATAGCATTTGTCTGTCTTTTAGATAGGTTGAAAATCTGGAAGGTGATGGAATGCACCTTTAGCGCTATTTGTTTTAGAGTTGACAATAGTCTACGCCGGGTTTCTCTCCGCCGTTCCTCCATTTCCCAAAAAACCCTTCCCATGGTGTCCCACCCACCTGTCCACAACGGCGAAAATGACCTCAGTTGTCGGTCGCCTCCTTTTGGTTAGTAATCTTTGGTCGCCTCCCCAAATAACCAACCAACCAATCCGAGGGCTTAAGGAGAGGGGGAGGATGTGTGCCGAGGGGAAGTTATCGTTCGTGAGGAGAAATAGGGGAGGTTTTCGTGGTCGTGAGGAGGTGTGGGCACAAGAGTTGGGAGGGTGGGAGTCTGACTATCTCCCTCCCTCCCTCCCTTCCATACCTCCTCATCCCACTTTTTATCCTCCCCCCTTCCCGCTCCCTCCCCCTCTACCCACCCTCCGCTCGGTCCGCCGCCACAAAACCACCACCCCATGACCCGCGGGCAGACCACCAACGGAGGGGCTCCCAACCGGATAGAAATTAGGTGCGCGGTTGTTCGTTGGAGGCTGCGCGGGCAAGAGAGAGATGTGGAGGGGGAGGAGTGAAGTGGTTTGCGGGGAGGGGTTTGGACGTTGAAGGAGGTGATGGTGGGGGAGATGTGGGGGAAGGTGGGAGTGGAAGGAGGGGAGATCAAGGGGAGGGAATTACGGGGAGAGAATTGAAAAGTGAGCGCCATGAGCAGTGCTGGAAAGAGGCTGATGTAGGCACTCGAGAGTGAATCTTTCATTTACATATGATTTGATTCACTCATTTATCTCCAGTTTAAAATTCATCTGCAAATTCAAACATAATTTACGTGAGATTTGCAGATGTTTTTAATTATAAGTACAAGCTTTGCAAAAGTTCCCTGATACACTTACTAGGTTGCAACTGTATTACATCTTGCCTGTACAAAAAACTAAGGTAAATATGATCTGTAGTAGAGTATTTATCGTATTAATATGCACGGAGTCTAGTATGAATTCTTCAGCTCCTGCCAAACTACCTATTTAAACCCTCGAGCTACAAGGAAATAATCATCTCTACCATGCTAGGGGTAGTGGTCCATGTCCAGTTTATTTTTTAAGGTTATATTAAGCTGAAACTTGAGCAGTATTCAATTTCGATCGTATTTCTGTTTCAAGAATCAAATAATCTACGGCCCAGTTAATGAAAGAGATTGAATCCGTGCAGCAACTAATAACTTTATGAAGATTTACCACATCCGTTGTATCACGTATTGTAATTTAGTTTAAATGCAGCTTAGGCTAAGTATATCTACATCTACGTCATACCCTGCAAGCCACCCAAAGGGTGTGTGGCAGGGGGTACTTCCACACCAGGCATACATGAATTATACGGCAGAACACCGAAACTACATTGGAACCAGCGTACCACACATGCAACGCGCCCATTACAATCTACTAACCAAGAAACATTCTATCGTCAATCGTTCCAACATGCAAGGGGTACAAGGACTACTACTACAGATTCAAAATCACATGCTTAATAAGAGCATCAATATTTACATCATGCATAAATAAGAACGTAAAATATATAAAGAAAGAGATCTACAATCTAGCTTATGTCACAATTTACACTATTCATGACAACGATCACAGCTGTTATGGTCCCAAATGGTACGCGGAAAAAATGACATTTTATACCCATCGGTTCTACAATCTATCTCTCTAATTTTATTGGCGCGATATAATCTGCCGTGGTACGAGGGGGTTAATAGTATGTTTTTTTACGTCGTCAGAGAAATGTTTTTCCTGAAATTTAGTTAGGAGGTTAGGCCTATAATTTTATCTTCGCTATGATAGCGATTCCCATCCCAATTCTACTAACAATCCAGACACACTATTAAACTTATCGTAGCATCGTTTCACAAACCTAGCTCCTCTTCGCTGCTAGCGATCTTATTTTGATATTAACCCCGCTTCATATGGATCCCATACACTTATAGCATATTCCAGATGAGGCCCAACGATTGAAAAATAACAACGTTCCTTCACCCTCTCATCACATTTTCCGAGTATTCTCTTGATAATGCCTAGCTTCCTATATGCTTGACCACATATTTCCCTAATATGTTTTCCCCAAGATATGTCGTGAGTAATTGTGACCCCTAAGTACTTAACAGACTCGGCGTGAATAATTCCGTATTATTAATTCTGTAAGCCCTACCTGGCCTATTTTTCTTTTTCCAAAAGCTGACTGCTACGCATTTTTTTATGTTTAGCTCCATCTGCCACTTTTCGCACCAAGCATGAATAGCTAGTAGGTCGATTGTTAACGAGTCGCTATCTTCGGAATTGTTAATATCCCCATACACAAGCGCGTCGTCTGCGAAGAGTCTAAGCTTACTTTAAACGACGTTGCTAATATAATTTATGTATAAGAGAAATAAAAGTGAACCAATGACACTTCCCTGAGGAACACCCGATGTAACGCTGTGTCTGACATGATACCATCTGTGACAACCCTTTGTTCCCGTCCATGTAAGAACTGATTAATCCAACTAATTATGTTTTTATCTATTCCATAAGCTTCTAGTTTTGAGAGTAACTTAACGTGAGGTACCTTATCGAAAGCTTTCTTAAAATCAAGGAATATCGCGTCAACTTGAACATTATTTTCACCCGAGAGTAAGATGTCATGAACGAAGAGGGCCAATTCGGTTTCGCAAGATTCGCAAGACAAGTAAATTAGTAGTAAACTACCTGGAGTACAGAAGAAAAGGAACAGGATTGAGAATATTATGTACAGCGAGGTACGTTTCAATTAAATCGTAAAAAATACAAATTTTAAGTTACTGGAAAAAATTTAATGAAATCAAAGCAAGAAAGTAAGTTTCCAATGAAATGTAAATGAGTTGTCTTCCTTAAATATACACCAACCTCCAGATAGATTTAGATAAAGGCATGGAAAAACGTCTATGGAAAACTCCAAAGGTCGTGGCGATCAAGGTTTTATGGTTAACAGTTGATAGAATAAAAACCAAAAATTCAATTTGTTTTATTTTTTTTAAATTATCCCGCATTGTACCTGTAATATTATCTTCGTTATAAATTTCGGCTAATTAGTCCAGCACGCATGGGGATTTTTAAGATCCCATGCTACTCAAAATAGGTAATTGTGAAAGCCTAACTACTGGCTGTTGAAATGTGTGAACAGTAGTCATACATAATGGGAGAATGCTTTATTATAAATTGACGTATTATTGAGCCAACGGCATCGGTCTGATGTCAAGCAGATCCACCGTCAAGGAGAGATAATCTGGAATTCTCAAATTCATGGTTCTTTTAAATTTCGTTTTTGAAATTTGAAGTTCAAATTTCAGAAACAAAATAAAGTACGTAAATTCATGCTGAAATAACCGTAGTAAGAATAAAAAAAATCAGTAAGAGTGTAAAAAAGAAGACATGTAGCCGTCAAAACTTGCTGCTGAAAATAATTACATAAGTAATCAAATGAAATTATTGACGTATGCGTATATGGCCTCGTTGAAGATTGAAGGGGTTAGAGAGAATATAGGAGGACGTGGAAGAAGGAAAAATGGACTAGAGTTCATTTAGAGATACCACATTTCTATGAACGTAATTACGCAATTAACAAAGGCTTCGGCTGTAATATTTGTAATTGCGCTGTCGACATGACGCATCTCACAGATAAAAAGAAATTTTTTTAACCCATTCATTATCTATGAAATTCATTATTTTTTATACACTCCGATACTTTTCCTTAGTTATGGGTATCGTTCTTTTCTTCTTCCGGTTATTTCGGAAAAATCATAGCGTTACTCCTCTTAAAGTAACACGATCACCAAATTATGATATATTATTGATCATAGCCATGGAAAATGAGGTAAATCTAAATTAGAATTATTTGCGAGTTTTTTTCTTCAAGTTGAAACGGTTGCGACCTTCTCTGTAAATTTATATACTCAATGACTAGAGAAATGTTAAAAGGACACCGAAAACTGGACTCTAACTTTGTTGATCATACACGGGTTTTCTCAGGCAAAAACCACTGTAACTTTTAATTTCTCCTGAACGCGTTATAATCATCTATAAAGGAAGGAGGAGGAGCAGTTCATCTGGCTTGCGGCCTAGAGAGACGGAGAATAGGTCCGAAAATCCATGTTTCGAGCGGTCCTTGAAATTATCACCCGTCATTATCAAGGTAGATTTTTATTGCTTAATAACATGAATTGTCACTTTGGTAAAGTTCTCTTTCGAGTCTCCGGCAAGCATCAGCTTTTCTTGACGAGGACTCGAGAGGAGTTGGGCAGTTTTTGGAGCCATGTCCGACACCCATCGGATAGGAAGTAACGCTGCATTCTGGTCAAGTATTAGGGGCATATAGAGTGACCCGAGGAACCCAACTGACTAATATTACCAGCAGCTCACTCCATATGTTAGAAATGTGTTAAATAATGATGACTACGATAATTCTCAGATTGTGATGTAGATTCGTGGTTCATGTGGACTTTGTGGACCATATTTCATTCTTCATGTCAAAGAAATCCTCATTGGCTCTGACATCCCCCGCCAACATTCTTATTTCGACTTGTGTAGGATGTGTGTTCCTACAAGATCTCTCCTCATCGTACGTTAATTGGGAATGAGACGCAGCGCTCGCTACCTTGCTCTCCCTTCTCTCATTCATTAAGGGGCCATCTCCCCTCCACAAGAGGGCTCCGCGGTAGCACGCATGGCGCGATGGATGAGCCGTGATCCATCTCGCCCCCCCCACCCTCCGATCTTCCACAAAATTGTTTCTCTCCACCACCCCTTCCATACTCCGTCCATTAAAATTCCCCGCGGCCCATCTTCGACCCGGGACTCCGGACCAGGTGCAAACGCCCCCTTCCCACCCGCTTTCACAATTGATTCCTCCACGTCGACGTTGCAGAATGGTTCTAGTCTATTCTCGAACACTTTCCGAAAATTACATTTGGCAAAAAAATATAAACAGCTCTAAGGAATCTCCCAAAGCTCTCGCCGACAAAGGTGACTGGGTGTCTCGCTCCTCAATAGCGCGTGTGCTCAAACGACAGGAGATAACTATTTCTTTTTATTGCTCCACCACGTCTTCCAAAAGTAAAACCAAGATAAGAGAACGGGATTGGCTTTAACATCAACCGGTACCGTATCAATTTTCGCGACTAATTTAGATTGTTTTATCTCTTAATCACAATTTGCAACGTTTACAGCTTATTTGAATATTTTTATTTTAGAAAATTGCTGTTTTATGTAATAAATCCGCCTTCATTTTATGTTTTTCAAGATAAATGTTTATCTAAATCAAGTATGTAAGAAGCAAATAGAAGGAAGGGAGAGGTTTGGTCATTGATAGAGTTAGGAATGTTTAATTCATTTTAAGAATTTGTTAAAATAGATTTAGCATTTAGAACAGAGTGAGGGCTAAAGAAGTATTCATGGGCACTTAGTGAAAATTTGAGGGTTTTGTATTCAGGTGCTTTAACGAAGCAAGGTATATGATACTTCTAGTACATCGAGTAGTAGAACTTTTAAGGTATACTCAGGGGTACATGATTTACTCAAAATTTACAAGAGCACATGTTGAAGTTATATGATTAATTTTTCCATTAGGGAAGACATTACTTAAAATACGTACCAAAAGAGTAGTGTGATTAAAAGCCAGAAAAACTGCGATTAGTATTAAATTTTATTAAAAAAAACCAGAATCTTAACCTTATATTTGATCTATATTCATTTTAATATTCATTTCATTGGTGTACTCATTTTTTGGAGACTTGAGGACGGTTAAGTGAAACCTGGTGTCGGTATTGGAGCACTCCTGACAAAATAAGCGAAGGGGTCCTCAGTTCTCCTCCACATATTCGAAGGACTGAGTACTGCACTTGTAGTACTCTCCATGGAGAGCTAAAGAATTACGTATCTACAGAAAAATATCCGACTGTGCCGGGATTCGATCTCGGATCCAGGGATGGAGAAGCCATCCGGGAAAGAATTAAAGACGGAAGAAAAGATATCCTAAATAGTAGAGGAATCCCAGCCCTTGAAATCTATACCTATAAGACAATTGAGAAAGGTTATGGCGATAAGGTGTAAAAAGAGCCCCAATACTTGAGAAAGGAAAAGATAACGGTGAACTGGGAGGTGATGGATGGCCCCCGAGAAATATAGGAGAAACAAGAAGGGTATATTTGAAAATAGAAAGAGAAATTCAGCGTTAATGAAGAATACACGAAAAGAAACTTTCCTGGATTGGATTAGGTATACGGGAAATATAAGCAACAAGGAGGTACTGTTTGGGCTGAAGTAGAAGTAATACCAAAGAAATAAATTGATTTTTAATTCTACTGTAATATTTTGACGGCTTGGAAATCATCGCCAACCTAACTACACCACAGAGCAGATTCATTTACTTCTTCAAAGTCTTCTTATAAAAAAACGCTAAATTTTCTTTCATCAGACTCTTTACGATATTGTTCAACCATTCTATATAAGTTATTCTTGCGAAGAAAATAATAGTCTGAGGATAATAAAATAAATTACTCCATTGATCCCTTTTGGGCGTTCTCTCCAATACATTCTTCAACAACGGCAAGCGTTACTAAGGGGCCGCTAAAAACTGTGTGGTAATGTTGGAATATTTACCAAAATTCCTCCCTCTTCAAATCAAAAATCAAATTCGATGACATCAATAACATAGTTCATTTTATTTCCTTTTTAAATTACACTTTCTACGAATTAGAGAATAAATTTATCACAGAAAATAAGCCTGCCAGTGATAATAAATGAACTTAAAATAAACTTCTTATGAAGGTTGATATGAATAAATTGTATTCGAACCCGAGGTTTGTAAAATTAGTCTCCACTGGAGTGGCAATATTCAATAATGAGCAAATTTTGAATGACACTCAACATATGGTTTTGAAAAAAGTGTACGTTGCATGAAAAAGATGCTGTTTTAAGGTTTTCTTTTTATATCATGTAAGATAAAATAACAATTCTTAAAACCTGCAACGGATATTGATACCAAACTGGCGGAAACTGGAGCACCGTTTCCGTTTATACGAAATAATTCTACATCAACAAACTTCAAGCCACTTAAGAGTTTGCGGCAATAAGGGAAGCCAACCTACACGTATTACAATACATTTTACAAATGTTATGGAAGCCACTAGCAAAAATCATGCGAATGTGTGGTAGTGGGTAAATTTACACCAGCATGCTCTACTCGGTATGCTGCAAAGTTACAGAAAATGAGTTCTAATGCATTAAGAAATCACATAAATGCATAGAGAAATAAAACTTATTGAAGAAGCGAGCAAGATGAGTTGCTAGCACTACTTAGAAAATTAATTTAAAAGCATTAGAGAGCAAATAACTAGATGTTTTGCCTTCTCAAAAAGTTATATGTTAAGTCGTAATGACAGCTGATGACTGCAAATAATTCAAGGAAAAAGTGAACTTTCAAACGTATACGTTCTGCAGTCTGTTTTCCTCATTTTATGTGTATGATTTTTATTATCTTAGTATACTAAGAATTACTTTATTTTTGGAAAATATTTTGGCGTAGTCAGAAAATTAATTGGCATGGAAATTTCCTATCAGATTTCAGTCTCAATATTAACCTCCGATCATATTTGCCATGCCGACGATATTGGAACCAAATATGAGAGCACACGAAGACTCATTGAACAATCTGCACTTTCTCAGCTTGTAGTATGGTATAAACCAAAGAGGAAGCGTTATTTACGGTCATTATTGACCCTAATTCACCAACAGAGCATTCCAAACTTTGAAGACGACGACATATGCGGTGCACTCGGTGGGAAAATTCGACGCGGGCTGCTCCGTTTTTTTTATAGAAGGTCAAGTCATCCACTCAATTCGATTCTGGGAGAAAATTGACGATTCGCGCATTGTGCCTAGCGATTAATAATCGGAAAAAAATGTGGCAGGGGAGGGAGGGACGTGTTCGGAAGGGGAGGGGTGAGAGTCGGGAAAACTTTTAAGAAGAAGTGGGGCCCCCCTGTGCCCACCCAAGGAGTCTCCTAGGGGGTTGAGTCGGGGGAGGGCACGAGGGGGAGGGAGGTTGGGGGGGGGGTACGAGGGATGGGGAGGGAATGGAACGCAGGACGAAGAAAAATAATGGACGAAAGCGAGCGGAGGAACAAACGTGGCCGAGGCTAATAATGCCTTCGAACGGGAGGTCCTCTCAGACGTGAGTCAGTCCCATTTTCCTCACCTTTCCCTATATTCTCTCACTTTTCTTCCTCCCTACGCCCCCTCATCCCTTCCCCTCACCATCCTTCGTCTTCGGAAGGCCAAAGCCACCCTACCCCCTCCAAACTCCTCAGTCAGACTCGTGCTCCCAAAAAATCAACTTTTTTTTTCTCCTCCTACCTCCACACCACCTCCCCTTCTCTTCCGCCCTATTGTCTCCGGAGACAACCTATTAAGTAAATGGCGGCCGGCTATTTCTTTCTTTTTTTTCGAACGACACCCACCACCAGCCAACCTCCCAGGAGTTGCTCGGGAAAGGAAAAGTCTCGCAATTGTTTCCAGAGAAAATGCAGGAGCATACATCGTTTGCAACCAATGAGTATTTTGGGCATGGGATATTGCGCTGAAATTCTTGAGGTAAGTGCTAGGCTGGCAGACTGCAGTAGCCAGGTTTGTAACAATCTATGAACCTGCAGTGTGTGAGTTCGAATCCCACCTGATGCATGAATGTATTGTTTTGTTTACTATGGTTGGCGCTAAGTTCGTTTATGTTTCTTGACGTCACAAAATGCGCCTGACGACTCCTTCTACTACAAGCTGGGTGATTATTTCGAAGTGCCTTGACTTATGAGACAGCTGTAGAAAATGGAGAAACTTATTCGATATATTTCTGTATACGTATTAATTTTCAAATAAAAACTCTTATCACAGCTAAACATGCTACAAACTAATGCATCAACTATAGTATTGCTAACAAATCTAATGGTAATTTAGATAAGTTGGACATTGGTCGCACCCAAATCCAAGTTCTTCTTCTAATCGCTGCTGTAGCATACTGTGATAATTTTTTTATAAATTATCCTGAAAAAGAGCCGCAAGAGCCTTTTGCGTCAAGCATTCTAACCCGCAACAACGGCTAAACATGAACCAGTAGGTGAAGCTCCCACCCAGACGAGACTCGACACTGCTAATTTGGGCTTGGCAGGTGGGAACTTAACCCAGTGAGCCATGGTTACGTCCTCTATTTAAGTAACTAAGTTAATAAATATACAACTTACTCTACTCTTGCAACAGGGTCCAGCCATATTATTACTCATATAAGTTGGAGGCAAAGACATTCCCATAAAAGGCTTTCTTACACGATGTTTATTTCAGCCCAAGGGATATATCCATCTCAATTAAGCATCGTAAAATGTGACGTGTATGATTGTATTCGATTAATGAGCATTCATTTTTTAATTTTTTGGTGCTAAAAATGGGGTTGATTCCTTTCTATTCATGTATTCATTTTCCAATCACAGTCAAGTCTGGAAACTCTCAAGTGACGCAGCTAAGACAGATGTGAATATAGTTTCACCTGATAAAGTAAGCAAATTGACAAGGGTTTTCCGTTTCTACTATCTGACATTTACAAAATAAATAACCGCCGTTGGAAAATAACACTACAATTATTATCGATAGAGGTGACCGAAGTTTATGACTAACAGGAGGTGATTGAGGATTATGTCTAACAGCAGCTGCCCTTATAAAACAAAATGTCTGTCTCCCTCAAGACTCTTTTGACACGTGACTGCGTCGCCTGCGAAGAGTCCAAAATTGGTCATAACAAAGGTATATATGTCACTTAAGTCGTTTGAATGACATACAGCGGCACACGTATTTTTATTTGACTCACAATAAGGGATAGAATCTCAACTTTCTGATGGTATCAAAATATTAGCCGAGAGATTTAAACCACTTTTCGATAGTCACTCGCAGATCACGTCAGAAATTTAACGGCTGGTATCCATTATAAAGCATCAAATATGTAAATTTAGTTTTACCAACCAGTTCAGTCGTGAAAAAGATTTTATATCACTGACATTGCTATATTGCACTTCAAGCTCCTTTCATCTACATATTTAATTTTGAAATTAAACTCGAACATGTTTTCCACCATGATTAGATTTGCTAATACTACCATAATGCATGCGAGGAATGAAAGAGGACTAAGTATTTTAGAGCATAAGTAGCTTATTTAAAATACAACTTCCCTTAGTGGTAACACTCCATTTAAGTCCCAAGAGATATCCCCCTGCCAAGGCAGCACCGAGGGATCGGAGATGGACCCTGTAGGCATCCATCCATTGCCGACGAGAAGGCAGCGGTGTTTGGGTGGGATGGATTGATTGATATGCGTTTTGGGCGGCTAGACCCTTGGGAAATTCCAGAAGGGCGTGATAGGGGTCCTTTGTTCTTTAACGCCTATTCTTCCGAGCCAGGGGGTGAGGAAGAGGATCCGGGCGACCACCTTTGGCACGTCTGAACGCAAGGTCGACCGTCGGGCGGGATGATTCCACGAAAAGGGAAGAGAGGCGTCACCCGCAGTGTCTATTTCACTTCTCGTCCAGCACCGGCCGATCCAACCAAATTAAAATGACACTGAAACTATTCATTAAGTCAGACCCTTGTCTAACCTACGTTCCTCAGGGATCCATTCAGCCTCTCAAGCTATTCGGCGCTCAAGAAATTATCCAGGCAATATTCATGACGGAATAACAGGGAATCCAAAAAGCATTGAAAGTGACAAATTTAATTAATTTTCAATTCTCATAAATAGTTTATGAAAGGGCAGCCCTAAGAAAAAAACAATATTCCATTAGACGAAAATTAGAACTAATATTTTTTTAGCAAACGCCACACTGAGGTTTATATAAGTCATATTTAAATGATGCCAGGCATTTAAGTTAAGAAAGGATCACTCTCGGTTTATCAAGGCTTACTTGAGTGTGTTATTTCATCGCCGTAGCCGGAATACTAAAGCGTGAATTAAATTCATAATTTTCATAGTGATTTACTCGTTTTTAGATGTTTTTAAAAGATTTAATTTGGCTTAAGATCAAATTCAAAAGAACAAATTAGAAATAATTCACGATACTAACGCTGTAATACATTCTATCAAAAAGTATAGGTTATAAAAGTATTATGATGTGAAGTATTAAGTGAATAAATTACTTACAACATCACTTCTTAGGCAGGATTACGTTTAGCATCCTTTGAGGTGCTGCCCCACGCCTGTGCTGGTGACGATTGCGTAAGTGTAATCCAACAGACTTGCTGCAAACTTTCAAAGTCTGACAGTTGTAATGCCATAGTGATTTAGTAATAAATGATAAAATCTCGGGATTCAATTTTTTTATACCTTCCCTGTGGAAATTCTCAATGTTCACTTTCTCATATAAAATTTCTCTCAATGCATAGAGTAGGTTAGAGAATGCGCATTGGTATCCGCCGTCAGTTTTTTCTTAGAATTCATATCCACAGAATACGAAGAATTAGATTTATCTTCCAGAATTGATCTGGTTAGATTTGACCTAAAATATTAATTATATTTAACCATGAATTATTTTCTGATTTTTTGCTCTCAAGAGTTTTCTCTTGATTCAATTGAAATTCTTCTTCTAAACTCATCTAAAGACGAGTAAATCATTATGAATAAAATCTACGCTTTAGTATTGCGGCTTTGATATAACTTGTACCTGTTGATGACGCTTTTAGCGTCAAAACGTGTTGTGCCAAGAAATAACCGAGTGGACATTACCAAGTTTTTTTAAAATTTGGATTTATCTTGTCTGAGGTGTTAACTATCCAGTATTTCACATGTTGAGATAATGGTTAACTAAAGTATAGATGGAGGGCTGCCACAGGAAAGATGTAATGGCATAATTTACGGCTCATTACGACACAGGGCTCCTTCCTAAGAATATTGATAACTTAAAAGGTTCCTAAGAAATACAGATCAGGAAAAAGATTTTAAATTGGTTATGAATGTCGATTTGATTTATTACTACTAAAATTGTAGAGTAGATTTTTGCAAAAAAGAAAAATTTCTCCTTGAAACTTGATATATTGAAATTTTATGATCTACAGACAATGACATTCAATTTTTTAAATGTTTACTTTTATCTTTAAACGACAGATAATAAATGAGATGGTATCGACGAAATTAAAAACAAAATCTTCATACAGATTTCCGAGGTGAATCACGCTTCTGGTCTATCGATTATTTGAAAAATAAATATGAGATATTTTGAAGGAGCGTACACTGCAAGCAGGAAATGTTAGGCGTGCCTGAAAGCCTTATCTTTACTTTTATTAACTTGAGGCCTGCCAAGTTCTTCGAACTCAACGTTGTCGCTAAGGCATCAAGTGGTAGCTATTTATGAGACCTGGAATTGGTTCCATTCTGGAACCTTTAATTTACTAATCTCTATGCGGAACGGATTTCTTTCAACCCAAAATATTCAGACGCTACCAGGAATTGGCGAGTTTTAAGGACCCATAGCCACAATATCTTTTGCGGTAACGGTTGCCCACCTCCGTGTCCCACGTTGACAGTTTTGCAAAATTCACTCTCTCAGCGGGCGGATTAAAATAATAACTCTTGCCTTCAGCCGTCACCGTCAAGGTTATGCAGGAACTTATTAAAATGCTGAGAATTGCTGAGGCACCTTATTTAAAGAAAGATTTTATTTGTAAAATTGGCTTCATGGCCTTGTGTGTAGCCAATCCACACGAGTCACTGGGAATAAGAAAGAGTAGAAATCGCTAAATATCTAAGAGTGAGACCAACCCATAATTTTAACTGGGGTAAACAGAGCCGAAAAATAACTGGAATGGTAAATTTGAGGGTAAAGAGGCCTGAGAAAAAGCGGCGACAATGTAAGGGGAGGGTACATCTACATCCCATGCAAGCCTTCACTAGGGTGTGTGGCACGGGCTGATTCTACACCAGGTATTCAGCACTCATCCCAGTTCAAAGCAGAACCGCGCACGTTCCCCCGAATGCCAGGCGCAGGCCAAAAGCAGTCAGGACAACGGTACGCAGTCAGACTAGAAACCAAAAAAGTGATACGTAGAAGGGAATGCTACCATGCAGTACACTACTCAAGATATAACTACTGGTTAGTATTATTAATGCGACAAATAAATAGCGCTACAAGGTACTAAAAATGCAAGAGTATATCATGCCGGAAATTGCATGCCAGTTTAGTTTCTAAAATTCATGTTAAGATATTTAGCACTCCTGAAAAAACCTTTTTAACCTAGTCAGCATCCGAGAACCAATTTATCGCAACTATTATGGCCCCTTATTGTGCGTGGAAAAAATGACATTTTGAATCTATTGGTTCTATAGTCTATTTCCTTAATCTTATTTCTGTGATCGTTCCTACCATAATAGTTTGGCTCTAGCAAAATATTTTCAACGTCTGGCAAAAAATAGTAGCGGATTCAAATCCCGCCTGCGTAGAATTCCCCTCAGGGCACGGGTGTTTATGCTCGTCTGTTGTTATTGTTATTCACCCGAAATAAATTGGCCTAATGCGCTGAGTAATAAGAATAAAGTTCAAAAAAATTACCATTAACACATACTTTAACTCTTTTTTTTTTGGGATTCTTTAATAGTACTTGATCCATTAACGTGCGTGAAATAAAGAGTAGCTCCTAAAATTCGTATTATTTACAACAATAAACGGTAACATACTGCAAGCATTGATTAAATTCATTCTCTGCCAAACGCATCTAATGAGTTGACCTGCCTCGATTTTCAGGTGGAGAAAAAATGTGGAAATTTGGAGAAATTAGATGCGCCATTTTCCCGGAAAATGGGTGTTATAAAATTCTCCTGAAGTACATGAGTGTTCGCAAAGAAACTTATTGCTAGATGAATGTAAATCAAAACCAAATGAGGTTTATGAATTTTTTCTCCGTGATCTTTTAAAAATGGTTTTTAATTAAGCCTCGTCGTCGGTATACTATATAGAAAATGTCCTGTCCAAAATAACAGCGCAATTGAAATGCAATGATTTGGTTGAGAAAAAAATGAAAGGCAGATAAAATTTTCACGATATTATGATTTAAACAAAGGCCATCATTATGGATTCTTCGGTCACGTGATACCATACGCCAAACGGCATCGTACGCGTATACAAAGTGGTCCGTAAACGGAGCAATCATATTGGACGCACTTTACGTTCAGTGTGCTAACTCAATGACCTTCGTTTTCACTTTTCTTAATCATATAGAGTCCGTAACAATAGTATCTGGAAGAAGTTTATGATGCACTTATTAACTTGTGTTGGACTGTTGGAAGAGTCTCACGGTGTTGCCCGTTGTCTTGCCACCATGTTACGGCCATGGCTAACAAAATATTTTCCAGGGCGCACTTCCACTATTGGCATACCTATGCACCGCTAGAGTTCAAACGCGTTGAAACACCGCTATTGGATTTCCCACCGTTTCTACTGAAGTTTCTACTGAAGTAACTGGTTCCCGTCTTGGTTTTCCGCTGAGGCTTACTTCCATGCCGACCCTCAGCCAAAAGACAATGAATCGGAGCGAACGAGAAGGGTTCCAAGTTAAGGAGAATGGAAATATTTGGGAGTCGCTGGGAAAACCCAAAAAAGCTGTGGACACATTATTGCCATCCGGCCGGCGCCAAGCGTCTGCCTCCCTCCACCCTTCTCACCCGCCCTTATTCAACAAGCGTACCCTGCTGTGACCAGCAACCCTTGAACCCTACCTCCGCACCTCCTGAGCTCCCGAGGAATCCTAATCTTTCCAACCCGACAATAAACTCGCCCTCGACACCCCTTCCTTCCTGAACTCCCTTTCTCTGTTCGACCCTACGTGCCGATGGCAACAAAGGGGAGAGGGCCCCGTTATTTTTCCATACACTAGTAAAGATTGTGGTGTGAAAAAGAGCACGACCGATGGAAATGTGGTCATTGATCTCAAGGGAGTTGAGCATCCCAAGGGTGAATGTTCTATCTATACGGCCCCTTTCTCACATGACTCTATCATACTCATAACAATCCAAAACATACAGGTGAAGGAAAAAAGGTTTTAGTTGTCCTTTGAGGTGATTTAGCAAGAGTAGTCCGTAATCATAGAAGATACCGTATTTGAATTTATTTGTTAATTACTGCTAGGGTAAGATTGATAAAGTATATGTATATAGTAATTTTAATGGATAAAAATGTTTTATGTGACACACTCTCAGTAATTAACGAAGTTTACATTTATATATCTTAATCGTGACTCATTACTTCCACGCCGTGCGCTGAAAGCGACTTTGTTCGCAATTCTGCAAAATAACTTCGGTGAGTAATCGAATTATTTTATTTTTAATAGTTGAAAGTTGAAACAAACAAAACTCTGTTAAATTATAGACGAGATATTTCCCTACGGAAGATGGCTGTTTTTTGGCAAATATCTTGAAAACTTATTGGGGCTGGTATTTTGGTATCCTAGAAATGGTGAGATATTACCTACTCTTTAAGTTGCGCCCAAATTCTTTGAATTTTTGCGAGAAGATATATTGCTCAAACAACCCTAATTGCCAGCCGAATGCGCTCACAGACACATATACGGTGTAATAAAATGAAATGCCTCAATGATCTCCAGTCCTTTTGGCAGTCGGACCACATCGTCAAACTGTTCTCGGTGCTACCGATCCAATCCCCCCGAAGTTACTTACTCATTTCCACATTTTTTCTCGACAAAACGGCAGCGGAAAAACCACATAAAATTTAGAACAAAATCTCAGACTCATATACACCACAGAAAGAGCCATTTGGATGAACGAATAGAAAAATCACTTCAGTTTTCAATGATGTGATGTTCAAATGTCTTTAGTTCCATGGCTAATGAGATGATATTTTATAACGAATAACTGTAAATCGTTGCGCAGGCACCCAGCTTGTATGTAATTCCTCATTAAATGAGTCTCATCTTCATGCTGGACTCTTTATTATTGATAATTATTAACAACCGTTTACGAGCAAAAATCTGATTTCGGCATTGGACTATTTCCATTTTAACTTTTCTTCTAAGCATCAGAGACATCGAATACTTTTTCCTACTAAATCCGGCTACTAATTTTGTGTGGTGAGAGCGGAGTAGAATAAAATGGTAAAGATCCTACTTACACCGCAAAAATTAATTTAAGGTTTTTTTGGCCAAAATACCAATACATAAAAAATGTATTGCTCTTACTCTATCATATAGCGTTCTGCATCAAGGAGAAATATATCTGGTCAAAAAAATAATGGCTCACAACCAGGTCATTATTAAACGAACACACGATATCCTTCAGTCATCAGTGGCTGGCCATCGATCGAGAGTTATCAATCGTGTTAAACATATCGGTGGTTTTATTCCGGTATTTTACCTAAGTCTATATAATACCCAGTGAGCTACCCTGAAGAAAGGGTGTTGCAGGGGATGAGTTATCATCAAATGCACAACACAATACCCTATTTAAGTTGATTTAAACACGACTACTCACGCATTAGGAAACAAAGAGCTAAAAACTGTTAAAGGGCGGAATTTCACAAATGTGTACTAAATCAAAGCAAAGCTATCGGTTTAAGACAGTTTTTATTTGTTTTTACAACAAAAAAAATCCACAGAGATACACGAGATACAGGTTATACCGCAAAAATACACCGCCAGCTGATGGTAAAAGAAAAGAAAAAGTTCATGATTGAGAGAGCCAAAAGCATTACATCGACAAATCGTGCGAAATAATAGTGCTGTTGATAAAAGATTCTGCACTCATAGATATAGGCTAATTTTGATGTCAGGATATTATGGTGGACATTGCGTCAAGCATCCGAAATCGGAAGGTCCGTGGATCGATTCTGTTCCAGTCGAATTTCCCCCTGAACTGGTATGACGTACAGCGTACCCAATTAGAGACCATAGAATCTGTTAAATTCCTCAAAGTTATACTAACTAATGGTCTATCGTGGGGCAAACATATTTTGGAATTAACTGGTCAAGTAATTAATCGTAAATTAGGGTCCGTTAAAAGAGTGCTTAAAATGTGCGACGATAAAGCCAGAGAAATCAGCTACATCTCCCTCGCTAAGCCCCACTTGGGAAACCCTGCCTTTAACTGAGATCTTCTTGAGGTGGGCTCAAAAGCCGAGTTAGAACGCACGCAGAGAATATCGTCAAGATACGTAAAAGGCGATCATATCGTTAGGGTTTTTTGCAAGATTTACGTGACTTCTTGCTACAACTGGGATGTAAATCATTTTCAGACAATCGATTAAGTAATAGACATCTACGAAATATCATGCAAGCCACCACTAGGGTGTCCACCGTGTATGGGATCCATACGAAACGGGGTTGATATCAGAGTTAGATCGCGTCCAGCGAAGAGGAGCTAGGTTTGTGAAACGATGCTACGATAAGTTGGCTAGTGTGTCTGGACTATTAGAAGAATTAGGATGGGAATCGCTATCACAGCGTAGATTGAATTATAGGTTTAACCTCCTAAATAAATTTCAGGAAAATCATTTTACTGACGACGTAAAAAACATACTATTAACCCCTTCGTACTACGGCAGATTAGATCGCGCCAATAAAATTAGAGAGCTAGATTGTAGAACCGATAGGTATAAAATGTCATTTTTTCCGCGTACCATTCGGGACCGTAACAGCTGTGATCGTCGTCATGAATAGTTCGAGTATTTACATAGGCAGGCAGTAAATCTTTCTCATTATATATTCTGCTCTCTTATTTAGGCATGATGTAAATATTGGTGTTCTTATTTATGCATGATATTTTGAATCTATAGTAGTAGTCTTTGTATCCCTTGCATGTTGGAACGATTGAAGATTGAATGTTTCTTGGCATTAGATTTTTAATTGGCGCTTTGCATGTGTGGTGCGCGGGTTTTAGTGTAATGTCGGTGTTCTACCTTATCATTCATGCATGCCTGGTGCGAAAGCACCCCCTGCCACACACCCTTTGGGTGGCTTGCAGGGTATGACGTAGATGTAGATGTAGATGTAGGGTGTATGGCACGGGCTGATTCCACACCAGGCATTCAGCACTCATCCCAGTTCAAAGCAGAACCGCGCACGTTCCCCCGAATGCCAGGCGCAGGCCAAAAGCAGTCAGGACAACGGTACGCAGTCAGACTAGAAACCAGGAGAGTGATACGTAGAAGGACATGCTACCATGCAGTACACTACTCAAGATATAACTACTGGTTAGTATTATTAATGCGACAAAAAAATTCAAGAGTATATCATGCAGAAGATTGCATGTGAGGTTAGTATCGAAAATTCATGTTAAGATATATAGCACTACTGAAAAAACCTATTTAAACTAGTCAGTATCCGAGAACCAATCTATCGCAACTATTATGGTCCTCTATTGTGTGTGGAAAAAATGACATTTTGAATCTATCGGTTCTTTAGTCTATTTCCTTAATCTTATTCCTGTGATCGTTCCTACCATAATAGTTTGGCTCTAGCAAAATATTTTCAACGTCCGACAAAAACTAGTCTACATCAAACTTTTGTGAAAGATTTAACCTACATTTATCCCTTAGATCGTATAGAGGTTCCCACCCTAATTCCTTCAACAATTTAGTAACACTACTATGTTTATCATACCAATTTTTTACAAATCTAGCCGCCCTCTGCTGTATTCGATCTATACCTGAAACAAGTCCTACTTCATATGGGTCTTATATACTAGCGACGTACTCCATGTGGGGTCTCACGAGAGAAAAATAACATTGCTCCTTTATCTTCTCGTCTCACTTTCCTAGTATTATTTTAATAAAGTCCTGTCTCGTCCGTTGTTACTGTTATTTCACCCGATGTAAATTGGCCCATTATGCTGTATTCGGGATAGTGAAGATAAATAAAAAAATATAAATAAATAAAAATAAATCCTAATTTACGACTTGCCTGTCCAAAAATTTCTCTTATATGCTTTTCCCACGACAAGCCCTGAGTAAGGGTCACTTCTAAGTACTTTACTGACTCTACATTTATTAGTTCGGCTTGATTAATTGTGTACGTCTCGTTGGTTAAGCTGCTCTCCCTCCAAAAATTCATAACAACACACTTATTTAAATTTAATTCTAACAATCAAGTGTCGCACCATCCGCTTATAGCTTCTAGGTCTTTCTTTAAGGCAATTCTATCAGACACTGTGTTAATATCCCTATACAATACTGCGCCGTCCGCGAAAAGACGAATTTTATTTTTTAATGATGGTTGTGATATCATTAATATACAAAAGGAATAATAAGGGACCAATGACACTTCCCTGGGGTACACCGGATGTGACTTTAACTGTATCTGAACTAACGCCATCTTGAACTACTCTCTGTTCGCGGTTATTTAAGAAATCTTGAATCTAGCATATTATACCGTGATGTATTCCATAGGCTCTTAGATTAACAATTAATTTTGAATGAAGAACTTCGAAAGCTTAATTGAAACCTAAAAATATCGCGTCTACCTGGGTGAGACTTTTTCTTGAGGAAAGAACGTCGTGCAGAAAAAGAGCTAGCTGGGACCTGCCTTTTCGGAATCCATGTTGGTTTTGAATATACAAGTTCAGACTATCTAAATACTTCATAATTGAGCTGAAGATTATATGCTCTAATACTTTACATGAGATGGACTTTTAGACTTAATATTTTATGTAAATTCAAAACTAATTTATTTCATGACGGAGTAATTATTATCTTACGAAATACAATGTACTGCAGTAGATCAGATCATAAGAATATAATTGGAGAAATAGACTGTAGAACCAACAGGCTAGAAAGGTCGCTTTTCCCGCAATCCATAAGGGAACATAATGGCTGCTAATGAGACTTTGACGTACGTTAGTCCACAGGAAGAGTAGCTGATTAATTGATCTGCTCCCTAAGGCTTGTTTTTCTAATCTGCCATGCAGTATAAACATCACGTTTCGCATGTTCACTGCATGACACTTGTATCACGTTTACGTTGTTCATTACTCATCAATTTAATAGTTCTTGTAGCATTGGTAGCATACCTATATAGTAGTGCATGTTGCTGAAAGTAACTTGTACATTATAGTGCATGTCAGTGATATCATGTAAATATAGTCATGTAAATATTGATGTTCTTATTTATGCATGATATTTTGAATCTGTAGTAGTAGTCCTTGTACCCCTTGCATGTTGGAACGATTGACGATAGAATTTTTCTTGGTTAGTAGTATAATATTATGTAGATACTAACCATCTAGCTCCCTGTGATCCTATTATCTAGCATATCTCCCTTAAATATCCTACTTGCATGGCAATAGTGCATGTTTGGTAATCTTCACCCCCTGCCACACACCCTCGTGGTGGCTCGCAGGGTATCACGTAGATGTAGATAATATGGGCGAGTTGTATGTGTGGTACCTACGCTGTTTTCAATGTAGTTTCGGTGTTCTGCCGTATAATTCATGCATGCCTGGTGTGGAAGCATCCCCTGCCACACACCCTTTGGGTGAATTGCCGAGTATGACGTAGATGTAGATGATGTAGATGTAGCGCACTCCTGCCAAACACCCTTTAATTGGCTTGCTGGGTAATATGTAGATATAATATATTTCACTACCTCATTAGGTATCTATCCAATATAGTCAGTTATGCAATAGGAAGGAGATGAAGAAGAGCTCAAAATGCTGTCAGCATATCGTAACATCTTCCATCCTCATCGGTAGGCATTCGAGCGAAACAAATAGCGTGTGCAAGCGAGAAAACAGAGTGGGGATGATACGGCCGTGGTCGATGGATCGAAGGTCGTCCCTTCGCCGTGACTCGCGGCGTTCATCCTCCCACCTTCCAGGCATCGGCCGACTTTGATCCCCGTCGCCCTGGGCGGGCCGTCGTGCCAGGGCACCACCGACCGGAAGAAGAGTTAATTGACCAATTTCGGGAGGATAAGTGTCGGTTCCACTCCTCGAAGGTGTTGCATCAGAGGTGGTGCAGATTATTTGACTGACGGAGGACTTGTCTTCATTACCCGCTCTCATTTACTTGGAAAAACATTCGTTTGAACGTGGCGACTGAAGTGTAGCAAGTTCAGGGCTCAGGGAGTCTGAAATTCCCACCCTTTATCGCTTGTGATCTGCTAAAGAAATGGCACGAAGAGCGAGGTAATATAAACTGTATGTAAAAAATTGGTGGCACCAGATAAATGTTGGTATATACATCTACATATTACCCTGAAAGCCACCTCAATCAGGGGCACCACCATGCACTACAGTGTAGAAATTAACATTCACCGGCATGCAACACATAATTGGCATGCTACAAGTGCTACAGAAACTGCATAATCAAGTGAAAATACAACTATGTGAATGTGTCACAAGAGTCATACAGGTTACATGTAAAACATGGTGTTAGCACTACTCGGCAAATTAAGAAAAATGCATAGGGGATCATGTCAATTAAACAGCTGCACCACCTGTCAACAAACCTACTTCAAAGTCATAACGCAGCCATTATGGTCTCTTATTGATCGTAGGAAAAGCAAAATTTTGAACCTTTCCCTTATACAATCTATTATTGTTATTATTCTCATGATCTGATCTGCCGTAGCATGTTGGAGTCCGTAAGATATTGATAATTTCGTTGGAAAATAAATGTGTTTAGAATTTACTTAAAAGATTGAGTCTTAATTCTATCGACGATCTGAAAGCAATTATAATCCAAGTTGTTGGAAGAGGTCAGCAACACTAACAAGACTATCATAACGGCTTTTCACGCATCTTGCTGATCTTCTCTGCACAAGTTCCAACTCTGTTTTTATGCCTACCTCATGAGGATCCCTAACATTGGCAGAGTATTCCAAGTGGGGTCTAACATGAGAGAAGTAGTTGATTTTTCTGACTTTATCTTTGCACTTTCAAATACTCTTTTACACATACTAATTTTAGATTAGCTTGACCAGTTATTTCCTGAATATGTTTGCTCCACGATCGACCATTAGTTAGTTTAACTCCGAGGTATGTTACAGATTCTACAGTCTCTAATTGGGTATTTTGTAGGTAATAACTGTACTGAAGGGAGTTTTTTTATTTTCCAGAAGTTCATTAAAACGTATTTTTTTCAAATTAAATTCCAGCTTCCATGCATCGCGCCACGCTTGAATTGCCACGAGTTCATTCGTTGGCGCTTCCTTATCATTATCGCTAAAGATTTCCCTAAACACTACAGCAAAGTCTGCAAATAGTTAGAGTTTACTGTCTACCGCTTCACCAATATTGTTAATATTTAGAAGGAATAGCAGTGGACCTATGACACTCTCCTGAGGGACACCCGTAGTGACTTTAACCTCATTGTAGATGTGCCGTCTAATACAACCCTCTGTACGCGATCGCTTAGGAATTCTATAATCCAGGAAATTACAAAGTCGTCTAAGCTGTAAGATTTTAGTTTGATTAATAATTTTTTAATGGCACACTTTACCTAATGCTTTTTAAAATCAAGAAAAATCGCGTCAACTGGAACGTTATTTTCACCTGAGACTAAAATATCGTAGGTAAACAATGCTCATTGAGTTTTGCAAGACCTTCCTTTTCTGAATCCGTGTGGTACTTTCATCAGCAAGTTCTGTATATTGAGGTGTTTCATGACTGAGCTTATAATTATACGTTCAGGAACATTACATGAGAGGGATGTTAGGGATATCGGTCTGGATTTCGATGGCTGTTCCTTATCACCGTTTTTAAATATGGACTTTACATTGGCAATTTTCCAGTCTTTGGGTGGGTCATGTCCCTTGATGGATTTTCTGGATATTATCTGCCAGTGGAGGGCTAAATCTGTTGCTAGTTCTCTATACACGCGGGAAGGAATTCCTTCAGGACCAGGTGACTCATTTGGACTGAGTGATTTTAACTAATTTTCTATTCCGCGAGCACACATATCAATTGGCGACATCGTTTGACGGTAATGATCGTAAAGCTTCAGAGATGTATTCTGCGAAGACTTGGTGAACACGCTTTGGAAGAAGGAGTTTAATAAGTTAGCTTTGTTTGAGCCGTTTGTCAGTACATCGCCATTAGAGATTCTCAATGAATTGACTGTAGATCTTCTGCCTTGAATTTCCCTTACGTATCACCAGAAAGCTGCAGAAAGCAGCAGAAAGAAAGAAAAGGAGAGAGAAAATCTTTTCTAAAGTCAAGAAACGTTGCGTCTACCTGTACGTTACCTTCTCCGGAAACTAAAATATCATGAACAAAATGACCTAATTGAGTTTCGCAAGACCGTCCCTTTCTGAACCCATGCTGGTTTGTTATAAAAAAATCCTGGCTGTCGAGGTGTCCCATTATTGATGTAACTATTATATGCTCTATAATTTTACACGATAGTGACGTTAATGATATTGGTCTATAATTATATGGTTGTTAGCCATCTCCGCTTTTATAAATTGGGGTCATGTTTGCTATGTTCCAGTCTTTGGGAACCGCGTGTTCTTCGAGGGTTTTGTTAAATACTACTTTAAGATACGGCCATTTCGAGAGCTAATTCCTTAAACACACGAGCTGGAATTTCATCAGCACCTGAGGACTTGTTCGGGCTAATGTTACTAAGTAAGGATACGATTCCGCTACGAGATATATCGATCGGGGGCATTGGTTGTTGAAATCGGTGTGGTAAGGTTTCGTGCAAACTATGCTTAGATTGATTAAACACGCTCTGAAAAAATAATTCAACAAATTAGCCTTATCTAAACTGGAAGTTACTATCTACATCTACGTAATACCCTGCGAGCCACCACAAGGGTGTGTGGCAGGGGGTGAAGATCACCAAACATGCACTATTGCCATGCAAGTAGGATATATAAGGTAGACATGCTAGAAAATAGGGTCAATGTTTATTAGTTACTACAGTAGATTATTAGTTATTACAAGTAATTGCAGTAGTTATTACAATAAAATATTAGTTACTACAGTATAGTACAGGTTAAAATCTACATAATAAGGAAGGGATTATTGGTAGTTATTACATGCATCATGCACTACAGACTACTCTAACTATATTTCACCTACCTATCCCTTTTGCTACGTTGCCTATTGTTCTCTCTTATGGTACGCGGGAAAAATGACATTTTAAATCTATCGGTACGACAATCTATCTCTCTAATCTTGTTAATATGGTCAAACCTAGCATAATACGCAGGGGTTCTTAATATATATCTAACGTTATCTGTGAACAAATCGGTTTCGAATTTACTTAAAAGGTTTAACCTAAATTTTAACCTGCGTTCTGATAGTAATTCCCATTCTAGTTCTTCTATTAAACTCGTAACACTTATACAATTACTATTTCGCCTCTATCGTTTTTCAAGGAATTAATCGTTGACTTTTTAGTTCCCTGTACTTCCCTAACATATGACCAAAATACTTTTGCCGTACCATCTTGGGACACTGCTCTCTTTTTTTTTACTTAACTTAATTTTTTGACTTTATTACGTTTTCCTTGATGGATTTTAGAAATATTTTCTGCAAGTTGGGGGCTATATCTGAAGCTAGTTCTCTGTACACGCAGGAAGAAATTTCTTTTTTAAACTGGTCGATACATCTGAACTGAATGATTTCAACTAAATTTCTATTCCGTGAGCACAAATATCAATAGGTGGCATCGTTTGCCGGTAACGATCAATAGCCGTGATAGATGCATTCTGTGAAGACTTGGTGAAGACGCTTGGGAAGTTGGGGTTTAATGAATTAGCTTTTTTTGGTTTAATGAATTACTTTACTTGGGATGTATTTATTGAATTCTGAATGTACAATCGATAGAAAAGTCTTAGAAGCACCCTCAGCGGATTACTTAACTATTGATTCTTGGAGGACGGGAAAGGAATTTTTTTAGATGATATTTGAATCCATCGAAATCAGCTATTTTAAACATGTAGAGTTTCATTTTCCTTTTCAATCTTTATTGATATTCAAGGAAAACTTAACTCTAACTACCCTATGGCCACTAATTCCTTCGACAGCCTCCACCTTAATCATTTGATATGGTAAATTTGTAGCCAGTAAATCAAGAATCTTGTCTCCTCTGTTAGGTGATGTAGCTGTCTGAAGTAGTACGTTTGATGAGAAAGTGTACAGCAGGGACTCGCAAATGTCTTTATCTCTCCCCCCGGGTAAGAAGCTGGAGATCATCCAATCTGTAGGGAAAACATTGAAGTCTCCTCCTACTATCAAATTTCTTTCCGGATACCTGGGTGTGATACCATTTATCTGTGTTTCTTGTTCAAAAATTGAAGTAACGTCAGCGGTGGATGGCCTGAAGTACGAGCACACAAATATTGTTTTGGATTTTAGGCATTTAACCCAACACTATACAGATTCACGGCTGGTATGATTGCGAACGATCAAGATTCGGTTATTTAATCAATATAAGATCAGCAGCTGCTTACGGACGCCTCAAGAAAAAAGTGCTTCTGCCATTTAATAATGATTAAAAGCAATAGATCTAAGTTAATAAGGGTGGTTAGTTGAAAGAATAAGCTATATAAGAGGAAGAGAACAGCGTCAATGACAAAGCGTTTGCTATCAGGAATGAACTTGTTACATGCACCAAGACAAATATAATGAGAGATGATCATCAAGATGTCCAAAATGATGTTTGATGCTTTGTAGATTCGAAACATTGACCCTATGTTGAGGACATGGGTACAGGATTCTGGTTTTTAGTATGTTTATGTTAGAGAGGTCCATCCTAGCCAGCCAACGAAAAGCCTAAGAGCTGAGAAAGGTTAGTTCTTAATTCACTTACGGTGCCGAAGACTCCCTCCTTTTTAATTATCCGGCGCCGACTTCCACAGCTAGTTTCCTCCCTGGCTATAGAGTGCTTCGAAGAAACCGCCTATATGAGCACCGCAATTTTGACGATCCCGCCTGCTCGAACCAATTTAGGACTTAGATAATTCTTCACCTTCTCCACGGTAGCCGGATGAATACCACACGTTCATTTGACCAAAATATTGAAACACCAACTCGCTGCCACACATTCCAAATTGATAGGACACAAACTCCCGAGCAGAGCTAATTATTATCAAGTTCCTTCCGTCAGCTGAGTATGAGACTGGATGAAAGAGGAAGGCACTCAATCAAGGTTTGGAACGCAAGCAAAGCTCCAATGAGATACTATCACCTTACAAATTTTAACGGATTTAAGCGTGACTTAAAGACATCATTTGAAAAATTCGTGAACATTAGGAAAAATAGTGATACAGACAATACATGGAAAGAGTTCCTCCTAATTACACGGTCACTTGTCAACAGATATATACCTCATAAGTATAAGAGCGAGAATAGGGAACCAAGGTGGTACAACGCGGAGGTTAGAAAATGTTTAAAACGCCAACGAGTTAGCCACGCGAAACTAAGAAAAATGAAGAAAAATATAGCTAATAGCGACCTAAAAAATACTATGGAACATTATAAAATTTGTAAAGCAGCCGCAAAAACAGCCCTTAGAAAAGCATTTAGCGAATACAAGAGAAAAGTACTTGGAGAACAGCTAGAGGGAAATCCGAAAGCATTTTGGTCGTATGTTAGGCGAGTACAGGGAACTAAAAAATCAACGGTTAATTCCTTGAAAAACAATAAAGGCGAAATAGTAACTTCCAGTCTAGATAAGGCAAATTTTTTAATTACTTTTTTCAGAGTGTTTTTAATCAATCTATGCATAGTTTCCGCGAAACCATACCAGACCAATTTCAACAACCAATGCCCCCAATCGATATATCTTGTAGCGGAATCGTATCCTTACAAAGTAACATTAGCCCGAACAAGTCCTCAGGTCCTGATGAAATTCCAGCTCGTATTTATAAAGAATTAGCCCTCAAAATGGCTCCGTATCTTAAAGTAATATTTAACAAATCCCTCGAAGAACACGCGGTTCCCAAAGACTGGAAGATAGCAAACGTGACCCCAATTTATAAAAGCGGAGATAGGGAACAGCCATGTAATTATAGACCAATATCATTAACGTCATTATCATGTAAAATTATAGAGAATATCATAGTTACATCAATAATGGGACACCTCGACAGCCAGGATTTATTAATAACAAACCAGCATGGATTCAGAAAAGGACGGTCTTGCGAAACTCAATTAGGTCTTTTTGTTCACGATATTTTAGTTTCCGGAGAAGGTAACGTACAGGTAGATGCAGCGTTTCTTGACTTTAGAAAAGCTTTTGACAAGGTTCCCCACTGTAAGTTACTCGCGAAGTTAGCATCATACGGAATAGATAGTAATATAGTAGGCTGGATAGGAGACTTCTTACATGAACGCGTTCAAAGGGTGGTATTAGATGGTGTCTGCTCCGGCGAAGTGAAAGTTACATCAGGTGTTCCCCAGGGAAGCGTGATAGGCCCAATTTTATTTCTTCTGTATGTAAACGACTTGAATACAGTAGTAAAAAATAGCAAGCTCCGTCTTTTTGCCGATGATGCAGTAGTGTATAAGGAAATTAGAAATGAAGAGGACAGACAGTGTTTAGCTAAGGATTTAGATGCGATTGATGATTGGTGTGATAGATGGCAACTAGAATTGAATTTGAAGAAATGCGCGATTACGAATTTTTGGAAAAAGAGTGGCTTTCCCCGGAATAATTATTGCATCAAGGAAAACAAAATATGTAACGTAGATTCAATTAAATACTTAGGCGTCACCATCACTGAAGACATGTCATGGGGGAAACACATCAGGGAAATAACTAGTGTAGCAAACCGTAGATTAGGATTCGTAAAAAGGGTTCTAGGCAAATGCGTTGAGAGAGTACGAGAAAGAAGCTATTTTACACTCGTCAGGCCTCATTTAGAATATGCCGCTAGTATATGGGATCCGTACGAGGAAGGTATGATAAAAGAAATAGAGCGCGTGCAAAGGAGATCTGCTAGGTTTGTTAAAGGACGTTATGATAATTGTATAAGTGTTACGAGCTTAATAGAAGAACTAGGCTGGGAATTACTATCAGAACGCAGGTTAAAATTTAGGTTAAACCTTTTAAGTAAATTCGAAACAGAGTTGTTCACAGATGACGTTAGATATATATTGAGATCCCCTGCGTATTATGCTAGGTTTGATCATATTAACAAGATTAGAGAGATAGATTGTCGTACCGATAGATTTAAAATGTCATTTTTCCCTCGTACTATAAGAGAGAGCAATAGGCAGCGTAGCAAAGGGATAGGTAGGTGAAATATAGTTAGAGTAGTCTGTAGTGCATGACGCATGTTATAACAACCAGTAACCCCTTTCTTTATATGTAGATACTAACCATCTAGCTGCATGTGACCCCATTATCTAGCATGCCTTCATTAAATATCCTAGTTGCATGTCAATAGTGCATGTTAGGTGATCTTCACCCCCTGCCACACACCCTCGTGGTGGCTCGCAGGGTATCACGTAGATGTAGATGTACAAAAATGACCGCGAACTTCTATGAGCAAAATCATTTAAAAGCTCTGGGAAAGTGTCAAATGTGATTGCAAAACTGATGTGCAGAGTGAGCTTATGACTGGAGGAATTGTAAAAGGCAGGAATCACCTAGCATTTCCCTGAGATTGCAGGGGCAGAACTACAGCAGAAGCCAGTCAACACCTCTCCCCCCCTCAAGAGGCACTTGACTCCCAGCGAGGAACTTCAGCGATAACACATGTGAAACGAACTACCATAAGGTGACGACGGATTATCTGCTTCTACTGTAGATTTAAAAATAATGTAAAGTGATCACTGCTAAATTAAAATTAGGCAACTCCACCAAATCATTGTAACTGTTGACCCGCCACTGTTAGTGGTTCTTAAAACTGCTTGGCGTAGACGTTTACAGTGGCAACACTTGGCTATATCGTGCCGAGAAAAACTCTATGAATTGAGTCCGCACGATAAGTATATTGGACTTGATTATCCTCCGAAATCGTACGTGCTTATAAGCGTGTTAGTAAAAATATACCTAAGTGTGCTGTACTAGACCCAAACCTATGATTAATAAATACCACGTAAAATTGAGAAATATTCCAGTAAGCAAAAGATTTTGACGGATGAAAACAGGACAGCAATATCAAATATTTAGTGTAACGAGTTTAAGAAAACAATTTTTTAAGAGAAAGACAATGCAGGTGTAGGAGAATGAAATGAATGGTACCATTATATTCCATAAAGGGGAAATTTTACAACAGACAGTACTTGAAAATGAGGAGAGCAAGATGCCCTACGTTGTCGACTCACCCCAGCGAACTACTACTGCTAATAAGGAGAGCGAAGTAAGTGCAAATAGTGCACCAGAGACGTTTGAAATACATGAAAAAGTATAGACACGTATAAAAAAGTTGAAATTTTGACGATGTGAAGGTAAATTTATGTGATTGATTTTGAAGTTTTACTGACTGATTACAAAGGAGGGAGCCAAAAATCAGTAATCGTTTCAGGAATTACTTTCTATTCTTGGGCTTTCAAATTGAGGAATTGGATAATATTGATTTGGACACTAGAATTGTCGGATTACATATATAGCGAAAACTTACATAGGTCTCATGATCTTTAGGGTAATTAATTTTTAGCATTCTTGAATTTTACTGGATATTTTACGCTCAGGAAATGTCCTCTATGTGTTAAAAGTAAGCCTAAGGGAGGAAATGGGTTGAGCAACCCTCTTCATGTGCTTGATAGAACAAGTAGCCAAATACACTCATTTGGCACAAAGGGCAGGCAAAATAGATGATTGAAATTATGAATATTTACAGCGCCTGATTTACCTTTGAACATGCACAAAGCATAATTTTAGGTGTTTCAAGTTAAGGCAGGTGTTTCGGCGACCATTTGCATTTATCACTGATGGAATCAACTGAGAAATCATGAAGGGAGTTAACTGATGTATTTTAAAAAAACAATATAAACGACGACACTCAGCAATAATAATAATAATTGAGAGAAAACTTGTGATTGATCTTCCAATGTGAGTATAGTGTATATGACTTTGAACTTTAGACAACCTTCCATTCCATGAGAGTGAATTCAGTAATGAATATTTCTGCCGTTGAGTTACTTCTGATATTTTATGGACATGTCCTTTTCCAGTTTTAATTTTTTGGTGCAAGCTTAAATATACAAGATGTGTTCTTATTGATACGATTTATGATTTTTTTTCGCATTTAAGAGCAGTTCCCGGTTCTGCTTTGAACTGGGATGAGTGCTGCATGCCTGGTGTGGAATCACCCCGTGCCACACACCCTAGCAGTGGCTTGCACGGTATTTCCTATATGTAGGCTTCATTTTCATTTCTTTTAAGTCTGGGTTTGAACTTAGTTCGAGAAAGGGTTCATCGGAAAGTTCTGGAAGTAGTTTCTATGAAGACTCTTCAGGATGTTTTTACCCTCGTAAAGCATTCAAGAGTAATATTGAATCATGCTTGAATTATATTTACTTAATGATTTTTCAGAAGATTGTTGTTTAAACAGAGATGGCTCCACAAACTCGCATCTTATTTATATCATGCGCCCGTTATACATATAAAACTAAAGCAGTATTTATATTTCCACTCATTGTGATTCCTTCAGGATTTTTTCTCTGATTGGAATGTATTTTATCCTTTTGGGTGCTTTTAAATGTATTTATTCGTACTTCGTATTTACAATACATACTGTGAAAGTAATCTGTATTTCAAACTCTTACTTTGTACTTGGTATTCTATACTTTGAATACAATTTTTAGGGTTTTTTTGGCAGAGTCCTGGTCTTCTGGAATTGCTGAAAAATGCTGAAATTCCAATAAAGTACCTCTTATTACGCTGGAAACATGAATGCCATGAAGCGCGCTCAGATTAAAGTAAAATCCTATATCCCAATCGCAATATCCATTGAGCTCTATAGCATTCCTTACTCTACCATTCTACTGTCAGCCCGTAACCGCTCTAGAAACTAGACTCGGACGTCACAAGCATAGCTAAGTTATACGAAAGATGCCGCACACATAGTTTCAGATCGATGCGACATATTATATCTTCCACAAAATTCCACAAAATTAGGTCACAAGGAAGGTTTCGTTACAAGTTTTTCTGCTCCGAGTGAATTACAATTAATTAAGTGAAAAGCTGCATCAAAATACTCGAAGATATTGAGCGGCTGGAAAGAAAAGATTACACAGCAGATGCAGATTATTAATGATCTTCTGAGCCTTGCGCTTAGACATAAATTCTAACACAATTAGATAGACCTATGAGGCAAAACTTCAGCAATATATATGCTGTTTTAGTCAGTTTATCTCATTGAAGTTGATATATAACTGCTGCAACCATTGTTGCTGAAGATAAAGAGGTTAAATTCATACATATTTAGTAGGGATGGCCGGATCGGATCTGCGGATCCAAAGATCTGCAGATCTTTACATGGGATGAGATACTGATATCGGATCCAAATACTACAGTAAATCAGATATGCATAAGAGAGTTTTAAGCGATTGAAGTGCCGGCTGTCGTCGGCTATCGGCGGTTTTCTGCCGAACAAATAGAATGCTGTTGATGTACTTCAGTCGACAACCGGCTTTTGCTGAATTTAAATCAAATTCACCCTTTACTATCCATCTTATTATTCTCAAGAATCAAATCTCAAGATGTGGTATGACAACAGTCATTGCATAAACGTGACAACAATCAAGGATTAGTATTATTGTGGCATCGACATTGTCTTTATTTTAATATTTAAGTTTAACATTTTTAAACTTGATGTTGTTTATTTTCAATAAAGTCTCCAAGGCTTAAATTCTATTATCATTTATGAATTGTATATACCCTTGAATACATCCAAGGATCCGAAAATAAGAACTGAGATCCGGGACCCGAAATGAAGGATCCGGATCCGGATTTGGATCCGAAAAAAAACCTGGATCTGCCCATCCCTAATATTTAGCTTTAGCTAATTCCTCTGCACTTACTGCGATTGAGGGAGCAATAATTGAATTCTATGGCTATTCAATTGCTAATGGCATTTGTTATGAAATATACCAATCCGTTTGCAGAAATGGAAAGCAGAAGTTTAAGGAAAACAATGGGTACATTAGGACTAATAAACGGTTTTTGGCATTAATTTGTAACATCCATTTAAAAACCCTGAAAAAGTTAATAGTTATTAGTTATCATGGTATAAAGAACTAAATGTAGATTATATTCATGGCCATTTGGGATGACCATGGCAACATGAAATTTTGGGGAAACAGAAATTTTTAATGCCGAAACTAGCAACAATGCCCACAGATCAAAAGCGCTGGGGGCATTTAGACCGACTTATTCGGCTACAGCCCTTCTATTGCTGAAATAAGAAAAACATAGATTACTTAGGAGTTAAAAACGTATTTTTTGGGAAAAAATAAGCGTATAAAAAGTCTAAAAGAAAAAGTATGGCCAAAATTAATTATTGTTTATCAGTCCAGTCTCCCTGTTTCATATGATTAGATTAATGGAGACTATTTCACATAGCATTTTCAATCACGAGTAAATCAAGTCGACCTTCAAAGGTTTACTAACATTTTATTTTATTAATGATGGTTAGGGTAGGTGTGGAATTTTCATTATTTTATGATACATATTCTGAAAAATTATCAAATTACATTAAGCTACCCATCCAAGTGACTACATTAGCTCACCACCTACTGAACTTCCTTCATTAATAGTTCATGAAATTTGTCATATCTGTGAGCTAACAGTTCTAATGCTACATCTTTGCGCCATTTTAGAATTTTATTTAAGCCGTCTGTATATAAACCACTGGCTGCATCATTTCCAATGATTTTTAAGTGGATTAATTTCCGATCGGGTCGTAATTGTAAAGATAAATGATGCGGCCTCATTACAATTTTTTGTGGAATACTCAATGCCCCATTTCCTTCTGAAGTGTAATTCATTAATTAATCATGGATTATATATTCTAGGCGAGACTAATTAATACTGTATAAAGTTCTGCAGCTTAAAAGTGACTGACTGAACCTGTAAGGAGTCAATGACTCCTTACCGGTTGGTTCTAAGACCAAAATAATTTTTTTCTGGGAACATTCCTGAACGCACGCCACTGGATCTTTCACCAAATTTTCCAGGGTTTAGACCGCCATTTTGCTTGATCGTTTTTCCCTATGGACACTGTGGAAGGGGTCATGCGAGGTCATTTTTGTCCTTGAAGGTGCGTTTCCCACGCGCCCGAGAGTGTATTGCCCTCACGAAAATCTCCCTCTCGGAATGAGAAGACAATCCCATAAACGCCTGGCGCCGGATAGACTGGGATATTGTATCGCGCGGGTGCCCGCTCAAAGGTTTTACGCGAGGGTTTATTGCACCTTAACCCCCTGTGCCACACCTTGGGGGGCGCTAGGGGTGGCCAAGGGTATATTGTCGGAGAGTGCGCCATTGAGTTTCCCGACGGATGTGGGGGAAAGCCCCGGATTTCCCGTTTTAGGGATTTTCGGGGCGCGGGAGGCGTGGGGACCACAGAGGGTGGACCAACGGGAGAGGGTCGGAGTACCTTCCGCGAAGTAAGATTCCAATTGGGGGAAATTCTTACTCCCTCGACCACCCTCGCACGTATAGGTGAACTGTGCCAATGCCCTCTCTTTTCACCGGTTTCAGAGGCAGTTTTCGGCACCGAGCAACGGAATTCCCGAATCGTCGATGTCCCACAAGCTACTTATATGGTCTCTAAGGACACAGGGTGCACAACACAAAAAGATGGTGCCTTCTCTGAATGAAGGAGCCGAGGGAGGGTGTGGCAAAGCGAGTAACCATTGGGACTCAGACTTTTGAGTCCGTGCGGAAGAGATTATTATCTCTGCCTTTCTAAGGATCTTCTCCCATGGCCATTGAACCGAGGAGGTCATAGTAATGCTTCATTGCTCTCCTACTTCCTTTTACCCCCTAACCCCCTCATGAATACCAGTTTCTCCCATCCCGATCGAGGAAGTCTCATTGTTTCCTCTATGTGCAAGACTGTTTGAAGTTTACCGTCCTGTTCTCTAGGGTTTTTCCCAGACATGTTTGTTCTTGCCTCCCGTTCGGTGATGCTACTTCTTGAGAGAATAGGTTCCACACAGGTTTCAATTGTAAAAAAAATACCACTTGTTATGCCATTTGCTATGCCCATAGTATATATTTAAATATAGACAACACGTAACCATTTCCGTGTACATGATGCACCTTTAGCTCAATATGTTCACAATCACAATGGTTTAAAACCCCAAGGTTAACTATTCTTCGAGCTATCTCCTCGCTTATCCTGTTCGTAACATGACGTTAATTTGGCGGAATCTTTATGTGAGAAACATTTAGCAGTGGTTTGGGGGAGGTTGCCAAAAAAGAAAGTTAATTTAGGAGTAGGTGTTAATGAGGAAGGGACCAGCATATTTCCAACAAGTTTATTTTGAATCAATGGAAAGGTGCCGAATGAAAAATAAGATACTACCTCGTGGTAGTATTTTATTTTCCATTATGGTAGATTACTACCATAATTACTTGCAAACTTTCTTTAGGGATGACCTTACATAACTTTGACGAGCGCTCACAAATGAATGCAAAATAGATACATCTTCATACATGAAGAACCGTGCAATCTACTTCTTAGCCTTATCATTATGATAAATACCACATTTTCCTTTTGGTATCAATGAAGTAGTCACTTAGATCAATACTTTTCAAGACTTTTTTAAACATTGCTCATTGTTGTCTATGTTTTGTTTGCTATTTATTGGATGTTTTCGTTGCTAATTATGTGTCCTTTGTAATTGGCCTTGTGCTGTTTTTGGACTTTATTAAATAAATAAATAAATTAGAATCCATTCTCCTTGGAGTATGGACTGTGCGCCTTCAATAGTCATTAAAAAATGACACATGAATCGCGTCAGAAATGTGTGTAGATAACAAGCATTCTCAATTAAATATTTTTATGTATCACTGACTGGAAAAATGTTAATAAAATTTTATAAAATCTGCGGCTCGGAGAAAGTTTTCAGTTCACGGCTAGAAACACGCGAATCAAAGACTCTAGCATATTAACGTATTTATAACAGATAATTTTAGTTAAAAAACAGCTTGTGTATCATTAGTGTTATTACATTTTGATCTTCTTGCAACAAATTCAATTTCACTATTAAATTTAAATATGATCTCTATTAAGACTGAAGATAAAAATCGCTCAATCTACCTTACAAAACCTGTGTATATTTATAGAACCAGGATACTAATCATCCTAATATTCAAGCAAATTCAAATCGTATAAAGGCTTAGCCAACCGTGTACGCTCGAAGCGGATGCCCTTCCGCAAATTCTGGAGTGGTGGCAACATCCCTTTTTTTCTCAGCAGCAGGATAATGACCCAAAGTATGCACACGCATCGCCTCGTGACCTTCGCATGCACGAGAGAGAGCGGGGCTCGGCGAGGCAAGCGGCTGGGGGCAGCCACCGCGTGATCCTTCCACCCTTTATCATCCTGCTTTTCAGAGAGGAACAACAATAACAACATAGCGAGAGAGGTAGAAGGAGGGAGGAAATGAGTGGCATTGTCCGTCGGCGACGGTGGAAACGAAGGAGAACACATTTCAACAGCTTAAACGGTAGGGATCCACTCGGATCAGCGCGTCTATGAGTGAATCCATAGAAATCGGCGAGCCCTTTCTCGAAACATTTTATGACCCACCCCGTCTGCCTCCCCAGCAAAACTTTTGGGTCTCTTTTCCTGCCCAGGAGAGTATGGACACCCACCTAGGCAGGGGGTCCCCGCGGAGGGGTTGGCAGGTGGGCAGAATAGGCGCCTGTCGCATCCCACCCTCACTGAGCCTAAGGGCCAACTAGGGTCAGGCGGATGATATTGAGGCGCGAAACTGAGGAGCGTTCTTCTCTCGGATGGCAAGCACTTACTTGCAAAACATGTCGGGGAACATGTGAAAGGGATATGAATTCATCTACATCTACGAAATACCGTGCATACCACCACTACCACTACCTAGGAGGGTGTGTGGCACGGGGTGATTCCACACCAGGTATGCAGCACTCGTCCCATATCAAATCAGAAACACGCACCTTCCCCCGGATGCCAGGAACAGGCCAAAAGCAGTAGGAACAAGAGTGCGCAGTCTGATTAGGAACTAGGAGAGTTATACGTAGAAGAACATGGAACCATGCAGTACACTACTCAAGATATAACTACTGGTTACTATTATTAATGCGACAAATCAATAGCGCTACAAGGAATTTAAACATTCAAGAGTATATCATGCCGGAGATTGCATGCAAGATTAGTATCTAAAATTCATGTTAAGATATTTAGCACTACTAAAAAAACCTATTTAACCTAATCAGAATCCTAGAACTGATCTATCGCAACTATTAATTTCCCTTTTTGTACGTGGAAAAAATGACATTTAGAATCTATCGGTTCTGCAGTCTATTTCCTTAATCTTATTCCAGTGATCGTTCCTACCATAATAGTTTGGCTCTAGCAAAATATTTTCAACGTCCGGCAAAAAATAGTCCACATCAAACTTTCGTGAAAGATTCAACCTATATTTATTCCTTCGATTGGGCAGAGTTTCCCACCCTAATTCCTTCAGCAATTTTGTAACAATACTATGTTTATCATACCAACTTTTTACAATCTAGCTGCCCTCCGCCGTATTCCATCTATACCTGAAGCTAGTCCTACTTCGTAAGGGTCCCATATACTAGCGGTGTACTCCAAGTGGGATCTAACGAGAGAAAAATAACATCGCTCCTTTACCTTCTCGTCACACTTTCCTAGTATTCTTTTAATAAATCCTAATTTACGACTTGCCTGTCCACAAATTTCTCCTATATGCATCCCCCACGGCAAGTCCTGAGTAAGGATCACACCTAAGTACTAAGCTGACTCTACATCTATAAGTTCGGCTTGATTAATTTAGTACCTATCCCTGGGAAAGTTATTCTTTCTCCAAAAATTCATGAACACGCACTTAATAAAATTTAATTCTAATTTCCAGGGGACGCACCATTCATTTATAGCATTTAGGTCTTTCTTCAGCGCAAATCTATCAGACTCTGTGTTTAAATCCCTGTACACTACTGCGTCGTCCAAGAAAAGGTACTGCGTGATGATGTCCCTGCAAAGGCTCGCAGGGTAAAATGTAGATGCAGATAAACTGCCAACCTTTTGAGGACCCGACACTGGTATAGTATCGTGGCACGATTGTGTCTTATGGGTTTTTCCGTGAAGGCTACGAGTTCAAGGGTCGCTCTCCCATAAGGTTGGGGGTATTTCGAGGTGCGTCCAGGACGTCAGAAAGAGACGGTGGTACTCGACCACCAAACAAAGGGTTTCCGCCGTCTAATTGGGTGCGCAAACATAATGCCGCAGGCTCAACGCTCGGGCGACTCGAAGGAATTCCCATTCCGACATGCGGCTGAGGAAACCCTTTAGCGATCGCGCTGTCTGTTCTAATAAGACGCGGGCGAGGGGTGATTCCATTATTGTAGGCGGATTCTTCAATGGGTGCAGTGTCTAGAAGTAGAAAGAATCCTCTTCTTGCCTTCACGGATCAGTGACCGCGTAGAAGTGTGCCCATTTCAATGGTGAAACGATGTGAACGGGCTTGGTAAAGGTCTCATTATGAACATTCACTCAGAATCTACAATAACAAAAGCTACTGTAATGCTTTAGTGAATAAATCCGATATCTCACGGTTAAAAGTTTGCCGAAAAAATTTAACTGATCGGGCTTTAGTTTTGTATATCTAGTAGAATTAAAAAAATTAAATTTTATTCGAAGACCCTGATAGATAGATTGATATATTAAAATAAGAGCACATTAAAAAAAAAAAATATCCTCATTTCATACGACACCTAAGCCCATTTGACCATATTTTGTCGAAAATGTTGAGCGTGAGATCGGGCCTTAAGCCAAAATGCATTGAGATTTGCGAAAGTGACCAATTTGGAGGCAGTACCCACTTAACACGATTACTTTTTGTGGGTACCAGCCAAAGTTTAGCTATTGCCGTGTCTGTGGTGGTAGTATGAAGTTCTTTTGCTCGAATGTTCATGCTCATGTGGTCAAGGGTTTGAGTACGCTATGATGGTATGTTCGCCACCAAGGTAATCATTGATTTGATATCGTTTCCTGTCCTTCGTTGCCTACTCCCGGTTTAAAGAATTTAAGAGACTTTGGAAACCATACTGAAAGAGGACGACTGGGGTCATACATGTTTTTAAAATCTTCACGGCTAAAGGATAGTAATACGCTTATCTCTGTAAAGTGAGGTGACCATACCATTGAAAATTCTAATTCACTGACTTGGCCTTCGTTTCCGAAGTTATGAAAAATAAATATAGAGATTTAGAAATACTGCACAAATTTCAACTTTGATCGAAAATTTTTCCCAGTGATTTTTACGTCCATTTATGATAGTCAAATACAGAACCATACGGGAAGTAAATATTCAGCTAATGTCTAGAAATGTTTGCCAGGAATTCAATGTTTAGCAGAAATTTGAAATAAATACCATGTTGAATGTTTACGCATATAGAATGATAATGACCCTTAACGATATCAAAATTATTAAAGATTACTCTTTATTTCTTACCTCTAACTTAGTTAGTTAGCTCTAATTAGTCTTTACAGGAAATTGATGATACATTTTTTTCTCAGTGAGGGGGAAAAATCAAGAAAAGATATCAAGAAAATAATGAATGAATATCTATAAAAACGGTTTAAGAAATTAACACTAGACTACTAGTACAAACTGATAAACTACTAAACCATACTATAATCCTCAAGATTAAGTATTATATCGGTAAAAGGTAGGTTTTATTGAAATTCCGAGAAACTCCGAGTTTTCTGAGCTTCCTGTGTTCTATCAACTTAGGAAATAAAATTACTAAATTTTTCAGAATTTAAGGGTAAAAACATTATGAATTTCTAAAAATTACTAAACTGAAAGTAGTTACTGAAAAAAGGCTTAGGGGTAACGATAGAAACTATTTGATGCTTGCGAAAACTGCCAAGCTGCCTTTCACAATAACTACCAGAATTTTTAAGAGCAACCATTATATGTCCGAAATAACTTCTCGTTTTCAATGGTATTTTTTCCAAAAAAATTGACAAAATTTTTATATTAAGCTAAAAAAGTACGAATTTAACACCCAGATAACCTATACTATCTACAGTACCCCTAAAAGTTATAACTTAAGATTCTCAAAACTATGAAAATTATTCACTATCTAATTCTCAAAATGCAGCCATAAGTAGCCAAAGGCGCCAATAGTATCATAAATATCATCCTGTGTATCACGGATATCATATTGATGATGTTTGTTTACTTCAGATCCTTTCCATAATTCCTTTGTTTTCCATTTGTTTCCAGCTCTTAAGATGGCGTCTCTTGCGGATGGTGAGCTAACATAAGCTCCCTTCGCGTAAGGCAGCCAAATATTTAGGTACCTAAACGCATGCACCCTAATGCCTAACGAGCAGCGACACAGCTTATGATTCAACCCGACTCATCGAGACCCTCCCTCCGCAATCTCAGTCCTTCGCAGTTTAACCATGTCAAATATCATCTCTCCAAGCATTCTATTTTTCACGAAAAATATTACAAATATATCCTCCTTTTAATGAAGTTGTACTGAGAAAATCGAGTAATCTAGATTTACATTCGAGTAAACTAGATATTGTAGCCTTGAGAGTGGATTTTGCAATTAAGAACAAAATCCAACTTAACCTTCACAATGAACAATTGCTACAATTCTAATTATCCCATTGCTGCGTTCTAATGCACCTAAATTTTACTTGGCAATATGGCATACGAAAGAAACAAAAACGATTATTGTATCTTTTAGAAGTTACGGTGGAAGAAGAGAAAGCAATAGGCGATATATCCGATACAAATTACATAGATAACCTGCCAGAAAGTGAAGACTGCAAGAGCATCATATATTAGAATAAAGTATGGTACATTTTTAAGAACCAGGTGGTGTTCAATTTCGTTTGTAAAATTTGTTTGTAAATTAATATAGCTAAAATTTGAGTTGCACTCATTAAGTAAAAAATAAATTATCCCGGGTGTCCGGCACCCACTAACCTGATTTTCGTATGTGAAATAGACGACCGTTTTGAGGGGTTCAAATCCGAACATAGCGATTAACACTGCAATCCTTGATGGGACTCTGAATACCAAATTACAGTAAGGCAAAAATTATAAAGGATTAAAAATGTCAGCTGAATCGCATTCAACTCATGAATAGCTTTTTTTTCATTTTCCATTCTTGTCTAATTCATTATTTCGAGTGGATAGGATATATATAATTTTCTTTCCATATATAATTCTTCTGTACGTGTGTATGTCACTGAACTCCTCCTAAACGGCTGGACCGATTCTGATGAAATTTTTTGTGTGTTTGAGTGGGTCCCTGGATGGTTTAGATTCACAATTGAACCCGGTAGGTGGCACTGCGATCGGGTTCTAGGAAATGTATTTTACGACATTATTAAAAAAATGTTTAAAAAGATATTTCGTATATCAGAACATATAACCCAAAAATTCCACCCCCACCAACCAACTCCCAGTATTTTTTAAAATGAAAATAACATAAGTTCATGAATAACTGACCGTTAAAACCTTCTGAGAAGTACATGAGTAATTGACCACCTGAGAATAATTTATAGTTATGTTTATGTACCATAGGTGGCGCTGATGTCGAATTCTGTGGTATTTGACGCACGCATCAATACATGCGCAAGTCGTCGCACTTGCGTCGTAGCTTGGCGTTGTTTTGACGAAACGAAAAAAAAATATTGAAATGTCAAACTCAATGTCTAATGTCACTTAATATATAGTTTATCGAAAACTCGAGTATCGAAAAAACGTTTGCTGAACCCTCTAATAGCAGGCAAGTCAACGTTTGGGCAGGACAACGTATATCGAGTCCGCTAGTTGTCTTATAAAATACTCTACATAAGGATGAATGGAGAGACGAATTAACAATGCGGCAACATTATTAGTACGCGAAAGTTTATTGATTGAGACACATTATTTTTCCTGAGTGATCACGAAGTAATTCCCTTCTTTCTAATTACTAATGACATCAAAATATGCATATTATTAAAGTTTAGGTTAATTCATTCTCAAAACTTTTATTTTACAGCAGCCTCAGAGTTTATAAGAGAACACGATTGATTTTTTTTAAATGGCCTATCTCGTCTTCTTCTGTAGAGATATGATAACTGAATCCCCAGATGATGGAAAATAGTCGTCAGTTGATAAAATATTTATTGTTGAAGTGGTTGCCTATTACATATCGAACTATTTTGTCTTTTGACATGTGTCTAAAAAAAAGAAAATACCAGAGATCGCTATTTCATTCAAACTCCCAATGAGCATATCCGCGTTTTAAAATTTTGCGATACAGATATGATCTCACTCACTCAAGCACCCTTTGAAACGTCTTCCATCAAGCCTCCACCCATGCACATGCCGCCTGAAATACTGATAAAATACACACACACTCATGCATACACTATGGCTACGACAATAAGGTACCTCATCAATAATATCGGTTGATCTGGCGCTCGTTTCTCCGAACGTCGACCCCTGAGGCCATCGGCAGCCACGCACAACGGCAAAGTCCCTAAAAGGTCTGTATTGAGACCTCGGTGGCATCGTGACCACAAAAGACACCATCCATCATCAACCATAAACACCAACTCATCGCTGCCATTCAAGTTCCGTGGCTCTTTTTAGAAGGGGCACCATCGGACGTCATTCCTAAAGAAGGCAGCCGAAACGATACCACGGCATTCGAAGGGTTGGGAGAGATGAAATGAAACGATTATCGATAGGTATCGAGCGAAAACAAAGAAACGAAGCAACTATGATATGGTGGGAGCGGGTGAAGTGTAGATCAAGATATCGACACTGACGACTCTTTAACCCTCCGTCGAACGGAGGGCATCATGAGGGGCATGCGGAAGATTAGCTCGAAGGTTGAAGGGAGTGGATGGAGGATGTTGATGGGTGGCAAGAGTTAAAGATTTGAAGGCGACAGGGGAGAGGTGGGGGGAAGGATAAAGTTAGAAAAGCTGCACGGCTTCGATGGCAAACGAGACACGCTGAATCTACTTCAGATCTTAACGCTATTCATTCCGCAGTCATTACCATCAGTGGTATCGGTTATCAATCCCTCGATTGGTTTGTGGCTGCCTTAGAGGCCACGCTATTCTTTGCAGACCTCTTTTCTTGGCCATTTCCCATCTCCTACATCCATCACATCTCTTAATGTTTCGGATTTTTCTGCAGTGCGACCACTCCGTGTTCCTTTTCGAGGCTTTCGTAATCTCATCATGTTTGGAAGATGCTCTATATATTTCTCTTCCTCCAATTCTGTATCGTTTTCTGCCATTTTTTTCACTGAAACACGACTGATTACTTTCGGGGTTCCTACTATTTTCTCCATTGGGTGGATAATTACAACCAAGAAACGCCCTAAGGAATGTGCATGTTTACAAAAAAGATCACTCATTGGCATTGTCGTGGTTCTGTCATTTGCTAATAATGATCTTTGAATGAGTATAGTTATTGAGGGGATCAACTATTTAAGCTAGGTATAGCGTGGAAATGGTAGCCTCCTCGAATTTGTTAAAGTCCCAGATCCTTGTTTTCTGACAAGATTTCTTTCTGCAGCTCGGCCTATGTCGTACTGTAACTATTCTTATCACTACCATTTAGCCTTATCCCTATCTTTCCCACACCCATTTTATAACCATCCTCCCTTTGATCACGCTCCTCGGCATCCTTTCGCCCCTTATTACCTGTTCCAATCGCTTTGTCTCCCCCTAGTCATCTCTAGAAGTTTCTTCTCCTCACCAATTATTAGGATCATTCTCTCGTTTGTCCTCATTTCTGTCCATCACACTTTTTACAATTCCGTCCATACCGCCATAATAAACGCCTTAGAGCTATTCTCATCCTCCTTCCACAGAGTACACCTTCCGGTAATGTATATACAAATCTAAAATTCATATTTGACTCTTTTCTAGCCCTCTTTACAGTCTCATGAAATGCTTGTCGATTACCTCAAATACAGCACGAGATTCACGCTAAGTATTTGGAAACGTTTGTTGATTAGAAAATTTCCACTCATTTCATATTTCTACGGTTTCAAATGTTTCCAGTATTACAGGTTACTGTGTAGAACACTGTAGTATCTAGTGTTCAGTGCAATACAGGGAAATGTGATTCAAATAGTATGAATACTATAATCCAATATTCCCTGTAGTCATTATTGACTATGTCATCATCACAGGATGTATTCCAATACTATTATCATTACCAGTCCCGATTGTCGTGGGGTAAAGTCCTCGCCTTCTTCTCCAGGGTTCTAGTCCCACCTGGGTGAATGTTACAACACTCATATATGGGTGTTTGGGTGCTTCCATTGCCAAATGTTACAATGTCTTATGTAAAACTCTCTATACAGTTGTTTCCGGGGTAAACAAAAGTATAAAAGTAAAATTTATGAATACACTTCGATAATATGAATTGACCTTTGACATTATAGTAAAATAAAAAAATTCACTCACGCAGCATTTTAAAGGAGCATACGAGGCATTTACGTTACCTGACAATAGATGCTCTCACCGTTTATCTCCGCCACTGAGGTCCTTGATTCTCCTGTCTTCCTTCCTGATCATCAAATGTGCACAGGATCAGATATGTGTATCTCTCAGATATGTGTATCTGATCAGATATGTGTATGCACTCCCTGCAATAAACAAACCCATATGAGCAGGACTTTGGAAGGAATAAGGTTATATCATCCTTAAAAGCCATTTTATGCCACCTGATATAGAATATTATCCCATGGTTTTCGAATGAAAAATAAATTATCATATCCGACAATATCTAGTTAAAACCTATAAGTGATTATCGGAGAGTTTACATAGATTCTCGACATCCTAAAACGATTCAGAATTTAACCACGTCTTCAAATCACCATCCTCAAAAAATATCTTTCGAAAAAACGCGATCTTTAGCAACAATAAGTCGTCACGGAAGTGTTATTCCAACCCCTGTTATACCAACTGCCTGACATAAACCAATCATCCAAAGTAAAAAAATCGACTGATTTTTGCGCCACGCATATGCGAGAAATAGATAAAATTGAGTTGGGAATGTCATTGATTCTGCATGTTATTGACAAATAGCCTATTAGTATAACAAGTACATACTTCGAAGTAGCCATGTGTTAACGAGCGTAGCCACGATTAAACCTATTGGGTCTAATCATTGGGTTATTTGCATGGCCATCGAAAATTGAGGTCATATACGCCAAAAAGGGTCACAAATGGGTCACAAAGTAGGTATATGAGGGTAATGATTGTTCAGAGGTTGAAGAGAAAGTAGAGTAAAACCCAGCGCTAATAGTACCTTCGCATAGCTAAAGGCGGCCAGGGGTCCATAGTATAAAGATTCATCTGATCAAGAGTGCCCCATACTTGGGGTGCCCTAAACACAGCAAAGATGTTGGAGTCAGAAGATCTATTTAAACTGGTTGTCACTTCCAAAATTTAAACCCGGGCACTTGGGGTGGGTGGCCGGTATTCTGGACACCAACCCTAAAAAAAAATTAGCTTGTAACCCTAGTTTTATACTCCCTATTCCTTGTGCCTGCACTCATGAGTGCCCAAAATGTTGTCTAATGCATATAAATATTTTCGAAATGTATGTTTTTTTTTAATTTTTCTATTTGAGAAGCTTATTTTACTTGGAAGTAAAAAAAGAGTAAAAATACCGATTATCTTGGAAGAGTAAAAACACCGATATGATTAGAGGTTAAGGGTACTAGTCGTGCTAAATTTTGTCAAAGTAAGGATGCGGCGTCAGTATCAGTTTTGCACCAACTTCACGGCTGGTACGGGCAAACCTTGCCAACCCAACGTGCCAGTCGTAGTAAAGCTCGATGGCGCCTGACACGTTCATGAGCAAGATGGAAGTTTGTGAGGATAAATTTGAACACATTATTTATTAATGTACCATTACCCATATTTGATAAAAATTACAGTGATTCCACGTTGGTAAAAACTTTTCTTTAGCAATCTATTTCTGTTTTCCTCGTTTACTCCAGAGTTGCTAAGATGAAAGCTGCCGTCTCAGATTCCTTTCATTTTTTCATTATTCCTCTCATCTCCTACCAAACTGAGGAAACAGTCTATACAAAATGTAACAGTACTCTTTTGATAGTTCGACATTTCCTTCGTTCGACACTTTCAGTAGTTTTTAGGCCTGGTAGAGAGTGAGCTGTAACTCTCTTAAGTTCGACTGTTTTGAAGCTTCCTCTCCCAGTATTTCGACATCTGCAGGGATTCAAATGCCCTAAAGTGAGGTATTGGTTTACGTCACGACACTCCTAGGGAAGAATGAGGGAAGGAGAAAAGGGGGGGGGGAAGTGGGGGTGGGCAAGTGTAGGAACAGCACCAGAGAACGAGGAAATCACTAGAGGTAAGAAAATCTTTTCTCTTGTAGGACACAATTTCAAAAGTTAGACTATTCCTAACCTACTCTATTTTATGAAGGTTAAGGAAAAATGTAACTGCCAAAATTTGAGACGAAAAAAAGGAACGTAAGAAATGAAATCACTTCGCTAATCAAGTTATTCATTAATGTATTATTAGTAAGTAAATTGACAAATATTTATTGATATTTTATGAACTAGATATGGACAATTGTTATGATCAGCATAACCGAGTTTTTCCACATAGATTTATGATATAGATATATTTTCCACATAGATATCAATCTATGTGGAAAAAATAAGTTATACTTATCATTTACAGTAGTAAGGAAATTCCACGAAGTCACGCCTGAGACTACGGAATAGATATGGACTATCCTCGATACCTTCAAAACGATAAAAGAGGTCTAATAGAGAAATAGTTTAACTTTAAACTGTCTGAATATTTCAGAGTAATTAAGTTCATGTTCCGCTAAAATGCCAGGAACTTTGACGCTTGGACCAGGATGCAAGACTGGGATTTTTTAAAGGAATGTAGCGTATTTGAAGTTTAGAGGACATTTTTCCGCGTAATGCACTGGGAATTGCATTTTTTGGAATTAAAGTCAAGTATCACAGTAAACACAGGTATAGTATCATTAAGAAATCTTGTATAAAGCATCCTGAAAGTGGCAGCAATCCGCGGAATTTGGAATTGGTGACCAAATTACACACTCACGGACAAGCGCTCGCTGCTCATTCCAATTCACAAGTATGGCCCCGATTTACACCAGCACCAGTATTTATATCATATACCCGAAGATTGCATATCTGGATTGAAACTTGGCCAAAAAAAATGATGATTTCGGGAGGTATGGGTGGTAGAGGAAAGTGAGTCTATCATGGTGATGGAGGGAGCCAAGACTAGGAGAGAGGTTAGGAGGAAGGGTACGACAGGGGAGAGGAGCGAGGGCACGAGTTGTGAGAGAGTGTTGAGAGGTTGGGATATGACGGAGAAGTGTAAAGGCATATAGGAAGACAGATAAAACGGCACGGATTGAGTGGCCTCCGCGTTAGCCGAGATGAGGGAGGAGACGACAAAGGGAAGGCTGCGGTGGGAGTTTAAGAAATGGTATAGGCGGAGGGGAAAGAAGGCGCGTTGAAGGAGGGGGAGGAGAGGTAGTAGGTTCTGGGGACGTGGAGGAGGAGATGGGAGGCTGGGCTCCGCATTCGCTGGAATCCCTTGTCCATCGGGCGAGGGGCGATGGCGTGAGACGAGGATGACGTAGGCTGATTCCATTGCAGTCCATTAGGCGTGGAGTCGAGGAGAGAGAGGCATGGGAGGCTAAGATAAAAAAATATCATGTATGAAGATTGCCGGAATGACAGCGGCGGGCGTGGCTATGGCATTAAGGATGGAATGCAATAAGATTTCATGGGAAAAAAGTATCGGTGGAATACGGGAGTATGGGGTGGGCCGAAGGGAAGTAGTTTCAGTGAGCTGTAGGTGGGTTTGTATCATCAGAAATTCAGTGTGGGTGTGTAGGCGGGCATTATTCTCCGTTCCTACTACACCGCACGTACAAATGTAGCCAATAAAAATGTTTCTTATAGAGTAAGCGTCGTGGCTCATATTTACGTCAAAAGGATTTGCATCGGACAAGAACAATAAAAGGAGTATGTTTCCAATAAAATTAGGAATTCGGCATCTCTTTATCATTTTTCAATGTTGCCGGAAATGCTTTTATAAGCAAATGACCCAACTCCCCCTCTCCCATTTATTTAGAGATGAATTCTTTCAATTCATTTTCGTGTGTTGATCACTTCACAGCACAACAGTGCACGTTCTCTCCATTCTTTAAAAGATCGTCAGCGCTCTTCAAAATGAATCGGGAGCGGAGTTAATGTGCACTGAAATGCGTTTGGAATGAAAAAAATGTCGATTCGTATCCGCGCTAACGGTTTTTTGTTGATTTATAACCTTAGCGTGAAACACGAGAAATTTAAAGTTTAAAAATTACTTTTAGATAAAAAGATAATTTGAAAATGTTGCTAGAAAATCATTTTGTTAAAAACTATCGGCCCTTGTATTGTGAACCATCAGAGTGCAACCGGGCGGTAGGAACCGAACGTTTTGCTTTCGCACATTATTTCATTCATGGGCATACGTGAACACTGTGTTCCAATCTGTGCTTAAAATTTCCCTATGTGACAGTCTTCTCTTGTGTGACTTCTTTGATTGCCATGCCACATCTTTCGGTTCCTATTCCCCATACCTAAAATTATGTAAATTACACCTCAATAATACATGGAAGAGAAACGAAAAGCTGCTTTGTTACCTTTCTGTTCGCAATTGAATTATAAATTCTTGAACGACAATTTAAAATAGCTCTATTGCCATTATTCATAAACCTTGAGACTTAATTTTAGGGCATTCCACGAGGTAATTGGGCTTCTCCATGCGAAAGCCACAATTCGTATCGTATCCACTGACAAGTTGATACTTTTCCTTCTCCTGACAGAATTTTAGCTAGCTGTGGCTGCACAAGCAATGCATTGCATGGATATCACTTGCGCCCTTTGCTACACACATGCCCAGAATTTCCTTCAGCGACGAAAGCGCTCACCATAGCAAGTTTAAGTGTTTCTAAATTGCTACTATGATGCATTGGTTCCTCATTCAAATAGCTTTTACGCCTACATTGGTTATTCGAGACGGAATTAGAGATGTAGTTGTAGGTATGGTTGGCATGAATGATGGATTTTTTTGTAGAGGGAGGACACAGGATATGACTGGGTGGGTGTGACGAAAGAGAAGTAGGGATATATATAGGGTGTGTGCTCTTGTGAAATGCTCCCGCTTTGAATCCACGAAAGAGCTCCATCCCCTTTGTGGTTGCAATTAATAATTTTTTTGGAAATGGGGCTCGACAAAGAATCGGTGTGGAATTTTAATTGAGATTGTTAAATAATAGGTTTTCCTCTTTATATCGGACGGGACACGGTGGGATTATGCCTACGAGCGCCATTAAGCACTCGACCGTATCCCGCACGGGGTTCCACGAAACCCTTTTGACGAGTGAAATGGTCGCGCCGAGGAATGCGTTCTGGACACACAAAAGAAAATAGAAGCCGAATTACTTCTAAGTGCTTAATGGACGCGGATGGAACGAATGAAAAAAATTCATCTCCTTCAGGCTGAGAGACTTCGTGAACGCGTCGGGTTTGGAAGGACTGATCCGCCAATTATCGCCCGCCTACGCGCGATTTCAACATGAAAGCCTCAATCCCTTCATGAGGCCCCTTCCCCTCCAGCTTTAACCGAGGAAATGGACATGGGCTCCAACGAGGGGTAATTAATTGATGAAGAAGTCACTGCTTTCCACCAGTTCCTTTTAGAATCAAAACCTTTTGCGCCACCATTTTTTTCAAATCATTCAATTAGAAAATTAAAGGCTGCTCTGTCCTTCATTAAGTAGCCGCATTAAGTATCCTGGTATATTTAAGGAATACAATGAGCAAGCAGTAGTGCCACTAATGTCGGGCATCGGGGCCCAACGAGTCCACACTAGCCCACGTCGAGGAATTACTCTGGGCTTTGTGGTATTAAATATTAAATTATATTTGAGGTTAAAATATAATATATAACTACACCTTTAGTGATGAATGCCGCCTCTGAGTACGTTGTTCTGTAGGTAAACACTTTAATTCTCTGAAACAATCTGACATTCACCATTTCTTATTTAATGGGGCTTCGATCCATTTTTGTGCCCGGGACCTCCAAATCAAAGATACCGCTAGAGAAATGAGATTCCATCACAGTATCAAGCGAGAAGGGAAGACTATTGGATACTACGGGGTTTCGCTAAATTCAATACTAACAATTAAATTCGTGGTTACAATTATTATCTCAATCCAATAACCATGACCCATGAGATTTTCCTCTCAGAATCGACCATCAGCCAGTTGATATTTCAGAATATTGGAGTCTTTTTAATGGAATTATTGGCACGCCCAATTGTGCAATTCGAGATTAAAAATTTGTCAAAAATCAATTGTTTGACTCAATTATTGTTCCTTAATATTTGGAGGCTATTATAATTATGGCACACTCAGTCTGCCATTTTCTTTGCCCTGGAGCTCTAATATACATTTATTCCTAAAAATTCAAACGAACTCACCCTTCTGACGGGATCTTGTCATAACTCTTTGATAACATGTTAGCTCACTTCTAAGTGCAATCCTTTTCACACCGTTCATTAGCTTTTCTCGCCTTGCTATCATCTTCTATGTGCACATAACCTCCTAGCTAATATCATTTGTGTCAAAGAAGCATTCTTCAACCTCTGAACTTGCAGAATGGCAGAGGTACGATCGTGTAGTACATACATTGCGATTAGCTGTTTGTAATCAAATAGTGCTGGGAGGGAACTTGGAATACTCCAGTATTGATTGTGAGATTTGTTCCAAACTAATACTTGCGAATTTACGGACATACAAACCATAATGTCATATAAGTTGGTCGATAGGATTTTGGAAAGGCTCAATCATATTTTGCACTCGAGTGAAGGCAGAATATGACACTGTGAGTCGTAACCAGGGTAGTGTTGTAATAAGTTAACAGTAGAATCTAAGTGTTTAAGTTTTTCATTCAGATGAACTCGAGTCTTTTATATCTCTTAGTCTCTCTTGAGTTCCTTATTTATTCCGCCTCCCCTCGCGTCTTCTAAAATTCCTCATTTCATCTTTCTTCTTCCACTTTTACCGGTCATCACCCTCTCTGATATCCTTTTTAGCATGCCATTCCACTTCTCTACTCCCTCCGTCGAATATTTCTGACCCTCGAATTTGCGCCATCAATGTCCAATAACAATCCACCCAACGACCTCCTATTACTTCCTCGCTAGTCCAAGTCATCTACCTTAGACTAATCATTTCACTTTATCATAGTAACCCAAAAGCATCAGCACCTGCTCATCCTTTTCTAGAAAAGACCAACTCCCGCTTATACACTAATTCCTTAGTAAGCCAATTCTGGCGTAGTCGTGCTCTATTCAGCAGTAAAACAATGCAAATGGAGTTTATTGCATCTAAATTTTAGTAGCGATATGTGTTCCACTGTCTTAGCGTATGATTCTTGAACATCCCCCAGTATTATTCAAAGTCTCCATTGAAGATCACGTTTTCTCGCGGGTGGTCCACCCACAGCGATAAATTTCAATGAATACAGAGGTTCTAGATAAAAATGCCTAAGATGCTGGTGGAAGTGTTTTTTCAAGCAAATGCGGTGTGTAGTACTTTTCGATCGAAAATAACATGGGATTAACTTTTTAAATTATTTTCACCTTTGCGTGTGAAGGGTAAAATTAATCAAGAGGTGATGATGGACAACATACCATAGCGCATCACTGTGGCGCAAGTGGAATATGTTCACGAACAACACGTTTTGAGTGCAAAATGTAACGGCTGTTACGCCAGGTTACATGAGACATTCTTTCAGCTAATCTTGGTTGAGATTTCAGAACTAATCCCTGGACTAACATGCATGACACTAGATGTAAAGTACTTCCTGTTCTTAAATATGGCCGAGATGAGCGATTGCCTAAGCTGACCCTCACATGACATTCGTAACTGCGATGAAGAGCGTGAAATAAGATGTCATACTAATCCAATTATTTGGTACTCCAATGTTTGACTATTGTGGAATGCTGGTTAAATTTAAAACATAACTCCAAAGATAAACGATGAAACTCTTGAGTAAACCCTTCTAAAGGAAGTTCTTGTCAGTGCCACCAAGAGGAATAAAATACAAAGATGCAAATAAGACCAGCTCAGACGTTCACGCTCAATCCACAGTACACTCCCAGATGTCCGAGCGGCACGATGGTAGTCTGAAAGAAATATGAACTGTCACAGGGCTGAATTACGTCATGGTAAGATTTAGTTTTGGGTTTATCTTCCTAATTTCCAGCTTGGCCCATAACTTCTGTAGAGTTCTGTTGGCCTCTGTAATACATTTAACATATCGAAGGTCTTTTCCTCAGCCTTATAATAGAAACTTGACATGCCGTCGAATCAACTCATAATCTAATGTGGTGCTTGAGAAATTCAGCCAAGAATACCATAAAGATCCTTCATGGCAGAATAACTGTAGTTTAAAGTACCTCAATGGTAAGTCAATATGTGCCATCGTCAGTCAATATATTTGTAACTCGGAGATTTAAGCTCAACGCTGTATCAGAGTAAAAATCAATGATCGCAAAAATGTCCAAAAGTATTAGATCATTTTTGGTCCTTATGACTTTCAGTCGAAGCAAATCGATGAGTAAATGAAGAGCCAAAGAAATTTGCCATTTTGGAAAGAAACGAAACCCAAGATCCAGATTAACATGGAATCTCACTAGAATTCAACCCCGCCACCAATAAAGCGGACAAATCATCATTTATTCTTCAAGGATACATATTTGATGCACGTATTTAATGGTAAAGCTGCTTGAAAAGTAAAAGCTGAAATGGAAATTTGCTCTTTTACGTCCCCGTTCTCTCGTCACTTAAATGCTATCTCAATGGATTGGTACGTTACCTATTACATACTTTTGCGTTCTTTTTAATATTCATTCAGTCTTCCGTCGGAAAACAATTCAAAGAAGCAGATTAACAGTGTATAATGGAGCCATTTCTTAAAACACTCATGGTCACATTCACTCCGCACACGGTCGAGAGTCTCCTTATTCCTCATTCATCTCTGTTTATACCTTCCAACCCAGCATGCCATTACTGATAATAGTAAACGGTTTCAAGGAAATTTAATTAATAAGTATACAAATGCCTTCAGCAGCAAAGTTTTCTTTCTAATTCTTTTGATTTCCGGCATCTCCCATAATTTTCCTCGGTATTTCTCTATAAATTTCTCCATTGAGTTAGTCACACTTCATAATGTCAAAGCTTCGTCAGAAAACTGAACACGGTAGTTAGTCGTTAATGGAGGTATCGGCAATGCAGGTCATTTAAATAATCCAACCTTGGGAAAGCACACATAGATCCCGCAGACTTTAATGATAATTCAATAAGCGTGGGATAGAATTGAATGAATTACATTATTCCTGCGACGTTTTATTTCAAAGAAAGAGTGGTACCATATTACGATAATATTTCACTCCTTGAGCGTAAGCTGTGAAATTTACACCATATGCTAAGATTTCACATTAAGCAATCTTCAAAACTCATATAAAACCCTAATAATAGAAGCGCTTGAATTGTTTGACCCAAGTCCGAACTATGATAAAGTTATTGCTAATAAAATGATGGCTATCAGAATTTCTTACATAAATGACACCCTGATATTCCGGAATATATTTTTCGCTTGAGCTAGATAGCTAGAAGCTTGAGCTAGAAACTTCCACGTTGAGTACTGACTCTACCTCCCGAAAGATTCACAAGAAAACTATTCCCAGGAACTACAACTTAGTAAAAAGTATTATGCGCTATGGTGAACCCTTGGGCAGAATTGGCGAGAGAATGATAGTTTCTCACATGCCTGATGCGTTAAAGGTGAGGATAATTACGAATGGTAGTCCGCGCATCGTCTGTACTTCAATGAGGCAACCGAAAAAAAAGTCCTACCCCTGTGGGGCGGCATCTCACGTGACAATGTTACGTATTTGCGCGGAAGTAGAGTTAAGTCTAGGCAAGAGTGAATTGATGTCCCAGAGTTTGGAAATGTACGCTAAATAATGGAAAAAAACTTCCATTGAACTGCTAGAATATACAATAGTGACAATAAAGTCATAAAATCTGGTCTACTGGTTTATGCGAATTTCTGAAACATATGAACAACGACAAACGGTGATATGATCTAAATTGAATTATTTCAACATTACAGCATCATCTTTGTGCCTACCTGATAAGTAGGTAAATATTTTCTTCTTTTGAGTTCAAATAAATGGCAACTTTTTCCAAATAATCTTGCCCATTTCATATTTTACTACCAACGAACTGCCACAACATGCATTAGAAAGTGTAAAGTGCGCAGGTTTCCGCGGTGTGCCAACAGTAACGACTGCATCTCTCAGGTCACGGATCGGGACAAATTCATCTTAATTTTTAGCATTATTAGAAAAATTATTGAACTTTGAAAGTCAAATTACATTTGATTGCTTTAAATGGTGCAGGAGTCGACTTCTTAGAATGAGGTAAGTGATTATGTTCCAAAAAATATATTCAAATGGTCATTGGTGATTCTGGTAAATAGACAGCTTTGATTGATTGACAGATTTTGGTAAATTGGCACCTTTATAAAAGTCAATATATACTTACATATATTACATATTTACTTACATATACTATACTTACATATCCATCAGCCCATTGACATTGACTGTGCCTACCCATTCTGAGGTAGGCACAGTCAAAATGTTTCACTCATTAATACATAATTGTACACCTTACTCTGCTTCAATAATTTCCTCCACACTGACCTTTCCTTGCAAACCTCTTTTGCCTCATTTACCCCCATATACTGTTTCATACACGCCCTCCTGTTTTTAAAACTCCTCATATTCCTCCTCCTAAGAATTTCCTCAACCACATTCAACCACAACTTTCTCGGCCTACCTCCACCTCTCACACCATTCACTCTACTCTCATATATCTGTTTCGTTATTCGAATCTTATCCATTCTCTTAACATGGCCAAACCAATGAAACACACTCCTTTCATACACGTCCATTACTGGAGCACCTAACCCACATTAATTTATTATCCACTCATTCCTGACCCTATCCATACTATTTTTGCCGCAAATACTCCTCAGGTAACTCATACCCACGGCGTTTAGTATACTCTTATGTCCATCCTGACATACCCATGTTTCACTACCATATAGCAATGTGGGAAGAAGTACACTTTTGTACACGGCGATTTTCGCTTCCTTAGACAAGCACTCATTCCTTGATATGCTCCACATGCTACCTACCACTTTCCTTCCAGCATTCGCACGTCTCTTCATCTCCTCATCTATTCTTCCATCTTTCGCATACATCTTACCTAAGTACACAAAATCATCCACCTGTTCAATTACTTCACCATTCGCCCAGTTATTCTCCCCATTCTCCTTATCAAAAACTACTACTTTAGTCTTGCACGCATTTACCTTCAATTCCATTCTCTCCGTTGATTCACAAAACTTATCTAGGAGCTTCTGTAATCCCTGTTGACTGTCTGAGATCAAAACAGCATCATCCGCTTATAGAAGAACTCGCACGTTTACATTTCCAATCAAAAGACCGTCGTTTTCACTACATGCGTCGCTAACACATTTATCCATAAATACATTAACCAGCCATGGAGACATTACGCATCCTTGCTTTACACCCCGTTTTATTACAAACCAATCACTCAAACCCCGTTAACTCTTACACTTGCCTTACTATTGTCATACATCGCCATCATAACATTCAATAACTGCCCATTCACTCCATAGTCTTTCAAAACCCTCCACAACTTCTTTCTATTTACTCTGTCATATGCCTTCTCTAAATCGACAAACGCACAGTACACTTTCTTTCGGACACTCATATATTTTTCTATCACTTACTGAAGTGCAAAAAGCTGGTCAGTACATCCTCTACCAGGCATAAACCCACACTGCACACCCCATATTTTGTCGGAAGTAATATTTCTCACTTTTTCGATTAATATTTTACTGAACACTTTTTCCGGGACACTCAATAAACTAATGGCCCGATAATTTTTACATTCGGTCTTTCCTCCCTTCCCTTTGTACAACGGAACGATGATAGCATTCTTCCAATCCGCTGGAACAACAGAAACCTGTATGCATAAATTGTATAGTTCACGCAGCCTACAAATTAGTAATTTACACCCACACTTCAACACTCCACTGGATATCCCATCTATGCCTGCAGCCTTCCCATTTTTCAATATTCTCACTGCCGTTGTGACCTCCTTCTCACTAATAATCCTTTTCCATCATCACATTCTCACATACCACTTCACAAGGCTCATCCTAAACGCCTGCAATATTATTGTACAATTCTTTAAAATACTCTCTCCAGCAGTCCCTGATATTGCTCTCGTCCCACACGATCTCTCCAATTTTGTTCTTCACCGCATTAATTCCCCTACCTTCACCAATCTTAGTCCTTTTTACCCACTTCCAAAACAGCTTTTCACTACCTTCAAAATCACTCTGCATTCTGTTAGCTTCATCCGCACGCATTCTTTCTTTCCTCTCTTTCACAACGATTTTGCATTCATTCTTTTTCTTTATGTAAATCTCACATGCCTTGGTACGCTCTTCTTCAGATTTGGCAGCAATCATATCCTTGTACGCCTCTTTCTTTTCTCTGACTGAAATTTTCACTTCTTCATTCCACCAAATTCACCTTTCGTTCTTTCTACAAACCCCTTTCTACAAACTTTTCCACAAACACTTTCAGCACATTCCACAAACTCCTTTTAAACACTCCCACGCATCATTTACGTTCTAGTTTCTGATATACTCGTCCCATTGTCTCTGCTTCAACGATAGAGCATCGTCAAGCAATCCACCATACCGCATTCTCATCTCGCTGTCTAGCAACCTTGCCACTTTTACTCTCAACTGCTTACGCGCAACATTCTTCCTTGGTACCCACTTTCTGCCCAGATTCACTTTGGAGAGTACCAAATAGTGGTCTGTTCCACATTCAGCACCCCTCATAACTCGCATGTCCCACAATAACTCTCTCAATCTCTCATCATACACAATAAAATCAATCATGCTTTTACAATCGCCCCTTTGCCAAGTATACATATGTATTCTCTTATTTTTAAACTAGGTATTCGACACAAACAATCCTTTATTTATGAAATCCGTACCTTTAAAAATATATAAACTAGCAGGTGAAAATTTTTACTAGCTTGGAAAAATGCGAGGGACTCCTACACTTTTCTAACTTTATTGTTTATTCACGCCTGAACGTTAATTATTATAATTACCCCTTTCTAACAGCCCAAATCAAATGAGACAGTTAAAATTAGGATTTTAGGTGACGTGAAAACAAAAAATAACTCCTATTAGCGGGATTAAAATTCAGCCCAAATTTCTAACCTTTGAAATCCGGGTCTTCTTTTCGTGTATGAGAAAATTCATCAGCCTGAATTTCACGGATGTGGTGAAGTCTGGATTCTGTTGGGTGTAGGCATCGCATGTCTGCTCTCCCACAACGGTATTTTTTTAAATCCGTTCCCCGTCATTTAAACATTTTAACACCCATTGGCGACCCTTCGCTAAATCGGTCTACCAATGCTTCTCTAACCCTCTTGTCTCACCGAAATTCTCATTCGAGACGATGGGGATTTAGATCGTTTACGGCGACGCTCCCGCGACCCTTTGGGGAAAGAGACTGGGAGAGAGGGGAGAAGTAGGGGACGCAAAACAAGGCAAAAAAGGCTTAATCGCACCGGAGGAAACCACATGGGGAATTGAGCTGATCGAGAGCCCGACGACAAGCCATATATTTTGGAATTGGCCGAAGGTATAAGGGTGACCTTGAGCTGGAAACCATCACTTTTAAGTAAAACAGATTGGCAGTTGAGGTCCCAAAAAGAACGTAAGAAGAGCACTGCAGCGTATCTCCATGCTCAAGGTTTTCGATAAATACGCGACGTTACGAGGAAATTATCGATGGTTCGGCGCGGGGGAAATTACGCGAAGGATATTTCTTTTTTTCGTTACTGCTTTCGCTTTGTCGCAACCTTCTTATTTTCATTCTTCTCCTCGATCACCATCCAGCCTTGTCACCCTCTCCCTTTCTGCCTGGGAGCTTATCCTTTTCTTTCCTCGGAATGTTTTTAAGGAGACTAAAGAGTCATACTGTTTTTTTCTGCAAATTACGTGTAACACGATGAGCGGATTCATACTGCTCTCTTCAAGGCAACGAATTCTATGATAGAGGGAAAAAAATAAAACTTGTCCCAAGTACTCGGGTGGAAGATTTCGATGCGATCTTAGACGCTGAAGACTGTATTATGGTTTCTTCTGGTCCGGTAAAACAGAGCCAATTCCAAGAATTAACTGCGGCGAGTAAATGGAATGGTGTTTCCTCCATATGTGGCTAAATAAAAACGAGCATAAACGGTGATTTTTAGTACCTAATGAAGGTTTTGGTAGTAAATTATAAATTACTTAACTGGATTTTTCCTTCTTTCTGCTAAATCTTTTTCCTTCCTATTTAAAGGCCGGTGGGATATTTTTAATTTGGTGGTTGGATCTATCATTACGGCGTAATTTTTCCTCAATCTATTTCCATTGGCTTATAATTCTTACCTATGCAGAAGGATAAACAATTACGTAAACTTGAATCCTAATGTTCCGAATGACATTTCAGCTCTTTAAAGATCGTTTTGGCACGGTAAAAACATATGGCTCGCGAAGAAATTTCATGACATATATTTACGAGTGATGAAATGGAATTTAACACGTAGTATGAAAAGGTAACTTGTAAATTGGTGAAATATTCATTATCATTATAATATGGAGGTATTTATAATTATTATTTACTAACTTTTTCATCCAGCCGTTAAGCGTTGATTACAGTAATCCTGAAAGATGTTTTATAATCAGCAACATTTGTGATCCCCCTCACTACTCTCTCCAAAAACCAATCTAGTCTTTCCCATATAAAAGTTTCCTTTCCTCATCGACCATGCCACACACATTCTCGTTTGCCCACCACCGCAACTCGAACGCCTGCAGTCTATTCTCGTCCTCCTCTTTCAGAGTCTACTTTCCTGCTCCATACAACGCTTCTCCATGTTAAACTCTCCACCAGTCTCTTTTACATATCCATACCCGAAGTCCCGCTCCCTTCTACTACTGAACGTTCCCTTCGCTAGCGCTATTTTCCTCCGATTTTCCGGCCCTCGTGGTGATGGGATCTAGTCCTCGCCTCCTAAATCAATGGTCGCGGGTTCGAGTGCCGCCGTTGTGGGAGTTTGCACCACTAAAGGCATGGGAGCTTGTGCCCTCTGTTCTGTTGTTATTCACTCGATTTGAATTGATCAATTGTGTTGTACTCGGACTGGTAAAAATAAATAAGTAAATAATATTTTTGCCATTTAGCTCGTTTTATTCTATAGCTCTTCCTTGGTAATTTATTTGCTTCTTCCATTTTTTTCCTACTCTTATGATCAGCGTTGCATTCTCTGTGCTATAAAAATGAACTGCTTTTTTTTCTTATGGCTTATCTTCATTCTGAATTTCCCGCACTAATTTTATAATGAATCTACTAGAGCTTACAATCTCTTTGATGGTAGACTAACCAGTGTGGTCGTTCATGGATCTATCCCGTTACATCATTAGGCCTCCTAATTTAATTCCCACATCTAACTCTTCCCATGTCTCTATGACTATTGGAATATATTTTAAAAAGAAAGGCGACAGCGGGAACCCTTGCTTAACCCCGCGACCTTTAACTGCCCACCCTGATTCATCGCCAACCACCCTAACTCTGCCCTCTGGGCCATGTATAACTTTTAGATGATTCTTCTATTCACCTAGCAAATTTATTCCTATTTTCTTCGGTATTTGTATTAGTTTTTCTCAGTGAAACCCTCGAAACGTCGTCTTAAAATCCACCAGGAAGGCAAAAATATTATTCATTATGTTTCTTTTTGTGAGTGTTCTCATCACTGCTATCGCATCCCGCGTTCCCTTTCGAAACTCAAACTAGTCATCACTCAAATATTAATTTACCCTATTCTTTTTTTTAATAATCCTAAAATAAAATTTTGCTATGGTGATATCAGGATATAATAGTTGTATACGACGGAATGATGATAAATCTTTATAATAATAAGGCGGTAAGTTTTTCTACGACTAAGAAAGCGATGAAGATAATTAAATTAGGAGAGAAAAACAGGAGTGAGTAGGGCAATTTAATTTATTTGGTAGCTCGGTGGGGGAAATTGGGAATTGTCGAAGGAGATTGACTTTATCTGAGGAGACATTTAATAGTGGTAAATAATTAATTACGGGCACTGGTTGTAAAAAAAGTCACGAAAAGTCTAAATAAGAGCCAAATTTTGAGAGTAGCGTTTTATGGAGCAGAAACGAGAACACTAGAAGAAAGAGCAAGGAAATAATTTTGCAGGCGTTTGAGACGTGGGCGCGCAGGAAAATGGGGAAAGTGCGTTGATTGGAAAGGAAACCGACTGAGTAAATACTCGGCATACTGAGTGAAACTACAGGAGGAGTTAAGGTAGAGACCTAGACGGTGGCTGGGAAGAGTAATAAGGGGCGAGGGGATGCTACAGGCCGTGTTAAAGGCGTACGTTCGGTAAGAAGGAGAAAACACTCTTCATGAAAAGGATGAAGAGAAGTAGATATGAAGAACAAAATATTGTTTAGTGATAAGGACTCGGATCCGGAGTAGATTTGTAGAGGTTTTTTTCTGGCCTATTTTTTTCATTCTGAACCAAACTTAATCAAGAAATCACTTTTGGTAGCATTAAAGACATGATTCAAAGAAAACGCATGTACGGTTGTGGTTATTTTCTCTTGAATGGTATTCATTGCAATGCATTATCAATAGAAAATTGTTCACAAGTTATTCAACTGCAAACAAAAATGAAGCCTAGAAGATAATATTTTAAAGCCTACCTATAATCATATGTTGACCTGCCGATTATGTAGTGCCTCTGGAGAAAACAACTACCAGATTTTAAAAAATTCGTTATCAGTCAAGATTTATAGAGATTAAAACTATGAACGGACTAAATAATTGTCGCAAATTGATTTTGTTGAAAGTTTTTGAGAGAAGATCATAAATTTTTACTCAATGAATAGAGAGTACCAGATAATTTGTTATGGATAAGATAATAAGTAGAGTAAGCATGAAAATAAACGGTGGTTACTCATGTTTCTTCTAAGGAAAAAGACACCCACGTATGTACGAATAAAGGGGACCAGGAAAAATGCACTTTTTTTCTCCTTTAAGCTGAGGAACGGCTTCAGCTAAAACTTTATGCGAGTTGAGAAAAATCTTTATGACTTGAAGAACTTATGATATGGGCAGATTGAAACATTGTATATGACCTATGAGCTGGTTCCTTTTCTCTTCTCCTCAATCAGCAGCAGCTGATCTCCTCACATTTTATTGACGCACCTGGTATTAGGAAGTGAGATTATCCCTCTTTAGCGAACAACCGTTTTAACTCCACGCCTCGTCAAAAAAATGAATGAAATGAGGGGATACATGAACATCACGGAGGAGTGGACGGGGGAGGGAGCTCCAGCTCCGCTCCATCCAGGGGAGTAAAAATCCAATATTTCCATCCCGCAAGACTCATGTCAGCGACGAGACACCATAACAGTAAACGACCATCCTTCCGGTCACGTTTGCGCAGCAAATTGCTTTTTTTTAATATTTAAAGGTGATCACATTTTCCGTCGCCGTGCAATGACTTTTACGTTTCCATGCTCTGGAGAGAAGTAGGGAGAGGGACGAAGAGGTTTGGGGTGGAGACGAGGAGTTGGAAGGAAAGACGACGCACGTCCCTTTTTTCTTCGTCCCGTCCTCGCATCAGCATTACATCACCTACTTAGCGCCGCTAGTTGCGTTCCGAGGAGCCGAGTATGCATATCTTAAACGCTTTTACTCCTTCGACGCAATTGATTTTCGTATCTCTCGCTAACGTGGCTTCTCGTCACCACGATCACGCGTGCAGAAGGCGTCCTTCGATTCGAACTGCTCTATCCAGCCTAGCGAATCACCTAGTTTGTTCCTGATATTTTATTCCATTTTGATGTTTGGAAAGCAAAATAAATGAAATAAATCCTCCTTCACGTGGGCTCGGGTGGAAATAAATTAAAGAAAAAATAAAAGAGAATATAAATGCTGGAAGGAGAAAACGCGAAACGACCTAAACACGGGGATGTCACTTTTAGCGTGAACATGCTAGAGGCGTAAATAATTTCACTCTATGGGGCAATAACACTTCTTCATTGGTTAATGAAATAATAACGCATTCTAATGGAGTTCAGTAAAAGCATTAAAAAGATCGTGATCCCCCTTCCCTTCAGGTTTGAGAGTTCGCAGGCCAATTCGCACGGAGAAGACGATTTTTATGCTCGCAATGTAATCCTTTTTTTGCCTGTGTGGTCACAAAAAAAATAGAAAAGTGTTGTCACTCGTAAAGTGGGACTTAAGAAGGGATCAAGGCAGTGGAATATATCAACGCGTCTAGTCTCTACGACAAACAGGATCTGCGGAGGTGGCATAAATTTAAGTTGTCGGAGATTATTTTGCCCCTATTTAACGTGTATGGGTAAATGTCGGAAGCGATCCACGTATTCTGCATAACGTGTATCGTTAAGGAATTGAAATTACTTCGCTCTGGCGCCAAATCCTCCTCAAGGAAGAGGAAATGCGACCAACCTACGATAAAACACCCGAGAAATGATTCAGTGGAATCAGGGTTGAGAGCCACGGGCCGAAAATATTGCCTGAGTTAGATCGATCTCAAGTTACGATCGGCCGTTTCATGTCAGACCCGTTTAGTCCACCCGTTTAGCACGGTGGTTGAGCAGAGCTTCTTTGGAGATATTACAGTTTGCACAGGGTAAAAGAGGATGCCCAGGTGAGCTCCGAGAACTAAAATGCGTGAGGGCATGCCTGCTGTCCGCATTTTCCTCTCTCTTTTAAAATAGGAATGCCTTTATTGATGTAAAAATATCATTTTATAGGAACATAAATGCAGCAACTCAGCTTGTTTTTCTCTGGTATTATCACACATTTTACGCACCTAAGTGGTCGCGTACTTTAGTTGAGGCCTTTCAGGTGGGGGCGTATACGAGCAAATTTCCCTTCTCCAAAGACTACTCCGGTCATAGAATGTAGTTAAATGCCAAAATACGGAGGCGACTTCTTCTTACATTTATTTGTGGAGGCAAATGAAAACCTACATTAAATTTTACACTAAATAATTTCAATTAAAACTATTGCTGCCATTAGTGAGTCCCAAATTGTGTTTTAACAGGCCATTCGTCAACACAAACAGCCGCTAATTAGTAAGTGGGACCGTGGTATGATTGGTGGCCATAAAAAATTGATAACGTGGTGAAAAGGTAGCGCAGAAATCTAAAAATAGAGGAAGCATATACTAATAAGCAACATAATCAGCGAAGAAAGCTTTCTACATTTTTAAACAACTCATTTCTGATTTTTCTTTAACTCCATCCTTCTCACTAGCTTTCTGCAAATTATTCAGAACAGCTCAATTCAACAATTACTAATATTCATTAATTAAAGAGTCATTTCATTTTCCTCCCGTATTTTTTAAAGATTTGTTACGGTAATATAAAAGATATACAGTGTAAGCTATACCACCGTCATCCACTTATGCAGAATACTTGGTTGAAGGAAACGAATACTCTCCATTAAAAGTAAAGTTAGAACGAACTTTTACGACCACAAATTTACTGGGGGACTCAAAGGCAGGGACTATATTTAATTTGAGGTAGGGGAGGCTACTGTGATATATATTAAAATTTCACCATAGTAGCTACAGTCATGCCTATTACACCTCGCATGGTACAAACTTGAGTCAGAGACCGTAAATTTAACATTTAATTCTGCATTATGAAAGATAAATTTGAATATTCTTTCATAATTCTAGCTATTAGGTTTAGCATTGATTCCCTGGTTGTTATTCGTCGGTTTCAGACCTCACGGCGGGCCCGCTACCGTGCCTGCATTGAATAAACCACACTCTTTTATATAATTACCTCCTCTGACCCGAAGAGGGAAGCTTCATACAATTGTTTTTACGATCGCTCCTATCCTGCATCTCCCCGACCATTACTTAAACCGAGTTGCTTCATACTTTTTTTCCTTATTCAAACGACTGTTAAAATCCATATCCATACTTTCGTCACGTTCAAAACGTTATGCGCTACTCAAAGGAATGAGCCAAGGGAGGAGGAAAAGTACGTTTAACGGCGGGGATGACATGTGACGAGTAAGGGCAGCGGGCGTTTTTTTTAAACGACCAGTCTCTTTTATCTGCGGAGTCGTTTTTCCTAAAGCCACTTCCGAAGCTGTAAAAATACTATCCTTCAACGATGGGGAAACAGGTATGGAATGTAAAGCCTCTCACAACCAATTAGAGTATGGTGATGTTGGTAGTTTTGTAGTGTCTGAATACGGAAGGAGGAGTCGTCTCAAGTCTTATATGTTATCCTTAGCTGACTTTTTTATGGTCCGAGTGAGAATATCCGTAGGCCGCAAAGCTTGGAGTATTCGACGGTAGGAGGGATAAATGCAAACCCAATTTCCTACCGAATGGTAAAGAGAGTTTAAAATCTTTAAGATGCAGGCGAACCATCGATTTCCAATGCTTTGTCAGGATCAGAAGGTTGGAGGGGTCAAATGAATCAAACAGATGATTTTGTTTTTTTTTATGCCCTGATAGTTTACATTTTTCCTTCCAATACCAATCCGTCCTAATTCGACAGATGGAATGTTTTGCAGACTCTTAGGATTCTTTGCTGAAGTGAGGTATCAATGATTGTCCAAATTCTTTCGTCAGATCTCAAAGAAAGTAACCCTAAGCATAAGATTTCTTTGGAAAAATAGGAAAAAAACTAACATCCTAGAGTGCATAAATTTAGAATTTCACTACAGTGTCACAGTTTCCTCTGTATATATATCAGTGAAATTTAAGAGGCCAAAAATTAATCACAAACAATTACATACCATATGATCTCAATCTATAGAGTTCGTAAGTATCTGGGTATCATTTATGAAATTCCTGAACTTGAGGGCCGGATTAATAAGTCTAATTTGAGAAAATATATTACAGAGCCCTATAAAAATCACCTCGTGTGAGCGATGAATATTTTCTTATCCGTTGTTGTCGTCTGCCGTTTCCTGAAATATTTATTCCTCAGAAAATCTCTTGACTTACGTTGTGATGAGGATGCTGATAGCGTCCAAATTTTAAAATCAGAATTTGCGGTAAACTATGGAAATGTAATCCGTTAGTAATAATCTTCTTGGTATTATTATCAAAATTAGTAGAATTCACGACGACATTGTAATAAAAATTGGCGATCGAATATAATTTTATAATATCTTAAAATACTTGTGAGTAGGTATATAATTTATTCCAGTATGACGGCTAATGCGTTCGTTTTCACACTTTTATTTCAAAAAAGTCCAAAAGGTAACCCGAACTATCCCCAGTTTTTGCTTTTCATTTCTCATAATAATACAAAAAACCATCATAAAAGATGACCAAAACAAGAATTCAACGATAGTTATTTACTTAAGTACCCCACTAAATTTTCGATCAAATGAAATGCAACGAGGTTCATGAAAATATAATAATATTATATTAATTAACTAATAAATGTATTTTTATAAAAGAAAATCATTCTTTCCCGGCTAATGAGTAAACTATCACCGTATCTTAAAGACGTATGATTTGTAATAATAAATAAAAGTGTCGGTTTGATCTTTTCAGCTTGAGTACTGGTTATTTAAATTTTCAATAGGCAACTCAAAAGGCTAGTGTACAGTTTTTTTTAGCAAAAAATCAATTTTTTAACCAGGAGCTAATTCTTTGAGCTACATTTACAGCAGTTTACAGCTACAGTGAGATTTAAAAATGGGTAAACGCACACAAAAAAATTACAGTCGAAGGAATGCACGGGTTTTTCCATAAATTTGGAAACAAATAAATTTATCCACCTGATTAATAATATACATATCCGTGTGGTTTACACACTTATTGATGTCACCATAAATTTATGGCAGTTTTCAAGCGAAACTATAACGCCAGTCAGTGGTGGTAAAACACAATTTGAACCATTCGTAAAACAACTTGCACTTGGGAGTTTTAGTGCATTTTTATGTTCCCCTCGAATGAAGTTAGCACACGTATAAAATATTCAAAAATATTCATCGCATTTGGATGGCTTTTTCTCCTTAACCAGAACACTTCGCTTAACTCAAAGATGGAAATCTGGATTGTCAAATCACACATTTCTACACATATATTCCCTAATCTAATTATGTTGCAAGTCCTACTGCTCCACTTAAAGTTCAATGAAATAGTGCCTAATGATATAAATACCTGTTTCCCTTATTCAAAGGTGCTTCATTTACATTGAGGGCATATAATTCCTCTTCAAATGGTTTCAGAGGAGTGAAATAGTTAAAGAAGTCACGTACCATAAGAGTCCAACATCGAAGGCTAGACAGGCATTAGAGTCTCACCACCATAGTTCATAACTTTATGCTTAAGTGCATGTTTACTGACAGTTAATAGGTTGTTTCATGTGTGTGCATCCACCAGAATTTCTCACACCATTAAGTGACTCCAACCGCGTAGCTACGGTGAATATTTTAAACGGATGATATGCTATTATTTATTAATTTATCTTCTCAGATATATGTTAATTTAACTGGCCAAGTTACATTTCCTTGGAGGCTTACAATTAAATATAGAATATGCGTGACGAAGAAACCATTACTTAGTGCTTCACTGACGTAAAACAAATGGAAAATTATTGGGAGGCCTTTGACGTCTATGCTATCGGGTACTATTTTGTAATATATTATTGAAGAGTTAAGACCTTAAAAAAACTCAGTTGCTCGATATGAAACGACAATACTCGGGTTAAAGTAATTTATTCTACGCAATTAAGCGTGAAATGGAGAAAAGAAGAAATAAGAGTGCTAATCAAGTGGGATGCGAATCTGATGCTCTGTCATTAAGTGTAGTACACAAGGGAGTTTACAATTGTTCAAAGAAGACACAAGGAGGGCACAAAAATGGTTGCTTTCACCTCTTCTGGGCCTGTTGCTAATAGTTCAGGTCGGTGTTAGGGGATGTCATAATGTTCCACCCTTCCACATATGCAAAGAAAGTAAAAACTTTCCTGAGTAAAAGGTCAAACGATTTCGTACTGTCTACTAATTTTTATTTCACGTGAGTCTAACATCGAAGGGCTGTTTTGGGTGGCTGTGCACAATGAAACAAACTCTACTAAATCTGAGAAGCTGTTGCCACAATCTCGGGTCAGAAAAAAGGAGAGGCACCGTTCCTATCCTCCCTTAAAACACCGTGTTTATTCTCGTGCAATCTAAATGACCGCCATTGCCACCCGACAATTGCTCCCGCGCGGCCTTTCTTCTTCCAGTCGAAACACGTGTAGCAAGAGGTGAAATAAAAAAAAATTAGTAGACAGTACGAAATCGTTTGACCTTTTACTCATCATGCTGTTCTACGATATCTCGCCTGAGAAAGTGGAATTTAAAAACTTTCATCTCTACTGCGGGAAGAAACTAGTAAAATAAACCAGTCAATAATTGATCGGAAATGAAGACTTTATATTGAAATTCAGCGTCTAAATGCTCCGGCAATCGTACATTTGTTAAAATTTTTGCTCACTAGGAAATTATGGTGGAAAAATATGCCTCCCATAAAACAGCAAGTTACCGGGTTTACTTACTCAGCTATTTGTTGCACGAGCATTATTTAATATTTTTTGCAATTGTGCTCTTGGGAATTGCACACATGAACACAAGACAAATAATATCATAGAGGTTTACGTTATAGCTTCGAGAAAATTAACTGGTGGTTGGAAAAATGCAAATTCAAATAATATTCTAAAGGTTGAAGAAATATGTCAATGTAAAAGAGGACGAAAGAAAGAATGTTGCCGATGATAGAGAAGTGAAAGTAAGTTTATATGTAAGATAAATCAGTCTTGCCGAGGTGCATGTTCATTATATAGTTGTGTCATTAATTAAGGTGGTAAGGCTCGGGAGATACTTGGTAACGAGCAAATCAAAGTCAACATATCGGCAAGCCTCTTTCAGCGGGGAGACAAAATGTTACCTTCAACAACGGACTTATAGCAAAATTCTTTTAAATATAGTCTCTGATTATCATCATAAGTTCTTCATTGACTTGAAATTTTTATTGCAAAAATTGAAATTAGTACTAATATTCATTTCAATAGTTTTCACTAATGAACTGCTAAACATGCGAAAATACATTCAATGATGTCTGGTGAGATATGGTGGAACATCGAGATGAAATTTAGTAAATGAAACATTGCCATGACATGGACAGTGCCAAGTTCTATATTCTTATAGCTTCAATATATGGTGAAAGTAATGGGTAAAAAAACTTCTTCTTTCCACACTACAGTCGTGATTACTGCAAAAACAGAGCGAGACACTAAAACACTGTGAAACTATGGTTCACTTTCTTGCTTTTCCTCTTCTTATTCCTTCTCCACCCTCCCCTATCCTGACCGGTGTCGCAACACCTTCTGCCGCTCTCTCATGCGGCCGTCCTCAGGGCATTGTGTGGGTAAAAGATAATTTCCTTCACTCTATTATTCATATTAAATTCTTATAAATCATCTATTTCTCGCGCCTCCCTTAATACCGCCCTTTGTCTTTATCCGCACCCACGCTTACTCTCTTATGCCACCTTCGTCAGACGCACATTTTCCCCCCTGAATACTTTCGCCAGCCACTTTTGTTGTCTTCTTATTTTTTCGTCAGCATTCTTTTCTCTCCTGCCACTTTTAGCACTTTCTCTTTCACTCCTCCCAGTTTACTCCTTCCATCGTCCTCCCCGACTACATTTATTATTCCGCACTATCCGCACACAACAATGATGTCAATTTTAGGTGATACATGTAGCAAACATAAAATGTGGAACGTGGAGTTTAGCAACAGTGAAAATAGGGTGATATAATATCGCTTGTCATGAAAAGAGGGACGAGAGTGCGACTAGTAACTAGAGAGCGGAATGAAACTGGAGAAGTTTTTGAATGATGGAAAAGGGTCTATGAAGTTGGGAAGCGATTTCAGTAGGGTAAAGAAGCCGAATACAAGTGAGCAATTGGTGAGTGATGGTGTGGAAATTGGCACGGGGAGCCATGAGTGAGCCTTAGTCGGTCGAATTAATTTTTTTTATATGAGTATTTGGAAAATATTTTCAATTTTGAAATTGACGAGGGAAACAAATTTAGGGCTGTCGATTATTGATTTGTTCTGTTCATAATGAAATTCATTCATAACAAAATGAGTGCTACGAATGAATAGTACATTTTTCAAAAGCCTAAAGTTAAAAATATTAAAGATAGTAAAAAAACATAAAATATCGAGAGAGGACATTTTGAGATGAAAGGAGACTGTGTTTAACATGTACCCACATGTCAAAATCCTTCAATCTACAATCGTCATCCTTCAGTGGCGGACAAGTATCTCAACAGTACAACGGCGCTCTTCCTTCATGCTTATATAAATACCCATCGTACCGTTTTCTTTCCGGGGTAGGTATTTTCAAAAGATCTTTATTAGACCACAGTAGGCCTAGGCCTAGATCAGACCTAGATACCCGACTCCAATTTTTAAAAATATTTTCTTACAACCCCATTCTTGCCAACCTTCTTTGCTTTGCATGCACGCTCTATCACACTTAATTCTCCAAATAACCCCCTACAATAATTACCCATGGCTTTCTCGGTTTATCTCTTCCTCTCACTCCTTTTGCCCTACTATCATGTCGGTATCGGAAGGTGATGCAACTCTCCTCCATTCTCTCAACGTGGTTAAGCCAATTAAGCACGCTCTTTTCATATACTTCCTTTACCGGACCATCTATTTCACATTCTTTCATCAACCTTTCCTATCCCTCTCCCCGCAAACACTCCTCAGGTAAGATTCCCACTGCATTTAACATACAACCATGCTTATCCTGGCAAACCCATTTCTTTTCCATGCAATAGTGTGGGAGGGTGTACCCTTTTGTACACTGTGATTTTTGCTTCCATAGACAAAAAAATCATTCCTTAATACATAGGCTACCAACGGCTTCCATTCCAGCATTCGCACGCCTCTTGCCTCTTAATGTACCCTTGAAACCTTCGCTAACTGCCGGTGCTTGAACACAAAATCATACTCTCGTTCAAATAATTCACCTTTCATCGTAAATAGTGCAGAATATAGCCTGACGGGAAGTAGACCTTTGAAGATATTTTTCAGTCACTTAGCCATTCCTGATAGACCAAGTGAGCAACATGAGGGAACATCGATATCATTCAGTAGACATTGTTACGAGAGTTAGGAAGCCTGGATAGCGGATTTTCCTGTGCATCGGCAAATTCCTTAGGTTCGATTCCCGATTCCGTGAATTTATTCTCGTGACAACTTACAACCATTGTTTATTTTACCAATAATAATCAGCGTCCATGAATACCAGCCCTAGTTTTCGAACGAGTGGGTTTCGGAGGTGGATGAGGGTCGGTTATGGAAAGGGGAGGAATCTGAGAAAGGGGGCGGTTGGTTGGGGAAAGACGGGTAGGCGGGTGGTAGGGAGGGCGATTTCGGGGGGGGGGGAGAAAGGCACGGAATGGAACACGTTGATTTATCGTGCCATTGTCAGAATGTGGAACAGCAGCAGCAGCAGCGGCCTCCGTCGAAGGGAAACTACCCCACTCCACTCTTTCCCCATTCCGGACTTCTCTCTCATTCCTTTCCATTCCCTCTTGCGTCCCTCCCCATTCTCTCCCTCCTTTCTACCTCATTTCCTTTATTTTTAGTTCGTTTTTAAAACTTCCTCACTTCGGCGTATTTTTTGGTTCCTCATTCGCGGGTTCTGGTGACATGACCGTGTACATGACCTGCCACCGATCCGTGAACCTACCACACTCGAGACAAACGTCGCTGAAATGTGAATACGAGTTTAAGGTGGTTTCACCGTAAAACAACTTAAGTCTCATTGTATTCATATTTATGGCTACTTATAGAAAAACGAATCCTCTTCATGGTGTGAACAACAAGATACTATGCATCCTCGCTATTTTTTCAGTAAATTTAAATTAAATTTACATTGTATTGAATTCTAGAATGAGTTTAAAAAGGGAAAAATATCAAGTTTTCTATCAAATTTATTATCCATATTTGAAAATTACTGTGTGCAAGAAGCAAGTCTTACCAGAGAATTGAATGCTGGTAAAATGAAGTCACTCACGTGTCTTATGAATTTAGAAAAAGTAAATAAGTAAAGAAAGTCGGCCTCGTTGGCGGAGGGATAAAGTCCTCGCCTGCTAACCAAAGGGTCGCGGGTTCGAGTCCCGCCTGGGTAGAATATTATCTGCCCAGGACATGAGTGTCTGTGTCTCGTCCGTTGTTTCTGTTGTTCACCCGACATAAAATGGCCTAATGTGCTGTATTCGGGGCAGTGAAAATAAATAAATAAAAAATAAAAAAAGAACTGAAATGACTGAAGTTGAAATGCATAATTTAAAAATAGTACGCAGTTTTGGATCTAACGACTGAGGAACGTGTTCATCAAACATATACTTGTTTACTTATGAGCAATTTATACATATCGATGTTTTTTGCTGACACTTAAGGCATATCATGAATGAAAGCAGTATTACTTTGAACTTTACAAACCAAAAAGAGTATCTCAATATTTGTTTAGATTCACATAGTCGCAATAGAACCACATCAAGGTTTCATGCAGTATTCTAGAGAAGATTTCATCACTACTCCACGAACCGGCTAAGTTTCTCTCCCGGGAAACCCGATGCCCCAGTTCTGCGGGTATTCTCCCGCGGGGCAAACTGAAGGTTCTTGATCAGTATCCGACTGCAACTCTTTGAAGCTCAGCAGATGAAATGGATTTATATAATTTTGATTTAATACTTTTTCAACGAGGGGGTAAAGCAGTTCTTTCCTTCATTGCTATAACTGCATAGAATACCAAGTAAATTCTCAAAAAGGATCAATTTTTCTAACATTTTTTAAGGGATGTGAGGTTACTTATGTATGAATTTTCGAAATGAATGGAGGCAAAGTTGGATGTTGGTCGAATACTACTTTTTCTCAGAAATTATTAAGGAGCTATTCATGTAACAAGAATAGAGGAAGTTACTTTTTAAACCGAAATAAATCAGGCAGTAAACCTAAATAATGCTCATAGGCGATATTACCAAAAACCTTGTTTTGACATTGCTATCCTGAAATGTGAGGCTTAGAAGTATGCACTCAAAATATAACAGTTTGTCTTTTGCGACAGCATCATTGTAATAGGCCAAAAAAATATATTTTCATTACCTCTGGTCTACTAATACGGTGTTGTTGAAGACAGTAAAAAACAAGACGTCCGGAACATTTATGAATATTATATTAGTATATTGTCTCGAGCTCAATGCATAAAAATCTTCGAATATATTGGCATATTTTTCTATATACTACCAAATGAATCAAAAAGTATTACTCCCTTGATCATCATACCTCGTAAATTTAGAGCCAATGAATATCATAGGAATGAATACGATAAGAACTAACGTACTTATTTCAGATATTAAATTTCCTTCAATCACATAAAAAGACTATAATCAAATGAAAGGGGAAATAAACTAAGAGATAGACTAATGCAATGGAATACCTTTATGATGTCTAGATTAGCTGTATGGCAAAAAGGAATGATTCAAAGGGTGAAAAAAATTACCAGGCAATCTTTTTATATTTCCTATGTGTCAATTAGTTTATTAATCATCGTTTAGTCGGCAACTCTTACGCCATAGATTGTCAATAGGGTAGTGTATTGAATAAAATACTCCGCACCGATCAATCAGGTGATTAATTGTCGGAATCTAGAGAAGGTAAAATGGAGGTTTGAAAAAATTCAAATTTTCGGCACATGTTGAAAAGCTCTGCGATATTTTATTCATGTGAATTATTTTATCTCATAATCATGCTACCCATAAGTTTTTTAATGGTAAAAGGTCTATGATTTATGATTGAGTGAGTTTACCATTTTGCTAAGGAGCCAAAAAATCCATCCTTAATCCATGTACCAAACTATCTGGCTGAACGCCAAGTTGCTGTTTTTTGAAGTAAATACTCAGAGATATATGCCACTCGCGTGGAGAAGTCACGTCACTTGTCAATCACTAAGCTTCCCTTTCGACTGCATCCCTTATAGCCCTCACCTAGGCTCTTCGTCCCTGGATTGTCCGAAGTATGGATTCCACACCCTTCATTCCCCCTTCCTCTTCCTCCATTAGCCTCCACTCTGGAACACATCCCCCTTTCGCCTCGCATTCTTACGTCCAGCGCCCACAACGGGATGAGGAAAATGCCACAGAAAGTTAAGGAGGGTGGAGCGAGAGAGAGAGAGAGAGAGAGAGAGCGGGCTGGATTAGGGGTGGGGTATACAAAGATGAGACGGTGGGGAAAGGGAGCAGGGGGCCGTGGGTCAGATGAGGCAAAAGTGGGGGGGATGGAGGGTGGTGTTTGAAGAAGTTGGAGGACGAAGCAGTACAGGAGAGGAGATAATTGCGAGGATTCCAGAGAGCGCATTCCTCATTCCAATGTTCGACTCTTTATTTCATCCTTTTTTTTGGAGTCCTCTTTTCCCTTCCCTTCGCATTTCTTTCCCTGCTTCCACATCCAGCATCTTAGCGTAGTGTGTAGAAGGGAATGAGAGAGTTGAGAGTGATGAGGTAGAGGATCGGAGAGCAAAAGAGTAGATGAGGTTGGTGAGGCTGGGTCGGGCCTCGAAAATGGAAACATTCTTGGAGGGTATCGAGCGAGGATTCTACATTTCGCTTCCCGCTACGAATATTTTTCACAAAATTTTTACAAATTCCATGTTTCTGCTAGGAATTGTTTAGTTATAATTATTGCTAGAGCAATCTACTGTTAAAGGTAGGTCCGAATGGGAATGAATAAAAATCTACCAGATTTATACCGGTGCAGAACACTATTTCATTTCACCCACCCGATTTCATTATTCATTGCGGCATATGTTCTACCCCTCTACATCTCGTCCATAAACCTATTTTATTTCTTCCTCTTCCCTAATTACCCAACCCTAATTCCCCCCTTCATCAGCATTTAAGAAACTCTTTTCTTGCAATCCGGCTATCTAACGCAAGGTGGTACGAGAATCTCACCCTTTTTGTCAGCTGGCCTCCTACTTTGATTCCTGCATCTAACTCTTCCAACGCCTCCCTTACCATTTCCTCGGCATTCATGTTAAAAAGTAAAGGCAACATCGGACAACCTTGTCTTATCCCGCGGTATACAACTGCCCACATTGAGTCACCGAAGGCCACCCTTAACTTAGCTCGGATGGCCATTTGGAGGGTGAAGTGAGAGAAAGAGGTGGTGGGATAAAAAAATACGTATAAAATTTATAAGTTTCGGATATGTCTCCTATCTCAATAATCTATTCCTATTTTCCCGGGTATTATCATCAGTTTTTCCAAATTAATTCTATCAAACGCCTTTTTGGAATTTACAAAGCAAGAAAAAACGTCCTGAATATACGCTATGTTCCTTAATACATGCGTTTTTGTCACCACAATTGAGTCCGCGTTACCTTCCTCTTCGTGAGCCCAAACTATTCATCACCCAAGTAGTAATTTCTCCTACTCTCCAAGTTTTAATTAATTATTCTAAATCAAATTTTAGTCCCGTGGGGGATGTAATGGGCGAAACGTAACTGCTTTATACTCTTTTCATCCTGACGCTTTTTTCCTCTTTTGTAAAGGTATTTCGACTTCACGAAGTCATTCGATCCTACTCCCTCCTAATTGATTACTTGATATATTTCCGGCTTCGATAGCAGCAGGGTTGCGGGTTTGAATTTTACCTGGTAAGGATTTTCGCCTTCTAGGACAAGATTGCTTGTGTACATCTGCTGTGACCTCTTATAGCGTCTGATTTAAAAGCCGTATAGGCTGTTTACAGGAAAATGTAAAATAAAATATATATATATATATATATATATATAAATACGTTGATGGATTGGAGTCAGCCATGCGGCGATGAACACACGACTATCCACATCGTATATATATATATATATATATATATATATATATATATATATATATATATAAGCTAGCAACAAGGCGTTGAGGTTGGGGATGGATAGATAGGTATATCAGTGGACACTCACAGAAAGGCGATCCATGGCGACGCCGGTGTCCACTGCTCTCGGAAGCTTTCGGGTGAGAACCCTTCCTCAGCGGGAGAAAATCACATTCTCCCGCTGAGGAAGGGTTCTCACCCGAAAGCTTCCGAGAGCAGTGGACACCGGCGTCGCCATGGATCGCCTTTCTGTGAGTGTCCACTGATATACCTATCTATCCATCCCCAACCTCAACGCCTTGTTGCTAGCTTATATTTCTAAATTTATTTCCTTTTTCTGTAATATATATATATATATATATATATATGAAATGAAAATATGCCTCAGAATATACTCATCCTGATATCGTGTATTCCCTCCTTTAAATTCAGGGGGATAGGACAGGTACGATGGCCTAAGTACTTGCTTTATATTCCTCGGCCTGGCTGGGCCAGGGATACTGATCCCTGATTGGTTGCTTTCAGGATATCAATGGAAGTGCAAAACTTTTTGAGTCAAATTAGGCGTTGAAATGTCGACTTTTTGGCGTCTTTCATTATCATTATTATTTTCGCCGACGTCGAGTTTCTACATTTCTCAAACAATCCTTCTTTCAACTAAATTCTCTAGTGTCTATTACTTTCAATGCATGGTCTCAGTCATCGATCAACTCATAGATGACCTAAACAACACAAACACCGATAAGCTTTTGCTTCAAAATCTTTTCAATAGAAATGACGAAATATGAAAAGCAAATAAAAAAAAGGAAATCGAAAATACATTTCAACAGTTTCGTCATATTCGCTCGGAATAAAAGCCATGAAACAAGATTGATTAGCTATTTGAAGCTGGTATTAGTCAGGGATAGCTTCTAAAACACTCGAGAAATGCAAGTCTTTCACCAAAAATTTTCCATGTCCTAGATGATTGATGTCTTGCATTAGCATAAAAATCTTCTTCTAGTTTTCCACGTTTAGGCAAGTTGCCTGTCTCAGGTGGTCCAGACGTGTACAGCCTTTCACAAATCTGAGACATTTCATTTTAGATGTTTCTAGTCTCTTTTTCTAGGGTCCCAAGCTTTTTACCATATATGTAGTATTGTAGAGAGAGCCATTATTTTGAAAAAAAATTTGCTTGAATATTCTTTGCAGTTTTCCCTGTCAGCGCTCTTCTCATAGTCCCATATATTCTTTGGTAATGATAATTATTTTTGATCATAACTTTGTCCTCTTCATAGGTGATATCACATACCAAATTTTTATAGTGTGTTACTTGTTCTAGGATACTATTTTCAATTATTTTTTTATTAGAACTGTGTTTTCCTATTTTTTTCCTATATATTTCCTAGAACTGTGTTTATTAGAAGGTGTTTTCCTATTAATGCCATTGTATTGGTTTTTTGTGCATATATTTTTAAGTTTTAGTCTTTAGACATCAGATTTAATTTATGGACAGCCAATTGTAAATGGTCTTTATTTTCTTGCATTTGGACTAAGTCATCAGCAAATAGCATTGAGCTTAAAAATTCGCTTTTTCCTAATTGTATTCCTGGTGGTGTCTTTCATTCTCATAGACAGTCATCTATGCATATATTAAATAGTGGGGGCAACAAAATACACCCTTGTCTAACACCTTGTTTGGTTATAATTTCCTTCAGGTGGGTTTTGGCTAATACCAGTATCAATTACAATATCCGTATTTTCATAGAGAAATTGAATTGTTTCAGTTGAATGAATAGGGCTAACTTAATGAATACGGTAACTAATACCTTGAAGATTGACTTAAAACCAAAACGTTGTCGTCGGCCCCGGTGGCGGCGGGGTAAAGTCCTCGCCTGATAACCCAAGGGTCGCGGGTTCGAGTCCCGCCTGGGTAGAATTATATCTGCCCAGGACATGGGTGTCTGTGTGTCGTTCGTTCTTACTGTTGTTCACCCGACGTAAAATGTCCTAATTGTGCTGTATTCAGGGCAGTGAAAATAAATAAATAAATAAATAAATAAAGCCAAAAGCTGAACCAAAAATCTAATAGATAGAAAAAAATACAGCCGGTACGTGACAGCATACAGTCGCGTACCAGTACGCTTACGGAATTACCGGTTACCAACAGTTCTTCTCACTTCATAGAAGAAAGACTTAAAAAGTTTAGCTATCAGCCTTTTCATGAAAAGGATTTGATTTGAGCTCGTACATATATTGGCTAGCGTTAAATTTAATTCAAAATACCTATAGTCATTGAGGATATTAATGTAACATTAAAAAGAGAGCTATGGATGAAACTGCTACAAAGAAATTTCTGTGAAATGATTCATTCAATGAAACATTTACACTCTGATGATGAAAGAAAATGTGACGGATCCACGAGCAGGTTTATGTTATGTATCATGTTACGCCCAGTAACTTCTGAGGCCAGCGGCAGCGAAGGGAAGCCAATTGGTGGATATAATGCGGTGAAGACAAGAATGGACGGAGAAGAAGGGTTGACTGAGAGTGAGGAGATGTGGGAGATAGCCGTCTTGCGAAATAAAATGTAGCGAGGGAGGGGTCTGGAATGGTGACTGAATTCCTGAAACTTGCCACGAAAAATGCCTGATTTTTATCTTCCAGAGTTTTATACGCATGCCCTGGTAAAATCGGATAAAGGCGATGAAAAACATCTGGATTATTTCGTATTCCTTTCCAAGTCTCCTCAGAGAATATGTATAAATAATAAAATGAAACATCATTTCAGCAAGGGATGAACGGTGTTATCACCTTAGACGCAGTTTCTAAGGTCACCGGGATGGTTTTGATCAATTATTACTATTCGTGACGTAGCATTTGGGAAAGTGTAATTAACTTCCTAGAAATAGTAGACTCTTTGTTTACAAAAGATTCTTGTAGCCATACATAAGGAATCGAGATTACGGAAGTGCATTTATGCAAACAAATCAAAAGAGCGCTCTTTCTAATAATAGTAAATTGGATGTATGAACAGGAGAATTACAGAAAATGATAAATACTACGTTTTATTTGGAGAGCATATTCCAATCACTTGCAGCATAGTGCGTGATTGAGATAAATGGGAGCCGAGACAAGTATCAATAAAATACGAGAGAGATTATTTTATTCTCTTTTGATTTTTAGATTTTTCTTTGGCCCTAATTTACAACACGACATATTTAAGAATAGTATTATCAAAGAGCACAGCAACAAAGTAAACTATAAAACATTTTTTTATTATCAAATGGTACACATTTTCTCGGGAATCGAATCAACAGTAAATTGTATACTAGAGTGAACTTAATTAGAAGAACGCAGTTATACTTAGAGAACCGCAATAAGAAATAAGATAAATTACCTCTTTGAGCTATGCTTATGATGCATATATAAATTTTTCCTCTGACTTCTCGGTTAACAGACCAATTTCTTTCAGATTTCATCTCATAATACTTCGTCTATGAGTCTTCTAGCCTTTGTGTCGACCGTTTCATGTGTAAAAACTTTATTTGTTGTAAAATAGTTGTTTCTACAATGTTTTTACAGTTATTACAACCAAGGCATTTAATTAAGAAGGTATCTTGATCTCATTATTCAAGCAATACCTAACCAATTAGTATAAACAAATATAGCTACATTTTTGTTCAAGGCTTACTATACTCTTCCGACATGCACAGCTTTTGTTTATTTCTTATAGAGGATGCTAGACTAATGCTAATTGAGTAGAAAACTAAGGTTAGAGCATTGAAAAAGTAAAAAAATATGAATATTCCGAATTTTTTACATGCATTTTCTAGTCAAACATGGAAAGGTCAGTCCTAGAAGCTATCATATCTTCATAAACTCGTCTCTTTCAATTCATTCATCACTCGGTTGGTGCTCAAAAAATATTATTAGGACCTTATAATTACTTTCAGGCCAATGAAGAAAATGTACCCAAGAAAATCTTAAGTTAAAGCATGGGAAGAGGTATGAAACAAAAATTCTTCATTACTCATTCAATCCTAAAATTGACTTCAGCCCTACATCCTTCCGTATTTAATGCTAGGTCCCTCACTCCCCGGGAGTTCTTATATCCCTTCCTCTAGGTCTATGTATTTATTCCTTTTAAGATTTTCTCCCTACATTTTTCACTATTCTCATGCAGAATACATGATTCGACGTAACTTAAATTCACAGCAATAATTATTAATGGACGTTTAGATATAAATTATTTCTTTTTAAGAGATTAATTGACTTAAATTCAGTGAATTATGTGGAGCTCAATAGAGCTTTTCCCTAACTATAATTATTTCCTCAGTAATATTATTCTTCGTAAACCCAAAGTGCCTCAAGGTGTTCCCAATCCATTTGGATCTTCTTTTCTGTATAGTACTACACTTGGTCCTTTCCTCTTCCATTCATTTGTATACTTCTGTATTTCTTATTATATCTACCCATTGACCTTGATCGTCCTCCTCCAAACCAGGTTTTGTATGATTTTGGTTCTTCTGGTCTATTTCTCCAATGGTCCATGTTTCCGATTGATAGAGTGTCACACACAACTCACTTGTTTTGTACGTACTCCTTGCGTCCCACGTGAAGGTACTTCCAAGTAGGGGAGGGATGCACTTTCTCTAATTACTCTCCTTTTAGTTTACAATCTACATCCAGCTTCTTTATTCAACATACTAGGAATTTGGTCTTCTTCTTATTTATTTTTATGTTGCATTCTAGAATTCGTCTATTGATCTAATGCGTCCATTGACCCAATGCGTTTTGTGAACTTGAAGATCCTCATAAATTCCTGCTGTGTTTGTGATCTCAGAACATGTGCATAAAATTTCTGCAGTAATTCGAGAAAAATATATATGCAACAAAAAAATACTGCGTTTGGTAGTCACACATCTAAAATACAAAATATAAAAGGCGAGTTACTCATGAGACGTGTACTCATGTAACTAAGGAATGAGATGTCATAATCAATTTAGTTTATCAATGTAACATTAGATTTTCCCCAACTTTGGTAAACAAGGTTAAATAAATCAGATAATTTCAGGTGTAACCAATTTGGAAATCTGTATCGTAAGAGTTGAAATGATTTCCCTTTGAAGATTCCGACGTTAGAATGACAAGTCCTTGGTTTCCAGGAGAGAAAGAGAGACGACCTCTGTTGAGGACTATTGAATTGGAGAAGCAGGATGAGTTGGTAGGGTAATTGTATCGTATTACTTCACTCCATCCGCATCCGAGCGGTCAAATGTTAAATTTTTAACAACATTGTAGCCTTCTTTGGAGACCAGGAGTGTAGTACCATTGTGAATTTTTGCGCCGCGGAAAACATGCACATATCACGTTAGGGTATGAAGCGCTCATCGCAGGAAGAAGAGTGTCCGACCCGGGGCGGTTGAAAAATACTGGAGACATTAACAAGATGATTTCCGATTAGTCAAAAGCCCGTCATTTGGGTTGGTCATCTATTGCCAATCTGGCGTAGGCTTCACTTCATCGAGCAAAACTTTAACCATAAAATGACACGCTATAAGTATCATTTAATTAAATTACAGTGAAAGAAAATCCCGAAAATAAATGTTTAACTTTATTTGATGTCGCTTTTACACGCCCGAAATCTCAAAAAAATATCCATTTTGTTGGCCATTTTTCAAACAATTGTAATCAGAATACGCATACTGTGGAGCTTCTTGAATTAACACTTAACATGCCATGCACAATAGAGTAAATGCCAGCACTTTTCACTTTGATCAGGGAAATAGGCTAGGAGCATAATTATAATTATGAATTTATATAGTATAACTACTGTTTACATAAGCTGCTTAGAAAATTCCAAAAATAAATATTTTCCCTACAAGTTTCCTTTCCTCACGCCGAAAAACTCGTGAAAGCAGGGCGAAGCAGCTTCATATCAATTCTTCTGCATCGGAACACCAAATCCTGTGGATTTTCGTGGGTTATGGGGCAATAAAAGTATACATTATTTTTTTTACTGATAAACGTGAGTTTTTACAAATACTCCACCTATAATCTAGTGACTGAAGTTGGCTTTAAGCCAATTGCGTTTTCAATGATTTGGTCGTGGTATGTCAAAGCCTTCCTACATCAAGTGCCTCTATTCCTGCCACGCTCCCGTTTATGCTTGGGACCAGCAGTGGTATCTCCAGCATATTTCAACCTCGAGAACTTAGATAGAAATTTAAAAATACTCCAATGCATCAACCTGAGAGCTGGATTCGGGGAACAGCGAGCCAGAAGGGAGGAATTAACCAGCCCATCTCCTACCGCCCCGGACAGGTCAGCACATGTTCGTACCTCCCGACTCATTTGGAACGAAACAGCTGACATGACGGGGAGCGTGAAATGCGTAGTCGAGCTCTGCCTTAACGTTGCGCTTAGAGGCCTAGGATTAACTCACCACTCAAAGGTATGCGGAGGCGCTTCTCTTAAGCACTGACTATCCTTAAATGGTAGAACAGAGACTTAGGGATTTCAAAAATCCCTAATTCCCTATCCCTAATTCGAAAATCCCTAATAAAAATTTCGAAAATTTAATCCAGGAGAAAAAGAGAATTCACGCAAGGCAAAGATTGATTGGAACATTCAGTTCATACGATTTTAGGGTGACCCGAGGGATATCATTTCATACTGGCACTACCTCTCCAGAACAGTTTCAAGTGACAAATCGAAAGAAATATTGGCGTTCCGATGATTTGTACCAACATTGCGTCACAAAAAATGCGGAACAAAATTTCCCCTCACAACATTAATGACTAAAATCAAAATATAGGGAAACACTGTGAAAAGTGAGATAATACCTTAACTTTCAGTTCACTTCCATCTTCCCAATTCTCAAATCTCTTTCCCTCTATCCATGGCTAGTTTCTTAGCATCTACTGCCATACGCCCAGGCGCTACCTTCATAGGTGGTATGTAGATCTAGGTTGATAAATATAGATTTAATTGGATATATGCGCAGGGTGGAGAAATGCCCGGCGTAGGCTTGCACCGTTTTAGGCAGCTTACTTGTGACGAAAGGAGTCAATTACTCGGAAAAGGCGTATCTTTAACGTTCCATCCGAGGGAAGAAGTGCCGCACTTGTGATACAGCACCCAAGTAGGGATCTAGATTCCACTGAAAAGTCTTCCCTAGCGCCGGGATTATGACCTGGGCCCTCAGGATAGAAAGTCACCACACCAACTCAACCTCCCACCACAAATTCTTTTTCATCCGTTATGTTTTTTCTAGGTTTCTGGATCATTTCATGTTAACACGATGGAATTCAGAATGTTTTTGTAAGCCTTACTTTACGCTAGTTATAGCAGGTATTGTTTCCGTCCATACAATTCAATCAACGCTCATGACCACGACAATAAAATGATTTGCTCACTCTTCCACATAATATTACTCCATGCATGGTGGAATTAAGCGCTGAATTATTCTTGTGAAATCCAGTGCCAATCACTTCAAGGCCTCCAATGTCTTGAAAGTCTAAGTTCACCAATTGGAGTCCTGAAGCCTTCTCTAGATCACCGATCACCAAAGGTGAGTGAAAAGTATGATAGGCAAGTTAGCTAACCAAGCAATCACAGGCTAGTGATATCACTCATGTGTCTCTGACATCAGAGAGCGTTTCTTTAACGACTCATACTGAAGATATGACTTAGAATGCCTTAAGGGAAAAAAAATTCTTTCTGTCTTCCATTAATGCAGAGCCACTTATTTTCTTCTCAGTGAAATTGGAAAGTGGGCAAAAAATAGAAGTGCTAACGTCAATGGCAGTTTCCTGAAAAATTCAGAGATTACTGATTCGTTACCGAAGGCCGACGAGTATGCAATAAAATACGGTATTTAGACAATGTTTTTTGGAAGTGGGACCAAAAGTGTATACTAAACTACCCCATTTCAGTATTAAGCCTAAATCTGTTTAAATATTATAAAAAAATGTAGTCCCAGCTTCTCACTAAAGAATGTGAAGAGGAGATATAATTATAAGTGTGTTTGATATAACTATATTAATTGTTAAATAGTTGACTTTTTATGTACGCACTTAGATTGTTAATACTTGCGTCAGTCTCATTAAATGACTTTGCTATGTGTATGTCTTCGAGTTTTAAAGCATAACACGAAACTATTCTCACATATTCTCAGCCTTAAACATATTCTCCTTGAAGGCTTCGAAAAATATCTCGAAACTTGTAATTATGAATGTATATTGTGTTGGAGTAATAAATATTATTATAATTATACCTATATCCCCTCTAAATGTGTCACTCTTCAGCTTAAGCCGCCTTTTGCTGAAATTAGAGTACGGTCTCTCCAAAAGTAATATATGTAAAAAATTACAATAAAATTTTAACCAATAATTATGAGTTAGTTGATTTGTTTATTTCTTTAGAGTGTACCAACATTTACCCGTCATTTACCTCTGCAAAATAACTGCCCTTCAACCGTTATTAGACATATAACTTTTAAATATCCTCTATAGAAAAACTAGAATGAATCTAAACTTATTTGCTTCAATGTGTCTGAAGTCCAAATAGATTGTCCGAGATAGTTCTCTTAGGCGGCTCGTATTTAAAAAGATTTACAGTTACAGTATGCCAAATCCGGGCATCCCTATACTTTAGAGTACATTCCTTTTCCCCAGAAGAATCAAATATGAACATCAATCGAATCCAATGGAGAAATGTCAACTTTCAGCGAATATCAATCTTAAGCACTAAACCTAGAGGTTGTCATCAGTCTATAAAGTATTGCAATGAAATTAGAAAACCTCAAATCTGTAATCTTCAAACTAATTGACAATAAATATTGTAAAAACCAGTATTTTTAGTGAAATCAAACCGGTGTTAAGCGCAAAATTAGAGGTACTCAGCATTTATTCCATAGAGATTAAACCCATGCTGTTGTCTTGACCTCAATATTGTTTTCATTAATGCTACGTGAATACAAAACCCTACTATGCAGGAAGAGTTTTCCTCAAAGAAAGGTACAGAGTGTATCCAAGAATTGAAAGAATCCGTATGATTGAAAGAGAGATATGATATTCATTCCCAAATTTGGATGCCCTTTAACGTTAACATCGGGTTTAAGAGATTATAAAAAATAATAAAACTTTGAATGCATACAAACAAAATGCATTACCACTTTCTCTCGGAAATTAAAGATTCGTAGATGTGTAAAAATGAGAAGGCCACATTATTACCGAACAAACCTGGATTAGCTGCAGCCATACAGTTGTATATTAGGCCTTGTGAAAGCATGAATATTTCGAGAAACTAGAGTGAGCTCCTTTTGAAGAATAGCCATGGCGACGCAGCGAAGGGCGTGGAAGAGAAGGGAGAGATGAGTAGAAAGCAAGAGAGAGAGAGATGAAAGAGTTGGGGAGGGCACACAGGAAGGGACAGGAGACCACAAAGGACAGTATCTCTCCCTCTCTCCATTGGAGTCTTCCTCGCGAACCACTGGTGTGGTCCGCGTCTTCCGGAGAACCGAGCCGGCATTCTCCCGACGCCCGAAAAGTAATAGCGCGCGACGAATCGTATATACAACGACGAAGGTTGGGGAGGATGCTCTCGGAAAAGCGTCTTAAGCGATGGGTTGGAAGAGTGAGAGCGAGAGACGAGGGAGGAAATTTCTTTATCCTCAACCCCACCCACTCCTCCTCGCTCCCCCTTACCTACCCATGGTAGTTTGAGCGGGATTTTTCTTCAGACCTGATGGAGACTATACCCCTATTTTATTTACATTAATTTAAGACGGTGCACGATGCATGAAGTATATATATTACTGACTCAAAATCTTCGCTCTCACCACTGACCTACTCCGTAATCAACTGAATAACTTGTCTTTATTATCTCGAGCCTCACGCTGAAAACTCCTTGACAACCGAATAGTGTATGTAAGTATATCAGAAGAGCTACGGTGGGAAAAAGTATGTTTTACGATGATTGAAAAAAATAAAAATCATTACATTAATGAGGTGATCTTTACACCACAACTTCCTCTTTTTTATAATATCACTCTGGTGCAATGGCCTCGCTAACTCGTATGAGAAACGGGTTCATTTTTCGGAAAATACATTTCTAAAAAAATATTGCTGCTATTTAATATTTTGGCAGTAAGAGAAAGGTTGGATTTTCTTCTTTGTAATGGAACCTAATTTGTTAAATTTTATTGTTGAACCATTGTGTTAATTTAATTTATTGAATTTATATCTCGCTCCTACTACCAAAAGCCAGCCATCTACACTGACTTGACGCTCTAGGCGTGGCTCGCTCCATCTCCCAAAACCCTCCCAACCTCTCACCCACTGAAGGCCTAATGGGCTTCCAAGAAAAAAATTCGAGCGACGGAAATAAAATCGCGGAAGAGTTTTCCATTCCCGAGAATTTCAACATTTTCGGTCCTTTGACTCGTCTCCATTATTCCTTCGCGCGAATAACTGTTGCACCATGATTTTGCGTATCCCTCTCCCGTTCCCTGACCACCAATGTTTTTTCGCCGTATCATTTCGACGACTGAGGAGGCAATTAGGGTGGGCGGTTGCCCGTTTTTTACCACTTTGGGTGTTCGCCCGTCATAATGGCGCACACGAGCCATGTATGACTATTCTTTCCGGATCACTGGGAGGTGGAGGGATTTTCCAATGCGTGGCGTACTGAAGCGTGAGAAAGGATTTTCGTGAATTCGTGTCCTTGGTGATTGTTTCCTGCGTGGGATGGGTTGACGAAATAAAGGTTTGGCCCGCCTCGGAAATTGTGAGTTTCCCTTGTAATCATACCCTAAATAAAGGTCCTTGTAATCATACACTAAATACAAGGTATTTATGCGTGTAGTGAATATCGGAAAATTGTTACCATTATATTACGTTACCTTTTCCTTCTTCCCTTAGCTTTGGCACTAAGAGCCTATTTCTCCTCTCAGTTGACAGTGCAACTGTTGCAACCGTCTCTTTTGTGGTCTCCCTACGCTCATAATGCTATCATCGCAATCCGTAGTAATATCAGTTGTATTTGACTTAAATATGCTTCGACAGATAAGTTCATTTCACACACACTGTCGGCCAAGTGCAGACAGGGGCAACTGAACTCGGACGAACAGGAGAAACATTACTCCAAATTCGAGCCCATCCTGCTTAAGTTCGGTGACTTATCCGGAATGGTGTTTCCTGAGTGACAGGCCTAAGGTAATTCACAATCCCGTACAATGACTAACTGTCTATGCCATAAATTTCTGACATTCAGATGGCAGGAAAAGTGTAAACTGAATATTTGAGGCAAGCATGACGCCTAATGTTTTGCCAGCAACGAATGAAAAAACAAACGATGATACTCATCCGCGGTTAGACATAAAGTTGATAAAATAAATTAAAATGCGGAAATCAATTTCTGGAAAAAGATAAAAATAACATTAATACAGACATTGTGCTTAAAAAAATGATGAGTATTTCTAATACTAGGTAAGGAGTTAGATTGAATAATAATCACTCCGAGGGCATACATACAGAGGAGGACATACGGGAAACTAGATTGGATTATATGGGAGGCGACCGGCAGCTAAGATCATTTGTGCCATTGAGGACAGGTGGAGAGAAACCCGGCATCGGCATTAGCCTGCTAAGCCATTCCATGTCAATTCGAACATCGAGTTTCCCTTGATCTCAACGATTTTGACCAAATTTTTAGGATGCACTCCGTTTTACCACATTGTTAGACATGTGCATTTGTTTTGTAAAATTCGCATCCGTTGCCTAGTTACGGAAGTATGAAAAATTGAGCTTCTCAAAAATTTTAATGTGATCTATCTACGATATCTCCAGAAGTATTATACCTAGGATAAGGAAAACAAAACTATTTGGAAGAAAAAACTACAGCGCACAACATAGTGACAATAAAATTGAAATATTATTCGAATTATTACACTTATTTTCATTTTGAAAACTTTAATTGCGTTTTTCTCAAAACACATACTCCCTCAATTCCGCTCGAATGTTGATATTTTGTAGATAAATACCTTGTCTGCAAAATATTACAAATTGCTATGGTAAATTTACTTTTCAGGGGGAAATTATTTTTTTTCCATTGGCATGCTATTCATTCGTTTTGCACTTTCGGAACTCCATCGGCTGTGGGGCGGTGAAGTAACATCCTACTGTGAAGAAATACCTCTCACGTATGATTTAAACTGAAGTGCTCATTTAAAATGAAAAGATCAAAAGTTATCAAATCCCAACAATTCCTGGACAACTTTGTGTCCACCTCGACTAATCTTTAAAATTTGATTCTACTGAGATCTCCGCGCCAAGGTGACCACCATTTAACGTCTTATCCTACAGGCGGGATACTGCGCATGAAGTGCCTTCCGTGAGACACTCTAGTAGGGACTAGGGTTCCTCTGAAAAATATCCTCCTCGGCAGGGATCGGAAAAGAAGAGCACAATACAGAACTGACTTATCTTGCACCTTCGTCTCAAGTGATAGCGATTAGTTTGAAAAAACGGTGAGGTCCGGAACTACGCCAATTTAACTTGTTTCTTAGCGTGATACTTTCTAACCGTAAGTATGCCGTATTAAAATTTTCTCTTACACGTATTTGCTACAGAAACATTTGACCAAAGGCTCCGTGATACAGCGGGAAGTGTCATTAGGAACGACTCCCCAAGGTGACGTCCAGAATTTATCGAGGCGTGGGGACGACCCGTGTTTCCCGGAGCAAGGTCTTCACATCTGCATCCATAGTACGCATGGAATTCGCTCCACCACCGTGCGAGCACAAGCGGGCAAAAGGCACGCATTGAAACGATCGCAAATGTGCGCGGACTCGCCTACATCCCGTCGAATGGGAAATGCATCACGCCCTGAGCGAGGGCAGGGGAGAGGTTAAAGAAATGAGACCTCTCTCTCTCCTCGGATGCATCGGCAGCCTCCATCCTCTCTCCGATGGCCCCGAAGATAAACAGCCGTGTCGAAGGATGGGCCGTGGTAGGTGGAGAGGGTGAGAAGGAGAAAGGCATTCGATGGCCCCCTTGCGTCCACAAACTAACCCGCGAGCGGCCGCGATGGTTTGTGGGAGGGAGTGTTGAGGCACCGGCGATACAAGTTAATGGCCTAGGGATAGGAATTCAAAAAGCTAACGAATGTGTAGTGAAATATGTTTTGACGAGTTTTCCGCCCTGATTTTGTAGTAAACACTCATCTATAACAAAGTATTTTTTCGCATTTTTTCAAATGCCGGCCAGGATTTTAAAACTTTTATTTTTTGGTACTTATAAATAATTTTTCTCTCTACAGTTAGAAGTTTTTTATTTGCTCCTCCTCACCATCCAATGCGTTAAATCTGAACGGTCTTTTGTCTTCCTGGTGACTTTATCTCCCTTAATCGACTGGTTGGGCATAAATATTGCGGTCTCGTCACAACGTATGACCGAGTATTTTCTATTTTTTTGGGAATTTTTCATGTTTTGCTTTATCCTAAGCAAATTTTACGATATTTTGAGAATATGGAACACATGAATTAATCAGTTTTTAATGCCACAACTTGCAGATTTTATTTTAACCCAGTAATAATTTTTCTGCTCATAATGACTCAGGATATCTCAGTCTGCCCCTCCATTTCTACGTTTTACTCAACGAACTGTCGCAGGGGCGTGTGACAGCGTTAGGATACCAATCATAAAAAGGAGATTAAATAGGGAAAATGACTTCGACGAGCGTAAGATTGAAATGCGAATCGTATTTCAATAGAATAACTCAATCTATTTCTCTGTTAATTACTGTTTTTGATGAGATAATTAACGGTGCGAGGGAAGGATAGTACATCATACCTCTAGATTCGGCAGTGCATCCCACTTTTATCTCGCATCAATTAGTTCTAGCCACAAAAAGCGGGGTTAAGTAATATCCCTCGGGCCATCTTAAAACTCGGCAGATCTGAATAACTTGCATTCACATGGTTGTCGTCCGCGCCCAATAACACACCACTAAAACTGTAAGTTCAATAATGCATGTCTCTCATTTTTTTCGAAATTGCGTGTCCTAATAAGTAAAGAGGGAGTAACAAAATATCTTTCGCGTATACCTGAAATTACTGAGATATTGTTAGTTTATTTAATCATTTCTACAATCATGAAAACTACTCCACTGACCTTAGACATTGGGTGAATCAACGGGCAAATACTCATTTCCTGAGTGTTGCAAAATTCTCCCTACAGGGACTCAAACCCGTTACCCTCGGATTAGCAGGCGAGGATTTAATGTCGCCATCTTTACTGAAATTTCTTTAAATGGCCGAAAATTTTTTCATAGCCTACTTTGAGGGCATTTGAGCATCTGCAATAGCAGTATTATTCGAAAACTTTGTTTGCAAGGAGATATGAGACATATTAATTGCTCTGGACCACATGAAGTGCAGAAATCGACTAGTTGCATAAGTCGTGCAGAACTATTGGTCCCCGTACAGGATAACTTAAAAGTGATTCCATCGCAACTCTCGTAGTCGAAGTAAATACTGAATTCCACCTATTCTCTTGTGTTTCTCAATAACTTCTGTTTGGGTTGATGACACCTTTCAGCTGATAGAAAAAATTGAGGTGCATTTAAAATACGAGAGTATTTTTCATATAAACTTTTCAAAACATTAGAGATAAGTACAGTGATAGCTGCAATTGAACTGATGCATTTTGATGTTAACTATCGCATTATTTTACTTTAAACTAAAAACCATTACCCTCGGATTGTGATCGTTTCTCGTAAATTCACGACCATTCAATTTCCCAGGAGAATTCCCATCTCATAAATAATTTCTCGCAAAAATAGCATTACTTATGATTGGCTAAAACGCTATTTTTCCCCACGTTTCAGTCATTCCCACTTTTAACACCATTTAGTCCGAAGGTCAAAATAAATGGCGTTGAAAGATAGACTTTTGTGAATCATATCGAATAGACGAGGTTATTCTGTAAGTAGCAAGAGAATTGATAGCATGACATGAGGTCATTAATGGTTTGATGGGGTACAGAAAAAGAGTATATATTTTTTTAAATACAAAGAACTATTGCAGATTTGAGGTTGCGAAATCAATGTAAAATAAAGGTTAAAGTATAAATGACAAATCTTTGTCCCAGGAAAGGTGTCCTTTTTTTGGAAAGGGGTGAGAAAGGGGGGATACACAAAATAGGTGGGAACTACTGTCACACATCATGGGAAAATGACAAGGATTTCTTCATGGAAAATAACAAGATATATTTACACCATTTCACTCTCGCTCGCTCACGCTTGCTTTCCTTACCGAGCCTCGCGTCGTTTTTATATGCACACACAAAAGTTTCCTCTTCCTTTTATTTTCCAAAGCTGTCTTCATCCCTGCGGGGAGAGGACGAGAGAGCGGTTCCAGAATTCCCACGGTCAATGCACGTCAATGGACCATAACGCCGCCATCATTAGCATAACCTGATCCCGTAGCATCCGTGGTTGTGAGGGGGTTGAGGGAGGGAGGAAGAGAGAGAACGCAAAACACATAAGTAAACGCATGGATGTGATTTAAAATGGGATTCTTCTCCCTCGATCGAGTGGAACACTCTTCCCTCGATACTGGGGGCGTGTTGCCATGGAAATATGGCAATACAAAGAGAGGAGCACCCTTATTTGTTTTTCCTTTCTCTCCTCCCCTCACCCCTCCCCCTCCACTCCTCCGCCCGCACCACCTCCTAACCTCTCATCCCTCTGTCCTTCTTGTTCACCCGTTGGCATGGGGCGTCCTTTAGTGGCTTGATTTATATCGGACTCGCCACCTCGTGTGTGTTTAATGTGCAACATTTCTTTTTTCTTCGAGACCAGTGGCATTCACCGATCTCTTCTTGGCAATAGGTGTATATTTTGGTCCATTGAAACTGGAGGTCATTCAAAATGGCTTAAATCACGTCTATATTTCACATTCCAGCATTTTTCACTTCTATTCGCAGGAGTAGGAACATACATTACATAAGTGCACATTAATAAAAACTGCACTGCTATGATATCCACTCTATTGTCGGCTACCATTGAAAATTTAAATGAACTCTGCAGTTGAGCATTTAAAAGTACTCTATTTCTTGGGGAAAACATATTCGGGAAATATGCGGTCAAGCATACAGGAAGCTAGGCTTTATCAAGAGAGTACTCGGAAAATGTGATGAGAAAGTGAAAGAACGTTGTTATTTTTCAATCGTTAGGCCTCATCTGGAATATGCTGTTAGTGTATGGGATCCATACGAAGCGAGGTTGATATCAGAGTTAGATCGCGTGCAGCGAAGAGGAGCTAGGTTTGTGAAACGATGCTACGATAAGTTGGCTAGTGTGTCTGGACTGTTAGAAGAATTAGGATGGGAATCGCTATCACAGCGTAGATTAAATTATAGGCTTAACCTCCTAACTAAATTTCAGGAAAATCATTTCTCTAACGACGTAAAAAACATACTATTAACCCCCTCATACTACGGCAGATTAGATCGCGCCAATAAAATTAGAGAGCTAGATTGTAGAACCGATAGGTATAAAATGTCATTTTTTTCCGCGTACCATTCGGGACCATAACAGCTGTGATCGTCGTCATGAATGGTTTGAGTTGTGACGGTAGGCAGACAGTAAATCTTTCTCTTTATATTCTCTACGTTCTTGTTTATGCATGGTGTAGGTATTGATGTTCTTATTTATGCATGATATTTTGAATATGTAGTGGTAGTCTTTGTATCCCTTGCATGTTGGAACGATTTATGATAGAATGTTTCTTGGATATTAGATTTTAAATTGGCGCTTTGCATGTGTGGTACGCGGGTTTCAATGTGGTTTCGGTGTTCTGCCGTATCATTCATGCATGCCTGGTGTAGAGGCACCCCCTGTCACACACCCTTTGGGTGGCTTGCAGGGTATGACGTAGACGTATATATGTAGGTGAATTTCGAAAAAGGAAAACACAGTTGACTAATTTTTTGGACTGCATGTTAGAAATCTTTTTTACCAAGCAAACAGAAGGAAAGTCGTCGTAAACAAAAGCAAACACGAGATGTTAGCTCACTCTTGTTGGGTCTTAATTTGAGCATACTGCAAGGAAAACAGCTCAAAAATAACAAAGAAAATGGTTCCAGGCTTGACTTTGTAGAATTAATTCATAGTAACTTAAATAAAACTTTGTATACTCCACTATAGGTTTAAGACTTGAAGATGACACGAAGTGTCGAAACCCGGGTCGTGTTATTAAACCTATAGTAAAGTGTACAAAGTTTTATTTAAGCTCAAAAATATTTGACTTGAATTGTCAAAAACACAAATAAAAACTAAGTGTTTTTAATAATACTGATACAACCGAGTGGTAATGCTAAAAAAGCATTTGCTGACGTTTACGTCAAGAACCGCCAGAGACACGGAGGATACCTTAACTCAACTTTCATGCTACTAGTGAAGACGTGATCATAAGAGCTTCATGTTGACACGTAGAGTGTCTCCTAACAGCTAAATTATATTATATATAAAATAATCCAAGACAAAAGAATAGGAAAAAATGTACTTTATCTCAAACAGATGTTAATACTAAATCCATCTCCCCACGCTCTTCTCATGGTTGCAACAGGAAGAATTCCTGAAAGGAGTATTCCAAAGAAACTTACGTTTTGTCCCATCCTTTTTCTCCACACCGTCTACTTAATGTCCTCGTTTTAATAGCTGATAAATTAATGAGCTGTGTAGATGCAAAACGTGGACTTTGAAGAGATAGGAGAAGACCTCGGAAGGATTAGAAACATAGCTCTGGCAAACAATGGAGAGGATTGGATCGGGGGATAAAATTAGGAGCTCGAAAGTTCCAAGGGTCGTTGGAAAAGAGAAAATAACTCTGTGAGAAGTACTAAAGAAGGATTTCTATTGAGCTAGACATATTTTAAGGAATAATAGCTTACTTAAGTAAATAATATAAGGGAAGGTAGATGATTATGGAGTAAAATGAAGGCAAAGGCTCGAAATACAGACGGATATTATGGAAAGAAGGAAATATACAAAGATGAAGAAGAAGGTTCAGGACAGAATGTTGGAAAGACAAAACCCTGTGGAAACTTGTCTGAGGACGTAATTAACTGTGATGATGGTTCAAACACCCTTTACTGCCAGTCCTTAAAAAATTGTATAGTGCATGGTGCGTTAAGTGCACAAGCCTCTTACATACGGGGGAGCCTAATGGCAGGATATCTTTTTTCGACAAGTAATACACTCCACATTAGTTCTTCTCCAACATTTTCGCTAATGTCCTACGTAAGGCCCCTGCCATCACTTCCATCCTATAAGAGAACACCTCTTTCGCTTCTGATACCCTCCTTTTAGTATTATTATTAATCCGTCCGTTTTCCTTCAATAAACGCAGCACCGCAATATATAATTAAATTGTTCTATTGGATTCGGTCTGTCATCTCTTGCTTTTTGCTCAAGAAAAATTTATTATTCAACTTTTTATACCACTATTCTTCATTATGTATCACTCACGCCGATTTTCTTGTCTCACCGATTGTCTTCGAATGACTGCGATTCTTCGGATGACAGACTAATCGCCTCCGGTTTAACCACAAAAACATAATCGTCTATCTTTTTTCTTTCATTACCGTGCCTTTTCAGGCCATCTTTATCATTTTTTGGCATGAACGACGAAGTGAATAGTTATATTGAGAGAAATGTAGCAAATACTGAAACCAGAAAGTAAATTAATTCATACAGTAATCCGGATAGCGTTAAAGTAGTTATCAATTTTAAAGTAATATAGAGCAAAATAATATTTTTATTTATCGATTCAGATATCTTTGAGCTATTAGCTACGCAAACGCCTTATCATTTTCCATGATAAATAATAATAAATTAAAACTGGCGCTGCGTTCACGCCCTGGAGCCGAGGAAATCTCCTTCTCTGGAGCCTGTTTTCACTTTTCGTAGTCTGAGGTATGTTCTCATTGAAAGCAACCTCTCTGAAATGGACATCCATTTCCATGAGCTTCCTAGCAATGACTTGGTGGAAAGGATTTCTCGTTAAGGAGTCGTAAATCGTGAAAATATGTATTGATTATTTTGTGTTTTTGTCAATTTATTTCAAGTTTCCATAAATTCTGCGGTTAAGGTTATCACATTTGCACAAGTTTAATATACAACTATTCCTGAAGCTTAATCGTAAGGAAAAGTAAACATTTATATTCAGCCTGTCTTAAGTCTTAATACTCTCATCCTACTCAGAAAGAGATGAACCCTTATCATAGAAAACTCTGGTATCTCCCGAAGAAATTTCTAAATTTCTTTGAAAGTGTTAAACTTGCGAAGAATAATTATGTAAATAGTCATTTAGGCTATCTATTGGTTAAAATTTTTCTTATTGCGTGCATTCATTAAATACTTGATCACCTCAGTTCATTCAATGAAGTACTCAAAGACTCAAGCCTGGAAAAAGCATCTTCATAGATTCCTGAAATTTATCCTATTGATATTTATTAATGCGTAATGATCTCTCTCGGTTTATGCAATTTTCATGTCATGAATTTTCCTACTAGCTTTAGAAATAAAATAAAAAAGATGAGCAATACCAATCTCTCCTAATGACCGCTTTCCTCTCTTTAGATTCTATTTCCAACTTTATATTTATTCTTCTGTTGAGCTTTTTGTGCAAAAAGGCGCTAAATTATTTTCAGTATTTTCACGAAAATACTTGAATGAATTTCATTGGAAAAAATTATCATTTGATTTTCTACGAATGACAGCATTTACTTTCAAGGAAAAAATTGGACGTATTCATCTTAATTGCGCAATGCAAGCCTCTTCTCAAGCGTGTAACGCAGGTGAAAATGCGCCAAAACATGAACTTTGTCATAGGTGAAACAAGAGTTATGAACTCCAAATATTGATACATAAATTATACATGTATGCTATGGGGTATTAAAATTTCGAAAGTAGTGCGAGCATCACAGGAATCCTGCCCGTTCTGATTGGGATTGAATAACTGAGAGGCTTAGCTAAAAAGGACCACACGTTCAAAAATAATTCAATGCAATAAACAAGATAAAAATTTGTGACCTCCACAATGTATTGAACGCTAGTGACCGGTTTCGGCTGTCACGCCATCAGAATTTTTATCTTGTTTATTATGAAAGCTTCAAGTTTCCATTTCATTATAATTTAATTGTCTGAATTGCAGCTATAATGGTCTGTAATTGTTTGTAGAACTACAGCAGTGAAAACCTGTCACTCGTTCGAGAATCTTCTTTCCTTATTTTATGCTCGAAATCAAATCAATCGAAATATTGCACGTTTCGTGAAATGTTTAAAACATTAACAGAAAAACGATCTACTAGATGCAATTTTAATAAATTTAGTTGTTTTTAACCCCGAATCTGATCATGGCTTTCCTTCTTGATTTATTTGAACGCATGTGATACAAGTAAATAATTGATATGACCTTTATTGTGTTTTAACAACCATCTATGCTCACGTTTTAATGGATATTTATATGGATTGATTATTTTTGGAAAAATGACCGATCAATGAGGTAATATGTAGTAATGAGGTCAGGTTGGGAAATTAGTTATGGGAATGTAAGGGAATAGATATGGGTGAAATGGAACTCGGCATCGCCGATCTTTAACGACCTCATCCAGCGGACCAAGTGTCCAAATCACTCAAGAGTGGTCTCCAGATGGCACTAAAATAGGAACCAGTATTGCACTGAAAGAAAATCACGACCTATCCTGGGATTAGAACCCAGACCCTCTTGTGTGGGAAGGCAAAACTCGGCCACCCACCCTACTACCTCAGAATTCAATCCTACTTCCAAAGGCTCTAGAATACTGACCCATATCCCATTACACTGCATTTATTTCTAGAGTCATATATTTTCTTTCTATAGGTAATTATCTGGGCCTAAATCTCCAAAAAAGTAATTACATCAGAATAATAGGTCGTGGCAAGTACTCAACTATATATTCGTACTTCCTCCCTCTTTCAGTTTATCTTTTGATCTCCACCCCAACTTCTCATAAGCAACTCAATAGGAAGCAATAAAGTAGAGAGAAAGGCAATAATAAGTAAACAAAAGCCAAAGGCAAGTATGCCAGGATTAGAAACTTGAATCTGCTGATCCACAATGAGACACATTACCCACTGCACCACTCAGCCCATTATACTCATTTAGTTCATAGAGCTGGAAGTAGTTTCTTATTCCGCAACAAAAGAGATCAGCTTGCATCACCTTTAAAGATACACAGCCTCAAAATCTTACATGAAATAGTATAGTTCATGATTTGCTTGCTACTCCAACCGCAAGTCAAGTAAAAAGCGTCCTTCCTGAGCACGTTTTTGCTGACTTTCCCACGGACCGTTAGATTATGGTACTTGGCGCCACGAGGGGAAGCTTTTCTCTGTGGTAATTGGTGAAACGGATAAAGTAGAACGTGGAACAGAATGTTGTATGTTATGAGAACCGTACAGCCACCTTGGAGATTTTCATCTGGAGGGAGTTCCTGACAATGAAATTATATTACCATGGAAATGAAATTATATTATCATAGCCTATCTTTGCATTGCCTCATTCTCTACATTAAATATCATCGGGAAAGAAAATTTGAGAGCAGGTTACGTTACACATGAGATACCTTTGGTGACAATAAAAAGAAATACATCATGTGACCATATTTATACAAAAAATTAGCATTGACTTAACCAATTTACATTGCATACCTATTATTTAACTATAGCTATGAATAAATTTTGGAGATGGATGTGATGGCTTCAGTAATCTTACTTGGGTTCACCGTGCAGAGCACTTGAAAGTGTAGTATTCAGCCTATCGCTATGGGTTCTTAGGATGTCATCCAACCGATGTATTAGAGCAGGGTTCTTTGATCTCAGCGTTGCCACTTGGGTGATATTTTTGAATTGTCACTTAATGTGTGAGAGAGTGCAAATTTTCAGGATGATAAAAAACGAGTAACTAACGATATTAGTAAGTGCATGAAAATGTAATACGAATATTCATAAAATTTTTTCGAGGGTGTTTTTTTTATGAAAATGAGCCTTATTATTGGAAAGACGAACAAATCAGCAAAAGTCCAGAGATATAATGCGGCAGGCGCATGTAAGAGCTGCTACCGAGGTGTTTGCGAGGAGACCTCTCACGACCTTGCGCCCGCTTCCTCACTTCAGGGTTGGTACTGCCACTGTGAGCGACGCATTAGCTCTGTAGCCGCTGGATGATTGATACATCTTTTCTAATTTCATAGTTCACTCGCATGAAAACTATCTCACGCTCACAGAAAATTTCAAAAATTTATTCCTCTTCCATATTCACGCTCTATCCAACGGTAATGATGCGTTACTCGATTTTTTAAACACCCACAATGAAGAAAACATCCTCATGGAGCAGGTAGCTCACAATTGTATGAGATTTTCTTCATTGCAAATTTCTTATTTTTATACGCTTTATCGGGACACGATATGGGGGAAGAGCAAAACTTGTTCATAAGCGCAATGGTAATTTGAAAGCATGAAACGCACCATATGATGATACCTCCTCATAGATTGTTCCTCGCAGTGCATACGGATACTCAAACACAAGCACTATCTTCTCTCCTCCGCTCCTCCCTCCCCTCTCACTCTCTCCTTTGAGAATATCCCTACCCACCCCTCGACCTCCCCTCTCCCCCCTCCTCCTCCTCCTCTTCCTCCTCATCTTCTGCCTTTCCCTCTCCTCCGTCCTCAAAACTCCCCTCCCTCCAAGTTGCGCCATTGGCCCGCCGTCCGCACCGCTGGTCTCCTTGGCCCCGCCCACCGATTCCCAAGTAGTCTTGTGCACACCTCTCCCTCTTTCTTTCTTTCCCACCCCATTCACTTTTTTCCTTCCCCACCCCCATCCTCCTCCCTAATCCCCTACCCCTCCTGCCCTTCTTCAAGTACACACAAAGATCTCCCCCCTCCTACATGCTTCCTTTCTCCCGCCTCTTCTTCTGTTGAAACTTCCCCTCCTGTTCCCTCGAGTCCCTCCTGCCTTATAAAACTCTTTACACCACAACCCCTCCGTCTCATTCCCTCCGATTACTTGGCTGTCGATGCGGTGAAGAATACCTCCTTGTCCCGTTCCTAATGCCCGTTTACATTACTGCCTGTCCACCCAGGTAACTCGGACATCGGTCAAAAAGTTCGTTTTACGAATGGAAGGTTGCACTAATCCTATTAAATTTTACCCTCGATATAGTAACTAGTGTTTGCGCTCGTCACTGCATTTAGAAATACGTGTGATTGGAAGTTGGTGAGAATACTTGTCAAGTAGAATAAGGCAGCACTATGCTGACAAGAAAATCATTGGTTTCGACGACTTCCACGTCAACGAATCCATGAAACGTGAATTACCTGTCCTAATGCAACAATGTTTCGCAATGACGAATGCAACTGGTCGTACATGTATACCCGGAATAATTTTTAACATAGCCGCAAAGTTTTAAAGGCTCCTTAGCTACACTCACTCGCGTGGCGTAGCTTACCCCCTGCTGAGCCTTGCTTTGGCAGTCATCACAAACAATTTCGTTAACAGCCAATGAGTATCAACTCGCAGGTAACCACTCCGACCAGGTTTTCTAGGGTTGCTCGGTATCCCTGTCATCTCTCTCCATCACCCCTCATTGGGAAGGGTAACGTTAAATCGAAAATTTCACTTATTGCGAGTTTCAAAGGAACAAGGAAGACATTGTTCAAAACTACACTCCATCTCGAGAACTCAGATAAAAAAGAGAGATATACTACAGGTACGAAAACTCCTTCATTGAACACACCAGTGCTGACTGTGGCAAATGCAGAATGAGCCACTGAGACACTCCTTCTGTATTCAATTTACGTTCGTCCTTTCCCTCTTTCAATTCCTCTTTTTTATGCCTCCCTTTTTCATGTTGGTGTTGGGATAGATGCAGACGTCACTTGGTACAAGTGCGCGAATAGAGAACATTTGGGGAGGCAAACAACAACTGAGATCAGTTGGATCTGGTTCTTTCCCGTAGGATCACTTGCAGAAAGTCTTTTCGATCTCCCACCGGGCAGCAGTATGTGAACGGAATTTTTGTTACTCCACTCCAGCACTCGGATAATACTCGTATTGAGCTATTTTTGGGAGTAATGGTGGAGAGAAACACAGCGTCGGCATTTGCCTTCTCTCAGCCGAGGGCTAAAAGGAGTCCACAGTTTAGCGTTCTATACAAAGGAGAGTCCTTATCTTAACGTGATCTCCGCACTTAACCCAAGTACTGATCAGGATTCAGCTGAAGAATTCAACCCGGCACCCATAACTCACCCTATTCTCATTGAATAGTGCCAGGGTGTTCAGATGTTTACATCCCACATCACGGATGGACAACTGGACTTGAATTGCTCTCCAAGAATCACTCGATTATTGATCGGGTTTCCATTCAAAAATCTACACCACTACCGGGGTTCAAACGCGAGATCATCTGTATAAGAATCCAGTACTAAAGGCATCACCCCAACGCGAGTCCTTCGGGTCACGGAGGACAATGACGGGCGAAGTGGGCGGATGGGTTAGGTGTCGTCTAGTGCGGACAGTAGGAGGGTCGGAGGGAAGGAGCAGGAGGAGATGGAGGAGGTAGGTATTAAAAGCAATTCACTTCACGTGCGAGCAGTTTTTTCTCCGCAGACGCCGTGCGCCTGCACGTAAACCAATTAAAAGGGAAGCGCCCGTCAGCGGGACGTCCGCCGCGAGACTGGTCAGTTGACTCTCCGCGGATCTCTCAATGAGACGACGGAAGCGGGGGATGGAAAGAGACAGATCCTCCCTTACTATTCCAAATCGCTCTCTCTCTCCCTCTCTCCCAGTGCTCCGTAATAGAAAATAAAGTACCGTTTCATCCAAGTAGCTGCGCTAAAGAGTCGTAGGTCAATGGCTATTCCCTTACCGCAAAGCTGGGCTACCCCCAGCCCCACACTCGCCCAGCGCATCATTTGGCCATCTTTACACTCAGAAATGTTTTATGTATGTTGATGACGGAGTTTTCACATTTTAGATTCGCTTAATAACAAAGAAATTGCTTAGAATATGCAGCGTTATATTTTGAAGAGGATTAGACTTATCCGTGAATAATAGCGGACCACAATTGCTGTTACCGATGCCGTCATCAATATTAAGTATCGTAAAACAGGATGACTCTAATCATGTTTTCATCTTTTTTGTTGTGTAGGGGCCGCAAGTTACTTTTTTAATAAAAAAATGCATTGGATACAACTAGGAAATACAAAATAATCATCATCATTACAGCTGTCTAACACTGAAAAATATTCCAAAAAAAAGGGCGATATAAGGCACCCCTCATGAGGGGTGACTTTGATCACTCGATGTTTTTTACATGAAAAACCTCAGGAAAGGGACATAGTGATCAATCTCTCCTCATAAAATTTTAGATTCAGCTGTTTTGAAGATCTTGAACAAATTGAACTCCATAAAATTTAGGTTAAAATGTTCTGAAGCTATTTAAGAAATAGAAAACTGTGTGACTTTGTTGAGTGAATAACAAACTGAATCACTAACTGATTGATTAAATTATTTCTGCAACAACCTCTGGTACTTCGCTAAGGTGTAATTTGGCAAGGTTGCCACTCCAAATTTTTCGAGGAAAACGATTTCCGTAATTTTACTAACTCGAAAATACACAGCTGGGACAAACATCTTTCGTTACTCCGCTTAATTTATCTCAATATAAAATAAGAGTGATTAACGTAAAATATGAAAGCCAAAATCACATTAGAAACAATTTACTGATCGCGAATGCCTCTCAAAGGGTTTTCAAATCTACTTATCTACTCTGGCCTCCCGCTAATCTTTACCGCACGGTCAAAATGCTCAAATTAGACCACGCTACTGTTCCATGATAGGACTACCATGTTCGGGACTATTTCACATATCTCCCGAATTCTGGTGATTGTAAATTGAAATTTTTTTATCTAAAGTTTAAGAGGAATGTCTGGGCAATGAAATTTTCTGTCAAAGTCAGTGTGCTAACGCACCGTTCTGTCAACCTCAGGGTCGCAGATGCGATATTTTCGGGTATAGATTTCGCATTTTTCTTGTGAAAAAGGTTTTTCTCCAAAGTAGCGATACAGCAGTCGGGGAAGGTAAAAGCTGATATATCCTACTGTTGGGAAACCTTTGAACCACAAAATTAAAAACTTTTTTCGCATTCATTCATTGGTTGTTTAATTCTAAGATTAGTCGACTGCAGCCCTTTATCTTTTCCTATGTAAGTCTGGTTCCCTTACTACTTCCTGGTAGCTTTTCTGAGTACCTTCCTCTTTATTTTTCCCATGTATTCATTCCTAGATCCTCCGATGGTGACTTTTCCCTCTATTTTTCCGACAATTGTGTTCCTTAAAAAATCATTGTGCTTCAGCATGTGTCCAAATGTTACGCATATGGTATAATATGTATGCGGCTCATCGTTCCCTTACTAAAGGCGGCCTTCAAAGTCCTAACTTTTACCTAGTTGTTCGAATTTCATAGAAAAGAGAGTGGGAAGCCCTAAACAGACTCAAATTTCAATGGACTGGATGCTTATCTGGGTGATCTACGTTAACAATGGAAAGAAAAATGTTACCATTTACTGGGATTTGAACTCCCAATATGCATGCGAAACATTCATCAAATTTCTCTTCGTAAGTAAATATCCGGGAAGGAGGCTCTTGTACAGACATACGAGGGTGGATCAACAAGTAACGTACAACAATTAATAAAGAAGTCATTGTTATAGATAAAATATTTTGCCACATACTGAGTGAAGGTACACACATTTATGTTACTTATTAGCATAGGCGCCAGGCCTCTCAACGCATTTCAAACTTAGTGGCACAAGTTTTCAAATACCCTCTGCAGAGCAGTCCCTTTTTTTCTGACTAGAGCTAGCTTCGCTCAAGCGATGAGACTTCAGTATCGGAAGTGAAATATTCTCTGGCAAAGTTTTCTTCATTGGACTAAGAAGAAGATTGAATGACGGCGCAGGGAAGGGAATAAACGTCGCAATACCAGTATGGATACCCTCTAGAAAAATTTTTCTATCTGAGCGTACGATGCTCGGCGCCCAGGGGTGCCATCATTCGCTGCCCCACATGGACGTCTGTGAGATTCCTCAGAAATTACCGAGCACTCATTTAACCAAATTACAGCCGACCATACCATAAATTGTACCATATAGTATGTTGCACATCTTCTCTAATGTGTGAAATAGCATTTGCCAGTCAGAACGAATCGCCTCGTCAATGGTCGCGACATTCTCTTTGCTGGATTCTATTATGGGACGCCCGGACCGAGGCAAATCTGCCAGGGTCACACGAGCCTATGAGAAGAATTTGCACCACCTACGGATGTTACTGTGATCCAAACATTCTTCCGCATTCTCGCTCATCATCTCCCAGTGAATTTCGATTGGGCTTCGGCCTTTAATCCACAGAAAATGAACAACACTTCTCTGCATTTCACATGCAAATGGCTGTAATACACACGACGTCTTTGCACAGTAGTTCACTCATCTGCGACTATAGGTACTCCAAAAAATAAACCAACTACAGAGAGAACTTCTGAGTACACTCAGTGAGAGCTTCACGCTCCAGAACACTACACCAACGCGGAAAAAATCTTGTGCGTTATCCATTGATCCGGCCTCGTATATTTCTTTGTGAGATAACAGTAGCCATAAATAATCGCCTAAAGAAAGTGTAAAAAAATATGAAAAATCCATGTGACCCTCAGCGGTATCTCAATGGCATGACCGTCACCGCACGGTACCATTTCTCTATATGCATTTCAACGCCATCGATTCGATTTTTCTCAAATATTAAAGACCTTCCAGCGTAGACATTTACAATAAATATTCTAAATAAACACCGTCAGTGGCTTCCATTAAGAAAATTAATAATTTACTGTTGAAAATTACGATAAGCCAGCTCAATTGAGCATAAAAATGTGTCAGATAACGGAGGAATCACGACTCGTGACGTCATCCGCCGGTTTCTCGATGACAAAGTGTTTCGACGCCACGAAGAGCGCGCGTGATTTTTACTCGTAAAAATTATCATAAAAAATGGTTTTGATCATTTAAAATTTTACCCTGTATATTTCATAAAGTTCAAATACAAATGCTTATGATATTTTAGTAAATTATGTTCCCCATTGGCAGAAGCTTATTCTTCAAGTTTCGATTATTCTGAGCTCCCGCGTTCAAATTTTTGAAATCTATATTTTGAGAGCTTTTAGGAATGGGTCCGCAGAGGGTCTCAGGAGCGTTGACATCATGTTTCATCAATTTTGTTTCCGTCAAGTTGATTTCCCTCATTCAAGACCTAAGGGTTGATGAAGTAAGGAGTCGATTCATTTCTCGGGGAGGATGAGTCACTCTCACCCGAAAGGAGGTCTTCCTGGAGCATCTCTCTCCCCGTAGTTGTTGAGTATTAAACTTATTTGCGTTCCACCTTTATCGCCCCCCCCCCCCGCTGCTGAAAAATTCATTGTTTCCGACGCCTCTTCCGGTCACTTTACACACTTTCCCCATGAAACCCGCGCCAGTTTTCCTTAAATATTTGTCTCCCCCTTTGATCCCCTTCCTCTCTTTTTTTCCATCCACATATTCACTTAAGCTACCCTGCTTAAGATGGTGGTGTAAGAATGAAATCGCAGATTGTCTTTTGATATCGCTCTAATTTCTTAAATGGCGCCAGCAGGGTATTTCTGCCTCCTGGGGGAAAAGCGTTTGACCTCCTCGCGGTCCAGCGCGGGCGAGCGACAGCGCGGCGTCCAACGTCCATGTGTGGGGGAGTGGGGAAGAGGGGGGCTGCGGGTGGTAGGAGGAGGCGGTGTCGGTCGCCGCGACAAGAAGCCGCGGGAGTCAAAAGACGATCCCGGCGCGCGCACGCTGACCGACCGACCGACCGGGACGTGACCTGCAGGCGCAAGGAGTCGCGGTCGGTCGCGAGGAGCGCTCTCCGCGTTTGACGTCCGCGGAGGACGCGACGAGTAAATAGAGCATTCGAGGCACGGAGACGGTGCAATAAGGGTCTCTTCAAACTTGAGACCGTACGTTCCCGAGTCCCTTTTTCCGCCCTTCTACCCCGGATGTTTTTTATCCGTTCCCCTCCTACGCGTCTCCTTATCCTCCTCTCTGCACTCCTCTTCCCGTCATTTACGATTGCGATGCCCTTCCTGTGCGGAGGAATGGGCATCGGGAACGATGCGGGACACTTACATAGCGTGGAGAATAATAGAATGTTTCATGCTGTATCTTCACCTTTATTTGATTAGATTTATTTTCCAAATGCCTATTCGAAGTTATAAGTTATATATATATATATATATATATAATATATAATGCCTATAAGAAGTTATAGCAAAAGTATTAAATGATGGGGAGAGAGTAACCAAGGAGAATGTTTTTTGGGCTGTAGATTCAATGATAAAAGCAAGCCAGTGATCTATGCCCAGATTCATTTATGCTCATGGGATATATGAGTTGCTACACGTTAAAGAAATTTTATTTTTAGACGTTTTCACCGATTAAGGTTGGCGTAGACGAAGACAAGATTACCTCAGCAGATCTTTCACAGCCCAAGGCCGCTTACTCCTTACGCAAATACATCCTTTAGCCCGACACCTCTCTTCATCCCACTAATAAAGTTAACTTCTAATACGTTTCATTCCTCAATTCTCAAACTTCCTTCCTCTTATTACGGCCGTTAAATATACCTAAGTTAAAATCATTTTCATGCGTGAGAAGTTGGTCATTGCTCTACAATTGGTTTACTTGGAATATTCGTTCAATGACCTCTATGTGTCGAAACATGTCGTACCAAGAAAATAAATCAGTGGAAGGAAACGAAGTCGTTTTTTCATTTGTGGACTTGGAATATTATTCATATTTTATAATTCTACCAACTGTTTTTCAGGTTTTATAGACACATCTATCCAATTTCAGGTTTATTTTTACGTCTTTCTACATCATTTTGATCTATTGTTTTCCTAGTTCATAACTACTGAGCTAAGCATACTCTCCGGCAAACCTCACACCGTAATGAAGTCACATTCTTTATTATCTTCCTTGCTTCGTCTCTATCAAACCTCAACTTTTAGCGTCACACAGAAATGCGATTGAAAATTTCCTTCTAGTAATATGAAACAAGTAATTATGAGGCTCGCATATATTTGAGTGTATCTCTGTCGCTAAATTTGGAACCCAAAATGACTTTTAAAATTATTTATGGGGGAAATTAAAACAATGAATAAGGAAAAAAAATTTTCCTCTACTTGAGCGCATAGATAATGTTAATTATCAGTCAAACTCTAGACTCAGGATTACTCCAAATCTGGATTTGTGGTGAAATATAGGATCACCAACAAAACCTCTCCTTAAAATCGCGCTTTGTATATTCCAGTCATTAATGCAAATAAACGGTACACTGGCCGATATAAAAAAATTGCCTATAATGGTCCATAAAATTGCTATCAGAACAATTTCCACTGATAGGTTTACTGCCTCTCTTGTACCATTGAGGTATTTCAACGTAACTGACCTCCGGACGGCACTTCAGCAATAATTCATATGCTTAGGATATACAATGAGAATTAAAACCATTACAGAGGATAAAATCTCATTTTTGTGCCAAAGAAGTTTTTATTGAAGCTATCTCTAACGTGGAAGTGTCAATGAATCTGGAGGGTTATTACAGGTTGATTGAGGTTCAATGACAGGAGGCGACCAAAATCTATTTTATTTGCACCATCTACGTGCAGGATGGTGAAGGAAGGAGTATCTGGAGTACGGCAGAAGGGCGGAGAGGCTGGCTTCGAATATTAACCTACTCTTAACGAATGGCGCTAAGGGTTCCAAGGTTTATCATCAGATCCGACTGACAGAACTAAAATTTAAATCCTATCCACAAAAGACTCAAACAGAGATCATGATGCTGATAAATAACACCAGACAGTCAATTTTTATAATTATCACTTCCAAAATTATTTTTTCTCACCATTCCTGCCAATCTAGGACTGGGAGTCACACAAATCTAAACCTGGTTCGAGTTTCATAGCTATTGGGAGTAATGGGGTCCAAAAAAAAAACTAAAATGGCAAGAACTGTGGACAGATTCTAATGCATGTATCATGAAGAGAGGATGAAATGGAAAGTAACTCCTAAAGCCGTGTTTGCGCTATCCATGTACCCGTGCGAGTAAACGCATGAGAAAACTCATCATTAAAATTGCATCGTGCAAACATCCCAAATTACGCAAATGCATACGCGCTTGGCCAACAAACAGCCCGTTTTAATTTGAAGCATTTGTCCACGCATTTGTCCAGCCACGTACAAGTGCGGGTGTATGCATCGTGTAAATGCGCCTCTCTACTGATGGATGTCATGCGCTCTACATAATCACCAGGATAACTAAAGTACATAGAATGTTGCTTTGTTCATCTAGAACAATCTGGAATTTAATTACATTAAAATAAAAGTTGGACGCAAGTTCAAATTCTTAGTAATTTAAGCCGATAACTTTGGATATACAGTACTATCAGAGATGTTCATTTGATTAAATTTGAATAGTAGAGCATTGTACAATAATGATTGCCATAAATAATGAATAATCTTTCGATTATGATATCATTAAAAATCTACCACGTAGTTATTTCTGGCTCAAAATCAACTCAATGTTATCGTGACGGTAATTATTTTTTGGTTGGGCTCATTTGGGCAAATTAACTCGACATTTTAGTATGATGGTGTTTATCTGAGACCACAGTGAATCCTTACACACAAGGCGTCAAATTCCGAAAGGACTAATTATTATAAGATTAATAGTCACCAATATGGAACTCAAGAGATGTATTTTACCTGAATTCTGCGTATAATGATGCTGAATTAACACATAGTTATATTTTTACAGCCAGAAATATTTTTATGATTACCTCGACGGAATAGTAGAGCCAAGCACGAATAGCGGAGGAGGAGGAAGACAATATTCATAAATTATTCATGACGGTTAGGTCACTTCAAATTCACTCAGCTGGCGTAATTTTATGACTTAATTTATAGCTCTTCCGTCGTCCATAGCGCGCGCTGAACGATCTCCACACATTCAATAAATTTGAAAAAGAATTAACATCCCTTTTTCCCTCGGTTTTTAACGAGACTACGGATCTCTAGCTATGTATTAATTTCAGAAGCTGACCAAATAGCTATGAAGTGGAAACAACTGCAATTGGGTAAGGGAGGCAATCTTTTTATTGAAAACATTTTCTTGAGATTATCACCGACGGCTGGTAGCAAATAACCAATTTCCTCGTAAAAAAGTTTCGAGGAAACCCAAATAATCTGGCGTAAAAAAATAGAGTAGGCAATTAGGAATGGGTTAGGAGGAATGGAGGGAGAAGGGCAGGAGGTGGAATAAGAAGTAATTTAGACAGGAACTCAGAAAACATTCTCTCCACTGCTTTTTTCCTACCTCTCTGGCTGGAAAAAAATTCAAACAAAAGATTGAATCGGTGGTCACCGGAATTCTTTCGCTGAAGGCCCTCGTCTGGATGGAAGGGTGGAATGAATGTGGGAATGAGGATTGAAAAGGGAGGAAAGGGGATTGAACTTAATGGGAGAGGAATGGTGGAGACGGAGCGAGACGTTCAGATCCACTGGAGAGGTGGCACACTCACACAAAGTTAAAAATAAAAAGAACGTCCGAATGGTATACCAACGCGACTGGGTGGAAAGTTGTTCGTTGGGGTCCCAAAGGTCCTTCCTCTGATTGGCTGCGAGAGGATCTCCCTTGACAACCCGAAGCCCCACCCACTTATTCATCAATTCCCACTCCAGGGAGTGGACCCATCTCCCCTTTTCCCCCAACCACTCGGTACACCCCCTTCCCACCGCTCCAAATGGTGACCACTCCCTGTCCTCACTGTCCACCTCCTGACCGAGGCCTCCTCCACTCCCCCACAACACCAGGAATTTTCTCACATCTCGCGGTGGGACCAATCCGACTCCGTAATATTTTCGTCCGTCTGTGCGGTGCGGGGTCGTTATGAAGGCGGCCGTATGAGCCTCGGATGATGTACGGCAGGGGGTGACTGTCATCATGGCATCCACAAGCATTTGTCCCTGTACCAACCCTCATTTAACCTGCTCTTACCGGATCGAGAAGCAATTTAACATATTACTCGGCTACAGTCCTATTCTTTGGCCTATACATCCATATCATCTTGTCCAATCACCAATGATGTGATGCGCAGGTTGATGCTGCTCTACCTGAAAGCAACGCCATGTATGGGCACACTAATGAATGTAGTAGTTATGGATTAAAGCAATTAAGGAAAGATATTTAAGAAAGACATACGAACGTATTATTAACTCCTGTAGTAGCTAGTTATTATTGTACATAACAGTAGCATAAATTTGCATTCCATCGTTAACAATCAGATAATAGTATTTTATATTTTGCCAGACCTTTATATGGACAAAATGTTGAAGCTGTACCTAACTTTTGCTTCACACTCCAGTGCACTATATTTGAGTTAGCTCTATGAGTGATAATGTTCGCTAGAAAAGTGTCCACAGTGTAAACTCTCTTCGCAGCGCTAAAGAATTTCATGGATATTTCTGTGTCCGTGAAATGTGGTTATCCGATTATTTGACCATAAAAATGGAAAGCCTTGGCAAGCCGAGTGCTGTATTAAAGGAAAAGCTGAAGGTAGCCCAGCGGAAGGAGCAGTGCGAGGTTTCGTAGGTGACTGTTTTGCTTTCTACTTATTAAAGCGGACTACCCATAATGACTATGATTTTGGCGATGGGTATGAGTTATCACTAAATCGATTGTTCGGCGATCTAATGAACTCATTTTCATTATTATTAACTGACCACATATTTATCCTCTTACTGGGTTTACGTTATTTCCTCCAAACTGTAATAATTTGGAGACTAAATCTGTGTTGCGAGGATCATTTTCAAAGAGCAATCACTGAAAGCATCAAAGAAAGATTTTCCAGCATTGCGTTTTTATATTTTCCGTTATATCTAACATCCTATGGCCGCTAATGCATCGTTTCCTGTGCTTTGACAGCAGCTGACAAGATGGACAGCGAAACATAAGACAGTGGAAAGCCAAATCCCGGAGGATAAATCTAGTAATAATAGCAATCAGGGGAGGCGACCAGCCTCAATCGCTTGCGCAACGAATGGTCAGTGGGAAGGGTATTATTTGGGGAATGGGGAAGAGAGAAACGGCATCGGCATTGACCTATAATAAACAGGAAGAGGCTAGAGATATGCATAATAATGGATGAATTAATGCAACTGAAGTGCTGTTCACATGTTACCCTGGTAGGGATCGAAATTATCCATACAAAACTCATATGGTACAGATTGGTACAGGTACAGATACATATAACATATGGTACAGATTTGAATGCAGACTCTCAGTCCACGATGGTGCGAATAAAAGAACTTTGTTGTAAATTCCACACTCTTTTTAATATATACCGACCATGTTTTAGACACGTTGTGTCACTGACCATTTGATAATGATACTGGGACGTTTACCATGGTAGGTTTTTACTAAACAGAGTGAGGAAATTATTAAAGAATTCTTTTATTCGCGCCATCACGGATATAGGACATTTACACAAAGTAACACATGGAACGCTTTCATGCTGATTCTCGGGATCAATAGCCTCCACATCATCTTAATCCCTGAAAGTTTGAGAAAAATTAAGTAACACGAAGATATTTTTGATTCCTAGCTGAATTTTATGGAAGGCGTTCAGCATATTTTACTTACGAAAACGTATTTCGGTAGAAATTGTCTGAAGCATATGACAAAGGAAAAGGATTTCTAACCAGATAGATAATGATTTACATATTTTATATATTGACATATTTGAAACTTTAAAAAAATTTATATTTTCGACATATGTTAAACTATTATAGCAGAAACGATAACATGCATAAGATTAAGCAAATAGACTCTAGAACCGATAGATTGAGAATGTCATTTTTTTCACCTACAATAATGGACTATAATAGTTTCGACAGATCTGTTCTATGATACTTTCTACCCTACTAGGTAAGTAGGTTTTGCATTTGTGCTAAATATCTTAACATAACCATTAGAAACTTATCCCGCATGAAATTTATGGCAATTTATAGCACTTGGATAATTTAGTACCTTGTAGTACTATTTATCAGTTGTATTCATAATACTAACCAGTAGATAAATCTTAAATTGTGTACTGCATGGTAGAATGTTCATATACGTAGTGCTCTCGTAGTTTCTGGTCGGACCACACATTGTTAGCATCACTGCTTTCGGCCCATGCCTGGCATCCGGGCGAGCGTGCGCGCTTCTTATTTCAGTTGGGATGAGTGTTGCATGCCTGGTGTGGTCAACATTACAAACCCTAGTGGTAGCTTGCACGGTTTTTCGTAGATATAGATAACAAATATATCTTTTTCCGTGAACAATTTGGGACGAAAATAGTTGCTATAGGCGTTTGCCATGAGATTACCACTAACGCATGGCATTACACATAGTAAAGTTTAATAAATTACCATTAATATTAACACGGTTTCCCTTAAACTGTCCCGCATCATTTGGATTTCTGAGCCAAGTAGTATCACAAAGTGCCCAAGAGCAATTAGATTTTTTAAATAAATTATTATTACCAATAAAAATCATTATTATGCCCTCGGATTCCACCCTATATGCTAAAATACCAGTCACAACGTCCGGTGTCAGGAGAACATTACGCAACTTCGCATGTGGCTGCCAAACGCGTTGATGAATCACGATGATGACCGCGGGAACGATGCCATTATATTAACGATCACATTTTTGTAATAAAAATATGCCCCTTAAATCCATTAGCGGGGAATAGCTATTGTTCGGAAATCAAAGTGGGGAGATAAAATGTTAGTCGCAGTGAAGGTGTCCATTGTTCCCTGTCTTCAACCAGGTGAAGAGCTCAAAGTAAGCGCGTGCTCAAGGGATGAAGGAGATAATGGAATTTCGCGCAGTTTATGGACCGGCCCCATCACGGATTATTCCCATCCCCGGGCCTTCCATGAATTCGCGCTTTGTCATAGAGTGAGGGTGGCAGGTGTCTCATCTTGGTCGCTCTCTTTGGTGGAAAATAGCAAACATTCGGCGTTGGAAGAAGGATCGGCTAATGCGTGGGCGAGATATAGTGGTCGCCTGGATGTATTTCAGGGAAGAAGAATGAGCAAGCGTCATGTAAATGAATGCGATGCCGAGAATCGAGAATGATTAATTTCACTAAAGGGAACGAGTCCAAACCAGGACCAACCTCGTAAATACCTACACTCATACAGCATTCTGTTTTGGGGTAGGAACAGTTATTGCTGTTAGATCAAGGGAACTGGCTCTCTATAAATTAGCTCCTCCATATTGACCTATCCTTGGTTAGCATTTTTGCATCCATTCTATTCATGTATTCCTTCATTCACACTCTATTGTTGTTCACATTCTTCATATTCCTCCTCTTCCTAGTTTCTACTATCGCATTCCACTTTCTTGGTCCACCCTTTCCTTTCACACCATTCGCTTTTCCATTTTATTCAAGTTTTTCGTATTTCAACTTTTCATTATTTAATTGACATGGTCATACCAACGTATGACCAGCTTCCTTTCACGTATGTTAATTACTAGAGTATCTAATCTATATATTTTTATCAACCACTCATTTTTTATTCTATCTCTCTTCCTGTTACTGCAAACACTTCTCAGGTATCGCGTACCAATTGCATTATGCATATCCTAGGGCTAAGTTTTAACCAAAATACAATGGAATAGACTATAAAATAGAAGAGAAATAGAGAATAATATTTTTCTTTTGAAAAACACTCATTCTACATTCCTTCAATGACTTTCTCTCCTGCATTATCATGAATTTTAATCTCTTCACCTATACTTTAAACCGCCGCAAATATTCAGCTTAAGTACACGAAATCGTCCTTTTCAACTATTTTATCATTAGCCCTTATCTTACAATATTATGCTTTCTTATAGTTTTACCTAACCACGTTGCATTAATCCTTTTCTCTATTCCCTCTTTTGCTTCACAGTAGTTATCCAGGATCCCCATCAGTTCTTGCGGGCTATCAAAATGCAACAAGGCGTCATAATAGTGGAGAAAAACTCACACATTTACACTTCTAACAATCATGCCAACATTTTCGCAACACATATCTCTCTTACATTTGTCCAAAAACATTGAACAGCAGGATTGTCGCATCCATAGTTTACGTCTGGCATTATTTCAAACCCATTTCAAGGTCCCAGTCACTCTCACACTTTCCTTGCCAATATCACGCCTGATCTTCACAATATTCACAACTCCTCATAGCCGTAGATAAACACAGCCTCCCATAGCATAAAATTTTCTCTAGTGGTATTATGGCATAAATAAGCAAAAACTGAATAGTAGAGCATGTAAACATTAGTAGTGAATTCTGGTGCTGGAAATGCAAATGCTAGTAAGTAGCTCTATTCAAGAAATTCACCAGGTGAGAAACTAGTCGAGTCTCTCACCCAGTAGACTTCCCGAATAGAGCTACTTAACATCTCGCGCTGGGAGAGCCTAAGATCTTACTTAACAAACGTGAATAAACTTGCATAAGTGAAAAACGGCCATACTGGCTGTGAGAATCTTTAAAATAGAGAAGACAGGATATTTGTCATTGCCAAGATGTGTGACGGAGTAGGACGGCATTTTTGTTTTCTTTGGGTTCATCAACTCTCAACCGTTTTTCAAGAAAAATAATCATTGAAAGCTAAGTGATTTAAAATTCTAGAATTAATCTTAAGTCAACTCAGAAATTAATGAAAAAATTTCGACGTCAGAACACAAAAATAAGCGCAATCTAAACTAGGGAAAAAAGAGCTCGCGTGGGGGTATAGAGAGAAGTGGACAGAGCGTTTAGGAAAAAAAGCATTTAATTAAGATTTCACTTGACAAATTATAGAGACTAGTAATTTTAAGCCACTTCTATAAAAGAAGTCCCCTCAAACGGGGGAAGAATTAGCGTCTCATATAGATACACTTCAAAAGCATTTGTCCAAGAATCACTCCCACTTCATATTCCTTCGTAATGGAAGACTTAAGGTGTCTGTCATCGTATCAGTGAGCAAAAATAACTCTCTCTAGCACATAATCTATTTTCCCTCCTATCCAGCTGGAAGTATGCAATTAGCCTAGAGGCATTCCTTTTCAAAGTAAATCACAAAGGTTCTGACTAGCACTTTAAGTTGGAATCATTTTTGAATTTTCGCTGTATCAACGAAAAAAGACTTAATCAGTGGAATCCATTCATCAACAGCGATAAATATTGAAGCAGATAAATTAAATAATTAATTAATTTCACAATTCTCTATATTAACCGACCCTTTGTAAGCTAAGATTGAGCTGCAAAGAATACTTAAGGGTACAATAACTAAAAAACAGCGGAAGAGATGACTTTTTCCAGCAATTATGCGGGTAATTTAAAACAAATTTTAGCGCGATAGTCCAAGAGACTAATTAAGTCATTAAAAATGTATGATTTCTTCCTTTCAACAGCCTGGAAAAATTGCTTAGGCATTATATGATGTTGGGATTCGTTAAAAATTTAAAAATGTTCGCCAGGCTAGTAATTATTGCTGCCTCATGAATATATATTTGATTTTAACGTGTGCTTAATTGTATGGTACGGACTGTTTACTCCTGGAATACCAAAAAATGCACTTTTAATTTGGAAGAGATTTTCATTCGAATTAATTTATTTATATATTTGAAAATGTCCACATATAGCAGAATTTCCAATATATAATGGCCCAATCAACACAACATATATAAGAAACGAATACACAAAAACATAACAAAGAAAATAACAAAATACCGGAAAGAAACTAAATGAGGAGGCAGTGCTAATTAGTTTCAGAGAGTTGAGAGAGAGATCCAGGTTTGTAAATTGGTAAAGGGATAGAGAAAACGTATTACCGTTTTCTGGAAGTGAATTAAGAAAAGAGAGGAGGCGAAAAGTGAGCGTTGAGTGAGCGATAAGCTAGGAACTGGCAAATGGAATAGAGAGTGAGTGCGCGTAGGCCGGGAGGGTACTCGGAAATTTATAAAAGAAAGGAGCTCAGGACAGTCTGTGATGAAATCAAGGATGTTGTAAATAAATTTCAGGTCAGTTTTAAGGCGGAGACAAGGAAGGAAGTTTCGAACTTCCAGGTTGTGCGCCAATGCGAGATCATGTTTGAAGCATTCTAGAGTTCATGACAGTCGGATGGGGTGTGAATGGTTTTAAAATAATTTACAATCGTCAGCGTATAACAGCATACGGACTTGGGAGGTGTGAGCTATGGAGTCTAAGTCATCAATGTATAAATGAAAAAGATATGTTCCTACGACGCTACCTTGGGGATTTCCTTAAGTTACGGGAGAACAACAAGATAAGGAGTCAGAAAGAATTACACGCTGGGTTCTAACACTAAGGAAGCTAGATAAGAGGCTGAGAATTTTACCATGAATGTTATTATTATTAATATTAATTATTTTAAAGTCAATTTACAATATTTAAGTGACTTGGAATAAGAAACTTCATTCTTATACACTGTAAGAGATACCTACTCTCAATTCTTTTTTGACGCAGATAAGTGTACGAATAATTTTTTCAGTTAGTGAAAATACCCCCGAAAATGCCTTTAATCAACTTTTAGTCCTACAAATTGTAGCCTTCCAACTTGAGAATTATTTTTAAAAAAGTTACCGATACTTTGACAAGCCAAACACCACATCATGCTTTAGTGGAATACAAACTTTTTTTTAATCATTCACATTATGCACCATCGTAAAATGATGGGCTATTGAATAGAAAGTATGCCCATTATTTTCTGGAACTTGATTTTAAGTTTTATCTAAGTACTGCTCATTACTTTGTATTAATTTAATGGTGGGTGTAACATTTTGACCATTTTTCTTCAAGTTTTCCGCACGACTACAAGAATTGTTATTGAAACTACAAGTTGTGGGCTGATCAATTTGCTTCAGTGACCCCGAGGAATTCATATATACCCAGACAAAATCAGAGACCGAAATAAATCACCCCAATAACCTTATAATTTCATACGTATTTCCGAAATTCAGCTTGCCAAATTCTCAATAGTGTGAAAATAGAGCCATTGCTAATCTCAAATTTCCTTTGATGAAAAACATTCGTCTCAAACTTCTTTGATGAATGCTTTGCCACGGCTGTCTGAGACGCGATAAAGCTTAACTCCTCAACGATTCTCATTTGAAAGCCGTTTCAAAAAGGAGCGATTGCTTTGCTTCTTCGACTCCTCATAACCAAGAGCCAAAGACGGGAGGGCTTTGCCTGATAGCCTCGCTCTCGCCTCACTCACCCAACGCGGGGACCATCCATCAAATTCAAATCGCTAATTCGTTCCGTCCAACTCATTTCGGATTGCTCGTAATCGCCTCAAAAGGAGGAAAGTCGCCCCCCCCCCTCCCCCAGATGAGTTTCTACTCCCCCACCCTAACCTCCTACCCACCCTCCCACCCCAATCGTTCCGAATAAAAAATCAATCAACGTTTTCCCTTTTCCGCTTTGGCGTACGGCCGCATCCGGGGCACTGCGCTAGAGTCACCCAAATGTAAAGAACCCACCCCAACATATTTCGACCACCTCGATTAAACAGCCAATTAGACGCCGCGCGAAAGGTCACCGATAAACCCCCACCCCGCACACACACAAAATCCTCAATTCCTTCGCCATTGGAAATTGGACCCGAAAAAAACGAAGCTCCTGAATCGGACGAATTCGTGATGAATTGCAGTTGTAAGCTGCCATGATTTGCATATTTACCGCCTAGCACAAAAATATAAAGCTCTTTCCGATTTACTTTAAGGTTTTGATGATATAATTTTGGTGTGTCCTCAGGGTACAACGTCAATGATATACACTGGCAGAGTCAAAGGCAAATGGGACGTGGATTGGAGATAGGAAAATGATATTTCTCATAGTGTAACGATGGCCAAGATTGTATACATCACACTCCCGGAAATAACTTTGTATTTGAGCTACAAGCTTTTAGAGTGAAAAAAAAACTTGAAGGAAAATAAAAAAGTGAAACTCTTTCCAAGTGCCTGAATGAGAAGAGATTCTGGTGTTAAATAATGAAGTACATAATTGAAATACACGATTCAATTGCATTTTCAAACTTCCGATGCGGATGAAGAGATAATTTCAGGGTCCACAGTATTATCGTGGCCCTATGCTCTACCTGCATCACATCAAGTACTGTCTTGAAAGGAATGTAGAATAGGGAGCATCATGTGAAGAGAGGCTCAAAAGAATTATCCTGTGCCATTTTTATCTTAAAATTTGTTTTAGCAGGGTAAATGGTTAGGGATTATTTTTATATCATTTAACTTCATGAATGATCTCTTGAGTGATGACGAACATATAAAAATGCCAAAGGGAGGAAGATAAAAAACACAGAAACACAGGAGAAAAAACGCTCGTAGGCTCCTAATATTTCGACAGCCGTAGTGTCTTTTTCAGAAGAGGAATGAATGCAAGCATTACATTACAATTCCACTCACATTTATTTAAATTACGACTGGTTTATATATTGATCCCTTACATCTACATCTACGTCATACCCTGCAAGCCACCCAAAGGGTGTGTGGCAGGGGGTGCTTTCGCACCAGGCATGCATGAATGATATGGTAGAACACCGACATTACATAAAAAACCCGCGTACCACACATGCAAAGCGCCAATTACAAATCTAATACCCAAGAAACATTGTATCTCCAATCGTTCTAACATGCAAGGGATACAAAGACTACTACTACAGATTCAAAATATCATGCATAAATAAGAACATCATTATTTACATCATGCATAAATAAGAAAGAGGAGAATATAATGAGAAAGATTAACTGCCTGCCTATTGTCAATACTCGAACTATCCCTTAAGGCGTCATCATCACCGGAAAATGTGAAGCCCATTTAAATTAGTTTTAATTAGTTTTTAAATAAATTAATATTGGATTGCAAAGTTGAATTAAAACTACATTTATCAATATGCAATCTCTTAGTGTAAAATGACATCTGTCATCACTTGGTGCCTACTGATGATTCCTCGGTACGTAAAAGTCGATGGTCGTTCATAAAACCATCTACAACCGTGACAAAGCTTAAGTGATCTTTTTGCTGTTACATTGAATCTAATTTCCCGAGAGGGTTAATAAATTATAATAGCATGGCATCGGTTAATGTTCATTTTATTGATTTTATTCATTTTGACTTTGTATTCCAATACGAATTAAAGTTATTATTTTACAAACTGGCATTTAGTTTCCATTGCATGTCGAGTAGTTCAAAATCCTTGCTAGTTTCGAAGGGTGTGGAACTATTGAGTTTGTATATGCATTGACGCGATGTCGATTATGCCCTGGTGTAGCGCAACCGTATTTGTAGGAAGGTGCGGTCGTGGCGGATGTGGTTTAATGAGTCCTCAAGCGCCGATTTCGTCGATGCCGCTGAAGAGGGGGAAGAATAGTGAGTGGCGGAGGTTGCTCGAGGGCGCGGCCGCGTCACAAAAGCAAACCATATAATGGGGGGGTGGGAAGCATCACTCTTGGCGAAGGGGGCACTTCTGAGCGAATGCAAGTGGCGGTGAGTCCTCTCGTCAAAGGGATTCGAACCCTTTCGTTTGGATTCGAAGCGGGGAAGGGGCTTAAAAGCGTGCCTGTGCGGTCTCAGAATCCCCCACGCACCAGGGTGTAATTGCGAGCGATCCTCACTTGACGAGTTCCTCAGGTCCCACGGAAGCAATGAAGGGAACTGCGTCCCCCCTCTGCAGTGGGGAGGAAGAGGATTGAAAACCCTTAGAACAATGCAATTTGAAACCTTGTGTCAGCCAGTTGATAGAAGATATTAATGGTGGAGCATTCTTCTCCCTCATTCTCCCATTCATACCCTCCTAAATATTAATATGACCTGTATTACAAGAATTATGAAAATTTCATATTGAATTATGATGAACAAGTCGTTTCATGCTTGATGAAAGTCAGAGAAAAATTAAAAGCCCTCCGCAAAATACCACCCTTTGGCCGCATTTGGCAACCCCCTGGAGACCGAAAATATTGCGATACACACTTTACATCCAATTACTGCGAACTTTAACATTTAGAAAGATTTTACCAGAATGAGCTTTGTTCGAAATGAGGTGAAGAAAATCTTCGCTGAGTTTAGTAAAAAATTAACAAGCAGAGACAAACTTATGCCCTACGTAATACCTAAATAATATTAAATTTCCTGAATTTGGAACTGAATAAGCATTTTCACGGTTTTAGATGGTTTTATGCACAACCTACCATTTTAAATACCGGGGAATCATCAGTAGGTGCCATGTGATGACAGATGTCATTTTATACTACGATATTTCCTGGTAATAAATGTAGTTTTAAGCCTTAAAACCTACCCATAACTTAGTCAGTAGACCATACTTAAGTGAAAGTTCTGGTATCTTTATTTTAGGCAGTGATTGTAGCAGCCATCAGCAACTCTTTTACGGATCAATGAGAGTGATATTATAGTGAATACAGCTCATAATTTTTACACCCGCAATAGGAATAAATCATCTTAGGAGGTAAAATCTAAAAAAAAACACATTTGGAGCTGATGAAATTCTGTCTTTCACAAAAAACTTCTTTCCTCCCAATCATTTTCCCTACTTCACCTGTCATTGCACAGCAGAAGGGATTCCTCGAGGAACGAGTTCCACGGATTCCAGTCACAGGTTTATTCATTGGGGTAGTCCCAAAGATCTGAATCACCCGACGAATAATGATGAAGCAGGGAACAAGATGTCCCGAATAAATTTGGGAAAAGCACCGCCGCTTGTACCTCAGGCAGTTACCAAACAGTGAAAGGGAATCCTGCGACAGAAAATGAGTCCTTAGCGAGAACTGGTTGAATTAATTGCTCTCGGGTTAAAGGAACCTTCCAAATCGGCACGATACAAGGGAAAACAAAAAGAAGTAAGGCAACTTTCACTATTAATGTGGATTCATCTTATTCCGGGTTTCTCGTCGCGTAGGTTTCGTCATAGTCAACGGTTTCTCCCCCAATGCTGAAGGTGCCATCAAATCCAAGGAGGTTTGTGCACGATTCAGACTTGTTTAAAAGAAAATGTAGAAAGATTGCGTAGACCAAATTTATGATAAGACTGGAGCATATGCATCGACTGAATAATAGACTAATAATAATACATTTCTCGGATATGAAACAATCATAATTTTTCTGTTGCTAGCCAAATACTCAACTGAGAATTTCTGTTATCAACAGAGCGATTTCTAAGACCTGAAGAGGCCTCTAAGGCAGTGGAGGAATCATGTGACGGAAATCTCGGAAGAATATCGAAGAAACTTTAAGAACTATAGCCTTGTCGTTCTTCGTAGAACACAAAGCGATTTTCTTGAATGACGTCACAGTACTCCCGAAAGTTAGTCAACCTGACTCTTGTTTCGATGCAATAATTTGTCCTGCGAGATGACGTCACAGGGAATTTCTTCGAAACTCTGTCGTTCAACCGTTTGAAATCAGTTGGCGGAGGTCCCTTGGCCTGTCCCTATAATACGTTTGACTTCATATTGAAAATGGAGGCCACCTAGCTGTCTCTGTAATAATAAATGTCAGAAGAATCGTCAAAATTATGAACTGGGATTCACATAGCCAATGGTATTAATAATTTCACGTACTATTAGCATAATTTCACTATCCTCATGCTTTGGTTTTGAAGACACTGTGATTCAAAGTATTCAGTAACATTTACCTAGTCTTTGAAAACGCTTTCATATATATTCAACGAATTCACTCGCCAGAAATGGCCCCGGGGTGTTATTTAAATATTCACTGACAATGATGAGTGAAAAAACTGATATCATAGCATTGCATCTACACATGAGATTATATGACACAATATCGCTTTCTGCTATTGATGAATACTTATGACTGATAATCAACGACTTCAACTTCCTAGAGAGATCCCGTCGGGAAAGATGGTTCAGAAACACAGAAAATAGAGCCTGGAATGTTTCAATAAGTACAAAAGACGACGCCTCACGGCAAAGAGATATGTTGTTTGCTACAAAAACGTTTTCACATGCGTAGATTTTTTACAAAGGTGTTTTATCGCAAAATTTGACCAATTTTCTCGTACCATTGCTATTTACTGATTAAGAATTTGAACAAGAAAAAAAGGAGTACCAAGAACTGACGGTCGCTAGCCAACAAATAGATACATAAATTATTGTAATTATTGTAAGGTCAAACGTCTGTAGTGCAACAACATACCCTAGTCACACATCTCTTGGATGCCATTCACATATTTAGCCTCACATAATGGCGTCCAAAATGTAAAAACTGCTCGTCAGTTATTCTGTAGCCACAGTATGTAAAGAATACTGGATATCATTACTCAAAGCGTGTCCAAGCTGTTCGTTTCCAGGTAATGCTCAAGGGAATGTAACTTACAGAAGACGAGTTTTAACTTGTCTGGATTTCCTTTTAGCGCATCTGGCCCAAGTTGCAGGTGCTTTTCGCCGGTGAGATATTACCGGTGGCTTACTGAGGTATATAGGGAGAACTTCTACCGATCAGGAGATAACCGTTCTAGAGTGCGCCAAAATAACTTGCCATTCGCTGTCCTAACAGCGTTAAGTATTCGACAGTTTGCTATTGTTTAAAATGAGATAGACGACATGAATGGAAAATTTAACTACACAGCCCCAGCGACGTAATCGAGAACTAGTAATGAATCAACGGACAAACGTGTTCAGGATCACTAATACTAATAACATTGGCAGTGTAACATATCATCACATCTTTTCGATCCGCAGCCTGTTCGTTCCCAAACATTTATGCCTGAAATTATTATAAATTGTCGCGGCATAAAACATCAGCTAAAAAATATCAACCCCAAAAAATCCCCCGGTCCAGATCAAATACCTGCTCGCGTATATAAAACATTGGCATCAGACATAGCGCCTTACTTAAAATTAATATTTACCAAATCTGTAGTGGATCACGTAGTGCCTAAGGACTGGAGAGTAGCAAATGTCACACCTATATTCAAAAGCGGCGACAGGGAAGACCCTAGTAACTATAGGCCTATTTCTCTCACATCCGTTTCTCTTGTACATAAATGATATTAGCAACGTCGTTAAAAGTAAGCTTAGACTCTTCGCAGATGACGCAGTTGTGTATAGGGATATTAGCAATTCCGAAGATAGCGACTCGTTAACAATCGACCTACTTGCTATTCATGCTTGGTGCGAAAAGTGGCAGATGGAACTAAACATAAAAAAATGCGTAGCAGTCAGCTTTTGGAAAAAGAAAAATAAGCCAGGTAGGGCTTACAAAATTAATAGTACGGAAATTATTCACGCCGAGTCTGTTTAGTACTTAAGGGTCACAATTACTCACGACATATCTTGGGGAAAACATATTCGGGAAATATGCGGTCAAGCATACAGGAAGCTAAGCTTTATCAAGAGAGTACTCGGAAAATGTGATGAGAAAGTGAAAGAACGTTGTTATTTTTCAATCGTTAGGCCTCATCTGGAATATGCTGTTAGTGTATGGGATCCACACGAAGCGAGGTTGATATCAGAGTTAGATCGCGTGCAGCGAAGAGGAGCTAGGTTTGTGAAACGATGCAACAATAAGTTGGCTAGTGTGTCTGGACTGTTAGAAGAATTAGGATGGGAATCGCTATCACAGCGTAGATTAAATTATAGGCTTAACCTCCTAACTAAATTTCAGGAAAATCATTTCTCTAACGACGTAAAAAACATACTATTAACCCCCTCGTACTACGGCAGATTATATCGCGCCAATAAAATTAGAGAGATAGATTGTAGAACCGATAGGTATAAAATGTCTTTTTTTCCGCGTACCATTCGGGACCATAACAGCTGTGATCGTCGTCATGAATGGTTTGAGTTGTGACGGTAGGCAGACAGTAAATCTTTCTCTTTATATTCTCTACGTTCTTGTTTATGCATGGTGTAGGTATTGATGTTCTTATTTATGCATGATATTTTGAATATGTAGTGGTAGTCTTTGTATCCCTTGCATGTTGGAACGATTGACGATGGAATGTTTCTTGGATATTAGATTTTAAATTGGCGCTTTGCATGTGTGGTGCGCGGGTTTCAATGTGGTTTCGGTGTTCTGCCGTATCATTCATGCATGCCTGGTGTGGAGGCACCCCCTGTCACACACCCTTTGGGTGGCTTGCAGGGTATGACGCAGATGTAGATGTAGATATAAGAAGGATTGTGAGGTTCCCGACACAATAGAATGTATCTGAAAGTGTCATGACCCTATGGCATGGGGACGAAATCGATCAGTGTTACATATCTGTGGGCGGAAAAATGAGAGAAAAGTATAGAGATTTTGAGGCAATCATTCAAGTTGCGAGTTGCCATAGTACCTAAATATATTCGCGAAGATGAATACGTCGAATTAAAACATTCTATTGGTGAATAGCATGTGTAAGGTTGTCTATGAGTCATCCTGATGAGGATCTCCATATTAAGAGGTAAATTTCTGGACTCCTGGTTTGTACACAGGTGATCATGTTCGTGGAAAACCGTATTCCATCAATGACCGTGTCCAAAAACGCCGCACCGCTAAATGAGTCTCCTCTCGCATTCCCCAGGGGTTCCGCATATCTATAGTCCCTTTCGAGTACGAATCTTTCTTGTGGTGAAAGGTAAGGAGGGCTGATCCACTGATTCATTAGGGCGAGGACAATCTCCGAAATTCTAGACCTAGAGACAGGGGACCACAATAAATGTCGGCTTCGGGTGCTCACAACAAAGGTAATGCGCTCGGCGGGGTAGGAGGTTGGAGTGGGGACACTGGGAAGCATTACAAACGCCACATCATTTCCTTTCACTGCCATTAAAAACGCAGCGCGGGGGGTTGCTGTGAGGGCGGAGCGCACAGTGGAAGCCTTCGGGAAATGGGGAATAAGTAGAAGACGTCATTAAGAGGTCCGTCGCGCCCTTTATTCCACCATCACTCCCCTGTCCCCCGACAAACAAGTTTACGTTTGGCCTTCGCGGACGGGAAGGCCTCCGCTCGCACCCCCGACTCCTCCCCCCTCTTCCATCGCCCCCGTGCGTGGAAACCCTTTTTCCGAAGCAAATTGCCACGGGGGGGGGGGACAAGGGGGTGGAGGTGTGGGCATGGAGGCAGTCGGCGGCGCGGATATCTTAAAAGGATCATCCGACTAATCTAGGGTTCGCTGTACGTGGGGGATGGTTGGAGAGTGGGGGGATGAGGAGAAGAGAAGCTTTACCGTGGGGTGAGGCGTGTACTCGGAGGTAGAAGGCGAGGGATGAGTCTGACGCTGTAGAGAGGAGGAGGGGATGAGCGCTCTTCCCGCATGCATATGGGGCCAAGGGTGAGAGGGTCGGAGAGCAGGACGATACGGACTCTAAGCCTGGTCTTCCTTCCGATAATGAATCCGTAACTTACGACATATTCATGGGGAGCAATTAAAATTATTATAAACCACATTGGGCTAGTATAAGTTGAAATACTCAGTATGTATTATATTTTCCGCAAACGTATTGGAAACCCGTTCACCTGCGCACAGCTCAAGAGGAATGTGAAAAGTGACGGTTCATAAGAAAACGGTGGAATAATTTTAATGAATGCTCTCATGATGGACATGTATGGAAATAGACAACATTTTCATGGCAATTTTGAGAGAATAAACGATACTCAAAGAGCGAAATATATTTGCAGTAGAGGAGTGAGCGATACAAGGGGAAGGAGTAGACCAAGAATTACGTAGGAGAAGGAGTTCCTAAGCATTTGGTCAGGAATTTATGGACGATGTTTCAATTTCATCCAACCGAAAAATTGATCTGAGGGTGAATGTCGCAATGAATCCGAAGCATCCTCAAGAAGATTCTGACACTATGCAGAGTAAACACTAAGAAAGCCCAACACTTGCATCTGGGTAACGTTGTGAGAACTTGCATGTGAAACCGAAGGTGCGGTATAAATTCAGTAATTTATACCGCACCTTCGGTGGGGTATAAATTATTGAATAGGTAAACCATTTAATCAGAAATCTCAATAGAAAGATGGGGCCGTTTTCGAAATGTATAAAGACGAAATGGTGCAATCTTAGGAGCACATTAAAGGCCCCATGCGCCCAAGCAATTACCCTAACACACACACATATAAGTATCATTGAAGGCAAAAATGATTCTTGAAATCGGGCCAAGGATACCCATAAAATATCTCCCTCTTCGCCCCCTGGCGGAAATACCTATATACTTCCCTCCGCGCATTTCAATCAGACCACGTTACCACCCTAAGATTCCACTTCCCTACGAAATATATTTGCCACACCAAGCCTCGTATTTTGCACTTATGTATCTTCCTTTGAGGCTCTTTATTTTACCCACTGCTATTAATGTTAATTTCAATTTTTCTAGTCCTGCAGCATGTAGGCTGAAAAGAATACATAGTAATACGGTGATGAGTATTATAATTACCGTAGTCTTCAAATGCTACCGATTCGAAAAAGGCCTTTTATTATAAGCTTTCTTCTTTTTAGAAACAGTAGTTATAATTAACGTAATTTTGGGCGATAGGCGAAGCAAGGAATCTTAAAAACGGACACTTCTTGGATCCGCATCCAGATATGGAAATCATATCATTAACATGCCGATGCTGAAATAATGGACGATATACCGCTTGTATAAAATCGACGTATACATAGCAGGATATTTTGCTTATGTTTTTAATTAAGAACCCTATGTATCGATAGGCAGCACCTCTAAGATATGTTCTCCATTGACATTTACAGATAAAAGAAGGAATCTGAGACCACATAACTACATAGCTATTGACTGTGATCAATTAATATGGTTTATTATACTTCTTAAAATAAAGCAAGAACTGATCTTATTCAACTTGGATTTAATGTGATTCTTGAATGAAAAATCCTCTCTTCCTTCGTGCTGATTCACCAGAAGTTTTCAATCTGAAGATCAGTATGCTTCAGCTCTCTGCTCTACTCTCCTCTCTGCCAACCGCTTACTTCTTCACATTTCTCCCATTTATCGCCCCTCATAACTTTCATCGTGGATTCTGTTCATCCTCGATAATGGTTCCAATTTATTTCTCCTTTCAAAAGACTGTTTTGTTGCAGGGTATGTTCGAAAATATTTCTTTTTCTATTTTTCAGAGTTTAATTAAACTTCTTTTATCCCCAACTCCTCGTTGGACTTCTTTGGTGTAGGACACCTCTTCCACCATTTAGTCTTCATCGTTCTTCGGTTGGCTGATTATTTGTCGAGGCGAGAGTAAACTGAGATTATTTGCGCCTCTTTGAATACGAGGGCACCTACGGGGTAGGAGGGGAAAGTGAAGATTGTTCGGAAAGTGGAGGAACGGCAGAAGAATGCCCGATGTCGGTATTAGCCTCAATTTAACGAAGAGGGACAAGGTGTAGACGGTTCGACGCACGGCGTATAAAAATTTTAAGCGCCCTCCACTTGACACTCAGATAGGAATTGAAATTCGATTTTAAAATCACTGCTACTGCCGAGGTCCGGACTCGCCCCAGGGATAGGGAAGCAAGTGCTCTATTTAACACACAGACTCAATTCCATGATTCTTAGGTCACACTAGATTTCCATTACTTCCAATATTTTTTTGATTCTGCTGCAACTATAATTTGACCTTTATTTCCGTCGCGTTGATTGATCTATTTATTGACCTATTCGTTTCAAAATATTAAAGTACTCACTCAGCCGTCAATCTAATCTCATGTTGAATAAATATCAGTCAAGTTAAAATCAGCGAGATATGGCAAAATACAGAAATCAATGACTTTGTATTAATTAAAAAGACAAACTCATGTTACCAATGATACACAACTACAAGTCTCTTACTGCATTACTTTCCAGGACACTTTCCTATGAACAAATGCCGTAAATAATAGAAAAAGGTACGGCAGTGTACTCTCGATAAGAAGGATAAACAAGGTCTGACAGACAAATGACCTCAGAAATTTAAAACTGGGTAGTTCGTGTTTCCAGCTATTATGAAAATACTTTTTTGTCCCAAGAATACTATTGATTAAATCGCATCTTCGTTCGTAAATTCCGTTCGTTTTCGGCCGTTTTGGTTTCAAAAATATTGCTGCATTTACTTCCTAGATTCCAAAACTGCTTCAATAATTAAATAAAATTTGGATATAGTCTTCACTTTGACTAAGGAGAATTCTCGCTCAAAGTATCCTAATTTGCGCCTTCGGTTACACCATTCTTGCTTCATCCTACTTTGACTATTTCCACTTCCCAAGCCTTCTCCACCCCTCAGTCGCATCCCCTACTCGCATCGCCCCTGTAATTCTACCGGCACTGATCCAGCGCTTTCCTCCTTCCCACCCCTTCTCCATGCTCACCCCCGGCACCCTCTCCTTGTACAGCATCGCCCATCACATTCGCCTCCACAATAGCCACTCTCCTTGTGTCAGAGGATGACCCCCTGACCTGCTAATCCACAAAGATCCCTACAAGGGATTCGCCCCGAATATTAATAATGCTGGACGACGCACATTTTAGAGTGCACTTTTTTCTTATTCAGCTCCTTAGAGCGTGATAATTTGACGATCATTATTGAATTTACTTTTGCTCATACAATGTTCTCCATGACCGTTGTTAAAACTTGCTTGAAACAATGAGAAACATCAAGTGGAATAATTCACCTCATCGTGTATGTTTACATCTACATCTACGTAATACCCTGCGAGCCACCACGAGGGTGTGTGGCAGGGAGTGAAGATCACCAAACATGCACTATTGTCATGTAAGTAGGATATATAATGTAGACATGCTAGAAAATAGGGTCATAGTTTATTAGTTACTACAGTAGATTATTAGATATTGCAAGTAATTGCAGTAGTTATTACAATAGAATATTAGTTACTACGGTATAGTACAGGTTAAAATCTACATAATAAGGAAGGGATTATTGGTAGTTATTACATGCATCATGCACTACAGACTATTCTAACTATGTTTCACCTACCTATCCCTTTTGCTACGTTGCCTATTGTTCTCTCTTATGGTACGCGGGAAAAATGACATTTTAAATCTGTCGGTACGACAATTACGTGTGCCGATAGCCAGACGTTTGTCAAAAATTGCCGAAATAACAGAATTAACTTCTAAAATGAATGCAACAATGTGTATTCTCCGCCTAGCCAAAATGTTTTAACGGTTAGTACATGTGAATGGGTTCTTCGACAAATTGGAAAGAAAGAATACCTATATTAAGAACCCTCCGAAGTAGAGGGGGCGGATAGATTTGACATTTTACGGCGCATTTACATTTAGAAATCAAGACACGAAGAAGAAATGAATGAGAAATATAACTCTGAGAACAAAATGAAGGAACAAGTAAATGAATTGATGAGGAACTTTGAAGGACTCTAAACGATTGCATCAGTCAGCTTGAAGGTAAATGTAGTGGAGGGCTGCATATACCAACCTTCGGATTGATAACTGATGATGATAACCAATGATGCCTTGTAGTAATAATTATGACTAATGTGAAAAATTAGCACTGCAAAGCACTATTAATACTCTCCTTTGCTCATAGTATATGTGGAATTAGTAAAATTAACGAAAGATTTTTCCCTCATTTTCTACCTAAACACCATCTTCTGCTCTTCTTACCTTCTGTCTTCAGTCTATATCAGTGATCGATTTTCAAAATTATTGAAATGTAAAATTTCGGAGGATTAATTCTCTGCTCCAAAAGCTCAATCTACCCAATTCTTTTATATTTGGTAGCCATCGTCTTGTACCTCCATACGCACCCGTTTTACCGCGGAAATCGCCAATGTCGTAGAGGAAAATGGAAAAGAAGAATCACCAATAATCACCTAAGGTAAGAATATTTAAAAAGATGAACATGTAGTTTTTATCAATGAAGAAGAGAAGTGTTATTTGTTTGTAAACTATTTCGTAAGTTTCAAAACGCCAAAGGGTTGTTGGAATTCTCCGCTACTCGAAATTAGCGGCTTGATTGTCATTTGTTCCTTGCTATTCCGGGTGAGAGCTGCTCGGAGTTACGATGGAACAGTGTGAATGTATGGGAGTGGGTTACGTTGGGATGTTCGATGAAAGCCTGAACCGGGCGTCATGGATAGCCTTGGTGCAAAACTCGTCCTGTTCTGAATTCCGACTCGGAAGGAGGAAAGCCTCAGAACTGAATGGCCGGCGTCACACATATACGTACCTACACCACCCTTTGGCCAGACTCCCCCTGTCCCAGTCCCCTGTCACTTAGTCACCCCCTGACCCCCACAGACGAGCTCCCAGCCACCCCTCCGAGAGCACCAAAAAAATCATCCACCCCTTCCCGGGAAGGCGGGCCCTAAGGGCCCCGTTCAACCCCTGCGGCTATGCACACGTGACTCCAGTTCACCCCTCCGAATGCCACCCCTTCCCTGCCGCCCGGATGCAAGCATCCCCTCGTGCCTTCACCGCCCCCTCCTTTGCCACCCTCTCCGACAATCCTCCTCGGCACCACACGAGGTCACGTGAACGCAGGGACACATACGCAAGGGCAAGTGCGACGCAAGTAGAGTTGCAAACACTCTTAAAGCCCCTGTGAAAACTCTAAAATTGGTCAATATTTTTTTAAAACCATTCGCCTCACAGGTTTCTTAATCCAGTTACAAAACGAGCGTGATTTTTATCTGTCCAATAAAAAGTCATATTCGAATTTTACTTAAAACAAGCAGTTATAAGAAGTACAAAGAAAATATAAAAATAATGACGACGGAAAAAGGGCTGAACTTCTTAATCATTATCTAAGAACATATTTTTAGACTGAATCATTTGTTTCTCGCCGTACGCTGACAACCACCGTCGGAACTTATCTATTTTCCGCTAAGTATTACGGTGAGTAATAAGTTACTAGCAAAATAAAAACGAATTGTGTGATGAAAATAGCTATATGCTAAAAACTAGAAATATTGTTTACTGTACTTTTTCTTGGTTAGCCTCCAAAAGTAATTCGCCTCTTTGGGATCGTAATTAGAAACTCTTCTTCATGTATGTTATTTAGATCCACCTATCTATGTATTAAATGCCATTTCTTGCAAATTCCTACAAGTCTGAGGAAAATCAATCCAATGTTAGATAGCATTAACAATATCCTGCCTTTGCTTGTGGTAGGCCAGCAGATTGAAGATTAAAATGTATGGAATATAAGTAGTTATACGTGAGGCTTAGTGAAAAGATTGTAATATTCTACTTTATCATTCAGACACATTTGCAATCAACTAAAAACGAAGAAAATATTTTCCTGGAAGTTCAATAGTGATAGCAAACAATAAATTGTCGTTTTCAGTCATTAGTAAATTGCTGCAGTCGTTGACGGCATTAAATACAGTCAACGATGGTATTGCGATTCAGTCTTCTCCTCAGGATAAAAAGATATACTTTGTATTATTCTTTGACTTCCAAGCATACTAAGTTAAGCTTTAATTTCGCTTTACTCAGGAAATGGCAAAATTTGGGCTTCTCAAAAGTTTTGATTTTTGCTGTCGCTTCCAACCTCCTAAATATTCGCCTAACTAATCTTTCCTCACCTTCAGCTAAGTAAATAGTGGACTGCGATGGTACCGAAAATGAGATGTATGAATCTCATACGATGGTAAGTGACGCATTTGTCCAACCTAATCGAGACTTTTTTTTCTCCTTTGTAAGTCACATCAGAGTGATACTTGTGAAAATATATAAACTGCATTGCTCGTATCCGTACGCACTTCACCGATTGCTCTTTATGTCGCCAAATTATTAATTGCTGCTCTTGTCACAATACTTCATCGTAGTGATATAGAGGAAAAGATTCTTGGGGTGAAAATTAAATACTGATCCACTGAAGAGATGTAATTGTCCATTTTTTCTTTTATTAAAGTTCAATTACTTTGGATCGAACTTTTATTTAGGCCACGTTTTCCTTGAACACGTGTTACATTCGAGTTCGCATTATACATATACGAGATCGCATTAATTCGGCTAATACGGTACGGAATAGTGTAAACGGGACATCAGTCAGAGCGGCTCTAATACTGTCCTCTCCCCTTCTCTGGCCACTCTCCCCCCATCCGTCTTGCCCACCCCCGTCCTCTCTCCCTCCCTTCGACCATCTCTTTCTTTCTTTCTATCCCCACACCACGGAGACCCATTCGCCCAACTACCCCCTCTCCACTTCCCCTTCCTCCCCCCCTCCTCGCAGTCACTCTCCCTTCCCCCCCTCCTTCGGGCTTCTTATTCTATCGACGGTTGGCTGAGGTTTCACTCTCCTCCCCCACCACTCCCCTACTCTCCTTCCCTTTCCCCTCTCCTGCCTGGGGCCCACCTCCTCCTACCTTTCTGTGATGGGAGTGAGGGAAACGGGCTAGGGGAGGGGGGAGGGAGGAGTGTCCCACTCCCCGTCCACATACAGCGGCTAGGCAGCCGAACCACACTATACTCACTCACTCAACACGCTCTCACTACTACGAACGCACAACTATCCACAACTCTCGAGAGGCGGGCACTGCGAAATCCCAATTCTCTTCATCTTTCAACTTTTAGCGCTCTCGTCATTCCCGTTTCCGTCTCGCGTGGCGAAGAGTGTGTGCTTGCGTGGAGAGGCGTGCTCGTGTTTCGTGTCGCAGTTCGCTTAGCGATTTATTTCTTTTCGTACGTGAGCGTGGACATTTTTATTTTTCGCGTTGCAATCATCACGTCTTCTCAAGTCAACTAACGCGCGCCACAAAAATTCTTAGATTATTATTTTTTTTTCGCAAGAGAAACTGTTCTCCAACTGAAGACCTTTCGGGAGTTTGGCTAAGTCGTGTCGAAGTTAGAGAAACTTTGAAAAAAAAAAATCGCGAATAATTGTTAATTGTGCCTATCATCTGGTAGTCTCCAGCGTTATTTTTAGAAGATCCTCTCAATATTTTCAATACAGTTAGCACAATTTCTTTCGGGAGTGATTCTTTTGAGCGATACCTCATCTTGAGTTGGATATCGCCCATTGATTTGAACGATTGGAACTTAATACTATTTTTTTCCTAAATCCACTCGAGAGAAAGTATCGTGGCTATAGATACGAAAATATCAAAACTTGAAAACGTTACTGAGACGAAATATTTTTAATTTTCACTTCCAAATCGAGCTATTCCTCCGTGTTTTCATCCCGCGCGACACGAGTGACAGTTCCCGAACCGCCTTTCGCTGTTTGTCTTGGCGTGCCTCAGGGGCGTGCTCGCTCACCGCCACCCCTTTCCCGTCCCAACCCCTTACAGAGAGGCCCACAGCAGTGTTGAGACTGAGATCACGGGGTTCAGTGTGTCTGTGCAAGCAAGGAGTCTCACTCACTCTCTCTGAGTTGGAGAAGTCGAAGGGGAACGAATTATAAATCACGCTCTCTCTGTTTTCGGAACTTAACGTTTTTTTTTATTCTCGCTCTTTCGAGTTGGAAAGAGGAGAAAAAAAGAAGATCCGTGCCTCCTTCCCCCTCCCAGCCTTCTCCACAGTCATCCAGAATCTCCCCTCTTGCCGCTCGCTAACCCGCCCACCAGCATCAACCACCAACAGCGAACCAGAGGACCGATATCCTTCGGATCGACCCGCGAACGAGACGTGCCGGGAAAACGGCCCTTGGCGAATAATCCTCGGCGTGTGTATTGTCGTCGCATGAGGTTTTCCTGTTCCCGAGTGTTGTGTCTCCAGTCATAAGTGTCCAGAAAAAGGATTGTGATCGACGGAGGAGGTAATAAGGAGAGAATCGGCGAAGTGGTTCGAAAGATTTCGCTCGGAGTTTTTTTTAAGTGTTCGACTGAACGATCTGGATTTCCAAATACAGTGGTTGACACCCCATCTGCTGGACGTAGAAACATCTTGCGTAGTGTTCCGGTTCAGACTAGAGTCCTTCCGAATGATTATTTAAAGACTCTGCCCAGATAAACGAGTGACAACCTCCTCGTGATAGTATCCTTGCTTAGTGCGGTATTCGAAACCACGCATGGACCATAGCCCTGGGTTCTTCAGTGATTCACGGCTCTCTTCCATTGCTGACCCGATTCAGTATTAAGTTTACCTTAGCTATTTAAATATTTTTCTGCAGTGATCTTACTCCGCGTTAGTTGTCAATCCTCATTGACACAAACGGACGACAAAATACCGAATCTTACAGCAGAATTGAATGAGGAAACCATCCCCACACGTGAGTATTGTCGTCGTTGCCATGGTGACGCGGTTACCATCCTAGCAGCATCCCTTATCGAGTGTGTTCATAGTTTCATTGATGCTTCTCGACTCAGAAGGGACCAGACTAACGGTGAACTTTGATGGACGGACAAAGACAGCAAATCGAGTGTTGTTTTCGAACGGGACGATATTTGAACTTTCGAAATAACTGGCACGGTGCTGACTGACAGTGTGGAAAGCTGCAAGGCGTTCTTTAGCCCTGCTCGAATGCAGTAAGTTTGGTGGTGAACGAGTGCATCGAAGATTTGTCCCGTCGGCGGAAACAAGACAGGATCGCTGACCCGCCCCCGGGGCCGGCGAATGCTCAACTCACGGGGACCCTCGGAGGTGTTATTGTTGCCCGTCAGTTCGGCTTTCACCTGCGACGAGGGACGGCCGCTCCACGGGCGAGCCTAAGAAGTTGCCGGCAGGAGGAGGAGTCTTTTCCGGAGGGAGTGGTCTCCCCGACGCGGGAGTCCCGCCGGAGGGTCGTCGCTGAAGAGTTCGCCCAGACGCCGGCCGGGCCCGCGTCCCTTCTGATCGCCCCCGCAGTTAGCTGGGACTTGTGTCCCACCGCGCCCGCCCTGTCCTGCGGGACTCTCCGCGAAGAAGACCGCCTTCCTTTCGGCGCTGTTGAGTACCCCTTCGTGGGAGGCGGTGATCGACCGGGAGACCATGTGGCCGAAGACGACGCCGATGGCGCTTTTGTTGATATTCTCCCTGCTGGCCGTCGTCGAGGTGGCGAAGAACAGGCGCGGCAGGGGACGGGGGAGCATGTGGTGGTGAGTACAGCTAATTAACCTTATGGGCTATGGGTGATCTCTTTACTAGCAAAGATGAACTCGGGGATTGTTAAACCGTGGCCCGAACGAAGCCTTGCATTGCCTGGATACGCTTATTTGTTGACACAGTCGTGTTATCTGCGGGGATAACGCGATCTATGACAAAATTTTGCCTATTGTCAACCTGTCAGAACTGCTCAGTGATCGGAGTCCCACAGTTATAAAAAGATCTTTCCAAGCCCAGGTAAACTTGTTGACATAAGGACACAGGAACGCATATAGGATAATTTGGGTCGCGGCTGAACTTCTGCCAATTCCCAGTCCTTATTCTAATGAAATTCCAGAAGTGATGGTTTTGAGTCTTAGACTCCTTGAACAAACAAGAAATATTCAGTTGGGTTACAGTGGTCATTCTTTCTAATATTTATAAAAATTATTCCATACTGTATGTTTTTGTAGGTCAATACAACTTGAGGATTGAGGATTTTGGGGTCTCCTGTTGAGTAAATTCGTAACGTTTATGACATTACGCCACCGTGGCGGCATGTATGTTACTTTTTTCACTATGATATTTATTTTGAAAAAATGCTCTCTGAAACAAGTTCGGAATGTCACTCACGCGACTTGTCCATTTACCGAAATCAACCCCGTGGGACTCTTACATTAGGTACCCCAAGAGGCAAGAAAATATGCTTCTCATTCCAGCTATTCGAACTTGAGTGATCGCGAATTTATAATTGCAATTAAGTGTTGAACCAAAAATGTCGATTTTCCTAGTTACGTTGAAAAAAAACTATCCGGAACTCACACGCCAGCACCGGAGCTATGGTCATTTTTAAGAAATATATTTCTGACGATCCATGTATTTAATAGATAGTTTCGATTGTGTGACATATCTGATCTAGTAGTGTTTTCCAATATAATAGTATTGATGCAAAGGATCGACCCAAATCTCTAGGCTAAGGTCACCATTGATTACGTAGATAGTACTAAGGTTGCCATGACTCCACCATTGAGTTTTTAATGTAAACTCTGGCAATCCAGGCATGCTGATGGCAATAAAATCCGTTGATAAGACCGAATTAATTAAAAATTGGATGCTAGTACACATGTCACCAACAAGTATAATTTCCTCAAGAACTAAGATACTTTATATGTATATATATCTTTTACCCGGAAAACCCAATAGAAATCGCTCTGAAAATCTCAGGCGTTCTTTGGGAAAAAACCGCGAAAATTTCAGTATTTTGCCCCATTCCCCAGTACTCATAGAAGGTATTTTGGACCTGACCTAGTCTTCTGTAACCAGGGTCGGATGGTCACACCCCTTCCTTTGAGCCATCAGAAGCAGGATCGCGTAGAGCAAATTAAATCACTTTGGTGAAACACCGCCGGCATATCCCAACACTCTCGCGGGCTTAGTAAACAATTCGAATCGTTAGCAATTAGCGTCTCACCGAACGAAGCCAGACTCGATGAATCCATCCCCTCCCCTTCGTTAATGACAGCTTTTTTTTCATTTCAACGGAGTCAAGCGGAAATGGCGCCAGGGTGGCTCCCACGAAGTGCCGCGGATGAAAATACACGTATATCGGGGTCGGGGTGACGACGCCAGCGGCGGCGGGCGTTGAGCAATTTTGTTTACCTTTCCGTAAATCAAAAGCGCGCCATCCCGAAAAGTGGAGACGGCGACGACGGCGTGCGGCGCTCGGGAAGGGGCGAGGGCAGGACGCGCGACACTTTGTGGACTTCTGCGACTCCTATTCCCCTATTCGTGGTGCGCACGTCCTTCGCATTTGCGCGAGAAATAGTTTGAAATTCGAATTCCTTCCCATGGTCGATTTGACTATTAGCTGAAAGCAACCCCGCGGGACCCGTTCAATAGGTACTCCAAAAGGCAAGCAGCCACGGACAACCATTCACCCAGACGAAACTCGCACCCGCGACGCAGGGTTGGTAGGAGAGAACTTAACCTCACCACCACTGAGGCCTTCTAATTTTATTGAGTGGCATGAAAATGCTAACGTAACATGTGCTACTAGAAATTATTATTAAGATAATATAATACATGTGAGACTATTCACCAGCGCGTTTATTATGGGATATGTATCTGCACATCAAGAGGAGTTCCGTTTTAAAAAAATTCTTTTACAGAACAAGGCAATGCTGAACGCGGTAGAGGAAGTTTTCCGCATAAAGTGTAATATTTTGCGGGGATAACCTAACATTCCCCAACACAACGAATCGCCTCCATATTCGACACCAGAAACTGATCAATTAAGTTTTGGGGACGATGATATAAGAAAAGATTATTCGAAATTTTTTTCAAATTTTACAGTTTATATTAAGTTCCTTGGTTTCTACGTAAGCTTCGTTAAATTAGTGGACTAAACAATTGCGATAATTGTATTTTCTTTTACTAAATGGATCACTTTGTACTTCTGAATGAGAAAAGTACTGCAAGAGGCTTACTTTGCAAGCAGCATTTTTAAAATGTATCAACCACATAGTTTTTAGCTCCTTTAGTTACATTTTTTATGCCATTAAAATAATTATTTGGATACAGGTATACTGCGACTCAGTAATACATAAACTCATGCCTTATTCCATTCATACGTCGATAATAATAACATATAGAATACTTTTTTGCCTAAATATTAAAACATATTTATAACATATACTAAATAAGAATTTTGTAGTGATATCATTGTCCACAAAATGTATTTAGTATTCACAGATCATCTTTCAGGTTTGGAAACTCTATAATCGAATTTTTATGATAATTTGCTGCTCACTTGACATAAATTCTGGGTAATTTGCTCAGATAGTAGTATTTTGCTAGTGAATATTCACTAAGGAATCCGTCAGAAAACTCGATTAATTTCCACCAATACTATATCGTATTTATTTTTACAGGCTTCATTAAAAACTTTTCCTAAAAACGCTTACAGAACATTGTGAATCTTGTCGAAAAATCATCTCGAACTATCATTGAGCAGCATATTTTACGCAAAAACCCTCGATTGTTTCCAGCAGAAATAATTATCAGTCGAAAATTCTAATTATACGAGCAGAAATCCGATAACAGCTGCAGTTAGCTATTCATACTGGAAAAACTTGATGGTTCTAGCGGAGAATTCAAATTGAATCCCTTGTGGGAAAGCAGCTCATCTGTGAGAACGACAATTCAGAGCCGCAGCCTCCATTTTTTCGCGATTGTGTAGAGGATACATCTCTTTAAATCGCTCACCTATTCTACATTTTATTACTCAAGCATGCACTATGACAAATTATTTTACGGCGCGATATAGACCGCAGAGGAAATCAACTGTTCCATCCGTCTGTCTTTCATTTGCTCATATATCCTTTTAACTTTCACCACGTCCATTGCAATCAGTTCCATTATAATTGAAACCAGGAGTGTTTGTAAGGCGGAAATATTTTTAACCCGTGGGGAGTTGCAGCTATGAATTACTCTCCAACAGTGAACGGCTAAAACACATTTATCGCCATATCCATCAGCCGAGCATAAATTTCTCAACACAGTTTTGCAGGAATTCTCAATGGTCATATTTTTTCAACAGTTTATTACGGCGCATTTGATCGCAACTCGAGTCAAAAAGGCTCACTTCACATAGACAGGCTCATTTCCTTCTTTCAAGGAACTGCATATGGTTTTAAGTGGAAGATTCTTCGGATAAAAATACAATACTTTTGCGTTTTAATCTTTTCTGAAGAATAATTATTTTGCTGTACAAGGGGGAAGATAACTCTTCGAAGAATGGAGTAGCGTGGAATCCAAAGCATGGGCTCGTAATGGACAGAGAATTGAAAAGTGTTCCATAATTGATGAGCCATTCCCGGTAATTGACTGGATTGTAACTCGTCATTCAAAGTTCCATCCTAGATATGTGGTACGATCGATAGCAAAATGGTATGCAGCAGCTAATGAGTCATTTGCTTGTGTAGTCATTTAGCCAATTAGCAACCGAGAGAGTGTCATAAATCTCGCCTTTCATGTCAATAAATCTTTGGAGTACCATTACATTACATAGTACTTTTTTAACTTTCAACATTAGTGCTAGAGCTTGCGAGTTGAGAGTAAAATAAGACTCGGATATCTGACGATATCTAGCACCTAACAGAAAAACTATTTAAAGTGCACGATCAGCAGTGCGTTCAGTTCAAAGGTTTGAAACTTATCATTTGACTAACTTATCTTTCACAGTTAAATCACTTTATGCTAGGAGTTAGGCAATTTTTCAGTTTTCTGGTGAGATAATAGTGTTTTAATAGTATATTGAATACTGCGCCATACAATCTGCTCGCTGGCCAAATAGGGAGGACATAATTTTTCTGGAATATCAAACTTCGGCATAGAGGTAAAATATTGGTATGAGATAACCAGAATTGTATACACATTTTATCCCGGTAATCAAAGTCAAAGTTTGTCAATAATGAACATTAGTTATGGAGATAGGAGAATTCCCGTGCCTCATTTGGTAGCAAAATAAAATTTGGTGCATGAAACGCTCCCGTGTTCAGGAAAAAGCTCACAATCAGAGACGTTGCATGCACTTGCATGTTTTTTGGGTGCTTAGATCGCCCTTAAACGGAAACTTCGCGCGTAATCTCCATTGCAGAGCTTTCACGAATGGGATGGAGGCTAAGGTTGGCGGGAATGTGGATTGTCTCTTGATACCGAGATATGCGATCTGTCCATCATCCTTCCCTCAGTAAGGACTCATTGCACATGGAACATGGCTCGTCCGTCCGTCTGCGAGCCGTAAATCAGACCCCGACGCCGCCACCGAATGCAGCAATAAGGATCGCTCATCTCCTGGTCGCCGCCTACAATTTGTCTCCGGGAGAAGTGCGAACGGGTTGATACATCCTCCGAGAGTTGACTGACTAAGGGACTCACTGTCTTTCGCCCCCATCGTTCGATGCACGTCAAGATGCTGCAGCAGTGTAGGTGACAGTGTAGGAACTCCTAACTGCGGTTCGGAAAGAGGAGAAACTTAGGAACGACTCTTCATCTGTAAATTGAGTGCGGGAAGTAAAGAGTAATTGTATTTAAAAAAAATAAATTCCGCAAATATTTAGAGATTTCACCGATGATAGAGAAGAAAATTTTCGAGGATCGTGGGCATTTTCATTTTAATAAGCGTAGTCCATTGAACATTTGAACTGAAGCGCTAGGTACTTCACAAAAGCGATATATCTTCTTAGGGTGTTGGCTTACTACAATGATCACCATCTGCATTCCCTCGAATCGGCGTACCATGATGAGATAGGTAAATGTACGGAGTAATCGGATTGAACGGAGATTTTCAGTGCAGCCGCGATTCCCATTCGGGTGCTGTGAGTAGAAACTCAAATGCAGTCATCAGTCCATCGAAAAGGAAGTGGTCCGCTTGGCACCTATAGCTAAGAGGAGGTTAATGCCGATGCCGTGTTTCTTTCCATCATTTCTCCATTTCCTACAAAATTACCAAAAAAATGCCATTTGTCTAGCATTAATTCTCTTTTGAGCTCTTGTTGATTTCTACCTCCTCTTAGATGCTTTAAATAATTTAAGTTGTAGGCAACTGGTCTCGTCTCATAAGGCGGTTCCTTACATTTTCAGTCGTATACAATGAACAAAAAACTAGACAACGGATGAAGAACGAAATAAGATACACATTAAAAACTCCTGAAATTTAATTAAGCAACTGAAATTAAATTGCACTTAAAAAGATTTACTCGAAGTTCGAAAAATGTTGAAGAATTAAAAATTTTCGGCCTTTTTAATCGCTACGACGGTAGCAGCCCACTACCCTGGATGGTATCGTAGGATATTCATTAGTGCGGAAAATTTATATAATAGGTTATTTGAATATAAATTACATAAAAGAAATATTATCCGTCACTTTACACAGCCTTAAGATAGACTTTCCGTAGATATTAGTCACTTAAAACTTGTTTGCATTTGGAAAAAAATCATTATGGCTTTCTCGATGTAGATTGATCGCGTTCATTGAACATCCCATTTGTCCTGCTTGGCGTCGAAATCAGATGATTTGGGATATTAAAGCTCTTTTCTAATTGTTTGGTGCACTGCAGGAGGACAGAGTAGAAGTCAGGGGTACTAGTTTGTCTCTACCCTCTACTAGCCTCATATTCTGAGGTCACACTTGATGTGAAATTAGGGGTGGCTGTCGCGGGATAACTCTGACACTCGGCACGGATGACGAATCGTTGCGTAGAGATAGAGACGCTACACTTGATCATTTCGTCCCCCATCATGCATGTTTCATCGTGGGCCTGGAGAAGCAATATTCCCTGCGATCGGATTGGGAATAATCCCGCGCTGCATTTCGGTTACTAGCAAGGGGGTTGAGCAATCGGATTCGGCTGGCGTGGATTATTTCCACGGACGTAAGAGCAATCATCGACACGGGGCGATTGGTTGCATTTCGATCGTCCAATGGGCAGAATATTCTCGGCGAGAGAATCTGAACTTTGGCATATTAAATCGACTCTTTCATTCCCACATCGTACCAGAGTTATTTATTGGTAGGCTATACCAAGAATTCATTAGTTATGAGCCGAACTGATGTTTGCCGACAGCATCACCCTGGTAGCTTCCCACGGGACATCCGCCATCTACGTCCACATTCACGCTTTCAAGCTTGTGAAGAAAGATGCCATGTTGGAGGTTCATCCGATCCCCATCAAACAATCATCACTCAAACCTGAAAGGCGAGATTATAGATGTATTCCGAATTATTACACTCAAGAATATAGATCATTTTGCTCAAAAAAACTTACATTACTTTCATTTACACACAACATGTTACCTTGATTCATTTAGTAATCTTCGATGTGCCAACTTTCTATCTATAATAGCTCCGCGTGATGATGCTTGCACACATTAACTCATTATAATTTTTGTAAATATTTCCTTTAATAATTGATAGTAGCTACGTTTTAGTATTCTCAGAATTGTTTCAATGAATATTTTCAAATTTCCAGACTTTTTCCAAAATTGCAAAATAGTAAAAATAATGTTTAAAAATCGGTTAAGTAAATTCAACTGAAGGCATCGTACAAATAGTATGAAGTACTTCATTATCATAAAGATGAAATATTTATTCGCAATTTTGATCTTTTGATAAATTAAATAATAATGAGAAAATATCCTCTACCTATTTGATGTTGCAAATTGGACATTTTATCTTTGGGGGATGATTCAGTCATGAAACTTTGGTTGACAATAGTACTTTCCCTTATACTCTGGTCATTAGGTACATACTTTCGTTTTGCACAGAGGCACATATTTACCACCAAATATCAGGAAACTAAGGACAATTAAAAACCGGTCTAAACGTTTCAAGCAATTGCGAACGGGTTGAATCACGATAAGCAATTGGGGAAACACCTCGCGGTTCTTGTAGGAATCCCTCTGCATCCTCAACTAATGCCTCGCGTAATCGCTTCTCGGAAGAGACCACAGTCACCGCTCTCATCCATTCCTGCCTTCCTCTCCCACGCCCCGAAATCCTTCGCGATTTTCCAGACGAGTCGGTGCATACCTACACTAGCGAGATCGCACACACATACACACGCAAAGGGCGCGTGTACCATGAAGCGTGATTCGAATACCCTAATGAGGAGCCGGGTGAGGCAGTGGGAGACATCACCTGATCGTGTTGTTCATCCGGGAACACCACCTTGCCGAATCTCTGCCACTGAGATTTCCCTCTCTCTGGGAATTCCGTCTCCAGAAAATTATGAGTCACTCTTATTCCTTTCCTCGCCATCAGCGCCCCCTGATGACTGGAGGACAGTCGAGGGTGTTCGTTTTGGCCCCGCGACCGCTGACTCGACGATCGCCAGTTGCCGCGTGACCGCATGGTCTGCTGCGCCATTCGCCCTCGCCAGGTGGACAAGCTCCCGCGCCTCTTGAGAGGACGTTCTTCCGTCAGCCGATCGTCCAAAACCGCGAGGAACGGCGGTGGATGCACGGGTACGCGAAATATTCCTATCGCCGAACGTTTTCTATACAGCCAAAATATAATAATTCTACCTCCGTGTTTAAAATGAGGCTAAGAGATTTGAAATTCATTATAATTACAAATCATCATCTTATAATGTCGCAAAGCTACCGATGAAATATCTTGAGCGATTTGAGGCAGACAAAACTTGAATCTGCGCAATTCATAACGATTCCCCGCAATATTTAGGTATCTCCGGTGATATAAAATACTTTACCTGCTCAAAGCTAACGCCAAAATTCAATATGAGTTTATACTTTGCAAACCAATCCTTTTTATTTTATCAAGTATTTGCCGAGAAAAGAGATCCAACACTAATTGTTATCTTTTATGGCATATGTGTTTGGATGATTGCACGTCGTACGATCTAGCTGACGATCAGTCTAGCTGGTAAAAAAGGAAGTACCGTTTGGGAATTTTTCATGATATCAAGTGTAAAAAGAAAAAATTGAAATGCGATTTTAATTTGGTAAGGTGTTGATACAGCGGAGAGTGTAGTTACCAATTTCAGCAGGTTAAGGTGATCATAGAGGAAATAATGGACCTATACACATTTTGAAAGCATATTTAATCCTTATTAATATTGCTCTTTTCAGGTATTTCCGTCGCGTGTTTGGTTTTTTTGACAACAGTTTCTCCCCTCTTCCTGGGGGCATCTTCAGGTCCGTAGGACATTTTTGTAATTGTTATTATTTATTTCCCGTTGTTATGTATTGCGTTGCTAGTACATCTAGGACCATAGGGTGTCTCGATTGCCCGCTCCTCGCTGTGGTTTCACCACTCTCTCCCAGGTTGAGGCAAGTGGGTATCCATCCTCCCGATTGAAATTCGATGGCTATTTAACCAGCTCTACCGCTTCTCTGATCAGCCTGGGAAAAAAAACGATTTTCCCTTGAGAGTACTCTCACTTGGTCAAAGGCAATCTGATGTCCTGGCTCGAACCACGCATGCTCTGCAACTGCGGAGAGGCTGAATCTCCTCTTTTACCTAGATGTACTAGCAACGCAATGCATAATAACGGAAAATAAATAATAACAATTACAAAAATGTCCAACGGACCTGAAGACGCCCCCAGGAAGAGGGGAGAAACTGTGGTCAAAAAAACCAAACACACGACGGAAATACCTGAAAAGAGCAATATTAATAATTATATGAGTCGCGGAAGCCTTCAAAGAGATATTTAATCCTTATTTACTTCCCAAATATGCAAACCATAAACTTACACACTGGTAGTACAACGTCCGCTCATCTGAAAAGGAAAGAATCAGAGACAGCTATGCCAGTGTATTACCTCCAGAATAGGTTAAGGACAAAATTAAATTCAGATTTCCACTACAACGTAACCTCAACCCGGTCATCCTCCAATTTCTAAATCTCCATATTACCCGCCCAACCTCCTTAAGTGATCTCACCCTTTGAACACCAAGAGACAATACGCGCTCCGAGTCGGTGTTACCGCGGGCTGAATTGGAAAAGCGTCACCAAAAATGTGTCATTGAGGTGGTGTTTGCTTGGCTAAATGTCTGGCGGCAAACCATTTCCGCATCATCAATTCATCTCGCAGTGGTATACTCGTTGTAGTACTTATCCCGTTCGAGACTCTCAGTATTGAATTCAGACGTTGCAAAAGAACCTATTAAACATGTAAACACTGTAAAATGCGGGAAGAAATACTTTCAGGTCAGTAAACCCATAGTTTTACCAAAGGATCCAATAAATTACATCATATTTGGATGAACTTATTAATTATAATTTTAATGTAAAATGAAACTTGATTTGCCTGATCTAATCAACTATTATGATCTCGCTGAATTGGGTTGTGTCTGTTTTCGCCTTAATACTTTGAGTTTTTTAGGCGTAAAAAGTGAATGATTCCGTACCATTATTAAACTTTGCCTCACTGGAATCGTTTAAAAAAAATCTAAATTAACACATTCAAGCCTTTACTCAAATCTTATCACTGGAGTTCAACAAAGAATTGAAACTGTAATGGAAATTTTTTAAAGATATTTTCCAGAGCAAGTGAACATTTGTAAAATTACGAGGGTCTCAGCGAAATTTAATATTGAGGTCCTGGTTCGCACCAGGCTCTAAGCTCAGAAAAATGTAGGCAGTGGTAAAACTCACGCAAGATTGCTACGATTGGTTATTTATGGACAAACAGATGCACAAAACAGTTGTGAGGGAATTATTTTAGAAAATATTTCCCTTCCACCGGAAATGATAACACAGTGTCATACGAGTGAATCGCTCCGTTTCCCATAAAGAAGTGATTTCATTCCTCGGCTGACTCACCGAGGATCTCAACAGTTCCGTATCACCGGGTTGGGATTGTCCCGTCTCGCCTCATTCCTGCGCCCAATCGTCAGTCCTAACTCACTTCGAATGGCTGAACTCCGATTAAGGACTGGCAAAGGGAGACCGAAAATTGGTTTCCAATATTTCAATTGTCAAGGTCTGCATTTCTGAAAAGGTGACGCTGACGATGATTTCAACGGAGGGATGACTCCCTTATTGTATCTCACCTAAGAGAGATCTACCGCTTGTAAACGGAGGATAAAGTGAGGGCGAACGCTTAGTTGCGTAAAGAGTCCTTGATCTCATTGAGCGAACGCCATTGAGAAGGGTTTCTATTTGTATAAGTCAGTTGTGCTCAAGCTATGTACCGGCGTCTTTTAACGGAACTCTCATTACTAATACGGCGCCATTGTAATCCGTCACCGATTGTTGCATCATCCCAGTCTACTTGATTGCATCGTGTCCTTGTGAGCGAGTCACTCTTGGATTCTAGGAAGAATATTTGGAACCACTTTTTGACTGTTAGGAAAAAATCATGCTAAGAGCTTTGTTAGGATGGTTTTCCGGGAAAAAAACGAGAAAATTTCCTCAGGATTAGAGACAATCTCCGCGTTAGCTTTCTGAGGAGGGGTAAGAATCATTTTACATGAACCTATTAAGCCTAGCAGTATACCTAATTTTCTCACCTCAGTTTACCCATGTCATGCTAGCGATGCAAAACTATAACTATCAAATTTTTGTTGGCAACGTCAATATAGTTTCAACACTTTTATTATATATGGCTCCTCATAAGAAAATTTATCACCAAACAAGCATTTGTCGGTTTATGATTTAAAGAGATTGCTACCCAGTAGTGAATAGCTTTTATAATGGTAATAACAGACATTCCAAGGGAAGCATTAATTTCATAATATCAGAAATGTTCCTCAAGGGTTCGAATTAGCGATTATTGCTGCTTAGAAAACTTATGGTGAGTTCATACAGTAACTCCAGCGATAAGAGATGGTATTTTATACGGGCCTTGATTTGTTATTCCCATGCCAATTTCCGTCAAGTACCTTACTGCAAATACATTTGAAATGCATTGCCGGGCGTATTCTCAATTCCCTTTCGATGGCGTTTCTTCGGACAAACACCTCCCCAAGTATTTCATTTCGGCCAGCAATGCCATTGGATGGCGTGACAAAGAATAATCGTGCGTGGGTCTCGGGGACTTGGGAAGGGACGCCAAAGTTCGTCTCGCTGATTATCCGCGCCGTGTATAATGCGTGCCTTTGACAAATCAGTCGTGATTTTGATAAATGGAATGCGCGAAGAAGTTGCGCATGGAAGTTTAATGGATGGATATGAAATCCTGGGAGGTCGCGATATCCAGGCTTGTATGTGGGAACGTGTGACTGGAATAAATTGGTGGTCCTATTGCTGGGCTTGTTAGATATTCGACGATCCGCGCTACCATCCTCTTCCTGTCCCTCCAACTGAAATCCTGCCCGAGGGTATTGTTATCAAAGGAGGTGCTGGCAAACGACGTGAACGGTGTGATTTGAAATATTCTTCTAACACACATTTTACGGGAACCTCAGGGCTACGTTCAAAATGAAAAACAAAATTTGCATGTCCGTATCATAATCTGAAAGAAAGATGTTTGGTTATCTGAATTATTTTAAAGCAAGTGGAAGGGTATTTTAAAATGAAAAATGTCTTTAATCGAGTGACTGTTTCGTAAAAATAGTTCATGCGAGTGAATACATGCTAAAGCCCAAACCTTTAAACATAATTTCCATTAGCGTTGATTAAAAAATTTATTTCCTGATAACCTTTTCCTTGTGAAATAATTCATTCTTGGATGTGCTCAATGACAGAAGTTTAGAGGAATTTATTTATGAAATAACGCTAAGTCAGATAAAATCCTCATGCCACAGAAAGCACTCTCCATGAATAAACATTTCAGTGGAGTATTTACTACGGTAAACAATCCTCCTTAACAGTAATGAGCAATAGTACATACATTGTGGTAAAGCTATTATAATATATATTGCGCATTAACACATTTCCCGGTCTTTCGGGAAATCAGAAGAAATGACAGCCAGAAGGATAATACCATTTCTACAGTGGCGTTGTAGAAACTGTACTCAAATTGTAGTGACAGCTAGTTAAGTCCCGATCCGGATGCAAAAAAAGCAACGGCGCATGCGACAGTTCCGCGAAAATATTTCTGCATGGAGGTTTCGAATTGGAGAATTACTACTTTTCCAATGACTAACATGAAAAAATTACAGCTCCAACTCGGAGATTGGCAAAAAGTTACATCTTTGGCTTTGAGGATGTAGGTAAATGGGAGTTACAATGTACAAGAAATGTGGGCAAAGTAGACGACAATGTAATAGTTTTTGCTCTTGTTGCTATGACCAAAGTTCAAAATCGATCTTTCTGACTGGGCAATCCATCACTAAATCCTTAAGGGAGGGTTCTACTTCATATAATCTCCTTAGATGCTATGAGTGTATTTGTCTCGTGCCAAAATCTCCGACAGCCTTCCAATAGAGCGTTTTTTGTCTTGTGCTCCGGAGATGATTCTCCTGCGGTAGAGAGCGACGAGTGGATTGATTCAATTTCTCCCCGTCATCGACGAGATGATCGATTGCCGTGTTCATCTATCACCTCGCGTCAGGTAACATCTAACGTATTACGGTGTACTATGTGGTTAATTGGGGCGGAGAAATCTTAATACGAGTGAAAAAAAATTAATATTTACTTGAACTCCCACATTCGGGCACGATGAAGCTTCACAGATATCAGACTTGAGGCACTATTGACAACTGTATCCTCAGATAATTAAATTTATTCAACACATACGACTCGATATTTTGCATCGGTATAATATTACACTCAGCAACAATCGCCATCCCTGTTTTCCATAGCTGTGGTCGGACGGGTTTTCCATAGTTGTGGTCGGTATTGAACAGTTTTATTTCTTATCTGCCCAGCCGATGGACTACACAAATGGGATTAGACTACTAAGTTTCTTCATAAAAGCTGAATTTTTTAAGAGTTCAAATTTTTCCGTCTATTGTTGAAATAGGTGGTCCTCTAAGACTTATAAAAGAAGATGTTTGATCACAACTTCTTGTTCAAACTATGGGGAGCGATTTTCAGGCACAAAAAAAGCGGAATGCTATAAATATCTTAATGCTAACGAATGAAATCTGTTTAGTAAAATACAGGAAAATGACGAGAGGATATGAGGCGCCATCGTAGGAAAAGCTACGCAAAAGGTAGGGGGAAAATATGATTGGTACTTAGTGTTCAGATTTTCTCTCCATTCCCGGAAATTGTTACGCCTCCGACATTTATAGTTAGGTTACCTGCCCCATCTTTCTATTATTCTAGCTTTAACTCCTTAAGTTTAAGGGGCTCCACTCGAAAAAGGGCGCTCCTTGAGAAGCTTTTACAAAGACACGCATTATAAGTGGAGCAAAATAACATCACGCGAGAAGATTAGGAGCCATGTTTGGAGGTTTAGCCCCAATCGAAGTAAAAAAGAATACGGTGGGAAACAAATCGGGAGTTATATGAGGTAGATGAATATTCTGAGCTCCAAGCAAAGCAAATAGAACCCGAAGAACCCAAACAATTCGTTTCATCTCCAAAACGACGAACAAATATCTCACGTGGATGACAGAAACAATAATGATACGGACGGACAATTTTAGCTGGAACATTTGTTCCTGCCTTTTACGGTCGCAGCGCTTATTCCCGTTCAAAAATTCCGCCTCCAACCAATGGCTTAATGATTGCCACTCATAAGGGAATTCCCTGGGCGCATGCGCGTCCAGCCCTTTTCCACGCGTCTTGAAGCCGTTTCTCATCATGCATATCTCAATGCGCATACATTACCCGAGGCCGCTCTGGAAAACTCATTCCTTTTAAAACCCGTAACTTTTTCGATACCTAATTTTGTGCCATCTCTTAAAGTCGAACCAAGGGGCCATTACCGTAATTGAAAAGTGCCTGCCGCTCCGCCGTAAACAACGTTTGAGCCGAGTTTGCACATAAGTTCCTTTTACCCGGGGCTCTCTTGCCGGAGTCCCAAAGCAATCTCTAAGGGTCCCGCGTGGATCCATAATTATTTGCAATTTCAGAGTCTCGTTTCATTACCGGTTTGTCAGTATTCATTAGTGGCCGTGGTTGGGGAACGCTATCGTTACTGCGTATATAAAAGGGGCGATCGAGGAAACGCCTTGCCCTAGCGCACACGTGTAACTTTCGCGAATGAGCTCAATGCATGTCAAATGCGTATGCCTCCCGCCTCCCCTGTTGATTTTAATTCCTTTTGTTTCCCTCATTGCTTGCCTCAGGGCGTTCAAAAAGTATTTATTTTAAGGCCCACCAGTTACTGGTTTTTCTGATGCAATCCTATTCCTATAATTTGAGATTCGAAATTCTGATTCTTGTGATGAATAGATTTGCATAAATCGTAAGTTGAATTGCATTGGTACATTCGAACTTTTCCTCGATGAAATTATCCATGAGCACTATATTAACTATGAATTTTTCATGTAACACTATATTTTACAGACATGATACATTAGCATACGTGCCATTTATTACATTATTATTGTTAGGACGTTCCTCCGCTTAGGGAAAGGTAAAACGGAAATGAGTCCTACCTCTTACAAACTTTTATAGCCGGAGGTCGTCATCTCCTTCTATGATTTCTTTGTATTGTGCCGCAGAGCTCCACTTATCTCAATTTTAAATTGTAATTGTTATTGACTCCAAGAACCCCATTTTAGCCACCTAACGGACAGAATAGTACAAAGAGATGGACGTGCATTATGGAAGATGCTTGTACAGAAACGGACGTAGAATGAAATTACAAGTTTCCTATTGGTACGAGGCAGGTCCTATACATCTAGAAAAATTTCTCATTTCAAGTCAGAAATCCAGGATGGCCTAATAGTATGGGCATTGGCCTAATGATTCTGGCTTTATTTCAAGTTTACTTAAGTTCAAAGACAGCTATATCGCCCACTTGTCCTCAGGTATATCCCAAGTATCTCCTCGTCACATATTCTCAAATGTTTGCGGAAACTTTATTTATTAATTATTAGGCCTGACGGTGGTTTTTCGGGTTTTCTACCATTCGTGGGAGAATAACGGGCCGGTACCACTCCAGTTCAAGAGCATCCACTCCCTGAAGAGGTTATAGAGATGGCCGTATTCGCTGTTTCTGTTTGCGCTTTTCTTCAACGATGTTGTCTTTTGCATGGAAAATGTGGCAGGAAACGTTTATTCGACTTGACTCAGAAAGGTCGAGTCGGTCGACTGCTTTAGTTAGCACTAGCATTGATACCGATCGATGTGTATTCCTCCCTGGGTTGTTGGAAAGATAGGCGGACGCGCAAATGAGTCCGCGCTGCCCTATCGAACAAACAAATGCAGCCCTCCATTCGCTGTTTATGGTCGAGGATGGACTTGCCCGGAAGTGTAGAATGTATTTTTATTGGAGACTGCGGGAAGGCATAGCAGTCCACGTTAGGGTATTTATTGTCTGGAAGCTGTTCGCGTGATTCCGCACATGCCACGAGAGCGTCTTGTGCGAATCTTGTAGTCGCCCGGCTGCAAACGTGGTGTCGAAGCGCGTTCAGCTTAATCTTAAGCAATCTTTTAGGGATTGAGGTAGTTTGAGCAGGATATCATTTCACCTACAATGAAAGAACTTTGGTTTCTCTAAAAGGAAAATACCTCATCTTTCCGACGATTTCAAAATGCCGAACCCACTTACCGCACTACTTGTGATGGTGATATTTGTCAAAATATATAAGCCGTTTTCATTTGGATATGGTACGCATATGCACTCCTGCGCCATATTATCTCAAAAATGAGTTTTTTTCTAAACCCTTCATCTTATCATAAACTTAACAGTGAGTAATTTGTATTGTCACTCATCTATTTTTAAAATAAAAAAATACTCACCGCATTAACTGCTACAGAATCGTAAAAAATCTGTCGTGAAGACATTTTCACCGTGCACCGAGAAAAAATGAGTCAAGTTATATAGATATATTTATTCAATTTCTCAATACTTTTGCGATGTAAATTTTACTTTTACGCTACCAATATTTTAATTTTAACTTCGTAGTGATAACAGCTGCAGAAATAAGAAAAATAAATTCGGATTTGTAATTTTATATCACTAGGGAAAAACCTCGCTCCTACTACCTCACTTATTTCTACGATTGCAAGTGATCCAAAGATTTGGATCTGCACTCTCATGTAAAAATATTACTCTCATTACCGTCCAATCTATCTAAAAAGAGGAAAAATTAAAAATTCTTTTGCGCACAAACAAGCAAATACCTGTGCATACTTAATTCTGCTTCATCAACTCAGCCATCGGGCTGGCGTTAGTGCACCTGTGTGCTTATAGAATATTAAAACGCTATTTTTAGGGCAACTAAGTATTTACTTAAAATAATTGATGATAATATGCATGCCCCTGCCTTGCATAGCGTGAAAGTAATGCTTGTATAAACAGTAGAGAAATATTGATCTGAGAACGGTAAACGAAACTCCTGAAATTAAGCGATGTCATCGTACGAAATCTTGAAGTTGGGAGTAATCATAATATCCCTCTAGGGAACAGACAACCGTCCAAATTTATAACCAATTGGTTTGGTCTGTAATCTTAGCTCTTAAAGGTGGAGGCCGGAGTTATCGGTAGCCCATGAATACATAATTACAAATAAAAAACATAAATCCAAGGATATGGGTAAGTATAGGATTACTTTAAGAAAGAAGCTATACTAGAAGTTTAAAATTGTATTAAGTGGTGAAATATGCATTCACTCTGCCGATGGAAAATGGTTGAAAAATAAATTAAATCTTATAACTTATTTATACAGTAAAACCTACACATATGAATTCAATGGCCAATATTTCTTATGATCAAAAATTCTTCGTTAAGTTGAAGGGATTATGAGAGTAGGTAATTACCCACTTTAGTCTACCCAATTGAACCTGACCATCCTTGTGGCCTTCAGGGATTTAAAAAAAGCGTAATGCATAGAGAGGGAAGAGAAAAATCAAAATCGCTGTTCATCAAATTGGAGATATTTATGCGTCGCTGAATCCATTATAAGAGCAGGGAGGCGCGATATACAGAGGAGGTATTCCGCGAAAGGGAATAGGGAAAAGGCCTGTTCAAGGGTGGAGAGGGAATTCTCTATGGACGAACGCGTAAATGAATAAAAGCCAAGAGGGAGGGCCAGAGAGAGAGAGAGAGAGAGGAGTAGGTATGTACTAGAATGTGGCCATCGTCGGTGGCGCGGCGTCTCATTTCTCAGCTCCCCCTCTAATCGCATTCCTGGCGTGGACTCGGGGCAGAAAGTACGCAATTTCTCCTTCTTCTACGCCTCCACCGCTTCACCCTGTCGCCCCTTCCGCTCTTCCCCTTGCGGGGGTTAGATTCCTCGAACCCACGCACTGTGAAAGGGTAAAAACGGGGGTGGGAATCAAACGCCGCCCTCCTGATGCCGCGATACACTTGCCACAACCATTCTGCAAATCTTCGCGGCAGTGCTTCATTCCTCCGTTTGGGTTATTTCTTTAATTTGTATTATTATTTGAGAATATATTTACAATGGATGGTGAATGCAATGGGATAATAAAATGTGCCACTCATCAGTATTCCTCCATGCACACACACCTCAATCTGTCTCATCTCGCGAGACACCGCTACTTATAACTCGGCATCCCGCACTAAACAATAGGGCATTTCTCTAACATTATTCAAATCGGAAAGTTTCAAGAATACGTTTTGATTGTTTCAAATATGATACTTTAATGTAAAACGCAATTAGGAGTTCGTCACATTTAATTATTGGTAAAGAATTTGTGTAAAGACATAAAATAACTACGTTTGCTGCTCCCTACCTACCTAAATCCCTTAGTGCTCGCGTATTGCTTTCTGCAGTGTTAAATATACTAGGTCCATAAATTTCACACTATCTTCTCGACATTCATCTTCCATTCTGCATCAGAAAAAGGAATTTAATATTTTATAATCTTCTAAATCTTTTCCTTGTCATGCGTTAGGATGGCAATGAGAAGACATTTTTATTTAAGGCTTCTTTGTTCATGCATTGAGGCAGGGGAAACGCATGCCACTGAAAATCAACTGCGAATCACTTTATTCAAATTACAGGATGATATTTGACTTGTGAACTTCGCTTTGACGTTTCAATTGTTTTTCCAACGAAAAAATGAAAAATCGTTTTTATATTTCTCTTCAAGGAGTGCATCTCTAAGATGAAAGAAGATCGAAATTTGCAAGGGGCTTATTGAGTACCCTTTTTACTTCATTTTACTTTCGCTTAATCTGTCGTGAAAAAATATTTTTAAAGAATCCAGGTCAAATAATCACAAAATGTCATTTTAAAGATATGGCTAAATGTCAGTCTAAATTCCAAGGAAAAGTTCGCTTTTCCTAAGCTGTTTGCAAATAATAATTACCCCACTTGGTGATGAGCAAGTTTTTTATCCTAAGTGTAAATTCTTAGGTATTACTATCAGCTTCAAAATGGTATAATATTTCTATACTAGTAATCATAAGATCGTGAATTTAATTTTCCAAGTAACTCAGCACTTATATAGCAACCTTTCATTTCATAAATATGAAATATAAAAGTATTAATCGCGATAACCGTAAGAGATATGTGACAAGAATTTCTCTCATTATGCCGTCATTACAAAGATGTGTTTGTCTCTTAGGTTACGTACCGCCACATGGCGTCGCAAGTAACTTTTAGCAGGGGGTTCTGCGCATTTGAGAGCATAAGGAATAACTTTAATATGTGTACATTACTTACTCAGAAAATATGTTTAACGTGGGCAAATGTGTATTTTTTCCACGCGATAAGTCTCTTTATGCAAATATGCTCAACATACTTAGTCGAAGAAGTCGTCATTCTAGTAGGATGTACTGAGGTTAAAGAATGACTCGAATTATTTTCAGATATAGATAGGGAAGTATAACTTTAAGTAGCCAAGCCAAGACTCAGAGGTAGTTTGGATGTTTCGAGCGTAATGAAATTAGCATGAAATTTTACCACTCCTCGCTACTAATTTATTTCATTAGGATATTAAATGCCCATTAGAAATTCTCAACGGAGAGCTTAACACTTTTAGAGAGGGTAGTTGTTTAAGAGGTCGTGCATTTTCTCGAAACTAAATCCTAATAGAGCGGTTTTTCAGTTAACTTTTCTCTTCATCGGGTAAATTCATTTGATGGAGCTATGTCATGCACATGGCAAAAATATGCTTTCTTTCTTTATTACATAAATTGGTGCCACATATATCCACATGCCCCTTTTCTAGTTCTGAAGATATATCTTTATCTCTTCCTTTCGAGCAGTGATGAAGTTAATTTCGACTCGTGTAAATAAAATTTATGCACTCTGCCAGACGGTTGGAAAACGAGTCAAGAGTCTATTCGCTATTCAAAGGGACGTAACAGTTTAAGCATAATGACTGACTTGTCAGATAAGACCGACATTATTACATCACCTTAATGCAGTATATCTTAAGTAATTAAATGTGTAATTCAGTTACGCTGAGATTTTATTTCTCCCGTATTAAATACAGTTTGACTCTTTACTTCTCAGTATTAATTGCAGCTCCAAAGCACAGGAAGGGATGGGCGCTTTTTGATTCAATGAATCGAATCATAACCGATTCCGGCCATCATTCATTGACTATTTATAGCTGAGGGGTTGTTTCCACACTAACCACGTGCCCTTGCTCAATTCATAACATAAAGGTGGCCGATTTTTATTAGGTGTGCTCAAGCAAGTCGTCAACCCAATCGGCTGAGCGGCGCATCTATTTTACGAGCCCGCCAATTGATCCCAAAAAGGCTAAAGGAATGCCTCACCATGCCTCATCTTCCACCGACGATATTGTATTAATAGGAAGTCCGGCGCGTGGAGCGAACGTGTAAGTGGTGCCCCATTGTGATTCCCATGTGAAGCCCGCACCGGGGAATATCAGGCTTAAAGGTTACGACTTTTGGCACCATTGCTACATAAGAATAAACCCCTTCAAACCCTCTACCTGCCACCGACATTGTTCATCAATTGAATAAGTAAATAAGCCTATTCACGTGAAAAAGACTGCTCAAGTATAATGCGTATGAATTTCAAGCTTACTACACGGTTTACACCTTCAAAACTACAATGAGCAAGGTTACCATTACCGTCTCAATCCGAAAGTTAGTTTCTATTTGAAAGGTTAGATAATAACACAACCCACCAGAAACGTTCGTTTAAGAATGGGTTTTACTGTAGTCAAAAAGAAATAATTGGCTAAAATCTGTCAAATTTCCATCGCCAGACAATATTATCAATAGTTAAGTATCATACTCTCTTTTGCTTGTAGGTACTGAAAATGAAACTCGTGGATAATCAATACTTCCTTCGTATCATTGACAACTTCTCTATCGAGGAGCTTACCACCACTTTTTGGTGATCACTTAATTTCAACTGGAGAAATTTAGAAAACAACGAAATTCTTCCACTTTTCATAAAATTGAGAGACGCTTGTTCCAAATGAACTCCAAGGAAGATTTATTTGACAATGGTATTTCATTGATTTTTGCTTCTTAACGGGTTTTCAGTTCAAACATATTTGACATTTGTTGTCGAAGCAACAAGCTAAAGTAATTTTTTTATTTTACATAGAAAATATTACGTTATATACCAAGATATTTCAAATAACGGTTCCAAAATACAGTATCGACGGGTTCTCGAAGAGGAAGTTTCACTTGACTTTCACAAGGCAAGTGATGTGGAGCATATATTTTGGGGTTGCACCTTCGTCAGCTTATGGATCACCCTTGATTCCAAACATCCATATACATGCGAATGTGGTCTACAATTATTGTTTTTTCCAAAACTCGATTTAAACAAATACTATGAAAAGAATCCGAAATATACCAAATTGCGTCATCGACTCTCACCTTCAGCACGAACTTCTTAAATAGAAGATACGTCACTAGAGTTAAGCATGAATTAGTCAACAAAGATAGGATCAAGTCGATGCTGTTCATGGAATGACAAAGATGGGAGCAATTCGATGATGTTCAAACACTGGCTGCGTTGATAAATGCATATTGATGATGATAGACCACATGAACGCATGACTGCAATATTAAGTCTAAAGTGATGAAATAGTTTATTCAAATAAACCAACGGAATTGCGAAGTACATACAAAAAAAAACACAAGTGCATATTTATCAAGAAAAAAGAACCTAGGACAGCGAGCGTAAGGGTGAAAAGGAGAATTATTTGATGCGAGTGACATGCATAAGATTAGAATCGTGTGAATGAAGATGAAAAGATAACGGATCATCCTTTGCTACCAATCAACCAAAGACACAGGCCTATGGTTGTGACACTTGAAAGAGGACGGATTATAATATATGTGAGAGACAAACGAAGAGACAGTAGAGAAAATGGAATGACGTGCGAGTGTATATTTGGAGTGGACGGGAATATTTATGTGAAAACGGTTCCGAATTATTAATCTCTGCATTGCGAGAGCTTGAACGGGTGTAGAGACGGTTTGAGAGGGCGGATTGGGGAAGAACAAGGGAAGGGGTGGCCTGACAGGGCGTAGCAAAGGCGTGGGAAAAGAAGCTGCACAGCACAAGAGAAGGAGTCGCGATGGAGACAAGAGGAGAAGGAAGAGGGAGTTTAGGCGAGACAAATTGGTGGTCTTGGACCGGGGGTGGGGCAGTCTGAATCTCCATCTCGTAGCAAGTCACCAATCTCCACCGAGAAAGAGTTGGGATCGGGTGAAACGAATACCGCAGACGGCAGATCAGAAGGAATCAACACCCTGAGGGAGAGTAGTTGAAGTAATGCATATGCAACTCGCAATAGCATGTGTAATTATCTTCTCTATGACCATTCTCTATCAGAAGAGGAAGATGATTAGAGGAATTTAAGGCGGATCTAATGGCGATTACCTATAGGAGGGAAAACGGAACTATGTGCCGGGAATTGAGACGTCAGATCAGTCCCAAAACCCTACCAATCAGCTGGTAGAATACTCAAGAGAATGAGCCATAATAACAATGGAAGCTAATTATACATATATTTCAATGAAACCAAAAAATGCAATCAACTGAGATGCCCTCAGAAAATACTAAGTATGTAAGCATCACGGATTTCTTGGATCAATTTGAGAGTCGGTCTTTCAAAAATATGCTCCCTTATATCCTTTGCGAGTTTTGTTCCCTCATCGCCAACTTACTGATTACTCACCAACTTGTGATTACTTAATCAATGCCTCGTGTTTAAATTGAATGACTGCGCGTTGAATAAATCCCCTGAATGTCTTGACGAGTCCCATACATTTTTCAAAGAAGTATCTACACCCTTGGTTATGATAATCATCTTCATTAAATATTAGGAGTTCATAAATTATAGATGTTTGGACAGTCGTGTGGTATAGTGCAGAATTTGTAATGTAGTTCGCAATCCTTGGACAATGGGTTCCAGTGCTAACATAATCCATGCTCAAGATGAGAATTGCAGTAAAAATCTTTGGGAAAATTACGAGCGTATTACCCCTTTCTTAAAACATTGCATTCTACGGTTTCAGGCTTCTTATTGTATGCTTACTGGAAAAAATAAGATCGCTTTCCAGCAGCTTATTCATCCATTCGTGCATACCCGTGTGCATTCATTTCGTGTCTCACAATGAGTCACAAAATATCGGTATAAGACGCTGAGAAAGCATGCGACGCTTCAAGTTCCACTGATAGTTAGTGCAATTTTCTGCATAACACACATGCTTATTAATGAATGGATACATATGGGCCCAAAATCTTATTAGTTGCATCGCTAATATCCTCCCCACCCCAGTCGCCCGCCCTATAAGGAGTAGTTGCTACGGCAGGAGCTACCCTGATGAAGTCATTTGCGAGAAGTGGGCAATCATAGAAGTAAGAAATTAGAGGAAGGGTGGGAAGAAACTCGAGGTCGGTTTTCAACATCTCTTAATGAAGGGCGCCGAGGGCGATTTTTACATTTTAAAGATCCATGAAGCTAGTTGCAGACTGCGTTTGATTATTCCCGTCACTGAATCCTCTCTGGAACTTGATAAATAAATACTAATCTTCCCTTGTCGATGATCCTTTTTGGGTTGGGATTATTACGCCGGTGCTCAGGGAACTTAATGCATATCAAGTTTTCATTCATGATATAAAACCCTAAATCTTCATTGGCATCTCATTTCTACAGTTTGGAGCCTTTGCTTTTTTTACTTCCAGAGACTCCTCAACATACCTCAACTTGGAATTCTCTCAAACCACACGTATCCATGACTTTCTCTTTCTATTTCTTACTGTCAAATCATTAACTCCTCTCTCATCGACCTGATTGACGATTCTGCTCACATTTCTCATCCCTCAGAATGGCACAACGTGCGAATTCGAGTCTTTTCGTACTTGGGCGTCTTCGGAGCGTCCGATCCACATTCCCTCATGATCCGCTCATTCCTCACTCCCATCTCTCCTCTTACGTGATGAACACGGAGGCATGTTGAAATATAATTAAGTACTTTTTGTTCTCAAAATAATGGAGGGTCTGGCGTGTGTTTTCGTTTCGGTACACTGGTAATTACGGCAGGAAAATCACGTATGTCACTTGTTTTGAAAAGACACTTCACTGATGAGAGCGTTTGAGCATTGAGCGGAGTGTATCCTGCTCAAATCCAAGTGACACCTCGTTGATTTACCTGACAGAAACCCTGAATTTTTCTCTGAACTAAAACGACGAGAGAAATCGTCAGTAGGTTAGTGATAGAACCAGCCACGCACCATGAATGATCATTCGTATTTAAGATTTCGTATTCGTAGATTTATTACATGAGTCCTGAAGTGCCACTGAAAACAACTTGTAGGTGAATTCAATCCACGTAACGCAGTAAGCCAACTTTATTTTTTAAGGCTAGTTCACTACATAACAACATTTGGAAACCACAGTAGGCGCTGCGTTCCAAATATTATTTTTCAATCTGGACCCACCATTTAATCGGACTAATCTCGCCATTATTTCAATGTCATTAATAACACTTTTACACCCAATGGGGTTCTCTTCCTACGTTCCTTCCCATTGGAATCTGTCCCTTAATCTTCTACATAGGGGCTCCCCACAATTTTGCCAACAAGTGACTTTCTCATGAACTGTTGAGGGTTTTGCGGTCATCCTTTAACTGGCAGTTCCCTCTCTCAACAGAAATGTGAAATGTTGCCGCAACCACTGACATACGAGAGTACAAACTAAGTCTGATGCGTGACAAGAGACAACCTAAAACTGGGCCTCCTCCATTTCCAAGGATCTCCGATCCTATTTCATATTTCGTTACGTATTTCTAAAAATTGTTGAGGAATAAACACATATTGACTTGGCGTGGCGTTTTTTTCTCATGTCTAATTCTGTCCGACAGCTGTATCACTGAGAACCACTTACAAGGGCAAAGAAAATGCCTGATAATCCCGGAAAAATCCCGAAATCAGTTTACAAGTACTGTTGCATAACTAGGACGAGGAGGCAGAGGTTCTCACAGCGTGGACAAAAGACGTGAGCAGGAATGGATCAAAATGGGAACCGATTCGTCTCATATCAAACCGAGCTGGATCACTGTCTTTACCCGACAGGCATGCGAACACCTTAAAACAGTAACACCTGAACTCATTTTGTCCGGCATTCCTCAGCGGCGATGAGAAAAGGGTGAGAGGGGATGAAAGACAGGGTAAAGTGAAAACTTCGGTAGTGGGATCATAAGAAAAAGCGACACAAGAATAATAAACGGAGACGGGCCTCACTGAATAAATGAGGGGAACCTGTGAACAATGGCATCTTGCCCACATGAGTTTTTAAGACGTGGATTGGGTTGGTTTCGGTGGATAGATAGGGGGGTCGGTTCCGAGAGAAGGAAGGCTGGGCCGTTTGGAATGAGGAGAATAAGGCATGCAGGGAGGAAGAAATTATAAAAAGGGAGGCGATAGGGAGAGTTGGTTAGGGACGCTTAAAGATTGTGGAAAGGGAGACGAAATGGGAGTGCCATTTGGTGGTGAGTTGTGTTTCTGTTCTCATGTGAGTGTGTGCATGCATTCGAATCGGCGGTTGGGTGTGGTGCGACAGTTGTCGGTGACTAACGACAGCGTTGACTAATTGGATGTGAACCTATCTCAGTCTTACGCTCCCTCGTGCGCGTCACAAACTCCACTTAGAGCTCTTTAAATGCAGTTAGCCGCGTAATCGATTACCTGGGTGAGCACGGGTCCACAGGCAGGGGGCCCAAATGAACGTACAAAGTAGGTTAAACTGTAACTTAAATTACACGTGACCCCTGCCATATCTAATTATTTGATATAGCCTGGTGACCACGCCCATGGACTGATCATTCTGACACACATTGGCCATAGAAATGCGTTTAGCATTAATTCCATGCACCGAAATAGAGGAATACCATTTATCACAGTTTAATGATACCACTATTTTATAATAACTTTCTGAAGAAGATGCTAAGGCTAAAATAGGGGATTTCCAAACATATAAATGTTACCGCACATATCAGCTTCAGAAACGTATCATCGGACTAAGTAATAACATTCCGCCGTTCGAAATACTGACATTTGTCCCATACTTTCTCGGAGTGAAAGCTAATAATGATTTTTGTAACATTAAATTAATTAGACTAAAACGATAGAAGATATTTTTTGCGGTAATTTAATGAGGGCCTAATTATTTGTGCATTCATTTATTGTAGTTTCTGGTAATGGGAAACGCTTTTTTGACGGTATTTTTGTACTTTGGAAGAATCGGTGAATATGCAGTCATTATCACTTCTCAAATCGGTTTAATTCAAACGAAATTTGAGGCAAAGTGCAAAGGTCACGCGAGACACATTGTAAGAACACAATTTCAGAGAATAAAAATTCGAAATACACGCCGATTTATGACAAAATAAACATATCTACGTTTCGACACCATTTGGAAAACTTATTGCTCTGTAAACCCGGCAATTATCCCGGATCGAGGAGGTCCAAAAGTAATCCCTTCGCCTCGTTCCAACCAGCTGCCGGCCGACAACTGCCGGATCATCTCGGCCCACGGTCGAGGCGTAAGCCCGATCACCGCCCGTTGTGACCGACCGGGACTGGGGCGATCCTCCCGGCCTCTCCGTTTCCAAGAGGCCGCGGCTGACCCATCCTCGGTCAGTCCCGTTCCCCCCGCCATAGGACGGGGAGTCTGCCGCGAGCTTCATCGGCCGTCCTGGGTGGTTGAGGCGGCGGTCGGAGTCGGACCTCACCGGCGGTCTCCGTCCAGCGCCCATGCCGTGGTTCACGACACCCGCCGCGGGCTTCTCTTCGGCCGGGGTTTTCGAGGTTTTCCCCGGCTCTGTCGTACCCAGAATGGGTCGTGTCGGAGCGCGTGGAGGCAGAAGAGCAGGGAGGAAGAGGGATGGGGAGGATGAGGCGGCGGCGGTCTCGCTTTGGGGAAGCGGGATCGGCGGCACTCAGAGGTAACCGGTTCTCGGAGGCTGGCCGGACCGCCGGCGAGACCTCAAAAGGTCCCGCTCTTGCCTCGCTTTCGTGTGTAGATCGCATGGCACGGGGCACCCGGGCGATTGGGTACAGCTCGCTGAGGGAAGTCCCTCGGCCGATCCCCCCTCGGTATCCTTGACTATCGACCGTGTGAGGCGCTCGGAAGATAAAACTTAAACCCTGTTCGGGGGATGTTTCAATTTTAGGCGGTGCGGTTCACGCTCGGCCTCACCGGCAGAGACACCCACCTTATTTTTTCTTGGGTCAGTGAGTTGTTTTGCAGTGTATCGTTTCCTCGTTACAGTGAACTGCAGCCTGCAGATTTGAGGCCCTAAGGAAAAGAATACGCGATTACCTTTTTAATGCATCTTTCAATTTGTACCTCGTCAATCCCCGAAATGTACATTTGGTAGCATTTTCCGATTTCAATACACAGCATATTCAGTCACATAAAAACGGCGTTTTGTACCCACATTTAATTCTAGCAGAACATGATTATTTCTCAGTTTGGTTTCAATTGCATGGCATACACGGCAAGTATAGATGTATTCAACAGTGATCCCTGAACACGTAAAATAATTTACCGGTTACATATTAACCCTAAAATACACAAGTTTCTCTGTATTAGACCCACCCATCTTTACTGAACTAAGAGGTAATGGTTCCGCAAACAAATTTTTGGCAGCTAAGGGATATAAATTTAGGTAAAAATAGCCGAAAACATCACGAATTGAATGGCTGTTAACCTATCTGTTGATGGACCCCTAACGTAAGCCATCATTGCTTTTATATTTTTTGAGGTGCTACTATGCTTAAATATGGTTGATCTTCTAGGCTTGAATATATAAGGTTTTGTCTGTCTTATGAACGTCCTCATGTCCATTCCCCAAGAAGCATGGCTTTTAGCATTTGGCTAGCTGGAACCTTAGTGGCCATCTTGCATCTAATTGGCTAATAATTGCAATTCTTTCTCAAGTATTAGGCATCTATGTACGGAGTTGGATACCGAGTCGGCTACTAAAGCCGGAAAATATGAGCATCCAAGCTGGCAATTTACTGGCTACTGATATTAAAAGTTATGAAGCAAGCAGATATGTTATTATTAGCTGCTAATAGAATCGTTCCATGATTGTTAAAATACAATCTTAATTCCTGACTCTATAAATTCAATATGAAGTTCAATCCCCCTTCATTTTCTGCGTTACGACTTGAAGTGGACTTTAGCATGGAAATCCAGGACCTTTGAGAAATCCGAAAGAATGTCAGGAGTTAAGTAATAGGTTTCACGCTTGAAAATAATCAATTTACGATAAAACTTATTCAGAGGCTTGATAAACACTAAGAACTGAAAGACCCTAGGAACTGCTGTGTTGAATCCGGATACTTATGTGGGATTATTTCTACGATTTTCATTGACGTATGGTTTTGAATTATATCTGGTACTTCAACAACTACACGGCATCTTTCTACATTGTGTATAGACAGATTTAATCATTGTATTTGGATTTGCAATGGGTATTTTTAAAACAATCTGCGCGTTAGACTTAATGTAGTTTCCCCTTTTTTCGAGCCCGTCAAGTTACACAGTTTAGGATGTTTCCTTGAATAAATAACCAAAAGCGGTCTCGAAAATTGGTAAACCTAGCCAAGCATCACGCGGCGATTATGCGTATAATATACATTGTATCACCATAAACCGAAAACACCTCGACTAAGAATTTTTTTTTATTTTCTTCTGGATATGAATGAAATCAAACAACCATGAGGCCTGCCTTTCCCAATGCTCCCACGCTGCACGAGACATTCCCCGGCCCACGCCTTCCCCTTGTGCGTGCTGCTCTTATCGGTCCCTGAACATCGGTAAGATGGGAATGCTCTCGAAAGAAGTAGGCAGAAGGGGTTGGCGACTGGGTGGTTGGTGCGAGAGGGAGGGGAGGGATCGATCGAAGGGGTGAAAATGCATCAAGGGGAAACAAATGAGGGTCTAACAGGAGAATAAAGAGAGCGTGGGGGAGGATAGACGGATAGGGGGTGGCCCCGTGAGACTAAATCATCTGTGCATTCGGGTTCAGCGACTCCCACCTCCCGTACCCACGACTTCCTGGACACGGCTGTGTCCACCTCTGCTCCCGAGACGCGCGCACTCCTCGGAGCATTTCTCATCTCCCTTATCGGATCTCTCTCTCTCCTCCCTTCAACCTCACGTCGTGATACCCGGTCGCTCGGCCGGACGGTGAGTGATTCTTCCTTCCGGGGTCCGACAAGAAGCCTATCGATTTTCCTCTCTTGACTGAGTGATTGGGTTAAAAGGAAGCCTGAGAATATAAAATCGAAGTGAACTGACTGAGGGCAAAAGCCATGACTACGGGAGCCGAAATTGGATGCACGACAAAACTGTTTCATTCACTTCACTCGAAAGGACTATTAATTCGATTTCCATGCAAGTTCTCCTATATTTTAGGTCTCACTTTCAAATTTCAATACTTTCATCAGGCGTCCACCTTGGAGTAGATCAAATAGATTTACCTATTTTGACGCCAAAATATAACGCGCTGCCAATGCTTTTCTTGTTTGATATGAAACCCTCACCTAGCACAAGAAAAAAATCGTCCTAAGATTAACTGTACCTACCCATCGTATCGTATGTTGATTATCGACATAAAACACCAGATACTGAAAATCTAAGGTCTAAATGTTTCCAATTGGCTGTAAACTAATTATTTATGGTAATTTGTATTGGCTTACATTGATAAAAAATATATTTTTTTTAAATCAGACCTGAGTTGTAATATAAATACTTTTTCTCGTTAAAAAGACGAGTTTTAAGCAAAATTATAATAAAAATGCTACTATATTCTATTAATTTACGAGAAAACGTAAAGTTTAAATTAAGGCAATTTCCCTAGCAAAATGTATTGAGAAAATAGAAACGATAGCGGTTAAGTAAATGGATAATTGCTCCACAAACTGCATGTATTTCAAAGCGTTGCCGGGTTAGACATGAGGATCTGTGGAAACGCATTTCCACCAGAATATCTCGTACCCTAGGATAAGGCGCAACCAAAGTGTTACCCCATGAGACGTTGAAAGATGCCAGTGGTTAACCTCGCTGTTAGCCGCGTTAGCAGGGTCCGTCTCTCCCTCCCTCCTTAATGATGCTTCTCACTTTACTCCATCAACTGCTAAATATAGCGAGCGCTAACACAACAGCGGCAGCACCCTCCGACTCCCCAACAGTCCTTCGAAACCCATCCCCCTCCCAACCTCCATACCTCGTCCCCAACCCATGCTCTGTCTAACACCCATGGCTTCGCCTCATCAAGGGAGACAACGGACTTGAATTTGAAAGAAAAAACAAAATTCATAGTTGAACTAGATACGACCGTACTAGCAACACTTAAATCTACAAAACTGCGCATTTTGGAACTGGAAATTAACTTTTGATTATTTACCGAAGAGACCAGCAACTGATGTAATATGCGTTATTATAGATGAACATATTGTTGAACGATTATAAAAGATCACTAACGTATAGATAATAATATTTTATCGTGGACTCTCTTCTACTCTCAGAGCTCCGTTGTATCCTAGAAGTATCACTTTTGGCTTCCTTAGGTGCGATAAAGTTTACCGTCGCTAACTAAGAATTTTGTAGAAGTGCCCGGAAAAAAATCCTTTCATTTTTCAGTTCATTAAATTTCCTTTGTCATTTGAGAGTTCATTGAATTTCTTTTGCCAATTAAATAACTTATGATTGAACATTTCATAAAACATGGTATTTCACCACAGTTGTAACAGGTTAAGTATATTGATGTGATTATTCACTACTCTTCCATTATCTCAATACACTAGGCTAATAGAGGATCGGGTTGGTGTGGTGGCTTAGGTACTGGCTTACGGAGTGCTAGGATTCAAATCTCGGCAGAGGATGATATTTTTCCAGAGGAAACCCGATGCCTACTTCAGTGTCTCGTGGAATCCACTTCCAGGTCCACTACACCGTCTGTCGGATGAGACGTCAAACCGCGGTCCCCTTGGCACCTTACGTTAAAATGGGTGTCTCCCGACGCTGTATTTATCTCCGCCCTTCCTCTATTCTCTTACCAATCTATCCACCTGACCTTTATGGTGCATATGACCTCAATTTCCGTACGATTTTCTCAAGATTCGTCCTTTCCAAATTATTCACCAACCATTTAGGCAAACTAAAATACACTTTGTATAGGTTCACTAGATGGGTTTATTGAGAACGACCATGGAACCTGAAGATAATTTATTATTTGACGAAACCATGGTCGTTCTTAATAAACCAATCTAGTGAACCTATACAAAGTGTATTTTAATTTTCGTTAAGTATGGAGAGGTTTCAAAAATCTCAACCTGGAGTTATTAGTTACATTTAGGCAAAGATATGTTGAAAAATTCTTATCACGCGAGTTTCAGGGTCACTCGAATATCATTTTAACTCCGCACTGAATCTCAAGAACTTATAAAAACGACAAGAAAGATTCACTATCGAACTGCTTGGTACAAAACTTTCTTCCTACCGAGTACCAGTGTTGACTGAAGAAAGAAAAACACGGCACTACTCTAGTAAGACACTCCGTCAACAAACTATTCAATTCCATACTTCCTCTGTTCCATTTCCCCATATTCTCCCTTTTACACGGTTTGTATCCAAACCATGATGACTGTCTCATACCTTAGTGGTGACTTGTTGGGTTGTGCCCGGATGTAGAATGGGAAAAACGGACCTTGAACTCGGGTTAAAAGTTTGGTTTCACAAAATAGTCAAGACATGCATCAACATCACAGCAGAGTCAACACACATCTCCATGTTCTACACCCTCATGGAAGTCCAGAAGATTGAGGACCAGCTCCCATCCATTTTCCCCTGACGTTCTCAAGAAAAATCTGTTACCAGGAATCAAGAAGGTGTTTATCTGGAAGGATAAGGTCATTCCTAAGATGTGAAATATGTGTCTCTGGGTATCCTATTGTGATTAATGCTGTTACCTTTCTTTAAGGATCTGGGTTTACTAAGGGATAATAAACGACAGAAAAAATGTATAGTTACTTTGTATTCCAAATAACTTATTTTTAAAATAACAGGCTACTATTGTTGAAATTTAATAGCCCTAAAGACTCGAGCATAAGAACTAATGAATAATTATAGCTTTACTGTAGAATATTTTATTTTTCTTTTCATTTATTGAATGTTTCATTTTTGAATTTTAAATACCTTCACCAAAATGGTATCCCAGGTTACAAAATATGTTGAAGACCAATTGAACATGAAACGATGGTTCATAACAATGAAAATGAGAGACTTTGGTGCCAACAAACTTCATACTTCCGTAGGAATGGTCACTTTAAAGTCGATTACTACCTAGAGTGCAAAAAAGCATTGAAAACTGCCTTTCAAGAAAGAGTCCGGGAAGATTTTTTTCTACGTACATTCTATCAAGCAGCCTGTATTCGCTAACTGATTACACATGTAAACGCTCCATTACGCTGAAAGGCACCCCTATACACCATCCGTTTCACGTGTTTACATATACAAGCCACGCGGGGTGGAAAGAGGACGAGAAATGAAGTTGTTACTTCATTGGAGATATCGCGTTACATGATAAACTCTGTTCACGACTCCATCCACCATGGATATAGCGTGTGGTTCCGGAGATTTCTCCGGACCACCTGTGGAGCGGCGAGGGACGGTCCGAGGGGTCTGGGACGACTGGCAGGGAAGTAGGCGGGGTGGGCATGGGCCAGGACTCGGCCAAGAATCTTCCGTGCTCATGTCACACCCTTTATATAAATGAAACTGCTGAGGTGCGGCTACTGATAATCACTGAATGGTTATGGCGGAATAAAAATGAGCAGAAGCCAAATGGTAACATTACTCTTTGGGGAAATCAATTCTGAGAAAATGAGTCCATCGCCATCTCTTTGTACTGTGTTGTGTCTATGCGTATCACAAACAGCCCAGTGACCCGCTTGGAGGGTGGCACGTCAAATGTGACTTTGTAATAACTGCAGGAAAAGGAAGCGATTTTCAAGAAAATTTGCTGTGGAACTAGAATAAATAGCGTTTTGCTTGTCGCTCATTAACAACGGCAAAATTTATATTTTCATTTTAAATATGACCTTGAATACCCAAAATTATTCTCAAAAATTGCTCTGATTGTTTATAATCCCTGAAAATATCTTTGGCGACTCGAATAAACAAAGTGCTCATAACGTTCAAATGTATTTCATTATTACCACGGAGGGATGTTGTGCCACACTGATAGTAAGACAACGGAGTAACGTTTAAGTAAATAAATACAAGGAACATTAATCAAGCCATTTCAGCCAGTGTAGCGAACGGCTCATTCTTGACGCATCCCCCAGTACTTGAATTAATATCGGACGCTGAGATGCCTTCAGCAAAAACATCAACCAGATCACGATCACTTGCAATTACGAACGAATAAAAAATGTATATTATTTACGGAGATAGATCGTGGAGATACTCAAGTGGACACCACCGAATGGGCAATTTCGTCGAAATATATCGAAATCCCTCACTTGAGAAAATGCGAATGTGTACAAAAAACGAGGCCCAAAGGGGTTGCAGGACATAGGAATAAAAGGGTGGGAAAGGAATGAGGGGGAGAAGTCTCGATACGATGAGAGGAGACGAACGACGGGAAGACAAAGTGAATGATTTATTTATTGTATAAAAAGAGGACTGATTGAGAGAGGAGTGACCAGCGGGAGGTCGAGAGGAGGGAAGGATTCGTGAAAGGGGTTGGGCAGACTTGGCTGGTGGGAGACGAGATGGTATACATGGAGGGGAAGTGGTGAAGGGGTTTGTGGTTGGGACGAGGTGTACCTATTGGGGAGGCTCAGATGGATGGAAGGAGGGGTGGAGGAGCAAGGGAGGTGAGAGAGAGAGAATGAGAGCCCCGGGTAGGGTGGTCTCCCAACGGGGAGGAAAAGACGGAGTGGACGAAAGACGGCCCAGCGGGGGGGTGGACACTACCGCCGGCGGGGAGCTCCAGCGGCGGTCCCCGGGAGAGCATTCTCGTGACTTGGCAAAGGCCGTGTGCGTGTTCTGAGGCATCCTCTTCCCGATTTAATGGACGGTTTAATAAACTTTTTGAAGCCTTTTGAGCGCTCGGGACGAGAAGTTCGCCCTCACCGGCTGCGATATGGCTACTCGACGAGGGGCCCTTCTCTCATAATGATGGGCCACCAAGAGCGTTGGAGACCGCCAGCGACCACTACCGAAAATATAATCCTCAACCACCCAGCATCAATAGGACTGTGATTTCGCACGCGTTCTATCAAATGTTGATCAAAAGAATTAGTGGGCTGATGCTCAATCGTAAAATAAATAATTATGCTCACTCGCAGAGGGCTGGTGGTGATGTTCTTACAGGTTGCAAGATGAGGAAGCACGAATGATATTATGAAAGCCCTGCGTTTGTGCAAAGTCATGGAAATGAGTTCGAAACCCTCTGTCGTGGAGATTTATTTATTTATTTTTCAATCAATTTTTACCTCACAATATTCAAGAAACGATATTTTTAGATCGGAAAGGGAAGTCTCAGCCTCTGACGTCACTCGCATTGATGAATATTTTTCGCATTGATGAATATTTCGAATAATTGTCTTAATCACCGTCTTGCTACAAAACATAGTCGAGTTTTCATGGTCGAGATGGGTGACCTGTGTGACTGAGTATAGTTATGATTCACTGTATTTATGGGATATGGTTCTTCAAAAAATTACTGAAATTGAATGGCATGGATATTTGAGTGAGTTAGTGTCGTTAGACTACAAACAATTTTTAATTTGACAATTAACCAGAATAGCCACCTTTTTAGTTACAAACCATCTATCGTATGCCTAAAAACATTTGATATTTTGTTTTAGAGCAACCTAATCGTAAGTTCCTAAGCCCATCTCCGAAACAATTTCCTAGTAGGTGAGTGCAAGCAAATTTTCTGAGGTCTATTGTTATTAATTCAACAGGCATCCGTGAGACAACTAGCAACTATTTGTTTGGCCGAGCGTAATGCTCTTCCTCACATTTCCCTTATTCTTTCGACCATCATGCGAGCGGAATCCCAATCTAGCTCCAAATGACTACTTCTCCAAGCCTATTCCCACCGGCCAGACATCTGGCGGAGCATGAACCATGAAATTAGAACTCATATATACTACACTCCCGGGCCTCGAGACGGATTTCTGTCACCCTCTGCGTGTTAAACGAAAGAATAATATCTCGTTTCCGGTACTTTAGGAATGCCATTGGGTGATCGATGAAACCACTTGCAAGAGGAGGGATTTGTCCATATTTTTTTATCTTCTTTGCCCTCTCCTACTCTCTCTCTCCTTCCTTTCAATGTTGGCTCGTTCTCGGATTAGGGAGGGTTATGTATCAATGTGGGCGGGCGGTCGAGATAGTAGCCGTGGTTCTTGTCGTCGCCGTGCCTTTCGCAGGGCCAACTCCACCCCAGGAGGAGATGGGCAAGGCCGCAGGGAGAGATGGCCTGCCCGGCCGACCCCCCGCTGTCCCGGACGACGGAACACGAGGTCTTGGAGCGCGGGGCCGGCGCACGCTGGGATCACGGACGAGCAAGCATCGCTCAGCCCATGAGAACGAAGAAAAATTTTCGGCAAGGTTGGGTCACGGGATGGAACATAGCAGATATCTTTTGGAAATTAAGAAAAGTGCAGCTAAGGAAAGGGGAACAACCAAACGCCAGTTTAAAAAAAATACTTAATTGACTTAGACAATTGTGAAACCTACCTGACGAATGAAGAAAGTGGACGAAAAAAATGGCCTGAAGTGAACGCCACCTGCTTATATTCAGTATATAAACGAAAAATGTTGCATGTGTTTCGTGCTCCATCGAAAAAATTAATATATAGCTCAGATATTGAGCTACAGAAGTTCATGCTTTCCTCTCTTCAGGTTTCTTTTCCTAGATGCATACCAACACTCTATATATGTAATAGGAATAGGGAAAACAGAGATATGGATAGTACAACCATAAATGATACCAGTTAGATTTATAAAAGAAATTAGAAAGGATAGACGGACAAAACCCTTTTTCGATGGATACAATTGTTCTATCTCTAACTTCTAAATAATGAAAGAAATTTTGTAATGTCCACTTAGTTTTTTATTAGTACAACGCGTTTCAACGAATACAACGTCATCATCAGGTAAAAACCTGATGTTGTACCTGATGACGGTGATGTAATCGTTGAAATGCGTTGTACTAATAAAAAACTTAGTGGACATTACAAAATTTCTTTCATTATTCAGAAATATGTTCCACAACATCTCGCCGGATACCGTTGAGTATATCTCTAATTTCTAAGTTAAGCATAGTTAAGTTCCACTCTTACTGTTTCTAGTATCATTAAAATACTTATATGATTGAGGTATTTGCATAGCAAGACGAATAAAATAACTATTAAAATGAATGGTAGCTTTCTTTAGAAAATATTTGCAGCTGTATCTGGAGTAAAACACTTTAAGGAGTCACTACTCAATCATTATTATGCGATATAGTATGAATATTGGCGGAATTTCAAACTGTCACATACCATGAAGGATGATTACACCAACGAGTAGAATGTTTCCACTTTGATTTATAAAATGTTTTATTCTTTTTGACTGCGTAGCGAAGGCTGTTCCGCCTTCTGCGCTCCTGCATATGATTGTCAATGCTTATTGTCTAGAGATTAATGCTACATTTGAATTAGTTATCATGAGACACATGAACTAATGCATTAAGTTATCTAATATACTCCAGTTAATTACCTTAGTCAGGAAATAAGCGTAAATACCTCTAATTAGTTTCTTGTCGGCACGTTCGAAGCCGCCTCCATAATTCTTTTAGAAGCCGTGTTGATTAATCTTCTGGAATGTGACTTACGTAAATAAATAAATCATTCTCATATTTGCAGAATCCATTTATAATTATTTCATCCGGCCATTTTATCCTTTCAGGTATTGGATGAATAAGTGGGTAAAACGTTTAACATGAATCACATCTGTCCTCATATTCATTTACTGGGTGGCTTCCAAGCTCGCTGGAGAAGTGAGCCAACGTCTTTAGCTTCATGTTGTTCAATGATCTATGACCTAATGCTTTACTTGGCTGTCATTTAAAGCTGATATATGTCTTTAAGAAAAACCTAAGAATATCTCTTTGTGTTTTTCATAAGAGATTACCATACGGAAACACGATACCAGGAGCGAACACAGTCATTTGATCTTTCTCAACTCGTTTCCTTCCAATTACCATGAGGAATAAATGTGTTGATATTTTAATGGTATCTGGATGTTTGGGATATGCCAAGAGCCATTTCTCCTAATGTAAACGTCCATTTGATTGCTAAGTATTGATAATAGGATTCCGATAGAAAAAGATAGGAAATCACTGGGTCAGAATTTCATTTTACAAAAGGTATATAATTTTAGCATTTATTTTTGAAGCTCTGATGAGGACGTTGAAAAATGCGGTTTCATAGCGAAATAATGGGCATCAAAAATATATAGGAATAACCTAAAAAAAATGTTTTGATTTATTTATTGACGGGTCCTCGCTCCAATGATTCAATCGTTGCTAATACTGACACACGTGGCCACATTCGTCACAGTTCACCAAAAAATTCATCTCCCCTCCTTTGCTCGTGTTTCCCCCACCTTTACTGCGTCACTACCCTTCTCCATACATTTTTACGCTCGCTTGATCCCGCGATGGCACGGCCGTTTCGCAGGTGAACGTGACACATGGAAGATTGGAGCCAAGGGGAGAACTCCTTTTGCGGCATCAAGACCGGAAACTGGACGCGGTGACTGAATCCTACACTGTCGACAACCTTAAAAACATTGTCTCTGGCGTTGCTAAGAATCCCAAAGCTATAATGCTTTTTCCTCTCCACATTCAATGAGCTGCTTCAATGAAAGGGAGATATTGAATGACTTACGAGAGAAAGAAAGAGAATGCAGAGGTACGAAGAGAGGCAATAAGAAAGTGGTGGCAAAAACGATATTGGCGGTAGCTGAAATGGCAATGGCAATGGGGCTTTACTCAAATGGCAATGGGAGGATGGGGAAGCATTGGCTTTGAAGAGACGCGGGATAATTCGGAGATCAGCTGCTACGTCGGAGACAAAGCGATGTGGGGAGGGAGAGAGGTGTACATCTCGCGGAGAAGATAAACGGCAAGCAAGTCACGTATCCGAATGAACAAAATGTCATTCAAATCCTGAAAGACTGCGCTGGAGCAATTATCCTAAACCCAAGCGGTTTCTGGATGGTTAATACATTCTTTGCATAATACCGTCGAACCGAGAAGTACGGTTGGCACACTTAAAGCCCTCTGTGTACACTTCTCCATGCATAGTAATTTTTCTATTGATTTCAAAACTTTTCAAAGCTGGATAATCCCAAAGAATGTAGTTAAAAAGAAAGTCCATCCGTCCATCACATCCAACCACTCGCCCGGAATAATCGAATTAGATCATTTTCCTCTTCCCTACTCCTAGTATACTACGAACCTTCGCCAACGCACTGAGTACGTATCGGGTGCCATAGTATGAGATGATTCTCGCCTATCTATAACGGTGCATCGATTTTAAAGGTGGCTCTAGATCCATTTTTATTTTAAAAATTACAAAATGTCGGTCATAAGTGTCTAGAGTAAAATGCATGGTAAAAAATCAGTCGCAAAGAGAATGTTTTAACGCATTCATGTTCCATGTTTTTAACTCATTCATCAGCTGAACACTCTCAAGTAGGATTGCTTAGAATATGTATACATAGTTCTTGAAATTTACACTTATTACCGTTTTTCTAAACTGTAACTTTCATTCACTACTTAGTAGTTGTGCTTGTTTCAAATCTATTTTTGCCTACCAGTAAATATATACCACACACTTTGATCCTCTCTGAAGAGGCTGCTATAATCGTCCCACTGTCGGTTTCCTGCTAAAACTAGTTCCTTTCATCGCGATTCTCGAGTCTTGAGAAACTCCGTTTCTTGAGAGTCCTTCGCTGGTCTCACATTAGGCTACAATCCTATAAAGGCGTCAATGCTCGGCTCCAGAGAGTCTGTTTCACGCTCTAGCCCGCTTTCTTGCTGCCTTCTACAGGCAATGTCATTCGTGAGCACAATTGTGGCGCAGATACCTTGACATCGGTTCGCCGTAAAAGAGGAAGAAGGAGATGAGGCAAAAAACCGAAAAAGGGGGTCTCCCTTGTGTTTCCCCCATTCGATAGGAGGTTAAAGGAGATTACTCCTGAGTCGATATCTCTCTCCTTAGGATTTACACAAGTTGCCATATTTACCACATTTGGTGGCCGCAAGAAGTAGTCGTCGGTCTTAAATGTATTGCGGCATTCGTTCACTTGCAACATCATAATGCCTTCAGTTGAAATGCAACCCATGCTAGAATTTACTCTACGTGATTTTCATGACAAGAGTAGGTGACAGTCAATCGGAGCCAGGAACGATTTGCCGAGCTTTGCATTTTTAGTCCCGGAAATGAATTAACTATCAAAGTGGATAGTACAGTATAGTTTCATCCCACCAAGGAGATCTAATTCCAAAAATGATGTATTTTTTGAATATCTAATACATAAAATATATTAATAGCTGCTTATATAAATTTCCAATGGCGTTTTTATCCAATAAATTATTTCTTTATTATATTCGCCAGCTGTCTTATATACCATACACTTATCCTTTGTTCACCGCTTGAAGTGTGGTTAGAAATAGGAGGATGAAACGTTTTTCAAAAAGCCCTGTTATATAAGTAATCGCCCAGAACCCATCAATTAATGCCATGAGCGTCCATCGTTCTAGTTTTTTTTAAATACGAAACCATTTTACGCAACAGAATCTTTCATTACACGTCCTTCCATCTGTCGAAGATACAACTTTTTACTGTTGGAGAAATAAACCAAGACTGCCGTAGCGTTAATTTGGGCTCTTTTGGAAAGCATTTGCCCTTGTATCGGTGCCGCTGTCCGGGTTTGCAGACCTCCTAGCGCAGTCCCTGGTGGTCGAATGCCCACCGTGGCTAGTATATCCCATTGAAGAGACCATTCTCCATAGCCCAAATTACTTCTAGCCTCTGCCCACATCAACTCATCCATCGCATTCCAGTGAAGATAGATCGTGAACACTTAAATGTTGATAACCGGCATCAAGTTTGAGCTAATTCAAATATAGTTACTTTATTTAATACATTTAAGAGGTGGCAAAAATACTTGGAGCTCATTGAAGCACATTTTCTCAACTTGACTGAAAAAATACGTATTTTCGCTAGTCTTGGATTAGCTGTGGTCTTTAGTCATCTTTAGACCCTTCATCATTGCATGCTTTCTAGAAAATTACTGGGTCATGGATGGCTATGTAAGGGGAAAATTTCCCTATTATCTCTGTTGATATCGATACAATTCTTCTTGTGATGACATTGAGACAAAAATTTACGTGCCAACAGTTAAAAGATTGCAAACATTTGAGCTTGTGAAAATTCGTAGCTGCTATCTATTTTGTTAAGGGGAATTATGAAGACATAGCCATCGACTGGTGGGAAACTATTCAGCCATCGTGAGCTCCTGATCACTCTCCAATGTTACCATTGCGGTCTAGATAATTTGATATACAAACAACGATGATTGCACCTTTTATGTACTCCGTGCAGTTAACATACTTAAACTCATGCTAATTAAGGATTCTCTGCAAACCTCCATGCCAATTATTACTTTTTTCCAAAAAGTAACAACAGGAATAATTTTTTTCTCGAGGTAGGCTGCGTCAAGCTTAACATTTGATATTCTGTTTACATATTGGTTTTTTAAACCATTAGGGTAATAAAGAATAATAAAATCCTACTCAGCAGAGGGAACTGAGAGTAATTAAATGATGCGGGCTACTCCCTTGATGGCGACCTTGCCGTCTCATTTTACCTCCGTAGAGGCTTTTATGGCCTTCATCGTTTTTCACGATCATTCTTCGAAATCCCATTCCGGATCAAGACCCGCCATTTTCTCCACGATCAATAATTTCAAAGAGAGCCGACATTTTTGCATAAGTTCTAAACGGAGCCCTCGTGAATATTCAACCGTCATTCATTCAGTCGGTGCACACGCCCGCCCGGAAAAAACCGTCACGCTTGGAGGAGCGCGCTGAAAAGAGACAGAGCACTCCTTGCCCTGCACCCTCGAAACTCCCCAGCGGATAAAGAAAAATTTAGTGAACGGATAAAGAGGATTTTAAAATGAGCGAAATAAAACTACTCGATTTTTTTACATTACATTTTGAGCACTACGTTAATTTCCCTCGAATAAGGAAGAGAGTACTTCAAAGAGTAATTATTTTATGTACCGGATAATGTTGGCTTGAATTGATATACAATGATTCATTAATCATGAGATCTCATCATCTTCAACAATGTTTCTCGTAAAGCCTAAGAATATCCTGAATATCTCCATCATATATAAAAGTTAATTCTCTTTCTCTCTCGTCACCGCTTACCCAGTGCTCTCTCTCAATCTTGGATGGCATTATCCCCATTCCCCTACGCACCTGCTTCATCTATCCACTCTGAGACGGCGAGCGTAACACTACAGTGTTAACCATTTAAATAAAGCTGCTCCAAAAGACGCTGATATCGTTCTCTCATCGGAGAGGCTCATATAAATAATTGAATTACGAGTAATGGAAGATCTTTACGAAATATGAACGACAGACTGTGTATTTTGAAGTTGGCAAGGAAGTTTTAAGATTTTGGAAATCCTGTTAGTGAAACGAGTTAGTCCCTGTTAACTGACTCTTCCAATGAAAAAGATATTCGACAAAACCACCACCATGTTCAACGACCGATAGACGATAGATTGGAGAAAAGACGAATGAGGGAGTACTTTGTTTGGTGGAGGAGGGAAGAAAGTTTGCCTTCTTGCTGAAGACTGAGTACTTTACCCCGCCACAGATAGAGCCGGTAATTCTAAATTCTGTGAATAGGCGGGGAAAGTACGCGAAGTACGTGAATTAAAAGCAATTATGTAAGGGAGTGGTGCATATCTAGCTATCATCAAAAGGATTTATAACCCATCAAAACCTATCGAGACCAGTAGGATGTCCAACTATAATAACCCATCCTATTTTCCTCTCCACACATTTTATTCTACAGCATAGTTATTAAATTTTAATGAATTAAAATACATTTTCTCTTTCTAAAATATAATAGGCGGGATAAAAGTTCCAGATTTTTAAATTTTACACCTCGTACACTGCATCGATTCCCTCCATATAAAGGATAAAAAGAAAGAAAATAAGAGGATCGGTGAGAGACGCATATCCTGTGAGTACAAAACGTGACACAAATTGGACATAAATTTTCGTTTCCCCATAAAATTTTCACCCTATCTTCTTCTCCCCTATTCTTCTCTCCTTCATGTGCTCTATCCATCCATCCACCTGTCTCCTTAACCTGACAGCCCCGGTTCTTCTCCTCGCGGTCTCCACCAACGCACCCAGTCCGACAACCGACTTTCAGCCGCATACCATCGCCATACCAACACAAATCTACTGCTCTTGACTCTGATACAGCCTCCACTCTGAGCCTCCCACATCAGCCGTTCCAACCCCCTTGCCTCACTTCCCTCTCCTCCTTAGCTTAAGTGACCATGGGAAATAAAGGCGGTCGCTGGAGGGTTGAGGGCAAGGGGTGTTCTCGGGTGTACACTCGGAAATGGAGCGGGGGAGGAGGTAGAATGAGCCTCTAAGGCCTGCCCGCCTAAAGCGCATACAAATTGAAAAGGCTCAATAAATAAGGAGGCGATCTTTCTCGGGGAGGCATGTCTTAGCGTAGTGTCTCGCCCCCGTCTGCCCCCAGCCTCTCCCCGTGCCTCCGCCGCTGCCGCCAGAGGCCTCGAGAGGCCCTTAATGAGGCTACTGCTTCGTCGGACTTTTTCCAGAGGCCGTCCGCGGAAATGCGTATCTGACTTTCTTAGCGTATTCACTAGCAATTGGCTGAATCTATTCGGCGCCATGATAGGGGAATACACCTGCATTTTCTTAGCCTGCCGCAAAAAATGAGTCGCTGGCGTGCCAACGGATGAGTAGGGACATATCTAGTGTTTATCATTGATCACGCTTCAGGAACTTATTTTTTCACCTTAGGATATTCTTCTTAATTTAGTTACACCTCGTGTTTTCCCGCAAGATCTCTATTTGAGGTTTTATCTGAGAATAAATAAGTAGTTCAGGAATGAAATTTCAAAATCTGTAACTTTTATGACGCTATGATAGAAGTTATAATGGATTTACTTCTTAACTGAGGATTTGAATTCAAGACTCCCCAAATATTCCAAAAACATCCAAATATTTCCTCACACAAATAAATACATACATAGAGATGTAATAGACAAAACGCTCAGCAAAGAAAAATTAACGTGGAGCCTGGTTTAGAGAGCGTATTGCTGCAATGCGTCGAAACCTGTGAGTACAAAACACCTATAACAAACTCCTATCATATCGTCATAAACTACTTCAATGAAAATAGCTCAAGCAACAAAGCGTAACAGAAAAGCACACGAATTCCGTATAGTGGGTGCAGTGCTGCCGGGTACTCTTGGTCATTCTTTGCCTATATCCTTTCTTCTTTGCGAGATAAATTTGCTTTTCCCTACTTTACTGAACGAGTGGTTTCGCACGCTGCTAAATAAAGCATTTTATTCAGCGCTCACGCCCCGACCGAAAATATTATCCGCTCTCCTCCGCCAGCCCCTTCCCTGAATAGGCAAGCGCGTAAATTGTGCAAGTTTATCGCTCCATTATTGAGAGCGAGGAAGCATCTCAGTGAGAAAGAAACTGGAGAGACCCATTTTTCCAAATTAACTCCCCAACTATTAGGGCTGGACGACGGTCCCGGCTAATTTCAATCACCTTCTATGGTCCTTCCGAGTCAGGAGGGCTCCAGCCATCTCTATCCTGCCTTCGGATGCATATATAATTCACACGTAGACATACATATATGCTTACCCACGTACACATATATACTAGCCATCTTTCCATAGTGGTTTGGAGCCACAAAGGGCGGTCATTAATTAAGGATTCTCCCTTCTTCTTACCCGGGGCGTTCGACAACCTGCTCGTCCTTAAAACCAAATGTCGGCGCCTCGGAGGCGTCCGAACCGTGGGGCATGACATAAAATAAGAAACGGCAGAGGAGGATGTGGGGGAGACGAAAGGTTTAGATGAATTTGTGGAGTGGGGGCCCGAGAGTGAGGTTGGTCAGGGGAGGGAAGATGGGAGCCCGAGAGGGACAGCGAGCTCGAGGAATTTACAGCCTCCGATAAAAGGATGACACTGAAGGTTCGATCTGGAGAGATAATCTTTACTCGATTTTTCCGATCTCAGATGAAAAAAAAACAAATATTACTCATCCCGCTCCGGAATCCCATATACATCCTATTTCACCGGAAGGACATTTCCTTTTTCTGTCTACTGGTTGAGAATGGTTGTATTGGTTGACTCAGCCTTTTTCAACCCACCAATTTATCCTATCCCTATCTATCACCAATCTATCCTATAAGGTGTCTCTTTCAGCCTTCATTGATCTTCACCTCTGCGCTTAATGCTTCCAAAGTCCTCTATTCCGAACGACAGAAGTGCCTCGTAGTTTCTAAGAAGCGAGTCCATGGCATCGGATGTAAGTTACTGGAAGTAAGCATTGCAACTGTGTTGAAACTAATTTTAGCGGAGGTTTTATACAACGATATTAAAAATTCGATATCTTGTAAATATGGCCTCAACTAAGTGGTTATGGGTATAATTTTTATCTCTTACCTCCTTAAAACACCTGGGCTATGATACGCTTTGGCTTCAAAATAATTAGGACGTAATATCATAACGATGACATGTTCTTAATTAAAAAATAAAGAATGTCCAGTAAGGCTGCAAAACAATATTACCATTACTACACTATGATAATCGGTTCAAGCATCAAACCTTCGAAATTCTTTCCAATTAGTTTTGTTGAGCATTTCTCGACGAATTTTGGAAGCAATTTCATTAAAAACGTTGTAAAGCATAAATCAGTATCAGTACACTATATCAAATATTAGTAGAACTATTGGGAAATTAAATTAACGGATTATATTGCAATTTAAATCTCTCAAGGTACAGTTAACTCTAAATGTAATAGCCAGCCTAAATGTAATAGCCAGGCAGCCAGCTGCCAGTGACTTTGGTTAGATGAACATTAGGCAACAATGCTACAGGTGTAGAAAAGGTAAGTCCATGATATTTGGATTTAAATCCAGTACTGCAGATGATGCTATCCTTAAATCAGTCTATTTCGTCAACCATATGCAGCAACCTGGACAATCAAACAATTGAAATACGATACCATGTAAAATCATAATGGGCAATGCTGCGACCTCTGCCGTTGCTCATACTCCGGTGTTCGTTTGCGTGCTGGGTTGAGTAAAGGTTTACATTTGCGCTGAATCGTCGCGGTCGTGGCCGTTTTGTGAATTATGGCGACACCGGGCAAAAAACTAAGCGGAGCATTTCCCTCACGTCCGAATCGCAGCGGCAGGCACGTAGTACGAGTCACTCAAATCACGTGCAAGGTGAGCTAGAAAAACAAGTTAAGGGGGACGGCAAAAACATCGCCCTCGGCGATCAAAACGGTGAAGCACGGGCGGGAGGCCCTGCTAATGCCGCGGAAAAAATGATCAACAAAACGCTCTTCCTTGTAAAAATCTATATTTAGAATGACCGTGTCGTTTTTGCCCTTCTCTCCATCTCGATGTATTGAGATTCGTGGCAAGGCTTTCAACCGAATATGGAAGGACACAAAATATTAGTGGTGCAGCAGCCTCGTGAAAAACTACGAGGGAGGAGGTCTCCACTCATTGATGTTGGAGATTCGATTCTCGCGAATTCAATTTGAATTCATGGAACGTCAATCCCAACAAAACAGCTTACACTTCCATTTGGGATTGCCATTTTTTGTGCGTTGCCCCTAAAACCAACTTCACTGAATAAAGACTAAACTTTTTAACCAATATATTGTCCACACATGTACTCTACTATTACAGCTCATTCTAGTTTAAAAGTACGGTTGAAAAGCCAGCGATTGTTTAAATATTGGTCTCGCTCTAAATTATCTATACCTTGATATCAAAATTATTGATATTGTCGTCATTAAAATTAGTATCGATGAAATATTTTCTTGAATTTTGCAACGATGGCGGGACAAGCATGATAAAATATTGACACGTCCACGATGGACAGTTTTAAATACGGTATTTAATAATAAGTTAATTGGATTCAAACCTTTCATGAAAAGCGATTGGAAGCAGATTGAAGTACCGCGATTAATGGTTCTAATCAAAGTAAAATATTTTGGAAAAAAATCAACCGCCGATAACATGATTCTTTATCAGTACTTTAAATCGTAGCCATGAACCATATTGGTGCGATTAAAGGACTGCAATATGGATTTGATTACATCCCCTTAATATATAGATTTTCAACAACCAATGCATTTTCCGCTGTCGCATTTCTAGAGACTTCAACGCCTGTTTTGCGATTAAAACCAGTGCAAATTTAAACGCAAAAGAATGCAACAATTCTATATGCTTTATTCGTCTATATTCGCGCTTATTTATTTCACAACGCGCATTGCGATGGCAAAAAACGAAGGAATACATAATGAATGGTATACAATTACAGTGGTTGGCGCTTTATCCTTTTCAAGTCATGAACGTCGGCCTCTTCCCATATTCGGCCCTGGTTATCAATATTTATTGAATATTTTGCCTTGTGAGTTGACTAATCACGGAAATCCCTTCTCTGGGTAACTCACTGGGCAAGAAATTCTCAACACGCGTTCGCGAAGTCGGGGTCGCGGATGGCGAGTTAAGGGATGCGCATAGAAATTTCGTCACTGGCGCAGTAAGCAAAATACTGAGACGTTGCGGTAGGATACTGCGCACACCCTTATTAAGTATCGAGGAAAAAGGAAGAGTTTGGGGTTAGGAAGGTTGATGGGATGAGCTAGGACTGTTGAGCTGCTCAATTATCGAGACCCCTGAACCGCGGCCGGCCAGTGGTATACGGCTCTCCACGTCGGATGCCGCGCTATTGCAACATTCTCATACACGCGTGCTTGTACGCGCGCGCACGACAGTCAATTTTTTCCTTGTGTGTTGCCACGGATCGCATGTCAATGAGTTCGAATGCTTCCTTCAATGCCTCATTCCCCCTCATATATCGAAAAGAGTGCGACCTCAGTCACTAAGTCCGCCGACTGAGCCGCTTTGCGCGTCGGGAATCTTTCATGAATCGACTGAATCGGAGAGGTGAAGGAAGAGGAAGAAAGAAGGAGGGAAAGGAGAGGAAGAAATGAAGTCAAAGGAGGAGCCAAGATAGCATGAAATGGACAATATTTTGCTCGTAGACTAATATCAAAAGAATGTGTGGGCTATGAAAGACTGTAGATACTTACTGAGTACTTTTACAAAAATATCTGTTTTACTGGAAAGCGCCGGACAAATTTTCATTCAAAGAAAAAGTCTAAATAATTGCACAAAAATAGCCCTCAACCGAAGTTTATCTTTCTTTGTTTCACATTTTCATCATGGTCAGCCATCTCTGTGCGTATGGATGTGCGTGAATTTTCTCTAAAATGCACTTTCCTATTTGCAGTAAATATTTCGTAAACAACGGTTATTGATGCGTTTTGCTACCACATAAATGACCTATGAGAGCTTAACTAGAAGCATGCAATACGTACCATTAATGTTCTTATAATCCTGAGGCTTTGGATGGCAAACTGAATATTAAATATATAGTATGTATACATATACACACACATATATATATATGTATGAGTATAATTTGCCGCTCCCCCATGAACAATTGACGACGAACATTGGAATTATTCAGTTTCCAATATTTTTATGATAGCGAAGCTCAGTGTTGTTAGCAAACGTTCGCTTATTTTAGTAGAGGACAATTACAAGCTACAATATGAGATGAAAAAAAACAAAAGGTAATCGTTATTGGTTGTAACAAGAGGTTTTCTCCTTGAGAAAGAAAAGGTGAAAATATCGCGGAAAGGGTTCGTCACGGATGAGGAGTCACAGCCGTAGAGACGAAGAACACCGGGTTTTTTGCACCACGGAGGTCCACTTAAGTCGCCTTAAGGATTCGAAGCGACTTGTTTGAGGGGTCTTTATAGCGTATTCAGGGCACACGCACCCCGTGAATGTATTCAAAAGAACCAATGAGTGGTCGCCTTGGCGTCGAAATACAACGGGTAGGAGGGACAAGAGACGGGAAGGGATGTCGCGTCTCACCCCATCCCCTCTCTGTCCTCCTTCCCCTTCGCCCTGTTCCTGAAGAATTTATTCCTGGAAAAGGGATGTACATAATTTAATGGTATTAGTGAACGTGGAATCGAGATGCAAGAGGGTTACAAATCCCCGTATAATTCCTTTCATGGTGATCTTTATCACTGCATCAATACAAATAACTGAATGGAGACGATATAACTGCGTGCCGTGAATAGCCGACGAGGATTTTAAAGATATAAATGGGGGAAGCAATAGATGAATGGCTGCTGATTGCTCATTAAGGTCTTTATGAGTCTGAGACTTCCTGGTGAAATTGATTTATTAACCCATCACTGCCTTGATTGATGAAGTTGATTGATAATGCTTCGATTAATAGCTGACCCGTGTCCAAGGGTATTAAAAATTAAAGCACTTTGAATTCCCTATTATAGATGTTTGCTTAGCCTATTGATCAGTCCGAGAGGCTGAAAGGGCAGGAGATGAATGTTAATTAGAAATAAAATGGTATAAACTGAAGTTAAATGAATAATTTAAAAAAAATTAATTTAGCTTATTAGGTATTAATTTCTTATTAGTTATGGTTTTAGCAACCTTAAAACATTATTACAAAAGTTATATGCCATCAGGACTTCTAGAAAGTCATGAATAAGCGAATGGTCTAAATAAAATAATCATTCATAGAAAAATTTACTCTTCCCTCAAAGTAATATAAAAATGTAGGTATGTACAAATATGCCGAGTAGTATGTAACACTTCCGTCGGACTTCAAACAAAAAATATACAATGGAAATAATAAAATTACAATACTTTTCAAATAAAGGCATTTCAAAATGGTGGTAAATGATGTTATATTATATTTGAAAGGATAAATATTTTATTCGTGCCATGGTTTACCCTAAGAAAACATTGGTTGTATTTACCATTTTCTGTCTATTCGCATGTTTAAAGGACTTAGCCGTCAAACTGATCCTCTTGTGTAAATCTCTGCTAAATTAGCAGTAATTTTAGCAGAGAATCGCACTAATAATGAGTCTATTTGAAACTTGGCAAATCAATTGCTTACGGAAAATGAAAGCTACTCCATGGGCGAATACACCATTTTCTACGCACGAATCTCAATACGTATCCAGTAAAGTACCAAAATATGATACTTTGTGACGAGATACCGACGATGCATTGTAAATTGTGTAATGATAAATTGGAGGACATTGGTCAATAAATCTAGGAGCTGAATGTGTGCACGGCATGCGCAACGTTTGGTGTAACTGCGAATGCTTTTCCGGAGCGTTTTAATTGAAATGCATTCGGCGTCTGTTGAAAAGATCGAAAAGGTTTAGAAACGGCTTGTGCATTAAGAGGGATTAAAACATCCGCAGCTGCATCCTTTGCACGGGAGACGTCTCAGCCATAACTCACCGCTGCGAAGAAGACAAATTTTTATTTATCCAAAGGAAATAGAATTTTTTACGCCCCGTAGTACTTATCGTATCATTTGTATGCTCTCAAAAAGGTGAACCATTGGTTGTCGATCGGTATCTTGGGGAGGTGGTGGGGCGGGGAAGGAGAGAATCTTTGATGGACCACATTTTCTAGTACGCAAACAAATACCCTTCCACGCGGCTGAATGGAGTTGGCTTAATAAATTACTTGTCGAAGGAGATGGATAACGTAGACTGCATTGGGAGGCTCCTCAGTGGGAGAGACGCGAAGAGGTCGTAGTTAATCGAGGAATACTAAAGACTCAGAATCTTGCTGCTGGATGCGGCCGCTTAAGATTAATTGAATGGATAAACCAATGAATTAGGAAGCATAGTACTACCTTATATCTTAACCTACATGTGACCACGCAGAGCTAAAAGGGATGTCACGCCATTTAAAGAATTATTCTTTAAATATTCTAAACTTGATAACTTTCCTAAAATAGAATGCATTGCTATAAATAGTGGTTACGTAAATTATATTAGAAAGGTCAAATAAATATTCGAGCCAAAAAGATTTTCATCGAGGTGATGTGGCTTTCCACGCAAAGCGGTGACCTTAAGTTTAAGTGGTCATTTCTTCTAGTTATCCCAAAAATAATTTTGTAAATATATGCACGTTACGGCATTCTAAATTCTAAAAAAGGGAAAAGGAAACAAAATGTGGACTTCGATTCGCGAGTTGGAAAGTTGAACGAATAGGCAAATAAATAAGGACCACCTAGGGGAGATAAAATAAATTGTGGATACCTTGGAATAAATATGAAGTGTGCCGTTGACAGTATTTCCACGAGAGTTACATTTTAGCCTATAAATATCTGTTACAAACATTAGTGCGGTAGTGAAAAATTACCGCTTTCTACCTTTTTAGTCTAGTAATATTTAATACTGAACGGAAAAGATAAATACATGTCATCAATGGCTTACAAACCTGGCCGACTAATGGAAGTTTTAATAAAAACAACTATTCAAATTCAACATATAGTTAAGTTGCCTTTAAATAACTATATCATGAGCCCAAATTTACAATATCATTAAAATATTTCTTAGCATAAAAGGGTTAAGCGAGGGAGATTCTAACCACCAACTAGTCGTCATGACAGTATTTCCAGACTTTTGACTGTTATGTATGATCAACCAGGAGCAAAGGAGAATTACCTCTAAAAATACCTTCTAAGCCATTGGTATGCTATAAATAATGTCTATTCAAATGTTTATGACTTTATATTCATTTAAGTAGGCTTGTTGACCCTTTTGTTGGAGTAAATACTCCTTAAGGTGCAAATAAACAACTACCACATGACGCAATGCATACCTTACTCCCGCAATAAAATTGCTGGTACCATGAAATTGTTTTGTGAATGAGGCTAATATTTCAATCATGCTCATCCCAGCTGACGGTAGGTGATGCACTTCTACAGAAGTTAAAGGTAACATTTGGCGAATTAGGAGAATTCTTTTCTAAACGAACTTTTTTTCGCCCACAGATGCAATGAAACACTCATTTTCCCCTCAAACTCCTTTCCCGCCTCGCACGAGCAGTTCTCATGATAGCAGATGTCTGATATTCGTTAATGTTACTTTTGCTGTGGCAAACTTATGAGAGATGGAAAAATTAAAAGCACAAAAAGTGCGAGCATTTTTTTCCATAAAAGCTATCGGAATGACGAGATGAGCGCGACGAATTTCTACATAACACAGATCGTTCTTCAATAGTTTTTCATTAAAAATTCTCTCCTTAGACACTCAATGATGGAAATTACCTTTTGTATTAATTACACCGACGCACCGAAATTTTATGGCTTAATTTTTAGTCGTCAAGGTGATAAAGGAATTTGGTTCTTGAAACCGACTTTGCCTTGAAGAAATGACCAATGAAAATGCCCGAAATTTATTTTAGTAACAGAGCTATAATGTCCCGTGAGCAACAACAATCAATTTAGAGCCATTAAGGGTAATACTTAAATAAAATAAAAAACACACTCATCCCCTTGAGCAGCAAAACCTTTCTCACACCGCCTGTCTCGAAGCTTTCAAAATTATTCAACCCTACACAGAAGAAAAAATTACGAGTTTTTAATTCGTGTTTCCGCCCGAATTAACATTACATTACACCTGGGTGAGTTGGAGTGAGCATTCAGGTGATAGAAGAGCGCTCATATACCTCTATGTGGAATATTTTTCTGCCTTCGTTCATGAGGAGTTTTTTATCCCTTGACCATTCTATCCACTCGCCCGTCCACATCCCCAACCCATTCATCCTCCTCCTCAAAACCTCCAACCCTCTTAGTCTGCCCAAGGAGATTGGATCCATCAGATCGCTATGCAAACGGGAATTTTATCATTTTTTATTGTCATTATCATTATCCTACTAATCACCATAATTTCAATTAGTCCACCGTTTCGAGAAAAAAATATGACTCAAACAACGGCAAGGACGTTCGCGCGAAATGCCATTAAAAGGAGGCCCCGAGTTCCGGAAATTCATTTCGAGCCCAAACACGAGCAGTGAAGAAGAAAGGGATGGAATAAATTGAGCCGTTGGATCGTGTGTGGAAATAAAAAAAAACTGATTGGGGCGTGGAGAGGAAATTTTGAAGACTGTTTCAAAGTGGTGTGAGTAGGGAGATCGTGAAAAAAGAGAGGAATGGTAAATGAGTTTCAAAGTATCGAGAAATGGACAAAGGAAGAGGGAATAAAAAACCTTTCAAGGGATAACGATAATCGTATTACACTCCCAGACGGAAGGATGGGTTTGGGTCATAAAAGGATACACTTCTTTTTTTGTCAATTGCTTCGAAATAGCGAAGAGAGAATGGAATATAATATAGTTATATACTTATCCCCAGTGGGCAGTATAAAACTATAACTTCTAGGAAAAACGCGACGACTTCAGACCGCACGCTTCCATACCTAACTGCCCTTATGGGCATCAGCAAATTTTTAAGATACTTAACGATCAAATGATTAGCTGTTAACCTTGCTCAAGGCGTGCTATTATTCTCGGGTAATTAATTACACATCTAATTCAGATATTTAGAGTGTTATATCACTCTTATTGGGTTTTGGATATTTAATTCGACCACTTCCAGTTAATGGCTAAAGTATATAATTATTTAAATGTGTTTGGGAAATAATGCTCGCGTTTTTGGTGGCAGTAAACAGACAGCTCTGGTGACGTCTGTTCTAACTACTAGAGCTAAGCACGAGACGTTTGTTCGAAAGAGTTTTTTTCGAGACACTTTTTTTTAGCTTAAAATGTCTATGATCCCAAATTGGCATCATTCAGAGAAAGGAATAGATCGATGGTTTACAGTAAAGAAAGTGGCTGAGTGCTTTGCAGTCTCGCACGAGCTCTAAATAAAAAAGGATATTTAGCCAAAACAGGTATGAGGAATAGAAAACATGTAAAAAGATGTCTTATTAAATTTATTTACTCACATCCAAGCCCCTCCATTATTCAGATCCTTACACAGCCATTCGACTAGGCATTACGTAAGACTTTCTTGAGCAGAGGCGGCAGACTCTCAAATGTCTTATAAATCATGTTTGGGGAGGGTTGGACAGCTGTTAGATATGACGTAGCATATCTCGAGAATGCGGGAGGGTGAAAAATTTCCATAATTGCCCTACGTAATTCTACAAATACTTAAAATTTAAGAAGTTTTCTATCTATAGCTCATTAAGGAGGAATACCTGGTGTATAATATATGTTTCGGTCAGGACACTCAGGCTAATGATTGGGCATAAGTAAGCCACCAGGAATACTCGAGGCTACGGTAAAATGGGACCGACAAATGATTCATTACTAATCTGATGGAAAACTCCTAATTCCTTTTCAGCATTACGTGTGGACCACAAAAAATCACAGAATGACAATGAGACACTACGTAAGCATCTTACTCTCTTTCCCACAGCCTTCTCCTAATTTCCTGCCTTTTTCAAGAATTGTATCCTTACAACCCTGCCGCACGCCCCTGTGGTGGGTTGCAGGTTAGTTCGCGGACGAAGAAGCAATACTTCACGAGGCAGTCTTCTTTATCTGGAGGAGCATGAGATAATGAACCCTTGGGAGAATGAATGAAGCAAGAACGACTTTTTTGACTTTTTGCTTCCGTCATCTTTGTTTCAAACTCCCGGTCACCTCAGCAGTGGATCGAGTAAAGGGTAGGAGAAGAGGGGAAGGATGTAGGGGGAGAAAATTTTGCGAACAGGTGCGCCTCACCGCGACAGGGTTCGTGTGACCTCAAGGGTTGAGGCGGAGGAGATGGAGTTGTGGGGGCGAGGGGGCAGGGTAGAGAAACTTGGGGGAATGAGGAGTTGGTCAGTAGAAGGAGGGACAGAGAGGATGGGAGAGAGCGGTGGGGAAGGAAGAAATGGTAGTGAAAGAATGGGAGGGCTATGTGGAAATACAGGAGGCTCTTAAAAAGATAAAGGCAATGGATATATATGTATATATGTATATATTTATATATGTATATAAAAGGAACAGGTTGAAGTAGCTCTGCGGTGGGTTTCTCACTCTTTCCCTTTAGGGCTCCTCACTCAAAGAGATAACCTTTTCGGCTCGCTGCCTACTACCTCTCCTCTCCTTCGCCTTACCACCAATCTCCATGCCATACTCCTTCCCGCATCTCACCTACCCACGCGGCCCGAACAAAACTCCTACAAGTGCGAACTCTTTCTCTATCCTGCCTCCATTGTGCCCTCTCCTTTATCCCATTTCATCCACATTCAGTACCGATATTGTGTCTGGAATATTATGCTTGTGCCCTCATAGCACGTAAAGTGGCCGCAATGAGTCAAGCACTCACCTCTAGATCAATGAAAAAATCCTTATGATTTCTACCATCAGGAGGAATAAGGTAATAAAATTGACCATCTCGTTTACAATTTAACACAGGATTTGCGCGGAGATACCTGAGCGACCTCAACACGGTAACTAGAGCTACAATTGAGTTAGACCTGTTTCTTGGCACTTGAGATGTATTCATTCACAGGTAATCGAGTACCCGAATGGATACCTGGGTACCCGAACGAGTACATGAGTACTCGGATGAATACCATGAATACTCGGATGATGAGTACTCAAATGAATGCGTGAATACCCGGTCGAATTTCATGGGCGAGTACTTGAGTGCCGCGATGAAGACTTGAGTACCTGGGTGAATACCACTGAATGCGAGTACCCAAATGGAATACGCAGACGAGTACTGCGTACCACGCCATTGGCCTTGGCATTCGACGACCTCGGCCGAGTATTAGAGGACTGGACTTTAAAAATGTCCTAGACCGAAAAAAAATAAATAGATGTCCTAGACCGAAGATTCCCCCTCGCACATGCTTCGTGTGGCTCGCCGGTCATTTACAAAAGGAGCGGACTCATGTTCGCCTACCTTCTTGAAGGTTCTCACTCTCGTATCCTCAAGGTTATTAGCATAGTAACAGCGTTAAAATTATGCATCCTAATGAATACCTGGTACTCAGGTATTCACTTGAGTACCCAAGTATTCATTCGGGTACTCCATTTCGAGTGAATGAATACATTCAACCCATCCCCACTTGGCACTCACATAAATGATATGATATCAAAGGAATTACGATCAAAAAGCATCACTTGGTCCCTCAATGAAGGTCCTTGAAGTTGATATCAGGGACGTTTAAAATAAAAATAATAAATCAGTATTTACTCGCGCTTTTCGTGTATTTTTTAGCATGCATGTCGACTCAGGTTTTGCAGCCCTCTGATCTTCCTCCCTCGAAGTCAATTTTCAACTCAAGTCTCAATTTTCCAATAAAATCTTAACTGGTTCTTCTTCTGACAGAAACTAGTCTATCTATAGCAATTTTCGATATCTCCGTAGATCGAATTTTCTCTTTGCTCCTAACTGTTGCCGTTTTATCCGAGGATTTTTTCCTATAACTTGATGAGAAGAGAGAGTGGTCACTGCACTGTCTCAATCGTCGCGAGAAACTTTCACAGCGCGTCAGAGCGAATAACTTTGGCTGCTCCTAACATGTCCATTTTTAATCAAGATGCTAATCACTTTTGGCACTAAAAGTTCAATCATTCGCAAATTCATTTTTCAGGCAAAAGTCAACTCAAATGACATCATAGACTTTTGTATCAACAGACAAAGGTGGTTATCTGAAGTCAATTTGTTTTTTGACGTTCAGCTGTTCAAAATTAGAGACAGAGTTTAACAAATATTTGGACGGTGGATCTAGCGAAGTATTTTCTTATTAAAGCTCTTTTGTCTTTAGGTGATGCTGGAGTTTCCCAGTGAGCGTAAATGTGTTTTAACTTTTTGTTTTGTAACCACCGCCGTTATAGAAAACAATAATTAACAATATTAAACAAAAATTCTAAACTGAAATAAACTGCAATCTTGAAAGTATCACAATTACAGTGAAATAAAAGTCATATCAGGCATTGGGCGTAACATTGAAGAAAATTTGAAGAAAAATAAAGTAATATGAAAACTTTGGCTCAGAACTTCCACTTTGTTATTGTAGCCAACAAAAGAGACTGGGTGGAACATCAGAATTGGTGATATGGTTGCAAATATATATTACGGTCCCAATCCAAATTTTTCAAATGAAAAAGGGGATAGGATGGTCAGCAACTTAGATTCAAAATGGAATGGAAATAAAATCTATCACTAGAAAATTTTAAAAATAATCTAACTCCTTTCGCAAGCCTTAGTACATACAGAATAAAGCCCACTCATGCTCAACTCATACTCAACAGCGGGAAGCAATGCAGAAAGAAACATTCTGAAATAACCTCTGCTGCGAGGCCCTGCTATAAGTGTACAGTGGCGGAAATAAATAAGATTTGCAGGCAACCGTCTCTTGGACTAGCATGAGGATTGCTCAAAATGAACCAAATTGTTGGACTCACGTTGACGTTGACTTTCGAATGTATAATGTTACTCTCAGTCCATCTCAATGTTGCCTACTGAAGCCCCGATTTCGATGTGCGGACGCAATCCCAATGTTCAGTCAACATCGAAAAGGCGGTGCTGTCAGCGTGACACCGGAGCTCCGGCCCCGAGTCGGCCGCAGCCGCCGTTCCATTCAACTCACTCCGACAGCTCGTATTCCGACCGCCACTCATCGCATCCGTGTTCCTTATCTCTCTAATCAAGGGACTTTCCCATAATCCCTCCTCTTGCTTCACCCACCCACCTCCCCGCCTCCCCACTCAACTAATCCTCTTCCCTTAATATACACACGCTCCATTCTTCGTCAACACTTTCTTTCAGTTATTCTGCTCCATAGACTCGTCACTTCTCATCGCTTCCTTCCACCTAATATCCGTCAATCGCTCGCCTTTCCGACCCCTCCCCCCCAAATACTCCCCCTCTTTCTTCTGTCTCAACTGTAATCCAACTCCTTCCTCCTCCTGTCCCTCCCCCCAATTCACCCTCGTCTCCTCTCAAGCGCTCCCGCCCCTTGCTAAGCTGGGAAAGAAGTGAAAGATCGTACCAGCCGTGCTGAAAACAACTTGCGACGCTGTACGATTAAATCTGCTCCTCCTTCTTGCCGGGAGGATTCGGCGAATGACTGAACCGGTGCGGTGCGTCTCATTCATCAGCGCACAACAAATTTTCTGAGTGTGCGTCGATCACGCGCTTAATGAAGCGAAAACATTTGTGCGCATTAAAATCCACCGGTCCCACAGTGACTATGGAATGTCGTTTATTTTCTAAAGCTCTTCGAAGCAATCTAAAACGATATTAATTTTTTGGCTGATCGAGGGCTCAACCGACTATGTTTATTGATATTAAAATTGATTTTCACCGCAACGCCCTCTAACCACCATTCTGCTATTTCAATCTCTGTCTACAAATTTTACATAGCTACTGATTTCAGAAAGGTATGACTCAATTTCGAAATGCCCTAAGCTAACAAAGTATGATAAATTGATATTTTACTGCTTAGATTAAATATGTATTATGCCTCTATGTATTTTATGTATTTACGCCATAATATATGAAGGTAAATTTTCTAATGCATCATATGCCTTTTCATTGAATAGATTTATTATACCAACTTAAAAGGGAACATTTTAATGGGAATGAGATTTTCATGACAGGTACAATTGCCATCAATTTTATGCTTTCTTATTTAATGTAATAGGGTGTGCGCATTCATTGTTCACGTTATGCACATGTGGTTTTCGGTAAATACCCCTGACGTTGTACTTTTCACCTGGTACTGTCTGCGAAGTAAAAATATTCTTAATCTTATGTTCCCTGTTCATAAGGTATGCTATTCCTAACTAGGTATATTTGTATTGCCTTGATGCCCCGATTACTATCATAATAACTATTTTTTTCAATTTTGGTCCAATCTCTATACGTTTCGCCGTTGCCCCAGATGTTTTTTCCAAGCTCCCATCTCACTCTTCTCTTTATTCCCCTCCGAGTGTCTACTCCCAACTTGCTTCACCTCACGAAGAACCTTTTACTTCAAACCACCCCCTTCACCTTCCTTCCCTCACCCCCTTCCTTCCTCCCCCCACTCATTCCCAGTGGGCAGGCCGGGCGGATGGGCCGGGTGGGGGGAAGGGGGCACGAGGAGGCGCGCGGGAGGAAGGGAGACAAGGGTCATGTTGAGTGGAGTATGCGGTAACTCAAGCGACACCATAAACTAGCCGGGATGGGAGGGAGAGATGCTGAGAAGAGGTGGCTCTGAGAGGGGGAGGAGGGGTGGAGGCTGGAGGAATGGAAAGATCGGAGGAATGCCGGAGAGGAGGAGGAGGGTCGGAGGAGGATGGAAAAGGGAAGAGAGAAGGTGGAAGAATCAAAAGGGGCAAAAAATTGGAATGTTTTTAAGCAGAGCATACTCAGTGGTGTGAGAGTGGATATGCGTAAGTCTGGGTTTTGAGGGGTTGAGGGATTGTGAGTGGGAGTGGGTAGGAGATGGAAAGTGGGACGTGAGGAGTTGAATGTGGAAGAGGGTGGGGACTTTGGAAGGCGGGAGAAGAATGGACGGCCGGTGTGCAAACTTGCGACCCACTCCGCCTCCGTCTGGCATGCCTTCATCGTTTCTACCACTCGACTTTTTGTTGGGGAGGCGAGAACAACATTGCACTACCTGCCACTTCCCCATTTCCTACCAAAACGCGATGACCAATGGCTTTCTTATCGTGTTTGTGATTTTATTTATTTTTATCCTTCTTATTTCGCGTACATTGCGGTGCCATTTTATTTAGCAGTAAATTAATATGACTAAGAGGTTGCGCGACAGCATTCTCCGGAAGGGAACCTATTTAAATGCAAAGCAAATGAGGAAATCTAATATTTTTGCGGGACATGCGAGCTATTATGAATTAATAAAAAAGAACCTGATGGATTTTAGACTCCCTTGTTATGAACACGCCTACAATTACGATCTGCCTTCATTGTGGTGACCCTATAAATGTTGTGTCGGTGGATGACGATAACCACCCAATTCTTAAAAAAATTTTCTAATTGTTCGTCGAAGCCTCAGTATGGTGTGATCTCTGATAAAAATAACACTGTAAGCAAACAATTATGGCCAATTTTTGTGAAGCATATTTGGGTGGACGCGTTCGGCGACCTCTTCGCGACTCGACGGGAACCGATGGATGTAGCGGTCGGAGTCGCCCTGTTTTCCTTTTCACTGTTTTGACGCCCTTCTGGCTCGAGTTCCTCTGTCTCGACGCGATGCTGAAGATAACGGGGACTTATTGGAGAGAAGGAGACAAGATAGAGACTTCAGAATGTTTTCGGGAATGGTTGTAGGGCAGAATGCATAGTGAGTTTCATGAGGAGAGATACTGATACCCTATGGAAAATTGAAAGACCTGCGATACTAGCACGAAGGTAATTTTTTTGGAGTCACCAAGAGAGGTGATTCCTCCACCTCTTGTGCAGGCCTCCTATATTTTGACGGTTTGTCCCGGCATCTCCGTAAGTTTTCGTAGTATTTTTGAATTAAGTTAGGCCCCCTAAACCACCTTCGTGCCGTCGCTTTTTGCTCACGACTGCTTATTTGTCGAGCAAATACCCTTATTACGCTGCTAACCTAAATATCTTGAGTTCGACTCACCACCTGCAATTCGCCTCAGTTGGTAGTTCTACATAAGCCCAAAACTGGCATACCAAGCGCATGATATCACACGCTGAAACTCTTGTATTAGTTTAAAAAAATTGCGCTAAATAGATGCTAAATGATTATTGAATTATTCAGGTATAGTTGAAATGTAAAATTTGTAATGCATTTTCCACCAACCACCTTCCACAAAATCTTTAACAGGTAGCATATAGAAGTCCGTGAACACAATTCTTCCATCATTTACACCGCTAAAGCTACCATTTCATCCATTACTCAGTGAACTTTGTCCTTTGGGGAGACTAAGTATGAGATTCGGGAGCGGTACAAGCTCTGTCGTCCTACCGCTGGAGTTAAAAGTCGGGTCCGCGGTCGGGTCCGAACGAGCTCTGACCCCTTCCTTAAATACACGCTTCCATCCATTTGGGACGGATATTTTATGGGGTTTCACCGACGCGAAGTGCTCACACAGAGACAACGATTCAATGCTGGGTCAGCAGTGCGTATGTAGTTGGGGCGGAAAGATGGAGGAGGTGGGGTGGGACTGACGGCTCGGGGAGAGCGGAGGGCAGAGGAAGATACTGAGGAGTGAGGTTTTGAGGCGAAGAGCCGAGGCTTGGTGGGAGCATTCGGAAACAAAAAAATGAGCTCCAGGAGTGGCTTTGACGCGCTCTGCTCTTCAGGTCTATGGATCGGACGAGTTATACCTTTCTCTTTCCTGACTGCCATCACCTTCTGCGGGGGTCGTTAAATTTGCGCAGGAAACGAATACGCAGTTAATCTCTTCGCCTTTGAATTAATGATCTACGTTGCTGGCCACCGCTCATCAGCCATTTTTAGCTCCGCTCGCACAAGTCTTTGTTAAACTACATACTACACAAATCAGCCACACAGGTGGGAGGCAAAGGGTGTTTGCACTCCATCCACAAATAGACTCAATTAAGAGAAAGTGGAAAAGGAAGTGAAGTGTGAGTTAGCGGCTTGTCTTAGTGTCTCAATCCGTTTCGTGGTAATCACTCTTGGTGTATGGGAAGAAGGGAGTTTTGCGCGCATCAATTCGGAGGTGAACTTCTCTTATTTTGTCACTGCTACCTGTACTGAGGGCATATTCACAATAATACTCTCTTTCCCTTTGGAGCTTACGTTATCTGATTTTTTTATTTATATGTCATACTTGCTGCCTCCGGGTCCTTACTGGCTCAAAATCTAGTTCTTTTAACAGCTGAGTCTATTCTCTTGTTTCATTTTGAACAAATCCCGCAGCTAACCTCCTAAATATGCTGTTTCCCATATTATGCCATTCTCAGCAAGGTTAAAAATGCTTGCGTTCTATTCGAAGTATGTTCTCACTAGAGCATAACACCCATACTTTTCTTTCCCACCAATATTAAACTGGGATTTAGCCATCAAACTGGTTGATTGTGAGGCTGTGATTTCATCTATTTCGTTTACTTCTTGATCCTAATAAATAGTCCACTTAAAGGTTAAATTTAAAGGGAAAATTTATTACAATTGATAACATAGAACTTTTAAAAAGCAAATATTAATAGCCGGGGTAGTTTCCACGTTCAAAAAGGCGAAAAACTCGACCAGCATGCGTGGTGTATTCGGGTTAAACACGTGCATGGGACAGCATGAGATTTGCTGATGACCAGATATGACTAAGCATAAAATTAAAATTTCGCGGGAACTTTTCAAAGCGAGATGCGAAATACTGTAAACCAGTTAGTTTAAACTCGCGTGTTTAAAAAGTTGAATTGATAGCTTATTGCTTCCTCCGGGATATGCAAAAAATGTATGCCTCAAATTAGTGGCAAGATTTGAACGATATAACGGACAGGCGTATTAAAATTTTGAGTTTTATTGTAGAAAGCTATCCACCCGTTACGCCAATTATGAGATTTTTTTGCGAAATCCAAGACTTCCTAGGTGACTTGATGAGTGTGGGAAAATTTTCCCTCCTGCCGTCATTTAAATTCCATTTAGACCGCCCATGAGTTTTGCTGCACTCCCTATTCTACAAATTAGAATTACTTTTTTCGTGCACAGGTTAACGATGGGGACTGATTCTTGGAGATTAAGCAGTAAAATGGAATAATTACGTGGTTGTTAGCTTATTATTGTTACATCTCCGCGAAAGCAAATGAGCAACATAATTAAATCAAACGAATACCATTTACCACAGCGGGAAGCAGCATTTAACTCTAAATTTATAACTGTGAATTCGAGTTACTTATTTTTTGTAGCTAGTTATATTTATACAAAAATTGAAATATGATAAATATTTGTTTCTTTATTTTAATACGAATATTTATTTAAATATTTTAGACAAATATTCATTTTAACTTTCAAGTCACATACGTTGGCATCTTATAGATTTTACGCTTTCTAGACTAATGGCATGACGTTTTTTCGATAATAAACATTTACAAAAGATAAAACGGCTGATTTTGCGAATGCATTAAATGTTCTTTCAAGTGAGGACAATTATTATTGCGCAAAATATTATATCTTATAATCTGCAGAAATCAGGAAAGGCGAAATTATTTCTAGAAAAAATAATGTCGAAACCGAGTAGTTGTAGAGAACACGAAACACAAATGAGAATTCAAATGGAGGAGTTCATTTGAACTTAATATATATGCATATCATCATGATAAATTACATGTATATATGATAATATAAACATGATAATTTACTTGGGCCCACATACCGCATGCGTCATCTGAATTTTCCTAGGGAAATTGATCGCAATCCTTAAAAATTACCTGACCTCTTCAAATAGCTTTTCTGCAATCAGCAGGAAAGTCTTAAGAACAGAGACTTTGGCCAATGTAGACTGGGATCCGCCTAGACTGCGAGAGAGGTAAATGGCGAGCATGGTGATTAACAAATAGTTTATACGGCGTACCAAGTACATAATAGGAATATACTGGATCTACACTTTATCAACCGTTCAACCATATTTTCTATCATCCGATATGATCCCAGACGGGGAAAGGTCGATTGGAGAGAATGCCCGGGGGCGGTGCCCAGATGTGTGACGCATATGAGGGCAGAGGGAGAGCGATGAAGGCACCGGCTAGAGGGTACGGGAGAAGGGGTTGAAGCGGGGGAGGAGGCATGAGGGTGGATCGCTGAAGGGTGGAGGAGAAAGAACTTTGGGTGGGGGAGGAGGTGGGTCGTGAATAGACAAAGGGATATGTGGGAATGAAGGCATGGAATGGCATGACTCCGGAGAATTCGAAGATCGTGAGGCGGGGATTAAGGAGAATGTGGAACGGTAAAGTTGGAGTGTGGGGTGTTGGTTGGGTGGGGGTGGAATTATAAGGGTCCCCATGCTGAAGGGAGGGTTGGATGGAAGAGGGTGAGGTGGTCTCATGGAATGAGCCATGCGGTATGGGATGAGGTGTACGATGATGGGGAGGGAAAAAGGGATCCGGGTGATGTGGTGGGGGACTAGAGGATAAGGAGCGAGATGGTTTGCTAGTGCCTCACCTGTAGGAATGGTATACTGTAAGAGAGAGAGAGAGAACATTACCGCTGGTTTTGTTTTAGACGAAGAGGACGTGAAATGTATTCGGGAATATTTCTCCTTCAGTCTCCAGTGTGTCCCTTTCTTGGTCCCGATCGCCAGACTGAAATGATGCGTCGTATAATATTGTTCGTGAGGAAAAAGGCAGCTGGGGACTCACATTTGTGTTTTATCTACCACTCCGTCTCCACAGCAGAAAAATGTTGATTTTATTGTGTGCTCCAATGTGACGAGTGGTAAGGTATCCGTGATGGAAGTGGATAAAGGTGATGACTTAATTTAGAGAAAATCGACCCTCACATTCGGTACACATTGAGTTGTGAAGCCCTTGATAATTAGATGGGAGTCGAGTCTTCAAGATTCGAGGTCAGATCTCAAATATCTAAATTTCGATACTGTGATTTGGGGACTTGTTTTGAGTCTTGTCTTGTTGCGATTTTCCACTGCAAAAATTGGCATTATCTAAAGTTTGGACAACTGTGATGTTTTTTGAAGGAAACTTTTGAAAAAAATGCGAAATACTTCGCCATTTATTTGCCTACGCATTAAAGACGAATTTTCAAGACTGTTATATAATGGTTTATTCCTTTTTACAGTCATGTTCCATTTGTTCTTAGTGATTTTTAATTACTGTTGGATAACTGCAACAAGTTAATCATGGATAAATGCTGTGACGGTCAAACCTGCGCGATCAAAAAGAAAATAAATAAAGAGAGTTACTAATATACAAAGCTATGGGAGGAAAATCCCTTGGAGGGTCCATCAAATGTTATATTTGTCTGGTCACGTGAACTATGTAATACATTATGTATTACATAGTTCACGTGAACTATGTTATACATGTGAACTATGTTACGTGAACTATGTTACAAATACACGTGAACAATGTTACAAATATCCAGGCCTAACTTGATAAAGTTTTAAAGTTATTTGATCAACTCTCAACTTTAAAGTTCATCACTAACCACTCGTTTCTTTGAAAGAAACTCATAGAAATACCTTTTAAATTTTTTTATATAACCTTTTGGTCGTGTCGTGTAGGCTGACGGTAAATACATTACGCTGATTTCATTAAATACTCTTACGATGTATCTTATTACCTTTCAATATATGCAGTTTCTCCGTTCCTCCTACAAATATTTCCTCCACTAGAGTTCTCACGATGCTCATATTTGACTCCTTCGCTGATAGCACAGAAAGTTTCCTCAGCGACTCACGAAATGAGCCAAGTTTCACATGGGAAAAGTGTTGGCCACCATTCACCGTTCCGGAAAAAGGGAAGCGAATATCTTCCTGACTGCAGGCGCAATTATTAAAACAACTTCTTGACTGTTGTTTAGTCTTCGACTACCTCATTTTTTTAAAGTTCTTTCCCACCTTTATTTTTTCCTTCTCTCATCCTATCCGGATTTCGTTCATTCCCTGGAAAAAGACAGAGAAGACGGTGGAGAGGGGAAGAACGGCTCGAAGGGACGAAAGAGGAGGAATCTTCATTTAACTTTTTGCGGAACAGCATTCCGCTGAAAAGAAGGGAGCCACGTGATATGGACAGGGCAGGAGGGAGAAGGTGGGGAGTCGAGGGAAAGGGAGCGAAGAAGGGGATGAGAGGAAAGATGGACGGAGATAATTGGGTTGGGGAGGACGAGGAGCGCGGGACGGGATGGTATGCGTAGGCAGAGGAGAGGATAAGAATGAATGGAGGAAATTATTTATCGTGGGGAAGATTTCGAGACATGGATTACATACAATCCTAGGGAAAAATAAATGCCACCGCCGAGGCCTCTCGAGCATTATGAAACGATTCCGGCGTAGAACATTGTGAAATCATTCCGAATATTTCAACTTTTGTGAAAGATGCCCGAGAGAGCTACTGTGTTTAATTGCTACCTGAGATGCGTGAATATCAACTCGTATGGAAAATCTATGTCCACCTTATCCCATTATGATCAAATAATGCTAAATAGAGCTATGGTAGCTGTTCCAGAACGAGGATCAACCAAGATATTATAACAATCACTCAAATGAATAGAAAGAAGATTGCTGCAAGAAGTAATATTCCCCCTGAAACACCTTGACTGCCTAGTCGTTGCGTCATTTACTGTTTTTAAAATACTTGAATGTTTTGATTTCCGATACTGTTTTTAACTTTATTAAATTTTATGGTATGGTGCCATTCTAGTACAATAATTTAAACTAATGGATTTTTAGCATAAAAACCACGCCTTGTGTAAGATTGCGGAATGGTCGAATTTTCAAGTTTTCTGAGAAGTAATTGAGCGAAAGTCGCTTTCAAATAACATGAGCATATTTTCACTCCCACTTCTTTGACTTGCAGCATTCCACGCTTTTATAATTTAATGTCACTCGCACTAATTTCTAAATTAACACTATGCTATTATGCAAGGTAAAAATTATTTTCATTAAAGAATGTAACGAGTATTCCATTCGATTGTATCACAATAATTAATATTATTCTTCCTCCGGTGATACCTCTCATGGAATCTCAGTATAATCTGTATCAGCATTTTTTGTAGTCAAGAAATAAGACACATAAAATGTAATTATTGTCACAAGTCAAGGCAAATATGTGCTAGGCTCGGGAATGAAATTTGGAACCATCTACTGAACCAACTCATTATGAATCGACTTCGATGCTCAGTAGGGAAAAAAACAATAAGTCTCTGTCAATTGTAGCACATGCCAAGTCCAGTAACGTCATCTCTCGGTTTATGAGAGATCATTTTGTGTTGTAAACATATTATTGCCCGAGAAAAATGAGGATTGCCACACGCTTCCATTACCCACGTTGATTGCCATCCTCGCGGAAGAGATTAATTTGTTCTGAAGCGCTGACTATCGGAACTTTCATGTCGTAAAAGCCCGTTCCAGGCTGCGACGGATCGCTCCGAGTGAAAAAGTAATGAGCACACCCGATAAATAACCTATTTAGGTGATTTCGACCGAAGGACGAAAGGTGTCCCGTGAACCCTGAACCCATATGCATGGTCGATCCCGAAACCAACTTCACGCAAAGGATCACGGGGGTCGTCCTTTATCTCTCGGCTCGAACTCTCGATTTGACTTGACCTACCCCTGAGGGGCCATTGCAACCCGATGGAGTACATGCGGAGATTATTGACGTGAAGTTAACTATTGAACGCGGTAACATCGCTCCCTTGTGCAAGACCTGCTGCATAATATTTGTGAAGAATATCGCGAAAATAATTTTACATTTTACCAACCTAGGAATCGGGAGGGATAGGAATTACGGATCCATGTCAATAATTACAAAGGAGAACCTTTGTATTTCAACATATTATACATTATACGGTATAAAATGCATAATTTTGTGGTATTATATCAGGTCCTTTGGGCAGTGGAACTGGTTAGCTATCAGTAAGTAGCGAAACTTTGGTGTCTAGTATTAGAAGACTCTTTAGGATATTATACTATGTCTAAATAGAATGTAATAATGTAAACATGAATCCAAATCATACGTTACGGTTACTATGATCCCTACTGCGTTATACCTGATTCGGATGATGTTTAAGTGGAGGGTGGGTGTAAGGCGACGAAGTAGGCGTGACGGGCGAGAGGAGACATATCAGTGAAGCACCCAACCACGTTATACTCAACGGTGACTGTGCAGAGCGAGTGACGGAGATATGGGCGCGCGAAGAGTAAAGGGCAGCGGGAAGGATGGCCTGGCTGTACCAGAGAGGAGGTGGGGGATGAGGGAAGCATATAGGGCTGGAAAAGAGGAGGAGTGGACTGGAAAGTCGGATGTGGGAGGTGGTGTGAGGGTGCGGTCCATCTGATAGGAGAGAGGTAGCAGACAAATGAGAGTTGTTGTTCGGAAGCGGAAAGGCGTAGTCAGGGTGAATATAAAGGAGACGGAAGGTCGGGAAGGCGAAAGGGAAGAGAGAGAGGGAAAAGGTGGAATAAGCAGAAGGTATAAGAAGGGGACGAGGCGGAGGGAGGGTTGGTTGGCACAAAATGGGACGGTCGGAGATTCGCGGGAGAGGGAACGGTACACGGGTCAGAAGATGGAGGAGGAAGGGGTAGGTGAAGTGGAGGTAAATAGATCTGTCTGATAAAGTTTCTCAACGCCTCTTCCTCCATGCCAACTCTCTCTCCCTTTATTCTTTCGTCCTCCCAGCCAGCATCTCTGATCCAGATCTACAAGGGGACCTTGACAGTGCCATAGTATAAGCCAGGGTGTTTGTTTAACAATAAAGTAGCTTGGGGACAAGACGGTAGTTTTGACGAAAGCTGGAAAGATTTTTTTCACTCGAATACCCGAACACAGATAGATTAGCTGAGCTGGAATAACCACGAAATTCAAATGCATTATTGGATAGAATTGAAAAGATTTTCTCTGTAAGTTCTAAGAGTATTTAAATTAAATTAATAGTCATTGGTTATAAATCGTTCCAAGATTCCAGTCTCATCATTTAAATAGATATTGTATGAGAGGATATGATCAGGCTCATTAATTTAAATTCTTTTTCTTTAATTAATAAATTACTAGAATTATTTGGCTTTTAAAAGCCTGGCATTAGAATTTTATGGCAGGGGAAAGATATTTCGCAGTTTTTAATTGCGACTCTCCTTCATATTTTTCACTACTTTTCTCGCCCTTCACTTAATTAACGCCTTCATGTCTGCTTCTTATAAGATATTCGTATTGAATGTTCTTATCTAAACCACTTCCGTTAATTTTACATAATTTCCTGACCATCAACAGCAGATGTCTATTTTCGATTAGTTTAATTTTAAATTATAGATAGGTTTCTTCATCTGGACTGGGTGGAGTATTTTCTGTGAATAAACACTTAAAATATGCTTCACAAGGGGTATACATACACCGGAAGGTGGTTGTTGTTAATCGTATCCTCCTTCATAAATAATTATGCTGATTTAGCTTTTTATCCCTTTTTCCTGCCTATTTAAACGATCTCGTCTTAAAGTAACCAAGATAAAAAGTTGCTCCAATGTATAAGCCGAGAAATTCATATCTCTAAAACTAGTTCTTCTTGGGGCGAAATTCTGGATAATTTATGTGAAATTTTAGTTGCTTAGAGTATATATTGTACTACAATAACGAGTCAAGTAATATTGATTTTCCCGCAAAATTAAGGAGTGCGGAGGATTTTCCAGGCCTTCACTTTCAGCATTTGAAATATTTCTAAGATAGGGGAAGGAGTGAGAATACGGCAGGAGACGGAGGACGGCAGTGGTAGTCGACACAGTCGCTGAAAATGATAAATCTTGGCGATGGACGGAGATAGTGTCCCGGCGAGCAGGGGGGTCACAGACGGTGTGCGCCGTTGCGCGGGAGACCTGGGATTCATTCATATCTCGCGATATGCTATACCTCGCCAGTTACAGCTCTTGGACACTTGTGAGCTGACCGTGGGAGCCTGGAAGAAAACAAATGGGGTGGAGGAGATAAGAGGAAGTTGGAGGAAAAAGAAAAAGGACGAAACAGAAAGTTAGGGCATGCGAGTGTAAATGGTGTGGAATGTCCTGTGCAGTACGTTTTGCAGTCGTTGCAGTCTCTAGTTCCATAATATATTTATTTTTTCACGGGCGTTGAAGTTTCCAAAAAATAAGAAAAGCCATACTTTGTTCCAACCCTAAATTCGGGCAGGCTTAGAATGCTACAACTGCGTAGAGAACAATGGCAAAGAAAGCTTATATCAATTCATAAGGGCTTTTACAATACTTATGTTGTTCAATAAAACACTTTTTTCAACTGGTAACACTTTCAAATAGTAAAATGTCCTCCTTTGATTATCACTATGCTATAAACGTGACATACGTTTCATGCTTAGGAGCATTAATTTAATTTGTTACTGTCCCATTTTATCATAAACTTCCGCCCGAGACTTGAAGAGCTAATACCTAAGACCCGTTATATGACAGAGGGCAGGAGGATAACTCTTTGTCCCTGTCTCTACGTTGAAAAGTGAACTAAATAATTCACTGTGGCACAACCTCCATCTCTCACACCCGTAAAAATATCCTCTAAAATGTTTTCGATGACCTTCTCGACGACGAAACAGTTTCGGACTGTCCACTCCACGTGAAACGCCAGTGGACGTCGCTTCTAATCTACGGGAGAGCTCACAAAGCGGGATGGAGATGGAGAAAGATGGGAGCAAAAGAGGAGAAACGATGGTAGAAACTCGGAGACGTTGGAGGTTAAAATGGTATATAAGCATCCGCACCGTCCCGGGTGCGGATGGTGGGAAGGCCCCGAACGAGGTGAAGTGGCCGCGATGTGGAGACATGGACCTGGTTGGAGAGGGGGTTGAGGGAGGGGAGATGTGGGAGAGGGTTACTCGGGGGACACCAATGGCGAGGTGGAAGGAGTTATAAAAAGGTCTCCCCTTTCCTCTATATTGGGGGGCCGGGGAGGGGGACGGGACCCGGAGAAGATTTTTGTGAAAGTCTGATTCGGCTACTTTCTCACGCTCTTACGCGGTCACATTTTATATAAAACGCTCGACTCAACCCCCCCCCCCTTCCACAACACACAACCCTTCCACTGTGCCGTCATCCCTGCCCAACCAAGCTCCCCACCCACCACCTTTTCCCGCTATCCCAACCCTTTCCCTCGCATAACCCTCCAACTCACACACCCTCCCCCTTCCTCACAAGACCCACCAACAAGCACGGACATCAGACTTCACTATCCTCTCACACGCCACGCCGCTTCCCTTCCCTTCCACCTCCTCCTCCTATCTCTCTTTCCTTCTGCCTCCCATATCCCACTCCTCCATTTGACTTCCTCCGCTCCCGGCCGTCTCCTCCGCCACCACCCTCTCCCTGCCTTCATGGCTGACACTCACCTCTTTCCCACCGTGTCCCATCCTCTAAAGGCCCCTGTCACTCCTACAGTCTCATCGCATACCACACCGCATCTCTTGCGAGATCCCATCGCATGCCCCCCATTCTCCCTCATCCTTCTCCTCCCTCTCTCACACACTCCCCCTTGCCCCCGCTTTGAAAGCGACCCTCTCTCTCCTCGGGCACCCACTCCGCCCGAGCTCCTCACCCCTTCTTCTCCTTCCGTGAGTCCCGCGCCTCCCTCAGTCCTTGTTCACTCCCGCCTACCTAGACCTCCACCCAGAATGAAGTTCCTTTTCCTCATCCCTAGTTTTCCCCAGGCAATTCCCGGGAGATTCCTCATCGATGAACTTCGCCCGCTTATTACGCGGTGTCCTCAAAGACAGTCGGACCCGTTCTCCGGTCAAATGGCAACGTTATGATAAAAAAAAACGAACAGGAGGCTTGAGGCGATATACTTGAAGCTAACATAGACAGCGAGGAAAACTAATTCTTCCTTTTCTGTGTACCTCACTGTTAAGTTAACACTTTTAATTTTACTCATAAAGTTTTCGCTATCCATTCCTCATAGGGTATAGTTTATTCTTTCTTTCCTATCCGTAAGCTCTAAAGTTAATACTCCTTAAACGCAAGAATATTAGATAAAAGAGGAAACCTTAAATGCATAAATGACGAAGTTTACTCCATTATAATATCGTATTTTGCTAATTCAATGAAAAAATTCAAAGTAATAACTGTCAAATAGAAGTCACCTGTCACCACATTGGAATGAGACAGCTCAAGGCGGCAATTCACAGGCATGTACCACTCATTGATTTTGGAAGGTCAACTCCAGCCATCGTTTCTTGCATCGAGTGATAGGAGTAGTAGGTTGAGACGAAGTATTAACTAGTGTTCTTCTTCATTTGATAATAGTGCTTATCTGACTGTGTGTGATTAGCTAACGGCAAAAGTATTTCTGGAAAATGTACAATGTATTTTGGACTTAACAGTGTTAAAGCCTTAATCCCTAAATAACGGTCAGTTCGATCATCACTGCGATTATTACTAAGTAGAACCAAATATTTCTAAATATATTTCCTACCCATTTATAAATGGTAGCGTGAAAAATTGTCAGAACAAGCTTTACAGCTATTGCTAAAGCATCGGCATGGATTAAACTGCTGCGATAAAATTTGCGGCACTGTTTTATCGTGGCAATCAATATCCTGTTATCTTCTTAAGAAAAGGCCAATCATCAATTTAATTGGCAGTGCTACTGAAGCAATTCTCAAAATCCTTTTCTAAATCTCCTAAACTTAGTTCGAATGAGTTAATAAATACATCAGAAGACCCGGGACATTCTTCGCATATCCCCCTCCATAGTATCCATTATCCCAATCATTCTCTTCCCGCCTCCTTTCATTCATAACATTCCTATTCTTTCCCTGTTCCAGAAATAGCGTACAAACCTTTTGTTACCAATAAGCCAGACCCCATCGTTTACATCCATTTTAACTCTCACCATATAATTTAAATATTGTAAGAGAAATTCAATTCCCATCGCGGCATTTTTTTTCATTCCCGCTAGGAATACTATTCGCGGCATTAAGTCGAGTCGATACCGAATAATTTATACACATGTCCATTCTACGCGCACCGGTTTTGAAATCCGCGCTGATTTACCTGGAACTCGTAGCCACACTGTGAAAAATATTTTGAGAAAGCACAGGCTTTACGATTATTTATCCAGTCTCCGTTAATGGGTCATTAGCGAATTCTTAATTTTGTGAAAGCCTTTAAGGTGGGGAAAGACGGAAACCAACCAGTTTATCTTTCTTGGTAGATGTTGAAAAGCAGCATGTGAAGATACCTCTAATGCAAATCCGTGCACATAGAATGGGGTTGTAGTAGAGAGGGGTAGGTAACATGAATTCTTCATCTTCAGTTTCTAGGGAGTATGGAAGGAGATGGAAGGTAGATTTCCATTCGGAATAAGGCCTGTACATCATTCAACTCGGCGTTGCAAGGTCAGGGGAATTTTCTGGGAAGGCTTTCGAAGATGGCAGCGCGTTGACGGAAGTTACCAACAACAGAACCAGCCATTTAGTAGGAAGTTGTGTCGTGAAATTTATTGTAAAATTTTTCTATTTAGTAATATATTTTGATTTAAAATCTGAACTGTTCATATACCATGAGGACTTATTACATTATACACTCAGGGACCAGTACAGAAAAAGGAAATAAATGACACCCTGTTAGTGTTGCATGAACAATTATTATCGCCAGTGTCCCTTGGCAAATAGAAATCAAGATTAAATTCAAAGAACCCTGCAGCTAAAACACCATATTCCTCGAGGTACATTTAAAATATGATCTGAGATTTAGCTGCAGGGTTACTGGAAGTGAGCAACGCTGGTCATATCTCGCATTGTTGACATTTTTGTTCTAATCTCCGTGACGAGGTTTGAGGGATAATCCCGGACCCATATCCTTCCGCGCTATGTTGAAAGGGCATAAAACGCGAAAGCGTTGACTGCATCGAGGTGAGGTCGTAACGGCGCCATCAGAACACAATCGAAAAGCCTTGTGGAATTCTGGGAAGTAACCATCGGAAGGGCGTCAGTAAAAATCATCCGAGACTTGAGCGGAGAGCAAATCTGTGCTTTAACGGCATTGTGGATTCATTTCCATGTTTAAGTGTCGATAACAATATCTAAGGAGCTCAAAGGCATCAATTAAAGAGCCATATTCCGGCGCCTCATTCCTAGGCAAGGATGAAACACCTTGCGAAATCCCCATTAAATTAATCAGCATGGATATCAAATGGCCTGCGTCGTGCATCTTATGGTCTTCATAAAGGACATTCTCGCACCCGTTGGAGGATTAAAAGGGATTGATGGGAAAGAGATAATTCCACCCAAGCGCAAGTATAAACCGTCAGTAAATTCTCACTGGGCTTTTACATTTTTGAAAGCCATAGCTTTTAGGCATTGATGTACATGTTTATATCATGGAGCAGAAAATATTTCGATCGGTTCTGAAATTGTTCTTAAATGTGTCTAATAATCTCTCATCTCCTAAAAGTTATAAATCATGTGGTTCGTGAGTAAACTTTAATGCAACCTAACTAAGTGTTCGGCATACATATTTCTCATCATGAAAGTTTGAATTGAATAACTTTTAGTATCTAATTTTGAGAAATTTATGCTCAACAAGATTTACACCAGATCGTGTAACATTATTTTACGATCTCGTTCACCTATAACCAAAGAGTTACCTTTATAATTCCAACAGTTGTGTTGAAAACAATGTAATTTGAAAATTTTATTACCTTCGAGGGCCATAAGACTTTTTGAAAAGATATTTCAGCACACACGTGGTCGAAGGTATGTATTTTGTGCGCTCAAGGCATAGCGGTGCAATGCGGAATGAGAAAAGAATCCAATGACATGTGCCCTGTCTGTACTCGGTGAACTCAAGAAGGTATCAAAGAAAAAATATCCTCATCCAGAGGGGTAGGCATGGGATAAGGGGGAAAATTAAAGGGCGAAGTCAGGGATGGAAAAATGGATATAATGAGAGCAGTGGCGGGCCGTACGAAGTCGAGGGAAGTTTTACGACTCGGTGCAGGTGATGGAAGAGTCTTGAATGACGTTTTTAAAGCGAGTGGGGGAAGCGGAGTAGGTTGAGAGAAGCTTGAACATCGAGCCTTTCATTTTTTATTTTGTTTTTATCCTATTGCTACCAACTACCCCTCCTTCCTCATCCAAACCTACTCACACCCCGCAAACAGCTCGATTTTTTTAACAAGGGGATGGGAACAGCGAGAAAGTTAGTTAAGAGGCCATAATGGCGTAGCTTACAGATAAAACTCGCGCAGGTGTAGAAAATATATGACTCCCCGTGTCCAAAGTGAGGTTTGATATATCGTCCACACACACACCAATACGAGCGTATACACACAAAGTCATGGGAATGAGTGCAGCGAAAATAATCGGAGGCCATGGTACTCACATCGGCGGCAGAGTACACCCGAGGCATTGACGGAAGTCACTAAGGTTCATTCCTGGGGACGGAACACCTGCGGGAGGAGGGTTTAAGGGGGTCGGTTGAAAGACAAGCGCGATTATCCCTAGCATTAACCCTCCCCCCCGACTTCTACCCTCACCCCCGAGAAAATCGTCGTCCTTGTACGCACGTACTTTTTTGCCGGAAAAATTCCTTTGTCGACGCGTATTCTCCCAGTTAAACACCACCGTTGGTTATTAAGATGAATTTTTCTCGATAATTGTAATTGACGAAATAAACTCCCCAGTGGGGAGAATAAAAAAAGAATCCGTTGAGACGACACCTTAGCCAGACTGAGCGATTACAGAATCTAAATGTAATTTTTTCTCGCCGTATCACGCTATAAAACTAAACGAACGAACAAAAAGCAAAGATTTTTATATATAATTTTAATTGCAGTGTAATCGTCGGAAATAAAACATTGAAATAATGAAAAACCTGACTACATACGACCAATATAATTATTTTTCCATTTACTGAGATAGTAGCTATTACTAGCAAAGACCAAATAATTGTCACTATTAAGATACATCCTTTAAGTATACGGGATATGCATTTATAAATCTTACAAAACTCTTATTATGAGCGATTGTCAAGGATTTCTTACTTGCTGCGTGTACTACGTTGCTCTTAAAAAATTCGTTTTCTTTTCAGGCATGATAAAGGGACCAGTAACAGGAATTAAAAATAATTACCTGCCAATTATAAAGTTATTTTCATGCTCAAGCCCAACACGTGTTGCACATGGTGTTCTTCACATGTTCCTAAACAGCGTATGATATTATGTCATCAAAATATACAATTGCTGCGGATTGCCTTAAGTGCTCCGAAGTAAATAAATACAAATTACCTCACGGACATGGAGTGTAGAGACACAGGTGGGATTGAGTATGACTGTGTGCATCAAATCAGTACAGTAGAGAGGCGGTAATGGATTAAGGACACGTGTTTGAGAAGGCAAGGCCTCCTGACGAATTCCTGGTCTCGAGTTTCCTCATCAATTCCTTAAGGCCGTCCACGAGTGAGATATCTAAAAAAGAAAACAGTTGTAGAGGTATGAACGAGAAACGAAAATCGATGGAGAGATTCCCTTAGACAGAATATCCAGTCCATTGCTTTCCATGCTTATTGGAAAAGAAGTAATGTGGTGTTCCTTAATAATGAGAGATAAGATGATTCCTCTATATGTGAAGAAAATCGCTCAAAAATTTAACACAACGAGGTGTGAAATGTGGAAAAGTATTCCATCCTCGTTCATCAAAAAATATTATTCAATAACTTTTCTTTCGAAGAAATGCTAAAAGAAATTTTAGCTCCAAATTTATTCCTCTACTGGTCTCTTATCTACTATCGTTTCGTCTACTATCTCTCAACTGAAAAACGAGTTTGTTTCTTTAAGCTACTTTAAAATATACGAATTCTCGTATATATTTCTTTACACTCAGCGTGCCGTTGTGATTTCGATGCTATTTGCGGTCAGTATTGCCTTTACTGCCACAGGAATTCGTCTTACGTGTATATCAGGTGAAATTTTGAACTTGGAATGTTACAATTCGGTAAATAGAATAAATTGTTTATTAAATTACGGAATTAATCCCTACTCTCAGCATTTAAAATATGTACACTTTTCCACCAATCAACCTGGTTCTTCAACAAATTGGTTTCTAGTCTCCCACTTTTAATGCAACGAAAAAACCCTAGCCCATATGGTCTATTTGTTCTTTTCCCGCACGATGATATCGAGTTGCTGCAAAATATTAGGTATAACTTATAAAAGATCAGGATAAACCAGAAAATATCAGAATTTCCGGTTTAAAACAGATCTAAGCGCCGAACACAATGCTTAAATATGCTTCTATCTTGAACATTTCACTCAAATGTCAATAATAAATATCACTTCAACTAGGCTCACGGTAGATCCAAAATCAATTAGAAATAGGAGTTTTGGAAATCAAGAAAGTTGATGTTTTATTTACACAGCAACTTCTAAGAAAGCAGTGCCGAGGAAACATCTCATAAGAAATCGTCAATCAGCTTTCGCCAAGGGAAAAACACCTGAGTATTCTTATTATGATGTCTTATGACAGGTATATTTTTTACCAATATAATTGGGTTATCCGGCAATAAAGTTCACATCTGCGAAATGATACGACCCGTGTCCAGCAGAAAAAACATAAAAGCCTAGGTCGGTTAAGCTTTTCGATGACCATTATCCGAGAAACCACTTAATGGCCTCCTTCCTTAATTATTCCAATTTTTTACATTCCTGAATTTTGGCCAATGGTGCCCCATCGTCTACCTGCCTCTGCTTACGTACAAGCCACTTCCAAGTATCGCAGGGGAATTCTCTCCTGTCCGAGCAGAAGTGGGGATTGGAAAGAGAAATAACTGAGCCAATAACCCGAAAACAGCTCGCCGGAGACGGTTATAAACTAATACGAAGACGAAAAATTTGTTGCATTGGATGCCAATTATAGCTTTATTCATTACGCCCGGTTTTTTATGCCTACGTTTACAGACAGCGTCAGAAAAGAGTCGAGATGGGTCAGTGGGTTTTTGCTCGGTTTTGATGTCTGGGGGGTCATTCTGTAACTCCGAACCGATCGGTACGGGAGGCTTTTCGTCGGGTGCGACGTCACACCGACTACCGTGGTATTCTGTATGAAACCGATCGGTGAGCCGAAGGGCTTCCGTCGGGAGATTGTACCGACACGTAGAAGCTGTCGGTACCGAGGGGGATCAGTCGGTTTGCTCGAGAGACACCGTAACAAATGGACAACGTATTTAGATTTTTGTCTGAAATAGGTTTATTTGAGGCTTGTAATAGCGATATACTTTATTCACAGGATTAATAGAGACATTCCATGTAATGCAAAAGTTGAAGTTATGATAATAAAAGTGACGGCCTGAAAGAAAAATCCGAAAACAACTGGAATTCCGATGTGTAGCATTGTATTGATCGCTTGGCTCCTCAAAATGTTTTACTATTTGGCGCTATCAAGTACATTTACAGGCCAATATTTTGCCTATGATGCATGTTGGATTACCTTATTATAGTATGTCCAATTAATTCCAGAAAATACTCCGCGACAATTGTCAGTAATTATTGCGCATAATGTATATTCTCAAATTTGAAATTTTACTCATATGATCTAATTTTGTTCATTCAGCCACGCAGGAAACCTACTTATTAACACTACACTAATTTATTATTTGAGAAATAGGCTACATCGTGCCGCTGTGAGATATGTGCTTTTATTGACTTTTTTGCGCTTCAGTCCCAGTTTTCACAACAAAACAAAATACTTTGAAGCACCTTTTAAACTGAACTGTCAATTATCACTATGCCTCAATTAAATTTGGATTATTACATAAATACTGCCAATAGTGTAACATATTCGAACGACAAATTTTCCACTTAAACCACGAGAAACGTTCCTGCACGGCGTAATATGCTAATAACTAGGAATTAGGTTGTTACGGAGTAGCGACCGAGAAGCAAGCTTTAGCGAAACTTTCAGGGCCCCTGACATTAATTAATATATGTGTACTGACAATGACATACATGCAACAACAGCAAAGCAAGGAAGTGTTCAACGACATACTTAGCGGCACCTCCACTTCATTTCCTCTCATCATAGTTTTTCTCTACTACTCATTCAAGTCATTTTTACATTCACAATCGTTCCACGAAGACGTTAAATGAATGTTTCATGGCACGAGCGCGCAGCATTACCATTGCTATACACACGAATAAAGCAAATAAATGCGAACATTTCATAAGCACCCCACAAATACTCTATATTCATGATGATACTGTACAATTAGTTTCAACAATTAATTCGAACCATCTTCCGAAGGTTTGCACTCCAAACGAGGCCACTTCTGCGGCTAAAAAGACCGAATATATACAACGCGATAAACTGTCTGCTTTCCATCACACGTGTTTATTTGCACATACAAATAATAAATAAATTAGTATAATTGACTAATCATATTTCTACATACATAAATCACAACACATTAGTTCTCGTTGCACCAAACATCTCTTTGGAACACTTCATGTTCATAAATAACATACTTGCAATGTACTTGAAATATGGAGCACTTTTTTATTGCACAAATATACATTGTCACGCAATCAATTCACAGAACTTTATTATCCTCCTCCTTTCGACATTACTGTGTGTGAATGACTTTACTTTCGACATTACTGAGTCTGTGTATTATAATATTTTTCACTAGATGTTGTTTTGGTTGATACCCATGGATACCTGTGGATACCCACGAGAGCACTAGGCGGCTTCATTTAGTCATTTGTTTCTTCTATCGTGTCCATCGTGTCTCTCGTCTCCATTGGTTGAAATGGGCCATGTGACCCTCAGCTTCGGCAACACTCGGAAAATTGGGAGGGAGGGGTATCTTGAGAGGGAGGAGTTATCAAACCGACTGGAACAGCGCCCGACTTGCTTACGGAATCGCCCGAGAAAGCTCCGTCGGTAAGGGAACCCCGAAGAGGACTCTGTCGGTACGGTATTCATGCCGTCGGTAGGCTACCGATCGGTACGGAACCGACGAAATACAGAATGACCCCCCAGATCTCCCTTCGCTCCCCTTTCACTCCTGTGAAACCAGCTTCGTGTATCTCTTTCTTTGCGTATGTAGAGCAGTATACGCAAGTATTTTGAACCAACCGCGTTTACAAGAATATGAGAGGTGATTTATTTCTAAATTATACTATCGCTACTTGTGCATAAACTTCATAATGAGCATTATGAGGCAAAATATCAGTTAAACCATACCATATGCGAGGCTGCTCGCTTTCAGCCTATTAACTGGAATGATTATTTCCCATCCACCATCTTTGGCATTTGGGATTGGGGCCAGTGACATTGACTCTCAGTAGTGAAAAGAAAATGAGAAACAATATGAGGCAAATTCGAAGAATGGGAAGTCAAACGATGCCAAAGTCGCATTCTTAAAGGATAGAAAAATTCTTTCATTAGACCAGGGTTGAAATTCGCTATGAAATAATCATTTGACTTGACCGGGATTCAAACCCAGATCACCCAATTGCCGGTCAGGTGTGCTAGCCAGTTACACCACCAAGCCATCTTCCTTCAAGGCGAATTTCTAGGGGGGTTTATGCGAACTAAATGTTCAGGCCTCAACCTGACCGGCAATTGGGAGATCCGGGTTCGAATCCCGGTCAAGTCAAATGATTTTTTTCATAGCGAATTTCAACCCTGGTGTATATGCACCCGTGCGAGTGACTTCGTACCACATCATTTGTTAAATGCTTTCTTTCATTAGGTTTCGCTCATACGCGTACTTTTAAACTTTATTCCAAATTTCCCAGTGATAGTTAAAAACAAAATAACATCTCTTCAGGCGCAATATTCCATTTTATCACTGATTCCCAGCCCCTCGTGGTTTTAATGCAAATATAAGATAATTATGTACAGTTATGGGCTGCAATTCAATCATTAGCTTGGCGACATTCATGCGGAATGATCTTATGTTGCAATAATTTCTTTATTTAAGGGATTATTACTACTCGTCTTTTGATATAAAAGGTTTAATTGTGCAAATGGTAACCTTTAAACCTTTCCAAGGTTTTTTTAGGGCACAATTGCAACTATCTAAAACTTGTATATTATTGCTCCTCATTTCTTCCGTTTCCAACAACACCTCTCGGGACCCTTTTTCCAAAGTTTCTAAGAAATCTGTGCTTCATTAAAATTATACCTAGCCACCTGAAGGAAGTAGCCCCAAGAGCTTTGCCAGGGACAACTTGAAAGGAATGAAAAATTACTCAGAAATTAAATGAAAGGAGGTGAAGAAGAGAATAAAAGAAGCGACACGGATGGCGCAACGGTCACATGCGAAGTAATTCCAGGTCACCTATTCGAACCACTCCCAACCTCGTCTGAACTCACGCCTGTTCCATTGATCCATTCCAGCCCCACCGATTTCCCAGCCGAGTGGGGATGAGAAGGGGGCAGAGTGTTGAGAAGGAGTTATCCCGTTGGAGATGGTACGCCAGAACGAGAAATTCAAGAGGCCTGACTATGCATCGTGAAGAGTAGACAGAGTGAAGACAGGGCGTGGCGAGGGGTGCGGTTTCGATAAGAAGGTGTGGTTTGAAGTAGAAGGTTTGCTTTTTCGGGCAGTTATGATTTCCATGAAGACATTGAAAGACGAATCCCTGGTGACAACTGCATGGGTGAGAATAATCGATTGAATAGTAATTTGAATCAATGATAGGAAATGGTAAAATTAACTCAAACAGATAAGAGGATTCTTTTTTCGCTCCCCAATTATGGACCCAGACAGGAGTGTCTCCTTTATCTTTGATAAAAATATTGACCACAACTTTATTCCTTAATCAATGATTGTTTACTCTTGTAATAAGCTCATGAGCTATCTCTTTGAATAACTCTCCAAGTGAATCTTATTCTTTTTTATTTTCACTTTAAACGTCGATTATAAGTGAAGATTGGTCAGAACGGAGAATAACGTATTTGATAAATTAAGACGCAGACCCACCTGAAAATATATTGATAGCTGTAATACCAATATCAAATTTGGATTCACTATGGTTTTGCTCAGTTATATTCATATAAATAGGAATCTCAGATTTAATGGTAACCTCAAAATCTATTTAACCAGGAATCTCATGAAGCGCTGACTGAGTAGTGCCATCATCTTGAACATTTTATTGGTACATAGCAGGATGACCGGAACAAAGATGTTTGGATAAAGTGGAGGTTAGCAATTTAGTAGCTCATTGGTCTACAAAAAGACCTATCATAAAAATGTTGGTAATCTGATTTATTTGCAGGCATAGGTGCGATATTTTTATGCCTTGTATTTGTATGCCCAATGTCTCCGGCTAAGTCACAGGTTTTCAAAATGATTTATCGATAAGTTTCCCATTTTTAACTCAAAATTATCCTTACACGAATTCATGTAATCAATTCGGGATGCTAATTTTTCATTACAGATTTATATTTTTCCATTTTGAGATCATACAGACAATTAAGCAAGAATGTATATTATTCTTATCCTTCTCAATCACATATCAAAAGTAATGAAAATATGTTTATAAACTAAATGATCAATTACTGATGGTACATGGAATAATCACTCTACATGGTGGAGATTTTTTTCATTTTATACGCTTTCTCCAAAAGTTTTACTGTGTGCTTTCTCCTCCATCAAGGCAAGGTTAATTTACCTTTTTCAATTTTAGGAGAGTATCAATTCGTCTCACATTACCTTCTCATTTTTCAAATTAATTATTTTCATTTAGCAATGCCAAATGGGCAATAATGAAATGTTTTCAGGACGATTTAAGTAATACTTACGAAATGGATACGCATGTCGCGTATTTTGCGATGGCGAAAAAAACCGTGTTAACAGAAGAACACCTGCTAGGAAGATTCATTTATAAAATGCTGCATGGTTAGAGTGAGCCAGGAAGGGGTGAACAATGAGTGGCCACTAATGGTTAAAACAGCGACTCCTCCTTCGAAAGCACACCATCCCACTCCACCATACTCCCTCATCCCTGAGAAATTCAAGAAAAAACATCCCGGATCCCGGATGAGAATAAAAATTCCTCCCCGTAATTTCATCAAGAATCGTAAAAAAACAATTCGCTAATTTTGGAACCCCAATCAGAGAAAAGGATGATGAAAATCTGTTGGAAATCTCAAATACCAAACGAGATTTAGCATCGTTGTGGAGTCATTAATTATATTTTTTTAGTTCGAGGAGCTTGAGAAACTTATTTAGCCTCAGGTAAATGCATCCCGAAGAACATATGAAAGAGTTACAGGCGTTACTTAGTGAAAATATTCTATATCTATGATGGTGCGAATAAAATAACTCAGTTGTAACTCCCACAATTTTTAATGTACACCGCCCATGGTTACTACACTTAATGTCATTATGGCTCTAATTGTAATTATTCAATCCATAGTCGGTTTTTATTAAAAAGAATGTAGAAAATACGACTGAGTAATTTTATTCGCAGCAGCATGGTATTTCAAACAAGCCTATACATAGCACCACATGAAGATTTCTCCTATATCCAAGATTATACGCGACAACTGGGCCCGCACAGCTGCACAATGACATCAACGTAGTACCTCCGTGCAACACAAGCTTCAACGTTCTGTACGAATTTACCTCTGTTTGTTGCTAACTTTCATGTGAGATAACATGCTTAAGGAAGTTCAAAGGAATTGGGATGACCTTCAGGGAAGCAGGCTTAGTGAAAGCCCTAAGCTAATGATTACGTAGGCTTCTGTAACTTGTCGATTACTATGACCTACAGTGATTTCAGCAAACCTGGGAAACAAAAAAGATGCTCTAAAGAACATCTTCATCCCGCTTGACCTGAATCAATATTATCAACACTAGTGCGCTTAGGAAAGTTTCAACAATTGCTTTGTCTCTACCGATGATTAATAATGAATATTTGAAATTTCAACTTTTTTCCAGCTTCATTATCTTAACTTCCAATGCAATTGAAGAAAGAGTAATGTGTTATTAGTGAATAGTTTCCTCAAAAAACTCCAGTAATCATTCTTTAGAAAAGAATTTGAAGTTGTCTATTTTGTTCTATGGACTGAATATAGTAAGATTTTGCCATCACAAAAGTAACATATGCTCCCCTCTTTCAGATTATCGTGTTGAGTAATGAGGACAAAATATAGCTCTCCAGTTCACATAGCCTTTGATAATGATATCTAGACACCGATACGTAAAGTCACTTTTTATCGGAACGTAACTAGCCATACAAACGAATTCTCCAGTTATTTTACATCTAAATATAAAAGCCGGAGGATGTCCAAAATATTTATGGCTTAGAGCGTCGACCAGTCTTAATATCTTGGACGGCCACTCGCATTACTTCAATACGTTACTGAGAATGCACCATTACGAATGGCTGACTCCTGGCTTTTACTATCAGAAAAGCTTGTAAATATAAGCAACTGTCTGCGATAGCGTTTTCCACGCCTTACAGATTCGAAACACCAAAAGGTGCTTTCGTCCCAACCTTAGTGATCAGCGTCGTTTTCCGTTCCCGTCGGTGGTACCAAAGTGAATTTCCAAATTAAACATTTTTGAGTAGGAAAGGAGGGGCCGGCTCGAAGATAGGCATATATACACTTTTTCTCCAGAAAACAGACTGCCCACACTCTATCCACCCGACCCGCAATCAGTCAATGTCGTCTATAAGTCGACCAAGGGAGAAAAACAATGAGATGAAGGAAAAGTGAGTTAGGAGGGAAAAGGGTTTTCGAAAAAAATGAGCTCGTGGAGACAAACGCAAAAGTTGACTTAAAGCAAAGTGGAATGGGACAGAAGAAAAGAAAACACAGTCCCCATCCCGTCGTCTCATACTGATTTCTGGGTCCCGAGGAAGAGCTCCTTCCCTAAGGTTAAGCAAACACCAAGCAAGGCCCCTCGGTGGGTGAGGAAGGTAAAATGAAAAAGAATGCAGTGAAGAAAAGGAGAATTTCCAAAGGAAGTGAAGAAAGAACAGACTACAGCCCTAAGAGGGTGTCCAGTGACAGTGACCAGTACGTCCGAGGCTGGTAAACAGTAAGGGATGCTACATCCTTTGTATTACCATGACATTTTTTCTCGTTTTTGTTCCCAATTCAAATTTATCTCGGTGGAACGAAACTGCTATACTGGGAGTACTCTCCAGATATTAACCTACATATCAAATTTTTTTCAAATGCCAATCACACAATACATTACTTGGATCTTGTTTGGCGTAAATTTTTCTCCCCTTCGTGATGTCGGCAATATACAACCCTTCCTTTATTCTTCTGTTCTTCTACACTATACCTTTTAGCTTTCTAATTATTTCCAAAAAAAATTCTACTATCCCAATGCATATTCTCCTTCACTTATATTTCTTTGCTTACTTATTGTACCCAAAATCCCTCACAGCGAGAGTTTTGAAAGCCACTATCCATGCAACATTTTCTCTTAATACACTCGTATCCGTGTCTGCGTAAAATACGCACACTTGTTTTCTATTTAACTTTCAAATGCTTTTATTCCTGTCATTAATATTTTGCTGCGTTGGAAGTTTTTCTACTTGGGAGTAAAATGTCGATTCCTTTGCCGCGGGTTGGAATCATTATATCATCACGTCATCGCCAACTCTTAGCGCTTGTCTCATACCATTGTCTTAGTTTGGGAGCGTCCGGCCCTAAACGCGAATTCACTAAAGCAAAATTTGATGCATGAGTAAGCATTGGGAGAATGGAACCTTTAATGAAACCCTTTCAAGCACTTCTCGTTATGCTCTCTTTTTAAACTTTCATAGAGGACGTAGAGAGTGTTTTCTCATCTCAAAACATCACCATCCATTATTAGAATTTAAATATTAAAAGAATAAATTTGATACATCACACCAACTCAGTTACTGGTTACTCAAATTAAAATGTTTATCGACGAATCATTTTTTAGAAACAAAAGAATTAAATAAATATATCTTTGAAAATATCAGCATGAATTACGTCCGAGGAAAAACGTCAGATTCCGAAAGTTCGTCTTTCATAGACTGATGGGGAAAAAATGGACAGCAGTTAACCCTGGGATATTTAGCGGATCGTTTTTTGATGATCTGAATGACACTATGGCATTATTGTTGATATTTTAGTCTGGAAAATAATATTGCATCAATGGGACAAAAATAACAATGATATATTAAGTAAAAATTCTATGCAACAATCAGTTTTCTCTAGGCACTCATGGTTTGCTTCTAACAGCCAGCTAATAGGTATCGCCATCGATAGAATAGCTGCAAGTAAGTGATTTCTTCAGACTGCCTAATAAATAAAGGGCGAGTGTTTTTCAACAGAATAAGAAAGAAACATTTTACGAAGCTCTTCATTTTCTAATATTCCCTGATGATTGCTTAGATATTTGATTTCATATAAACAATAAAAACTTTGCTATTAGGACTGAGATGACAGCACAATAAAGTAATGCGTAGTGTAAAATAAGTTTATCACGCCCAATCATCTCATGCACCTATTTTAATCACTATTATAGAGATTTACAGCGTTAAAGGAATAAAGGTGAATGTCGTGCAACTCGAAAATATATAGAAAGTACACAAGTAAAAGTGCGCCGGTCGTTTCTCACGTTTCAAAGGAATATAATACACGCCTATTCTTGTTCACAAAACCGCAACTCATTCCTTGAAAAGCTCTACGGTTAGGAAATTGTCCTAAATTTTTTAAATAATTTATTATTTCCTCACAAGAAAAGCCGCCAACTTGCAGCTTGCAGCATGTCGAAAAAACGTAAGAAAAACAAACAGAGGAGACGAGGTGATACCGACAAAAAGTTTTTCGCCTGCCCACGTGAGATGAAGGGAAAATAAAAAAAATCACCGAAGGAAATAAGCCATTCCTTTCCATTTATATATGTGTGTAGGTATGGAAGAAGGCGTCCAGCTACCGAACGTTTGACGTACGACCGCCGCCACACAATGGGGGTATTCGGTTCCGCGTTACGCGGCAACTGAAACGGCCGGCACGCCAAATACGAATGCTAAGCACGAGACGTGCCACGGACACGAGCGTTATAAAAGATTGGCATAACCCACCGCCAAGTTTCTCGCTTTTTTGCAATCTCTACCTCTATCCTGTTTCCCTTTTCCCCGTAGAATTGCTCCCTCCCAAGACGATTCCCATTTTAGTGCGCCCAGCCGTCTGCAAAAGGCGTTGGCCTGGACCCTTTTGGAATATGGAGAGATCTTGAGGATAAATGTGAGAAATCGCAAAGAAATAGACTCCCTAACACTCACACGACTCCTACGCACGTCTGATGTCTCCAACTACTTCGGGTTTGCCCACATTCGAGATTTGCGAGTTTTGCCTACTTAACCGAACGTATTAACCATTCCTGGGTGGGGAACACAGTCGTTCTTTGCGTGGGGCAGGCTGCCATTCTCCGCGGCTGGGTAACAAAGAGGCCAGTCCAAGAAAGTTGACGGAAATGGGGCAGGTGATCGGGGTCGTTATAGCGCCTCGGCTGAGCCAAAGGCGAAACTTCTCCCCGTCGGCCTGAAACAAATCTTTCAAACGGGATTGACTGAGATGCATTTTCACGATTCTCATATTTGTTGAATTTTTTTTCATTTTCTACAAGAGCTTACTACTAAATAGGAATCCTAGTCTATTGACCAAAATAGGACAAAAACAACCAACCATACCAATTATACCAACTCATCCAATTATACCAACTCATATTCATGAGAGCCAGATTGAGATTATGCCTTTCTACAAGCAAACATTTATTTTTTATTTTATTTATTTATTTTTACTGCCCCGACATAAATTAAATTTCACCTAAATTAATATATATATAAAGCTACAGAACTGACTGACTGACTGACTCATCAAAAATCCTGGGCATTTCTAAACTAGCTAGGTGGGTGAAATTTTCAGGGTGGAGTAAGAATCATGTGTCGAGTTGGTAACAAATCGTAAAAGTTAAAAAAGTCGATTAGGCTTCGATTTATTGCAACCGATAGCTTTAGATGGGATTATATGGGAAAAATGAAAAAAATTAGTGTAGACCTTTTTTCCTTCGTTCATTAAAATATGAAAAAAATGAGCTACAAAACTGATTCTTTCACAAATATGAGGCTGAATGTTTAAAAAATCTTATTCTTGCAATCAATTCTTTCCTACCTACCGTTAAACTGATATTTTTAAACTTTTATCTGGGATTTAAGAAATTTTTTCACTTTCGTTGCTATGGATATATTTCTCCAATGTCGCCGGGCCGAGTGTCGATTCGAGGTTTGGAACTCAGCGAGGCGGACCAGTTTCTGGATAGGGTTAGATTAATGTGTCGATATTGTGTAAAAGTTAAAAAAATCGTTTAGGCTTCGAGTTACTGCAATCGATAGCTCTACATATATGAGTTAGGTACACTAAGTGCATGTTATTTAGTATTCTTTATACCATTTTTTGCGCTGCTAAGTACTGCGTATAATTTCTTCAACTTTTTCCTAACCTCTACCGTAGCTTTGATGCCCAATTTCAACCAACCAAGTTTCATGATATTGTAGCTTTCATTAAAATAACATGCAGTCTATGTAGAAGATTGGAAGATATAAATTGAATATGAAAATTAGTATATTAAAAATCTCGATTCCAATCTAATTTATATAGTAAAATTCTTCATGTGAGCTCTTATTAAGTATGCTGTACTGAAATGCAATATCTAACGTAGAAGAGCGAGTTATATGCCGTCAAATGAGGTTGTCATGATCTTCCAGAGGTTCCACGTTCGTTTCGGTATACTGATTATAGTATTTTGAAAAGTCGTTAATTACCGGATGACATACAATATAAGTTTGTACTAGAACTGTCTGGTATCCATACCTCATTGGGCGCGTATTTCATTTTCGAGAATTATAATTTTCTTTGCATGCATGTAGCAGGCAGACATGAAGGCTTTCATTGTTTTTTTCCTTTTTTAAAGAGCATCATCATATAACACTTCCCCCCTGCTTGCAAATTTCAAGCACCCATTTACTCGTCTAATGTATATAGCTCTGAAGATCACTTGGAGGGCGCCATTTTCATCCACCGAAATTAAGTTAGCAATTTAGTTGAATTAATTATCCTTACTTTTGAAGCTAATTTTGAAAATTACCATATCATTACCATATCATCTAATAAGCTACTGTCTTCTGCTTGAATGAGGTCCTCATCACGGGTATGCCTATTCGGTCGAAAATGCTTTTATATTACCTGTCTACCTCAATGGTTATTGGATAAATTCGTCTCAGCAAGAATGAAACCTATAATTTATGATCAAGTTGCGCTTTTTTAGCGGAAATAACACTTTGCTCTAGTTAATATTAGTGATCAAAATATGTTTTTTTGCATTATGCCAATTTTGGAATGAATACATTGTTGCGAAATTGGCAGCGTCGTGACTCTTTCAGACGGTACCTCATCCACATAATTCTATTAAGAAGTACTTTTGACTTGTGGTTTCAACGGTTGTTCAGCTTAATTTCTTGCTCACAGTCCCCAGCTACTCTCTGGAGTCTCAAGAGAGTAGTTGCGGATCTTTGACGCACATATGATTGTTGAGTTTAGCTCCATATATGTTTAGATATTGGAATATCTATAAGAAATGGTTTTTTTGTGTTGTACTTTGCTCCCAAAATAATATCTCTCTTAAAGGAGAAAATTCATAGGGGCACTAAGAAAAAAAATGGAAAACCCATACTACATGTGAAGGAATAATCATTGATACAAGGTGAAATGTCGGTCGCTAAGGGCCTAGGTAACAAAATTTTCGCTTCTTCGCAGAACTATGGTAGATTGGTAGTCTTCCTAGAGAAATGTTTGAGCTATTTTCTAGCAATATTGATGAATTTATTATACCTGCAAAATAGCCAGATTGTAACACATTGTATAATAATAGTGACATCAATCCCTCTTTGTACTAGTATGAATGCATCCATTTTAGACGATTTGGACGATTTGCACGATTCATTGAAGTCTCATACATCCACGTTGTAAATTGCAGGAAATAATATTTGGTTCGTTTGGATACTTTTCGATATTATTCATAAGATAGCTTTGTAGCCTCTCCAAGCAAACCAGATGACTCCTGAATTCATATCATACTTTAAATTACGATTCATTAGGGTTAATTTATTTGAAGATAATGTTTGGTTTTACAGATAGTCAATTTAATTTTTGTCCAACCAAGATGCAAAAGTTTTTTCATAGATGGTCCTAAATGTATTGAAAAGTTTAAGATTAAATTTGCCCAAATTATTTTTGACCAGCACAAATTGATCAATTTTTGCATCAATAAGGTAATTAATGCTTTTTTACAAGCTTAAACTTAGCTTTTCGTGAACAACCACAAAGAGGACCAAAGGCGAAGAAAATAAATAAAAATTGAACCTCAAGATAGGTAGAAAAACATTTTACCGCTTAACTGTGTCCCGCATGCATCGTTATTGATTGCTGTTTAAGAGCGTCGTAAAGTATGTCATTCTCTGAATTGTTAACGTTCCGGAAAAATGATTTATACTTCGTTTAAGCGCTCGTTGCGTCTTTTAGAGATCGATAAATCTTCGGGTCCACTATGGTTGGGGCTTGTTACGAAGTGAGAGGCAATTGAGGTATCAAATAAACCCCTTTTTCCACTCACCCCTAGCTTCTTTACATCCCCATGAAAACACCAAGACTAGATTCAGCGACTGCTTCTGTGCGCAATCGTAGTGTTTGTGCAATGTGAGGTAGTCTTAGTTTTAGATCAGGTTAAAAGATGCACAGGATTTATCAACATACAAAGTTCAGAAGTTCTTTTACCCAGGAGGGATGAAGAATGGAAATGATTACCATTGAGGACAAAAAGAATACGTTGCGTTCATGAAACAAAGGAATAAAAGCCGTCCACAAAATCCTTGAAAAAGTACGCTAAACGCGCTGTAAATCACCAACGGTATTTCATTTATCTCGTACTGAACCCGTGAAACGTTTTCTAGGAACTATGAAGCGGTTTAGCGTGCCGAGTAGAATGGATACTTCCTCCTTCGATCATAAATGCTTGTAGAATGTATTCATGAGCATAAATTATGTTCCAACGCTTCCTCGATTTATAAAGAGGAGAACCTATTTTTTTCATCCTGTTTCTCGTTTTATTGGGAGCCCATCCTCCACTTGTCGTCCAAGGCTTCTAGAGGCCTTTTCTTAACCTGATATCCTGGTACATACACTCGTTATTTCACCGTTTTTTTCTTCCGTTTTTTAACAGTTTAAAAACTCTTGCACCCCCTAGGCGTTCCTGTTTTCTCCCCCAAGAAAGCTCAACGCATCCACTTGATCCATAATCCTGAATCCTAAAATCGAACCTTTCTCGTCATTTTGAGCTTTCTATCGAGTCTCGGAAGCATTATTATCGTCGCGTTGCCCGTCTCGGAGACCGAGTTAAAAATCAGTGAACGAGAAGGGAAGAGGCAAACTCGTAAAACTCAATTTTCAATCTCCCAGGAAATATCGTGAAGAGCTCCATCGCGCTCTGGAACATGGATAGACATGGACGTTTACGGGCACGCAGAAACGTTATCTACCACATTTTATTTTACCACCCCGTTTCACCCTCCTACCCTTCCCCCGCCAATAGCCTCTCTTTCCCACCTTCCCAAAAGGGGGTGGGTCGTAAATAAATGAAGTGAGCAAATTATCGGATCAGGGTTAACGGTAATTTTTTCCTTTTTTCATTGAAAAATGAAAAATCAATTTTACGAGCATCCGGCCTTGTCTGAGCGTCCCAGCTGGATGGAAAGGTATGGTGGGAAGGTCTTTTTACTTGGGCTTGTGCGTCGGGTGGAAAGAAGCTGTTCGGATGAGGACCTTGCGATGATAGAGGTGCTCGAGAGGAAAGGCAGACGATGGTGATGAGGAGTGGATCGGGAAATGAAATGTCCTTATAATACTCGCTGCAATATGTTCAGGAGTCATTCCCGCCATAAAATCGTCTGCACAAGTTTTTCGACCCCTACATCTATACTTCGTCTTGGTTAGATTTTGTTGCCAAATGGAACCCAGTTTACCTCGGTATTACCTGATTGTACAATTTGCTATTCCAACGGGATCGGATGTTATTTTTTACTAGTCTGCGGAGGAGATACGCATGACATTTCGTGCTTCGCTAAAGGGCTTCGCAAATGGGAGCCGATGCTGTGCACCCATTTTTTGAACTGCGGGAAGAGATGATGCTGGCGACTCCATTTTTTTATTACTTTATGAGCAGGAAGCGTTGCAACTTTGTCCACATTCTTACAAGGTGATGAGACGGTTTCATAAACTCTCGAGCGAGTATGAGAGACTGTATTAGTTCTAAAAATCTAAGTGTAAATCACGCTCAAAACCAAAGTAAGTCATAAAAGTGTAGAATAAATGAAAAAGGAAAATGTGGTAAAATAGTCCTATTACCAAACAGGAAAGTATTATTAGGAGCAGGGAGTTTTGATTGTTCAATCTCTCATAATTCTTTCTTTTTCCGCCAACAGGGGGATTGCGAGGGCGGGTGAGCCAAATAACTTACTACCGCTCAGTCCGGGCGTCCTCAACATGCACTCCACGGTACACGCGACGTTGCGGCGGAAGCAGCGGAGATTGGTGCGCGAGAACCCGGGCTCGTTGGTGGCCGTGGCTAAGGGCGCGGCGCAGGCCGTTGCCGAGTGCCAGTTTCAGTTCCGGAACCGGAGGTGGAACTGCTCGACGAGGAATTTCCTAAGGGGCAAGAACCTCTTCGGGAAAATCGTGGACAGGGGTGAGTAAAAAGTCCAGTATTCTCTTTCACATCAAAACCGACAATAACCCGATGAGAAAACGCGAGGGCGTAAGGCCTCCATCAGGACGCTATCTAGGAAAGTGAAAGATTGTGGTAAGGGACGATACTGAATCGTATGTGTTTAAGTGTCTCCCTCTGTAATGTGATACTGTAGCTAATGGTAAAGAAGGAATTTTTGTTCCTACCATTCAGCATGAAACCTCTTTACTCGTCGCTCCAATTGATTGCTGGAACTAGGCTATGGAGCGGGGTAATATTCACATATTGTTATATTCTCTGTAATGCCTTGAAACTGGAGTAACCTGATTTTATCAAGAAATCATAACCTAGCATCTTGCCTCTGAATCTAAGACGTGTCATAGTCCTTCAGCGATCTGTTCCCTCGCAGCTGTTTTTAAAGAATCGTAATTCTTAAATAAATCATCTTAATAAAGCCTCGAAATTCTTACACTTCGTTCACTAAAATATATTTGTGCGGGGTCCCAATTGCTTGGTGCATACTTAAATTTGTGGCCAACCAAAGTAACTTAACATATTTATGTTTTTATTGAAGGACATCTCTACCTCTTGGCTGATAAATGCGAGTCTTTTTATTGCAGCGCCGCAAATTTTTCTTCGTGTTTATGCTCTTACTTTACATTTAATAGTTTTCTCGATGGCAGTGTTAAGCTTCACACAATTTTTAAGTGAGAAAAATGTGAAGATAAATAGATTTATGTGTAAAGTACTAGTTGTCCTCGTGTCAATGGATCACGTACACAATGAAGTTTTTCAAGCAACACCTTGGGATCTCTTGAGTAGGCTACATTGGGACCTCATACAATCCTTTTACTCCCTATACCAGTAGTATGTGTCCCAGCAACAATAAATGGAATACAACCCAAAAATTAACAAAAATATGAATGAAAACACATGGCCCACTATTTCATTTTATGTATATACATGAGTGTTTTTCTCTTTTTACAATTTAAACCACACGTGGAATAGTAACAATGACCGTGAGGATACATTTTCCAGATGACAGAGTAAACAATTCCTGGCTAAATTTAATTCATAGCATTAAAGTATATTTATCTTCAAAACCAATTCTTGTTCGTCTCGTTGTGCTCTGGAAAACTTTGTATACAAAAGAAGTAAACTGTCATTTCCATCCAAGGAAGCAAACAGTTCCTGCCAAAACTAAGAAAAATGAATGCTTACCTTTCTATAAAGAATATTTTGCCGAAAATAATTTTCTACATTTTATGTAAAATATTCATAATTTACCTTCTTATGGGGTCAAAACGGTTCAGGTGATCACTTCGAACTAGAGTCGTGGCAATTAGGAAGGGCGCTACATTAAATCCAGAGGATATTACGTGAGGGGCCAAAGGGCATCAATGGTTTCGAAAATGGGGCCGAGCACGGACTCAAATCCAGGCAGAAGTGAACAAAATAAATACGGGGATGCGCAGGCGGGAAGAGTAGAGGCGTCACGCGCAGAGCTAAAGACTGGTGAAAACGAAACGGCGTTCAGTCGGCTGTTTTTACCAGCAAAGCTATTGTGCTTATGCAAAATCGAAGTAGGAGAAGACCCGGACGAACATGTGTCGCATTAATGGAACGAACGTGGAAGGGGGATGGCCGGGACATTTAAAAGGTCCGGCCCGTGGGGAGAACATAGGCCGCAATGGGGTGGATGCGGAAAAAAGCCTCGTAGGGTCGGTCATTCGCCATTGGCTCGTCCTTATTCCTTCGGAAACTCACCCCCTTATACCGAATGATAATCCCCTCTTTGTCATCTGGGGACAATCCAACAAGCATCGTTACACAAACGCGGTGAAAGGGAGAGAGGGGAGGGGAAAGGTGGAGAAATGCACGGGAGACGGGAATGGGAAGGTAGGAAGGAAGAGAGGGGAAGGCTGACGCTACGGGGACATTTTCAGGGGACCGCGCGGACAAGAGAGTACACGGGCCATGTGACGTGGGGAGTGCGAAAGATCCTAGGGTCTCTCGCTCCCTCTTATCCCTTGCGATCTAACCCTGGCTTCGGTCCTCCCTTGGGATTGGATACCCTCTTGGCTGTGCCATGTGTCCTTTTCTAAAAGTAACTATCTCCTCTCTCTGTCGAAGCTATTAAAGTGAGGGGGTATTATGCTCTCCTTTCAGCCTTTTACTCTCTTTCGCCCTTCCCTCTCTCCTTCAGCACCGAAAGGAGATTGTAATCCTCGCCTTATCTCTCTCCTTTAACCTCCATTACGTCCCTTTCTTTACGTCCCTTACCTTCGTTCCTCTCAAAGACCTGGAGTGCGTGTGTGTTAAGAAGGAAGTTCCCGCTCGTTCTTTCTCCTGTGCTTTTCGAGTAAATCGATACCTACATGGCATACAATCTTTGGATTCCATTAGAAGGAGGGCTTTAAGAGATTTTTGTTGAGTATGCTCGGAAAGGGGAAAAGTGAGTGGAAAATCTGAAAAGGTGACTTACTTACGGTTCGGATAATTGCAAATATTTTGGAAGACGGTGGCTTGTGCGAGAGCACACTGAATTTATGAGCATGGCGTTTAGGAGGGAAATAATGGGTCGTCTTTACTTAAATCATAAATACGAACCAAAATAAACGGTATACCATACCACGATTTTAATCGCAAATTGCTTAAGGATCTGGGAAAGATGGATGAAGGCAAGATTTTTTAGAATGAGTTAGGAAAAGTTTTCAGAGGATGAAGGTAAGAAGCTTTATAAATAGAGTTACATTAAATTAAAAGAGAGATTGAGAACGAAAATAGAGCACCCATGGAAAAAGTAACACAGACTTAGCAATGATCTCTCAAAACACTGACCTAGACGATGGATAATATTACAACAATAATTGTTGATTAGTTTATTAAAAAAGCGTGCGTTTAAGTATTCAGCCATCATCACAACGGTAATACAGCATGAGGAACACTTGATGAATACGCTAATGCTAAAACTCATTAGAGAGAATCAGCTTTGATTCTTGGAAATACTGTTCCACTAAGTGATGCTAAATACATTAAAAGTGATAACATCAGGGAATATACCATTGGGTCATTGACTTTAATGTTATTAGAATAACATAAACGTTTACAAATTTCCGAACATTGCATTTAACAAAATGATGTGGTACGAAGTCACTAGCACGGGTGCATATACACCAGGGTCATATACACGGGTGCATATACACCATCCCGGTCAAGTCAAATGATTTTTTCATAGCGAATTTCCACCCTGGTGTATAAACGTTTACGTTATACATCCACGGATACTTTGGACATCCTTTTATTATAAAAGATAATGAATATAATGAGGACATGGGAGTTATATACTATTTTTATTGTGACAAAACTTGATGCGTTTTCTCAGTTTTCTCTCAGTTTTTGTATTAACGGTAGTATTAGGTAAGAAATAGATCTCTGCGCGGTTCAAATAACCATGGTTGCTGACGCACCCTTATTAATAAATCCTTCCTGACAGACATTCACGATTAGCACACTTTCTTGGCATGTGTCGGTTTTATTCAATTGGAATTCGGTTTCCGCCCCAGCTAGATCAGGTTTAAGTCTCCTGGATATCGACGGCGAGGTAAACAATCAAGGGAAATCCATCTTGATTCGATAGGTAGACCAAGCACAGGAATAGGCTGCGTTGTTCCAAGTGGTAGTACGTTCACACGAGCTCACGCTTTGACACAAATTAGCCGCCTCAGTTCACCGCTCTCTTTCTCTCCCGCGCGCGCTGTGGAAAGGAGTCTCAGGGCACAAATAAACTGGTGCAACGGTTTCCATTACCACTCGTCACTCCGGGAGGGTTGACACATCGCGCACGGGGACTAGGAGTGGGTCGGGGATGGATACGGAATTGAGAAGAGAGTTCGGAAAAAACTCTAGAACTTCGTCTTAAGAGAAAAAAAAGGACTCTGCCAAGGCCTCAAAGGATATTCCGTATCTGGTGCAACACAATGGGATGACCCCGCTCACAGAAATTGACTACGGCCGGGTGTCCCAGGCACCGGCGTCCAACGTTTTGTGTACATGTTCGAGAAGTTTTCGGTAGTGAATGAAGGGAGGAGACAGCGGTTTAAGTGGGTAGGAAGATGGGTTATGGGAGAAGGGGTCCTGAGGTGGTGCTTCAGGGGCGCACGCTCCCCCGGAAAACTGGGGAGGATAATGGAGGTCCCAAAATGCGCGCCCTCGTGGAGTAAGTATATACACTGGATCGCTCACAAACACACTTCCAACGCCCGCTCAGCCCCCCCCCCCCCCGCCCCCCACGTGTTTCTCTCTTCTTCTCAAGTCTTCTCTCACGGGAAGTGGCGAACGAGAGGGGTGGGTAGGCAAAGGACACGAGGGAGAATGCGTACAAACGCACTGCTCCGCCTCAGAAGGCCAAGGAGTAGTGAGAGAACTCCCCTTCACATGGGAAGACCAGGAAAGAGATACAATGGGCTGCTGTCCTCGGGTGCAGCGAGCGATGAATGATGAGCGTTCCTCGACCATTCAGAAGTCCATACGACGGAAGAGAGAATCGATCGCCTGATCGTCATTCAATCGTGTTCGTATGTGTCTATCTGCAGTTTTCAAGCACCTCAATTTTCTGTGCTGTTAACTCTGCCATCAGTTCAATTTTAGATATGATTGATTTTTGGCTCAAAAATTAAGCAGGTTCGAGTTCTAGCCATGGGAGCCCCACCGAAAATGCAGTAACTTTGGTCCCGATATTTTCTTTAGTAAAAACCGAGATCTACGTCAAATGCGAAAAAATTTCTAAACTGATATATCGTGAAGCCTTACCAATAAATCTTCCATTCGGTCCGAAGTTTTGAAATGCATAGCGAAAATTGTCCCATTAGAATTGGCAAAAAATTTTTTTTTACGGTTTTAATTCCGATAAATAATTGGATGTTTTCTTTGCATTAGGATTGATATCTAACACGATTTAAAATAGCAGTAGTATTCATTATAGACATAGAATACGTAAAATTTAGGTATGAAGCTAGATATTGGTAGTCAAACTTTATCGAAGCATTATTTTGTCACTCGACATCTTTTTTATTCCATATTTCTATCCAGAGAAAAATATTTCTCTAGCGTTCACGAGTCAATCTCTTAAAATCTGTACTTTTGTATGTGATTGAGATGTAAATGGGTTGACTTCCTCATGAAAAGATATATTATGATGCAAATTTTTTGTTTTGTAGCAAATGAATGATGATAAAAACTTAGGGAGAAAATGACCCTAGTAAAGTTTCACGATTTTTGCCGTAAAACCAAAAATGACAGCTGCACTTTTCTTGATTGGTCACTGTGCATTGTGCGCATGAGATCAAACACATTTCTACGTAAGATAAACGCTAGATCAATGTCATTATCAGAAGCCATCAACCGTATCAGCCAACTGTTTCAATCCTACATGAGTCGTAAAAAATATGTCCTTCATTATTTTGCTTATACTTTCCATCCTCCATCTCTCCTTCTAATTCCCCATTGATTTTTTATATCATCATTGCTTTTAAGAAGCTGTTTTGACGTAAAATGTGTCCAATCATTTATTATCTTCAACTCAGAGTTTTCAGTAAGTATTTTTCTGAAACTCTTCGCAGGGCTTCTTTATTAAGGTTCCCTTATTATATCGTATCACTCTTTTACTGGCCTTTTTGCCTCATATATAGCGGAATCAAACGTGATAATATATGCATTTCATCGTCTATTTTGTCAGTGTAATTCATGTAGAATATATTGCAGAAAAGTAATGAATACCCATGGATAATTTTACGCCGACTTCAAGGGCCATTAGTATTGGCGATATGGAACAAACGTGTCCAGCTGACAGCATTTAAGCCGCATTCCGACCGTCAAAAGCAAACACTGGAGACAGAGAGATAAAGTGATGATTATCTTTCCTACATTCCGCGTCCTCGCTCGCCACAACACAAGCAAAGACCGATCTCACGGCGGCCATTTCTCCGCAAACATCTCCTTTCCTGTGCCGCGCGAGGGAGGGTGCCGGAGGGGGAGAGGAAAAAATAAATAAATACGAAAACACCCGAAAACTTTGGATAAGCGGGAACCCCTTGAATAGAGAAAGACTGTTGGGGGAGGGAGAGAGAGAGGATGAAGGAAAAACTATATATATGTATAGGAGCATCCTCTTGTTGATGTTGGCATTCTCACTTTGCCGAAGGGAACAAAAAAAGAACTCTCAGTGCAAATAACTCGTTTTCCGTTTGAGTAATATTTGAGTGTCCCCTTTCGCTCTTTAAAGGTGGGGTTTTTCTCCCTGAGATTGTGTAGGTAAGCGCAGGGAAAGAAAAAAATCAGTCCTTTCGCCTCCTCCTTCGGAAAGGCGGCGAGCTGACTAGGAATGGTGGGCTCCCTGTGCCTCGGCGGCAGTGTTTAGACCCCCTTCATCTGAAGGATAGAGGCAACCGACCATCCCAGCATGGGAAGTTAGACCGGACCCACCCACTTCCCATTTCCTTCCTTTCCCCATCATCACCCATACCCTCTCACAGAACACACAATACTTCCCAGTCCCAGGCACACCTCATCTTTGTCCCACCTGACCCTCCGCCGGCCATCGCACTACCTCGACGTCCGTCTCTAAACTCCAGCGACACCAACACGACGGTCGACACTTTTCCCTGGTTCTGCAATGACTGCCCTGTACTTTATCCTGTCAAATCGCTTCCCGAGGATTCATCTTACGAGTCACCTGAGGATATTTATTAAGAAATTTTATAGTGATCAAATTTTGTTCCCTCTGCTGTGGTCTTGCGAAAAGCAATACGCATTCTTTTATATGCTCTTGCTTATGTTCCGCTGTAGTCAGACAAGAGGGGTATAATCTAATATAATTAAAGGGGCCTTGCGCCACGGGAGGCCTAGAGGGTCTCTCTTAGAAAAGTCTCTTCTGTGCAACGATAGATCGTACAATATTTCTCTCTTGTCGTAGGCTCCCACGATATGAGGGACATTTTGTAGGAGATCATATTGATATTCAAAATCATGTTCGTTAATTTTGGTTTAGTAAAAATAACAATACATTTAACAAAGACTAATGAGCGCGTGCACAAAGAACAGCCTTGAAATGAGAATGGTTCCTGGAAAATGAGAGGGTGAAAATTGCGATGCAATTGTATTTGGCTCGATTGCAAGGTTTCAGGTTGCTAATATAAGATATATGTAGTATTATAAGGAACGGGGTCCTGTAGAGCCATCATTTTTTGACATCTCCAGAGAAATAGAGTTAGCTGCCTTCCGATCGTATTCACATACGGCTTGCACTTCATTTACGTCTCTCAGCTCAGCAAGGGGGGTGTGTGTTCTTTGGGTGAAACGGAGCCCATCCTCCCTTTTAGTCCAGTCTAACCTCTCCATCTCGAGAAGATCCTTGAGTTTTGGCTCTCACCACCTCCTCCCACGCTTCTCTCCACCCGCTATCTAAGCCCCTCTCCTTCCCTCCCTTTCTTCAAAAACTAGAATCCACCGTATTTGCCCCACTTTTACTCCCCCAAACCTTCCGCCCACCATCCCCCCTTTCTCCTCCCCTCATCTAGAGTAAAAAGGGAATGTTTGCGGAGGTGAGAGGAATAGGGGCTGGCGAGGGGGGAAAGTTGAATGGGGAGACAAGTGGGGGGAGGATGAGGAGGGCAGGAGGTCCCTGGTGACTGGATTTCTCGTCGATTCTTCTTTTCCTTTGGGTCTTTTCGAGGGTTTGAGTCCTGAGGTGATTCCCCAGTTAGTCGGCCGGGTTGGGTGAGGGACTCTCGCGTGTGGGGTCCGCCAGAAGGGCACGCAAGGAAGGATGAGAACTTTTTGCGAAGTCAGTGTTGCGCTCGGGTGCCCTATTCGTTATGGCCTCGGAAAACCCGAACCACGATGGTAAGGAGATTTTGACGTCACAACCACGAAAATTGCTATTGGGACCATTCAAAAGTTGTCATTTGTTGAGGGCTGTGACGTCACATTCACGGATATTCCTGGGTTCGACCGTGACACGTCCTCATTGAATGAAGCCCAAACATTCTCGAGAAATGACAGTCTTTGTCAACCATATTTGGCGTGAATTTTTAGACCAGCACAATCAATAAATATAGCTTTTGTACTTAACAGTTTGTTAAATTGCTACTTGTATTTTGATTTTTCCAAGAAAACAAATAGTATGAGATTTGATTTTATAAATTTCCATTTCTGGAATAAGGTAAGACGCTTCTCGTCCATAAATCTCATACCGATTGAGGTGAACAAGCATTGTATTGTTCAGAATTCAAAGTAGGTCGGATAAATGGACAGAATTTTAAAGTAATACTCTAGCCTTTTGGTTCCCTCCATTTATGAGCCTAATCTGTGTTGTTGAAGTAACCTAGAGAAAAAAAATCAAGATATCGGGATTACTATCCGTGGCCGACGGTTGAATACACTCACCTTTCTTTGAATCATCATCGATGAACAAAAACGTAAAATATACACTATATATTTATTTTTTGTTCATGGTGGCCAAGTACTAAAATGAAATACGGCAAAATTTTCCTTTGGCTGTAGTTAACTTGTTTTCTCAAGTCTTACAGACGAGGTAAACAGGATGTAGATATTAACTTACGTATTCCTATCTGGACTGTTATTTTAAAAAATAAAACGCAATCCGAATTTCGACTACGACAAAGCGCCTATTTTTTTCTTGATTCGTGTTTTACAGTATTTCAACGGTGCAGTTCTTGCGGAATGACGTACTTCATTTCCATAAACATTAATATCAAGAGTCCACCAAGTCACGCTACAAATAACGGATTTATTTTGATGAGAAGAGACGCGTTTACTGAGTTCCCTAAGACGTCACCATGATGTACTTCAAAGTGACTTATGGCAATTAAAGCGGGAGATTAATTCGGGGTCTAGGGATTTCCATGCATATCTGCGAGCGGTGCTTCCGCACACATCCACATGTACGCAAGCGGTAATCAAGCGAGAGCGCCCCGCGGCTCTACCTCGACACAAGCGCAGCGAAATCGAGCTTTGTGAGGAAATCCGCGCCATAGCAGGCGGCGACTGTCTTCTTTTTATTTTGTTTTTCATTTTCTCACTCGGTGCGCAGTAAAAGCGGATGAGAGGAAGTAGGAAAGAGTGGGGAGGGCTTGGGCGGGACTCCTTGTTGCGCAATTGTGGGACGGGTAGGGGAGCGTGTGCACGGCTTGCATGGAAGTAGGTGTGCGTGTGGGAATAGTCAATTACGAAGAGGGAATATTGGAAGAGCTAGTTGATGGGGCGGAAGGAGCGAAGGAAAGAGGCCCGCTAAGCCATGAAAGCGCCGCTCGTCGATTTTACGCCAGAGCAAATTTACACGGTTTATGGCCAGAGATGGACACCGAAACAGTTTAAAGTATTCGAAATATTGGTTCCGTAAACATGAACGGGAAGATGTTCATCAGTTGGAACCGGATGGTCAATGTGAACCCAACAGAAGTTCACGCACATCATTCTGTCGTCACCTTCAAGATGTATGCATAGACAAAGTGTTTTTTTTTTCTTTCGCATTCAATCAATGAACTCGAGGACAGTCCAAACCACCACATAAGTCCAAAGGCAATAGTACCAACTAGTTCTTCATAAAATCATGTCCATTAAAGCATGGGATGTGCTTTTCTTTCATGTTGCAATGTAATTCACAATGTTACTTACAATGCTTTCAGACTTGTGGGTTAGTTCCAACGGTGAGAATAGATCACCTCGCTTCCGAAATAGCTCATTAGCAAGTGTAAATCAACGACGTAACGCCGTATTCTTTTCTTTGATCTGCTCTTCAAATGAGATTCGCCCAGTTTGAACGTGATTCCTTCCAGCAGGTAGGTGGACTAGATCAATAAGGATCCCTTGTTTCACAAATATTCACTCATCATTGGTAAAAAGCAAACTTTATAGCAAGAATTACTAATGAGAAAGTCGAGGTAACCCTAACTCTGACCATCGTAGAACACTCTTGTGGCCGTATCTCTGGCTTCCCTGAAAGATGAGATTGTAGAGTATGGTACTGTGGTTATAGTTAGAAAATGTGACTACTTCGGTAGGAATATAGCTTGGTAAACTAGTTAACACAGCAAGGTAACTAATTTCGTATAGGGAATGTAATTCAAAGAAGAGAAAACTTAGAAGAGAAGGTGAGGACATGAGTGGGCTGTGGGATTCGAGAGTCACTTGAAGGGAAAATTGGGATTCAAGGGCACTACGTAGGGCTGGGTAGGCCGAGGTTAGGACTTTTATGCACTGTATAGAGGGATCCAGAAACGGAGAGGGGAGAAATGATGTGGTTGGGATCGTGACAGAACTCACCTGAGTGCTTCTCTTTTTTTTATCGTCAACGACGGTGATGGATATTTTCAAAGGAGCTGAGCAGCCGGAAGACAATGCGATGCGACGCAGCTCTAGCTCTCAAGTCGACCGGGGGTGGATGGATCACGGGATGGGAGGTGAGTTGTGAGGGGAAGAAAGGGTTGGTTGGAGAGGCTGGGTGAGGCCTGCCAAACGGGAGGGTCGGGCCACAGAGTTTTCCGAGGGGATATTAGCCCAATCAAATAGCATACGTCAAGGTAAAAGTACATGATTGAGGCCCTATGTCATCCGTGTGGTCGCCAAGGAGTTGAAGGAAAACTTTATTGAAGCCATAAGATATTCATTAGATTTCTTAGGCATGCATTAATTCGTTAACGTTACACCTTCGTACTTTTTTTAATATTAAAAAAAAACTTTCATCATTTCATTTAAGTTCTTAATAAAAAGCATGTTTCTTCGAATTTTTATTCCATTTGGTCATAACTTACGACGATAATCCACGGTAACACGCCATTTTTCTAAAACATTGCGCCAAGTATAGTTTAAACTAAACTAAGACTTTCTTCAGGACCGATTCAAAATATTATTCAACACGTCAAATATTTTCGAAAAAGGATAATGATACATATTCTTAAATATTTCCAGAGAATGAAATTTCTTGCAGTTTGGGAAGTGTACGTTTAATTCATGAAGTGAATTTAGTCTGACCATTCCCGGGAATCCTTTGGTTTTGCTGCATCCTTGACCTTTATCATTGTGTTCTAAGCCGGCTTGAATAGATATGTGCAAGAGAATTGCGTGTAAAAGGTTGTTGCCGGAAACACCAGTCTTAAATGTGGGCAGCAGAAAATATTTTGGAATACTTATTTAGGAATTACAATGAACTCCAATGCTCTAAATGTGGAGAGAGGCATGCATTCGAGTTGCAGGAAAACAGGGAATATTAAAAATTACCCGAAAAACGTGTGAGGAGAGGAATGGATAGGTAGAATCAGTGGATGTACGTCAGAAAAGTCTCTTCACCCCGAGTGATCACGAGGACGAATTTAATCTATCTTGATTCGGGATTGGGGTTTCTTTCCACGGATTAAGGGAGCGTGAGGTAAGAGTGGGGGCGGAGACTTGGATTCGTCCAAGGTGCTCTTGACTTGAGGTGGAGAGGGCATGGTACAGATAGGGGGATTGGGAGGTATTGGGGGAGCGAGTTTTTGAATGCTAAAATAGCGGGGAGTTCGGGAGTGGCTGTAAAGGGGGAGAAGGAATGCTCAGATCTCATTGGTCCTTCGGTTCGACCTCCTATCCTTACTGTACCCCACCCTTCACCCGGAGGCTGTGGTCCCAACCCGAGGGGGGGCCAGACGCTCGATTTCTCCACCCACACATGCGGAACACCCAACCTACACAATCCCGAGCGAAGGAGACACTCCCACGAGTCTTACCACCAGCCACCATCTCATTCCTACCTTCCCCCTTCCCCCTGCTCACGAAAACGAGAATCTGAAAAACAAGAGGCCATCAAGAGGGGTGGGATTACCGAGTAACTGAACCGAAATCCTTACAGAGATGGGGGTTACCGGGATGACTCGAGAATGGTCCATTGAGTACGACTAAATTAGGAGACAAATTGGCATTCGAATAAAAAAGGAAGGACGACAGGGTGGCTAGTGAGTTGGAGGAGTGTACCCACCACTCTCCTCTCATTGGGGGATTTGGAGAGAGAATTACTTTCATGTTATCATCCGAACAGATCGCTCTCTTTTTCTCCTTCCACTCATACTTCTACTGCTCCCCTTCCCTCCTCCCTTTTGTCTCCACCTTCCGTTTGACAGGTCCCTCCCTACGCTCCTGCCCCGGGGTCCCTGCCGCCGTCCATTCCTTCCGCATCTCTGGCGCTCGTTCGGGTCTCTTTTGCTTAAATGGCCCATTAAACCCGCACGCCCACAGACGACGCTGGGGAGAGAGGCAGGGGGTGTCCAATGGTGCTCACGTATTGTTTTGCCGAGGGATTTTCCGGGCGTGGGAACATTTTCCCGCTTTTTAAACGTAAAGTTCAACGTACAAAACTTAGGCCAAACGAGAAATGGGACGCCATAGCGGGCACCTACTGAGTTTGTTAATCATGTGGATATAGTTTGTAGCACCTACAATCAAACGCGAGTAAAGTTGGGTTGAATCTCTTTCTCTGTATTTCCTTCAACATAAGATATTTTGAAGGTCATACGGATCAGTGATGGGATATTATAATGCCGTTTTAAACGCCTTATCGAGCTGGTCAAAGTGATACCGCAGACCAATTCCATTCATGCCAAAGCGACTGCAAAGAGCCAAAACGCCAGGACGTAGAACCGTAAGATTCCTCGCCTCTTATGCTTATACAAAGAGGGAAATATTGAATCCTGAAGAAGGGGTTGCTTTTGAAAACGTGATGACGTCATGAATTACTTCAAATTTTTAACCCATAATATCGAATCGTTAAGAGCCCAAATAAATTCAAAGAATGAATTACTTGGCCTTCTGATTTTTGTTTATGAGTAACTTTCGCGAAAAAACTATGTCAGCTGGATCAGATACTGCAAAATACGCAGGCTTTAATACCTCAGTACTAGACCTGTGCGCCGCCTCGCCGCGCCGCCGCCGATGGATTTTGTGCGGCGCGCCGCCGTCATATGCGGCCATGCACGAATTGCCTCTAGGGCATGGCTTCTGTATTTGATTACACTAATTTTTGCTGGCACCTCATCATTGTATTTCATAACTTTGTCATACATTACTCACCACAATTACACAGATATCCGTGCAGCAGTATTAACAGTTTTTCCTTACTAGCGACAGTTATCCGTGCGTTTAGGGAGGGAACCATCTTCAAAGACTTCGAGATATCTTTTTGAGCTTATTCGCTAGTTTGCACCCTAGGGCAGTATCCGGTGTATTTAAATTAAAAATTCGTATTTTATTCTTATTTCAAGCATTTTCAAGCATCCTCTCTCATTGAAACTGTAACATTTGTAGGCTATATCAAAATTTTAATTATATACATTAAAATACCTTTGTTCTACTCCATGTTTTAAAGTATAGCGCCACTTTAATTCAGCCAAAGTTGAGGCTTGAGGGTACCGGGTGGAGACCGCAGAAACTCTTTATCTGCTACGTGCGCATTAAGGGCCATGCGCCAGCGTGGGCCCTCGTTTTGAATGTCTCCGAGTTCAGATTTTTGGACCTTATGTCGCCCTCAGAACCTCTAGCTCGATCCCACCCATCAGGTGGGTGAAGGTATGGAACGAGCTAGAGCAATAGAAACTCCTGCACGCGGAAATGTTTCAGCATTGTATGTGACTTTTAAAAGTAATTTCTTATAAGTATTCTACCGTTAAAAGTTAGGTTTAGGTGACAGCCAGAGAATCTCCTCCTGGTTTTCTACACTTTTAGGCTTTTATCTCCCTCTAGTGCTACCATTTTTGCCTAAGCATACAACATACCGTTCTCCATCCGTCCAAGAAACCAATTCTCCTTTTTTACCTTTCCCTGCTGGCCCAATATTCTTCCCTCTATCACGCTGTTGTGCAACTCATTTCCACAAGACATCTACTTTGCCCCAGATTTCATTCAGAAGTTTTTTTCATTTTCGGGATAGGAATAAGCACTCTGGCCATACTCCTTCCTTGGAGATACATCAAATTAGTTTAGAAAAAGGTTGCCTAACATTTTTACTTAAATTAATTAGCAACTCCGAAGGTATGTTCTCCACTCCTACAGCTTTTCTTGCCTTCATATCTTTCAATGCTTTCTCTTTTTCACCGTAGAGTATCATTGGACCAATGTTATCCTCATCTAGTGTTCCCTAATCCTTCACATCTAAATTAGTTTATCTACTATCGCTCTTCCACGTATTCTCTCTACCTACCTTGAATATCTTCTTGCTTGATTAGTATCCTACCTGCTATGCTCTTAACATTTGGTACCGTTTTCCCTCTCTCCCCGCCCGATAGCAATTTTATTTTATCGCAAAACGCACCCTTTTCCCCATCGTATTGCAGCTTATCCATCTCCTCGCAGTGCCTTTTCCACCAGTTTTCCTTCGCCCGATTGGTTATTCACTGGAGTAGATGATTATACTCATGCTTCGTCTTACCTAGTTCAGTGTTGGCATTTGTTTACCTCCTTCTCTCCTCTATTTTTCCAATCATTTCTTGCGTAACCCACTGCTCCTCAACCCCCTCGTTTCCAGTTATCCTTTCGTTTTTTCCGCCTCTCTTAATATGCCTGTATGTATATTCTTCCATGTTTTCTCCATTCCCTTTGCTTCACTTATGTTCCAATGTACTTGCTCTTGGTATTCCTTTCTTTTTTCCCCTACCAAAGCTTCAAAGGTCCATCTGTTTATCCACCTACTTTTTAAAATCTGCGATCACATATCATCATAACTAAGTTAAGATTCAAGCCTGCATTCAAACAAAATGCAACTGCCTTCTCATCGCGATCATTTTTCGTTCCTAATCCATACCCTCCCACTTCATTCCCATCCCTCCCTACCCCCACTACTGCGTTCCAGACACCCATTACTATTAGGTTTCTCTTCTCCGGGAACTCCCTGATTATCCCCTCTAACTGTTTGTAAAGCCCATCCACCTCTAAATACCCATGGTTGCTAGTGGGCATGTACACCTGGGTTATAACGAAAGTTGTTGAGCGTACTTTTATTTCAACCACTAGTATGCTGTCGCTCTGTTCAATGTTGACCCCAAGTTGACCCCTGCGTTCCCCTCTCTATTTCCTAATCGATATTTTCCTGATAACTATTAAAAAAGAGCAGCTCTTCTGTCCGTATTTGATGTACTGATGAAAATGGTCTTCAGTCAATCTGTGCGATAGGAAATAGCAAGGTCACCATTTCTGTTGGACCATGGGCCACGTGTTCAGTGCCCACCCTTCGTTGGCGTGGATTTCACTCGGCTCAAGCCTCTAATGCGACATGATTGGCTTGTATTCAGTTTCAGTGTTTACATTACAGCTTACACAAAATCACCAATCAATCAAAATCAGGTCTCAAAAACTTATCAACTCCTAAACTCATCAAGACATGGATATATCACCAAGGCTAAAAACTAACCGAAACAATTTCTCTGACATTGCTGATCTTGCACGTAACTCACAATCAACAAATGCAGGAGCATGTCTCATTAAATACAGCTTCACGTCATCCTCACGTCCGATGTTCTTGCTATCACCTATTCTCAACGTTGTCAACAATCTAAAAAGCGGGATAAGTGTCAAAACTCACCTGACCAGTCCTCGTCTTTACTCCGCACTCACAATCTCGCAAGAACTGTCCTAAACACATGCAAATACGCACAAAAAATGTTTAAAATGAATCGGAAACAATACTCTAAGAGAAACGTGACATTTTCATTCAAATTCTAAGACATTTTATTTTCACTTTTTAAAGCAAAACGAAAGTTAAAACAAACCACTAATCGCCTTTATTTAAATGAATAGTTTGTAAAAAGTCAAATTTCCTCGTTCTCACGCCTAAAAATGCTCGACTTCTAAATCTCTATGCATAAATCAGGTGCTGCTAGGTCTCGTTCACCAGCAAATTTATACTTGAAATTCCAAAAATCGTACACCCTACGACTCAAAACTAACACATCTATATAAAGATTACTATAAGCATTGAGTCTTTCGCTACATCTCAAGTCTGCGCACAGTTAACGCCGAAATACTATACCGTGGATTTCGCTCGCATATGCGATAAAAGGAAATTTCGCTCGCATTTGAAATAAAAGACACGGTATAGTGATAGTTTTCATTAAAGCTATTAAATATGTCATTTGTCTAAACGCTTAAAATAGCGAGACATTTTTGTCGCATGCGTATGTAGGAATTTGATTATATAAGTTTTTACTCAACATTATACAAATGAATGTATTTATTAATGAGAGAAAATGAATACTTTTCCTATAATTGGCTAAGTGCTACAATACTAGTGAACATATGAAGGCTAATATTACGCCGCCGGTCACGCCGCCGCCGCCGATAAAAACCATCGGATCGGCCGCCGACCTATTTCCAGTCGTCGTCCGCCGCCGATAGTTTTTCCATCGGCGCACAGGTGTACTCAATACCCAGTCTATTCCGCTCTTGACTTCATTGATGCTATCAACCAATGGAAGATCGATGTGAAGCATGCGTGTAGGAACTTCTTCACGTTCGGCTGCGTCTGGGAGGGATTCGGGGGGCTCGGGAATGATCTTGGAATATGTTAAGGGGCGGTTTGGAGAGGTCGAGAGAGTCCCTCTAACGGAGGACAAGGGGACAGTTCTTAATGGGATTGACTTGATTGAAATGGGGACCAGTCCGAATGAGGAAAAAAAATGAATAAAGATTTGTCCTTCTCTGAGTTTCGGCGAGATGATTCATTGGTCGCTTTACATTTTTCCGAATTACCCCTATTTCCCTTTTTCCTTATTTACCCGCTTTCAAGGATTATGATCAACCTCAATGCACCTCATCTTCTGTCCATAGCATGCGATTTGTCGTAAGCATCTGAGGGGAAAGATGGTTTATTTCCCTCCAACTTAACTGGACAAAATCCGAAAACCCTCCCTGATATCGTAGATACTAGTGTAAACATACTAAACTCGTATTGCACATACAGGTTTGTACAGAAGGTTACTATGATGCATTTTATCTACGAATCACTCCCTATAGGATGGATTTTTTTGTCCGGTTATCAGAATCGCCTCTTCTTGTAAGGCTAATTCCAAAGGAACCAAATGTCCGTGAATGTTTTACTCACTATCCCTCATGCGGATCTGGTTGTTATGTGGCAGTATGGTGCAAATATAAAACATTAGGCGTATGGCGTAATGTGTCCATTTTAACCTCCAGTCAATCTTTCACGATGTCTCCGTAATAATGAACAGTCAACTAATGTCTAAATCACGTCTATCACTTTCTAATGTATATTTTTGATGTAGTTCATCCTTATTGCTTTCATATTAATACCTGAATTCCTTGGATTAATTTTACTAAAAGTATATTTAGCATTTACGATAGTTTTAGTTTACATTTCTTGAGCACGAAGAAAAGAATAATCAGAGATTCCTGGGTCAGCAGAATATTCGGGATAAATAATGATATTCGCCCAAGCTCGGGATGATATTTACTTATCTAAAAATACCTGCTAATCTTTTATAAGGTCCTTTTTTAACTAGGCGTTTTTGTGTTTACTTCAGGCATTCACTCAGGCAAAAACCATCCGGAGAGTCTTGGTGAAAAGAATATTTCTTCCTACGAACACAAGGGCACGCATGAAAGGAAGAGCTGCCCCTTAGGTAGATCACACAATGTACTCTGTACTGCAACTTACAGGATAGATTGCTTCCCGTGGCTAAGCCAATGGATGATGAGCGTAGTGGACAAACTCATAAGAAGACAGAGCAATCTCCTAGACTATACGCATTCACGGTTTGAATGCACCTCAAATGTGAAGCCGGAGGTGAAGCTTCTAATGCACGGTAGAAGAAAGGCCTTAGACAAGCGATGGCATTCAGGGCGTGTTATTCGCATGGAAGAATGACAAACGGAGTACCGATCTTCAAATCTAACAGCCACAGTCTCGACGTATTACCTCCAGATTAAAGTGGATCGCTTTGATTTGCGGAACGATGCCAATAATGGATGATAATGCCCACCTTCGTAGGATAATGCGGCGATGAACCCAAAGCCTCGGGTTTGATTTCTGTGAACAAAAAAAGTCGGGACCGCCAAAGGTATCGGTTTGCTTCCCTCGAGATAAGACATCTAAATACCCCGCCGGTCTCTCCCTTGCTAAGGTCGTGTCGCCAGAAATCCTATCGGTTACCCTATCGGAAGGTAGGTAGTTTTTTTTCTTTCACCAAACTCCTTCCAAAGAATCGACTCACCGGGCAGCAGGAAGGAGCAATCTTGCTCATGTAGGTAGGTCAGTTTCGCGGTCCCGAGCCATGGACCAAATCGGATTAAGTCTTCCTCTCCCCTGTCGAGGCCGTTTTTATCGGATTACCCCGGGTAGAAGCTGGCTGCCGCCGTGTGTGGAGAGGCTGGTTAAATCCACCCCCGTCCAGATGTTGTTTCCCCGACCCGTTCTTTCAGGAGCGTAGAGAGATCTTCGAAAGATTTCCTCAGTGCACGGCTACGGGGACTTCCCAAAGCGGTCGGTCCACGTTGAAGCTACAAAGATCACAGAATCCGTGTTCGGGTGTTTGGAGCGAATACCTGGGGGCCACTGGGCCGTGAAATGACCGCTCCCATTTATTCCATTCCCTCCGCTATCTTCCATTCGCCATCTTCTTATTCTCCTTCGTCTTTCTCTCACAGTCAAGTTCGCTACTCTTAGTCTCCCTCCTCTCCCTCTTTTCTTGTTTTGCTTTTGATGGCAATGGCAGAGAGAAGTTTAGGGTTATCGCTTGTGAGATTACCGAGTGCCACAAAACATCAAAATCAAAAATTTCTAGCAATCCTTCAGACGCATCAATACTGGACAAATGAAATATACATAATTGTTTCTGCGTATAAATTTGCAATGACCTTCAACAGGTAATTCGTTCATAATTTACTCCTCCAAAGAGCAATTTAGTATCAAATGAGCATAGAAATTACCGATAGGGATTTACAATTTGCATTTCCTCCGCTAAATTTCATTTTCAAATATCCAAAGACTGTTCTTTCCTTTTCCTAGCAAAGGAAAAGTGGTAATCCATTTACTGATGGAAAACATGGTGGCAAATCCTTAATGCAGCGTAACCAACAGATAGTCGGAAATCGCTTATTGCATATGTAATCGTCAATGATGATTTATTCAATAACCCTAGTTTTCAACATTCTTTTAAACCTAGAAATTGTGGATATTTCATCAGTGAACAAGCCGTTTTCAGATATATTACAGATAGAAGATACTCGACGCATATAAATCCAAATATTTCCTAGCTCGGCTCAAAAACGCTGCGTCCATTCACATCTACTTTCCAGAATGTAAGCGCACAGTAATCACAACAGTCACAACTGATCATGAGGCCGATTTAAAATAGAAAAGAAAAGGCGCTTGACTTTGTTCAAAATGTTGACCACAATCCCTTATATTAAGGTCACCGAGACAATTAAATGTCAAAGAGTGGACGCGAGTCGCGTTTTCGCCGAGCAGTCGGAACCCTGATGGGGAGTAATAGCGTAACGGCGGGCAGACTTTGGAGATCACATTTCCAGGAACACGTACTACACAGACAAGTGAAGGCTACCCGTTGTCCGAGCGAGCGCCTAATATGGCCGACATGGCGTAAAACATTCCCCGAATGTCTGACCTACGCGAATTAAAAGAAAAAACATAAAAAAGAGCCAACACTCCTCTTCTCATACAACTTATGCCGTCCTTCTTGCGTCCTCAACTCCATTTCAAAACACATGCGACAACGGACAAAAAAGCGACGCCAGTAGCACAAATGAGGAGTGGAATGAACAAAAAAAGCAAACACGATTTTCCTAGTCTTTTTCTCTCACACTCTACTTCTCCGCTGCCTTTTCTCCGCCTCCATTTCACCACTTTTTCCCATCCCCCTTTTAGTCATTCCGATCCCGGCGCCTTCTGATCACGCTAAAAGCATTGCTAATCCTCTTTTTTGCCCTCTGATGTCCTTTTCTTTATATATATATATATATATATATCCCCTTCAAGGAGGGTTTGAGGTGATGGAATTCCACACGCAATCCCACGCATTCGATGCCTTTAGCAGACAATACACGAGTAAACTCTTTGCAGACCTTTTTGCTGGTGAGATTAAAGGAGAGGGTAGCCTTGCGGGTAATGGAAGGGCTGCTGAGGAATAAAAGAGGGAATAGAAAGATATGCAAGTTAAGAAATATCACGGTCTGAATCAAAGACTTTACGTATTTCTGCTAGCAGTGCTGTGTGACCTTTGTTGAGGATCAAGAAAGCATTCCGCTCCGTAGCGGACAAATATCTTTCAAGTTGGACGGGCCGCAGAAGTTGGGATTAATTGCGTTACGATTTCGTAAAATATTTTTTTCTGCTCCTGACCCGTAGGACGGGAAATTTCTTCATTTGACAGACTAAAGATCAATATCTTATACTAGAGAGAAAAATACTTAGCATCTTATTGACCATTTATATTTACACTACGCCAGCGTGGATGTGTATCCAATGGGATTTCACTGATGTCAGTGGCCAGGTGGAAAAATCAATAATGAGAACAAGATTATGAAAAGTAACTATGATGAAGTAAAGAACAATCAATTTAAAGTCAGTTATTATATAAGCATCTGAATATCTCTTCCTAACTTCATAGAGGAAGGGTTTGACCGTTCATCCAATAAAGCATTCATTGACCTCTGTCAAACAAGAACCTTTCTGATACTATATATGGGCACTGACAAAAATAATAAAATGTAAAATATCCACGCCGGGTACATGAGGAATCGAATTTGAGCCATCGGTTAATGGGATGATAAGAGATAAATCTTGGTAAGCAGATATCTTAGATTACTTTAGTCTAGTTGAATGCGGGAATATTGGCAGATATTTTCCATCAAATACAACGTTAACTCTTACGCTCTGTTGTATGCATTTATATTGCAGTCACGTATGTCCTGGGGAGAACGTTGTTCTACAATTACAAGGCGACATACAGTCATTGAGCTAATTACCTAATTAGAGCCTCATCAATCCCACACATGTCCTCTTGATCGGGTGATATAATGAGTGTATTTCTCAAAGAGTAAATATTTTAGTTTAATGATTAAGGGAAGTTTCTCAATACTTAGGTTCAAGAATTCAAAATTTCTTGATTTATGAAATAAATACAAGTGGGCCTGGGCCTTACTTTGAAGGAAAGATTAGATTTTGATGCCCGAAATAGAAGCCTTTTTTAGCGAAAAAATGGTCCACCTAACTTGGCTTAACATGTAGTTAATAAATGAGTTTAATAAATGGTGTAGTATGAGTTATTTAGAACTGATATAAATATTGATTTCTTTAGATATATCGCCGATACAATTCCAACCCATACTTTCGGTGTATTAACAGTACAACTGTTCCATTCAATATAGATGATTTCGCATTTATATGGCGTGAATATTTCCATGATCTATCGTACCTTACAGATCAATCTATTTTCTTCTTTAATCAATGGTGAAAACAAAATCCATAGCAAGAGGCATCCGAAATAAGTGTGCTATGAGCAATATTCGGGCTCTAAAATGCAAACTTGAGTCCACGCATCGTCTGCCTTAGGCTCGATTCATACGTCCATCTTGTATTCTTTCCATTTTTCGGGATTCGTCCTCGTCACTGTTTTTTTGACGTTTCTCCTCCCATCTTGGAGGCATCTTCAACCTGAAGACACCTTCAGGATAGGAGGAGAAACGTTGTAGAAAAATCAACGACGCGGCCGATTCCCGAAAAATGGAACGAATACCTGCTCGCCGCGGAAACCTGAAGCAGAAAGTCCATCTTGTGTTTCGTCACAAAAAAGTCTCTCGCTAAGAGCTTAAAAAAGACGAGAGTCACCTGAGTGGACTAAAGTGGGCGTCACCTTGTCAATTGGCGGACACCTTATCTCTCTTTTGTCAAAGTCGTAAAGTTTCTCGACTGATATTCACTGAAAGTGAGCAAATTTTCGGAGTAAATTGTGCCCTCAAGACCGCTCCACCCTCGAAGTAAGAAATGTCCTGCAATTGCTCAATGACTGCTTTTAAACGCAAACAACTGAGGTGAAGAAATCGTCCTGCCTGGAGGTCTGGTTTCCACGATAAGTCTCGAGTACAAACTGCATATGAGATCATCGATTTATTCATCCCTCCATGAAAAAGACTTCAAAGTAAAGCTTTCTTTAACTTATCTAAATAAACTAGTGATAACACTAAAGAAATATAATGTTTCATCAAAATCTTGTTCTGACTCAAAACAAACTTTTCTGAGTGAAAATTTGACCAACGCTCATTAAGCATCCATGAAAATTAGGAATGCTCTTTAAAAGGAGACGTATCGTATCTCTTAGACTCACAGATCATGGACTTGGGGGCCAGCATTTGTCGTGAATGGGTCCAGAGTTGACTAAGGTGGGCCCTAAAGGAAGTCTTCATTTCCTGTGACTCCTAGTCATACAGAGTGTTTGCATGAGTATATTTGTGAGCGATGGGTGGGGTGAGAGAGGAGAGCAGTGCCGTGAAAAACTAAGGGTCGGTCGGGGGGATGGTTTTTAGGATTGTGGACGCACTTCACTGCCGAATAAGCGTCGTGTATACCCTCCAGTTATTCAATCCTCAAGGTCTCATAAAACACTGTCTACTAACACACAAACAACCACTTCCTCCCTGGAGATAAAACCCCAGTTATTATCGTTCTAACTAAACACATCATTTTCCAAGGTGATATATAGAAGTAATTGGTGGAAACTTTTCCAAAACATAGTATTCCAATCATGGGTTCAGGCAAAGAGCTATATAGTTGCGGCGGGGAAGTTTCTTGAAGAGAAACATGATTCAATTCACCAAAAAACTTCCCATCTAATTAATTTAATTGAAAACCAATTACTTACCCCCGATACCAATCAACACGAAAAGAAAATTTCCGAAGGTTGAAAATGGTATTTCAACTGCAAGGAAACATCTTGTTCGTTCACTCACGAGTACCGAGGAAAATGTAGTAAATAATAAGTTTGTAAAAATGTGTGATATAAGCATACTCAAATATGACTAACGTTCCAAAAGTGGTGAATAAATGACCCACTATTACTCATTCTTAGTTAGTTAGTTAGTTAGTTAGTTAAAGTTAGACGGCAATCGAGATTTATAATTCTAAGAAACAGGTGAGGTTACATCTTTTGCAACAATATAACTAACAACAACTGGTGCTATAAAATACATAAAGAATAAATCCGTTGATTTTACGCTCAATATGTTATATAACACTGTACATCCCTTGAGTATTTTGTCAATCCCAGCAGCAGTCGAGCAGTGAAGTGGCACATGACAAATTTCGCGCTAGCCTCAAGGAAAATATGTAACCGCTGTTTGGATGACGGTGCATTTTATGTTGCGGTGAAACCGGAAGCCAAAAAGAATTGTTGCCTTGAATTTTTGAATTACCAAGGACTCAGTTCAAACCACTAATTTATTCCGGGTTTAATGGAACAGTAGCGCAGCCAGAGGGGGAAATAAAAAATAAAGAATAAATCGCATTTCCTATCCCGCAATGGCCCAAATATTTTGAGCTCACCAATACATATGGTTCAATCTGCATCATACTTCTCTTGGCAGGATTTCAAAAAATGGAATGAGCAAGGCATCGCTTGGTGGGGAAGAAACGCATGCGGACGAAATGAACCCAAGGCTAGAGGATGAACGTATTGTCCTCAACTTTCTAACCTCTTTCTGAAAATACCTTCAGATTTTCATCGGGTTTGCAGGCCCTACCAATGAACTTAGTTGGTCTCATGGTGTATATACATAATTAAAAAGTCATTGTTTTGCTCCCAGCGGCCACAGAGGTTTCAGGATTATTATTAGGGCAGGTGACAATAAACCGCGTGCATTTGTACCTATTAAGATACATGGGTAAAGTGGCAACAGATGGATCATCCGGAGAGCGGAGGAGGGAAAACTCAGCTCTGGCAATATCCTGCTCTCAGTAATTGGTGCCAAGCAGTCAATAATTTTATGATCCATCCACCAGGAGTGTACTTCTCTACATAACAGCTAGATAGAGATCGAGATTCTCGAGGAAGATATGCACCACTGCCGCGATGAATACTAGTTCTCGGTATGGCGTACACATGCCACTAATCCTACAACCCTTGGTTGCCATTTCGCATGATTATGACCTGATATCAATGCGATTAATTTGGTATGATACTAAGAAAATGGAACATAGTAAATAAGCCAATGTAATTGCAATTTTAACCTAAAATGATTTATAAAACCTATAATCCGACGTCTCTAGGATCTCTAAAATCTCTAGGATACCTTAGGATAAGGATGTAAATCCCTCTGAAGACGATGCAGTATAACGAAATGTAGGTCGTAATAAACTTACTTAATTTAAACATAGCAATTTCGTCAGATCATTCTTCGCTGGCTTTACACGGCTTTTGACTTGAAAACCCATTGACCTACCTGGCCGCTCCATGTGATTTACATCCCACAGTGCCTTTTCACGCATTTTCTCGAGAAATATCTCGGGGGAGGTTTCCCTAAAGTGACTCGTCCTGAATACGCCTCCTACCCCTGCAAACAGCTCGCCTCTCTCGCTCATGCATTAGGAGAACGCACCCCACCCTTCTTTATACCCATTTCACGGAAGTGAGAGGACTGCAGTCCTCCCCAACGTCACTTTTGGTTTCCCCTCGAGTCGCACACTTCACTCCCATCTGTGAGGGAGGTCCTCGGTAGTGTCCATAAAGATATGTGCACCCTCAAGGGATTGGGAGCTCGATGATGTTGGATAAATATGGGTCAAAAATGACAAAACCGTGTCTTTTTAACTTTTATAGTACGTTTTAACATTCAGAAACTAATGGTTAGGGTATAATATATTTTTTCAAAGTCCGCGCAATATAAGCCATGTACTTGAGGAAATTTTTTACTTTTTACTCCCTTTATCCCCATTAGCACTTAACATAGCATCTGGGGTTAATAGCATTAACAGTATAGATCATTGTATCTTATAAATAACAGTAACAAGCATTATTCTGGTATTTGGACTAGTATTTTGGAAATGGTAAGGGAAATGGACCGCTAGAATATTTATTTTTTTACTTATCTTCACTAACCCGAATACAGCACAATGGGCCAATTTAAGTCGGGTGAATAACAGTAACAACGGACGGGACACAACCAACCCTGTCCTAGGCAAGTAATATTCTACCCAGGCGGGACTCGAATCCGCGACCCTCGGGTTAGCAGGCAAGGACTTTACCCCACCGCCACTGGGGCCCAATAGATTATGGCTTACATTCGCTTCCTCTATCCTTGTCCCTACATATGTATTAACTCCGTATGTTTTATGTTGAGTGTCAATGATTAAAATGTAAGTTATCGGAAAAATTACTGCTGTAATGGTACTACTTTTACAATGCTACTGATAAGAGCTTCGTTACCATTTAAATGTCTTTCGATACCATACGTTAAGGTCCATACACAGCCGAATATGTCCAATAGCTTTCATACTTTCGCTCTACTAAGAATAAAATATTGTCAATTACTTACTCTTACTCTTGTCCGTCGAGATTCTTCAGCTGCACATCCTATGTGTTTTCTGGAAGGTCTGGGATTCAAGTTTCTCTTGTGCCCGCTCGATAATTTGAGCAGCTCATACTCTTATCCACGTCCTAAAGACTGGCTGCCGATGAGAACAAGGGACACCACCACCGCGCACTGCAGAAAATTTTGGAGAATACTAAATTCTTAAAATAAACGCATGTCATTATGTTTAATATGGTGACCCTGAATGAAATAACCAGGTAGTATATGGTAATAGGATGAAGAATACAAACTCGTAATCTTTATGTGCATCCATTTCATAGCTTGGGCCAATATTGGCATAGAATCATCATTCCACGCCTCGGACGGTAAATGTGATCCACGACGGGTCATCAGGGCCCATAATACAGAGGTAGGTATTTCAACCCTCTTCATCCTCGTCTCCTCTCGCATGGCTATGATTAGAGTCGTTGTATAATTTGATAAAATGATAACAAGTACCATATCAAGTATCGCCATTTAACCGTATCACCATTTAATTGTCTTGCCTGTTGATGTAGCCCTTAGTCCCCACCATTTACCATGAAAGTTGAGCCAAGAAAGGCTTTGAAGTTGAGGCCATTCATTGAAAGCCAGGAAATAATCTTAACGTGGCACCGAATCCGACTCCATCACTTGGATGGAATGGGGTGCTATGTCAAAAGAAACATTCACCCCTAACGACTCCAGAAAGGCTGTGCAAAGAATGGCTAAACTAATTTGTGCTGAAACTTTATATGTGAACGCAGTAAATTGATCGAGTTGTTTTGAAACAATCTGTATTACTTTCACCATTTAGTGCAAAGTCGCGCCCGTTGGAAAATTCCGTTCCCAGTTAGGTAAGGGCCTGTAAGTCGGGAGGTGAAAGAATTAAGAAAAAAGAAAGGGCTGAAGGCTGACGCCTGCGGTGTAACTTTAAAGGGTGGACGAGTGTGGGCACTCTCACAGGAGGAAGTAAACAGAGAAAATAAATGTCTCTTTTATTTGTCATAGAGAGTAAATACTTATTTTGATAACACGTAAAGGAAATAATTAAAATAAATTTTGGAAAAAAGTTTCAGGAGTACGCCGAAGAGAGCCGGACGAAGATTTAGTGATTTTTGCCTTTAATTTAAATCACTTAAGTATTGAATCGTTGACCTTCCATCCGTATATAAGAATTTGTTGTTTAATAATTGAACACTTATTCGAATAAATCTCATCCGTAAAAAACTTCATTGAGTTCCTACAATGATATAACTTTCCGTGTGACATTCATAGTGAGCCGTGCCATAGGCTGCAAACAACTCCCGTAAAAGTTTTTCCTTTCAGTAGCAAGCCTTACCATCTCATATTTTTACGATAAGCCGATCTTTGCCTCAATAATTGAAGATAAAACTGCACAAAAATCGAATTCCAAAAATATATTTCATTCGGGCCAATTGCCGTTTCTCGGCAAGGTCACATTAATAGTTAAAACTCAGCTTTATCTTATTTTTTGTTTTTCTTACTCTTTTCGCCTCCTCTTCTCAATATCAGCTGTTGTTCTAGTGTATTCTTCTGTTTTCTCTAAAAATGGAGGGAAGCCGCATAATCTCGCATAGCTATCGTTGTAGAGAGTAACAACTTGCTTTAATTATCTATTTATTTTCGTGAGATAATTAATATTGAAAAGAATTGTGGATAACCTGCGGGAATCCACGTGAGAGATAATTCGCAGAACTGTAATAATTGAAATGATGTCAGCGAGGTCAAAAATACACAGCGCATTTCGCTATCAGCCGGAAGGGAGTGAGCACTAGGTGGATCCCATTTCCAATCTTATCTCTAAGAGAACGATTTTTTTATTCCTTTCTTTTCCTTTTTAAGAGCGTCACTGGCATTTCGAATACGCTCCCGCCCAGAGCTACATTCATTCTCATACTCTTTTTTTTATTCATTCCTCATTCTTCTTACTTATGCTCTTTGGCTTCGTATGACGAATTCTGACGGACATATTGCAGTTATAAAAACATAAAGTTCGTGCACATTATATGTTATATTCTCTATTTCGCCTAAAATGATGATCTCCGACTGGCTCTTTGCAATTTGAAATTTCCATTTCTCTGACTCGACTGCGGCAGCCAAGTTGATAATGGCTTAGCGAGTTCGAATTCCGCCTCAGGCAAGGATGATTTTTAAACCTAAGCATTGAGCCCGTCGTTTAAACGGTGTGGTACATCCTTGGCAGTTGGAACACTCTGGAACCTCTGCAAGTCTATAACGCCTTCTTTCACAGCCTAAAAGTTAATGATAGCTGTTGCAGTACCTAAATACTGTAGTCCACTAACTCTACTTATTCGTCTGCCATTACAGGATGCTATTTCTCCATGGTGGTGCTTGGTAAAATGATTTTCATCCACTTCGCATATTTTTTGCTTTATTCGAGTTTTCGAATTTACCTTCCTTGGGTTACTTTATCCAATATTTTTATATTCCTCTCTACTCACCTATTTTAACACCATTTATCTTCGTGTGCCCATTTTTTTAAAGCCACGAGAGTATTAAGTCTCCAATTCACAACAAGATGAAAGATTCCATGAGAAAAAAACCAACTACCGGAACACGGAAATGCTGAGTGCCAGCAAACTCTGCTCTACCGTGGTATGAGGTCAAAGAAGGATACGGGGAAAATTGGATGTCTCACGCTGGTGAGGACCGCGAGGCTAGCACAATAGTTGTGCGGTGGCACTGTGGTTACATCCGACCCGATGTACACTCGAAGGGGAGAGGAGAGCCTGAGAGGAGGCCAGGGTTGAGAGTTATGGGAGGTGGGTGGCCCCTCGGTTGCTTAAGGATGGGATAAGAGCGTGGAGATAGCCGGAGGAAGGAGTGGAGAGAAGTGTGGCAGAGGGTGAAGAAAGAGGGAAGAGGCCGCTTAGAGACAGGGCCACTTAATTTTAGGAGCCTCCCCTGCTCCCTTCTCGCATCATCCGGTGGCGCGGTCGGAAGAAAATTGTTCCAGGACGTCTTTTAACGAGGGCTATGAGACAAATGGATAGCTGCCGTAACTTTAGTGCCCCTCTTCAATTCCTACAAGTTACCGCTGCACCTCCTGGCTTCTTGGTTCCTTGAGAGTTCAGATCTCTCAGGCGAGCACGGTTTTCCTCAGTTGAAAACGATCATTAACCTCAGTTGGTAGAATTGATAAACCTTTTCCAATGAGGGAGTTTTAAAATCAAGGTATTTCCAGTTAAAAAATACATTTTAAAAGTTTCTAACAAGCTTTCATGTCCTAGAACAATTTAGCGATGATTTTTCCGAATGCAGGAAATGGATTTGAATAATACGGTTTATTTTTGAATAAAATGAATATGAATAAAAACAACATTTCTGTTTTAATATGCGACTTTTTGACAATTATTATCGAAATAATTAAAAATTGTGGTGCACGAAGAAACTAAAATTCTATTCCAATTCATTTAGGTGATTAGCATGCGCAGTCAAAATATCAACCAAACACTATGCAGCGAATAGTAATTCACGGTCTGTAGTTTGATCTCACAGAGACGAAGGGGATAGCCCGTTTGGAATTGGCTGAACCACATACATCTAGAAACTTCAGTTCTTACTTATCTGTCCTCGAAGTTCATTGCAACTCGACTTGACAATCGTGGGAAAAATCATTGATTCTACCACACTTTTGCAAAATAGTTTTAATTATCGTAATAATTGCAAACCTCTAACAGCAATCCTTAGAATGAAATATAGCTTTTTTTACAAACCACTATCGCTTACGATTCATTCGTTCAGACACCGACGCTTTTTAAGTCGGAAAAGTTCACAAACTTTTCCGGGCAGCACTTTCCAAAGACATTTCTATCCACTGTGCCATAACCTTACTCTCTTAACTTCAGCACATTATCCCGTTCGAGAGTAACTATTTCCGTACAAAATTGTGAATTGGCCGTGCGCCATATATTTTCTGGGAAGGGAAATGCGACGGAGGATAGTGGGAGGGTGTCGAGATGGGATGCTTTTAAGTTTTAAAACTCTCCCATTGCCTCTCAGCCCCGACTGAGGGGGAGGGACGCGAAGGGATGCCTTCACTACAAGTTCTGTGCAAGTTCAACCCCCACACCCTCTGAGAAGGAGGAGGACGAGATGGGAAGAGGACGAAAGAGTTTTTAAAAAGGTCATCTGGGGTGAGACTTCATAAAGCACGGAAGAGGAGCGACGCAATGCGGAGTTTTAATATACAGCCATGTGCGTTCCTGGGCTCGCAGCTCCTGGCCAGGGTTTCCGGCGAATGAGGCGCCCCCATATTCAAGGGGTAGACAGTGGGGCAGCGGGGGCCTATCCACCCCTTTATGGGTAAGAGAGAAGAGGAGAGGCTGTTTTGAAACTCGATGGAAAAAATTACGGCAAGGAGAAGTTCGGGTCTTAGGTCAAGGATCACGCGTGCTGATCGCCGGATATATTTCCCAGTCACAATCCTGACGTTTGATTAAGATGCGTTCACCCTGTTTTCAGTTTCCTTCCCCGAAGAGTACATGGGCTGCCTGAAAGCCTCCATCCAGGCTTCCATTTTTCTCAAAGAAATGGACATCTATATCTCTTTCCCCAGCGCCATTTGGCCTGCCGAGGGAGTTATATCATTTGTTTAATGAGAGGCCATATTTAATGGCGGTCCGGCTGCTCACTACGGTGAAACGTTAGAATAGGGATCTTGTGTATTTGTAAACAAGATTCCAAATTCAGCCTGTGGAGGTGCTCCACCTCTTGAAGTAGCAATAGATGCGGGGATTTGCAGGAATTCTCATCTGGATATCTTCCCCAATAATCTATGGGTAATAATCAGTATCGTCAACTTTTTATACTGATCTTATCTTATCGTTATATTGTATCTTTTAATACAAAATTCCTTATTCCCTCCTCGCATGCTAAAATAACTACAGTGGAAATCTAAGTGCGCATTTGCTGCCCGATTAATAAGCATCATTCTGCCCGGAATCTCATTATTTATGTAATGAGATAATCGAAAATGGAGTCATTGCTAGGAAAAAAGGATTGCAATATAGGGCAACGCCACCAATGAGGTACATGCAAGATACTTGGCATTCAAGATATAACTTGCAGCTGTTTGACTCTAGATGAGATAGAAACAATGATGCAGATTCTGACATCATTTTCATTAGACAAATATTTTGAACATCAAGAACCATTCCGGATTTTATTTTTTATCCTTTAAGTAAATGCTATGCGGATAATTGGAAGTCAAATTATGACACGTTTTCTAAAAAAAGCTACTGTATTAATAAATTTTGGCTAATTATCATTTTCTGACTCATACAGTTTACGAGCAAGGTCTGTTTATTTCCGATATGTTGTATGCTACGATAAGTATTTGGTGCCGACTCACTACATAGATATTTATATATGTATAACCATAACATAGTTGTTAAGTGTTAACCTTTGTTAAGTAAACGCCGATTAACGAGAGAGGATGAAATGCATTAGGGAAATATGGTTAAGAGGGATATTTTGTTTAAAAAAGGAGCTAAACATCACAATGCCGTTTCTTATGCGTGTTCAACTTAGCGCCACATCTCCATTGCATCTAAAGCTGGTTGGGGAGCGGGAGGGGTTGGGAAAACCTTGCTGGCGCCGGATGGTCTGTGGAGGAGGGCACAGACGCCCTAACAGAGAATCCGTGGGTGGAGGCGTGCTTTGGTAGGGGGAGGGGAGAATGAGGGGGTGAGGAGGATGGGAGGGGAGCAGACCGGCTGCGGAGCACGCGAGCCTCCCCTTCTGCCAGCCCCTCATCTCACTTCACTCCCCCATCTTACACGATTCTGGGCGTCTTCTGTTTTCCGTCACCGCTTCGACACAAAAACGAAGGGCAGCCAGCCAGCCCTTGGTGGGAGTGCGCCAAACTCTCTCGCCTCACTCCTGCCGCTATCTTAATGCACGAGCGCGCCACGAGGGGAGGGGAGGGGAGCGGGGGAGAATTGGGTAGAGGGAGAGTGCATAGCAGGAGTTGGGGGCGGAGAAAACGTGGCGTTTGCGTGAATGGCAAGAGAGGGGGATGCAAGAAGGCTTTAGGAGGAATGGCATTAAAAGAGGAGAGGGTGGTGGTTTTCCATATGATCCTGTCAACCCAGGGAGGTCGAAATACACTTGAGGCGCTGTATAAGAGATATTGACGTGATAATATTTTCGTTTACTATTATTTTCGCATTGATGTGGGCTTCCTTTCTTCGATTGAGAGATCTTATTCATAACTACAATTTTATTAACTATTAGCAGGATCCGAAATTAGAAATCCGAAAATAAATGGCCTTAATGGGCGTTGAAATGCTAAAAACCTCTTCAATTCACCATAATTGTCTTCTTTCATCGTTTGGCGACAAAGTTCAACAGCCATTCGTGTTTTTTGGAAGTTTATAATTTTCCAAGCGACAAGAGGATACATTTTAGTATTTTTATTCATTTACTCTAAGATCCATTTAATATTTCACCAACTTGAGCTTTAAGATTGTTACAATTTCTTCGTTCTGATGTACGTAGGCTAGATCTTCCTATCCTCACACTCCATCATTTGCACAAACATTAACACATTGAAGGTTCATTCCATTTTCTTGCTCGAAATGGAATAAACTGCTTCATTGTTAGGCCTTAAAACCATATTTAAAAATATGAAAGAAACTCGAATGCATAATATCCGTGTTGAATCCTTTGGAATCTAAGTCTCAATGAATGTGATGGTTTTTCTGAAAAGCCGGCTGTTTGATATTTATTACAATTTTTTCCAAGGGAATTGCTTCATGTTTCTCCCGCTTGTAATCGCCTCGCTTCCTTCAATTTCTACGTTGCTGCCGTATCAATTGATAAGTGAATCAAACCACGGCTTGAATGCTTCCTCCGGATCACAGAAGTTACCCACACCTCGACGATGGGCGTGAACGTCGCCACCCATCGCCATTGCCCCTCCCTTGAGAGTGTAATTACGCCCATTGTGCTCGCGGGATGACGCTCGAGAGGCGCCAAGTGGCACGCTGCTGCCGTTGTGTGACGGGCGCTCCATTTCTCAGGAGGTCCATCATATCTATCTTCTCAGTTCAGCATTTCGGATCGATTTGTCTCGGGAATTAGACTCACGATACTTTTCAGGCGTTCATTTGCCACTCACTCCAATACGCTCTCTTTTACATCGCAAAATAAGTTGACGCGCTTTGCAGTTATTGTATTGAGACTGCTTCGGTGGAACTGTCCCATTAGTAGGAAAAAGCTTTCCAGCTAAATAATACAATCCTATAATTAGAACCGATTACGTTGTATGCAGTACTAGACTTGAAGTTGAGTCTCAGAATGGAAAAATCATGAACATTTTGCTTTTTCTTCAACTTTGTCCGTAACTTGAAGTGATTTCACTGCGACATTTGAGGAATTATAACCGTTGGAATACGAGAAACTTTAGCGAAGGTGTAACTTTAGAGGAACGTTAGCAAAACTGTTGTCTGTTGCCATGAATCAACGCGGGAATACCAGATTAAACTGAATTTAATTTTGCAATAGTTTTCAACGAAGCTTACTTCACAGTGGGCTATGGAAATATCCCATCTGAAGACAAAAAAATGGGGAAAAAAGAGAGATCAGGGGGAGTGTTATTTTCACACACCGTGTCATGCCTCGCAAAACCATTGAGTTTCAATTATCTCTATTTACCTTATCAAACACATCCTTCACCAATCCGAATTGTTTGCTATTTTTCAAAAATGCTATGAATAAATTAGTTTCTCTCGCATCCATTCTTATTTAAAAAACTGAGACGGCCTGCTTTTTAAGCCAAGCGATGTCGGTTGCAAGCACCATCACGACATGACCCAATCCTTTAGTCTTACGGCATGATAAACACGAAGGAAAGGGTAAATATTTACCACATTCCTTCATCCTATCCTGTGCCTTTACGAAGCAAAGCTTTTGAATAAATTAAAAGCCTTAGCTGACATCATGTGAAATAAATTCTTCCTCATGACTGGCAGTGACAAATACTTACACTCTTATCTTGGAATGTATTGTGTCGTGAAATATTTCGTCCCTAGCACCATCCGTAATCGTGACGAGTGACCTTGCAAATCGGCTGTGTGCCTCAGGTCGAAGAGAATTCCAATGTGCCTTTATAGCCGAAGTGTTAAGCCTTGAAGTCCCGATTTATCAGAACCCGACATTACTTTAAATAACATCAAATATGTATGTGCTGCAGGATATGTTTCGGAACGATTGAGATAGTTGTATTTGAATTTCTGAAGTTCATAATAGAAGAACACAGCGATGGGCATACTCGACAATGCAAAAAAATTCTATTGATGATATTTGCGTACTTTAAGAAATGTCTATTTTTAGTGTTGTAGCATTTTTTCCATCATGTTAGTGAGGATGATTCACTAAGGATATTTTGCGTTATTTGCGATATTTTAGATTATGGTAAAATTCATAATAGCAATAAGTTTCCTTGTCGTTGCTGAGAGGGTTCTACAAAATGTCCATGTGAAACCCCTGGTAGCTATTAAGTGCCATGTACTTGCCAGCATGTATTGGTACGTACTTATACTGCTTTCAAATGAACTCATTTTGTATCACTGTTATTTACCAGTTTTTTACCTTACTATAGGATGCCAATAGCAGCAAACATTGACGTAATGATAGAGGGTAACTTATAAAATGCAAATTTGCTCAGAGATACAATTTATTTTCATTTTATTCTTCCTCCAGTCAAATTTGATCAAGTGTATATGTTACATTAATCTAAATTTAGGTAGGTGATACATTAAATCCAAGTGAAATCGGTGAGTATAATTGCCTGAACGTAAAGTATCCCTCGCAATTGGAGCTACATTGAAAAATTCATGTTCCCATATGTTCCCAAAAATTCATGTTCGTATAAATGAGCAAGTTAAATAAAATTTTACAAAGAAAATTAAAAATTTTTGAGGAAATATTACCTTGGTAGAAAACAGCGGTACTAGAAGAAATTACATACCTTTGGCACGCCGTCCCTTTGCACTTGCATCACATTGCATCTCTCAAACAAAGTATGAACCGTTCAATTTCAGTTTGCCTAAGTAACACGACCTTAGGGATCCTGGAGCATATATATCAAACACATTTTAACCGACGGACAAAGTCGCTGATGTTCCATATAAATATTCCATGTAGAAGCAGGTGAACCTCAAATTAATCTAATGCACTTTCTCTTTGCTTCATGATCCCTCAATGTGCTCCATCGTTCCTCACTATCGGGCGACGCAGAACCCTTAGCAACATAACTCCCCTCCGATGGGCGTAACTTCGTGCATGCTCTCAAGATGGGATAGAAACGGAGAGAAAGAGTGTGTGTATGCATAAAAACCTCGTAGATAGCTTCGGGGAAGTTTTGAGAGCTACAAAAGGGAAGGGAGAGAGGGGAATGTTCATAAAAAAAGAAAAATTTGGTCCTCCAACCCTTTCAACCTCATCTCTCTCCCTTCTCAGTTGTTATTATTTTTACGCCTGACCAAGGTCGAAGGCGGGAGGGAGAGGGGAGTGAGTTTCCCCTCACGACCTTCCCCATCCTCCTCAATAGCTCAACACTCCTCTCCAAGTCCCAGTTCCTCCTCAGACATATGGGGTGGGGAAAGGTAGGGGAGTCCATTCTCCTCTCAATTCTCCCTTCTCACTAAGCCAGCCCTCCACCCCCTCCTCTTCCCGTGGAATAAAAAAAACACCCCCCCCAGGGGCAACAGATTGATTCCTCCCTCTCCTCCGACCCCCGCCATACCTTTTACCACCACCGCAAGCAGAAGACCGACGCCTCCACGCAGCGCACGTTCCCTTTAATCTTCGGCTTTTTTGACCGACTCCCACCTCTCTTAGTCATTCTCTTTCTTTCTTTTTCATCATCATCGTCTCTTTTTTTTCTTTTTTCCATTCCGCCTTCCCTGAGGGAGGAGGAGGATTGGTGCGTTGGTAGATTTGGGGAGGGGAACCGAGGGCCTGGACACGGGTCGCTGGGGTGGGAAGGGGATAGAGGATGTGCAGAGGGGAAGAGTGGTGGGCGGGCTGTTGAGTCGCGCCTGCGGTGCGAAGATTGGCGAGTCGGGGTGGAGGACTGGGGTGGAGATGAGTAAGGGGGAAGGGACGAAGGTTTGGGAGATGTTCCATGTAAGGGGACTTATTCGAGTTACCAAGTTGTAAACGTCGTCCTAGAATGAAGTTGGGGGCCGTTGGCAGTTATTAAATAAATTTGTATAATGTTACGTCATGCGAGCATCGAAGTGATAACTATAACTCAAAATCTCAAGAGAAGTCCGTCCCTGTAGAACATTTCCGGGAGATTCCGTTAAAAACCTGATTATTACTACCATTAAACTCTAACCATGATTTAACCAGCTTGTCAATTATTTAAATCATTTCATTCACTGGCATGCATTAATAACTTAATTTATTAAATGTTTAGATAAATATACATATACCGGCGTAATTATTGATTGCCAAAAATTTTAAAAATTGCAGTCTTCAATTTAATGAGAAGAATATTTGTTAATTCTTAATTTTAAACTTAAATGGCGACGAATACGCACCGATCCCAGGTTTGTCAATCTTAGAAGCTCAGTATAATTAGGCTATCGAGGCATGGCGGGCGATTGAAACGAAGTTGTGAACGACAATGCGGTAGGGCGAAAGGGTATAGCGGAGATTTGTGTGTGGGGAAGAATGAAAGTCTCTTCTGAAGGGTGGGGAATAGGAACGAATGGGTAGAAAGCTCATGGATATACATCGTATTCATCCACGTGGGTGGGATTGATGGGAGGGCAGGAGAAGCGGGGTGGTCTGCCGAGAGGAGAGAATGTGGGAAGGATGAAAGAGGGGAAGAAATAATCGAAGAGCGGATGGCGTGAGGACTGTAGCAGGGTTGCGGGGGCAGGGGGGTTTCCGAGGGGTAGATAAAGGCAATAGAGTGAGTATCTTTTGGGATGGGGATTTGGTAGAGGTGGGTAGGTAGGAGGAAGAGGGAAAGGTAATCATTGCTAGCGAAGAGTAGCTAGAGAGGGGTTGGAGGAATGATTTGGGCTACTGGAATTGAGCGAGGAGCCTTGAACATTTTAATCACGAAATCTTGGAGAACAGGAGTAAGATAGATACCCAACCATAATATGTGACTAAATTATCATTGCCTGTAGGTGAAAGGAAGAGAACCTGATAAGTTTTGCGCATAGCTAGGAAGGAAGATTAGACTGATTTAGTTGAGGAACAGAAGGTGAATGGAAAAAGTAATCATGGGCGATAAAATTAGAAACGATAATAGAGGACAATCATGGAAAAGATAAGAAGATGTTCATCTTTTTTTATTTTGCCATAATCCATCCAGTATTAAAAATAATAATTTTCCCGCGAATAACAATTTCAATAAAGATTTAAGTAAATTCAATCAAGTAAGATGATTTCGATTCAATAATGGTTAAATACTGAAAAAGGTAGGAAAAGAAATGACCTATCTAAACTACCACCATACCTACGTAATTTTCAGATACAAAGAATGAGTTAAGATTCAAAGACATTACGTGCGTAATAGAAGGGAATTTGGATTGGAAATCCGTACGAGAATGAGCAAGAGACAAATGCATAGGCCAACTAAAACGGGACTATTAATAGTAGAATCACGAGGATATAAATGATTTAGCAAGTAATAGGGGGGACTTGAGGGGAGTGATCCACTAATTTTAGGATCAAGTAACTATTATTGATAAAATTCTGTTTTTTTCTGCAAAATTCCTGAGAAAATATGAACAACGAAACACATTGTATTATTATAATAACTCCCAATTTTCGGGGCCAAATTTATTCATCTGGTCATCCACATTCATTGCGTAAAAGCAAGAACACAAAAGTGAAGAATCTGATGCTGTTATAAGTGTTATTTATACAGATTAAATGTTTTTCATAACCATGAGCAAAGTGATTATAAAATCCTTCGTCTCCCAGCTGTTAAATGCGAACTCATTGAGATATAGAGTGCATCTCCACAATCTCATGGCATATGCTGTCCTGTTTATCTTATATTTTTTCCGCGTAAAGAATGTTGGTCAAACCATTCACGTCAATCGGTAATTGAAATTGATGGTGGACAATTGTCAGCACTTAGGTTTTGAGCTTGACGAATGCCGTAGAGAACTAATATCAGCAGCAGAGTGTCCTCGTCCTCCACATGAGCTGAGGAGATAAAAGAATTCGACGAAGAGCATACAAGAAGCTAAATATGGACTGGCTATAAAATTCGTCCGCCATAAGGCACCGCAAATGTTTGCTATAATAAGGTGGGTTATCGCAAATTACACCGGAAACATATAGTGAAGCGGTTCGAAGGAAGAGGCAAAAGAACCAAACCCGGGATGAATTGGAATGTAAAAAATGAAACACCATCACGATGGATAAAACCTCAAGGAAAAAGAGATAAATCGCTGGAACAAACGAAAAATAAATGAGACACTGGGAAGATCAAAATATGGCCGGCATTCTACTCGTCCTACGCGAATTATGATGCAATTATATTCCACCCCATAATTTCACCTCCGCTTCTTCTCCTGTCAAGCGGGAGATTTTTGGAGCAAGAATTTTTATGTCACGTTTCATTTTCTTCTTTTTCCTTCTCTTGTCATTTCCCCTTCACTCTTGCTGTTTGTCTTTTCCTTTTTCTGCTTAATCTCTTCCCTTTTATCGGCCTGGAGATATTTGGGACTGTGCCTCCGTGCCATCGGAAGCGCCTTCTCCTACCCTCCGTAACTCACCTCCCGTCCGCCTTTCTGGATACTCTCCGCCATTTTATCGAGCAGCAAAGCAAGATGACAATTGAGCATCGCTCACCACTTCACCACTTCTCCGCGGTCTAAGAGTGGGTGGGAGTGTATTAATTACCTTTGAAACCTCATTTTTTCCGCAAGAAATTCACCTTGCCTCTCTCTCACTCTCCCATTTGATGCATCCTTGCCTCGACAGATCACATCTTCACTTTTTGACGTCCGAACCGTACAACCTAAGATGCGCGACATGAACAATACGGAGGCTCTCGGTGTGGTTGAAGGCTCTAAACGCTTAATGGGAATAAGAATCAGTTTCAGCCTCAGATCAACGTATATGTTTCAATTAACCAATCAGTATTTAGTTCCTGGGTTTTTGTATGTTTAGACCTATGTTTTTTTTCTGCCCTTAGCTAATCCTCTCACATTTAAGGGAACACTTTTTCTCACATCTTCTTTTACTATTCCTCCAACCAACATAATTTTTGAAAATACCTGTGGGAGTGTTAACATTGATCTTACTCTTCTTTGTAGCTTAGCATTCAAAGTGGAACTTTCGCTTTCTAATATTCTATATTCCGCTTCATTTTTCATTTTGTTGGTCGTTAATTTTATTTTTACGTTGCAATTCACTTCTTCGCTGATGCACAATCATTTCATCTCATGAACGTTCAAAGGCTGCATTCACGGTTGGATTTACTGTATGCAATGACGAGTCATTTCTGCCAAACAAAATAGTTTTTGTGGCCCTTGAAGTCGGGTAAACGTAGCTACGTTTACCCGACTACGTTACCGACCTTTACTACGTTTTCTCTTGCGCTTTACTCCCTTCAATTATTTCCATGTGCATGTCTCTGCGCTAAAATGATCGAGGTTGCATACAACCATACACACTAGTTGAAGCATTTATCACAAGGATCTACATGACGCTGACCCAGCGGGGCACAATGTTACGAAATTCCCTATATATCAATTACGAGTCCTTTACCTTTTAGTATTTGTATTTTTTTTAACTAGAATAAAATTAGAAATATTATCGTAAAATAGCAAAAAATCACATATATGAGCGTTTTCCTTCTCCTACTGGACGATCTTTATCTTCTTTTCAGATTTTCCATGTTGTTTTGCTTTTAGTACTGCTTTACGTATATACATAAATAATGGCCCTACGAGGACCAAGGCCAAAATGCTCTCGAGGATGGAACTTGGGTTAGATTTCGAGGAAGAATCCGGCTCAACGTTACTAAATTCCTCGAGAGACAGGAATTTGCCAGTGACAGCAAGACGGTAGCCCCCGCGGATAGCTTTGGGAAAGAGATAGCCACTAATATCTCAAAAACGTTTTACGCACATAAGCTTTTCATATTTAAATATATTTGCGGAGATATTAACCCTCGCTATGATGAAATATGTTGAGTTTCATATCCATGCATAAGAAGACCATAGTGGGAGATATGCCTTTCAGAAATATGGTGGATAGCGAAAAACAAAATTTATTTTTAAAATTATATTTATTTATAAATATTAAATAATGCCGCCCAGCCCAAAAGTCTATTACCACGCTTATTACAAATCAACTTACTCAGAAGTACTTAAAGAGAGTAGTTTCTATCTTTGAGATAGGAGAATGCATAAGTCAGACCAAATATTTTGGATTAATCATACTTCTATCAAATCTATGTTTTTGTCATATTTATGTGTAGTAGATATTTTGACTCTATCATCTACAACTCACTCATTTGATTCTCCTCCTTTTTTATTCCCCTGCCACAGCGAAAAGGACAAACATGTACGACATATTTTCACTACTACATAATAAATATTTTTCCTGGAAGGATGACGTCGAGGTCATGGGAAAGTCATGGACACCCAATTTCCCAGAGAACCAGAGGACAGGGGAGTGGGGAGGCGGGGAAAACGGGTGTCGAAGTAGGAGGGGGAGAGGTAGTGGGGGGGGGGGGTTGGGTGGAGTGTGGTTCTCTGAGGGTATGAGGACGATCCGATTCCTGACATTATAAATCATGAGACAATGGACATGGCCCAGAGAGGGCCTCTCCGGCCTCACATATTTTATACGGCCGGGTTATGACTGACCGACTTCCCTGGCTAGATTATGACGGCCTGATTCAAGATGAGTGAAGGAAAGGTTGGAGGAACTTGGAGGTGGGGTGGAAAAAGTCTTGAGAGTCCCGAGTGGTGACAGAGAATTGACGTAGCCTGTGGATCGTGGTTTTATGTGAGAGAGGTGGCCAGTGGGACGGCTACGGTACTCAGGCATGACGATTTCACAGAAAAAGACTCGTTGCCGAGTTCTGTAATTAAAATATCTGACCAAGAGAAACCTCTGTACCCACATGGACCTCATAAACAGTCCCCGTATATAGTTGATATGAAATTTGAACCTATTGATCTTACTAGTTCTTTCAAGATGGTTGGTCAGGTATTAACGATGGTAAACCTAATCAGCTGAACTCACTAAGAAGGCTTATATCCATGATAAAATGTAACACAACAACAGTAATATCCACACTTTAACATACAACTTCAACACCGACCATGGTTTCGACATACTATGTCATTTTCAAGGAGACTTCATCCAAGAAAGGCTTTCCATACGGGATTCACCCGTACACTGGTAAATGCGTAGATATTTTCAAGTTTTTTGGTCATTAATGAATGAAATTTTCTGAAGCAAAGATTAGTACAAATTATATGTAAAAATAGTAGTTATATTTTATGTACTAGTGTAAAAATAATATTTCCATAAAAATGCAATTTTTAACCGAATCAACTTATTAGCGCTCTCAAAATTGACCCATTATTGAATCAAACGTGTTTGAATTTTATTTTATTGAAATAGTTATTCGTGGAAAGTTATTATTTTTGAAATTGGATGAATTTTAGCAAAATCACAAAAAAACTTGGCTCAATAGGTAACCGAATTTATAAGATCCCTTCGGATTCAGTTTCAAACATTTCTTCGAAGTTAAGAATGTTAGAGAATGAACTATTGAAGGGAATACATAGGGTAAAAGCGAGAGCGGCCACAAAAATGAAATCTCATCGAACAACTCTGACCCTGAATAAAAATTAGCACAGCATGCTTCAGAAGTGTGTTGTTGATCGTTCAGAATATTTTCTATCTCTACTTCCCGTTCTTTAAAACTTAACAGGGTCCCTTAAACATTAAAACAAATAAACCACATGTTCGTCCGTATGTCCAATTTTTCTTTGTGAAAATTACCTGAGTTGACTACCATTGAGTAATCATAGACTTCCTTAACGCAGACCCACCGAAAGTTAGGCTATAACCCCCCAACTACTGTTCACGTATGACTGCTTGTGGTTCATTAAGCTCACTGCTCCCACATTTATATCTATTTTTTGTACCATTAATCATCCAACTTAAGGTAAAAATACCCCGCAATATTACTTTCTTTTTCCAAGCCTCATTTTTTTCATCCGTATTCCGCAACAAACACACTGAAGTTGTGTAATTGGCCGCTTTCTACGCAGTGACAGCGCAGGAAATTATCCTAAAAAATGTTTGCGGTACATCGAAAGCCATAAAGTGTACAAATCTTAACGCTGAAAATTGAAAAAATTTATGGGATGAAACTTGCGTTATGTAATGTGGCAAAAAGCCTCATTTCCCCATTTGGTTATAAACGTTTTTCGTAATCATTCTTCCAAGAGCCTTTCCAGAGGGCGCTTGCAATGTCTCCAGTTTTTAATGTGAATTTTCACCCTTTCCAGGATACATGAAACAATCTGTTAGAAGAAAAGATTTTTCAATTCAACCCAGGCAGCGTTTTACGCAATCCACTAAACCTTGTTGATTAATTAATTTGCTTTGAGAGTGATTTTAAATAAATTAAATTCCATCGTTATTACTGATGATGATGTTTGATGATAAGAATATTTCTCCTCTTGTTCAACCGACCAGTAATCGCTAGAACTAAAATTCAAACGACCTACGAATCTTTTAGCATTCTTAGCTATTCGTAATTAGAAAAATGCATCATTAAAACTAATTTAAAATTCAAAAATCCTACGACGTGATTGAGTACATTTGCGAGTCATCGTGGTAAAACCGAACCGTAAACACTGAAATTTTTGGACTGGACTGCATCACAGCAAATTAGGGGTTAGGACCGACGAGTGAAATAAAAAGTATACGTTCTGAACATGACTTTTGGCTTTTTGTATTTTTTCCTAAATGACATTTTATCGGATAGAATTGGGGTTTACCTTAGTTTCAAAGCGTGATTTTTGAAATTTGCCTCGTAACTTGACAATTATTTACTTAATGCTTGGTAAGATGCAAATGCCAATTTTAAGTTAAAGCTCCCGGTCATATTTTCTTCTGTAACATTCTGTTTCTTTAAAAACTTACCTTAAAGAAGAGTTGGATATCTTTGCGAAATTAAATATCCTTTTCAAGCATCCTGTGGACCTGCAGATACCCAGAAAGTTTTCGAAACAAGTGCATTACAACGGTGTCGACAAAAGCGTACAGGTAAAAAAGAAAAATTCATACAACGCGTTGTTTTATGTAGAACAAAATGTAATAGACAGCCGGGTAATGGTGGTGGCATTGGGCTATTAGCATGCGTGTGAATTTACTCTGCGGAATTCTGCTCCTCGTGGCGCGGATTTTAAGGGTCCAGGAGTCACCATGGATCGTGTCAAATCTCTTTTCTTTAAGCCTCCCGTGAAAGCAATAATATGTGACTCCTATTTCGAAAGTGGTCCCTCCGAAAAGTAATGTAAATTATAATAGGAACAGTCAGTGCCGTTTTAGGGTAGGAAATAGAGAGATGGCTCGAACCACACGACGCAACTTCTTCCTTCTCTTATGCCTTACAGTGCGTCTCGTCTCGCATTTTGGGAACGGACCAGTGGAAAAAAAGAGAGGAGCAAATGGTCGAGACAAGGTGTCCTCCTTGGGATGTCAATTTCTCATTCTTAATAGCGTCTTGCGAAAAAAGGTCCTCTCGCAGTGCCCATTACGTCTTCTCAACCTCACCCTATTTTTTATCTTTTTTGTTGAACAGTTCAAGATCGACCTTTTACTCTTTCTGCCTCCTCTCCTTTGGGCACCATCGACCTCCTCCTCGTCTGACTCCATTTGAGCACCTCCATTTGGAATCAGAGAGGGAGAGAGACGGTCCTCCAGGTGAGATACGTCGCCGAATTTTTTCAAGAGGAGGCAGTCATTCCCCTCTCCTTCTCAACCGTACGCCAGCCCAGGAGTCCCAATTTTTTTTCCGCTATTTCCGGAAACGCTGCGCAGAGAGATCGGTTGCTTGAACAGATACCATGCGAGTTTCTCACAAGGACACAGGTGTCCAAGTTCCCCGTCTTTGAAAATATATTAATATTGTTTCTAAAACCACTTTGTTCGTCCAAAATATTGCTCATTATGATTTGAGGAAGGTGACTAGGTAATTCACTTTTTTCACAGGCATTCATATTTTATGGACTATGTTAAGGTTCCTCTGTGATTTGTTTAAAATTTGAACTTAGCGTATTACGTCGTCTACTTGGCTCATCGTCAGAAATGATATCCGTTAAAAGTGAGCTATTCTTAAACATGAATCTATGTATTTATCCTGCAAGCACCTGGGCAATATTCATTGCGATTTAATGCGCATTATTCCTAACGGAGGACGCAGTCCAGCAGAGGATGTGGTACGTTGGTTGTCAATTTGAAATATTAAAAAGAAGCGATAAATATTATTCAGAAAAAAATTGTAATATTTTACAAAATATTTAATTATTATATAAATGACTAACTGGTTTTTAACTTGCAAATTACTACTATTGGTGAGCCATAACAATTTTTGCAATAGATTTTTAAGGAGCATTTACACACCTAAAAAAACTTACCACACCTTGTCCGTTTCTACTCATTGACTAAATTTTCACGTCTTTTTCCACTCCATACCACCCTAGAAAAATATTAACCACCCCCTTCCACTTGCACGTTGACTAATTGCACGCAACACGAATAGGCAGGAACCCTGCTGCTCCAATGATGGTCATTTCTTATAATTTCCTGTTGCCTAATTATTCGACTATGTAACTAGTATTTTCGATTGACTGTAGAGAACTCATTGCAATGCCATGGAGTCTCTTTCATAAAAAGTTCTAAATTCAGTAGGTATATATTATGCAAACTAGTTAAAATATGTAACCATTCATATTTATGAAACAATTTGCCAGGTTACCTTGAATATTGTTGTTGAGTTTTTTAAATATTCTTTCCTTTTAAACTCTGATTGATTAAAAAAACGTTAAGTAATAGTACAAAGAGTTCTTTGTTGCTCTTTAGTGTTGAGAAGAGTTTCATGCTGCATAGAATTAATGTGTACTACACCAGAGTTGTTTCTTTAAAATAATTATTGACATACGACCAAACATGCATCCACTTCCCCATTCTATTCTCCACCTTTTGCAATGATAAATGGGACACAAATAACTATTCCTTGAGTCTCACTTATAAATCGTCTCACTTATAAATAGTTGAATGAGAGTGTAAAGAGTGCGTTAAAAAGTGATAATGTACGGAATGCCTCCATTGAATCACATAACGCGCCGTGACTTCTATGAATTTAGGATACTCAGGTCGAGATTTGTTATTCCCAGATCCGCATTTTAATTGGCTACGCAAATCCATTTCGAGTAGTATTTCGAGGAATAATCACGCCTTTCCGTGATCTTTTGGCCTTGGATTCTTTTTTTTCTAGCTGACAGATACTGACCACCGAGAACACCCCGTTTAATGCAAATTCTTACACATATCTCTATAACCACATGCACACAAACATGAAAACATTAATGTGACGTGCCCTCCGTAAATTTCAGGCAACTATTTTTATGTCTCTGGTTGCGTCCGCTCTATCGAATTCGGCGACAGATTGGGAAGAAATTTTAAGGGTCCGATAATGGTCGAGGGGCATGGCAATGAAGGGAGGGAATGGGGTGGAATGGGCTCCCGCCACCACTTGCCTCAATCTCTTCTACGGAAGGGCGACCCATTCTCAGCCCATTCCCTCCTCCTCTGCCATACCGGGTCCACAGACTACCTACCAAAACGTCGCCATAAATTCGGTGAAAAGAACTACCCCTCTCGGACCTCCCATCAAAGCTCTTAGCCACACATGCAGGCAAGGTCGCACACGCGCTAATTAGGTATGCTCAACAGGTGGAGGGGAGGTCGCCTGCTTTACGTCTCTACATCATCACGGCCACCTAACCCTTAACCCCTCCCACTACCTCCCCTATGGTCATCCTCCACCCGCTAAAAATTAAACCCATTTCTCGTCATCAACCCAGCCATCCCCATCTCCGCCGACGAACTAGGCATTTGGCGCTTGTATCTGCTCTCTACGGCTGAACTAAATATATTCAGTATGTAATGAAACAAATTTTTGATATTCACGGATTTTTTGCCCAAGACTGCAGGCCATAGTCCACGCTTGAAATTCCTAAGGTCGTGCACTCGATCCCCACGCGGGCTGATTTTTTTACAGTCCTGGACATGAGTGCTGCAGTCATCTATTGTTCTTCACATGCCAACGATGTTGGGTAGAGGCTGTTCGCGGGGTGGTTGTAAAAAAAGAACTATACTCTGCGAGCCGCGTGATATGTTATCTCGGCTACGTATGGTATCATAACTTAAATTTTTTTTCAGATAAGATAGAACCTAAAGATTGCAAATATATATATATGTATATCCTCCGATTTCATGGAATCAAAAAACGCACAAAAGAGAGGCATGAAATTGAAATCCCCTTCTTCTTCTTCAGTGTTCAACCCTGGGGTTGGTTTGCAGCAGTACGCCATTCATCTCTTCTGTCTGCTTTTCTCTTCATTTCTGTGTATAATCCCCTATTTGACCACAAATTTCATGGATGTTTCTGTGATACCAACGAAATTTTATGATTTATTCCACTCACAATGATTAGCCAAAACGTGGATCATATCACGGTCTTAAAAATATACCGACTACCTCTGCCCAAAAAAATACTGAACAGGTGGACTATGTAAGAGCTCAGTAAAAACTATTATAAAATAACTTAATGCTTTTTCTCGAGGGATACTGACCATCGCGAAATAGCGTCCATTGATCACCTTCACATACTGAACCTGATGCTGATCATTCAAAATCTTAGTGTGCCGTTACAGAAGGGGTTCAATCGAAGTACTTCAAGTTAATGAGGTTTAGTGTACATCACCACCTTTCCAGAGAAATAGGACCTTCTCTCCCCTTCGGTTGTATCTATTGGGAGATCATCATCTCTCGCTAGGACATGGGTCCGTCGTCGGCCTCCAGTTTTTATGGGCACTCCATCGGAATATTTTTTTCTGGCGGCGGAGTTCACGAGTGGGTCCCAAGATTCTTCCTCCCAGTGAGTGCTGTAACGTCTCTGTCAGGGCCTCGGAGGGTTGCGTGGGTGGCCAAGATGGGGACGGCCGCGAGGGGTCCGCACGCGTTGAAGGCCCATTGTGAATCCAACCGCGGAGGGTTAGGGCCCTTATGTTTCGACTGTAGGCGAGGTATAAAAGCGACGGGGTCGGGGCGATGATAATTTACGAGCGGTTTTCCTCAGGTGGGGGGGGGATACAAGGGACGGGGGGTGGCGTGAGTAGCTAAATTTATTAATGACCAGAGCATTCTCCAGAGGAAATTTTTCTCAAAGGGAAGCGGAGATTAGGTTTTTTTATAATGGAGAGACCAACTCATTGGATATCTATAAACTTTTAGTCGGGCAGGTTTCAAATGTCATTCCCGGCGGGAACGCTGTCAGCGCGAATTATTTTATGACATACTTAAATGTAACGCAGCCTCAAAAATCAAGGTATAATTATGACTAAAGAAATCTCATCTCACTCATTCACGCTATCAACAGGGAATTAAAAAAATAATCCAAATGCAAAGTGTCAGCTTATGTTGTCATTTTGAGTTGAAAACATTTAAATTATATTATCATTAGAATTGGAAAAAATTATGACCTGCCACCATTCTATGAATACAGACCTGAGAATTATCATTAGAATATCCTATCATTTGAAATTGAGAAATATCATTTGAATACCCAACTTAAAAAGGATCATTAAATTTAGAGCCAGAAATATTCAGTCTCATATATAAAAAACTATCGGGGAAGAGAGGAACCTCGTGCAACGCATTGACCATCAACAGCATTAATTGTGCTATTTTAATGTGAAAACCTTTGTGATTTGGTGTACCCTGCATAGTTTGCGAAATTTAATTGCTATCTGATCAGGGATGCCTTTCTACATTTGCCTTGTATCCCCGCTTTGTGCCAATTATTTAGACTAATGAGAATTGCGTCATTAGTGATAGTCTACCTGATTGGTATAAACAGAAACTAGCGGTCATATCATTATTTGTAATGGCGTATCTTCAAATTATGGTGCAGACCACCTCCAGGGAGGGAGACACGGGACGATTCTAATCAAGCCATGGAATGCTCGTCTTAAATTAAAATGAACCCCTAAAGTTCCCCTAATCGGTAAGTGAGGAACACAAAGCTGTCCGGAGAACAATGCAGTGTTATACTTGATACTAGAAGAGAGCTACGTAGTCACTAATTTTTTCAGGATAAAAAAATGATGCTGATTAAAAAGGAATTCTGATTCAGGGAGGAAGAAAAGTTTAACCAGACACTATTTCCTGCGGGTACAGGTGTTAACATTAAGACTAATTTGTGCAGGATGAGGTGACAATTACAATAGTAAGATATGGTTAAACACATAAGTCCATCAAGCAAGAGCAGCAATTCGTAGAATTTACGTATCGCAACTCTTACGACCACACGCCACGAATGCACCAAAACCACCGCCAATTCTCAAGTGCGACTACCCAAACTGCGCGGAAAACATTTTCCCATTTGATGAACCAATGATCCCAAATCCGCGGCACCTAACGAGCCTTCTGCACCGCACGAGTTGTTGTCGAGGATCAACTTTTAAAAGGGTCAGACCCGAGAAGAAGTAGTATCTTAAAGAGAGAGGTGGAATGTGTATGGGCGTGGTGAAGGCTGTGAATCTGTGCCGTCACCCTTTTCCTATATGTTCCTCCGGCGTGTCTTCCTATATTTATGCCCCCGAAGACTCCCGTTCCCAATCATCTAAGGGTTCGCTTCTCTTTTTTCCCTTTCTTTCCCCTTCCACCGCTCCTCCCTACTTCACTCCCTCTCTCACTCTCCCCCTTTCCTTTCTTCCTCCCTCTCGAGCCCATTTGTCCCGATCCCACAATCCATCTCACTTAGTCCTCCCCCCGAGACCTAGTCTCGAAATTAGTTTCCACCGTTCTGTTTGGCACCGTGAATGATTGATTTTTACGATCTGCTGAGAACAAGCGTGGTCCTAAATATTTATTTGGAATTGGCTCCGAGAAAGTAATGTTATTCTTTCGGGAAACTAGTGCTATTGCCCGCAGCACATCGTGGGCTTCAAGGAATTTTCGAGTTTTACATTCTTTTTAATGAGCAGTAAAAATGAACGATTTGATTTACCCATGTTTTTTTATTAGAAGAATGAGTCACCACAGTTAAGATCTAATGAAATGGTGATTGTTTTTTTTGCAAACCAGTTCTGTTGAGTTATGAATACCATCTCAAGGTACAAATACTCAAGTTTTGCTTACTTTACGGCATTTTTCCTATTAATACGTGCACATGTTCATCCACATATACATTCACAAAACTGCTCAAGTTAGAAATCCCCAATTAGTCATATTTCGATGGTAATTTGTGCATTACCAACTAAAGGTATATATTCGCCAGAAAGGTTAATATATTTCATAATTATTTATATTCATACATCGTGGTGTACACTCCTTATATTCTATTTAAGTAATTGGCTACACCTTAAGTAATGTCATAATATATAGTCTTTATTGCTGCAATGTTTACTTATTGCCATTATTGCCTAATGGTTATTCATCGGCCGGAGTAGGTTTTGTATAGATTAATGCTACTCTCCTTTGGCAATAATCGAAGTTACTCTACATCGTCGTAATACCTTTCTCATCATTCAGTTCAGCATATTTTCTGCTTCTCTTTATCGCCTCTATAATAGTTATTTCCAACCTTATTCCCTATCTCATCACGTTCTACCTACCAAAACACCCTTCAGGGGCCCCATCACATGATTTTTTGCTTCATTCAGGCTTTCACAAACACATCCAGCGTTTATCTTCTTCAGACCTTTCAGGCATTTTCTTTTACTTCCCTCTCGTATTTTTCATTTTCTCTCTCTCACGCTAATCCCCAACTCTTCCGTACCACATCCCATCTCTTCTAACCAGATCTGAAAAATGGTCTTGCAACCCAAAGGGTTTCCCCGAGGGAGTCACAGAGGGTGGCTGAATGCGATGGGAAACGAGACGAGAGTGTTCTTCCTTTTTTCGCTAAAGGAGAGAGAAAATGAATACCATGTGAGAGACTGCAGCGGAGGGGGAGGAGGGAGAGATAAGGAAGTCAGCGAGGCTAAGCACTCTTCGGACGGTGGAGAGACTGCTCAGAGTAGCATTTGCTGGAGATGAGGGCAGCGTCCGTGACATGCACCGCCCCTGGGAATTGGGACGAACATGAGACGCGGAGATAAAAGGAAGCGCGGCGTGTATATAAAGTATTTCTCGAGCGATGCAACCTGGGAGTCTCAAAAAAATAATCCAAAGAACGTGAATTTGACAAAAAAATTAACGGCATCCACCTGGCGAAGGATGTTGTGAACTCAATTTTAAATATATACTTAGTGAAAAAACTTCCCAATTTTTTGTGCAAGAAAACGGCAGAATGAGAAGGAAGCCGTGGAAAAATCATGCGGGAGATATGTTATCTCAGAATTATTCACACTTCTTACCTAGGAGGATTTAGCATATAAGCCTTCTTCATTTAGTCTAGCAATAAAAACTGAACTTGAGGTGGGTATGGTGTAAGCTCTGAGAAGACGTTAGCAACTTTTGGCCTCATTATTCGAAAACAAAGCCTCTTAAAAGTAAAAATGGACAAAAAATTAATGGGAAGGATTATCGAGGAAGGCGAAGGTCTGAGGTGATTAATGAAAGATGTACGAAGTAAAAAGGAATGGAACAAAATTCTGATAGGAGAGTGAAATGGATCGGTGTAAAACACCAATCTTCGAATTGGTGACTGTTGACGAAGCGTATCTGGAAAAAGCAGTCCATAAATGAGGGAATAGTTTATCCAAAGGAGGGAAAGCCACCGACTTAAAAAGGGGTCCTCTGAAAGAATAGATGAGTGAGGAGAGGAATCGCAGGCGCGCGCGTTGCACCAGACGACATGTGCGAACGAGTGATCGGCCACCCAGCGTGACCACCACGGCGGACTCCCGTGTCGACCAACCCACTAAACGACTAAACGAGACGCCCACCCTCGCGGCGCACAAATGCTTCCACCGAAAGAGAGCGAGGAGCGTGCAGGCATGCATGGACGAGAGTAAAACTGCCATTCGTGAGCCACTGGTAGATCAGGAACATTAGGGAACTCATTTTTACCTCATGAATAAATCTATTTTCATTGTATCATTAGTTAACCTGACTTTTATTACTTAAATGACCTATCATAAACTGTGGTTACTGGGACTTGTACTTGCATAAAAAATAAACGCTGAAGTAAGTTAATATTTTCTTCGTCTCGTTTCAAATAAGAATAAAATAAACTTAGTAAGTGCTCCAAGGAGATCATGAAATATATAGTAAATATGTTATGAAATTTTCAAGACTTCCATGATTCTTAATTTGAGTAAATGTTTAAAAATATTCCTAAAATCTTGCCGATACTTCCAATATCTCAGATACAAATTGTACTGGTCTCAGATATTAATTGGCTTCAAGACCAAGGAGCTTATAGGCATTCTGCGCGGGGGGAGCTGGGTTTCCTTTTCCATACGAGCGCATACTTCCCTTCTCAGGATGCAAGAGTTAAACCAAACCTGGCTTTCAATGGCACGCGGGCAGAGCGATTTGAAATTCTCCGTAAGTTTAGGTTGCGTTGCGTTGCGTTGTTTTAATTTTATTTTCACTCTCCACCTTCCTTCCGAGGAAAAGGCTATGGACTCAGCGAAGTCTTCGGATCGGCTCGAACTGTTGTTCGTGATTGGTTATGTAGGGCAGCCACAGTTACCTCGTTATTCACTAAGCAAAATAGAAGGGCGAAATTTTAATGAGAAAATTCCCAAGAAAACCCTCCTCAGACATTTCCTTCTACTGTGTTGTTTTATTGAACCTGATTTAGAAAGACTGGTATAATAAATATTCTCATCATGCTTATGATTATTGGGTAGTGCGTTGTTGTGCGTGCGTGCGTTACCACTGTTTTCTATCCCTTATTTCTTTTTCCTAACAATAAACCGAGGGATGGTTTACACGGGAAACTACCTCTTTTACATTTTTCAAGTTCTCAATTTTTCTCTAACAACGGCTTTATCAGAATAATTCGAATTAATATTGCCAAACGTTTAAAGAGGTTTTGAGTTTAACATGAAAATAAAATATTATAGTAGCTTCAATTTGTATTCTCATCCCAGCTTATGTCCGAGGAGAAACTCTATAGTTGTGGAAAAGTGGAGCGATTGAGTTCCAGAAATGGCAAACAGAAATTGGCGCTGAATCATGCTACGTTCCGATGTCAAAAACTTCTTTTAATGGTAATTGCATTAGACTCCAGTATAGAATTTTGAAATGTACCCATTCCATGTCTCCGGCATTGAATTATTAATAATTGGAATGCTTTCAGTAGTTAAAGGGAACAGCTAGCTAGTACTGTGGCCATTTTCCCAAATTCCAGCGTGTGCATACTTAAATTTGACTTATAAATGATTTTATATCCACCATTGCATATTAAATGAAAACGAAGTAATTCCATACAAGTACAAAAAGGATGGCGGAATCGTCACCAAAACAAATATCCCCTTAAAATTCCACACAAACTCTTCATTTCTCGCAATTAAACTATCCTGCTTCATAACTCAATTTTTTTGTTTCCCCTTAGCGTTTCTGCCCATTGCTATTCCATCCACCGTATTTATAGTAACCTTTATGCCCCCTCTCTTCCACCACAAACCTCGTCCAGGCATAATACAGCCGTTTGTCAAGTCATCCCACACATGCATAAAGGAGCACAAATGGTTTCAGGAATATGACAAGATGACAAGTTTGGCGCCATCAATTTTCCTTTCAGTGTTGTACGGGGAATTGAAGACACGCTGTGCTTAAATTGAATAAAAAATATATTTTTTTAGTATTCCTCCGAGCCCATATAAAAGCCCACATGTATTCCGTACAAGGCCAATCAGCCTTTCTCTCTCGACCGGCTCTTGAGTTCCACGAGGAGATAATGATGCAGGCGATGGAACAGGGGGATGGGCTGAGGGAATGAAGAGAAAGCATGTTGTGATCAAGTTATAAAAATGCAACAATTATTGACAATTATCGCTATAATGGGACATTATGCGTGATTTTATTGCATGTGTGATTCTTGTAGCTCACAAGGCCGTCAAGTTGGATAAAATTTTACATATCCTAAGTCAATGTTGAGAATAAACCTTGCTAGTGTCGTCCATACATAATAACGGTGGTCAAAAATATCGGTGAGGGAGACTTGAAAGATTGTTTTGGATTTTTAAAAATAGAAAATGCATCGTGAAAAAGCATCATGATTAGCGAAGACCCTCATCAAAATATTCACGGATAGTAAGGAATAATTTTTCAACTGTTGTTTATAGCGCCGGTAAGGGAACCTCGGTATACTTTACAATAAAAGGAAAGAACAACACAAGACACGCGGGAGTTTTCAAAAGAAAATTATTATGGTGATTGAAATAAAAAGGCAGTAATTTAACTGATTCCATCGGAGTATTCAGTATGAAATCCAATAAATGTATGAACTTGCCTGGTGTACATGGTTCCATGATAGGGAGGAGGCGAAGAGTATTACAAGATATGTTTATGTAAATACTGAGGGATAATAACCATTCAAACATAATCATGGATAACCATTAACCGTTGAGAACCATCTACGTTACTTCTTCTAGAGTATCAACCAAATAACCTCCGTGCTCTTTCACGCATTAGAATTCAAAATATTTTTTTATATCGGTTGATAAATGTATCACATTAATTCTTCGTCTCGACGAAATGCAAGAAATTGCTGAAATAAATGCAATTGATCAAACTTCACTTTCCCTTTTCTCAAAGCGCTTTGTAGCGGAAGAATATACCAAAATTTCCTTATCAAGATGAGTACAAGTTTTTGCGTGTCAATACTCAAGGGTGAGGTTACTACACTAAATAAAGAGCTGCGTAGAGGGGAAAGGAAATTGAATTAACTACCCAAGGCATAAGAAGTCACTGGCGTAGGAGAAAGGAGACTGTATCCGTCGCTCTCTTCAAAGAGGTAGAACTCACTTGCTTCACCTCCTTTGGTGGCGCAGGCGATTACATTACAGCTCCCACCCTTTTTCGCTAACATCCTTAGCAGATTCTCCTCTCCGTGGTCCTGACCATAATGCCACCTTTCGGCGACGCTGCTTCTCCGACTTTGATGGCAATACCGTTTACCCGTCCCGTCTTTTTCCTCTTTCCCCAGGAGCCGAGTGAGAAAAGGCTGTCTCTTTTAACCTCCCGTTCACCGCCCCCTCCCCTCCCCAATGCCCCCAAACGGATGATATGTGTTATTTTGGTGAGCGTCAGTAGCCTCGAGACCCATGGAGACGTATCTACACCTTTCCACCCGGGCCGAAATGGCTTCCGACTACCACCGAGTTGGTAGGCACTTCAAGAAAAAAGTATAAAAACAATGTGATAAAATAAAAGGAAAGAATCTTGTTGCCTCTGTGTCCCGAACCTTCCTCCCCTTCCCAGACAAAATCCTTGCTGAAAAAGCTTCACATATTCACATACAATCCGGTTTTTTTCCTTTTTCCTCCTTCCCTTTACCAATCAGATCTTTTTTTTATCCTTCCTTACACGATGGTTGGTAATTCGTGGAGATAGCTGATTGCTGTGTTTATTTGCGTCATTTAGAATAGGTCGTCAGACTGAAATGCGAAGGATTATTTAGAAGTCGGGTGAAATCCTTTGACTGCCTCATCCTAGCGTCGGTAATTCCCTACTCTATAAGAAAGAATTAAAACGGACAAACGAATTCCACCACTTACAAGTTTTGAACCCGTGCCCCAAAGGTTCACTAATTGACTTGAAAATGAAAATGTGAACATTATCTCTTGACTTGAAGAATTCATAATGTCCGAATAGAATACTCTGTAACGAAAACGCTGGATTGAGAGCGTCGCATCCACGCTTATTTTGTTTCTTAAGGAGGAGACATTAATAGAATGATTGGCAGTAGCCCCATCACAATTAGATTGCGGACTCAAACCTGGGTCCTACGAACCCTGTACCCAAGCTATCTCAGCCACCCGATTCCTCTCCTTCATTCTTTTCCGTCTGATACCGAGAAAGCCCTCTTCTATCAACTCCGGCTCTCGCTTTCCTGCTTTCCTGTCCCCTTCCCCATCTCTACTCGTCCCTTGCCGACCTCTGTCTTCTTACCTGCAGCCAGCCTTCTTGTCCTCACGTCCTCACCTCCACCAAAACGGAGGTGCTCATATTCATGCGAGGGAGGGGAGCAGTGTGGGGGGAAGCGGGCGAAGGGACACCAAGGATGCACAAAACTATCTCCATCTTCATTCTGAACTCTCGGTGAAGCCTTTGACTGCCTTCCCCGGTCATAAGGTCAGGGACGTTTAAAACGCCCACCTCCGCCTTCAGCAGCCGGTAAGTCGTCCTAACTCTTCCCTTCCTCTCCCTACCTCCTTCGTCCTCTCCCAACCTCCTTCCAGTCCCTCCCCACGGCACCCTCGTCCTCCCTTTCCAATGAACGTTCTCAAACTCTTCTGACTTCAAACTCACGCCCTATGCCTCCTCTCCTCCCACAACATTTTCCACACACGCACCCTTCCCAATCCTTCCCTTATCTCCCTGTCAACTGTCAACAGCACCTTTTCCTCCACTCATTACTTCCAATTCTTTTTCCCCGGAAGATTTTTCATCCACGCATATATCTTTTCCTGTTATTCTCCTCTCCTCGGACTGTTTCCCATTTAATCCTCACCGCTTGGTACTTCCTTTCTCGCTCAATGGAGATATTTTATCGCCGATTGGGGATCTGGTTGGTATAGTGGCTGGTGTTATCTCGGGTTCAAATGCCCCAATAGTGGAGATTTTTCTCCTAATCTACGAATCCTACTAGGGTGCCAAGTGGAGAACACTTCATGTGTGAAGGTACGTCATAATTGTCGAGCCCATTGTGTCATTGGCTAGGAGAAAGCTGTTTACGCCGTGGGCACCAACACCATTCATTACAGAGTTTTCCATCACACTTCATCCCTAAGCTCATTTTTACATCACTAAACAAATAATCTTTGCCTTTTCAACCTTTACACCTGTCCTTAATGGCGAAAATAGCCTCAGTTTCGAAACTTTAGAAGAAGAAAACTTTTCGGCGCGAGACGCCTCAGATATTGGAAAAAATTGCAACTTAATGCTGAAGGTTATTCATCAATTTTGTGTAAGACAAATATTTAGAAGCCTATTAATAAGCGGTGGGCATTGATAGAGTTGATATGAAGCTATTAGAAACTTTCAGGAGACCAGCAAGTAAATTCTCTGTAGGTCGAGAACGAAAGGAGTTGAAAAGAAACCCTAAATCCTTAGTGGGATAGTGCCAAAAAAAAGGCTGTAGCTTTATTTTTTCAATCGTAGATAGAAATCATGCGCACTTACTTCATATTCTAGTTGAACCTCTGACGACTATCTCTCCGTGAAGCTAGGATCACAACCCTCGACTGAAATACATATTTAATAAATTCTATTTCTTGTCACGGAAATAAGATGTGCTTGAACATTCAACATCACAAAAATTATTGAAACGAATTATTAGGGCCCTTAGGAGCCGGTGTCTTCCATGGACATTCTTTTGAAAACCCAGTCGAAAACAAGGCTATAAGAAGACTAACGTACAAGAATGTTTCCTTGTAATGCTGTCATGTGATGACCTACGCCACCCAACACTACTGGACAAAGTACATCATTTGATTCAATATAAATTGAATGTTAGGCGGAAGACAAGATATCCACGTGAAACGTCACGGGTGTAGACAGAAGGGATGTATATAATAGGCTGGCGCTATTTATATAGTCAAATGCATCATGCAATGTCTCACACCATCATCGAACACTCTTGACCGAGCCGAGGATTAGGCTGGAAGGAGGCAAAAGGGAAGGGAGCGAGTGACTTAGGACCCCAGAGCCATTTTCTGCTTCAACTTCCACTCACCAGGGCCTCCTTTGCGTCCCATTCCTTCAATTCCCTCCCCACTGCGCCACTCTTGGCCCAAGCACGGGTGGTCCAAGTCTTTTTCTTCTTCCGTAAGTCGTCCCTCCTCCTCCTTCGCCCTTTTTACCTTCATTCTACCTTGCCCCCCATTGGGAGTTTAAGCTATATATTTCCTCCCTCTCCCAGCTTCCTAGGGAGACAGCTACAGACATGAAAGAAAATGAAGGGTTCGGGGCCACGGCGAGGTGCCCGAGAATTTCATCCCCGCGCGCATTCTCGGATAAAAATTAACTCGTGGGTATCGGGAGGCGTTGTGCGGATATATAAATGTTAAGAGACGGAGAAACTAATGACAGAGCAGCATGAAAAAAGTGAAGTCCTAAAATGACGCAGAATTAAAGCATGATGAGACGCGTGATGTCTGAATTCGTTCAAAGTTCACTATAGACGAAAAGACGTGGGGTCAAATTAGCGGTAAAATGGTAGATTTAATTTCCTTAGACACAGGTTGCATATGGAATCCAATGACCGAACGTCTCCACATAAATGGTAAAAGTCATATATAACTAATTGCTTATTAAAGATTATTCGTTACTCAGCACTTTAGAAAACGCTAATATCTACTGATACAAAAAAATCAGCTTTGCTTCTATGAAGACATTTTTTATCATTTTTATTTTCCTGAATTCTTCATGCTGAGGTTTGCTTTAAAAGTTCTAATGAAGCTAAACTACATACAATGGTTTTAATGAAGATTGGCATACATGGTAACAAATTTGTTAAACCTATAGAAAATAAATGAGTGATTGAACAATCAGCATCATCCAATTAAATTTCAACTGAAGTAGGCGTTTGAAGATATCTTTAAATACTAATAAAGTATATCTTCAATTGTTTCATTTACTTGTAACATTACTATTGCATGCTAGCAAGCTAACAACACGGTCTATCGAAGAGCAATTAAGTCATTTGTTTGGGAGGAACATTTTTAATAAATCTCAGAAAAAAACCTACATGTTGGCCACGGTGGTGGCGGGGTACTCGCCTGCTAAGCCGAGGGTCACAGGTTGAGTCCCGCCTGGGTAGAATATTATCTGCCCAGGACATGGGTGTTTGTGTCTCGTCTGTTGTTACTGTTATTCACCCGACGTAAATTGGCCCGTAAATACGGGATAGTGAAGATAAAAAATAAATACATTCAGGAACGTCGAAAAAATGTATAAAGCTTCGACCATTTTCTAGCCATTGAGGTAGAATGGATTGGGGTTTTATTTTAAAGTTTCGAAAGAATATCGTTAAGAACTGGATACCCACTTTCTGAGATATATTTCACAAATTCATTTTGGATAGGTCTCAACAAATATTTTCCAGATAAATAAAACATAATATAATCATGGTCCATGAGGATCTGATATGCATTAAATAGTGATACCAAGTGCAACGTCATCGATTTCTCACCTTCATTCGATATAACAAAAAACTTTACTGTTGTGTCCGTCAATCATACACCATTTTAAGCTGGTAAACCATAGCTGTCATCGCAGTAGTATTCCCTGAAGAAAGTCATCGCGGCCCAGCAGTGGTCCTTAATGTCTGGGCCTCTGCTCTTCGGGCTGCGGGGTCGCGAAGGAATTTTTGCAGCTCGCCCTCCTCGCGCAGTGACACCGTCACTTCTCCTTAACCCTCTTCGGTCACACTCTGTCAAAACGTTTAACCGGGGACACAATGAGGGACATGCCGATGAGCGAGAAAACTACCCCCCGGGAACCGCCGTCTAAATGCCTCACGAATGGGAAATGACACTGTTAAATGGGGTAGTTTTTTTCGCAATGGACGCAATGAAAGAAAAGAAATGGTGTTACCTATCTATGGGACCTCAAGGCCTGAAGAAGAGTGAGGAAAAAAGAAATTGAAAAAGTCACGGAAATAACGAGTGGCCCTTTTCTGAGGATTTCAGAAATTCGTGTTCCTTTGCAATGGTGACGGAGGGAGGAAGTGGAGGTGGGAAGAATAGGAAATAAAGACGAAAAGATATGGGAGGGAGTTTTTGAACATTAGTGAGGTACATGTGCGACAAAGGATGAGACTAGCAGAGGGACCGTTCCGGGCTTGTGTCCGCTACCGTGTCCGGTACTCAGCCGATGACCGGTCCCTTCTTTCTTCCTACCCCCACCATCTCCTCCCCACCTCCCCCACCTGGGGGACAGGTGACTGAAGGTGGTCGGAGGGTGGTCTCTTTCCTCGATTCCCAGTTGGGTACCTGGCCGGGAGCACTTGATGGACATCCACTGTTTATTACTGGTACCTCCACGTCTACCTCCGACAACCGTGATTCCTCTCTCCTAATTCCACCAGTTGGCCGTCCTTGGAAGTTAGCCTGTTTTTCGACATGTGCGTTACAGATGAGCCGATTTCATTAAAATTAATTCTACGATAACCGTTTTTCGTCTAATAGTACTAAATATGGTGAGAGCATTATAAAAGAAACGATTTTTCATTGAATGATGGCAGCTCAATCAAATCACAGTCAAAGAATCTAATACCTTCATCACTGAAAATATATCTACATCTTCGTCATACCCTGCAAGCCACCCAAAGAGTGTGTGGCAGGGGGTGCTTCCACACCAGGCATATATGTTAACAATGAGGAAAAGATTACTTGAAAAGCCAATCTAGAACGCTGTCATCTTCTTTTAAATAAATTTTTTAAACTCTAAAAATGATCTGTCACCTACTTAGTTTCTTACGTAATGAAATACATAGTCCATAGTAAACTCATTGTAAAAAACCTGGGAGAATTACCACCTTGCGGAGAAAAGGTGATTGAATGTAGGAATTTGATCGGTATAGGAAAAAATATGGATGGGATGCATGATATGGACGGATGTAATTACGGCGATGAAATAATATGGCGTACTTTTGTTCATTATTAGATCATCCTGCATTTTTACCATGCTGTATAAGTTCATTACATTATAATTCAACTGAAATTAAACTAACATTTCATCTAATGGATGATGCCAGTATTCATCTTTGCAACAGTAAAATTGCATTGCAAACTTACCAAAGAGCGATGCTGCAGCTTAGGCAATTAGCTACATTTCAAATTCTTTTGCGAGAAATATACGAGTCTACCCTATCTGTTACGATACCAACGATAGCACACTATTTGGCCATTTTGGTAGACGTGGACGAATTCTTTTTTAAGATAAACTTAGCACGCTGTCTCCCAAAATGAGGGTCAACGCCCGGAGGAAACAGAATTTGCCATCCTCTTTAAATTACGCATACATCGCTGAGCCTAATCCCTTTCACCACACCCTGAGGTAGCTCCTTAAAATCTTAAAAAGATACATCCAAATATTTTGAGTCACATGCAAGCAACGGCAGGATTCAACGACCTTCAGAGAAGGTTAAGTGAATGGCTAAGAGCCGACTGAAGTGTCGTTTCCACGCCGTCTCCGCTCTGCACCTTGTGCCTTTTGTTTATACTCTCTTTTCTGATTGGCGATGAATTAATGCGAGCCGTTCTCTAGAATAAAATGAGTCTCTGTCGTCCTGTCCCATTTTATGCTTCCCACTCACAAATGACAGTTATGTACTCGAAGTAACCTCTTCCTCACACAAAGTTAATTACCCCGACGGATTATAGTTCATTATCCCTCTCAAAGAGAGGGCATCCCTGTCCATCCCCATGCCTGAGGAAAGACACGTTGAAATTCACCCGTCGAGATGTCACCGTGAGAGGGCCTGCCTCTTCTAAGGGAATTCTCTCATCTGCGAGGGGCCAGCAGGCAGTTTGAGGTTCGTGAACGAGAATAGGTGGGTCTCTAGGCTTCTTGTTCCCTCCCGAGAGGGCATTCTAACTTTCATCCCCCGTGCATTTCCTCTTCTCGCCTCCCCCTGTCGCTCATTTGCCTCATTAGTCACGCCCCGTGCCTTTCCCTCTCACCTCCTGCTTCCTCCCGCTCCCCTTGAAAGGTTGACCTCCGCCTCCCATCTCCAACTAACCCTCGTCTCTCACTCACACTCCCTAGCCCGGTGGCTCATTTTCGGACTCGACCGTGACAAGTGAAGGCAGTTTTACCTCTCTCCCTCATCATACCTACCTTGGCAAAGAGAGAAAAAATACAAAGAGGTACACGAGACGATGCAACGGGATCCTCCCTAACGTCAGCTATACTCTACAGGTTTCTATTCCCCATTTTCGAGGTGGGTGCCGAGTAAATTGTATATTGAAGTTTGAGTATTCGCGACGCGTTTGCGTTTTTAAGACATGATGTGATGGGAGTCCATACCTGGCTATCCACCACATCATCACTGTAAGCGCTTGCGTGCAAGTTTCTCCAATTTCATTGTCTTCCTATTTGATGATTACGAGGTATATGAGTACCGGCGCAAATAGTAGCTCAGTGTCGAAATGCCCTGGCTAGCAATCTTCTCCGAGCATTAAAGCTGAATAATTGTTTGCTCTAAGAATTTGAAAATAATTATTATTACAGATTCCATTACATGAAGGAAAATTTACTGCCTTAACTGAAATAACGATGGCATGCTTGGATTGCTAAATTACTCACTGTTTATTTATATGCCCTTTGAGTGATGAATTATATTACATTTATATGCCTGCCAAATATGCCCATATCTCAGAGCAAAAGATCATATAGAACTCACTTTCCCAATGAGACGAGAAATTCCTTTCCGAGATTTCCTCTGACTCATTCCAGCAAGACTAGTAAGCCAGCAGCACTGCCGTAGCAAGAAAAAGCCCACCGTTATTCTTTTTTTCTAGTCAGTGATTAATGTGAATCTTCAGTAGAACAGGGAGCAAGAGGAATCGTAAATACGCAACCAGACAATACCGAAACTAATTACAGGCATCTCTTTCCAAGAAACTCCCAGTCTTTCCTGCCCTCCTTGGGACAAGCGACAGGTAGACAAACAGGAACCAGCCCCATTCATTGACGAGAGGGCCTCGTTTGCGCTTCTGACACCTCGAGGAGAACAGGATACTCCCGGGGTGCAAGAACTTCACGCTAACGCAACAATGTGACTATGGGACCCGCCTCGACGCTTATCGGAAGCTAGCGGGGTGGTATAGGAAACGTGTGAAGATCTGGGTGTGTATTTTTTGGAGAGAAGTGTACAGCGGGGGTATACGGCATAGAGTGACCATTTAAAGCGTCCCTTTTCCGAAAGGTGGAGGATAGGTATACTGCTCGGAACGTTACACGCATAATCGATTTGGTTGCCGGAGAAATGAAGGTAAACGAATGAAGACGAGGAAAGTGCAGAAAGCGAGGGCTAGGATGAAAGGAAGAGGGAGAGAAAGAAAAGGCGAGAGCAGTGTGGTGAGCAAAAATTTACGAAGTTAATGAGAAATGAGCTGGAAATAATCGCATCACCTGCCACTGTAGCGTAATCGATTTGTGGGAAATGGAAGAATTGACAAATAAGAGATTTCTTCTTTGCCACTCTCCTCCTATTTCTAACTTGTCCATCTGCAGTAACCATTATTAAATGCATTTAAATTAACAACATTATTGCTCTTTACTTCGAACGTTCTTAACTTATATAGAATAATTAGCACTGTAACGGATTTTGGAAATTTAAAATATCTGAAGAATCATGCTAAGCTCGGGAATGAAATAAAAATGATCTTCGGCAGGTTCACCTTTTGGTATCGTTGTGCAAAAATGAATTTTTGTACAGAAAAGTATGAAGTACGTGAAAAAAATTTCATAAAAAACGATTTTTTCACAAGTAAGCGACGAATAGCTTGTGTTATGTTTCAGGGAATATAGATTTAGGAACTAGTTGCGACATCTATTGCGAAAAACTTTTCGAACCCACCGTCTCCTCAGAAATTCTAATATTGGACATAAGTGCTTACGTTCACATGTGGTTAATGGATCTATATTCACATTATCGTGTTATCGTCACAAATGTAATGAATTCTTTAGCTGCTGAATCTAGGAGGCTCAGGTAACTTGTACTGAAGTCAAATCAAAGTAGAAAAATCCATTTGTGGGAAAGGTTGACAGTAAAGCCGCTTGATAAACGTTGACAGAAATATACTGCTTAGTGTTATTTCACTTTCCGAGAAGAAGAAACTGTTACTCCTCGGCCACAGAGGCAATAGAATCTTGCCTTAGCAGAAAGACGACACTGCTGATCCATAGCTTTAGTCAAATTTTAAAAATTACTTCGCTGACCTTCGCAAAAATATTTCCATTCCCCGTACACAATTAATTCTTTTAGTAAGGTAGAGCGTGTATTCCGTCAATTCATTACCCTCAAATGTGTTTTAGAATCTTAAATACTTCATACAAGGGAGGTGACACGTACAAATCCGCATTTCATTCGAGTTTTATTTGAATACAGAAAGAAACCACATGACCTCGTGCACAATGGCCGTAATCCTGGGCAAATGGGACCATGTATCAAACATCTTTCTCTGAAGGCACCCCATAAAACCTGGCGGCCCTTAATGCTAATCTACCATAAAAAATATGGGGGGATTCAAAAGGTGGTGAGATGAAGATGTGGTTTACCGGACATGAGGCAGTTTATCTCTCACTACCCTTCCCTTGCCTTTCGCCTACCCATCCAACAGAGGATATTCCTCTCTCCAAACCATTCTTTTCCCCCTCCCTTACGCGAATATAAATATATCTGCCGGCCGCCCGATCCTTTACAGGGTTTTATGGCCAAGTGAAGTTGAAAAGTCCGACCATTGTCCGCTGCCTTTGTGGGGTCCCTTGACACCTCACCCCTCTCTTAACCGCCTTCTCCTCCATACCCACCAGGCTTCCCTCCCGCCCCAGCCGACTGAGAGCCTACCCCATGGCCACTAGTGGCCTCCTCGCATGGCCTGACCGCTGAAATATCCTTAGTAAAAGGAGAGGAAAATAAGATGAAGAAAGTGCATGGAAAAAGAATGGAAGTGGGAGATTTTGAGCGAGGAAGGAAGAGAAAGGAAAAAGGTGGAAGGAGATTATGGTGAGGTGATGGATGAGAATGTGCATCAATGTAGCATCAGGAAGTCCTTTTTCGCGAAAGAAACTAAAGAAATGTATCCCTCACTATTTCTCAAGAGGACGCAGCTTTGGTGAATTTTGCGATGGTTCATAAAATTAATCGCGGACGGGAAAATCGCGAATTGCGAATTCGTTTGAGTATTTTCTTAGATAGATATGTTTGAGCTAGGATGAGTATACTTGTGGCACTCATTTATGACTACTGCTACCACAATAATTTTAGGCTTGAGCGGAGAAAACTTCTGAGCACTCACACTATACGCAAATATGAATACAAAAGGTATGCCTCAAAGTTTGAGCAGACACAATGCTTAACTTTTCAGTATACTCTACCACTGCTACACAATTACCGGAGCATGATCGAGAAAAACCACTTGGAAGGATGCTTTTGCAAGTTATCGTAATGCATGCTAGCAGGAATCTGAAACATGCTCATAAGTGATTAAAAACTTTGAAAACTGACGGTTAGTTACGAGGCGTATATTATGAATGTTAATTGTGAGTCAAGAGATGGAGAGCGTAGGTGACTCGGCGTCCTCCCAGAAATGGGACCGAGGGTCCGGCTACAACTGTGTGGGTAGGCCGACAAGATTTCGTCTGGAACCACATACAGGCATCTGTCTTCTTCGTCACCTGTCTGTCAAGAGAGGTTAAGACATCTTTTGAAAGTTATCGTGTGAATTATCGTGTGTCGCGGTGCTAGACTCGAAGTCTAGATTTTTTAAACGATCATGACACAGGCACCCAAATTCGCTGTATTTTCCGGAAAGAACAATCGCGTGTTTATTATTTTCTTAATTATTGCCACACTGAGTAGGGGAATCGCCAGATAACATGATTTGCATCTTAAATTATGTTTTACGAGATTGGCATTGTAAGGATTAACCTACGATTGATTGAACCTACGATTTTCGGACAACTATTAAGGAAACGATCTATAGGTCATCGCTTATATATTTATTTTACCTGATTGCTCCATTTGTGAACCGTCTCCTTACAATATTCGGACCAAATTACCAGTAAAAATATTATAGAATAACATTGGCCTAATAGCAGTTGCTATATTATGAGTGCATCAAGGCAAACGGTTCGAAAACTGAACTCCATTTCTCTTGAGATTAAGAGAGGAAAAATGTGACTAGCGTGTTGAAGGACGAATCCTGGGAGTAATGAGAGATTGATCTGGGTATCAAATTCTCCGCTAAGGCTATATCTGATCTTCTAGCACATGATATTAATCCAGAGAAAAATTACATCAATTGCAGAGGATGGATTATAATTGGAGACCTGAAGCAGAGGGACAGCGCCTAGTTTTGAACTATAGCTCCCCGTCTAAAAATCGAAAACTCTTCATAATAAACGAAACTTTTCCTTTTGAACGAGACCACTAACTCGAAAATTAGAACGCCGAGGGAAGGAAATGGAGTGAGAAACCGACATCTCCTTATCTAGCGTGTCGTCTCTCTTTTGTGTTGGAGGAATATGTGCACGAGACTAAACAAGTGGGGCGTGGGCCCGTCGTCGCAGCGACATCATTTGTTGATCCAAAGGCGCATCCTGCTCACTTCTCCCATTGTCACCGAGTCAGTGTTGCCTAAGGGAGGAGTGCGCGCTCCTCTATCCGTTAACGGGAGGCCGCCCCGCCCAGCCACCCACCCCCTGATATATCTACCCACGCCTCCGCTCCGAGATCATCCTTTCCCACAATAGCAAGCGCTCTCTTATGGAAGCGTAAGAAAAGAGGAGGAGAGAAGCAACTCTAGTTGTGTTGGTCATTTGGGGGAGGTGGCCGACGGCCGAGGTCATTTGCAGCATTCGACGATAACCCAAAAGACAGCATTCCGAGTGACTAATATAGAACTATGCAATCCCATGTTTCTCATGCCATTGGTAGATTTCGGTGTTTATGCTTCCGGGAGTTAAGCATGGTTGTTTGAAGGGGCGACTGATCTGTGAGGCATTATATAATGGGAGCTACATGAAAAATAAAGCAAGGGCGGAGAGAAACCTGGCGCCAGCTCTGCCTGTGCCTCTCGGAAGACGCCAAAGTGGGAGCATAGTCTACCATCCTTTGCGATAAATGGAGCTCTTCTCTAGGATAGCTCCCTAAAAACATCCATACATGGACTGGGATTCTACTGAAAAATCTCTGTCACAGTCGTGATACCAACCCGCAACCTCGGGAGCTTCAATCATTCCAATAACCTCTATCAAAGAGTTTCCTAAATTGATCCTAGAAATCCCGCTCAGATAGCCCTTGTTGAAGCCAATACAGGGGACATGCCTTACCAGCAACAAACTTGTGTTATTAAAAGCTTATTATCGCCTAGATCTACCAAATTACTTGATTTGGAGCCATCTCAAAATAAATTCAGTAGTCTTCAACTGCAACAGAAAAGCTTAAGAGAGAACTAGGTGTAAATCGTAAAGGTTGCATAAAGCAAACAGTCTTTACGATTTACATCTAAACCGACATATACCTAGCTAAACAACTAGATTTTACGAGTAAAGGCTGTTTGACTAGTCAAAGAAATGAGTTTCATTGCTTAGTGAGAATATGCATGCTGGGTTTAGAGACAAACGCTACTCTACTTTAGTTTAGTGCTATGGATTCTTTACAGTGCGCCTCCAAATGAATTTTCCTAGTATATTCCATATAATTTAAAAAATTAACTTTAGCACAAACTTCCCTTTTCCTTCCTCTACTCGCGAAAACATATCTATTGCCATGGGTTGCGCTATAGAAATGAAAACAGTTAGCTAGCCTCGTCGGCTGGAGGCGGAGTGTCTTTCCAGGCGGGCCTCGATTGATAGGCATTCCAATGGAACCCCCATTCACATCGCTGATGAAAAGAATCTACTTGAGGGTTCCAAATACCCTCTAGGAAATCCTAAGGTCTTCTCCCTCCGGCTGCACGGCTACTCACCACCTCTTCCCCTCCCAAACCGTCCGTGAACGAATTGGGCGGGCGTCTGAGAACTGGGTGGGATGGGATCAAATTATTCGGAATAATAAAATAAAAATGGACCTACTTAAATGATCGCTCCCGCATTGTACATCATTCTTCAAACGTCCGGGGTGGTTCAACTCCATTTTTCTTTCGGCCAAACCTTCCTTCCTCCGCTCTTCTCCCCCAAGAGAGACTCATCCTCCACTTCCTACTCCCCTTCGAGCAGCTTTCCCGACTAGGAGATACTCCTCCCGCGCCTTATTATTATATTCGTCGTCTCCCACGTCTTTCAGCTAGTGTGTGTGCTCGATGGGAAAATCGCGTCGATTTGTTAGCCACCACCACCGCCGCATCCCTCCCCACACTCCACCGTCCCCCGCGCACCCGACGGCGGCGGCGGCGGATGGGCGATCCATCAAGAAGGAAGGCGGTTCAAAAGGGGGCTCCCGCTCGCTTTCTAGGGGCCAGCTCATCCTCCGCAGGGAATCGGCAAAAGGTCATCTTAATCGTCGAGCACAATCTGTTGAAACGCAAAGGATTAAAAGGAAACAAATAGTCCTGGTCGGGATGGACGGGCAAGAGGGATGAGGAGCCGGAAGTCTTACCCATCCAAGCAAAGAGGAATATTTCGCATCAGTTTCCGGAATTTTTGGCGCAAAATGCCTTAAATATTGATAAAAATTGCTACTTAAGGCTGACGATTACGCATTAATTTTGTGTATGTCAAATATTTCGTTGTAAAGGAAAAGGCATAGTAGGTATCTACATTGGTCGTATGACATAAGAAAGAGAAAAACTGAAAAAAATGGAAGAAAATCTTGTAACTGATGGCATCATAGTCTGCACCAAAATCTCCACAATTTGAACCTAAAACACACGTAAATGCCAGCATGAAAACCACTCGACGAAAAATCGTACTATGAGTTCGAAAGTTGAATATTTTAGAAGCGGTTCGATCGTTTTAAGGGGTTTAAACCACGGAAGAAATAGATTTCGTCAAGGCTGAATAAATGAGGGATTTAAGATACGAAATACTTACAGAAATTACGCATTTCAGAGAAAATGTTTCAATATCTCAGAAAAAATAAAGTGAATGCCGCACGCCACGCCAAATGAAGAATTTCCACAACTGAAGAGCTCAACATTTTGAACTTAAGAACCACAATGTCATCTTCTAAACGTTTTAGAAAATCTTAGGTGCGACAGAAAAATGCGACTTTCTACCTCGCTAGCAGACGTTTCCTAAGGAATGGTTCAGGAAAATGAACTTACATAGGTAGAGTCGAGGATTCTACCCATTAATTTTCTTTGAAGAAAGGAATTGCAAAATGTTAAGCAAGTCTGCAATACAAATAGCCAGAACTGACGCAAAATCTATTTCTATCGATCGGTCAGCAAAATTGGAGACACCTCTAAGTCACAGTGTTTACACGTGAAACTATATTTGTGTTTATGTATTTGGGCAAAAAATTAAATTCTCCTATGTACACTTTATTACAATTGTGTTTACTCAAATATTTTGAAGTAGTTGCCATAATTTTTTTTTTCATTTAGCTCTATCTCCTACACCATACTAAACACTGAAGGTTCATATTTATATCAAAAGTTTTCACCGAGGAACATCGGGTACAGATGTCTATATTTGGAGTTCCACGAAAGCACGCATTTGATTCAAATTGCGTCGTCCCTTTGAAATGAGGAATGAGAAGGTAGAGGAAACTCTTTCCATGACTACCGAAAAAATTGTCTCTGCCTATGGATGGACTCTCGATGTCCGGTCGTGCGTAACGTTTGACCCGGAACGAGCACTCAAGAAGCAAGCGGTGAGACCATTACGGTTTTTTTTAAGGGAATGAGAGAGAGAAATGTATGAGTGGGCTGAGGAGGGCACAAATTTGAAAGGCTGAGAGGGTATGGGGGTTGGTTGCGATGGTGCTTATAAATACATAAAAGGAGGAACCACGGTGGACACAAGAGGTTTGTTTGATTATTATATATCCCCACGAGCTCTCTTGCTTCAGTCCCCGAGACATTCGAGGCAAAGCTTTGTGCTTTCTTCAAGATCCCGGAGCAGAGATAAGATTTCGGAAGGGGACGTTTATGTTGAAAGGAAGATCAAGCGATTGCGTGGAGGTGGTCGGAGAGGAATGGGGAGTACGACGAAAGCGTTCGGAGAAAAAGAGGGGAACGTCAAGCTGTAAATATGGCTGTGTTTGTAGCCAAAAGTTTATCTCCTTTTACCACGATGGTGATGTGCTCATGCATCGGTCTAAGGTGAGCACGATAACGTGTCCGTTTACCTGAGTCACTTTTCTCAGTTCTAAGATAGAAATGATTTCCTCTCGGCGAAAGTTTTAGGTAAGGCTATAAAGTTTATATTACCTTCCACGGAAAGAAAAATGCGTTATTATCAGGTACAAATCATGATAATCACATCATTATTACAACCTTCTTGTCGTAGATAGTATTGTGCTTCATCATCGGGTTGTGAATTTTATATTTTTTCTTGACGGCACCGCTTAGCAGGGATGAAAATAGCTCATGATCCCTACTTATTTGATAGTCTTGTTGCTTACGCCATAAACATCTGGTGCATACATTTCTTTGACCATAAGGAACTCTAGTTTGAATAAGATACATGGCTCTAGCTATGAGTGAGAGGGTAGTATCAAGAGATCAAAAATATAATTCCAACCCTCAGGCGCTACGGCTGAATTCTTGACTTCGGCTGAATTCGGTCAATTTAACATTGCTCCGGGATAGACAAGAGTATATGTACTAGGATGCTAATACAGATTATATCAACGTTGAGGCTATGATCAACAATCATCTCACAGAAAGGTTATTTTGCTACAATAACTGAAAACCTAACTCATTTTCCAAAGATTTATCGAGACAATGAGATGAGATTAATGTTTCGACGCATTTGACAGAGGGTTTAGATACAGGTCAATGTATGGTATAAATATTGTTCAAGTACTTTGTGAGGAAGATCCTTATTAAAAATACGCCAGGTTTTGAAAGAAACTGCCATCATGACTTAAAACATCGTGTCATCTTCCGTATTGTTTTCAATTTCATTCAGTCATACTCCAATACCCAAATCCTATCGTGAGAATTTAGTTACATTCATTCACATAAAAATAAATTGGTCATGAAAAGTTTTTTATCCATGAGAAATAACTTTTCGAGAGTATGCGATAATGAAAAGGAATAATTCAATTCTTGGGGTCAGTAAGTGGCAGGAAAATGTCCCAGTAAAGGTTACAGACTTTCCAGAGCACCAGATCATCAATGAGTATAACATTCTCAAAACGGAAGTCATCCCCGCATCCCTAAACCATGTCAAGCAAGTGCATTTGGATATTCTCCTAAGTCTCCTTGTTTATACAACAGCCGAAGCCATTAACCTTAAAGTAATATGAATATTCAATGGCGAAGAAGACTGAATAGTTGCGTAAAAATTGAAATATGAAGTCCTTCGCCAGTTGACCATCTTCCTCAAATTCTTTTCATTTGTCCCTCCCAGCGATTAAGCATTCTCCTTTCTTTAGCCCTCACTCTAGGAAGTATCCCACCATCGGAGTCTCATTTTTTTCGCGGCAGTTCCTCGACCCCTCATCCCCACCAACTTCCAACCCTTTCCCCACTCATCCTCCCCCGCCCCGCGTAGCAAATCCAGTTTTCCCTGCCCCTACACCTCCGCCTTGGAGCCGTTTCCCTCTCAGCCTTCACTCCCACCGCGAAGACATGATAACGTAATTACGACGGCCCCGATTCACTGCGGGGAACCCCTCTTGAGAGAGAGAGAGATGGCCCGGGACCCTCCAGCGGTTATATTCGGGTCTCCTCTGGGGAGGGCTGAGGGATCCCGCCAGGATGCCGCACCCCCAGACACACAGACGGTGAGGAATCTCATTCTCCTCTTAGCCGCATTTGCAGCGGGTTTAGTGGACATGTAGTGCCTCGTTCTGGGCTCTTACACATTGCCTATACATACACAGGCGCATGCACCCCATCTTGTGCAGGTACTTTCCTGCCGTATACTTTTTAGTTGAGGATTGAATCAATATCCATAACTTCCCCCACAAATATTCTTCGTTATTGATGTTGATACAGTATCCAATATCATGTAGACTCTATAGCTCAATGCAACATTTTGGATGAATAGGGATATTGATAATGCAATTTTCTTGATCGGTAAAATATCTGTTAACTACGTTTAAACTGTCAATACCAATTACTTTTCCTGCAGGGAACCTATTATCTAATGCTCCGAAGCCTAATGCCCTAATGTTAACGCCATTTGAATATAACGCCGTTAACAGCAATAAAAACCATGAAGTAACATTCCACTCTCCAGAGCTAGTTGAAAGAAAGAGATAGCTGAAGTTCAGCATCCTAAAAGTTTGGCATTATTCCACGTGAACGGTAATTGCATTAGTCTCAATACGTACAAGAGTCGGGGAATGCAGCTAATGTTTTCCAAATAGTCCCTATTCATATGTTCTCCTGCAACCAAATTCTTTTCTTCCACTCTACTTCTGAAGTCCGGCGAAAAATCCGACGTATTACACATGCACCCTTCTCCGGAAATACTACGTCTCGCAACTACCACTTCGATTTTTATCACGGTCACATAAATGTATTCATAGCATGCTGCCTGCTCCTTGTTCGACAATGTGGGAGGATTTGATGTGGGCTTTCTCTTTCCAATCCACGCCTACCGTTCGATTCTTTCGGTTTGGTGCTTTCGCGGAGTGTACGGGAAAATTGCATTGAGACTCGAGATTGTCCCCGAGGAACGCGAGCGACTGAGGGCGGGGCTTCGTTGGCTCCCCCGAGCTGAGCCCTCTTCCTCTGAGCACTCTCGCCCTTCCCCCCCTCGGAAATACCACTTCCCTGTCTCCCCCTGGCATCTCGGATGAGAATGATTGTGCCGAAGAAAAAAGAGCAAAATTGAACGAAAAGACACGCATTGGGTTACCTCTGAAAAAGCAATGGGCTTCTCCTTCTCATGGTTTGTGCTAAAGGGTCACCTTTGGCGTGGGAGTGGTGAGCTGAGGAGATATAACAAAAACCATTGACGAATGACTCATTCTCTTCGTCTTTATTTCCTGCCGTCTTAAAGTGCGATCACCTTTCACGAACAAACCCTTTCTCCCCAAGAATACTCCCTCTCCGTCTCTGTGGCGCGTTCCTTTCCACGTGAAGACATTTTTGAGGGAGCTTCATGCGGGCCTCCCACCGTTTCTTACGCGCCGAGGCCTTCGCATTTTTCGGCAGTCTCTCTCCCATCGAAATCATGAATGGGATGGAGTAAAGGTGTGTCTTCAGAGGGGGGCGATGTTTTTGGGGTGGATTTCAAATTACTATAATGAAGGATCGCGTGCTTCCCCTCTTCAAGCCGCTGAATGGTTATGGCGGCCCCTAGTTCTGGTTTTCCTATTCAACCGACCCAAAATGGGCGGATCACGCGTCATCCCTGAGGATGCGGTGCTCTAAGACAGGAGTGGCATTTCTTTTAAGAGAAGGAGTAGGGAACAAAAGGTCTTATCTAAAGAACATCTGCAAGACCGGAAGTAAAACCCAAGGGAAGCTTCGGGCAGGGTAAGCAAAGGGTTACTTAATACGATCTACTTGATATTCTGGACCTAATATTCCTCATAGTTAAGGTAAAGTAATTTCACAGCATTATTTGACTTAGTGGAGCATTGAATTTTTTTGAAAATGCTAACCTTGCGTCAAATTCTGTCCTTTACCAGTTCGGTAAAGAATTTGGCTGAAGGTAAGGGGGTCGAAATTACCTTGTCTCACATCATTTTTCAATCATTCATCACTCAATTATTTCAGGGTGCAGAAATGATGATATCCAATTTGAGTTAATTTCCTCCTCTTTGGTGCTATCTCTAACTTCATCTTCAAAATAAAGGCTTGCACTGTCCTCTCAGTAAGATCTTAGCTTTCGTATGATTTTCTACTTCACCTATTATTGCCAAAAATACTTTCCTCCTTCGGCGCTTATCTAAAGTCCTATAAGTATATGGCAGTTTCAGTATATAAGAGTATAAGCATTCTTCAGCTTCTAAATGTACCCGTCAACCCATCAATTTCTTTGCCGCATCTATGGTTAAAATTTACATTACCCGGAATTTCGGGCGCCTCATTTCTTTCCACAGTCAATGAATTTATATCCATGTTCGTTCCATAGCTTGAGGCTCAACATTGTGGAATTTGGATTTCACAAATGAAAAAGTAACTCTGTTTCCTTCAACAGCCTTATTTGCCTGGTACAACATGTTTCGGCATATGTTTGTGTTGTATCCCTATATTTTATAGCTATCATTTTTTGAATAATCTGACATGTGACAGCTATAAACAAAGAAATATTTAAGAGTCAACCAAAAATATCATCTTACTGATGATACAAAAAGTTAGTAAACACAACTTTTCGACATTTTTGAAAGGAAATAGGTTTCCATGGACCCGCTGCGCTGTGCGCTTCTGAGGGAGATAATTTAAAAATTCAGTAATGGTTCACGAGTCGCGTCAAGGATTCAATATTGAGTTGTTCGTACGTTTTTTCATTTATTTTTAAAGAATAGTTTAGCACTCACTGTATTATATTTTATAAAATCGCAAAATACCATCGGTTGCGTGTGATTCTAACGGGCAGCGTGAAACCGAAGTTATGGCTAGAAGTCTGTTTTCAGATAAACCAATAATTTGTACTAGGTAATCATTCTATCATAAACACATACCATCATACTCATGCTCCTGCATGATATTCATGTTACCATATCCTCTTCCTTACAACTTCTTACATTTAAAAATTAATATCAAACTGGTGCTTTTGTGACCATAGAAAATCACGCTCACACTATCAAAACGATCACAAAGGCACATTACAGCGATAAATAATTGCTGACAACAAAATATGCCCACCCATACTCGATTAATAACCATATATCTCTGATTTCTCTTTTTTTGCATAGGCTGCCGAGAGACGGCCTTTATCTACGCGATCACGAGCGCAGGGGTGACGCACGCCGTGTCCCGGGCGTGCAGCGAAGGATCCATCGAGTCCTGCACGTGTGACTACGGCCATCGAGGTGGCAGCGGACCCAACACGGCGTCCCGCGTGAGCCAGGAGGTGCTCTACTACGGAGGCCGCGGAGGAAGCGGTGGAGGTGGAGACGCGCCCTCCACGGCGACGGCTCTCACGCAGGGCCAAGGGGGTCAGCCGCCGGGTCTCGGAGGCGGCGGTGTTCGTCGGGACTGGGAGTGGGGTGGCTGCTCGGACAACCTCGCCTTCGGCTACGAGTTCGCCCGCGAGTTCGTGGACGCGGGAGAGAAGGGCCGACACCTTCGCGAGAAGATGAACTTGCACAACAACGAGGCCGGAAGAGCGGTGAGTGACTGTTTGCATTGTCCAACCAATGAAATTTTACATTGGTCCCTCTCCATTGGGCAATTTTCCGGGAATACAATAAATTATACTGAAAGTTCTGAAAGCAATGCTGAGATGCATTCGAATGGTATCAAAAATTGTTTCATGAATTGTCTTGAACGAATGGCATGCTATTCATTCAGCCTACAAATGCTAACCTTGTCCTATAAATGTCACATATTTAGAGTTATAGCTGGTTATACCGATAATATCCAGCTCTTGCGCTAACATAAGTTGTACGTTCTCCTTTACTTAATGTCTGTTGTTATGACAGACTACAATGCAAATGATTATCTTTCCTCAGCAGAGACGTCAGTAATGGAGTATCTAGTTAATACACTTAAATCGTGGAAGTTCTAATTGGAGTCATTTTAATATCAACTGATCCCTTCGCCCATAATCAGTTAATTGAAAATGGATTTTCCTACTTGAAAAACATTGATGCTCTCAGCGCTTTACAACGTTTGATTAATTTCACGTTTTTGTAATCTTTGTAGGGTATAAATAACTGTCCTCATTTTCAAAATTTTCGCGATGAGAAGAAAGTTGTATTCAATTCTACGAGACAGAAGTCGTAAAGGTCGGTGTAGTAAAAAGTGTGTAAAAGTGTGCGTCTCTCTACCAGGTCAACCAAAAAAATGATCCATTTTATTGCCTTTTCAGCACGTGGCGGCGGAGATGCGCCAGGAGTGCAAGTGCCACGGGATGAGCGGCTCGTGCACCGTCAAGACGTGTTGGATGCGCCTGCCATCGTTTCGTGTCGTTGGGGACCACTTGAAGGACCGCTTCGACGGTGCCTCCCGCGTTCTCGTGTCCAACTCTGGCTCCCTCCGCGGCGGCCCTGGATCCGGTGCTGGCGGTAAGGGCGGCGTAGGTGGGGGACGCGGTCGACCTGGAGGCGGAGGAGGCAGGGGCCGTGGGCTTAAGGGCAAAAACGGCCTTCTGGCGGCGGCGCCGGGCGACGTGGGCAACGCCATCGGGGGCGTCGACAACCGGCCGGGAGGAGGAGCTGTCGGCGGAGGTGGGGACACCAACAACACCACCGCGGCGACACCACCAACGAAGCCACAACCACCCAACCTTTCCGCCCTCCCTAACACCACCACCGTCACCAACTCCCTTCACCCCGCCGCTGCCCCCAAACCCCCAAAGACCCCGAGGACGTCCTTACGCGTCACCACCTCTGCCCCCAACCCGCCCCCCAGTCCCGCCCCTAGCTCCACCCCCCTCCTCCTCCTCTCCGGATCCACCCCCCCGGCCGCCGCCTCCTCCTCCGCCGCGGCGCTGCCGTCCCTGGCGCCCCCCGCGAAGCCCCCGGTCGCTCCCGTCGCCGCCAACCGCCCACCCAAGGGCTCGGCGGGGGGCGGCGGCGGTAGAGGGGCGGGGGGAGGCGGAGGGCGGTGGGGCGGCGGCGGTCAGCAGCGGAGGAGGAACAAGGGGGTGGGAGGAGGAAGCGGAGGTAACGTGTGCTCTTGTCTTGTCTCTCTACTTTTCTACTTCTATGCCTCTCCTTTAGAAAAATTTTTTGTATCACTTCATTCCGTTTGTAATATTTATTTATTTCTACCAAATCAGCACTTTCGTTGTAACATCATTTTAAACTGTATAGCCTAAATTGAGGTAGTTTGGAGGCAAAAAGATCAAGAATAAAGGAAGCAAATAAATTTACAAATTTTCGGCTGGTCGTTGGTCAACCTTAATCAAGGAAGATAAGAAAACGACTCTGATTGGACTAATGCATGACATGAGATCAGCCAAGAATTAGGAAATTTGTTGATGTGAATTTCTTTTGTTTTTGCTTTGTGCTTGCAAACTGCAACACCCGTGGCTTTACAGTATTTTTTCTTATAGCGTTCTTTAATTATTTCGTAGAACGCACAACTGTATAAAAATATATCTAGGGTGGTGCACTGGCGACTGAATTCCTTTTACGCTGCAGAAAGTAGTTCCCTATCAGTTATGAAATTTTATGAAGAAAGAGGCGATCCATCAAAAGCATAAACATTACATTATAATTTTTAATCATAGTAAAACTCAGAATTGAAATGGCTGGACTATGAAAATAAACTTGGAACTGATTGAGGGAATTTAGTAAGTAGGACTTCAACGAAATTTTGTCTGGTTTCTTCTGGAGTCTTTTTTCCGTGATGATGTCTGTTCCTTAGGTAACTGAGCTGGTAAGGCATGCCCAGAAATTATTCTCACCAGAATGTTACCTGCAGATGATAGATGCTAGATGGTTTGAATAGTTATCGTCCATCTGGTTAACCGAATTGCAGAGGAGAACCTATTTAAGAGTTACCTACCAGCAAAAAAATACCGATTGTCGATGATAGTAATAAAAACTTTATCCAATACTTCGCAGAAAAATCGCAGAAAAGAGTGCGACATTACCTCATCGCCGTTCTAGATACTGACAGGAATAAACAAATATACTTCATTGCATAAAGTATTAAAAAGGGTCATATCTGTAAGCCACCAGAATAAAAAAATGAATGCAAACAAATTCGTAGATCCTATGAGTACATTTATTAAAGAGTGTATTCAATAACGCATTTGACCCAGTACAGACTTTGAGATATTTATAATGATCAAAGAAACTAGCGAGAATATGTCAGGCGTTTCTGACTTATGAAGCCCAATGATGTGCTCATATTTTTCCGTTGAGCAACATACTTTCTGCACGTAAAATGAAATACAGTGTCTCTGTTACACCCTGTATGCAACTATAGACTACCCTATTCCACCCATGACCCACTTAGATTTTGGGAACTCTAATGGAAAAAGTGAGAGGTGAAATTTTTCTTTTCCTTGGACCGTATTTCTATCTGCCTATCTGGGTGTATGGCGGAAGATAGCATTTCTCCGAAGAGGGCAATTTTTATGTTCGTTTTTTCTATATCGCTTTGAGTCTTATTGCATTACTGGCTCGCTTTTAAGTTTTAACAAAATTTCTAATAATCTGCTCTCACTAATTGCACTGTTATTGGTTTCTCTTTGCTTGAATGGCTGAGTTAAAAAAATTACCATGGGAATATTTCAGTTTAATGATTTGGATGCTTTGTTGCTGAGGTACCTCGGCTACAGATATGGGATAACTATAAAATATGCCTAAGACTATTTCTGATAGTGGCAGAAATCTTCCTTTTGGCGTGCATTAGGGAAGTACTCGATAAAAAGAAGGCAAAGGCATATAATTAGGCTCTAATAAATAATGACTTTGGAAATTTAGCAGTTTATAATTATAACGAATGCATATGCATGTCAAAGTATTTTGCTAAAGTAGCCGGATGAACAATATGTTCAAATGAATAAGATTATAATAGCAAGACAAGAAGTCTCTTTTCGATTATTAAATGGAAACTAACGAGCCATAGCAGCATTGTTACTTTATAAAGTTAGCAGATCATTTTGCCAGTTTAAACCCATCGAAAGCGTTTTAGCATGCCGCTCCATGAATCATCTATATATTGAAGATGTTATACATTACTTCAATGCAATGCCCTTCCTTCTCAGTATGAATTCCTATTTGAACTTTAACAGATATTTAGAGGTTTCTTGGGCACAAGAGAGTATTAGTTGCCTCCTCGCTTCTCCTCCTGCTTACCAACCCGCCCACAACTAAATCCCAATTTTCCTGGCATGGTCCTCAATTGCTCGTACACATACCCCTCACACACGCTTTTGGAACGTGATATTCTTTCTTTTGCTGTTGCCATTTTGCTTTTTAAGCTTCTATTATATTTTTAAATTTGCATTTGTTTAATTGATGTAAAGTTTTAGCTTGATTTATCAACAATTTATTTTTGCATCCGTCAATAATTGTGTATGATGTTTGCATTGGGCATTCGCCATTTGATGCATGTAAATGTAACCTCTCATCATGTACAAGATATTTTTATTAATGACGAGAATCATTAGCAATATTTTTTAAATTGTTTTACTAAGACCGGAAAGAGATATTTAAATGAGTTACTCTCCCCCTATTAATTACATTAATGCTCTATATTTGCTGAGTTCTAATGGGATGAGAAAACTAGGAGATATTTCGTGATTTATACCAGTGATGCTAATCTCGATTGATTTTTTACAGGAATTTCTGGTAACGGAGCAAATAGAGGTCGAGGTGGCTTTATCGCCGGTGGAGGAAGGGGACGAGGCCGGGGTGGAGGGTTCACTAACAGGGGAAGATACTCCTTCCAGTTGCAACCTTACCGGCCAGAACATAAACCTCCGGGCAGGAAGGATCTCGTATATTTGGAGCCATCACCAGGATTCTGCGAAAGAAATCCACGTCTTGGCATTCCAGGTAAACTATGTCTACTAAGCTTTAAAAAATTCAGAGGTATTTGCAGTTCATTTGCCACAATGACTGCTAGAAAAACTCTCATCCTACTCGAGGCAGTTTGTACAAATTATATCTGAAAATCCTAATACAAAAGTTTACAAAAATAGTGCCTACATTTAGTCTCAGTATTTGTGATGGTCGAATTTTTAAAAATACCTACAGTGATATCGCACCATGGGCATTGTCAACTTCTTCATTCAAAATGCAGGATCAGCATTAGCTATCACCTACCTCATCAAGGGAAGTCTTAGCTACATATACTGCCCAGCAAATTTGCATTAATGGAGACGTAAAATCATGATACATGTTAAGTTCTATCTTAACGGCCATGTCTTTTCTGTATATGTATTTTATCTTTTACTTGAATAAATAGTAATGAATAGGTATTTATAATGTTGTAGACCGTGTTTTCTGACCCTCAATTATCATTTTAAGCAAATTAATGACAATTATATCCATTTTGTATTCTACTTACCATAGCTAACGAATGGTTAACTAGAATTGTAGAAACTTTTTGTGCTACAATTTTGCACTCTCTGCCCTTTCGTTACCGACATAGTCCAAATATCAATAGACAAAATCCAATTGGATTGAGATTAGCCATTTTTCATTCTTTTGGGGTAACGAAGAAAATGATATATCTGAAAAGAAAATGATGATTTCTAATCGATAATTAAAGAATCCATTGATATTATAATAATTCCCCTGTGGGTGCAATTAAATTGAAGAATATATGTTTTGGAGGGGCTACCTATCAGGTCTTTTAATCATGACAAAATATTATAGATCTTTCATGTCTTCACACTGGTAGAAAGGGGTGGTATGCTCTATTAACTGACTTCACCTATGTTAATGAGAGATATTCAGATAGGTATTAATTTTTTTATGAGAAGTATATTCATATAAATAAATACCTCACTTTGATGTGTTGGATATCGCAAGAAATTCTGGATAAACACTTAGTGCATCATCGGAAATGTAATTTTTCGCATACAAGAATCTAATAACTCAGCTTCATGCAATTGCTACCAGAAGCGGCAAGGAGAAATAAAAGTAAATGTATAGAGCAGACATAATCCTTTATATTAATTCAAACTCTCGAGTCTTTACAGAAATTCTTAAACTTCCTTTCCATTACTAAATAAGCATTTCTAAATGAATTAGAGTATGCTTCCCATTTTCTCCATCGTTGAGCTCCAATGAATGAGTGATCATAAATCCATCACTGCACCAAACTCAGATGCCGTGGTTAAATGGAAGAGAATAAGAAGATTCCACTGGGAAAACTGATGGAAGGAGTAAACATCATTTACAGAAGGGATGGCACTTCTTCCGTGGCTAATGTAACTTTATACCTTGTTGAGTGCAATAAAAGGGTTCCAGTAAGTGCTGATAGGTGCAATGGACAAAGGAAATGAACATAAGAAAATACTTTGAATGTGGATAATAAACTCCCAGCTTTAAACGAAACTAATTTAAGAATTTTTTGTAGATTTTATAAAAGCTGTGGCATATACACCGTAATTCCATAAAAGTATGGCAACAAAATCCCGATAAGTCAAATAACAAATATTAACAAATATTTCAAGTTGTAGATGATAAGCGTGGGAATCATTTTGTGCTAAACTATGGATAAAGCTTGTTACATTTGTGAAGAAATAGCAATCACATTCATGTTTATTGACATTTCTTTCTCTTTTTCTACTCTGAAAGGAACGAGAGGACGTCCATGCAATGCTTCCTCGCTTGGTGTCGACGGCTGTGATCTTATGTGCTGCGGGCGGGGACACAGGACGACGGAAACGGTAGTCGTTGAGCGGTGCGCGTGCACCTTCCACTGGTGCTGTGAGGTCAAGTGCAAGCTCTGTAAGACAAGGAAGCTTGTGCACACGTGTCTTTGAGTGTGGTGTGGCCGGTGCCTATCGGCCAGCAATTGGAGACTTGGACGACTGACAGAGATATCAATGCCTGCGATAGTGACGAACGGGTTGGCGCCAATTTGTTCTCTCGGGTTAGAACTTGCTGGCCGTTTAGAGGTGAGAAGGAGAGACTATGTCAATTGAGGCCTATTACTTCAATTCAGGTTAAGCTCAGTGAATATAACAAAAAAGGCTCAGTTGAAGGAAACATGTCTGGACTACGGGACTCATTCGTGAGCATGACCAGGGATGTGGTGAAATGTGATTCTCCAATCCAAGTGGAAATGGGGGCAAGAGACTAATAGATAAATTATTTATATAATATTTCTTGTAAAATTATATATATGGTGAATGGATGAAGTATATCAGTTTCGTATACGGTGTGTTTCAGGACCCCGGAGGTAGAGAAATTATCATCTGAGGCCGGATAAATGTTCAGTTTGCATAATGAATAATTCCTTAAGTTTTGATTTTACAGTGCATAGCTTCCACAACCAAATATTAGTTTAAAGGTTTAATTAACTATGTTAGCAAATTAAAAAGAGGTCCGCCTTTAATATTTTGATAAGCAATAGCTGGTTTACAATTTTTGTGTAAATAAGTTATTTTGCGAATAACAAAATGTTAATAAAAGAATCCATGTCACTCCATAAGGATAAATGCTGCCATTAAATAAGTTCTCCAAATGTATAACTATTCAAATGGGTGCTCCACAGATTTTGAATATTTTGTATTTAACTGGCATATTTATAAACGCCATTGCAATTGATTTTTCATGGTCGAAAAATCACTGTTCCATTAGGTTTTAAATATCTCGGGAAACCTATGTAGTTACCTGCAAACTTTACTCCAAAAATAAACTTACTTGCAGGCAATTTATTCATTTCCTCCTGAAAGAAAATGCTACAAGGAGTCATAAAACCGCTGTTACACCGTCAACACTAGCTAAACACAAAAAAATGCGTACAACCAGTTCGGAAATTTTGTTAATAATCTCTAAGAATGCAGTATTAAGTTTCAGTTTGAGACAATTTTTGAGTAAACCTACATGTGATATAATTATGCTTCTTTTTGCTATGCATGAAATTTGAAATGCAGATCGTTGTGTATGAAATATGTTATCAAATGTTTTATGTACATTCTGTAGTTTTGATATAAGTAGCTTTCATCAAGGTGCAAATTTTACGTATTTACGTGACTGTTATGCTTAAATATGAACGGAAAATAGGACTGAATGTATCAAGAAGCAAGGTAAATCATGTCTATTTTGACACCATGTCCAGGAATTATATATACGTATTTGTATGCAGAAAAATAACTAGAAAGAGGAACTGCGTAGAGAAACGTCTGCCCTACACTTGAGCAGGGTATTGGTATCCACACTTGTCCACACCAAGTTCAGGTAACAAAATCGATTTACAAAAGAAAATTTCGCACGGTTTCTCGGTATTCTCATTTTATGAACTTCACCAAATTAGTCAGAATTAAATTGAGTGACTGATTACAGTATAAATACTTGAGACAATTATTTCCTTCTGCTGATGAGTAAGTGTTAAAATTATGTGATGTTCCTTTTGTTTATAACACCTGTTATTATTCATCCCACATCGGGTATGTATCTAACCGTATTAGAATTATCAAAGTCTACCAAAATTGCCCAACACCACAAAAGGTAAAAAAAATCAACGTTGCTACTTCCCATTGTTAGCCCAATCAAAGTGTTCACAACCATTATGCAGTGGAATATGCGAAGAATGTGTAAAGTGAAAATAGAGAATTCCTTTTACATGGTTAAATCCTTATTTATTTAAGTTATTTGAAGACACTAAAGGAAAAATACTAGGGTATGTTAAGTCTCTGTATTTTTCCAGAATTTTGAAATGATCTTATTTTTAATCTATTGTTGTAAAAACAAATGTGCATAAAAACTTCCTATTTTATGGTAAATGCTCTGTTAAAACCATGTAACACTCCTGGAATGATTGTATTACTTGACACTAGTCAAATTCAATGATAGAGACATGGAGGTTGCCGATTGGTCCTCCATATTTTGTAAATATTTGTATTCCCAGAAAATTGTTTTATAAATAAATTTGAACATACAAGTGTCTTTTTTTGTTCCTCAATGTATATAATTCACTGCCACATATGCTACAAACTAGAACTTATATACATGTCAACATAAAGTGTTTAGCGAAAGATGGGGGGAAAACGTTTTTTTAATGAAAGAGCGACTTTTCTTCGATTATTTTGCTTTCCTGGAAAATAAACTCAAAGAGTGAGATATCCGTCCTCATTTTAACCAATTTCCATTTGGAGAACAAGTTTTGCTAGGACTCCGCTGAATATTAACGCATGTTTTAATTTATATGCAGTTTTGGTTTCTATAATGAAGATAAAGTTGCAAAGTAATTTGAATGAATGACTTTGAGATGATGACGATGTAAAAGAATATTCTCAAAAAACAAAATGATGATCGATTGATTCAGTAGCATTTTAATGTTAGAACTTTATTATTTAACAAACGGTGAATCTTAGTCGTTACCAAGTAACAATTCTGGATGTATCATACATTATGTTGTGCCTTACTTAGCTCAACGGGATGCTTCCCATGCTACGGGGGTCTATCCATTCTGGCGACTCTCAAGTCAGCCAGCGTCAACTCGTCATCGATAGCGAATCATGCGTCAACTGCAAATAGAAGGCATCTTACTGGTGCAGTTTTTGATGCGCCTCCAATGCGATCCTATATGAGTGCATGAGTTATCTAGAAACGCAAGAGGTAACTTTGTTTGGGGAAATCCATCTGATATGAAATAATATTTGGAAAGCTTTTCGAAGTACTATTTTAGGCATATTCCTATTCATTCAAAGTTATAATAATTGAATTAGGGTGAGTGATTAGAAAAAAATGTATCATTTGTTTTGAATTTTAGAGGACAATCGATTAATTGTCTGCTATTTTAATGCTGCTGGATTCTCCCGACCTTGCGCTGAATACTTGTAGGTGGGTAGTTGTATTTACTGTATCAGTGGGCTTTCCCAAATAAGAACACTGCTGTTCTCATAAGAGGAAATATCCTAGAGCAGCAGAAGCAGTAACGTCACTGAAGCCAACGCAGACATTAATACTTTAAGTGGGACATAGGGCAAAAATGAAGATGTAGATAAAAATGTATGCATTCCCTTTAGAATATATTAGGAATAAAACATGCAAGTAATGTCTTAGTTTGAAGAGGAGAGCTGAATGTAGAAGTCACACAATGAGGATGGTAGGTACATTTTCGAATTCCAGCTCATGTGGATAAATTTTTCTTTGAGAAATACGCATATGCAACAAAACATGAACACGATTTACTGAGAAGAATGAAATCGAGAGCTGCAGCAAACTAATCTTCGGGATTGATTACCGCGGATGATGGTGTTTGATCATCGAGTATATCTTTTGATGTCATTGTGGGTTGAGAATGAATATAATCTTTCTATGCATGCACGATGGTAGTCATGATTTTTGCCATCTGGACCACGAATTAATCTACGCCTCAGTGACCGAAAATTAATTGGAGAACACAATTCATTCCAAAACGATTGGGAAAAGAAGCGCCATCAGCATTTATAAAATAGTCCATATAGAATTTGGAGACGGTGCAACGCTTGAAGGTCAAAATTTAGCCCTTTTGTGCCCAAAAACTGGTTTTTAAGGCCTTATTCTTAAAATAGTGAATTAGAATAATTCAGTGTTAGCTACATGTATAAGGGGCTAATGGTTAAAAGAAAGATTAAAATATAGAGCTTTAAAAAAAATTAAAGTATAGCTGATCCGAAACGCACCAAAAAATATCATCCTCTGATAGATTACCTTGAATAAAGAAATGGCCGTGAGATATAATGCATTCCATATATATACAATGCACCATTTAGTAATCACAAGAAATCAGTTAAAATATAGGATAAATATGAAATACGTTTCACCTAAATCGGGACATAATTTGCTACATAATGAATGAACGCTTCAAAATCTCAAAAATATATGAGGTTAACAAAAAATTCTCAGCATGGATAAAAAAATAGGTCAATTACTTGTGCATTACGGCTTCCAACTGTTTTTGATTCATCTTCCCATCGGAGTCAACTGGAGCCCGCAACTCGCAGTGACATGTGACAAATGGAAGGCAACAACCGCTACTAGCGTTGGCTCAAGTCAATTTGAATTAATGAATGGAGAGCAACCAGAGCCAATGTGGACTGGAAATCTTGAGCACATAAATCACCGCCGATACTCTCTAAGAAGTGAGTTGGCTTCATGATCTACGATAACTGGCAAGCAAACCTAAACGGCAATGGGTAAACTTGTGTTTGAATCCTGGAGAAATCCAATGATTTTCAACATGGAAAATTTCATTCCTATAGTGTATATTATCTTAAAAATATAAAAGTAAGAAAATATATTTGTTTGTACACTTATAACTCGAGAACTAAAGAAACTAGACATAATTGGGAAAAAGTAGAAAAAAACACAGGCTGTATATAATTGCTGAAAAGGCCACGCATTTAAATCCAAAATTATCAATTTCCATTTTAAAAATTTCTTACTTCGCCGATTTTGAAAATATCATATTTCCTTTGCAACCTGCGCAATGGCTGTGAATGAAAAATCCCGCCGGTCCATTTATAGCCTGCATTAGATTAAATGACCAACATTTTAATTTAATCATTTGATCTAATCGGCTAGCAGATTTTAGTCAGATTCCATTTGGGGTACTGTGTACCCCAAAATCTCCATGTGCACTTAACAACTTTACCATAGCATCTGCAATTTCAACGCTGCATTGTTTCTTGAATTAGTGCCAATCGGTATGCAAAGGATATCATTATCACCACCACTAAGTGGGTAGGGTGTATTGGTTTTGTTGCAGCAGAAATGTAATGCATTGAAGGAGGTGTGGCAGGTATGGAAAATTATATATCGAAATGATCACCATCACCTTACGAGTCAATCGTCGGCCCCGGTGGCGGCGGGGTAAAGTCCTCGCCTGCTAACCCGAGGGTCGCGGGTTCGAGTCCCGCCTGGGTAGAATATTATCTGTCCAGGACATGGGTGTCTGTGTCTCGTCCGTTGTTACTGTTGTTCACCCGACGTAAATTGGCCTATGTGCTGTATTCGGGGCAGTGAAAAGAAAGAAAGAAAAGAAAGAAATCTAGCTATGTCCGCCTGTCTGTCCGTCTGTTTATCTGTCTCTTCGTGCGAAAAATGCCGTAAAAATTGAATATCGAGCCGAAATTTGGGCCATAATCCTCCTTGGGCCAACAGACGGCACAGTTCTCAAATGGGTAGGATCGGACCAAAACCACGTTTTTATAACAAAATTGAAAGTAGTGTAGGGTTTTTAAGCTTTGGCAAGGCTTAAATAATTTCTTTGCTTGTTCATACAGACTTTAGAACACTGAAAGAGACCTGTGTAATACAGTAATTCAACCTTAATACAGTCCAAGAGCACAGAAGGGTTATTTGTGGTACCAATGGGCAATAGACACCATAGAACTACTCACAACTTAACCTCGGAATAAATAAAATAATAAACCTTTTATTTTGAAATTTTGCGTGTAGGTGCATGACAGTAATAACAAAGACTTGAGGCCAAGAATCTCAAGGACTGAACATTGGGTCCTTCAAAAATTTTAACAAAATATAATTCGAATGGGTACTTACACAAAACTTGGCTGGAAATTGAAGGATCTAAGTTCCAGGCCCGGTCATGGCGGGTGATCTTTCCTTTGTGGAGCTTTGCCCGCATAGGTAATTTCAATCCAGATTTTTTCACCTTTTACTCCCTGTAGAAAATCATTGGATTCAGAACAGTTGTTAATGTTGATTAACTAGACGACAACAGGAATATGGATGGCCTTTTTGTATTACTCGTTACAGATTTCAGACAAATACCTGGTCATAGCGAAAGGTACTCCTTCGGATGAAATTAACCAGAGGCCTAAAAGAGTCATATATGTAAGAAATTATTATAGAATTTAAACTCACTAAAACATGAGAATTAAGCGCTTAAGTGACGTTAAGTATGGCCATTTTGCTGTCTAAATTATAGAGATCGGCAACGGATCTCTAAAATGGTACGCAAACATTCGTATTTTTTGATTCTTAAATGCTTGGATCGGTGCACTAAGTTGGCAGCTTCCCGTGCAAAACAGAGTCTCTCTGCTATTTAATATATATTGCAAAATCTTCCGGCAGCATTCATAATACTTTGTTGATCCTAACATTAATGCTGTTGGCAGCAAATGGATATGCATCAGCGGTAGTGTAAGGTATTCATCACACCAGCTCCTGAGATAAATACAGGGCAGAAGAACAAATCCCTCTCACTCTGGGAACACGGAAACAATTCCGGACATTTCCCTGGAGACTGAAGGTTTCGTGCTATGAATGAAGGCATGGAAGGTGGCAGCGAACTACACTGGCAGTGGCCACCAGCTCATCACATTCCGGGTCCAAGAAAGGATGCAGGTGACACAGGAATCATTTCCGAGGACAAGATGAATTACGAAGAACTTATATAAATGTTTATTTTAATAACGGATGACAACAGCAATGGAGTTTTCAGGTACCAGCAAGACTGACTAGAGTTCATTTGGTGAAAATGCTACTTCTATAGCCACGGTGGAACTGATTAAGTCCAGGGCATCCATGCCTAGCGCAGCGCCCCTCATGGGAAGATACCGGCATACTGGTGATACCTAGAAATTGCGGAGCTTAGACGGAGATGCCTAAGACTAAGAACAGTAGAACAGTGGGCCAGGAATCATGATAATTTGAAAATCAGATCAGCTAAACACAAAACTGCATAAAAAGAACTAAGGAGGGCGATAAATTGGAGTTAATCCTTCAGCTGGGAGAAGCTTTGCGATGAAGAAGACAATGACCCATGGGTCTTGGTTACAATATTAAACCAAGTTAGTCATTGCCCAATGAACACTGCGTCATGGACGCTTTTTTCATCATATCGCCCACTGTGCATTTTGTACCCGACCGGAAAAGAGTTGCCAAAACTATTAGATACAAGACTGCGGCGATCTCAGCCGCTGAAGATATGTTTACTACTCATCACGGTTTTAAAGCTGGTTGATAAACGGTGGACGCCATCCAGGAGGTGGTAGAAGTAGGAATAACTTGCTGAGGATCGCAATCACCGCCCATGCCGTGTATTGTATTTTGTAACTCTGGACGTGAAAAATGCCTTTAACACGGTAAAATGTACGGATATGATAAATGTATCGAAAAACATATTCTGTGTAAACTAATACCTCTAGAGAATATTGGACGCCTACCTGAAGGACTACAGGCAGCTCCACAAAATTATAGGGAAACAGAATTTATCACGGCTGGAGCGCACCAGACGTCGGATGTGGAGCCAGTTTTGTTAAGCAATTAAGACAGCCGTAAAGACAGCAAAGGGCGTCGCAGGGCTGAGCAGACACATAGAAAATGTCGACGGGCTCAGAGCATGCAAATGCCGACTTCTAATGTCGTCCCTCTGCTCTAATGTCGTCCTCTAATCCGTGAACTAATGCATGAAACTCATAGGAACTGTACCATTATGTATTGAAAGATGTACATTTGATGAGTGATAAAAGATTCGAAGAGTTAAATGATTGATGGACCACATGAAGATGAAAAAATGCGAAATATCTGAGAGATTTTCGGAGAGAATTATAGCCTGGAGGTCTGTCGAGATACGAATTTAGATTTTTAAGCTGTCATAGTAATGACCAGTGATTGCATTAAAACAGTAACGATTGTCATCCATATTACCCCAGTAAAGTTAGCCGCGTACATGGTATTTTATGAATAAGTTACATTGTTATGTTATGTACATGGAATTTTATGAATTTGTTACAGGTCTTAATGCTTGTCAAGCGTAATTTTACAATATCAATCTCTACTTCAGCAATTGAAAATTCGATAATTTACGACACTAATGCTTGAGCTTGTACTCTTCTACATTAATTTCTCTTCCATTAATTCCAAGATAATCTTGATCCTACACTACAATCTAGAATGACAGATAATTACTCAAATAGAAATGCAATTTTCGATAATCTTGTCTTTCGATACATACGAAACCCATGAGCAAGAATGAATATACTTTCTCAAATATAGGTAGATTTCTACATGGCATGCAAATATGATTTCTGTGGCCAATTCAGTCACATACGTTGGAGTAAATAGTTAATACGTACATTTTGGCTACCATTTCATGAAAACGCATGGTGGGAGGACGATTCGCATTGGACGGAGAACTGTAAAGTGATTTCAATTCCTGGAATGACCAAGGGCAACGGGCGCCATTCTGAAGTTCAGTCCCAAGCCCTAAAAGACGCTCAATTGCACGCGCCACGGAACTTCGAAACGCCAGGATTGAGATTAAAACGCCAGCCGCTACTTTTTTTGCTCCGGAGTCCTGAGATGTGCGGAGAATCAATGCGAAACGGTCAGTTTGGCCGACGTAACGTCTCTTTTAAAGCGATTTTAACTCATTCGTCCATTTCCTCATTTTTCTCCGTGACTGAAAGATTTTTGGACGTTTTATTTCAGTTCTGTCTGAGGGAGAGAATAGGGAAAGTACCTCGTTATTTTTTTCCGAGGTGTTTAAAAGGTGGCTGTTGGCGGCAACGTTTAAAGCCGCACTTACCTCAGGCACATCCGTAAAGAAATGAAAAAAATAATGGGACGGACTTTCTATTTTCACCACGGCAATATCGTGCTTAAGGTTTTTGCACTGGTGAGAATCGATTAAGATTTTCCCTTTGTACCACTTCCCAGAAGTATGGTTTCTATGGAATCGATAAGGTCATTGGTTCAGCCAACGAACTGAAAACTGAATCCTTTTTTTGACGATGAAATTTCACATTGGGCTGAACGCCTTGGATGAACGTTTTCTTTAAAGAATATGAAGTTATGAGTGTCCTAGTGAGAAATCTGACAATACGTACTTATTGATTATCACTTCCTATAGAATGACATTTAATTCATTACAAAGGTATTGGTTGCTGTCCCGAATTCTTAAATGTTTAACTTTTTATCTTCAATTTTATTTTTTAAAGTACTCTACCGGTAAAAGGTAGATTTTGTTGAAAGTAAGAGACTCCTCTAAACCTCAGGTTTTCTACACGTTCAAGGCCCAATCTATCTCGACTATTTCTTTATTTGCCTCTGGATATGATCTTTTCATCTCATTCTTAAAACCTATTCTCTTCCTCCTCCTTCTCCGCTTGCCCAACATACTTCCCTATGTCACAGCCTTGATCAACCCTATGTCTATTTCATTTAACGATTTTCTATGTCTATGTCATTGCTACTAAACCCATTTTCTTCTAGTATACTGCCCAAGTAGTTAAAATTCTCTAATGGCTCTAATTTGAGTCATCCCACTTTTATAACCAGTCTCGCTTTCTTTGTCCCAGTGAATCTCATTACTTTTGTTTTCTTTACTTATTTTTCTTCATTCCGATTTTCCCACACTCAAATCCTAAGCATTAACTAAAGCATATAATCCCTTCGAAAATCGACCAATCAGCGCTTGATCATCCGCGAACCTACCGACTTTATCTGTTGCCCTCTTACCTTGATTCCCACATCTAATTTTTCTTATGACTATCTAATCATTCCTTCTGCATAAATGCTAAAAAATAAAGGTGATAATGGACACCCTTGCTTTATTTCGCGAACAATAGCTGCTTATCCTGATTCACCATCAGCCACCCTCACTTGTACCCTTTGGGTCATATAAGTTAAGGATTAGTCTTCTGTCTCGCTAATCTATCACCATTCTACTAAGAATCTGAATTATTTTTTCCCTATTCACCCTGTAAAACGCTTTTTTAAATCCTCAAAGCAAGCGTACAAATCCTGGCTCTACTCTGTTTCTTTCTACAAGTGTTCCCAATGCTGCAATTGCATTTTGAGTTGACGTACACTTCGGGAACCCATACTGGAAATCGCCGAATTAGTAATTTACCATATTCTCCAACCTTTTATTTAATTTTTGCAAGCAAAACTTTAACTGCGAGTGATATTAGGCTCGCTGTTCTGTGTTCCTCACATACTAACGCTTTCCTCCTCTTCGGGATAGGAATCAGTATAGGCACACTCCTTCCTCTTAGATCCTACGAAAAAGTTCGTGAAAATGTTGTCTATCTTTTCTGCCTAAAATTCTATGTAACTCTGAAAGTATGTTATCTACTCCCACTGATTTTTTTGGCTTCATATCTTTAAATACTTTCTCGATTTCACTGTCGAGTATATTTTGTCCGACGTGATCCTCATCTATTAATCCCTCATCCTCTAGATCCAAGCTAACTGTTCGACTTCCGCTGTCATATAGCTTCTTCACGTATTATATCCATCTATCTTGAACATCTTCTAGCTCGATTAATAACCTACACGTTTTGTCCTTCATCTCTGGTACCGTTTGCCCCCCTCTTACCGCCCAATAGCAATTACCTCGCGTATGACGCACCCACTTCCCCTTCTTTCTGCAGCTTTTCTATTTCCTCGCAATGCCCTTTCCACCAGCTTTCCTTCGCCCAAATGGTTACAAGCCAATTCTCTGCCTTCCCCTTCAAAATTTACTCTGCATTCTCTTTTACAGCCTTTAGCCCCTAGTTTCCTTTAATTTCCTGATTCAACAACCTTCTCTATCTTATACTCTCTTCAAGAATATTCCTCTCCTTACGCACCATTCCAAGCACTTCCTCGCTTGTCTACCATTCCGTTCATCGTACATCCTCTGCTCTCTTCCACACTCGTCTCTCAAGTGCCTCATCTCAAATTAACCTATCCTTTCCATTTCTTCAAAATCCACATTTATGCATCATATAACGCCCTAAAGTAGTCAAATGAACAAACAAGGCATTATTGAACAGCTATTTTTCTCCCAGCGGCCAGTAGTTACCTGCATCTAACACTGAGTATCGCTCTCAGGCCTTTTTACGAGTCGCCTTTGCATTCCCATTGTGTGGATCATGAGAGACGTGGAAAGAATTGCTCCTGTCCACGTAGGTCCTTCGCTCCCGTTCCATCGGTCGGGGCTCCACGACCGTTCCTATCTTTCCGCTTTTGTTTCAAGACCCAACTTCTACGTGTCATCCCGGACTTCGCTCCGTCCGTCGCCTGGACTGAAGGGTTGCTCAACCGTCTTGCGCATCGGTCGGCCGCCGGACACTCAGGAATCCGGTGGTGGCGTCCAGAACACATGCATCACCCGGTAAGTAATAGCCTTCCCCGAGTCGGGGTTTGGACCTTGTTCCGTGGAGCTGGGATGGGAGTTAATTTTCCAGACTGTAAGGAGAGGAAGCCAATGAATCCCCAGAGCTTGAAAATTATTGCATTCCGAGGATTATCGCAATCGGTGGGCCTGAAGATTTCCTCCGTGTTTCAAAGAAAGGGAGTGGACCAAAGGGCTGACATTACGCGTAATAGTTCTTCATGAGTATTGCCTATTTTCTGATACTTGAGCGCACTATATGAAAATATTCTAATTCATTCAATAGTCAGCAAGACTGTCTGCGACTATTACTGCAACATTTTCACCCAACCAGATGATCATAATTGTTAAAATTTATTGGTGAAATATATTTACACTGAAATTCACCATTAATGCACGATTAGGTATCTCTATTGGCATTGGCACTCAGCATAGAAGAGGGAACTAAGCTCGTATCTCAATATGGACCAATTATTTTCATTGCCAATTTCTTCCCTATATTCAAGCGATTAATTTGCGAGATTCCTAAGAGTGGAAGGTGACTAATTGCGATAAAAATGCAATATATAAAAGAGACCACTACAATCAGATAGTAGGATTACTTCCAAAAAACGTTTCGCTACACAAGGTTCACCAATTTTCGTAACAGCTTTTAACTGCTAAGCACTGAATGTTAGAGTTAGAAAGAAAACATTCTTTAAAAATATACTTATGGCTAGTAGATTTTCCAGATGTGAAGAGAATAATTAGACTGAAAATGAGGTTCCCGTACGGAAACGGTGAAGTAATGTCTTCAGGGTGATACACTTCGAAACTATAAATTTATGAGTAATAACACGATTTAAATTTTACGAACTTGTTCGATGCGAGCCTAAATTTGAGTTGGTGCTGCGGTTGAAGTGGTGGCCCACATCAAGTGGCTACCATTTTGGGTGTGGGCAAACATTTCGCGCAGTAAATCTCGCGACTCATATGTGCTATCTCGCTGATGTTGATAGCAATTGACCTATCATTTTTACATTCAATTCCAAAATTTGACTTTTAGCGATGTAAAATTTTAGATGACAGCCCTTACACGGCCCTATTCCTTAAGGAAATTCAAGAGAATGCTTTTTATCTAATAAACTACTGATCAGTGCCATGATTTCCGAGAAGGAACTGTTGAGTGACTTCGGAAATTTTGACGCGTCGCTAGCCAAAAAACGACGGCACACAAATCACATCACAGCTCATTATTACCAGCTGACACGTATTATTTAAAAACGCACGGCTCTGTTCTCACTATAGAATTACTTTCTCCTCGTTAATCTACAGGGCGTAGCACATTACCTTAGTAACAATTCTTTTAACTAGCACTAAGTATAATTATATGTCAATACCCTAATTCATAACCCTGTCACTTTTTCAACATTAATGAGGTGTGCCGCCACCTGATATGGAGCACATTACCATTCATCCTTGTGTGATCTCTTAGTATCTTTTAGACTCTCGCAAAACGAAAATTTTTGAATAAGGTGTTCCGCCCGCATCTGTTTCTTTCTTATGATTCCGGGAAGTTCCAGATTCCTCTGACTGATAGCGAGGAAAACAAACAACCAATGGAGAAAAATGATTCCAAATTCCAAGCTATCGATCTAAAATTGTAGGCCTCGATATATTCAGCCACTTAATAAGTAAAATAGAGCAAACCTGTACAACATTCGTGCTCACCAAGGTGTGATGCGTACCACGATAATGACGTCGTAAATTGTTAGATGAGTTAAAAACACCCTCCTCTAACGCCGACATCGTGACGTATAATAAACCTAGACGGCAACCAACCAATTTACCTTCCTATTTCCATTAGGGCCAGCCGCTCGGTCACTTGAAACATGAGAGCATTCCAAAATCCTCATCGATGCGAAGATGGTGGAAGGAGTGGCATTCATGCGTTCCAATTCAAACCAATTTTCGGGGATTTACTCCGTTTCCCTCTACTTCTCACGACTCCCCCTCCTCTCCTTCGAAAACTCCTCCTACACTTACCAAACTCACTGATGGCGTCCGCACCGCACACGCTAATAATAATTCCTGTTCCCACCGCCTTTTGTCCTAATTCTCTCCATTAGCTCTTCCGCCTCATTTTTCTCCATTACGTCTCACCTTCCGAGGAGAGAGTCAGTCCTTTATCTTTTCACCTGACCGCCTTTCCTTACCCGTCCCTCCAATCATTTCCACCTCTCCTCCCCAATACTCCTTTGCCTCACCCACCCCACTCCCACCCTCCCATGTTCCCAAATGGTCTCATCTTCTCCGCGGCCAACTCGACCACCATGGTAGACTCCCATCCCCCAATCTTTGCCCCTTCCTCCCTTTCTAGAACTAACACTTAAGACCAGTGATTACCTCTCCCCCTTACCGTTCTCCCATCCCACACGAGATGGGGACACCCACCGCAAGAGGCCTTCCCCTAAACTATCCCCGCCTTCTTTTCCCTCTTCCCCCGAGCACCCCTATACCCTCCCCTCTCCTTCGCCCTACCCCTCATCCTCCACACGCAAAACACTTACCGGTCTTATTTTAGATAGGCCACTCGCGAATTTCTTTGGGGAAAAAATTTCACTCGGGAAAGAACACTATTTTGGTGCCTCCTCTCATGTCGTCTCCAGGGTCTATATTCTAAGGAAACTTTCACGCAAATAAATGTATTAACATAACTTTCTGATAACCAAACGTACAATCTACATCTACATCTACGTCATACCCTGCAAGCCACCCAAAGGGTGTGTGGCAGGGGGTGCTTTCGCACCAGGCATGCATTAATGATATGGTAGAACACCGACATTACATTAAAACCCGCGTACCACACATGCAAAGCGCCAATTACAAATCTAATACCCAAGAAACATTCTATCTCCAATCGTTCTAACATGCAAGGGATACAAAGACTACTACTACAGATTCAAAATATCATGCATAAATAAGAACATCATTATTTACATCATGCATAAATAAGAAAGAGGAGAATATAATGAGAAAGATTAACTGCCTGCCTATTGTCAATACTCGAACTATTCATGACGACGATCACAGCTGTTATGGTCCCGAATGGTACGCGGAAAAAATGACATTTTATACCTATCGGTTCTACAATCTAGCTCTCTAATTTTATTGGCGCGATCTAATCTGCCGTAGTACGAAGAGGTTAATAGTATGTTTTTTACGTCATCAGTAAAATGATTTTCCTGAAATTTATTTAGGAGGTTAAGCCTATAATTTAACCTACGCTGTGATAGCGATTCCCATCCTAATTCTTCTAACAGTCCAGACACACTAGCCAACTTATCGTAGCATCGTTTCACAAACCTAGCTCCTCTTCGCTGGACGCGATCTAACTCTGATATCAACCCCGTTTCGTATGGATCCCATACACTAACAGCATATTCCAGATGAGGCCTAACGATTGAAAAATAACAACGCTCTTTCACTTTCTCATCACATTTTCCGAGTACTCTCTTGATAAAGCCTAGCTTCCTATATGCTTGACCGCATATTTCCCTAATATGTTTTCCCCAAGATAGGTCGTGACTAATTGTGACTCCTAAGTACTTAACAGACTCGGCGTGAATAATTTCTGTATTTTTAATTCTGTAAGCCCTAACTGGCCAATTTTTCTTTTTCCAAAAGCTGACTGCTACGCACTTTTTTATGTTTAGTACAATTAAACCACCCTCGCAACCACTTCAAGTCACCTCTACTTTTTTACATTTATGTACCACACATTGGGCTGCCGCATAGGTGTTTGATGGATTGTGTTAGTGCTCCAGACATTCAGAGGGTAAGGAATATTCTGCTATTCTTAGCCTCGTATATAATATTCAATTCCACTGAAAACTTTGCTTTGCTGAATTTTCGTGGAAAATGGTTTTCATTTCTGTGCTCTGGTTCTCAATGCTATACCCTTGCAGTGTACCCGCGACGAGGTCTCATTGGAGTAAATCCAGATCCCTGTTTCAAATTTTTTGTCCATGGATCTTTTTATCACTGTCTACGTGGAATCTAATAACTTTATATACGATACCACAGATTATTAAGCACGTTTTTATACGATATATCCAAAGTAAAACATAAAAACAAGGGAGCTAGCTAATCTTAGAAATTAGAAACTTATCAGAAAACTTGTCGGCATCAATTTTTCCGTGCCTCTCTTCCTCCCTTCTATACCGTTTTCTTCACTTCCCTCCGCGTCTAACCGTCCCAAGTATACAAATGTTCCTCCAATCTTGTCTTGATTTGTCTCTTTCCCCTTACACTCCACAGCACATTGCATCCTCCATCATCGATTTCGGAACCATCTTACCCCGACCCCAGCCTCTACCCTCGAAAGTCTCAGATGGATGCGAACTGGAGCGGAAACGGGTGGCCTGCCACACGAGAATGTCTCTAGTGCGCACGAGTTCGGCCCCCGTTTGGTTATAACCGAACATGAGTGCAGGAGAGGGAAGGGCACGGATCGTTTTTCATGCGATCCAGGAAATATTGATCTGTTGTTTTCGCTCTTTGTCGGCCATCTCAGATACGATATCCCTGCTCAAATATAGAAAAAAATTTTTATAGCGAATCTTGGACTTAAGCAGCAGCAGCAGAGGAAAGATTAGCAGCAATAAAAATAATGAGTAACAAAATATTGATGCATAAGAGTAGCGAATGAGGCTTCGTGGGTGGATGGACACATGGAAGAAGCAGATAGATTGGACACACTCTGAGACACAATAGGTGGGTGAAGAACATAATGGAAAGTAAAACAGAGGGAAAGTTCCAAGAGGAAGATTCAGGAATAAGTTCATGGGCCAAACAAAGAGGAAAGTACATTGGGAGACCTACCAGAAAATAAGAGATCTGGAGTTAGAAAGGGAAGGATGGAGGGGTGAAGTGAACCATCTTAGGAATGCACGACCAATGATGACGGTAAGTGTAACGGAAAATGAAGACCAACGTTAGAGAACCATCGATAAACAAGTACCAAGGGGAGTGGAGAAAGATAATGATGTTAATAAAATTGTAGGACACATTTTATGACAGAAAAATCCCCTTCAATCTATAATTAATGGTACAGGGAATAGGAAGGAATATGTGTAATATATCAAAGAAATTGTGAGAAATGTTAAAATAAAGAATTATTAAGTACTGACATGATTAACTGAAAAAGGAATACGTGAAGAGCTGGATAAACCAATCTTAGGACCAATGACAACTACTGATGATAAAGTGGTTGAGCAAAGCAAATGCCACGGAGGGCTTACTTCAGAATTGAGAGCTCTTTGGCTACACGCTGCGATACAACATGTACGGTTAGACACAAATATCCTTATCCAAGCATGGCCACTTCGATATTTGGTATTTATTTTAAATTTGGCCATTTGTCATTAGATACTCAGAAGAAAAAAACCATGATCATACCGATGCCATCATTTCAAAATGCCCCCAAAGAGTAATCAGCCAAAAACATTTTTCATGGGAATTGAAATTCATTTTAATATAATTTTTTAAATATTCATGAAAACCTTTCCGAATTACACTTCCAAATATGTTAACATTTGCTCTCTGTATATTGATAGTTTGAAAAATAAAAACAAAACAATCTCGCACTCACATTGTCAAACTGCGCGAAAATAAACAAACTAGTCATCATTGTATTTTCCATCGAGTACTGTAACAGCTAACCAGCTGTGAAGAGCTTACACTGTGGGGAAGTTTAAGTTCTCTGCGGAGGCAAAACGAAAACATAATAAATGATCAAGATCTTATATTCCCTGAATGACGGAAACAGATGGTGAACGGCCAAAAGATAGGGATCATTTTCACAGGAGCATATAATTTTCATTTGCTTGAGAAAATTAGCAAAGAAATGAGAAGAGAAGACAGGATGTTTGAGCGAATGAAATGAAAAAATAAGGACAGACGCCAAAGAATAAATTTTCCTTCTAAACCAAATACATAAAAGTGTTCGATCTTAGTGGAAAGATTTTTGTTGATAAAAATATAATAGGGCTTTTATGAACTCTAGCCAGCACTTCGAGGGGATTTGAGAGGGTTCTTCCTTTTCAAAGGAAAGAAAAGAAGGCAAAAGGATACTATATTGAAGCGATAAGAACTTGTGATAGCCCTCTATAAATTTCAGGTGTTTCAAGAATACCTTTACAATATTTTTGTATGGATGCGTTCAATAATAATATCCGGTGTAATTTGAATGAGTTAACGTTAAACCTCTAAAAGCTTACAGTTTTCTTTCTTTCACAAGCTTTCGACAATTATCTAACCCTTGCTAACTTGCGAGTCTAAAATCCTTCACCGAAATTTCATATCATAGGTTCAGATAAATTCCTGTCCCTTCAGGTTGAATGCAACACTTTTCTTGGCAACTTCTGTTTACTCTTGCTGAATGCGTGGATTTTTACATGGAATATTATGAAAGTTAAGTTTTAGATTTTGTTTTACACCTAAACTCAACCGACTGGATTAGGTGATGTTCTACATGGCCTGATTTTGATGGTTGGTAACCCGTCAGAGTATACTGCCAAATGTATGGTTTCATAAATAAGAAAAAAACTGGTCAATCGCTAATAATTTGAATTTTCAATAAGGTTATTACTATTTTTGCTTTTAAGATACTTTTAAAAATTAAGGTCGTAATTTAGGGGTCTCTCAACTCTGTAGACATCAACTCACGCATGAACCTTGTATTTTCAAACAGTATGGAAATATATTCCCCGCCTTTTTTTCGATTCAATTTCAGCTCCCTTCCTCTTTACGATAAACTAACTCAAATGCTATCATTACTGAATTTATATTTTATGCGGTCCGTCTTTTTGTGTCTTTTAATTTTTTAAGCCAGGAACTTTCTCATTCTGAAAACCCTTAACCTTTCCATATAATTTGCCCTTTACTTACATATTTCAATGTTGGTCGTTAGTTTTCCACTCATTTTCGAGATATAAAATTTAGGGTTTTAACTGCCTGATAATAATTCACCACAGAAATATCCAAAATGGTAAGCAGAAGAATCATTGGCATCGAGAAGATTTCTCACTTGAAGTGGAAAAAATAAGACAAAATTGTGTACAAAATTGCGTGGAAAGGAGTGATTCAGACATTGAAAAATAAAGCGAAAGTCGATAAAAATGGCATTATCTTTGAAAAAAACGATGCATAGGTAATTGTAGTAACATAGTTACATGTAACTTTGATGTAGTTTAAGTATCTTGGTGTGTTGGATAGAATACTTGCTTCTCAAACAGAGCAAGAGTTTCACTCCCAAAGGTGCTGGATATTTTTCAGGAGAATCCCGATCCCGACTTGGGTGGTGTGTAGAGAGCACTTCAAGGGCAGTACTCAGTTCATCGGAAGGCACGCATTGGCGTCTTTCGCTAGAAGAGGATAACGCCGACGACGGGTTTCATTTTTCCGTTGCTCCTATTCCATTACCCTCCTATCATCCCATCAAAATGGTACAAAAATTGCCGTCACTCCAGGTCATCTTGCAATTTAATACAACTTGTGGCACCTTTCAGGCCTCACCAGCACTGCTAGCATCATTGCAATTAAATAAATATATTAAGTATAATTGATTAATTGATACAAGTTGATAGCATATAGCTCAGTCTTTTTTTGTACCACTTATTTCAACCTAGAAATAAACACTCGATAATTGAATCGTATAGTATCTAAAAGCTGAGTAAAATACAATAGCTAGCATGAAAATAAGCCACGATTATTGAGAATCAATTGACAAGCAAATAATGAAGAACTAAGTAATATTATATTTGTCGATGGATATACCTATATGTAAATACTTTGACTGGCAGGCGTCACTCCATAGAAGTTTTTGACCATTTTATCCAAAATGAAGACTAATGACTAGTGATTTTCAACAACATTTAATGAACAGTACTCAGTACGTGTCTTTATTAAGGATACATACCTAAATGTATAACTTTTAATTTCACGTGAAACATTTGAGGCTTGAGTTAATATTCAACGACAAAAATTGTTCAATTAGAGGTCTTATAAAGTTCAACTGGCAATGTTATGAAGCATTACCAACTTCAATATCCTAACAAGATTTTACGTTAAATTTTTAAAGGAACTCCAATGGATAAATGAGACAGCACTCTCACTAATCCGCATCACGTGCTAGAAATACATTAAATGCCGGTCTTACAATTAGTATGACACGACGTGGATGGGTTAAGGTGGCACTCCGTCGGCGCTACTCTAAATTGGGTCGGCCACGGACTAATGCGGCAATTTGCATACTATTAGAACCCGAAGAGGGGACAGCAGGTGGAAGTGGATGGGCAAGAATGGAAATGGGCCGAATCCCTTTGAAGTGGAACAAGTGAGAATGTCCATCTGACGACTACGTCGAGCGAAACACTAGCATGTGAGATTACTCATGTTTTTGCAATCTAAAGGCAATTGCTTGATTCAATTACTTTGCATTTTTATAGCATGCCAATACAGGTTAACGATCCTATAACGCCGTTAACAGTCCATATGAAAAGCCTATATGATAAAATATCTTTCACATTTTACTCTTACTTACAGAAAGGAATATATGGTATGAAATAGATCATGGTTGAAATGTAATGATAGGTAAGGAACAACATGAGAACACTCAAAATTCGTAAAAGGCCGTTGTGTTTCATTGAGGACTATTTTTTATGAGAACGATAGCTTCATACTGATTCTCACTAAAAATTTTGAGCCATATGCTAACGTGGCGCCACATGCTATTTTTTCATTTTAGTAAATTTCAGTCAGACGTCTTAAAAGAGATCCCAATCGATAAAGAGTAATATTCCCCCGGGAAAGAAAAGTAAGTTTTTAAGGTAAAATTTAAATACATTCCATTTGCTCGCTTGAGTATAATTGTCAATAAGTAGATATAATGACATTCCACCTAATTAGGTAACCACGTTCCAAGCAGAGACACTGGAATATTGAAAATATATTTGGGATAGACGGCTCAGGTTCTTATCTTCGAAGAAATGTGCTAATTGGTATTGTGGAATGAAGATTGTGGTATCAGAACAGAGATGTTATAAACTACATTTGGCTCATTGTTGATGCCTTGAATTTCAACCAATACCCAAGAGATGCAATAACATTACCAGGTTCCTGATGCAAAGCCAAAACTAACCGTAGTCAGAAAACTAAATGAATATTAATATTCATTCGGAGCATAACAACGAGTTATCAGCTAAAGATCAATGTTTCCCATTACTGATGTAAAAATTTGATGAAAGGTGATTAAGCTAGATATTTTTCCAATCATTAAAGATACAATATACAAATTTTACTTTAAAATTTAAGCAAATTCAAAAATCAAGACGTAAATAAAGTAATATAAATGCACAATAACTTAATTTTTATGAGTGAAACTCATAGTAATTAACTAAAAATTTGAATGCACATGTAAGAGTCATAAACATTATTGCTTTACGTCGACGATTTATGCTTTCGAAACGGAAGTTTTCTCAATTAAAAAATGAACTGACTTTTTTAAATAAACGTGAAAACGTAGAAACTACTTATGAAATCTCTGATGCGATCTATGGATCAGAACAATTTTTTAATAAGCTCTCTTTGAGGCGTGTCATTACTAATGCCATTCAATTTTTAAATAATATCTCTAAGAGTGGCGTAATTAGTGGCTTAGATAGATATTTGATTTTTATAAGTCATAAGTCTTTACAGAAAAATATTTTTAAGTCCAACTACCTTAGGCATCTGGGGCTGATTTTGTAGTAGTTGAAATAAATATGAATGCTTTATTTCACTTGCTCCATATAATGCCGCTGCCAGCAATAGCGTAAACAGGAGGGAAAATAATAATGATACGGTTTCGGCTCGTCCTCATCAGGTCACCATCCACCTTAGACGACGGCAACACCGACTAAAGGCACCCAAATCCAGTCGCGAAATGTAAAATCAAACCGAGGCGCCGACATGAGGTCGAGGTGCACAACCATTGACCGTGTGATCGGTGGCGACGGAAGCAGCGGGCCGGGAACGAAACTTGACCTCCCATCATCCCAGCCGGGAAATGCAAGAACCCCAGCTTCCTCCTGCCCCATTACATCCCATCCCCTACCGCCGATACACAATCGCCCGAGATTGGGTGTACCGATGGAAGGAATGGAATGGGGAAGGAGGAAGTGAAAAGGGAGGAGGATGGAAAGAGAGATTGAGATAAAATAAAGGAGCCGGGTGGCGGGAGGAGCGGTAAAGGAGGAAATCCCCATTGGTTGGCTGCGGCCGAGGCGAGGAAACCGTTAACTTAATTGCACGGCGCGGAGGTAGCCGCTGGAACACCCAAGTTGCCGCCGACCCCCTACCCTCCCATTCCTCCACCAATCTCCTCTCATATTCCTCATCCCCTGCCCTACTCCCCTCGGGGGCACTACCTTCCCTCCCTTCCTTGCTGCTCCTTAACCTCCTTCTCCTCCTCATCTCACATCACTCCCCACATCCACACGGAGGAGCCGCATACGACGAACTTAGAACTGCCTCGATGAAGACGTTTTCAGCGGGGAAGAACCGTCATAAGTCCTTATATGAGAGTGATTCTGAAGTGCCTCTCCTCACCAACCAACCCCGGAAGACGATGTTTGAACGGCGCAAAGGGTGAAAGGAGAGAGATGTGAAGGGAAGAAATGTTAACACACGCGAGGGGAAGCAATGCATTATAAACGTGCGAAGTTGACCACCCATTGGGAAGCCAAGACCACGCCCACTGGCGCGGGAGCAGTGATTGACCCATTGAGTTGCACCAAATAAAAAATGGGCGGGTTGACCGCATGTTATGGCGTAGGCCGGGTGGAAACCCTTAACGGTTGATCGCTTCAATCCAATTTCGTGATTTCATTTTTAGATTTCCAATGCATGGCTGGCTTTTTGGGACGATTGCTCCCGGGTTCCAGTGAAAATGACTGCCTGCCCACAACGCACTCAGCCAGTCAATTAATTGACCAAGGAGATAAACATTTTTGGAATTCGGTCGACCGGAAAAATTTATTGCCTGTAATACTGTTGGGTTTCTCTCTTCGTAACCACTTTAAATTCTCCAATTTTCGGAGTGATAATATGTAATATTGAGCTCAATTCATGTAATAATCATGTTCCCAGTTGTAGCATAAGGCCCATAATTTTACAAAGTATAATTAAAGAAATAAATGGTGACAATGATTAAAAAAAAGCAATTAGAGCTAAAAACTGAGCAAAAACTCAGCGTCATGAAGGTATGTACCAGGGATTTCTCGAAATAGTCCTTCAACGGCCAATTTTAAGAAAAACTGTAAATAAAACTTTAAAATGCTCAGCACTTAATAAAATGGAAGAAAGAGCTCTTCTCTCTGAGATCATGTTTAATAAAATTTTATCCAGCCAATATAAGAAATATATCCGCAAAGCCCATGATTGCTTACATTTTCTTTGCTGTAGTTGCGTAAAATCGATCGAAAGCTAAATTATTCGGGGGATAAAAAAATGCTAGTCAGCATTGAAACAGGGACAGAATAATGTCGATATGTAACTCTCATGCAAACTAAAACTACTTGACAGTTTCATCTTTGGTTAAAAAAACTGAAGCCCTTAGCTTCAAAGCACATGAAAGTAGGATAACTATACAAGTAACTGAATTTCAGTAAATCGGCACGACATTAAAATCGTGTATTGTGTGTAGTTTGCATTCATCACTATGGTGGACTAAGAAAGGGTTTACTACGTACTTTCTATTCATGATTGATCGCACGTCCGCGTCATTAACCAGCTAAATTTTTATACGTAGACGAATGACTAAGAATCCTTATTTTTGCAACGGAAGAGGGCAACAAAAATATTGCATTTTTCCATCTGTCAACCACTCATTTTAATCTATTCGGGTCAATTCTTCCTTCAGGAGTTTTTCTCTCAGTCCACCAATATTTTCCTCGAAGCGGATCTAAGTCCTCAGCCGTCCGGCCTTGCTCCATGGCACGAAGACTACCGCTAGGCCAGGAAGCTGAGGTGAATGCCTAAACTAAAAAAAAACTTTATCTTCGAATGCCACGAGCTAAAATTCAATTACATGGCTATATTAAGGCTACGCATGAAAATCGGAAACTCATTATAATAAACACAAAAATATTGATAACGAAGAAAAGTACGGTTATACTACAAATACCTACTACATAATTATTCCCCACAATCATTGGTTTTAAAATATAGAATGTTTCGCGGACTGATGGGTGATCCGGCGACCACATAATTCTAAGGTCACTGGTTCGATTCCTACATCGGACATGGGTACTATCTAGTCTTAGATAGTAGATTAGATGATGTAATATAACTTGTAAACCCAAGTCTCCTTCTAATACTGATCCTAGTATAACCATAGTTGGTGTAATTAGGTAGGTGCCTACGGCTAACGAATATCTGGTTGTTGTACTTCCATCCAAACCTGCTTTAGTTCGTAGAGTATATCGACCTGTAATTCACCAAAATCTCGAAAAAATATAAACAGGAAAGCATTTAAACATCTTTATTTACCAAATTTGTTTATGAGTTTATTTGTTTCATCTCGACGGAACGTATCGATCGATATGTATATAGCGAATGAAAAGAATTATCTTTCAGTAGAAAGCTGGCTTAAATGTTCATATGAGCTTCCCTGGTTGCGTTCAATTTGCATTGGAACTCCGAGGACATAGTAGACGGTGCATAACGGTAACAGTCGTGCTTAAGTAACATGAGATGAGGATAGCGGATGATATGCCACTTGGTTCACGGTGACATTCGGACATTGCCTCATGAAAGTGTTGTAAACATGGAGAATATAGGACAGTATTATGCAGGGGAAAAACTCCTCTGACTTCTTGAAGTGTGCTAGCAACGAAGGAAAGCTCGTAGGCATAAATGACTGTACGAAAACATGCTCTAGTGGCCACAGATTCACACTGGACGCAAACGATCCAGCAACCTCTGTACTGGACAAGAGCTCTTAGTCAGTTATATTCGGGGATAAAATTTCGGATTGAAGATGTGAAAGATCTCTCAGGAATAACATGCGTAGAAACCTGAAAGCCACTCGGAAGATACTCATATAATTTCCAAATGTATCTACGCCATCAGAAGAAATGGCATGGCTGTGTATCATTCCGAAACCTCGTAACTGGCGAATATTACGTAGGAGTATACGACCATTATACCTAAGGAATACCTACCCCATCTATCTCGGAAGTACCATCACGTGGTACGGATGAAGTACATCGGACATCAAAAGGAAAAGAACCCAAGCTTAGAAGGCATCCATGGGAAAAAGACAACTGCTGTGCTCAAAGGAGATATGACTACAAACCAGGAAACAGTATGTGAAAACATTCGTGTGGAGTGTAGCACACTATTGATTGGAAACCTGGACCATTGGAAAAGCCGACCAGAAGACTAGTAGCATTCGAAACCTGGTGCTGGAGGAGAATGCTGAAGACAAATCTGACGGACAGAATAAGAAATAATGAAGCGTACAGAGGAATAGAAGAGGAAAGGACCACATGAAACACCATGCAGAAAAGAAGAACCAGATGAATTGGACAGACACTGAGAAACAATGGGTAGGTAAAGGACATAATTGAAGTTAAAATAGCGGGAAAAGTCCCCAGAGGAAGATCCAGGAATAAGTTCTTGGACCAAATAAAGAGGAAAGTACATAGGAAGAGATACCAGGAGGTAACGGAACTAGTATTAGATAGGGAAGTGTGGAGGACTGTAGTCAACCTATCTTAGAATTGAAAGACCAACGACTATGATGATGATGATATGATGATTATCCTCATTAGAATTTTCGGAAAACTCTAGCGACTATTTTTTTAGATAAAAATGCAAAATATAAATTAAATAAATTCATAACTAAAGCTTTAGGTTCACTGGTTGCGCACATCAACAAGAGTACGAAATTTACGGCGAAAAAAAATTCGTCGGGAGAGGACGGCAAGAGAGGGTGACAGGGTAGCCCAAATGGTGGGATCTCTGGGCGCAAATTTAGGGTATATGAGTTGAAATTAGGGATGGTATGGGTTATTGTCACTTCTCCGACTGTGAAAACTTCACTCCAGTCCATGTCAAATGACCCATCATTTTCTCACGCGTGTGATTATCGATTCAAACAACACTTCACCCAAGAATGGCGGCTTCTAAGCAGGCGTGAGGTCAACGTTGCTACGGAATGAGATGATGACGAGAGCTATGAGGATCATTGGATCTCATCTCTTGCAGGAGTGACCAAATTCCATCACCACGGAGCGGATAAACACGAAACGGTGCTTTTCCAAGAGCTGTGATTTTGCGCATCCTATCACGACACCTAGTAATGACGGAAACTTCACATTTAAAATTTCGCAGATAGTAAGATCGCATCTCATCACTAGTTTGTATCCCAATTTATGGTATTTTCCGTGGATAGTTTCCCAAATTATTAGCGTCTTAGCGTGTATAGCTCCTGTAGAAGTTTAAATGCTTAGCATTTGTGATTATAGGACGAAGGAACAGGAGGAATGGAAGGTGAGTAAGAGAGAAACACAGAAATAAAGCCAGACCAGGTATGGTGTAGTTGCACAACTTAAATATCTTGCTAACAATCGTCCTTTGTGACCTCAAAAGATTCTACTCCAGTAATTATACGAAGATTGATCCAAAACTTCTACTTTATGTTTAGTTTAATATGGCATAAAATGAAAACTTTTGCAAATTTAAGGCTGAATAGTTTCCACTAAGCGGGTGGTTATCAAATAAAAGACATGAATTCGTTCATCTTCCAACAAATGCTCTTACTCAATACCCTTTCTTTGTGGCTCCTCTCTTCCACTTTCCAGGTCTTTTTGGCACCTCCTTTCTTATCACCAGTGTTATTCATAGAGTTCTTCCATGTCTCAGAGTATGCATATTGGCTTGTACTCCATCTCCCAAGGACTAAGTACAACGTATCATTTCCTCAATCTCTTCACTTTTAAACTTGCGCGTAGTTCAGCAAGTTTTTAACAATTTTAATACCGTTCGGGATGCATTCATTATCCCTTGCTTGAAAAGTTTATTTATCCGGTCATTTTTTATTCAGCTCAAGGTTGGCATAGTTTGGTAAACAAGCTGAGCACGAAAAAGACTAAAAAAGAAGTTGAAAATTGCCATAAGATCAAAGCGCTAATCCTGATGGACTATATCACGGGACTATATACACCGCTTTAAAACGAAGCTTTCCTGCCTAGATGAAAAATTTCATATTTCTTTAGTAGTTATAAGGGTGATATGAATATTCATTGATATCACACTTTTTGCAGAAAACCTGGAGAACAGTAATTGAATTGAGGTTAGACGAAAATTACTTTTTTACCAAGCCAAACGTGTCACAATTTTCTTCTGCAATTAATTTAGCGTTGAAATGTTTAACGAGAAATATCCTTTCCAACTCCATGTAACAAATTTACTTGGTTTAATAGAACAATTAATTAATACCACTCAAATATTTTATAATAACTCCTGTAAATTGTGAGATTTAGCAAATTTCTCCACTTTTATGGTGTTTACAATTACAACAATGTGATCGTTTTCCTATTTTTCATACGTTTCACATACCGTTTAAGATATGAAGTATTTTCGGATTTACCGAGAATATTTGAAGTATAGTTTTCACGGCGTGCACATTGAAGTGTTTGTTCCTTATTATTTAATCTCATACAAATCCGTGAAAGTTATATGCAGGGAAGAATTTTCTTTTCGACCATTTTCATCTCCCTAGGAAGATGGAGATTAACACTTTCATCCACTTTTAGTCAAGGTAATTCTCTTCTCAAGTGCGCGGTATATTTTCTTTATATCATCTTTAATTCGCGCATGAGAGGAACAAATAGGATTAAAAACACAGCAGAGAGCTACAAAATTCCGACCCTGAATTCTCGAACTAACGAATTTGCAAAAGGGGGTTAGAGTTAACTGAGAAGCACAAAACCCGCATCCAAATAAATGATTTCGCGGTGGCGCATAGCAGGGTGACAGTGATGCACGGGCGCATGCGGCCGACGTCTCCCCATTCAGGATATATTGGACGTGTAGTTTCACCTCATTCATCGCAAAAAGGTAACTCCTATTCAGTCAAGCGACGCATTGACGCTTGCTCTCTTCTTATACTTTTTCCATCTCTCCCTCTTCGAAGATGCGGCCGACGGAATTATACACGAGGACTTGCCACATCGATTCAAATAACTCAACTTCTTATTCTCCATCCTTCTTTCCGACTACCACCGTTCTACTCCGCCGAGCCCCTTCTTCCCATTGCGTCTCCTCCCCTTCTCCTAGTGTTCCACGGTCGTCGCCTCAGCCCTTCACCGACCCCTGCCACTCTCCTTCCAGTGCGGCTGTTCTCTCCAGCGGTATCTCCGTTGGCATCTGACTTCTCTCTCCTTCTCCCTCCTGTCTTCTACTCCCCCTTCTCCTGTTTCCACGAGACCCCACCCCAGCTACCGCAAAGGACTCTAAATTTTCTCTCACTCTTCCTCAACTCCTGCTTCCCTCAAACGTCCTTTATGGTCCACGAATTCCTCAGCAGCCCTCGTTCCTTCCCTCCCTTACTTTACTATCGGAATTTCCACGGCGATGTCCCCGGTCCATCCTCACTTCTTTACTCTGACAGCGCACACAGCCGCTCTTCGGAACCCACTCCCCAGCTCATCCGCCCACCTCTCACTCCCATTCCGCTTCCTCTCCTCTCTCCACTCTTTCTCATTTCCTCCACTTTTCCCTCTTCAGCCTCCTCCTTTTCTTTCGGGAATCTTTCTCTTTTCCTTTCAAAGCTCACGCCCCAACTATCCTCCGACCGAGCTATGCGCGTTTCCTTTCCGTTAAGATTCGGATCTGATATCCCACCACCCTGCCGAGGCGGTGAAACTTAACGCATTCTTCAGAACTTTGCGTTTTATTGAAAACTTGAGCCATGACGGACTTCATGCAGTTTTTCGTGCTTCTAATGCATTTGAGGGTGCATCGTTTTCATTTAGTTAAATATTTTTCACAAATGTACTTGATTCGTTTGGCGGCGTAAACTAGGATACCCTGTGTACTTAGAGAAAAGGAAGAAATGATGACGCTCAATGCTTACAATTGTTTTATATCTGTAGTTTAGTTCCTGGGCAATATCGCCTGGTGAAATGGTGATATTGTTTTGAAAACAAATATACGTCGAGTAATATAAAGGAAATTAATTGAGGATATTTTGGAGTTGCGCTTTCCCTCAACAAATTTAATAATGTTTAATAATAAAGTTAATTCACCTTGCTAATAATCTGTCACACTGAAACTAATTAGTGAAAACTACTTCAATTTTAATGGCAATGACGTGCGTTTATTCACTGAGCACTTCTAGATAACAACCCCGGATGATCTCAACAGCTAGACACACTGAGTCAGGTAATTTCAATTAAAGGGTCGGGATTAATTAAGGGGAAGAAATTAGCGAGATACTTAGAACTTGTATATATATATATATATAAGCACTAAAATTTTAATGATTATTACAAATTTTGCGTATTCCTTTCATATGCCAAGCAAAATATGTGTCGTGCATTCATTAGAATTTGAATTAAATTCGCTTCGTGGTAAAATACACAAGCCTAAATTTGAGTAAAAACGAATGATTTTGCTCAAAATGAAAGAAAATCGTTGAGCAGCTTAAAAACTTAGTTGCTGACACGTGACAATATGTTTAGGCAAGTAGATGTGCGCATTGAGAATAATAAACGAGAAGACCAGGATAAAGAGAAAAACAATGAAATTAGAACAGTAGATACAAGGGAGAAAAGTAATTGTTTCATCGGGAAAAGTTAGCAAAAGACAGGGAAATGGATGTGTAAAGAGGTGTTTGGATATTGATAGCTTCGATCAATGGTGGAACACGGTGGTAAGTAAATGAGAAGTAACTGCTTATGGAGGAAAAGCCATTAGAATATCATTAAGTGAGAGAGAAGACATAATAATTTTTAGGTAAAAATGGTAAGTTAATAGGGCGAATGTCTGATAAAATATTCCCGAAGCACCGCAAAATTAAATCCTCCAAAATGTTTTTGATACTCTCTTAAAGCGCGATTTTAGCTTGTTAAAATTCTTCAATGATATGGAAGCAGCATAGATTTTTATCAATATTGTTTTGCTTCCGATTGAATATTTCCTACCGAAGCCTTGAAAAAACCTAAATTTCGTCCATAACTCTGATGTTATCTCATCTGATTTCAAGTTCCAAATAGCGATGACTTGGTTGTTTAAATTACGCATCTTGATTTCCCTACCCCTGGGAGCTGTGAAATGGTGAAGTTTATCATATTTTTCCCAAAATCACTGTCTGATCACTTAGATGCATTCCTGTCCTGTCCACCTCACTCTTGAGATACCCCACTACACCCAAATCCGAATGACCTCAGAGCCTCACGACCCATTCTCTTCTGCATCATCCCTTAGAATAAATTGAAACTCCGAACTCTGAACTCAGTCTGACGTTAGTCAGTTTTAAGATCGAGCAAAGAAGAAAGAACTCTTATTTCTATCTAAGATGATGCCAAAGCGATTATAACACTACCTAGGCCAAATGCTCCAAAAAATTGAAAATTAGTAAAACCTTAAGCTGATAAAATACGTTTTTCGATAGGTTAAATGATTGAAACGAGCATGAATAGAAAGTAATCTGAGAAATTCCGCACCAATAAATTATCCTTGCATAGGATCAACTGTCAGAGACGTAGAAGAAGATAGGGTTTTGGACATTTTTTCAAGAATAATGAATATTTACTAATTAACCATGGGATAGGAGCAAAGTATCTTTTATGCACCTAAATATCCATAATAAACGGCAAGCTATCACAAGAAAAGGTGATATGGCGTGTAAGGAACCTATGCTAAAGGAAGCGAATAGATGTCAGGGAACCATAGGGAAAAGGAAGAATTGAATATCGTTATAAATCACAGTTTTTATTATCTATTTCGTCGCTCTCGACTCGTCTACATTGACAGTTTTGAACTAAAAAACTATGTTTTTAACTTTTATTAGTTCGTGATCCAAAATGATGATGATAACTAATTGTCTGATTGCAAAAAAATATTAATTGTAAAAGGAGCTAGAGATACACGCCCCCCAGTAGAGAGTGATGCGATTAATCACGCAAACATTTTTGGGCGACTTTAGCAGAAAAATCCAATTTTGCAATGACTGGGCGACAATGGCTTTGAGGAAGACATAATATAATCGATTTCATGTTCACAATGCGAAAAACGCATCCACTTTATTTCCTTATATAGAACTCTTATCGTAAAATGGCCTCTTAAGTGAATCTTGTGCTAAGGAAAAATATAATAAAACTAGCTTAATGCATAAACTAGGATTGGAGATGTTACTGACGCGAAGAAAACAAGTAAGAATAAGGATTCTGGACAGTAAAAAAGGGAGAGTTGACCAGAGCTTTTTCTGAGATCAAGGAGGTTATTAGGAAGTCTCAGATCGATAAGTCCTACCACTCTGGTAAAAACAGATTAATCGACTAAGTGTCTGAAAATTTAAAAGATTTTTTTTCCCTCGCACTACTAGGAGCCTTTGCAAAGTCCAAAAATAGTGAAACCCGACTTTATCACTTGCGCATGACATTTTTTCCGAAGAAAATATAAACTAAAGTTTGCTGGTGTCCTAATGCTCTCTGCAGAGATGTCCTACTTGGGCGTCACATGGCTCTATGAAAATAATGTCAAAATTATTACCGAGATGTTTCCACATTCCTTAAGTGTACGAATGTTATAGCAGCCGTCCAATTTGAAATAACTCCGTCGAGATTATGATCTTTCTTATTATTGACATATCCAGTTTATTTTTCCTAATTTCATTCCAATTAAGTGGATTTAATGTACTTTCTTCTCATATCATCCACGACTCGTCATAAGATTTTAACAACCAGAATGTCAAGTCCTTAAAAAGTCTTAGTTATGAAAGGTCCATTTAGATATTCGGAATGGGACCCACGTGAAAGTAATAATAGGTTCTTATCATGGAAGGTAGGTCAGCTCCTAATTTCTGAGCCTAATAACTTCTTGTTATTCCTCGGGTAGATATGCTGGATATAGTCTAATAAGCTTACCCCAGATTGTAGCTCATTTCCCCAATCAGTGACCGATCTCCAGATCATTCTGATCAATCTGAGCATCACTGCAAGGCACAAACAGTCATTAGTGATAACCTATTTTTTAAATTAAAATGGTTTTAAGGACAAAACGTTAAATTGTTTAATGCTATTGATTGTACGTGTAGACTACGAGTATAGTGCAGACTACGTTACAATGAAAAAAACACGCCCTAATACTCGCCTTCCTACCTCTTCAAAGTATTTGTCTTCCACATCTCTTTCATGTCCACATCCTCCATCTCTCTGATAGGAGTGTAACCTATTATTCCGTTTCTTCCTCCGTTCATAATACCTACTCCTTGATTAACACATATTATTTCCTCTCTCTTTACCTGATCTTCATTCTCTGTGTCTCGAAGCATATGCTCTCTTACTATCTACATCAAGAGACTTGAGACACCATTCCGGAATTTAGTTTTCTTTTGATACTATTATCCAGCATTTTAATGTCACTTGCCAGTTTTAACTTTAGGGATTCGTGATTGCGTGGAAGATGAAATGCCTGGAACTTAAGGCAGGCGACCAAAACATTAAATCCAGGCCATCACGTCGTAGTTCTTTCCGTCCGTACTATATCCTTCTCGGGAACTCACTAGGGTTATGTGGTTTCACACCCATTCCGCACCGGAATACTTCCTACGCTTTTCCACTTCACTCACTTCAGCCCTTCTCACCTCCTCCCCATCTCTCATTATGACGGCCCTAATTTTAAGGCTGCATCCACTATCTAAAGTATCTCTCACTCAAATTCCTTCCGTCTACACGTTACATCTCGACGGCGCTAGCTCCGCAGGCGTTTTTATTTTCAACGTCCCACCAGTGTACGGCGTTCGCTCCGGGCCATGAGATTGGTGTAAATGTAAGAGTTTCTGTAAATGTAGACTCCACATCGGATTCCCCAACCGATCTCTTTTTCCCTAGATCTCTTTTTTACTTTAACCATATAACCCCTGATGTCTTGCAGAATGTCCTACGAAACGCTAAATCAAATTCTGTTGGAATTGATGAAATTTCGGTGAAATACCTGAAAGCCTCATCTGCATCTGTAATTCCAGCTCTACTTGATATTTTCAACTCGTCCCTCATATCTAGCACATTTCCTGAAGTTTGGAAATCATCTTTGATTCGACCGATCAGTAAAGTTAGAACTCCTACTTCTCCAGGAGATTATCGACCGATATCCATCCTCTGCACCGCCTCAAAATGTCTAGAAAAGGTAGTTTATACACAGGTAATTGATCATCTAACCGCTCATCAGTTATTAGACCCATTTCAGTCGGGTTTTCGTAAGAACTACTCGACACAGACAGCCTTAATTAAAGTCACTGAAGATATTAGGTACGCCATTGATAAAAAGATGGTGACAATACTGGTCCTGTTTGACTTTAGTAAAGCTTTCGATAGTGTAAACCATGCCCTTCTCCTACAAAAAATGAGAAATCTCAAATTTTCAAGTTCATCCCTTAACTGGTTCTTTTCCTACCTAAATGGACGTCGTCAATCTGTCAAAGATTCTAAAGGAGACATATCGAACTGGGTAACAACATCTAATGGTGTACCACAAGGTTCCGTTCTAGGGCCACTTTTGTTCTCGTTGTATATCAGAGACCTTCCAAATTGTATTGCTCACTGTAAATACATGATCTACGCAGATGATTTGCAGATCTATTGCCATTGTCTTCCAAATAAACTCGGTGATACGATCAATAAGGTAAATGAGGACGTATCCGCTATCACATCTTGGGCTAAGCTTAATTTCCTCGTGTTAAACTCCATAAAAACTAAATACATTATCATTGGTAACAGCAAGATAGTATCAAATATAAATTTCACAGAACTGCCAATGATAATGGTCGAGGAAGAGAGCATACCGTTCAGTAACAGTGTGAAAAATTTGGGATTGACATTAACCATGAATCTTTCCTGGAAAGAACACACTATGAGGGTATCCAACAAAATAAATGCAATTTTACATCAATTTAAAATCCATAGAAATCTACTACCACTTCAGTTAAAAAAGAAACTTGTTACCTCACTCATTCTTCCCCACCTAGACTACTGTAGTCTCGTGTACAATGACTTAACTGAGGAGCTGAATATTAAGCTACAGCGTTTGTTGAACTCCTGTGTGAGATTCATCTTTAATCTACGGCGACATGAACACATAACCCCTTATTTTAAAAGGCTCTCCTGGCTTGATCTTCAATCAAGAAGAAAGTACAACATAGCCTGCTTCATGTTCAACCTCCTCAAATATGGGAGCCCTCAGTACATAATGGATCTTTTTCTCCCAAGTAGTAAATACACCAATGTTGTTACAAGACAAGACCCCTGTTTTTTGTACGCCCCCCAGTTCCGGTTAGCGACATTCCAAAAATCCTTTACAGTTGTTGCTTCAAATTTGTGGAATAACCTCCCAAAATATGTAAAAGACAGTGCTACACTCACAATATTTAAGAGAAAACTTATTAAACATTTACTTGTTTGTGATCCAGGTACTTATATCATGTCTTTTTGTTATGGATTTTGTTCATTGCTATGTCTGTGGTAAATTTATGTGTTTGAAGAACTAACCTCTGTTCAAGTTCAAGTGTAAATCCCAGAGTTCAAGTGTAGTTTTCTTTTTTTTTTTTTTACTCTGGTTGTTGTACGATTCTATTCTTAATTTTTCTATGTACAGATCACTCTTTATTGGGTTCCTCATGGTTTTTTGTTTGATGGCTTTACTAATTTTTATATGAACGAATTATTCTTTATTTGTTTTCTGATGGAGTATATGATTTATTTTCTTGTTATTTGTCCTTGCACATCACATTATGTACTACCATGTTCTAAAGGAGTTCACTCCTAGAATAATACAATAAATTTATTATTATTATTAAATCGTTTATTCCTTTCGATCGAAAAGACGTGTCGTCGCCATCCTCTTGATTTTTGTACTTATTCGGAAAGCTGCGGGTACGCCTGGTGCTTCCTTATTTGCTATGGAAGGAAAATTTCTAATGAAACTCGATGCTCTGCGACTATAGTGCTCCAACTTCAAGACGATTGTAGTCAATCATGCAAAAATTGTGTCAAATGAAGGCTTAAAATATATGAGTATTATTGATTCTTATATCTTCTGGTGAATTAACTAAATGCCGAATGATAAGACGGTAGTGCCGTTAAAAAACTCAAAACTACGCGAATGCATACTTGGTTTTGTACATTTGGTACAGTTGGATAGTGTTTCTTTGGAAGTAGCATTACGATATGAAAATTCTATTTTTTACACGACTATCCGAAACATACAATTTTTCCCTAATATTCTGTGGATAAAGTTATTTTCAGCTGTGAAAACTATACTACCAAGAAAATATATAAAATAGTTTCATGGTATTTATTATATCCTTCATCCCCGGTCGTCACGTGGCTTTCCATTCCATACGTTCATTACGTTCCATTCTTGCAAAAATGTGGCATTATTTGCGTGATGTGAAATTCAGAAACATTTCCATAGAACGAATAAAACAGTATAAATGAAGAAACTGTACAGTTTGTGAGCACACATATTGATGCTTGAAAAAATATACGCCATAGAATCATGGTCGAAAAAGTGGTGGAAAAGAAGTTACTTAGGGATTACTCCAGCTTTGTAATGACCTAGTGATAAAATTATAATCTGCTGACCAATGTCAAGCAAGATGTACAAGACAGTACGATTCCAAATTTACTTCCCAGAACTATTTTGACGCCCACATTGACGCATTGACTCCGATTCCAATAAACTTTATTGAACGACTATCCACCGCTAAATCATATGCACTGCAAGTAAATGATAAAAATGCCAGAAATTCTGAATGCAATTGTTTTCTTTGAACTTAATTCCGAAAGTTTAATTAACTAATTATGTTACCTAGGTACCAAATAGAAATTTGAGTCACTCAATCCAGATTATATTACAAAGCAACACACAACATTTTGTCTTTGAATCCACAAATTATAACTAAACTAAAAATGCAAACATTTGTACGTATTACCAGTTATTGGCGCCTCGGTCCATAACTCTCCATTTAATATGACTTCTCTCTCTTGACCCCTTAAATAACTGACGCATTTCGATCCATTATTTTGTATTTGCGGATTCCATCTCTCGTCCGACAATGGGCTTGATAGAAGGCTGGGGTCTCTTCACTTCAATTCGAGTCAAACCCAGACTTGAACCAATCAATCTCTCCCCCCACTGACCCGTCGGCCGAGGATTCCGGTCTGCCCGCTCCAAAAGAGGAAAGCAAAGATTTTTGCACGTCTCTCGGAAGGTTGAGTGAAATATTAAAATCAGGCATGAAGCATCGGAGGAAAAGATCGCGACGATGGCTTCGTCGCCATATCGGGAGACTCCGAAACAGCTCGGAGTCATTACTGAGATTTCAGCCAGTCACTCGTATGTTTGAATGCCGTTGTTTTGGCTCCGGACGCATTCTCTGATTGCAAATAAAATCAAGTGTCACTGGTGGAGACTAAAATAAAATGAATTAGCCCGCATATAGGTTTTCAAAGGGGCGACAAGAACAAAGTGGAACTGCTAAAATTTCCAAGCCATTAAGCCATTTAGTTGCAGAATGTGCCTGATTATATTCATCTGGAAGTGTTTGACCGGTGAGTGAAGCGCTTGGCTACAGACTAGAAGATCTCAAGCTGTAATTAGGTTAAAACTGGTGAAACCTTTCGTCAAACTTGCCTAACCGCCCATTATTCAGGACGCCAAATTTTAAAATAATCAGAATATACTACGGGCAACTCATTCAAGGCATTGAGTTGAAATAGACCTCGTCAGTGCGCATAAATTCTTCTTATCTCCTTTTTTTTAAAGCGAGTTTGCTCACAAAAACCGACTGCATCGGTTGATTGCCGTGAAAATGATTTTCAGTTTAATTTTATGTGCTGGACCCATATCCCTAGGTTTGGAAGAACATATGTACTATGGTTTGGAAAGAAATAACTATGAAGAATTAAACATCACATTTTATCACTGTTTCCATGGGATGGTATTTCAGCTATTCAGCACCCGTCTATTAAATGTGTAATACTTCCTCCGCTACTCCACGGTGGGAAAAAGTAATGTAGGCGGGCTGTAGGTATACTTACTTCGTGGGGTTTCATAAATTAAAACAACAAGATGTATAAACGATACCCCAAATACGGCCGCGGATACGGCAAATATAGCCGCCGCCGCGAACGTGTTCAGGTCATATTTTACTTCGGCTTTTGCTTTTAACAGACTATATCCTTCTAAAACTTCAAACTAAACAAGAATCCCTTGGAAATGACGAAAATTTTCGGTGTCTGTCCATTTATCTCTTACTTTGTGGAAGATATTTTTATCTTAAAACATTTATTCAGCTTATAAGAGTAAAATCATCGAAAACTTTACTTAATAAAAGTAGTAGGTATATCATGGTAAAAAACACTAGGTATATTTATTATTTATATATTCTCATCGCCATATCATTTGAAGAGCTGCCTTCAGAGATAACGTGGTACATTCAATTTTATCATTATGAAAACACCGCTGAGGTATTCATTAATCAATCGGTGTTATTCGTGAAACGAGGGCATGTGTCACATACCATTACGGAATACGCATTATATTTTTCTTCGAACTTTAAAACGCAGCATCATGCGACCTCCATGAGGAGCATTAGCTCCCTCCAATAGATTGCCACCGTACGATCTATCATCTTGCCCAGTATTGAGGTGGACTCAGGAAGGAGCAGAATTAAATCGAAACAGAGGAAATGAAGCGTGACGAAATTTGACAGCTTGAAAAATTTTAATGCTGGCATTTACTCACTCCATAACATTCCTACACCCTAACTTCGCTACCTTGGACAGCTAATACTTTTCGAGAGTATCTTATGGGTCAAAAATAAGGATCGGGAAAATAAATGGCCTCCCTGGTCATTTATATCTCCGATAAAAAATTCCAAAAACATTCGAACGAATGACCAACCCACGGTCGGCGTATATCTGATATCTCCTAAGTTTATAAACATTTTACAATCAAACACTCTCCAAAGAAATTTATTCTGTGTTAATGACGTGGAAATAATACCTACAGAAGAATTGTATATAAGGAATATTTGTTGCGAAATACTTGTCGAAGATTATTTACAAAATCCCAACGCTAAAGGTCAAGAATTTAGATAGATTGACTAGAAGTAAGGGGATGATTATATAAACATAGTCCCAGAGTTGTTGAAAATGTTTAAGTATAATTTATACTCAAAAGAATAATGAAATAAACAATTTAACGTTTTCAACACAATGAAAGTATGATCTGATCATACCTTTAAAACAGAGCACTTCATTTTCATCATACCAAATACGTGTGAATGTGTTAAATACCTTCAACATGCCTGGAGGAACTCTAAGAACAAATAGTTGACGCAATAACGTTTATAGAAAATACATATATAACTACCGCACCTATTAGTACTATCTATAAATGGCCTGGAAAAAAGTGAGAGGGAAGGAAAAATGATTTTTTTTAAACACAATAGAGTGACAGTAAAAAACGAAAGAAAACCGCAGGCAAAATGCTTACTTGAGGACCAGCAACCCCTTAAGTAATGAAATTAGAAACATTTATCGCGGAAGAAAGCATGATAGAGTTCAGAGATTTTTATGTATTCCCGGATTGATTGAAAACATCCGTAGTTCTGAAATACAAATCAGGAAAAGAGGAAGAGGTTTTAATTTGGTGTTCACGACCAGCCATACCATATAAAATACATACCATATAAAACATACCATATAAAATATACCATTCGTACCAGATAAAATTTACTACACTATGAAGCTACGTTTTTTCCTTCGCAGAGGTCATTGGACTATTGGAATGAAAAAAAAATTCTCAGAGAGGAAGACGGAAAATGGTGAATATGGGTCTTGGGTGAGGACGGGGAAAGCTGTGAGCCTATACTCTTCGACGCAGACGGCGGAGGAAACGTGAGAGGCGGCCATTACGTCACATTAGTGAGCACCGGGCTGTGATGTCATATTTCGCCGTCAAAGAGTTCCGAGGAGTTGCTCCCGGTCTGGACCTCCATTTCAGGGCCCGGTGAAAAATGGTCGTTTGGGATGGGAGTCGAGAAGGAGGATGGGAAGTTAGAGGGAACGTTGGAGAAAGATGGAGGGAAATTAATTCGAATCCGCCATGGTACGCCACACCCCTCTTAAACACTTCGTGCCACCTCTCCATCGAGGGATGATTCTCCACCCATTACAACTCTTGGGCGGCCAACAAGAGAGCCACAAGAGGCCGAGAAGAAGCTTGGAAAGACTGCTCTCGCCGAACGCGTTTTTAACTCGATATTCCGATCCTAACTCAGATAGAGCTGAGAGATGACTGCAATACACAGCCTGCGTTATCCTTTAAAAATGTTGGTTACACCTGAACACTCCAGATACCATTAGTTATTTGTATCTATAGCCCGTTATTTCAAACAGAATTTTCCCTAATTTCCTTGCAGATATAATTTTCACAGAAGTTGTAAAGCTTAAGTTTCGCAAAACTGTTTTTACTTAGCTCCCTACCTTCTCACCTTAAATTGATATACATCTTCAAAAAATGTTCAGAATCCTTGGACTGGTTACGGTTTCACCCCTACGGAGTCATCCGTGAGGGCACGAAAGTCCAAACATTTCGCCAATGAGAAACCAATCGCCTAGACGGTTCACGTTGTTACCCCTGAGGAATTTTTGTGATATATTCCTCTAAATAAACTCGAGGCCAAGAAAATAAGGAGCGTAAATAAGGTAATAAAAATCACATGTCAATCGATGGGTTTAGACCGTCAAAGCATTAAGAATGTTCCACTAAACTCATTTTTCGCCTGAATCCATTATCCAATGTGAGTAACCAGTAGCGAAATTTGCGTCACCCACTTTGGAGAAGGCGCTCCAGGGCGAAACCATCTGTGAAGCCTCGATTTTCTTCGCTTAGTGGTATTCTTGACCAGATATTAAATATTACCATAGATTTACGGATAAAGTAAATAAGTTTTTCTGGCGCCGAAAAAAGCATGCTCAATCCAAATGTGTACTGAGAAAGAACGATTCCCAGAATCTTTTTTAGAGAAAAACTTCAAAGTTACAGTTGTAAGGTATCAATTTAAATTAATAAGTAGTGGATGATGGCTTCCAAATCAATGTAAAAAATACCATGCTTTATTGAGTAAAAAAAAATCCATCCTACTGAGAAATTTAAAGCCACAATTGCATGATTAAACGTCTGGAATTCACAGAATAGAGCATCGCATCAAAGTACTTCCTAATACGGAGTAATGGAAGCAGGATTGGGGTATTGCGCCAATGTGGAGTTGATTTTCTCATCTAAAGGCATTTTTGCAGAGAAAAATTTGTTTGAGATAAATCTGATGAGTCATATGCGTCAAAGATCCATTTCCGCAAAATAAAAGAAAAACTAGGTCAAGAAACCCTTCAGAAAGGATATAAGTCAATTCCTTTGGCTGTGGAATGGAGAATGACTTACAGTTTAAAAGATCACGTTGAATTGAAAATAACGATGATATAACAGGGTGGCCAGTGAATGTGATCTATTTCGGGGCCACAGGTATTACAACGTAAAGCTGTGCTAGGAAGAACGGTGAGTCATTGCCTAATGGGATAGAAGTGTGGGCCGAGAAGGGAAGAATATAGGCTCAAGGTCTCCCGCCGGAAATGTTTACAAGGCTCAACTGGCGGTCAACCTCATTCCAGACCGAAGCACGACAAAATCCCCTCGAGAGATGAAAACATTCATCAAGGTGTCAGGAAAAGTTTCAGTCATGATCTTAAATAGTAAGCGGGTAAATGTCGAGCATTTTGAGGTATGTACCAATTTATTTGCAAAAGAATGCAACCGAAACATCAAATCCAGAGTTATTTTATTTTTATCATCGGATGTTATCATTATTGATTAAAGTGAGAGTATTTTGGAGTAGGGATACATATGCATTATTACTTCATAGCTGCAGGACTTTATCTCCTCAAAAAATTGAGGACATAAGGAGGCAACAATGACTGCTTATTGCAGAGCCACCCATCTCAGATGGAAAAATTGGGCACAGACGAAGATTTTCGTGATGGTGTAGCGCTAAAAATACCACTAAGGAAGAAAGGGAATCAGAAGCCCCCTCAATTGCCTACTTTCCAAGAAACATACCAGAAGGCTACTTATATATAAAAACAAAGATTGCACATGCTTATCAACGAAACCTTATTTTAATGCTTATTATTGAGAGATGGGAGAATTTACACACATCGTTATTGTCAAATATTACTTTTTATGAAGTCAATAAATAATTTTGCGCGATAAAACCTAACCGAAAAGGCGTTCGAAATTTCTGCGGATCAATGGAGAAAATTTATTTCCTGAGGATAGGTGGGAAAATGAATCCGTTTCACCAACCATGTAAAGTTCTAATTTTGTGACAACAATTGAAAAAATAAATGTAATATTTATTTCTGTAGCGCCTTGTATTAACCCTCAAGTGAATAAGATCACCGCAAGAAAAAGACAAAATTTTATGCCACCGTTTAAAGAAGTATTTGAATCGGAGAGAAAATGTAATTGAACACGTTGTTGGAGCTTTTGTCTAGGAAAACAATCTGAAGAATTCAGTATATTTCAAATCAATGTATCGACATCACCTTTGATCAGCATTTAAGACTGGACTGTACTGTGAGAAGAGCAGCCACTAAATTCTTTCACAAAACCGGTTACCTATTATAAAATATGAACCCCAAAAATTAAAACGTAAAAAACTTTTGGTATTTCAAAGATGGGATTTGAAATCTTCAAGTTACGAAATTGAAAAATTGTACGGATTGCAAATGATTCGGTGAGCTAGGCAATGGCAGATTTTAGCGAGACATAGTGTTCTGCGGGAGGGAAATATTTCTTCAACATTTGACATATTAGAATACGTATTTTGTTGGTAGATTCCTACAAATAAAGTAAAAACTGGAATATCAAGAAGAGGCATTTTAATCACTGAATTGAACGTTTGAAGTATTTGGGTTACGGATCGCGAATAATTCGATTGACGAGGAATGGCATAGATTGAGGATTTTGTATTCCGCCCGAAGGAAATGTATGCAAACAGTAAAGTTTCAGAGGGTCTTTGTACTTCCGAGGTAGAATGTAAGATAACCGAGTATCGGTCTCCATTGACAAAATAATTTCTATCCGCATTGAGGGGGTAGTTGTATAAATCGTTGTGCAGAGAGAATGGCTAAAAGAGAGAGCCAGAGGCTTTCGGATGAGTTTGGTGGATGGAGGTCGACTCAAAGGGCCAGTGGATGGAGGATGGGAGGAAGATAGGGGAGGATGGAAAGCAGAGGAGGTGATGAGGGGGAGTGAGGAATAGGAGTATGCGGTTAGAAACATTCGAGCGTTGAAGTCTCCAGGCGGACGCGTTGGTATTAATTGGGTCTGTAAATTTCTTTCTTTTCGGAGCATCACCAAAGTCAATTTATTCAGCCGTCCATTTCACCCTAACCACATCCCACTCCCTCCGACGCATGTATCCTTCCAACTCTTCAAAAGGATCCTACACACTCCTATTTCTTCCCCTTCTAATTCGCCACATTCACAAGCCCTATCCCCTTTCCCTCGAACCCTTAAAAAAAGAATCATTCTTCTCCCACTGATACCCATAAGCAACCCTTCGAATGCTTCCCCCTCCCACCGCCCTTGTCACATACAACCCACATCCAGGCGCACAGCCCCGGGACCACACGGACAAACACTTTGACAAGCGTGATTTATACGATTAGGATTTCTATGGTGGGTGGGCTTCTCACGAGAGGGCTGAAAAGTTTCAGAGAAGTGGGAGGGGAAGAGAGGTGGAGGAAATGAGTGGGGTGAGATAGAAGGGTAAAGAATGAGATGAAGAGCGAAGGAAGGTGGGGAATGGAGATGGAAAGTACGAGAAACAGCCGGAGTGGGAGAAGCACGGTGGGTGGAACATATATGCAGGAGATTGCGGAAAATGAAGGGATATGAATCATACTCACTGACTTGTCAGCGCGTGGAAGCGTAACCCTTCGAATCAATTTCCACATTGCCATTATTTAATTGCAAATTTTACTCCAAAGAAAATATGAGTTTGTTTTATTCGCATATTATGACAGTTAGAGGCTTTAAAAGCAGTACTTGTGTATTGCAATGACCGCGTTTTTGAAATCATTCACAAGTACTCACGCACACTCTCATATATGTGTGAGATTTAAATATACACAAAATAGAATACATTTCCAAAATATAAATATATTTTTCAAGAATAACAATTGGGGAAAAACGCTCTCGGCTTTTGTATTTTAAGCGTTTTAGTTACCTTTTTGATACGTACAAATATTCTTTAAATGTAAACGTTGAAAAAATAATGCAAAAAATTCAATGATGCACATTAACAATGCAACTAAAACACTTAAAATACATTTAGACATGTAAAAAAGGACAAAAAATAGCAGAACGTTTCGACGATCAAGTCATCTTCGTATTCCTCTTTTGCCAAAGAAGACGACTTGATCGTCAAAACATTCAGCTACTTTTTGTGAGTATTCTTTTTACGTTTCTCTATGTATTTTAAACGTATTAGTTATCTTTTTTATACATATAAATATTCTTTAAATGTATACCTTGAAAACATAATGAAATAAATTCAACAATCTGGTTTCTTACTTTAGTTCCCCACTAACGTTTAGATTCTGATTTGAAACTGTTTCCCTCTAGCCAAATAAAAATATGCATTTTCATTTAAGCTACTGCAAATAGTGTTTTATTATACTTTCCGCGTGTCTAACATATGAGTAGACTACAACCGTTCAAGTACACGGGGTCGGATTTGAATCAAATAATCGACTTGGCAAGAGGCTATTACTTATATTACCAAATAGATTACATGAGTTAATTACTATTTCGTGAGGCATTCCAGCTGCAAGAAACCTATGTATTTTTTATCATCGCTCCATAGCAATGAATTAACTGAGCAATTCCTGGGGGCGATGCAATTCCCATCGTATGATCAGTTTAACATTAAGGGCGGATAGTGACTGCAACAGACAAGTTAAAGAAAGATTTCAGCCGTTGATTTACGCCGTGAAAATCTAATGATTTCGATGATGTCATGTAATCCATTAAGTAGATAATCATTAGACGTAATCTACCAATAAAGGTAAGCACATATGGAGTAGGAAATACCCATAATAATATTTTGAAGTAATTGAGGCCCTTGCCTCAATACATTATCTCATCCGTCCATCGAAAGGGAATAGCATAGATATTAAGATGTAACTACACAATTACATTGAAGAAATAAACTTTATCAGACAGAGGACCTTCTGATTTGCTATAGTTAATTTTTGCTAAAGTCGGATGACTTTTCATCAACATCTCATTTCCTTGGGGTTTGCAAATCGTATTTCAAGGGGTGACCAACTACAGTGATATAAAATTATCTTTTTCCACTACCCCTCCTCCGCCTCTGATACCTCCTCTGGTATCTGATTTCAATATGTTGGTGAAGATATGTAAAAACCGATTGCAACGAACCATTTAGTTAAAAAGGTTTAATTTTACGTTGTCTCAATTAAATAGAGCAATTGACTATTTAGAATAAATGCTGTGCAAATCCGCAAAATTTCAAAGTTCCAATTTTTTGGGAGAAATCCTAGTAAACCGGGCTGATGCAACATGTAACCGAAGCAGTGCGTCCAGCAAATTCGTTTTCGAAGACAGTTGAGAAAAAAATGGCGCGCTAAAGGGTGAATAATGAAAAAAAACTCGAGATCCAGGTGGGGCGAGCATGGGAAGGAATGGGAGAGAGATGACGAGGGTGAGATAAAGAGAAAGGGATATTAAAGGAAAAGAATGAAGTGACATGTTTATGAAATGGGAGAGCAGTGTGGGGAAATGGTGAGAGTGGGGAAGGAGAGTAACCTATGGAGTGAGAGGGGATGGGTACAAGTGGGATGAGAAGCACCGTGGCAGTGTAGAAGGATGGAAAGTAAAGTCGCATACGCCCACATTAGTGGCCCATCTCTCCCACCTCTTCTTCTTCCTCCAACTCCCTCCCTCCTCCCTCGTCTGCCTCACACTCTCCCTTCGTCCCGCACGTTATATACCTCTTCTCACTCCAACATCTCTTAATAACCCCACCGCAACACGAATGCCCACCCGCTTTCTCCTCCATATGCCCTCATCCGTTGCCTCATAACTCAAAAACGCTTTGCCGGGAGGGCAGAGAGAGGGTTGGGATGGAGAGGAGTTTTATATAAGGCGGGAATGCGGCACTGGAGAGTGAGGGCGGAGGATAGGTTGAGAAGCTAAGGAAAAGGCAAGTGAAGACGTAGTTTCTTAAGGGTGTGGTGGGACTCGAGAAGTAAGCTTATACATATATATTGAGAGAGGAGGGAGTGGGGGTGTAGAATTAGGCGACGGAGTCGGAAGGTAGACTAAAGGCAGAGGGGAGGAAGGAAGAGAGAGAGAAAACATCGGGGTGGAAAGGCAGGAGGAAGAGCTTGGAAGATGAATGGGGGAAATAGATAAATAGGCAAGGATTCTTCTTATTTATTGCGACGAGAATGAGTCTTCACGCTTCGTCCATCACGTCAAAAGAAATGTTCGACAAGTGAGAATTGAGCGAGAACTCTAGGCCAATTGGTTTGGACTGTTGAAATGATTATGATTATTTTGAGTGTTTCACAGTTCCTTTCGTTATAACAATCAGTATCTACTGAGCTCATATTTGTCAGGAAGAAGTTTTACAATGAAAATAATTTCTCAATATCATCTAGGGGTTTGACTCATATGAGACTAGTCTTCAATTACTTATATAGATGTTTTACGCCACGTCAGCAGATGATGTCTATGACCTTACATTGCAAAGTAAGGATATAGAACTGAATGGAGAAGTCAAAATTATATTTATGACTGGTTAGTTTACACTCAAGGAATGAGCGCTTGTCTAAGGAAGTGAAAATTGCCGTGTACAAAGTGTACTTCTTCCCACTTTGCTATATGGTAGTGAAACATGAGTATGTCAGGGTAGACATAAGAGTAGACTAAACGCCGTGGGTATGAGTTATCTGAGGAGTACTTGTGGCAAAAGTAGGATGGATAGGGTCAGGAATGAGTGGGTCATGAATGAATGTGGTTTAAATGCTCCAGTAATGGGCGTGAATGAAAGAATTGTGCTACGTGTGTTTGGCCATGTTGAGAGAATGGATGAGAGTCGAATAACGAAACAGATATATGAGAGTAGAATGAATGGTGTGAGAGGTAGAGGTAGGCCGAGAAAGGTGTGGTTGAATGTGGTTGAGGAAATTCTTAGGAGGAGGAATATTAGGAGTCTTAAAAACAGGAGGGTGTGTATGAAACAGTGTATGGGGGTAAATGAGGCAAAAGAGGTTTGAAAGGATAGATCAGATGGAGGAAATTATTGAAGCAGAGTTAGGTGTACAATTATGTATTAATGAGTGAAACATTTTAACTGTGCCTACCCCGAAAGGAAACGGCGTGATAGGTATGTATGTATGTAGTTTATACTGGGCCTGGCTGGGCTGTGACATGTGTTGGTGACACCAAAAAGACAAGATCTTGCAGCATGTATACGCATTGTCTTTTAAAAGGTATTGTATCCTATTCATCGTATATTTTGGTGATTAAATAATTATTATTTGTCACTGACTAGAATCAATTTATTACCTTCATCACATCTATCATCGGGAATGTCCGTGTCCATTGACTTTTGGTAGTAACTGAACATTTTAGTATTTATTGCATCATAAAATAAAATAATCAGTCGAGCAAAATTATTCTAAGGTACAAGTAGAATTTTGTCAGTTAATAGTCAAAGTATGTAAGATCTATTTTCAGATGTGCTGAAAATCATTAAATAATATGTATTTATGTAAGCTTAATTTTCTCTCACAAAAAAATAAGACTTGCAGGATTTACTCTCTGAAAAACATGTAATAAGTATTGCCCCCACCAAATATCATAAGAAGTTGAATTTAATAAGTAATTTTTCCTTTTTTTGAAGCTGAGAGCTCGCTTAATGACGTGGGTCAATAATCGGTAGGTAATTGTTTGAGAAGAAAATGTTACTGGTTCCCTCACAGCAGAGTTTATCTCATCCACCAGCTTATTGTTTACGTGCCTTCACTGTTCCAACCACTCTTCATGCCTTGAAATCGGAGAAATCTCCGTGCAAGTTTCCTTAGGAACTCATCGCTTGCCGAGGCCGCTGCGTCACCATATTTTCCGATTCCCTCCCGCCTCGCTCCCGCGCTCGGGCCCGGACAGAATGGCTTGCTTGGATTAAGCTCTCGACGGCCCGTCATATCATTTATCTCCCTCGCTCGTGCTCCTCTCAAGCCTCTTGAGCTTCGAGCTAAGAAGTCTACGCATGCCTTGAATGTTAATTCTGTTCCGTTCCCAATACATGACGTGCAAGGGATGATTTAATGATGATAAACTGATCTCGGAGGAATTATGAGGAGTGAGCTTTTGTGAGCATATCTTTTAACTTAGTGGCATTAGAGCATAAGATATTCTTTAGACTGTAGTTGTTAAGGTGTTATCTAAAGAATATTTTCTCATGGAGTTAATTATTTCTATTTTTGTTGTAAAAAATTACAACTTATTCATGTATTCATTGCCTATGTTAAATTTTAGGTCTATTATTGAAACCTATTTTTTCTTGTAGCAAAGCTCTGAGGACGCCAAAACATTTGGCCAAACGTCTGTGAGTAAATGCAAAAATAACCACACGTTCTAAAACTTGTTGTTACCTATTATTTCTGTTTATTTGTGATCGCTGTTTCTATAAAGTCATTTTCCTTGTTTATATTTTATTTGTAAAGAGTTTATATAAGTTTCATGACAGTAAAATGAAAATAAAACAAGACATTATACAACGAACAAGAGGGTCTGATATAATTTTACTTCTTCCACGCTGCTTACTTCAATCTATTGAGTAGCTTAACTTCGTCTTATAACTTCTAGTCCTGACTCAGATATATTGAAAGAGGTAATTGTTAAATTCGAGCATTTAGTAGAGGTATTTCAATGACGCTAAGAAAAAATATTTGGCAGCATCGTCTCGGAGGGATTCAATTTCAAAACCGCATTCACAGGCTCATTAAAATTCTGGACAAAAACTTTAAAAGACCTTATATAGACTTTAAATATGGATAAAATATTTCATACATTTACTTTGATGATATCTGAATTCATCCACCATTAAATTAAATTACAGAACTGACCATGCGGAAAAGAAACTTTCCAAATTTAAATTAAGATATTAGTAAATGAATCAGTACTTGTCTAATGCTAGACTGGCACTACGGAACTCCTTTCCACGACATAGGTCCTTTTCAGCAAATAAATTCTTGGCAGTAGTGAAGTTTTCGAGATCCAACTCACTCTTCGACGAAAATATAATAAAATGAGACCTCGCAGCGCCACGGTATATATGACGACAATTCCTCAGCAGCTTCACGCCTGAAGACGCTCGCTGCAACGTAGGTGAAACATTCGGCGAAAAATCCTCGAGACGCAGCCAATCTAAAGCATTTCATCACTACCAATCAACAGCTGCGAAAGTCTACTCTCCAAAATTAGTTCTTATCAATAGCTAGAACTCCTCCAAACGTCAGTGGGTTGTCGGCCCCAGTGAAGGCAGAATTAAATTCTCATCACCTCTTCCTAAGGTAACGGAATCGAGTTCCACCTCGATGGATTTCTCCGACTTATAAAGCCGTTCCCGCGTTTGCCCATTACTGATGCTAAGAATCCAAAGAAAATATTCACAGGGTGTGTTTTCATAGTACTTGAGAATAAATAAATAAACCATTAAATGCCAAGTTAAAACAAGCTACACGACTGTAATCTGAATTTGTTTGCTTCTGCAGGGAACGATCCCTTCAACACAAAGCCGTCGACTAACTCTTAATATTAGAGGATAAGCAGTATTATTTAGTTGTATTACGTCGCTAATAAGCTTCTGGCTAATTATTACCGTCAATTTAACCGCATATAGTAGAAGTTTAGATTTTAATGAAGGAAATCCAACAGACGCGTAACAGATGCTCACTTCAGAATCCTAATTATTGCCCGTCCACATGTTAAATTATGACAGGTGTCAGGTGTAATAAAATAACTTAATGGCTGGTGTTCTAACAACCCCACCACACGCAGCGTGAATGGATCGTGGGGTATCCCCAGATGTGGATGCGACGCCGGAAACAATCGCACATTTCTCCAGATTGCCTCTGGCAAACGGCATGGCACGGGCGTGCGTTGCCACGCACGAGCCCTGAGATGAACGGACCGAGGCGCGGATGAGTCGAACGAAGAAAGGGGGATGGAGGAAGAGAGAGAAGTAGAAAGAAAGTACTAGAGTGAAAAGGGGAGGGAGCCGTAAGTTGGCGAGAAAGTGGTGAAGGGGGGATATCAATGGGAGCGGGAAGACTGAAAGGAAAAAAAGAGCAAATGAATGTATAGCTGCGGAGATAAAAGTCATGAGGTGGTGGTGGAGGGGTTGTTGCGTGATACGGGAATGGAGAGGGGTGAGGGGCGGAGAGAGGGGAAGAGGAGAGGGGAGGAGCTCTCTCGTGCGGAGGACCTCCGAGGGAGATTTCTGCCCCGAGGGCGGGGGAGGGGATGTAGGGGGCGATGGATGGTGGGGGTTAGCTGTGATGGGGATGGTAGGGGGAGGGATGAAGAGGAAGTAAGTGGTGGATGGGGTGGCACGGGGGGGGGGCGGAGTAGAACCGCGTGAGTTCAGAGCTGCCAACTTATAAATGTAAAAGACAAAAGGTGAAGTTCCAATGCTAGGAGCGAGAGCGTGGTAGGAATAGAGTGGCCGGATTTAGGAAGAACACACCCACTTCGACCAAGACATTCGAGCAGTAACTTCAATAAAGGACATCTTAACCGCTCAATTCTGTGTGAAATACTAGCCTCCACTTACTTAAAACTGCTAAAAAATATTAAAATTGATTTTCTCATTGCTATTGATGATTCACGGCACTACACAGATATTGTATCCTTCTGAGAAGCTACGGGGATGAACGCTGACTTTCAAAGTGTTAGCGCGAGACGTTCAAGAGGGTGTACCTCTACGGTTTTATCGAAGCAATTCGATTAAACTGTTTAATTTTTTTAAGTTCAAAGAAAGTATGTCTACTTCAATTTGATAAGTTTACTAAGATGGCGATCTGATGACCTCACATAAATCCCTACAGAGCCCCAAAACTTATTTAGGAACTGAGCAACTACAATTTAATAAATAATTCTTTTTTACAATAAATAATTTAAAATTCATGTATAACTCAATTGAAAGTCCGCGATGTCCTCGCATGCTGGGAACTGAAATTCTTTATTGAAAGACATGCATTTATAAGAGGAAACTAATGATGACTAGTATCACGCTATTAATATCATCCTAATCGGTATCCGCACGATGGAGCCGCTATCACATAACGGCCCTACATTGTCTACCTCGGTGTTGGACTACTGAGAAAGCACCTCGCCTATTTATACCGAGGTCCCAGGTTCGAGTCCCACCTGGATGAGTTTTTTACCGCTCATTCAGCTAATATTAAGAAAAGATATTACGTGCTTCAATTCAATTTCAATAAGGACGATTTGATTATCATTAAATCGTTATCAGTTACATCTAGGGTGCCCTTGACAAGCGTTTAAAGACAGAATACGCGCGCATAACCCGCCATCAATAGTAGAATTCAGCCTCCATCCTCCGCGTGAATTGATTAGGGCAAGACATGGGGTGATCTTCGACGAGGCTCTTTTTTCTCCCACCCCCGTCCATCCGTTCATTCATCTCCACTGCCTTCTCCTCATCCCTCCCTTCCCTCTCCTTTTAACCCTCATACCTCCCTCCCACTATTGGCAAAAAAAAACCTTTCCCATCCAACTCGTCCCCTTTCCCGAACCTCTAGCAAATGAAGAGATGTGTGAAAGGCAGGAAGGAGAGCCATTCCTTCCTTTAAGTGTTTCCTTCCCCACTCTCATTTTGGCCGGTATTTTCGGGGCAAGGCGTCGGGAGGAGACGAGGAAAATAGTCGAGACATAATTTAAAAGCGGTGCCATTTCCTCAAAAAAAACCTGCCACACTCACAGTCCTCCAACTCCACCCAACTTCGTCATCTCTGATCGAGTATACTTTTTTCTCCTCCAACTTCACAGTTTAGTTTTTTGGCAAATTCTTCTCCTCCCGAGCTTTCGCCAGCCTTTGGTTGGTCCTTCGGGTAAGGTGAAAAATAATTCCATACAATCAACTCGATGGGTTTAGATGAAAGAATTATTCAGCCTCACCAAATGGCAGTATAGGAAAAGATAAGTATCATCTATTGAGGTGGCCCCAAGGTGATATATTTGGTTTAGATGAAGGCAATAATTTCTGCCTTCCAACTTGAGGTTTCAGCGGCTCGGGACTCAAAGGCCACAGTCAGGGTATTGTAACGGAAACAAAGAAGGGAAATCGATGTCTAACTTCAACATTCCTGAAACTGGAGAGTAAAATAGGAGGACTTCTTGGATTCTTTTACAAAGAATGTAATAGTTATTAAATGCTTCATCCAAACACGAACTCTTTCAATGACTCAGGCCACAAACCATTCAAATTATTTCTTCCTGACATGAGGCGAATTTCGATTTTGAGTTCATCCACACCAGATATCGGTGAAGAAAGTGACTGTGGGAAAACCTGAAAGCTGGCGAAGAGGAGAGCTACCCAGCAAGTACCGATTGAATGATCTCAAAAATGGATGATACTCAAGGAGGAGTGATATAAATTGAAGGAGGATTTCAAACGAAGCTTAAGACTCTCTCAGCGTTGCAGGACCAGAAGGTTATGTACGGTAGGCATTTAGAATAAGACTTTTACAGCGAATTTGTTGAACTGGGTATTATTCAAGAAAGACTCGCAATAATCACACCTTGAAAAAATGGTGGTTAAAGCATCAAATCCATGACAAAGCTCCCTGGATGTCATACAGAAATAAGAATTCACCGAGTCTGTGAAGACAACATTTCGTCATCAACAACACTCAAATTTCCGAGTCTTTTCTGAAAAATGTATCAAATTTCTCTATTTTAAAAACTCTAGCATCTCATATCATCATAACTGCGAGATATTTTGACTGAAAAAGCTATATAGATGCCAAAATTATCCGTTGTACGCAAAAAATCGATCACAGAATTACTCGTAACCTTGAAATCAATAGCTACATGCATCTGTTATCATTTTGGGAATTTTTCTCATTCCATTAATATCAAGTATTTCAGTTTTTAAGCGTTAAGTCTGGAACGATGCTGTTTATAATATAGGGAATTATAAGCGAATTCATAGATGTGCGTTGTGGTATGTAGCCCGGTCAAATTCTTTGCAAAGGAATACTTCCAGCTCTCACTTCTTTTGTAGCATATGATAGTGTGCTTTCATGAAAACGGATCGCCACATGCCACATTGTGGAGACTTGGGTGGTACTTCAGAATCTCCTCAAAAGTACTTGTAAGCAGGAATCGATTCAATGGAACATGGATTCATTCCAAACATCTCCAAGGGTTGGGAAGAGCTACGTCACCATATGAGAACCCTTTTTTTATTTCTCAAACTAAATTCTCACATACAAAGGAAATTTCAAAACCCTCGAGTTACGAAATTTGGGGCTTTAAAAAATCTACATCTATTCTACGTCATACCCTGCAAGCCACCCAAAGGGTGTGTGGCAGAGGGTGCTTCCACACCAGGCATGCATGAATTATACGGCAGAACACCGGGACTACATTGAGACCAGCGTACCACTCATGCAAAGCGCCCATTAAAATCTACTAACCAAGAAAAATTCTGTCGTCAATCGTTCCAACACGCAAGGGGTACAAGGACTACTACTACAGATTCAAAATATCATGCACAAATAAGAACATCAATATTTACATCATACATAAATAAGAACGTAGAAAATATAAAAAAAAAGATCTACAGTCTAGCTAATGTCACTATTTGCACTATTCATGACGACGATCACAGTTGTTATGGTCCCGAAACGTACGCGGGAAAAATTTTATTGGCGCGGTCTAATCTGCCGTAGGGATAATACATCGGCTCCGAGCGTCGCTCAGCTCAAACGCTACGAATGCAGATGAAAATTTCCGAAGGCGTGATGATGCCACATACACCGACCTTCACTTTACACATGGTGGTCCTACAGAGAAGCTACTTCAACCAATCGTGAGATCAGCAGCTTGTTTTAAACGATGAAAATGAGTTAAAGTTGGCAAACAAGGATTCGCACATTTCACCTCCATTGCGAGGTGTGAATTGAATTCTGGAGAATTTGGATGAAATTTCCTCTAGGCTGAAGGATTTCCTATGAGGTTAAGGATAAGGGATAAGGTTTGTAATAGGCTCAAGTATTCCTGGATTTGTCGATGCTGCAGAACGTCGCTCGAAATGGGGCGTGGATGTGTTCAGGCAGTGCCACTATGAAGGCCCAATACTCCCCACACCTGACTCCGATGGGTGTGAAGAAAAGAATAAAAGTAAGAAGCCCGCGTCCTTCGTCTAATAGAGCCTTTCTTTCCCGTAAATTTTTACTCATCCACCAGCACGTCACCGAGCCACCCACTCGGCGAATACCTCCCCATTCCCCTCCAGAAGCATGATCCGTATTATTCATGAAGGCTCTAGCAGGCTCAGCTATCTTCAGACCAATATGGCTATAGCTTTAATAGACAATCCGAAGAGCGATATATACAATAAAATATAAACGGCAGTTAGAATAACTTGTATATAAAAGTCAAATGGGCACAATAAAAAGAGTTTACAACAATTAAATAATTAGTCTTTATTTATTGGAATGAATTAGGATTCTTTGGACAAAAACTCTTATAATCGATGGACACAATCCAGTACAAGCATAAAACATTAAGAAAGATACTTATAAAATTTCAGGAATGACTTAACTTGGGAATGAGGTCGTTCTTTTCTAATAGTTTTTCCCATTTTGGATTGCCTTTTTCAACATGTAAAACTTTTTCTTCCTGCATCTATTGAAATACTAGGAGAGGAAACTTGAAAACTGCTAAACTACAGAGATTAGCACCGCACGTTCCAAAAAGCGCATTCGCGTAGGCATACGGGGGTGCCGGAACTCGAAAAGTGATGAAAATACGTACTATTGAAAGATTACTGTTGCTCAACTTCCGCCATAGACACGCAACGCGTTCAAACTAAGGGAATGAACAGTCGGGCACCGACCCAGGCAACCCATCCCTACACCGGACCCCTTGGTTTTTATTCTGAGGAGTATCCCTGTTCCCTAAGGATAGAATTTATAAGTGGAAACGAAAGGCATACTATTTGCGGAGAAGTTAAATACTCATCTAAGGAAATGAATGCGTATAAAGATACCAAATTTACCTGCTTAAAAGACGCGCGGACATAAGACGAACCATAATTTGGCCATACACTTTGGATGACAACAGAGCCCTTCTCTGCTACTCATGGTGAAGCTGAAAACAGATCTTTGATCGAGTGACTGAAACAAGGAAGGAGACATTGTGTCATCTGAGATGTCATCATGATTTCTTTCCTTGCGTCCAACTGTTATATCTCCATTGCGCTTATTTCAAGAAATTTCCCGCAATAAACCATCATAGTATTTGTCGCCATAGATTTTAACTGATTAGAATTTCAAAAACGATACTTTGACAGAAAAATCTGGAGTTAAATTGGTGCAAATTTCTTTGGTAAGTTTTCAGAATTCAGTTAGCTAATACCGTGCTACGAATTGATTGATTCCCCGATGATTCCATCGCAGATATAAGTACATGATAAATCGGAAAGCATGGTATTTATCTCAATTAAGGATGCTTTCATACCCCTCACCATAAATGCTAGACACACTATATGCACAAGATTAGAACAACCGTCTGCCGAGTGGGTATGTACTAAAACTTTTATGCTAATGCTAAATAATTGTTTTCGGTTTATTTACATCCATACAAGTATTACAATGCAATCTCCATTGCTAAATTAAAAATTATGTATTCAGAATCACTGTAATTACATGAATGTTTTAACATAAAAACTTTTTCTCCAACGATTTTGGATGTCTCTCTTGGATAGGTAATCTTGGTCGACGTATCGTGAATAAAATAATATCTTGAATGCTTTCACTTTTAATTTCATTTTTTAAATCCCAACTTTAATCATTGAAAATGCAACGACTCAGTAACAATGGGGCATTCCACATTTTTTTGACATTATGTACTCTTAGACACGAATGGTTTCTTCAGAAAACTTCCGAGAGATTGGAGGTAACATACAGTGTACAATAGGGTGGGTCGAAAAATGCGAATTTTCGAGTGTCGAATTCTAATAGAGCGGAAAATTTGCGTATTCGTATGCTAATTAACGAAAAAATATTGAACAAATTCCTAATGTCTATCTTCAGTTCGCGCAAACGGCCTAAAGTTTGAAAAAAATGACAAAAACACTAAATGTTTCTTTAGTGCTCAAATTTTACAGATGAAGTTTTTCGACTAATAACAAAAAATTGCTTTATTTTAGCTGTCTGATAATAGAAATAATATTTTTTTAAACCCTGCATAACATTTTGAGTTCGATCGTATGGCCTGAAATTTGCGAATTTTGGAGAAAATTGGTATTTTTACAGTTTTACAAACAGTCGTACTTTGCACAATATATGGGATAATCATAGCTCTAGTAATCCAAATATGTGTATTGGTAGTCCTAATTGCAATGAAACAAGCTAATTAAATACTGGTTAAAGTTTGTATTTACTTTGTGGAACTACCTCACATGGAATGATCTACGGCGTCGTACAGTCAATATTCTACTGATAGGTGTGGTATAAACAAAGTGACTTCATTTCATCCTTATTGAACTTATTTTGATTAAGCTGTGATGTACAAAGTGAGATTTACGTCCAATAGAACTGTCGCCACACGTATTGTCTATGTCTCAGTTACTTTGGCACCACCACCTCCCATGCGATGACTTCTGTATGATCAATCAGTTGCTTCTCGAGTTGTTGCATGATAACGTCTCATCGCAAAGTTACAAGTGTGCCTTATCCGGAACCTTGCTGTGCTGCTATACAGAACTTTCTTACATTACTGTGTTGCTATACAGAACTTACTTAAATTACTGTGCTGCTATACAGGTAAATCAAGCCTTGATTCGTACCATTTGAGTGTTTTCTTGTGGCGTTGGTAGTGGTGGTGAGATGACGACTGAAAAAAAGTGTTGGTGACAAGAAAACGGCAGTCGCACTGTCCCCTGTTCGGTCCCCCGAGAGAACTAAGGGGAAGAAACCTACCGACTTTCGAGGACGTGCTGCTGTGTTGCCTCGAAGAAGGTGAGAAACTTTCAATGTCATTAGATTCAAAGAAAAAAGTTGCTTTTTCAACAATAGCCGATTGCGTTGCTACCCAAATACTGATGATTTATGGTAAAGCCTCTATTCCAGTAGTAACTCATACTCGGGTTGTCCAAATGATAAAAACGTACCATGATACATATTATAATTTAAAGAAAATCTTACAACCGAGACCACAAAATAGAGAGTTATTAGAAAAAAATAGAGAAATTCATATCTGAAGCGAAAACTAAATTATTTGATATTGCAGCGTGTGTGTTATGACATTTTCTCATGAATGTGGGAAAAAGCCAAGTGCCTGTAACTGTTCTGTAGCTATGGAATGTAAGTGTAAAAAAGACAAAAAGATTCCCCCGATTGAAAGATAATTTGTGTACGATCAGCGAACATCCAGGATCTGCTACATTGGTAGTATAGATAGAAAGGAATCAGAGAAGCTTAAGAAAAGGGACATAAGAATACAACTACAGTTGTTGCGAGAAACAGTTTCGCTCGACTGCAAAACACGTGACATGGACGCTACTCGGAAATCGTCGCATGAAAAAAGCAGTGGAATCGATTTGCCTTCAGTTCCTTCAACATCTCAAATGAGACTGAAATTGACGGCCACTGCCTTAGTAAGCGATAGCTTTGGAGTTTCTGACAGAGCCACAGCTGCTATCGCGTCCAGTATTCTGCACGATCTTGGAGTGGTCTTTGACAAAGATTCTTCGCTTGTGATCGACAAAAGCAAGGTAAGAAGAGAAAAACAGAAGACGCGAGAGGCTGCAGTACAAGAAATGCACCAGTTTAAAGTAACCAAGGGAATATACTTTGATGGTAGAAAAGATAATACCATCGTTCAGCAAAAGATGGGGGCGAAAATGTACCGCAGTGTAAGGAAGGAGGAACATATTACCATGACTCGTGGGCCTGGTGGGCAATACATCGGCTATGTTACACCGGTAATTGGAACTGGAAGTGAAATAGCTACGTGTATCCTAAAATTCCTAAAACATAACAATTTCGACATTGAGAAGCTGGAAGTGATCGGTTGCGATGGCAAAGAGACAAATACAGGATGGAAAAATGGTGTAGTACGCAACATCGAGATCAAACTTCAGCGGCCATTGCAATGGTTGATTTGCTTACTTCACCTCAACGAGCTGCCCTTCAGACATTTGTTTGAGTACTTTGACGGAGAGATGACAGGACCAGCGTCGTTCTGTGGGAAAATCGGCAAACAACTGCCTGGCTGTGAGAAATTACCTGTGGTACATTTCAAAACAATCAAATCTGAGGAGGTAAGAATAACAAAAACTGATCTCAATAAAGACTAGCAGTACATTCTGGATATTTCCAGGGCAATCCGGACAGGAAAGTGTGCTCCAGATCTCGCTGTAAAACATCCTGGACCTCTCAGTCATTCACGATGGTTGACATGAGCCAACCGGATCTTACGATTGTTCATTTCCGAAACTAGAACTATGGATGAACTATATTTACTTACCAATTACATTATGAAGACATATGCTCCTGTCTGGTTCGACATTAAGAAATATAATTCAGTTAAATACGGTCCTAAGCATATATTTAAGATCGTACAAACAACGAAACAATTGCCGGGTAACATTAAAAAGTCCTCGATCCTGTAATTCAGAGAAAAGCGTTCTTCTGTCATCCAGAGAACATGATGCTGGCTATGATATTGGATGAGAGACAAGATGTACGAGATTTGGGTTACAGGAGGATAATGGAAGCAAGAAGTCTGCAGATAAATGGAAAAAATATTATAACTTTTATTCCTCCTGCAATAAATTTTGGTGTCACGGACTACAACGAGCTGATTGAGTGGACAAAATGCAAGCTGTTGCCTCCTCCTATAATGGAAAGCATAACAACAGAGGACATTTCGTCATTTATGGAAAGTAAGACTCTGCCCGATATCAAATTTGTAAGCTTTCCTTGCCATATCCAAGCAGTTGAACGATGCGTGTGTGTGGTGAGGCCTCTGGAAAAGTTTTTGGACAAGAAAATAGAGATGGTTACATAGGTGCAACTTCGCACTCCAGATCATTGATGCTAAAAATCGACCAAAAATCCGACTTCAAAGTAACGCCCTTGTCTGAGAGAGGCTAACCAGCATTATTTACCACGCCCTGAATGCTTGGATGGTTGGGTAGTGTGTGGGTGGAACTAGAATTGCAGCCGCCTCCACTTGGTGAGTTCTGGGTCATTTCAGCAAATATAATTTTGCGAAATGGGCAAAGAGCTGCTAGTTGATACATTCAGATCAAATTTGAACACATAAAATAACATAGCATAACTAATAGAAACACATTATAAAATAAAATGGCTAGGTATATATTTTTAATGCAACAGTGCGTCGGTTTGTAAAACTGTAAAAATACCAATTTTCTCAAAAATTCGCAAATTTCAGGCCATACGATCGAACTCAAAATGTTATGCAGGGTTTTAAAAAATATTTTTTCTATTATCAGACAGCTAATATAAAGCAATTTTTTGTTATTAGAAGTCGAAAAACTTCATCTGTAAAATTTGAGCACTAAAGAAACATTTAGTGTTTTTAGTCATTTTTTTCAAACTTTTTCAAAGGCCGTTTGCGCGAACTGAAGATAAACATTAGGAATTTGTTCAATATTTTTTCGTTAATTAGCATACGAATACGCAACTTTTCCGCACTATTAGAATTCGATACTCGAAAATTCGCATTTTTCGACCCACCCTAGTGTACAAATTTACACACAGGAGTACTCCAATATGCAAATATTATTCCTTAAAGTAACCTACTTCAAGTTAGCGCTGGGTGGGAAAGAATTAACAACATGCCGCAGGGATGAGGTGAAGTTTGGCAAAAGCGTTCACCATAAGGTTAATTCTGACAATTTAATGTGCAACGCTCTATAGATGTATGAGAGATGCATATCTGACTCACTGACAACTGTCAGACATTGTCTCCAGAGCCAAATATTCGTCTAGGAGTGGTCTAAATGGTGATGGAGGTGGAGACAGAATTAATGACAGAGTGAGTTTCTAAAAATGCAAGTATCTGAGCGGAGCAAGTATTGGGATAAGTGAACATTCTAATTCTGCCACGGAGGAATTCCTGGGAAACCCTTCCAGACACAGCCACCTCATTCCAATTCCAACCTACCCCCACTCCTCCATCCTCCTCCTCTTCTACCAATCCTTCCTCCTTCAAACCCCCACCCTCCCATACAGTCGCCCTCCTCACTTGCCCCTTGCCCGCCCATACCCTTCTAAAAAATTCTCCTTCCACTTCTTCCCCCGCTTTCAGCGACCGTTCTTAAGAACACACACAAGAAGGCCGCTCTCGCACGAACTCACTCCCCTTATCCCTCCATCCCCGCCTGCCCGCCCCTTTCTCGCTTCTACCCAACAATTTTCCGCACCTTTGATCCCGCTGGACCTCCCGAGTGGAAGAGAGGAGGACCCCACCCACCCCTCTCCAACGCACATCTCCCCTCCTCATCTCCCTCCATCTCTCTCTCTCTTCGTTTTAACTAATTCCACCCTCCCTTCTTCAGCAATTCCCTCAATCCCATCCACTTTTGCCTCCAGGCAAAAGTCAGGCATTGCACGTAGACTTACAAACAGACGATGCAAATCTTATCCACTTTCTCCTCGATCCTGAGATTTCAGGAGAACCAAATACATAGCTATATTTGATAACACAAATTTGATCCAAATCTGTCCTTGTTTTTTAATAAGGGATACTTTGTAATAATTAAAAATACCGAAAAGTCAGTTATTCCCGAAGGGAAATTCAACTTCCATGGCAACTCTCAGAATCACTCTAACGCCGCGGCGTAAAGACAAAGCTTAGAGGAAATTTTTTGCATTTTCAAGTGGCTGTAATGAAGGATTTTAAAGGAAAATGTCTCGATATTGACTCCTTCCAAAGTTAAAGTTCACGTTATCAACGCTATCTTCTCAAATTTTGAAATTTCAAGCCGGAAAATTGAATGAATAACCGCGAGAAAAAAATCATGAAGAGTAAAACATTGAGATTAGGAAGAAAACAGGTATTTATTCATGAGAGGATAGGATTAGAGTGAATCCATGGTTCATGAAAAGTAAAGCTAAGTTGGAATGGTCTTACAACATATCCACATTAGCATAACTGCTGTGATGATGAAGATAGGAATAGGTTAAACACTACTTGGTAAAAAACCCGACGGGCGGCTAAGTTTGTGATTCTCCGGCCTAGCCACCCCAAACCATCCCTCCCTCAGGCCTGGATTATTCATGTGATAATCTCATTATAAATTATAGAGTTAGAAAGCGTGACTTTGGAGCGTGAACAACTAAAGCCCAAGTTTACAATTACATTTCAATATCAATATTTTCATGTGCCTTAGAGAAAAGCAGGACTATACAGAGATGGAGATGGAAATTTTTAAATTATCATCGTCCTGTTGTTTCCTCACGTATCTGTTTCTGATTAACTCCGATGGATTTGGTGTATCCACATCAGGGCTAACCACCACTTGATTTGACCTTCGGTGAAAAAATCATTGTTGATGTCCGTGGGCTGATTTTAAATGGCCATGAAATTTGTATGAAATGTGTCCGCGCCCTCGTACTGGCTTAAAATTATCGGGCTTAAAATAACCCTAAATGATAGGAACACATTCTTCCCAGGATATCCATCTCCCATTGCTCTCAAGAGAGGACGAGGCTGTAGAAAAGCTCCGGCAAAATAATACAACCCACAGAACATCCGAGCAACAAGTCATTCAGGTAGGCAGGAGTCACCGAGTGAGGAAGGCCTACAGGAGGTGGACAAACACCGCAATAGAACTTGAGAAACTGATTAAAAGTCTCTTAGCGAAACAATGCGGCTCTCGTCTAAACAGATTTTGAGGCTTGGGAGTGTGGATGAGGGGTGCATAGGAATCGAAGATCTCTCCTCAGGCCCACTGTCAATCCCTCTCGTATAGTAACTAGTCCTCACTTATAGTGCTTTACAGGCAAGTTCCAACAGATTTCGGCACTACTATTTTGGTTGACATTGGTTTTAGGTGCTCCAACTGTCAATATTATACCTAACTCCTATGCCGCAAAAGCTTGATTGTTGGTCTTGGTGGAGTCAACCAACTACTTAGGCAATGTAAATCATAAAAAAATTGTTGATTCGGACGATAAGGAAAGAGGATGGAGATGCACAGGATTCTTTTATGCAGGATTTGCCTACTCAGGCAGAAATGCCTTTAGCGGTCCACTATTTAATTCCCATCTGACAGATGGAATACTGCACCTGAAGTGTTTTCAAAACGGCACCAAAAAGGAGATCGGGATTCCATTGGGAATTCTTCCTCTGGTACCGCCGAAATCTGAACCCGGGACATATGATGCCACGAGGAAACCAGTACACTGCTTACCACTAAAACTCAAACCCCGCTGAACTAGGACAACAACACTGCCACAGGCGGTTTTCGAACCCACAACCACTAAGTTACTAGGCCGGCACGTAACCAACCTCGCAATCGCTGCCGGTTGATAAAGAAAGGCGGGAAGCCGGTTATCCCCTTTTCGAACATGTCATAATTCTTGGAAATGAAATCATTATCTCGGAAAAAAACTAAGAACGCTCCTTTCTTAAAAAAAAGGGCACTCAGATGACCGCGGAAGGAGGCAGGAGGAGCGGATGGAGAGGGGGAGGAAGGCTCACGTCTCGTGGCGCACACTTTTTTTGTGCCGGCATATATATACGTACGGGGGCCCCCCAACCCTTTCCACACACCGCTCCCTCCATATCCTTTTCCCACCTCCCAGGCTCGGCTCGAGACCGTCCCGGAACAAAAACCCCGACACTTCTCGAGTCCATCCGGGGCAACAAAAGACAGCCGCACTCTTGGGGGCACCGCAGCTACAACACTGCCGGGAACACCACCGCCATCAACGCCTTCAAACCACCACCGGCGGCGGCTAACCATCAAGAGCTCACGGAAGGCGCCATAATAGAGGGTTCACTCCCAAAACCCCACCCCCTGTTTCCCTTCTCTCCCTCCTTCCTCCAACCCCTCACCCCTACCCCCCCCCGCACATCAACTAATGGCCACGAAAACATCTTTATTGGCCGTATCACCTTCATCTCACTCATCTCCCCTTCTTTCTTTGCCTCGCTCGCCGTCGGCACAATCGTCCTCTCCTCCTCCCTACTTCCTCCACCTTTACGCTCTATTCTTACCCCTTCTCCTCCAACCCATTCGAAAGTCAGAGGGGTGGTGTGAGGGGAAATTTCCCTTTCTTGCCCTCTTCCCCCTTCCTTTTCTTCATTTTTTTAACAGCCTCGAGAGAGTCCAGTGCCTGATACCTATACTTCTACTCCCTCCGCAGGGGTTTTTGTTCGAGTTCAATCCAACCCACGGGCCGCTCTCCCCAAAATCTATTAGCCTCCAATACTATTCAACGCGCTCTCCGCCTCCTCCTCATTCCATTGGCTCGAATAATCATGCATAGCACAGATATTTAATATCAAATGTGAGGTGCGTGTGAATTGCATGCACAAGGGAGTGAAAAACCTTGTCTCTCACACCCATCAACACGTGCCGCGATAACTCTACCACTATTATGCTCCTTTAGAGGTAATAAGGTACGATGTTAAGATTAGGATAGATCGGGAAATTTAGAATTGGAATGATGCACCTGATGAGTATTTACAACGAACCGCTGGGTTTGTATCAGTGAGTATACAAATATAAGTGGAGATAATAAATCCTGTACAGCTTCATATCATGTACTCCCAATCGATTTACTTCAACGATTTTTAGCGCCATCATTAAAGCACAAAAAGCCTAGGTAATCTAAAACTTTGGCATAGTGATAAGAAACTAATGTACAAGTGGTAGATGTAGTAAATGGCCTGCGTCCCTGCAATACGCCCATGCGGTGGCTTTCAGGGTAGTACGTAGATGTAGATTCTATAGTTTAAAACTCATTGAAAAGAATGTCAAAGTCGTTAAAATTAACCGTCTATTAATGAGCAATGTGGAAATATGGTCCATTTTAACACCAAATGATGACATCAGGTCTTAGAAAAAGGAGCAAATCCATCAAATAAAATTGAAGGATGCGACTCCATTTTCGTCCCATCAGGCTAACCCCTTGGGCTGCCAAGGTGATTGCAATCAAATCCTAGGCAATTGGTGAGCTGGCGTAAACGTTTTGCCACCCCAATAAGTAAAAACCAGAATTCTTCTGAGAGCCTAGTATTGACCCATCTATGCAAGATAAAATGAGGATGCGTAATAATAAACAAAAATGCATGGTAATAGCATGTTGGCGAATAGAAATAAATGGGCAATGAAATTACGCCGGTAACCAAGAACATTTTACAACGATACACACCATGTAAACCATCGAGGGCTGTTATAAAAGGCTACAAATTGAGTACTAAATTGGGTTAACCATAGATGGAATATTCAATGAATCCCTGCGCAAAAAATAGTGGTGAAGTGGATGAGAACGGACGTCTAGGCAGTTGAGCAGGTGATTTAACCAAAAACTCCAGCCGTTTAACTCTAGCAATCCGAGGATCCTTTCCTGATAGGAGTCCAGTTGTGGTGGCATGGGGAAAAGAATCAATATCCTTAACAGCACTACTGACAAATGAGTTATTTTTTTCAACCGCATCCATTTGAAGTGAAAGTTTTAGAAACGTAACCGCGGGAAAGGTGAAGTAATTGCGGGATCATTATAACGTGACGAGTACGGAGAGAAAACGCTGGAGCGAAAAATGATTGCACCATAACGTTTGCCCTCGCTTGAAAATAAATATTGACCGAGTGCGGCGGAATTACGTTTTTCGAAAGGCAAGCTTTTTCTCTTTCCCTTCCCAGCGGTTTTAATTACTCAACCTCGCCTTCTCGAATATTATTCCCGTCCACTAATGGCTTCGAAGGAACCCCGTCTCCCAATCAGTCAATCAAAGCGATAAGGGAACTGCATTAGCCACGGCGCGGCGGTCGTGGCCAATTTGACGGTGGGGAAGAGGATCGTAATAGGCCCCAGATTGAACGAATACAATTTCCAATCGTCTATAACCATATCCTCTCCCTTCCATCTTTGATGCGTATTTAACAACAGCCCGGTTTCACTCCTCCCAATCCTTTATTTAAAAAAGATTTACCTCCAGTCTTAGACAATTATTCATGCAAGCTTCTCGTCTCCTCTCTTCCCTTCTCCCTCAAACCTCATCCTTAAAGAACCTCTATTTTTTCCTCTACCCTTAATACACCTCTCCTCTCTTCTCCTTATCTCTCCCTTTTCTTGTACGAGAGTACCTTTGATAGATATTTCCCTCGTTCACCGCAGCGGTCAGCGGTCGAGTTCCTCCTGAACCTCCTCCCGTTTCAGAAACTCCCAGCCCACCTTTATGTAAAATCCCTCTACCCACACCACGAATCCACTCGTCTTTGAGGTAAACCCAATCCACTCACTCCACCCTCCGAGTACTTCCCGGCATGCTCCACCCGGCCGCCAATTAAAGGCCCAACAATCAATTAGTCAAGGGGCCATAAACGTTAGTGGCCTCCTGGAGTGGAGTTAGTGGGCTTCGACCCGACTCCTTCCTATGGCGTACTCTCAGTGGATGAGGGTCTCAGCTTGAACCGAGGTTTTTGTGAGCTCACTCGAGTGATCTTTGAAAAAAAAAAAGTGAATTAACGTTGACGTGCACGGTTCACTTACTACTTCTTCATTATGGTTCACAAATGACCAGAGGCCGTCTTGAGTTTCCTGGTCGGGAATGTGCATCGGATATTTTCCTTCCGACGAAACGTGAAATCGCGCTCCTCACTTCTTCATACTTGTTTTAAGTAGATGATTATACCGTCTCAATTGTTGTTCAATGATTTCCCCAAGAAGAATCTTTTTGTTCTCCTCGTCTCATTATTAAATAATCAAGAGGACTCAATCCGACAATGGAGTAGTGGCCGAGAGCTTTGATATTTTGGTTCAACGCGAGGTAAAAGGTCTCCGTCCACCAATGATATTTGTGTAGGAAATAAAATTTTATCGACGCGGTTCACACTCCAATAAACCAGTATAGGGAGTTTTATAAAGAGCACGGATTCGGTTAGCCAATAATAAATATAAAATTATGTCCAAAAATGGTGAGAAAAATCTGTTCTGAGGGAGTGCACGAGAAAAAAGAGTAATGAGGTCGAATGCGCCAAATTAATTTTCACGAGAGTCTATTTATAGACATGACGATAATTTTAGTTCATTTGGAAAAGCCACTTATTGGATTGCTAAATAAACATTTACGACTGTAGTAGTGCTACTACTCTAGCATTATGCTGAATGCACCTACGAGTTATATGGCTCAAATGTGATCAAAGATCATTATCAATACGAACACCGGATCACTCTGAGTTAAGATTTTACAAAACTACCGAATGAATAACATAGAACACATTATGCTACCATTATACAACTTTTATGTGGACCGAATCAGCGGCTCTTCCATTTATCTCGTGAGACGGAGGTTGAGAGCTGGGTGATCCTATAGCCCACTCGACGTATTTCCGGCCTTGTAATCAAAAGCAATCTTTCCACCGCCGGTCCAAGCCCTCACGCCTCCGCTCCTCCGAGACATTATCGTCTCCCCCGCCACTCGAAATGGGATCAGACCAGGGGCACCCCTCACCCCCATACACTCAGATAGACCGGTCATTAATGGTGTCAGGTGTTCACTAATGACCTCGTGGTCCACCTTATCGGCACCACTCCGACACCCTTTCAAACACAAACACACACAAAACCAACACTCCCCAACCACCACAACCTCACATAAGCCCTCTTCTCCTCACACCCTCCTGTCCGTCCACAAACCAAGCGCCCCTTCCCCATCGGAAGACATCCACTAGGAACAAGATCCGCGCAACATCCTTTGACAAAGACAGCAGAAGCAGGGACGACGTTGGAACAGCACATGTTTTAATGTCTTTTCCTCGTTTTCACGGTGGACGTCGCAATATCAGTTAAGCGTAAGATGCGAGGATACGTCAGTGGAGTGATTGAATGTGTAAATACAGGCGAGCAACCTCTCCCAAAGGTTTATGGTACGAGGAACTAAAGAAGCCCTCAAGGGCAGATAGTCCAACTGGAGAAGGTTGGAACCACGAGGATAAGCTATTTAAGGAAAAGCAAGTGAGAATAATCGTTCCTAAGGTAGCAAGCAAAATCGAGGAAAGGATAAATTCCCAATCGTGAAATGACTTTGTAAAGAATTTATCCCAGTTAAAAATTAAACACTACACTTATACAAATGCTGATGTTTGTTTCGGAATTTGATATTTTTAAATAAGTAACCACTTGAAGTAAAAAGTTAGAATATGATCCATATTAATGAAATTTACATTTTTCAAATTTTTTCTCACTCACATTTTTCTATTTTTCCTTCTTAATATGAATAATGCTACTTCTTTTTTTCAGTAATTCCTATTAAATTAGTACCACCGCTTATGCTTTGCGTATATTTGTTTGCTCTCCACAATATTCTCCAAAGAAAGGCGGAATAGGTGAAATAGCTCTCAGAACTCCCAACGTACAGTGGGATCACTTCTCCATGAATATAAATGCTCCTTTTCTACAATTAATTACAGGATTCGAAACACTGTTCACTGCATGAATAAATTCATGAAAATTTTCTATTTTAGTTGGACAGGGTATATTATGAGTTTGAGAGTTATAATTACTACATGCCTTGTGAAAAATGGTGTAAAATAATGTAATGCGGGTATGTATATACATAAGAGGACCTATAGCTTTCTATTTTATGATTCTTTCCTATGAGATTATCGATATTGGCATAACAGTTCTTTTCAAGTTGGAACGTACTTTGGGAACCAATTCTCTCAATCGCTTTCATTTGCTAGTATGTTCAATTTTGTTAAGAAGTAAAACTAGTAATTATATTTTTGAAAATTCCTTGAATGTTTTACTTATGCCCTCCAATTAATGCTGAATCAGACATTATACTGGCTAAATCGATCAATAATACTAACATTAACTAAAAACCATGATTTATAAGCGGAGGACTAAAGTGGAAAAAATGATTTTTCCGTAGTACATGAAATTAGGGATTTCCAGACGAGTGATGAAAATGAGGTGTCTCGGTTGCTCCACTCGATGAGAGGCTTCATATCTGCCGACGTTTTGAAGGAGTCCTTCAAAACAGCATCCAGAAGTACTGATGTTGAAGAACGAGTCCTTCTTCATTAAGCCTATTGAGCTTTAAGTTTAATTTTTTCAATATGTTAGTAGAGCTGTGAATTAATAATAGACCTACGGAGATATATCAGCATATATAATGGTCAATTAATCATTTCTAGTGTACACAACTAAGAATTGGCAAAATTCCACAGAGAAAAAAATCATCTTCCATATGATTTTTTCTCAGTGAAATTTTGCACCATTGTGCATTGCGGGTGACTCCGTAAAAGTGGAACTCCGTGGCTAGTCCCGGATAGCTTAAAATCTGTCAAAATTGGCAGTTGAAAAAATTAAATAGCACACGATGTGAGATTCTATTTCCATGGAGGCGAAATTCTATAAATAAATTCATTAGCTGATCATAATGTCTTAGGAACGAACTAGAATGATTATTAAATTTGAGGAATAAAAAGTTAAAGATATAAGCATCTAAGTCCAACTCAAAATTAATTTTAATGTTAAAAAATTTTGACCTCATGCCGGTGTTTAGCATCATCGAAAAAAATTCAATTTATCAGGGACACAGACAGCGTCTACACGACAGACTGAATTGATCGAGGGCCGAAAAATAACTTTTTTCGTTTAATTTTAATGAATACATTTTTCTTCTTCCAGCTGGGAGCTTTGCATTAAAGTCAAAATCTAAAAGTCTCGAGGAACTCTGTGAACTGGAGTTATCGGCTTGAAATATACCCTCATACACTTGCGTGCCCTACTCCTGTCAGTAGCTTAAGCGGGAACGGCCGACTAGGAAAAATGATTACATCCTTGTTTCCAGAAACGACGCCAGGCAGTATACACGCAGGGCAACTCTTCACATTTTTTTCACCTGGGGTCCTCTCATTTACCGTGTGCCGCTCGTGCTCCACGTTGATAAGTGTATTATCCATTAAAGGCAATTTGTATTCGGGGCCCTCTCCTTGCTTTACATTATGCTGCTAGACCACTCTCCGATACGTCACGCGTCTCAGTCGCATCGACTTGGAACAAGCCCTCCGTGTCCACAGATTCGAGATTTAACAAGCTGTTTTCCAAGCCGTCAAGACATTTTACAAATAAAAATAATTGCCCAGGACGCGATATCACTTTAAATGCCCTCTAAACGTATCCATTGGAAAGACATCAAATGTCATAAAATATTAGAATGATTATTTTTACTCATAAAACTGCCGTTACGGCTAGAAAATATTTTCTCTTTCGTGACAACGTGATAAAAATACGATACCAGGAATGGCTACCATCCAGAAGCGCGGATGAAAGTACAAAATATTTCATTAAATTCATAGTCACGAAAGAAGCCTAATTCCAGGAGAATTTTTCTACTTATTTTATCAAATAAAATTTAATCGCTTATTTTTACTAATTGGAAATTCAGGGAAAAGAGGAATTTCCCCTGTTGAAAACTGATTATAGTGGTAAAGGGAACCTCTGGAGACTGGAAAAAATGATGATTGATGAATTGTAGTTTTCTAAGAGCAAAGGCAGGAAATAGTAATTACTCGGTCTCCAAATGCATAATGTCCAAATATGTCGAATGTGCAAAACTGAAAATGTTATCTAATACACATATAGGTGTAATAGGTTCGACCATAATTCGATCGACCAATTCAGCCGTAGGGCTATTTTATCCGCCGATTTAAGTTTCACGGCCATTTCCAGGGCCAAGCAGGAATACCGAAGCCCATTGCGGTACAATAGAATCAGCAATAGATTCCATCAACTATATAAAAACTATAAGTGCTTTCATTAAAATATATCTTCTCTGATACTAATCAGATATTGCCTACACTCGGCGTTTCAGATAGACAAGGTTAACATTTTTCTCTTTCCTTGAAGAGACGCTGGTTCTTTCCTCTATAAAATAACCACTCGCATTTTCCGATAAGGGCCCAGTCTCTTAAAATTTTTAATACATCGAATTTTCTACGACTCTATAGAATGTCAAATACCGGATTGACCGTATTCCCTATGATTCAGGTAAGTGGTGTCATTCATAATTCTTAGTCTACAACGCACAACCTCGAGTCGCCTGTAATCCCATGTCATGCTTATAGGTATTCTGTTGAGTAGTAGGTTCCAACCACCGTCGTCGTCTCCATCCTTTTCTGTACCTCGCCTGTTTCTACAACTTTTAACCCGGAGTCCCAGACAAGCATGACGGAAATTGATTTGTGGTAAAGAAAGATACTTATCATTACCGCATAGATGCTACACATAATACGCAAAATTTGTAAGCTTCGCAGTTTGTGATACTTTAGCAATAATGATTTAGCATGCAAAAAATATTAAATTCCCTAGAGTAGAAATCATTATTATATTTGAAGTCTCTGTTTGTACACAACAAAACCTACCTTTTACCGTTAAAATTAAAAAAAATAATCCTATTGAAGTGCCATTGACTCTTACGTACGTCGGAAATGATGACACGAAACACCAATGATTCTGTTAAGTGGAGTCATTCACAATGTCAAGTCTACTAGCACAATCCAAAGTCGTATGTAATCCCACCTTGGATAAAACTAATGAAATACCACCATCTAACGGCTTGTTTTATCTTTCTGTCTGTCTTATAATCCGTCTCCATCTAAGAAGCGTGCATATTCAGAAATGCTTCCCTTTTATGTTATTCATAAATGCTTCCCTTATGATAAAAGCCGGTTGACATTCTCCATTTATTCATTATGGACGTTAAGGTAGATGCAAAGGGCATGACACCATCAAGCTGTTACCTGAAAGACAAGATATATATATTTTCTCCTGTTGACGACAGAGAAGTTAGTAATATTATAATAGATTTGCAGCCTATGGAATCGAAAGGAGTAGACGAAATAGCCACAATTACAGTAAAAGAAGGTAGCGACGACATCTCTCACGTATTTGCATATATTGCAAATCTGAGTATGCAAACAGGAATTTTCCCAGAACAGCTCAAAACGGCTAATATTTTATCGATTCACAAAAAGGGGGACAAATTGGACTTAAATAACTATAGACCAATTTCCTTATTATCTGTATTTTCCAAAATCTTGGAAAAAAATGTCAAAAAAGGGTGTTAAGCTTCCTAAATAATCAAGAGTTTTTTAGTGAAAATCATTTTGGTTTTTGAAAGGTAAAAGCTCGGAAGATGCCCTGCTTAAGTTCTGTTCAAATATATATGATGGGCTCAACATTGGTAATAAAGTTGCCGCTTTATTAAGAGACATAACTAAAGCGTTTCATTCCGTTGATCATAAAATTTAATTAGCACATTTACAATATGCAGGCATCAGGGGTGTCGCGCACAATTGGTTTCAGAGTTACCTAAGTAATAGATATCAGTTTGTGCAGATAGGAAATAGCATTAGCAAGAAGTCAAAAATTTCTTGTGTAGTCCCACAAGGATCAGTTCTGGGACCAATTATATGTGAATAAATTGTGTAATGGAAAGTTTTTTGGCAAGCTAACCTCGTTTGCTGATGATACTGCCCTTTTTTATTCCGCCAGTACCATGTATAATTTTTATATGAATATGCAAAATGACTTGAACAGATTAAAACAATGGATTTCTGTAAATTCTATGGTGCTGAGCACTAAAACTAGATATATCATATTTAATCTAAAACCTGTAACCACAGAGCAATACAGTATGTTATACTATAAATGCATGACATGTATAAATGACAATGTTTTGTTCTGTAATAAATGTATTACAATTGATGGAGTGAGTCATATTAAATATCTAGGTATCCATATAGATGAACGATGAAACTGGAAACAGCACATAAACCAACATAAATCAGAGTTGATTACTATACTTAGAAAATTTTATCTGTTTAGATTCATCTGTCCAGCGGCTGTTATCAGAATGGTCTACTTTGAACTTGTCAATTCAAGACTGCAATATGGTTTTGAGTTCTGGGGGGAGCATATAAAACTAATTTGAATCCACTGTTTGTAGCTCAGAAACATATTATAAGGGTTATGTTGCGGGCACCAATTACCGCACATAGCTTCCCTCTTTTTAAAGAATTGAAAATTTTACCTTTAATGCATTTATTTGTGTACAAGGTACTACAGATTTATTTCAATCGCTGCGGAAATGAAGGCACCACGAGCACATGAGCTCCGTAGTCACGTCAATGTCGCAACACCGTGACCAAGAAACGAAATATTTAGACAAAGTTATCTTTTCTTGAGGCCCAAAATTATATCCGCATTGCCAAAAGATATTGTAACATCAAGAAGTGAAGCTAAATGTTGTCAAATGCTGAAAAAATGGTTGTTTGATACTGAGGATGTTTCTCATTTATTATTACAACAAGCGTAAATATGTAACAATGATACTTATACCTTTTGAGCATATAACCGCTAATTTTTTTTGTCAAAATGTAAGTTTTATTTTACTGTAAAACATAAATGTAATTATGCAGTATTACCAGCTGGGGAGTCAACATGCATTTTTTTTCTTTCCTTCTTTTTAATGTGTCAACACGCCATCGAAGAGATGACTACTGTTAATAGATGATTGAGTCGGTAACCCCAAAACGGGAATTCCCAATGGGTTACCTATATTCCAGGCATTTTTGTTGTTGTTTACTTATATAATAACCCATGTATAACTTTTTGTCATGGAATAAAATTATTATTATTATTATTATATCCACAACATTGCTTTCAAATGTTATCCCATTACTTGCTTATGGATAGCCAGGAGGAATGACCTTATTAGAGGATATTTAAGCAAGAATATCTACCTCATGTTGAACTTTTAATGCAAATAAAATATTAATATTTATGCAAAACTTATTTACTTTGAGCTCTTGATTTTACTCGATTTTTCTATGATTTCTTTCTTCCCTGGACATAAGGATTATTATTTATTTCAAATGAATTTTTTCCCCTCTACTCGACATATCAGTCCAGCATAGGTATTTTAGCTTGGAAGCTATTTTATATATAGCTTGTCAGCAAGCTCCTATTTAAATACAAACACCCATGCCCTGAGTGGTGATAATGCCACCGAGGTGGGGCTCGAACCCGCGACCCTCAGTTTAGCAGGCGAGGACTTAACGCCGTGAGACGGGGTAAAGTAAAAATGAATATGCGAATCCTTAAAGAAGTAAACGCATGCTGATTTTAAGTGAGTTGTCGATAGAAAATATCGAAAAATTGTAAAAAAACAGTGCATTATCCCGTAAGTGCTAATATTGATCTGGGGGAACAAAGTTGGCAGAACAAGTTACAGTTTCAAGTTCTGACCACCGTAGCAGGCGCCTATCTACTTCACTGTTTATTGGGTAAATCCATGTCTAATCGACAAGAGAGCGACCGAAAATACCCGTACCTCTCCAATTTGGACCAAATTTGCAGGATGTTAAATGCGTTTTTCTCAAAGTTATACCCCTAGATTTTGCTCATATTTTGATATCTCTCTCTCCCTCTCATTACATTGTTAATTTTTGTTTTATAAAATAAGATAATTTTTATTCGTCCTCATGCACGCATTTTACGTCAAAGTTTGGCGGCATCCTCTGCTAGTGAGACAGTGTTTTTACATCAACGTGCAATCCAACACCACTCATGTATCTTTAATATTAAGGGAACTGATTTAGAACAAAAATCTAAGAATTAGAAAGCACTGATTCACAATAATGCGGTTGTAGCGATGTCTCCATGTTGACGAATCCCAACATTTGCTCCAGCGCTTTTGATGCTGAGTCTCTTGAAACCACGTCATTATTTAGGCTATAAAATCTAATGTCCTCCATTATCAAGTAGTACATTACATCCAGCAAAACTAGGGAGTGCCAATAAATTGGAGGTAGAGCACCGAAAGCTGCTAATGCGAATTTATTATTGAAGAGTATTATCCAAGAAAAACGCCGATAGGTCTGCTGCAAGAACCCATACGAATGATTGATTTAAAAGAACGTGCTCGATAGTATACATTCACAAGTTCTCAATCTTCCAGAAAAGATATTTTCCTGAGTATCAAAAAAAGCTACCCCTCTCTTCTCAATATGACTTAAGTTTGGCGTCTTAGATGCTGACCATCGGGACACTAGGTAGGGCCTATCTTAATTTAAATTCAAATGCGCTCTGCATACTCGTTTTCAGCTATTTCAAAAAGTTTCACCTTAATCGAAGAAATATCCTTAAGAATCCAGGCAAGAATAAACGTATATTATCAGCGCTAAATATTCACCCAAAAGGTATGAAAAAATACTATATCACAACCAACACACTGTTGAGGCTCTTCCCGTAATTCAGGCAGGGCAAATACTGTCTTTTCAATGCGACATAAATGGTAGAGTTGTCTACATATAGCATAAGAAAACCCTCTCCAAATACTAAGTTCCAGACAGACTTTCCGGTAAATGGGATATTTGCCGATGAGTTTGAAAAATACCTAACGATTGTGACCAGGAATTAAATTCATGCAGGCAAAAATCCTCTGCACAGATTTCTATATTATAAGGGGCCCATTTTTTTTGTATTCCGAGGCGCTTTAGGCCTAGATACATTTTTTAAAAAGCCTTAAGCTCAAGTTAGCATACACGCTAGCATCACGAAAAATTTCAGAAGAAACGGTTCAGTAGTGGTTGAGGAGAAAAGTGACGAATATACAGGCACTTCCTCATTTTTTTTTACATTATGTAGATAAGTCTTAACATGCCCGGGCGCATACAACCTGTTCAAAAGTATTCGACAGGTTAACAAGGAAAGATGTCATTGTTGATACTGGAGTAAAACTGAAATTTTGTCAAAAAATGGGAATTTTAGGCAAGTCCAAACCGTACAACAAAATCGAGCGCAACAATTAACTTCTACATACTTTTGGCTAGTTGGCAATGAAAATTTCAAATCGATATCTTGATTCAAAATAAGTTAAAAAACAAAAAAGAAAGCTCAGCACTGATTTCTGGGTCCTTCTTTGGCGTCCTTGGACCCATGAGGCCCAGAGATCTTTTTATACAGCCTATAGATCCTTCCAGCAAAAATGCTATTTTCATAGAAAATTTCGGGTCAACTGACTAACTAGCTTGGGAGGAGAAGAGTAACGAACATACAAACACTACTTCATATATACATGCATATATTTACAAGACTTTACAAATGCATCTCTATTGAAGCATTTCATCTACAGATAGACGTCACTCTCCGCTGGTGTAAACGTCAATCAGAAACCGCGTTCAGTGACGTACGACGTTGGCGGGAGGCAATGACGTGTTGTTGGTGATTGGCAGCGAATGATTTAACGTACTCGCGGCACTGAAACTCAGAGGAACAAGAGCAGCGAAAGTGAGGTGGTCGTGTAGTGGGGAATGGGTGAGAGACAGGTGGAGGGAAGCGATAGGGAGAGAGGAGATCCTCCAAACGTCCTTTTACGGAAATCCGTCCGTCCTCTGAGGAATCTTTCGCATTCCTTTGATTCCTCCCAGCGCTTTCCCAAACCCTCTCGGCCATTCCATTACTCCGTGTCTCTCAGATTCCCTCGCAATCCCTACATCCCCCTCCGCCGCCCACCCTTATTTTTAACAACGATAGTCGGTTCGCCTATTTTTCTTTCTTTTGCAACGAATGCTACTACATTAAGTATTAAAAAGGCACTGAGTACGGAAATAGGTGAAATCGCATCCTATTTTTCTATCACAGCATTCGAAAAGTGTTAAATAGTATGATGAGTTTTCATTATATCCATACTTCTGAAATAAAATCGAAGAGGAGTAAGTGAATACACAATGGGGAGACATTATGGCAATAAAAATATGTTCGAAGTGTATATAGAAGAGGATTTTGCTTGACCAAATCAGAAAAAGGTGAAGATAGTAGATATATAAAGTGCCTAATTAAAACGAATAGAATTGTGAAGGAAGAAATGGGAGGAGTAATGAATGGAGAGTGAGAAAAAGGAATTAATGAATAGATAATACAAAGAGAGTTCGGTCATATGCAGAATAGAAGAGATAAAGTTGAAGCAAAGATATGTAAAATGTAGAAAACGTAAGGGAAAAATAGTGCTACGAAACTTATTTTAATCGGAAAAATAAGAATTGTTATAATGACGTGATAATGTAGCCTAATGAATCACAAAGTTTGCCAAAAAAGTAACGGTCACGTCACCGAAAAGTTTTTCTCTAGTCAGTAATATTTCTATCTAATTGTTTCTTAGGACATTTTGTAATGCCAATGAAAGCAAACATAGCTACATGAAGTCCCTGTAATGAGCAATTCGGCCCTGTACTTTTCTCATTAATCCTTCCAACTTTTCAGAACGCTCTATTTGAGAAAATATTATCAATGAATATTTTACGAAATATTTATGAGTGATCGATGAATTGAAGATGAGGAGCAAGACAGGACCAGTCTTATAAATGAAAATTTTTAACAAAACGCAAACTCGAATAGACAGTGACTAAGCTTGATATTATTCCGACAATATCATAGAGATAATACTAATACTGCTTGTTGAATCGATGGCCAAAAGGGCAGACCACTTGTTAGCTTGCTCATTTCAAAACAGAAAGTGGTGATTCACCGCTAAAACCCAAGCAGTCGAGATATTCGGAATGCCAGAACTTCGTGAGAAACCATTTTGGGGTCCACGGTCCTCGTCCACATCCCTCGTCGCAACTCCATGAAAACCCCCTCCTGGAGACTCGTCGCACGTCAATACATTCGGATCTACATTGTTAGCGGACATGATGGCTCAAGACAATGGAAGGCCTTTCCACCTCTCCCACAACCCTCCTCTCCTCTCAACAGTCGAAGGACGTCCCTCAGTCAGCTGATTCTGAAGCGAGGGAAAAGCGAATTGGACTCAAATGAAGGAGAGGGCTCGATTACCCGGAGATGCTGCGAATGCCAGCGTGGTCTAACGTGGACCAGGCTCAGTCTAGGTAGATTAATAGACAAATTAAGAAAAAACATTCCAATTATCCATTAAGTGGAAGCAACAAACGCAGAAAAGCTATGATTAGGTTGATACGCCAGATGAAGAGGCAGGAGATGAATGAGTGGATATATAGATGTATAGGTGGAAAAAACATGAATATATCTTCAGCAAGCTACTTTCTATTCTAAGCCATAAGCTGTACTGGAGACATATGTCAGTAATACACTAGGTTTTTTTACTGTTTTCATGGTTAAACAATATTTAAAATAAAAATCGCCATTCACAGCCATCGCCATCACAAAAACCAGCCATCCTCAGGGTGATCAGGCATAATCATCTATTATTAGCTGGCAAACACTTTATTAGACCTTGCTCATATTTCCCCTCACTCATATTTATTTACTATAATACATAATATTCACGTTATTTCACTCGGGTTTTTCTCCTTATTTTTGTGACAAGAAGTATATTCAGAAGTCGAATGATGATGATACGAAGAAAACTCATCAGATGAGGACGACAATGGCATTTTCCCGGATTATTGTCACATCAAGAGGAATAATCACGTATGTTTGGAGTTTTTAGCAGGATAATCGGTTGTAAATAGGAGAATAAGTTATAGAATTTCACTGAAATGATATTTTGAGGAAGCCTTTCAAAGAGAAGTGAATTAGTAATGGGGGTTGTTAGTATAGTGTTTTAAAAAAAGATCAATGACGATTCGGATGAGAATCGTGGCGTTGTGAATTCCACACACTAAAATTTTGTATAAACAGGGTTCACTGGGGCTTGAGATGCAGAATTGGCGAAGAAGAGAGAAGTGAGTTGGGCAACGAGGAAGACGGATGAGGAAGAGTTACAAACAGTGAGTGAAGAAAGGAAGCTAATGGCAGAGCTTCAGAGAAAGCAGATAACTTAGAAAGTATTGAGAGGTATGTAGAATAAGAGTGAAACAGGGCAAAAAAGAGCGCAAAAATGGATGAAGGTATTGGATGATAAAATTAGGGGAAAAATGAATGAGGAACTTAAGATTAGATGCCCGGAGAGTAAAGTTATGTGTGAGATAGCCCGACATGACCCGAAAAAAGGAAAAGTATGCTAGGGGCCGCACAGAAAGTATCTAGTACTTATGAATTAAACTGAAATCTCTGCCATGATTCGTTTAACTCATCGCATTGATTGACAGCTAAAACTGCTGTTTTTAAAATAGAACTGTCTTGAAATATTAATGGCATTGATTATGTTTTCAAATATTTTACTGCCTAATAGATAATGCGTACTGTTAAAAATTCGTTGGCATAATTAATCAATTGCGCAAATTGGAGAGTAAAAACTGAATATTCGCTCAATAAACGAGTAAGATTTTATATATTCAACTCCGTACAGTTTTTCTCATTTTTGAAATGCAATTACCTTTAATCTGCAATTAAAGTATAAATATGTACTTCTCGCTTGCATGTTAAAAATGACAGCTTTATGGCGCCATGCGTTTCATTTTCAAGGTACTCCGAACTTTGTAACGGCTAGGATTTGAAAGTAAATGACACATTTACAATATCTCGTAATCAAAGCAAGAAGGAATGATATAGAAGTTTCTGAGTATGTCACTTTCTCCGAGAAAGTGCATAAAATGAGACTCATGGTTGGTCGACTCGGAGGCATTTCCAAGATAGTTTTGACGGTAATGTGAATGGAGGAATATGAAGAAACGAATACATTGCAAAGAACTCGTCTCGCGCAAAGAAATTGAGTCATTATAAGGAACTAACCACTAAAGCTAGGTATATAAACCTAGCGTGGGGAGCACAAACTTTCCCTGAAGAATTATATGACATTCATGTGTACCTCAGTATAGGGAAGGCGAGTTCTTACACAAGGAAATTAAGGCAAGAACACTGCTTCATATAAAACATATCGCATGCAACACAAAATGTAATTGGAACTTACGAAGTGAAATTTTAATGGAAAACTATTTTACACCGACAAATCTTCCTTACTTTTACGTCAGCAAGTGAGAAATTGAGAGGCTTTGGAAGATGTGAAATTCATTTGAACTATTCTCTTCTTTGTCTTGAACTTATACCACACTATAGGTGCTGGAAATTGATTCAAGTAAATGAATTTAGAAATTATCAGAGGAAGAAATTACACGAGCATGACTGACAAAACTATTTTTAAGAGAAATTCTAAAAACATCACCACACTCCAAGATTAGGAGAATATATAGGTTGCGCCAAATTTATACTTTTTATTTCAATACTCATTATACTGATTAATACTCATATAGTAGAATAATACTAATTTTTTCCTAAAATAATTGCGTCGTAATATTTTCTCCAACTTATTGTCAGTCTTCATGCCGTTGCAGAGAAAGCACCATTCATAACAGTGATGCCAAAATCAAAATAGCGACAAATAATAACCAATCAATGATATCACTTTAGTGCTATCCCTTAAATGTTTCTCTGCAATACTGACGACTGTATGACTGGACATTTTACTTTTCTAATAACTGAAGATTAAAGACAACTTTACCATAAAATAAATTGCAACCGCTGACCAAAATTATATACGAGATGATGGAAGAAATATGGGAGACTCTTAGACGAAGACAAAATTTAAAATGGGGAACAAGGGTTAAGCTAATGTGGCTTCAGACTTATCTTGGAGAAGAGGATTAAAATGACCACGTCACATACATTTGATAATTTAAATTGAAACAGAGAGCTGAGAGAACTAAAAAGCTGATAATGTTCTAATAGCCAAGCCAATTGATCAGAATTTTCCGAGTAAGTTAAAAGAAGACAAGCCTAACAGCATCTTATAGCAATCATATTGTCATTTGCTATGGTAAGATATGCGAAATACGGCCAAGGAATAAAGAAAATAACGACAAAATCTCTAGAAAGATTTGGAAACTAATTCACTATGTGCTCAGTATCAAGATGAAGGCCTCACTACCATGAACTCTCAATGTCACTATATGAGATTCCTTGGGGTTGCATTTGATGTCGAATATTCCAATAAACCTGTCATGGTTTCAGCAAAGAAAACTGCGAGATTTTTTTTCTACCATCATAGTTGAGATTTAATACAAAAAATTGCCACACATTTCCAATGGTTCAACCCTACCGACAGTCTCCCAGTGTAGTAAAAGAGGATATGGCTTCATACCAGAGGGAAGTGAAAAACTAATTCATCATTTATTAATTTTGCTTAACTTATGATGTCATGTAAGGAACCTTTTCCATACTGAGCACTATTTCCTGAGGCAGAGGGTGGAGGAAATTTAATTGACGTCATCGCAGGCGACTGTCGACGAAACGCGACAAATCCAGTTCCATGGATGGCCATGTTCGTGCCTTCTTCTCCATTGCCGATGACTTATTCCCAATCTTCGCCGATCGGTTATCTCGTGGCATCGCCTGGGCGATATTTCATCCCTTCGGGGAAGAATATAAATTGAAACTCCCTCTCCGCCTTCCAGCCCGTCACAAATCATCCCTGCCTCATACCCTCCACCTTCCTCTTCTTTTCCTCCACTCCCACTTCTCCCTACATCCATGGGCGACTTCACACTCCATGCCACACGCCCCCGTGAAGTGGCCCTATGGGGTTGATCCATGGATTTAGACGTGTGCGACCCGACGCCAAGCCCTCCCCACCGTCCCGCATAAAACCCCCCGCGGAGTCCGCCCTCCCTTGCCGATGCACACATCTCGGAGGACGAAGGGCCCCCACGCCGCTGGGCCCCAGCTCTCCCATCCCGACCCCCATGCACACAACGGGCGCCCTTAATATAACCGCCGCACGCACCGCTTGTTTTATGCCGGCCATTTGCGTCGCGACCACCTGGATGGCGAGAGAGGGAGGAGAGGTCGAGAAGACACTCTGTCCGTCTTGGGAATCGATGGGAGACAATGAGGTGGGGGTGGTCTCGTGACGTGGGGAAGGGGGCGAGAAAGAGACAGGCAAGATTTGAGGATTGGAGTCTTCTCTTCATCTTCTCTCTCCATTGCATTCCCTTTTCCCACGAACACCCCCGAGCGCCGTCGTCTGAGGCGATGAAAAGGAGCTCGTCCTTTTCTCCTCCACAGGGGTTAAAAGCCGATTCTTGTCCCATGAATAGAGGAAGGAAGAACGATGAGAGGAAGAGAGACAGTGACTCGCAGCAGGAATCGTCCAGTGACCTAATTAGAAGCGGTAGCAATGGGTCAACGAAGTCAAGACATGAGCCACAGACGCGGATTCGTTACCTTCCCAGCCAATGGACTATGAGTTGAGCGTTCTAATGTTTCAAATGATTAAGTCTCCCTGAGATTTTATCGTTTGAAAATAATAGACTTTTATAGAAATTTTGCGTACATTAGGGTATACAAGGGTAAATTTTACTGATATCGATTAATACTAATTGTTACCTCAGCCATAAAATGATTTTAGATTATACTCACTCTGCCTCAGTTAAATTTGCAATCTGGATAGGAAAAAATACAGCTTATAAGAGCGTTTCCCTGCATTTAAGACTACAGAAAGCTTTTAAGATTATTTCAGAGCACTTGCTTGCTTCAGAGAGAAGTTTATGGGTAGGATATAATCATGATCAAGCGAGTTAGAGGATAAAAATATCTCCTAAGGTATAAGGTAGTGTGATTTTTTGTCTCGTAGTGAAAAACGGTAACACATATAAGAGGTAGATAGGTAAATTCATAGATTATTAAAATATTTAAAGTAGAATTGAGGGTTAGTTCTTCAGATAAAAGAGAATAAGCTATACAGAAAGGTTGCATAATTTTGGAATAACTTTTTCTCTTACTTAAAGCTAAGCTCAAAAATCTCGTTATTATGGGCATGTTAAAGCATTGGAGGACAAGACAAGAGGAGGAAAGTGGTGAGGTTTTCCAGTGGCCAGAAGACGAGACTGAAAATATGGGTGGGAGGGCATAACAAAAGTACTAGTCGAGCAGTTTACGTATGTGGGTAGTATTTTGGAGGAGAATGGGATTAGTGATAAGGACATAAGATGTAGAATTGCCCTAGCTAATGGAAGAGGAGAGGCCTGAGTACAGACGTAGTGAAACGGCTATTGAAATACTCAGAAGGTAAAATACTCAAATACGGAGCGTGGCGCTCTATCGATTAGAGACTTGGTCATTGTGAGAGGAGAATGTGCGGAGATTTGAGGAGATTGAGATGTGGGTTTGGAGGAGGATGGAGAGGGTGAGCCGGGTGGCGTGAAGGGCGAACGAGGAGGTATTGGATTTGGTCGGAGAGGAGAGGAAGATAGTGGTGGAGCTTCGGAGGAGGCAGAGAGATGCATGGAGGAGGTCTTGAAAAGGAAGGGAATGTTGAAGATGGCAATAGAGGAGAGAATGCTGGGGAAATGTGGAAGAAGAAGGTAGAGGAGAGGAATTCTGGTCGAAATACGAAGAGGAAACCGATATGAGGAAGTTTAATAGGGATAAGGAAATTTACATTTTCAAAGTTAATTAATATAAAGAAAAATTTTCGTCTCACGTAATTTCAATCCTTAAAGCCCGTCATGATGACTAAGTCAATGCTTCTTCCTATGTCGCTGACCTCGGGAAGTAAATAACACGATGAAAGCATAGAACTATCTCTTTCTTCTGGAGTCGACTTTTTCAGGTCGCTTATGTTGCCTCAAGATTAGCTGACAAAGCGTTCGCTCTGCCACCCACGCGCCCTGAAGAATTCAATGACAACTTCTAGTTTCAAAGAGCTTTTGTCGAGTATTTTTCACATCCGCCTGTCGTGCAGGGGAGGAGTGAGGCGTCAGCCTCGGTGGGCCTTGAGAGAGATGCCAAGGCGAGGGAGGACAAGCATAAGGCGAATTGACATCGCGCGGAAAGCGACGATTCCAGCAGGTTGCGAGGAAAGAAAGAGAGGGGGGCGGTCGAATCGAGCGCTGAATAGGCCTCTTGCGGACAGAGAATTGGCTGGAGAGGGGGGCATAGAAATGGCCCGGAGTTTCAGGGTTGGCGGGGAGAATGAGCGCGAGCCACACCCAAGGGAAGGCCCCTTCCTCCTTCCTCTCCGAATGGGCCTCCCCTCACGAGCCATCGTGGGTCTCCAACGGGCTCCATTCACCCACGCACTCGGTCGCACGCCTGTCAAAAGGGAATAACGCGGGATCTCATCGGCGATTCGAGAGAATATGAGAAAGAGGGAAGCGTGTTGTTATTTTTTCTGCGTGGCTTGTGCGACTAAATAAATCACCTTTCTTCCCCTTTTCTTCCCAGTCTCTCCCCCAACCCTCCTCCCTCTCACCCTTCCCACCGCCTCTTCCTCATCCTTGCCTTCCGCCCCATTCCCTTTCCTTTTCTCCTTTTCACGTAGTTCTTTATTCGTTATCACACGCCCTTTTGCTCTCTTTAGGCCATCTCGAGAACTAAGCTCATGCGCGCTTAGAATTAGACCGTTGCTGCACGTAGGAAATGGACATATTTCTAATAACATCAATAGCAATAACAAAACAATAGGTTATCAAATTAATATTGTAGTACATATCTCTTGTCACTATAAAATAATACCTCTGATAATCTAGATAGAAGCTACTCACTTTTTGTAAATGCAGAATGAATACAAATTAAACAGAAGGTTTAATTTGTACGTAAGAACCATATTTGCACCTGGCGTTCAATCGTGAGTTGGTTACGATAGTAACTTTTTACACATTACTTTTTCAGACAAAAAAGTCCTACACGGTCAACAGGAAAAATACTAAGCCTGACGTATCAGCAAACCTTCTTTATCGTCTCGTGAGTCAGACCTCAAGATACCAAGTATCATATCTTGCTGGATGACTTCATGGGGCACTTATTGCTCAAACTATGGCCACAATAGTGCGATAGCTGTATTTTTGAGTGTCTTTTTTAAATATATATACAAAGAGATATCTAGCCTCCTATAATGCGCGCACTCGTTAATTTACAAATTATTTACTTTTTCAAACTAATCGTCCAAAGAAAAGTAATTATTTATTGAAAATAACGGGAAAAGTTGGACATCACTGTCACATATAAGAGTCAATCAAAGGTGAATTTCAATGCCATGTTTTCTAAAGAGTGTAGCTGAAGTGAACTTACAAATAGCATTTAATAATGAAAATTTAAGTACCTTTAAGTTTATCATGGCGCCGAAGGAGAAAAATGGCCTAACATCAATGCCTTTCACTAAACTATTTCAAATAGGTAAGATATTAGCAGTAATTAAAAATACAGGTTTACTCCTAAACACGTGTCACAGCAGAATGCGGGTTTTAGCCTCAGAGAAAAAGTCGCATCCTCACCCTCATCTTTTGATTCCAATGATCTGAAAATGCATACTTCAAAAGTTGGTGTAATGTTAATTATTTCACAAAGACGGATATTTTAAACTTAACTATTGAGTATTTACATATAACAAAGTTATTCTCGCAAAAGCGCATGGAAATACGTTAAACGGAAGGAATGAGTAGTGAAGAGATTCAGCGTTTGGAAAGAAAGTTATACAACACTTTCCGATCGAAAATTAAGCAACTCCGAAAGGTACTGTAACATATTTCTTCATCGACAACCAAGAAAAATCCAACATTAATGTACACCACGCTGTAAAGGGAAACATGACTAAAGAGCGTAAATAATCACATCGAGTTACGTTTTTTTTATTATGGTGCTGAAAAGACGGAGTCGAGACTCGCGAAAAAAAATAAATTTGTTCTTCCTTTTTCCACCCACGTCGACGGTACCCAGCGATAGGATCGCAAATGCTCCCCTGCTCCCCACTCCTACCACGAAATACACTTCTCACAGATGTCGATAGCTTTCGGCCAGACGTAATTAATTCGTCTGCGGTGGGTGAAGCCTTAAATCACCGTATTTCTCTCCACCTTCGCCTCCCGCTTTTGACAACGCAACGGGCACGAACACGTTAAGACCCGTCCTCATGTTCTGCAGCCGGAGAACCAGAAAGGTCTCAATCTACTCATCCTCACAGGCAATCCGCCCACTCCCTCATTCCTGCCACCCACCTCTACGTATATAAAGCATGCACATCTAACTCGTCCAGGTTCCTCTTCGTTATCCGTAGCGTTATCTTATTTTTTTGGCCCGACAATGTTACGCTTCCCCTGAGTTTCGCGGGCTTTCCCCACTTCCCAATGGTCTTCGATCCTTTCTGTTGTGCATGTCAGGGGAACGTTTAGTCCGGCACTTTTACATCTTTGTTTTCTCGATTCCGTTCTTTGATTAGCTGAACCAGTTATAATTCTGTGATTCCTCTCAGAAACCATTCTCAAACTGGGGAGAGCCATGTTTCAAAATAGTTTCTTTGCTCAAGTCCAGAAAAATACTCTGACGGGACACTAAAGATTTGGATTCCGGTAATGGCTCTCATTGAGAAACAGACAACTTAGAGGGACAGAAAAAAACGTCATAAAATTCGATAACATTGTTTCCAAAAAGTCAACTATATAAGGCACTCCAGGTCCGCCTCAGACGGTCCGTTTCTAGAAAAAAATTTTATCATGAACGATTTCATTGAATAGGGATGAAAGTTTTCCCTTATGAGTCAGTATAACACATGCAGTTTGATGAAAACGTGTATCATGATTACCATTGCGAATTCTACAATCGCAGGAAGTATCGCCATAACATTCGTGCGACCGTGGTTTATTTTCCATATTGACAACATCAGTAACATCGACATCCATTTCACTAACTTATCGACGAAATTAAAATTTTTTTTTCTACTTATTTTTTTACCATTCTAATGATATCGTTACTATTGAGATCCACTGCAATTTCGTTTCCTTAAGCTTGTGAAAGTTAAAACTTTCAAACGACGAATGACTCGAACTATGCGCTAAACATTTTAGATAGAGAAAATTTGTTATGGTTTGTTCATGAAACATTCATTAATCACGTGCTAAAACCATCCCATAAATCATTCTAGAGAAACTGAAAAGGGCTATTCGTTCAAATAATACTTCCATTCGCTCTCAGAAGATAATGTGGTCATCGAACCCATAGGCCATTCTGTAGCTGTGTTTTTCGCTACCCGGAACTTACGCTAAATCTAAGCCGCGTTCCAGACTTAAACGTAAAATATTTGATACCGTAGAAGCGCGCGTTACTCACCTGGTTTACCGCCAAATTGTATGATAAAATCCTTCCACAGAATGAAAAGCATGGTAAAATTGTACATTTTTAAGAAAACTGAACCACGAAGGCTTATTTTTCCTCGAAGCATTTTTATTTGCCGTTCTTATCTTCAAAAAAATACGGCATTAGGTGTAACAAAACCGAAGAGCTGGAAGAAAAAAAAACGGAGAAAGAAGCATACTCGCAGCAAGAAACAACTTTTCCACTCTGCATTTCAATATGCGATATTCACCGTAAAATTTCTTTCCACCCGAGTAATTTGCAATTATCAGGCGAAACTAGAAAACTTAATCAGCATATGAATCCACACTTCATTTTCCGCGATATTTTTGAGCTTCGAGCGCAGTTGAAATGGGCCTTGCCCGCTTCAATTATTCAGGCTGCTCTATTCTACTCCTCCACACTAACCACATCTCCAGGGCGCTAATCCTTTACTCCCCGACCGTTGACAGATCTCCCCTAAACAATGCAAAGCGCACATCTCATTCCCCTTATCTCGACCCGGGAACTCCCACGGCCCCAGGAATCATCCCTTCTCCTCCGAACCTCTCTTTGGCTTCCTTTCGTCGTTCCGCTTTCACAATTCATTTCTATTCTTCTTTCCACCCACTCCTTTATCATCTCTCTATCTTTCTCTCCTCCTTCCATTCACCCTCCCTCCCGACTGAGGCTTCTCATCCGCATGCACCACGGTTTGTTCCCACTGGTGCCCAGCCCTTCTACAGAATCATTACTCCGTTCCACCCCTCTCCCTCTCCCCGTTCCTTCCTCACCCCCACCTCACCCTTTTGAGCCTTTCACTCTCCACCTGAGAAAGCCATTATATCGTGAAATCCGATGCCTAGATCCCTTTATCAAGAGCTCAGACATGCGCTTATGTTCATTCTTTTGTTCCACTAAATTGAGAACAGGCATCTTTTCTGTCCGGCTACACACAGGGACCTCACACAATGACCACGAAGAGATAACTCTCATCCTTGCCTCGCTCTTTCTTTCTCTATTTCCATCTCTCTCACCGCCCCCTTCCTCCCTTCGTCCCCTCTCACCCTCCAACTCCTTACCATTCCTCTCTATCACAAACCACTATGGCGGTCTAACCCTCTCCGTTTATTCCATTCCCATCTTCTAAGGCCCAGTCCAAAGATGCAAATTCTCTGCGAGTTTCTTTATTTCTATATATAGCGCACTTTTTATCGCATGATAAATCTTAAGGCCATGTCCCATGGCGCAGTTTCTCTCTAAGTTTCCCCGCAAAAATATATCGCACGCAATTTGTGGCACGAACTATATATGCCACGTCCGGCGACACGAGTCATCTAAGAGTTTCTTTTTATCAATAGATATCACACTATTTCCCGAAAATTAACTCTTCAGGCCATGCATACTATGGTTTTTACACTACGGTACCAGTTGCTGAGAGAAATTCTCTCCATATGGCGCACAATTTGTGGCGCGATAGCTCTTACCATGCGTTGATACGAGAAATTCTCAGAGTATCTTATCAAAGTAGTGATCTTAAATATGGCGATTGCGGGAGATAAAATTATAAGAACTCATTTTCACTTTCTTTCTCCGCATAATTAATGTTATAAATTAAATAATAATTATTAAATAACCAGAAATGGAATTTTAAAACATAGCTGCTGAACACGTACGGAGATTGCCTAAGGCCAGTAGTAGGAACGACACATATTCAATAGAGTTATGGGACCCATAAGTCATAGCAAATTTTCAATAAGTGTTGCAGAAACATTAGATAAATTTATTGGTTTCATAATTGGCTTCATAGTATATGAAATGGAGTTTTGAGTTCCATAAGAAACCAAGGTGGTGGAAGCGCAAAGAACCGCTTGGAGACTTCATTACTTCAAAAAAGAAGTTGTTTGGAGACGAACGATCAGTTTTTTTACTCTTACTGATTAATTATTCCGTGCATTAGCATTTTCACATAGAATAAACATTCCTACATTTTATCAAGTGATCAAAGATAAGATCAAACATTCAATGTAATTAGCTATAGATAGACAAGTTATGAAACTGGTATGGAGCTGAAATGTGTTCCTGCAACCGAATATTTTACGAGCTCCAACCGAATATTAAACTTTATGGATCTCACAACCATTGATTCCGTAACAAAATGTTCTTGCAACCGACCATAGGCCACGAAAAAGGGGAGGAACGAGAGATACTTAGCGAAAAGATGGGAACGGTATATATATAAGAGTATCTGCATATAATTATATTATAGTCATAAATGAAATTCCATCCCTATCGTGCGCTGGGTCTCATTTCTAATTTTTAGTTGCATATAAAATTTAAAACATTGAGTCTATCCAAAAATCGCCTGCAATACGCGAAGACCCTCGCAAATCGCTATTCCTATGGCTCTTGATACATCATTAATTTAGCCCCCTTACGAGAAAAAGAGACTTTTGCACCTTTGGACATTGACTTTATTGGACGTACAACCCAATAGCTTAACTTTCCCTGTCCTATTTCCTCTTAGTTCACATTGCTTCTTCCCCCCTCCTCTTTTTCCTTTCTCGTATCTCCCTTCCCTCTCTACGTCTTTCTCTTTCTTTCACTTCCCTGTCCACATCTTTCTTCACTCTCCCTCCTCCAGCAAGGTTAAGGATCTGCTACCCTCGACTTGCCCCCTTCCTGAACTCCCGTCGTATTTGTCGATCTAAACAAATGCTTCCAATCATGTGCCATCAACGTTTATGGGATGTGCAGCATACATATGCCTCATTTTTAGGTTTCGGCTAAAACGAATTGAACGCGGGAGGTACTTATTCGGAAAGAAAATATACATTCAGGGAAGAGACGATGTCGAATAACCAACTTAGGTGGTGAAAAACGTTAAGAGTATTTTAGATATTGTAGAGATTACATATGTACCATACATCAACGATTACTTCAATATTCAAAAGGTAAATTAGTTCACATTATTAATAGGATTCCGGGTTTCCTCCTGTGCTGCAGCAAATGTGTTAGATTAATAACTAATTCGCATTATGAGGTAAGTTCATCCTACCTCGAAATTAACAATATTTTATGAGTATGATGTAGCTATTTCTACGTTACAGGTGACAATAATAAGAAAAAATTGAGCCGGATGTTTCAAGCATCAGTTTATAGCTTCGCAGTTAAAGAAAGAAGTATACATATAAGAGAATCACAAAACAAACTGAAGTCACAATAAAGTGGACGTTAGCCCTCTTGCAAGCCCATATTGACGATGTAAGTACCAACTAATAAGTTTTCATTTTATATGGACGAACAGATCGTGAGCTGTACAATGCCACTAAATCACAATGTAAAGAATAAAGATAACGACTACCATTAAAAACATGAGCTATCGCAGGATGACTTGCATTAGTGGAAGAAGACTACAAAGCAGAGCAATGGTCGTTGATTTCCGCGAGGAAGACAAATACGTATCTTGCATTTATCTTTATTAACGAAAGGATTGAGATTAAGTTAATAGTTGTTATCTCAACTGAAACAAGAGAACTGACAGATTTTCCATATTCATCAGTTAATGGATGACATCTAATAGCTGTCATCTCCACATTATCAGCCATACGTGAAGGAGAATAATCCGTCTCCTTTAAAATAAAGCAACTTTTTATTAGTATGGATGACTCACGAAAATAATTAAATCATAGAGCAGGCATAACAAATTGAAATAAAACTTAAGCTTATATGGTACTGCCAACCTAAATATTAACTCTGTTTTAAAATTCCTTTAGTTCAACCTTTTCTCTAAAATGCGCAACTTTGAATCGTGCAAGGTCAAGCAAGATGATGAATTTAGAGGCTAACTGGTATTTTACCCTTTACGTTATTCTGTATCTTGTTGATCATTTCAATAATGATCGCTGCAATGATATTTTGTAATTATCACCAAGAAATGATATTTTGCAATTATCACAAAATATCACCAAGTAACGAAACACAAAAGAGAAAGACGGAGGTTCATTAGTAGTGAAGACTTACAAATGTTCGTTCTTTCTAGCCGATGTCCGATGGCCGCAGTCACTCACCCATGACTCGTGGTAGATAGTAGGTAACTTCTTAGCTAGCAGCAAATTTACATGAGCATTCAATGACTCAAGGTCAGTGCAGGTAGTACTAGTCAGTAAGACCTGCACTGCAATAGGCAGAACAGTGAGTACAACATACCAAGTTCTTCTTAAATCATCCATTCTAAAACTCTATGCCTGAGACCTATCCTGAGGAAGGCATGCGTCATATTGGATGCAGAACCCACCTTCATGCTCCCAATAAAAAGATAAAAACTCGAAGGGCAATCACAGTTTCTTTTTTTTCCTCGTGACCCATAAAAATTCCTCCATTCAATATACCCATCTACCATCCTCAGGCACTTTGGGCTCCTGATTGCATAAGTAATCCTAATTCGTGCGATAAGCCTGCTCTTTCGTGACGCGGACAACCCTCCATGCGCTTCCAAATTTCTATCTCATCCCACGAACGCCTTCCGAATCATTAACTTTCTCCTATGCCTCACACTCCACTTCCCCTCCCACTTTAATCCACCAACAATCCTCCATTGGGAACCCACTCCACCAATTTGCCCGACGGAATGGATTTCAAAACATGTCCTCCTCTAGCGAATCGATCCTCCCCACCCCTTTGAAGAGCCCCTTATTCCCCGCTCCTCTTCTCTCCCTCCCTCACCCCCTAAGTCCACCTCCAGAGTCCCCTACAATGCGCTAACAGCTCTATAAAGTTTGTAGTAGTGGGTATCATTGTGTATAAACTTTGTAGTTGAGTTGGCGCTTATAGAGGTCTCTGTCCTCCGCTGCTCGGAGCTGCCCCCTCCCGGCACACTGGTGAACCATCGCCCACGCCGTTCCTCTTGCTCCTTAATAGTCACATTATGTAAACGGATTCCAGCGTCTCCCAAGAGAGACGGACGTCCTTCCCCCTTCTCCACCGCATCGCGCAATGGCCGCGCATTATCGTACATCTTTTTTTATTCTATTTCGATGGTTTTTTTAAAGAGCTCCCTTCTTCCACATAAAACATCGAAGTGATGAGATCACGTATTCTTCCTGTATAAGAACAGCATAACCAAACTTTGCATCTAAAATAACTTCTACTTACCATAGGCATAGCTTTCCAGTAATCATCAAGGACGATAGAATCAAACTACATTCTGACGGTTCAAAGAATTGAATTTCATTCATTGCATTTTTCACCACATTGCGTATAATATTTTCTCATTATTGGGCCCATCCATTTATATTTCCGGGGTTCATGGAGAGAGCTAGAGGACATGCAGAGTTGACGAATGAAACCGTGTCATGAGACAGCTTTCTGAGTATATGGAAATATTTTTGGGGCAATATTGCCTCAATCTAAACTTACCGCAATGGGTAAAAGGGTACCTGAAATAATTTTAGCTTTATAACAGAGCAACTTCTCAATATTAAAATTTTCACCAAGAAAGAAATTTCGTCTTTATATCCAACAGGTCGGAATTAAACGTGATTCATTCCCATCTAATACAACGGTAAACCTGTTGAATTCAATTTTGAAAAATAACCAATCTTTACTCATGGTTTTAGTTTTACATTCATGTACTGTATTTATGGGACTCTAACAGTCTCTCGCAATATTAATAATGCTGTTAAATTTAAAGTGCATGAATAATAACTATGAAACGGTTGACACGAGTGCTCCGACACACTCAGGGAAATAGATAATATATATTTAATATTTTCCTAACGCATCTACCTATTCACCTCCATCCGTAGGCCCGCCCAGAATCACCCAAAAGAGACTTCTTCCTTTTTCCTTCTCCTTCTACCTCCATAGGCCACCACTTCTATCCTTTCCCTCCACATGGAACTTCACGCATTTCCGTCTTCTACTATTTATCCTCCTTCGCGCGCGACCCTCAAGGTTTTCTCCCAGTCCAGCCATTTCCAAGAGATTTTAATGGCTATTTAGAAGACTCCACCTCTTCCTTATTCTTCATTTTCTCTCACGTCAATGGCACACGTATTTTCTGATTCAGAGCTTGATGAGCCGTTAATTACTTCCGTTTGTTCGGAAATATAGTCGTCATCGGTAGTTACAGTTTTCCTCGTCCACTAGAATTGAAAAAATGGCGAATGCTACACTATTTTTTGGCAAGTGCTGATATAAAGTAAGAATAGCAGAGCAGGAAAAATGTTAACGTATGTATACTGTTCATTAGACTGGGTAATATGGAAGAAGTCTTGAGCCACTAACGAGCAAAATATTCGTCAATACATATTTTCTATACACTGAAATACAGTTGTGGCTATTGCAGGTATATCCTTAGCGTGGGATAAAAGAGTTCATGTATATAAAGCAATGGCCATTACCATTATTATCGCCTGAAGTACCTTTTTAATTATTTTACGCACCTCCATATAAGTGTAATTTTAAAAATTGGTCTCGATAGTTTATGCCGCTATCCAAAATCTGACCAAGCCATTTAGGTACACATTGTCAGAATATCCATATTACCTTGGAGGTATTATATGTTACCTGTGACGGACAGCCGTATCACCTATTCCAAAGACATTCGTTTTTCTGACCCGTATGATTTGCAGTTACTTATAAGTGAAAAAACATAATACTACTTCCAACGATAGTAGCCCATCTCCTCGTAAACATCGGTGTTAGATTCAACCCCCGACGTGTGTGTAACCCGTGTCTGCACGTCTCAACTCTGCGCCTTCCCTAAGGATAAAAAACGAACACTTTTCTCCTATCCCACATCAGTCGCTCTAGCCACACCTCCCGGGGATTTCCCCTACTACTCACCCATCCCTGAAGCCCACCTTAAACTAATTTTTCCCCCACCCTCCTCCTCCCACTTTCTCCCCCTTTTACGCTGCGTGTTTGAGTTCGCCCACACCCCTCATCCTCACCACCACCCAATGCTGCTTTAACTTCCCCCTTCCTATCCCTCAGACCCTCCCCACGACCTTCCCCACCCCATCTAACTCCCGTCCCCCACCCTTTTAACTCCCACACCCCACCTTTAAAAAACACTCCCCTCCTCGTCCCATACCATCCACCTGAAGTCGGGTCGGTGAGAGTGAGAGGGAAGAACACCTACGTCGATAATTGCTCTTTCTTTCTCTCCCCTCCAGCCAAACTCCTCCCCATGCGTCGCCACCAAAGGGCTGCCCTGCCTCTCTCACCCTCCCCCATCCAAAACCCATCCTTTCCCTTCCTTCGATCCTCCTTCATCCGCAACCTCTTCTCTTCTATTCCTCTTCCTTTCGCTGACCCCTTTCACCTCATGAAAGGGAGGATTTCCAAACATTCCATCACAAACGTCGCAAAAGCTCGTGGAGTTTTAGCACTGACCACTAGAGATGACTAATGGATTGCAGTGTCCCCCATCTCATCGTAAACGAATCTACATCCCTTATTCGTTTGTGAGCGTGAAACTTCTGCTGAATTGGTATGGATGGGTGGCAGGTAACGGTACCTTGTGACGATGTAACATATTTGGGTACTGATAATAAAAATTGCTGGGTAACTCGGAAAGTAAAAGAGACTCCTGGATGGGAAATGTGCCATCCGAAATAGAAAAGTTGATACGAGAAAAATTAACAGCCATTTAGAAGTTGATGAGAAAATGATATAATTGCATTTACATCAAATATTGCTATAAGATCACGTATCGATGTCCACGTCAAATTCTTGGATCTCGATGTGAAATCGCAAAAATTTCGTTGTATTTGGCCTCATTTGCAAGTGATTAGATCCCAGTAAGGGATAAAATCGCGGGAAAAATAGTTTCAAAATGGTTAAAATTAATCGAGCGATTTGAGAAGCAAAATGCTAATAATTCTACTGATTTCAGAAAAAAAAAGTTCAATCAACATTTTACGTTAAGATTAGGAACGCCTGAGGAGGGGTGTCACAGAACGAGCATCAAATTTGGAATCCAAGAAGCCCAGACAGTCATCCACAGAACTATCCAGAAAACTTTAGTAGATGCATTTAATTAATGTGAAGCCAAGTCTCACCCGTAAAGATATTTTCGATGTATTTACATCTTTGACTCTCGAAAAGACATTTTACAGAGCATACACCGACAGTAGCTCCGCGGACACAGTTTATTTTTGATCGGGGACGCGCTAAGAACTATATCTTACTTCATTACAAAAAAGGACAACAAACACGTTTCCATGAACTTAAGAATCCACTGGACGATATACTTTCTCCACAGTTGTGCAACACGAAACAGTCCCGATGCAGATTAGACTGTTTTAGATTAGATTTAGATTAGATTGTTTACTTGTGACAACCCCGAGAGCGATGAAGATACCTTTTCATTTGGCAAATCAGACACTCCAAGATGAATATGACTTTCACTTTCCTACCTAACCATCTTCCATCCCTTCTCTTTCATCGAAGCTAGCCCCCTCCATGACGCAGCATTCTGCGCATTCATATGCCACAAGCTTTTGCGAGAGCTGTGCGTTCTCATTGTTTACTATCTCTCTCTCTCTTTCTACCACTACTAGCAGCCTCCGCTTCTTCCGTAGCCCGTTCCGCATTCGGAACCAAAAGGTGAATGGGAAGGCGCAGGTGAAATAAGATCTGTCTAGGCGTCACCCTCTTTTATTTTTGCCAACTCCACGTGATTGCAATATGCGCGATGGGGGCCACTCAATACAATGGCGGCTGGTTAAATGGCTAATCGTGGTAAGAGAAAAGTGAAATAAGATAAATTTGATGAATTCATCAACATACACTTTCAGGGCAAATTAATGATTACTCTTGATATAAAATTGCTCTTCGAGTCATAACTGAGTGCAATAAATAACCACAGCATTAATAGTGCATTGTGAGTACGTCTACAGAGTGTCCACCGTCTGCTTTGAGCAGATCTAATAAATAATACCTATTTATCTCAATCAAGAGTAATTTCAACTTATGGACAGCTTGACGAGACCGAGAAATAGACGGTGGCTTCTTTCAAATCTCCTGAGAATCTTAAACATTGCAGGAATAGGTGATACTATCTATTGCCATTGAGCTTCAGGGAACATATTTCACTTATGCACGGATAGGTACACAGATGGTGCGTTAGCGGTTTTTTTCCGCTGCACGCACAGTATTTTGTATTTGTATTTATCTTCACTATCCCGAATAGTTTTCTCTTTTATATCATATTCAGAGCTTCCCACGCATATCACGCGAATGACAACTTCCATTCCCCATCAGGAGTCAGTATTAATGTGATTTCGAGGAATAATCGAGAATTGTATTTTTTGAACTGGCAAGATAAAATACATGACTTAATTAGTCCATCGTGGAACTTGTAATGAATTTTTAAGATTAGAACCGTTTACCTGTGTGAAATCAAATGGAATGAATCCAAAGAGTGACTCGACATTCAAACTTTATCTATTTACTATATTCCATACTTGCAAATTTCAGTTCAAATTCACGTTTCTTCTAAATTTAAAACGCACCTCACAGAAATAAACTAGATTGTCACAGTTGATCGACCGAACGACAGTAAATTAATATCAAAACTCTGCGGAGACCTTATTTAAATGACGAATGAATGGCTAACGATGAGATTAGAACTTTTTAGTTGATTCGTTAGATTCACTGTCTGAAGGAAGCTTATATGCCTGAAGCCGAGCTTCACTGTTTGAAGGAAGATGGATTCTATAGTGTCGATATCAGATTTAATCAAATTATTTTTAATTGCCACAATTTATATAACATTAATCATAATAAAGATACAGCCCCTAGAGGTTATATGATAACAGTAGTCCTTTTTAATGAGTGTATTTCCATTGTAATATATCAAATACCATTTCGGTGTTGTCTCAGTAGTTAGTAATTCAACTGTTGTCATTTCTGATCTAGTAAATGGTATGGGGTCTGCAGGATTTGAGTGATAACGCAGTGAAGTAACCCTGTGAAATTTCATCAGAAGATGATTCTCTCTCATCCCATTGACTTCTAAGCGTGGGAAATAATTTCATTTCCTGAACGAAATGCGATTTTTCCGTCGCTCGTGACGCTATTTATGCCGCTCACGACTCTGATGCCTTGTGCAATTCCGCTGGATATGCACGACGGGCAAAACTTTTTCCCACCATATGAACTTTATTTGATGAAATCCACAATTGGAGTGGAGAGGAATGGAGAAAGTCCGGCACATCTCTGACTTTTTCATAATTCGTAAGTGACATGAATCAACTGAGAGAGTACATTGAGTTCTCAATATGGCAATCTGTGCCTAAATACATCATGTCCATTAATAGAGCAAGAAAACATGAGTTTTCTAGCTTCTCCAAATGTGACCAAGGAAACTGAATTGATGGCACTTGTATTATATTTTACGAAATATGCACATGTATTAGACAAGAATTCATGAGAGCAGAATGATAGTAGAACTAAAAGTTTTCATATCGATTTTGAACTTAAAAATGTATAAAGCGATATAAAATTATTTCAAAATGGATTTTGTGGACTGAAGTTCTAAACAAGAGCGAATATCGTATTGGAAAGGGCGTTTAAAGTCCAAATCGTAGTTAACTTAATAGGCCGCATGCGCGATCGCATTGGAGCATATACCTAGTAGTGTTCTTGAACACAAGTGGAAGTTATCTTTAATTTTAGTGTTTGACTCTTTTCATTTCAAATTAACGTTATTTGTCACATTCCTCGTCAAATGACGTTTCTTAGAATATATTGGTATCATATGTGAAATCCTAGTCATAAATACATAATGAACGTCGATTCTTTTGAAAACTAACTGTTTCCAAGTGTTTCACCAACTGAGGCACAATCATCTTTACCCCTCATGCGCCTCGAAATAGTTTATGGAATATCGTTGTAACTGCGTTATTTACACATTGTTTCTTTTACCACTATGTGTATGGCCCGCGCTCAGTTTTTAAGAGAATATACGGGTTAAAATCTCATGTTTATTGAGGCAAGAAATATTTTTACGTATGACTTCGCCGAAGGTCCTCCCCTAAAAATTCTCAGTTTACTGGTTCAGTTCATCAATAATGGCGCATATCAAATAGCTCACATTTCTACAACCCTGAGCTATATTTTGCGTTTATAATTTCGTATTTATGTGGCATAATTTTCATCAAAATGCTAAATATTTCACGGAGTAAATGCCGAAATAAGTACCCAACATGTCTACAATTGAGCGAAAAATTCCAGGCATTTGGAGCTGGTGACAATAGAAGATTAAATTGCAGACCTGAATTCTTCCTCGCATAAAGAAGTAGAAGTGCCTGATGCACCCTAAATATTCCCAACTGGAAGAGAATCATCAAGTCAAGATTAATATATTCGGCTATACAATACTCAAAATTTCCATTTCATTACCTCCCATCTCTAATCACTGTCCAGAAACTATACATCGTTTGATGTAAAATGATTGCTTGATTTCGACGATTTCATTATTCTACATAATTATATCCTGTTTTGCCTTTATAAAGGGAGGGACAATGAAAACGTAGACCACATCAAACCTCAGTGAAGTTGTTCAATCGTATTTATGAAGATGCAAATTCAAGAATAATTCACCTAATCTCTAGTTTCATTATGGCAGATGCATTAAATAGAGCTACCCAGTATTTATAGCGGGTAAACTTGAATAGGTTTCTGATTGCGTCGAAGCGACATGCCTGACAGCAAAATAATGTTTATCTAAAACCTTTTGGACCATGCACATCCCACGCACTAATAAATTGAATTATATACACTCCTATCCAGCCTTCTGCTGCCCACACGACTGAGGATCCTGAAAGGTGACTGTCCCATCCCCAGTTCCGCGCATCCCCCTCCCGCCATTCCTACCCTATTGGTCCAACCACATCCTGCCGGCCCCTCCTCCTTACACCTCACAACCCTCCTCTCACCCCACACCACAGCCTTCGTCCATTTTTATTGCCCTGTCACTCCTCCTCCCCTCATAACCTTTTATTCTTTCTTTCCCCTCCTACCTGGAAATCCTTCCCCCTCCACTACATTTTTCCCTCTTCTAAAACTCTCCTCCTATCCCCTACCCTCCTCATTCCCAGACTTCCATTCCCTAGCATTTACGGACCGCACGAGATGTATACTATTTTGCGCGAGCCATCCAATTCTATTGCCCTAATATCTACCCCTACTTCGGAGCATTTTCTGCTCGCCAGGCACCCAAGGGGGAGTGTCGGATACGACTGACCCTTTTAACCGGAAATCTCTCGCGGTGTTGATAAATAAGTCATTACTAATAGCATATAATCCCCCTCTCTGCGATGAAATGTTATAATACTTCTGATAGACTAACCTCCCTTAAATATTTCTATGCAATTTATTTTTGTTGTAAATAGAGACAAAATCCTCAAATTCAGGGAAGAATTAATTAAATAATGGTAAATATAACATATCACAAAATTTAGCGACGATCCTCCAGTATTCTAAGAATTTTTAATAAAGTTACTAATTGCATGAATTATTGAAAACAGGAAATGGCGTAATCAAAACGGATTTGAGAAAAAAATTGGTACTATGAGGTTTTCAAGATATTAATTGATAAAGGTGGTGATAAAGTTTACTTATAGATAAACGTTTGGGCAAGTCAGACAAATTTTAAACTTTCGTTACTCAAGGATCCACTTTTAAATACGTTTTCGTTTAGTATTTTCCATGAATAATGACGGGGAAAATTTGCAGTTGGCAAACGTGAATTTCCTCCACTGAGCACTGTCTTCACCATTTTTATTATTGACTAATATGGTTACGAGCACGTTTTTAATTAGAGAAGAAGGTAACATGTTGCTCACATTCCATTGTCCGAGCTTTAACGCATAAAAAAATGAGATAGCTCTTCACCTGTTGATAGCCATCTCAAAAAAATGCTTACAAAGGACCAATAAATAATTGATTTTTCAGAACCAATGACTTTAAGATACGATAAATAGCTGCCAATATAACTCCTAGATTCATTTCTCCATTGCCTACGATATAGGTTTTTCAACGCTTCACGTTATTATGTATACTGTATGTCTGTAATATTAAATGAAGGTTTCCTTAAAAAAATACCAAAGTTAGTATTGTCTTCATTCATTTCTACCGCAACCTATTCTTAAGGTTAGAGGCAGGTCGAGTTTTCCTTTTAGCAATATTTCACCTGCAAAATCTACGTAACACCCTACGAGAAACAAAAATGAGACATGGGGTGTCAGGATACCACCCTAAAGTCTTAATGCTCACTTCCCTTTACTGAGTGGTAGTACCTACTCGGGTAATGGAATAAAAGGGTTTTGAGTGATGGTCTGATCGATTTTTTTCGGGCGTTGAATATTTTTATAAATACATATTGTCACTTTTTTTAGCCATGAATGGACCGCCCCATGGCAACTCACATGAACATGAATAATATTTCAACATAGATATTCACATGAATTTATGCGAGCGAACATAAATGTTCGTCGGACAGGAGAGAAACGGTAAGCCGGGGAGGGGGGTGAGGAAGGGAAAGGAGAGAGGCTATGTTGATGAAGATGATGATGAGGCGGCAGCGAGTATGGTCGGGGGGAGGGGGGTTGGGAGGGGAGGAGGGACAGCACACCACCACGCCGCACCGCCGCCGCCTTTGCAGTGCGTTAGTATGTGTTGAGGAGTAAGAGGGGTTTGGGGGAGCAATGCAGGGGATCGACGGAGGAGGATGGGGTGAGAGTTTGGGTCCGGAGGGAGAGGTCTTAAGGGGGAAGCGGAGTTGCGCTCTCGCTGACCGAACCGACTCACAGGTGGCAGCAGAGTCGCTTTAGTTCCACACCTGGGTGGTCGCTCGTTGGCTGCGAGGAGGGGGAAGGAATGGGAGAAAGGTGGGCATCATGCGGAGAGGGTTGGAGTAGGGTGTTATTTTTTTTAAAGGGGGGAAAGGGAAATGGCATGGGGTGCAGATGATGTAGGTTCAGAGGCGAGAGAGAGAGAGATGGAGGTGTATGAGGTGGGAGGGGAGAGAGCGTTTCAATGAGAGGACCATGGGATGGGGGTGGGTGGCGGGCGATGGGGAGAAGGAGGGGAAAGCAATGATGGTAAACGTGAGGGGGCGGTCTGAAAGAAGAAATGATGGCTAACAGCTGAAAGAAGTGGATGAAAGGGATTATGGGCACGGATAACATTCCTCATTCTCGGTCTGGTGAGGGAGAGTTAAGGGGGAGCGCAAGGAAGTGAAAAAGCTGAGGGCATAGACTAAAGAAAAAGGGAATAAATGGCGTCTCGGAACACGTTGGAGAAGACCGTATTTTTAGGGTACGAAAATGGTCCAGACATTATGGATTTTTTTGCGAAATTTAACAAGAAACTTTATGAACAAGTTACCTTAAAAGAAAAAAATCCCAGACAGGGAATCGAACCGCGGACCACTGCTCACATGACTACGCTACCCAAGGCTTCTTCATACTCTGCGTAATAGCTTCACGGATTCATGGAAAGCAATACATCGTAATAGCAGTAGCTTTTTACTTAACATTATTTTCACTTCACATTTATCTGAGTAAATTTTGAAGGTCCCGCGAGGACAATTCCACTGTTACCTGTTTCTAGCGCTCTATCTACGTAAATGATCTATTCAATAATTTCGATCATACATTATTATGACTTCCTTATTCTTTTGTGCTTTGTTAAAGTGTGATCCCATCATTCATTCGTTACCCATTGGCGAAAATGAAATTACTATGTAAGTTCCTAATTGTTTTCTTGAAGTCGAGGCCTTTCTATAAGGGTATTCCCTCAGTGTCAATTAAGCCACCGATTAGTCATCTATTTTATCCTCGGGAGGAGGAGAGAAGAGCATTATTTACGACACCATCTTCCAATTCGTCACAACGAACTGCTTTCAACACTTTTACGAATCCTTGATAGAAAATTTTCATGAGAAAATCTAAGTAGATGACGCGCCAATACAAAGAAAAACTGTACAGTAGGGCCTCGCTTACCCGAAGAAAAGGGGTTTGAAACGTTTCGAATGGCCCGTTTTTCCGGATGATTGATGGTAGATATTCGAAGTAAATTTGAGTGAAAAGACATGTACCTGAGAATTTTTTCATGTTTATTTGATTAAATGTCAAAATCAATAGCTGTATATCACTAATAACCTTTTCCTGAATTAATAAAAAATCTCCTTCTGCACTTTTCCATTGCAACAATTGCGGGCACTCTTATCTCCCCATCTCTTGATTAGGTGTACATAAGCTGGAGCTCGATCGCATTCAAATTGGAGAGCAATCTGAAAAAATTCATACTCGTACCTATTGCTTCCAAAATTAGCCATTAGAGGACACAGAATGTACTTCACGAATTTATCAAGGCCCGTTCCACTCTCCTGTATGTTGTGGCTTGCTGTCTATTGCTTATTCAGTGTTTTTTGATAGTCTCGGTTAACCCGGGTATCCGTTTAGTGGGGTTCCATTAAATGGGGCTCTATAATACTTCAAAAGCAAGGGAACAAGTGGAAAAATTAGATGATAAAATCCGACCACTCGCTATGGATTACATTATTCACTTTGATGTAAATAATATTAATAACAATAATAGTCTCCGACGTTCAAGTTTTAGCTAGCCAGGTTCCTGGAGTCTGTCTGATGTCTGGAGGGACAAAGGAAAGTAGACAGAGGATGAAAGCGTTCAGAAGGGTTGTATAGAGGGAGGGAAAATTTCGAGAATGCATGCATTTGAGAAATTCTTTCTGACATTTTTCTTTTCCTGTCCCCTGACCTCAGCACTCTCGCCTCCTACCACTGGCTCTAAGAATGTGTTTTTACCGAGTGCTGCACTTTTACTTTTACAAAAGTAGTACTCTGGTAAGTAAATTGTTTCATGAACAAAGACATTGTACTTCCGCAGTTATTTTCATCCGAAATTAATTCCCTTATGGCCTGCTGTAAACATTACTTCAATATATCACACTGTAAACTTTACATCTTCAGGCGTCACTTTGTAGAAGTATTGTATATTCGAATTCATATTAGCATTATGGATTTGATTATCATGAACTAGGTTTTCATTTTTAATTGATTTTTAGTTATTATCACTTCTTCTAATAAAGCTCAATTTGGCTTTTTTACATCAGCAATAAATGAATACAAACCCCCTCTCCTCAGTGGCGAAAATTCCATCTATACGACTCGAAACCGCGACCCTAGGATTAGCAGGTGAGAACTTCACCTAAATGTCATTGCAAAAAGAAACATTAACTTTAAAATTTTGGAATCATTATTGGCCTTAATAATTTTTAAGAAACCCTATGAACAAACTTATCTGAAAAGGCAGCTTAAGCCCGCCGTTATGCAAGAGAAAACTAAGATATCTACATAGTAGCCTGCTAATCATCACAAGGGTGAGGCACGGGAGTCACGACATGAGGCATTCTTGTGGCATAGTCAGTGAAAAATGAGCTAAAATAAGTAATAATCCAAGAAGTAATAGATTAGGATGAGGTAAAACCGTTTGATTAATAGTATAAACATGTAAATTAAGTAAAGCATCTGAAAACTTTTACTGCCATTGGAGATGGAGAAGAATCAATCAAACGATATCACCATTTTTATGTGTACCAACATATAAAAAAAGATCTCCATCCATTTAGGCCAAGACAAATTTCATGCTAACATACTGCTATATTCAAATAAACCATAGATACAAATGTGAAGACTTCTAGTGGGGGACGGGCCTTAGAAAAAGGCTTTGGCTCGTGAATTGATGTCAATTTTTACAGTAATGTCAAATAAAGATAATTCCAAGGAAAAAGTCACAAAAACATAGACTATGCCTTAGATTTTGAGAATTTGGAAAAAAGCATTAATAACTCCAGGCAATGCGTCATTTTTATGCGCCTGAAGCTTTAGCCGGATCAACGGGGTGAGCAAATTATCGTGAAAACTGTGTTCATAGAATGAGCACTTCCAACAGTATTTGACTCCTCATCTTTCATCTGCACTTAAACATTAAATACCACTCAAAACTAGATCGTAATCAGGTAAATGTATTAGTAACTATGGAATAAAGAAGAGAAAAAAGGTGCCAATTTCACATTTCCTCGAATCTCGTCTGCTGCATTCTTCATTCATGGGGTATTAGAAAACATTTATATAAGAAAACAGGAAAAATCAAGGTGAAATATGTACTAGAATGAGTGAAGCATTTACCATGAAATAGTAAAATCAGAACACTACTGAGACATAATAAATAAGTTACGTATAACGTATAATATAATATGGTACGTAAGGCAGTTTGAGCGAGAGAGTTCCCTAGTCATAATGGATCCTAGTCTAAATAAGTCTTTAAATTGACAAATTTTTAGCGTTTTAGGATTTAGAAATACCTCATTTTTAAAATAATACCTCTTTGGAGTGCATAAACGTACCATTACCCATGTAAAAGGACTTATATTTTCTACAAAAATCTCGGAAATTGGTTCAGTAAGGGGCTGATATTTTGATAACTTAGAAAGAGTAAGATATTTTTCATTAAATTGAGACCAGATTTATTCATTTCTATTTCGTTCACACTACCTTAAGAGGAATTAAGCGAAATGGAGAGAGGGAATTATCCAGCCTCAATTTTTTTAAAATTTTATTACTGTAGCTGTTAGGATTGGACAGGATAGGTATGTAATTATTAACCCACGAGAATATTATTAGCAATATTATTTAATAAACATTCACTCTAGGCTCTGCACGAAATACACCCGAAAGACTCAATGACGAATCTATGAATCGGAAATGCATTTCCAATGAATTATGTATCTAGCAGTAAACTGGCTCCAACCTAATACCCTTAATTCCTCGAATATTCCAATCACGCATCCCTGTACTCATCTAAAAATACAAGTTTGGGGATAAGTTGATTTATTTTTGTGCTTTCTAGAAATCTTCGGTCGTAAAAATGTGCACGAACCTTGTACAGGTATTTATCTAAGATAAGTAAATTCAAGGTGTATAAATCATTTATAATTTTAAAAAGTAGTTTTGTTGTCAGCCGTATCCACCCTCACAACTATGTCAATACAGTTATAAGAAATGCAATTCTGTGCTTGCCATTTTACTTCTACCATATTTACAAAATGTAGACGCAGATAAGCATGTATATGTGCCTACATGTATACAATCAGGCTTACTCTCTCAAAATAAATTTTGCTATCTCCTAAGTTATCTGATAAGCCAAGACATATATTTTGTTAAAACCGTACCTTTGTGTATCATCATTCTGGCAGGTCTCGTAGTCAATAGGACGTTGCAATAAGAAAAAAGTTCAAATCATCAGTGCCCGTTACATTTAGCAATTGGCAAACCGTCCTCCAATGCAATCGTATCAAGTCCACTGAAAGAAATAAATCATGCAAACTGGTCAATTTTAGCATTCAAAATTGTATTTTCTCGTTCAACCTCACCTAAACAAAAACGTCCTCATAGTACTCTTTAGTATTTCAGTAAAACCATTAAATATCACCCATAATAACAATTTGTATTCACAAAAAAATTATTACACACTCTATCAGCAGGTATTGACTGGTATTCAAGGCATCATTATAAATCTCATCGTTATGTGACTACCATTTACATCACGCAGTAAGAGTAAATCTGGAGCTAAATGGAATAAAAACATACAATTGTGTGAAAAAATAGTTTAAAACACAGATACCCTTTCTTTTTGACATTATTTACTTAGAGGGTGAGTTCATAACTTCGTTTATCCCTTTGATGAAAGGTCGTGCGTAGTAAACTCAGCTGTTTTAAGGTAACAACGCGAGCCACCACCTTTCATCTTATGCTAAAGGTTTGTCGGGAAAAATAAATATTTGGTCATTGTAATACATGAGATAAAAGAAGGGATGACTAGAAATCAGTAATTCTACCGACATTTCATCCCTCCATTTAAACTCTTACCCATAAAATAATGGCAGTAAATTTAAAGATGAGCAAAAAAACATAAACAAACTTCATGTACGTTTATAAAGATAGAATTAGCTAGTGGAAGGAAATAAATATTGACTTTCAAGACACTAAATTTGTTATTCATTTTATTCGTGCGCTTAAAGTAATAAGTGGCACCAGCGAAACAATTCAGATCCTCTTAGAGTCATACATTCTGATAAGGAAAACTCAAAAAAGTTATTTTTGATAAAGAAATAAGAGAGGGATAATGAAAATTAAAAATTATATCCGAATAGTAAAAATATAATATGTATTAGGTGCTTTTACATTATTACATGATAATCCACATGTTTAATTTCTTGTACGAAAACTTAAGACTGTAATTACATCTGAATGCAAAAAATGGAGTGGAGAGACGATTTTCAATCGTATCTGTCCACATTAAGCTTGTTAATCATCACTTGATGTAAATACAGTGGTAGTGTACACCTCATTTTGTAAAACAAAAAATGTTCAAAATAATAATCATTTAAAGGCTTTTGAGTCAAATTGCGACTTATTGATACACCTGCAATACTAGTCCTATCGCCATGCATAAAGTAGCATTTGACACTGGTGACACATATAGCTGCTGAAAACTTAAACAAATTAACACTTGAAGAGATGCCAAAAAAATTTTAATTACATTTACGCCTCAAAGAGTTTGATTGATTATTTTAATTGATTACACAATTCTATAGTAAACGAGTACTTTACTTTTACGGCTTAAGTTGCCATACCTTCTGCGTGTTGAAATATTCTAATTTGGTATACGTAGCACCAATATCAGGCCCTTTGAAACCCATGAAAATGCACAGCCACAAAAGTTATACATAAGTGAAGCCTCTAATAGCACTATTATACAAAAATTTTCATGAGCCAGCATGCACGCAATTACAAAGTCATATTAAACTACCCAGATATTAATTGATGCGTATTTTTAATTATTTATTCATATTATATTTTTAAAGCCAATAGAAAAATAAATTAACTAATAATAAATCCATTATTATTAATGCTGGTGGGATGAATCTTCAGTGGAGTGAGTGTAATAATTCACAAAAAGGTAATATTATAACTAAACCGAATTTCACACTATCAATTAATCGGGAATTTAATATTTAGCTAACTTTATTTCTAAAACTCCACGTTGAATGCCATCAGATGTTGCATTAATAAATGTTTTGGATTTCAGAGAAATGCCCTCTATCTCCAATTTCGATTTGAATTTTTATTATAAGGTGCAAGCATAGTAACAAGGGGAAGGAAAAGTATGCCCATTGAAATAAGCAAACGTTTTCATGATAAAGTGAAAACAAAGATCATCCTAAGTATTTAAAATCCAGCGGCAAAAGTTATTGATTTACCTGAAATTCAAGCTTTTACTAAATAAATAAATGATTTAAATAGCTATGTAGAGCTTACTGGAACAAATAGTGACATACAAGCCATATTAAAAATAAAAGCAGCTTTTCTGTGGCTTAATCTGAGAAATGAATGAATTCATTAGATTTTAATCAATAACCAGTACTATTGAATTTTCACTGAAATAGTAGTAATCAATAAAAAATTAACATTTCTGTACAATATTTGAAAACACTAAACCTCCGACAATTTTGTTAGCTGCTGTTCAGAGGTGAATGACGACAATGGGTAACTGTTTCCACGTTAGTGGGACCACAATATTTAGCCATTCTAAATTTTTAAAGCTGAAGATGTGTTTTGATACTAAAGAATTTTATGAAATTTTATATTTCAAACAGAGAAATTGGCAACAATGATCCATAAATTGATATTTTTGGCGAATTTTTATCTCTCATTCTTTGCCAATGTTTTTTGGACGATTGACGATACACAAGAAATAAGGGTCAATTTCATGACTGTGATCCCGTTTCACTCTTGGTACATGTTTTGCGTCAACCAAGGAGCACGACATTTTTTTTCATGTCATCGTTTATGAAAGTAGGAATTCATTTTTTCGGTGAAGGGACAGTAATCTACGGTCCATTCCATGTTTTGGATGAAAAGAGCATATAATTTTGGACAACCATCCATCTAAAGATGTAATTTCTGACAAAAATTTTTAACGGCTCCACAAACAACTGTATTTTAACCTTTTGAAGTAAAACCGTGGATTTTTTATTTACAGTCATTGAGTCTATTGCCTTCTTTTTCATTCTTCTTTCCCATTGTGTCAATATAAAATTGCAACTTATCACATGATGAACTGCAGTCGAGTAAAACATTGATTTTCTCACTAAGAGAGGAGCTATATCCATCGACCACTGAACCGATGCGTTTCGCATACAATGTGTCCTTCCAAGAAATTTAAGCATCCTTACATGCCGATCACAATTGCGTTCTCTCAGGAATTCTTCAGGCGTGGCAACCAGATAGCAATGCTATTTGAAATCACAAAAACGGGCTTTGCCCTCCTCTTTCAAATATCCTGTAAACAAATGCTCTATATGCAGTTTTATGACGCACATCGCACTTATTTTTTACAAATCGTCGGCCAACTTGTCAGCCAGCACAAACTCTTTCAGCGACAAGTGTTGATCGCACGGCGAACTATACACGTGTTGCAAGTGACCTCACAGCACCACCGAAAACGACAATCACAGTTGATCTTCTCCTTTACAGTGCGGGTGTCAAACCCGCGACCGCAGCAAAGGAGTTCGCAGCCTTCGACACCCAATGACGTGCTATTGCACACCCTTCCCTCAGTTCCCAGTGAGCCTGTGCGACGGTTGGGCCTAAAACATAAAAAAGACGGCCATTTAAATTGAATTATTGCATTGAATTTATATATCCATGCATTTTCACTAAAACTAAGAACAATAAACTCCTCACCTTGATCACAATATACCATATAATCACTTAAATCATTCAGCATCAATACCTATGTATTTGCATGCTAAAAGAAGCTAGAAACAATCCACCTAGTTCGAAAATATGGAAAGATTACAGTCTCTTGAAAGGAATCACTTTTGACGGCGACACTTTAAATTGATCTGTTCTTGTTTTCCACAATAAGAGTGAGGCAAAGGTCACGTAAGTGAACAGTGACTAGTGACTCTTACACTCACTCCTGGATCGATCTGCATGTGAAATTGGGTATAACGTTTAACAATGTATGTGTAAACACAACATCTCATGTGGCTATTATAATGGAATATGTTTTATGCTAGCAGCAGTAGTCAACGTACGGTAATAACAGCTTTCTCTCCTGGATGAATAAAAAAATATTTTACATTAGTTTTTAACTATTTTCAAGGACGCTAACTCTAGAGGAACGCAGGAAAAGTTATTCCTGCAATACGTAGGCCCGAACGACTTTTCTTAAGGAAATTCTAATTTTCAAGAAAGCAATATTTATTAATCTTACTAAAAGTAGAGTACCATTCATTGATGTATCATAGTTTTTCGATTTATTCAGACACTGAAAAAAAGGGTTTTATCAGTACTATTTCCGGCTATACTTGGTAAATATAGCAATTGTACATGTCCTTACAAATATTTCTTAACCATCATCTTGGCGAAGAAACCAAAACGATAACTCAAGAAAATCAGAGTATTCCTGAGTTAGTCCCTTGCTTTATTTTCCTTCCGTTAAATCCAAACAAAACTAAGAAAGGAAAAAAAATTTCTGTTATCTATAATTAGTTAACCAAATATATTATTTTCTTAAAAGTAGCTCATACAGAACTAGCAATATCAGAATTTATTGCCACATAAAAGTTTATCCGGAGTCAATTTTCGTCGTTCCTCAGGAAAAAGCACTCCTAATATAGAATGGATGATAACCCTGGATGTAAAATAATGACCTTTCATTATACCCAGCGAAAAAATGGTCAAAATGATAATGCATCATATGTTGACTAACGACGGGGAAACTTCAATAGTAACCCCAATTCCTGATTTGAAATGGACTTATAGAGTAGTTTTTAAGCCAACTTAAGCATTTTTGCCAATACTTTGACAATTATCACAGTTTAGAGCACCAATAACTTTTTTCTTTAGTTGTATGCCTCCAAAAAGCATTTCTGGGTAGGAAAAATGTCCACATTAAAAATTTATAGTCAGCTAGGGTAAGAGATAAATAATTCTTAGAGACAGATTCTTAATCTTCTCCCCAAGTATAATTATTTGGGTAAAACCGTGGATAGTTGAACAGTTTTACACAGAGCTATAAATAAGTGATGCTTTTAGAGAGAGCTATTTAGAATTCAGGTTGATTACTTATAAATTAATCTAAATTCTAACATAGATACAAAATAGCCACGTGGGTCATGCTCATTAACATAAGATCCAATTGAGCACGTTCTCACTGTTATGGCACCAAGTCTATTGGCTATTACAATGCAACTGTTCAGGTTTTCCAAATATTACAAAATAAAGTAAACAAAAGATATTAGCAGTAGGTGCCACCAACAAAATTATAAAGATACCAGAAAAAGAAAAACTCGACCCGACCATTAAGAATGTTGCTTTCAAGCTGTATCCTTAATTTAACGAAATTATAGCAATTATGGCAGCAGGATTAAGGTGAATCATTAAGTTGGCGCAGTTAGAGCAACTAACATAAGCTTTATACACATGAAGTCATATTTTCATCCAAGAACGTCTATTCCTTGAAGTGGCAAGCCATGTTATTGTCCCATCCTCTCCTCAAAAAAATACTTTTAGAAACCTAATCGCAAGGAATGAGAATTATTAGTATTTTAATTTTATTAACAGGATTATTGTTTTATTAATACTTATAATATAGAAATATTTCTTAAACTATGGTTGGGGTATCAACTGCTTATAAATTTTTCCAAATCTTTAGTAAGTGGTATAATACTCAAACATGATGAATTAAAGAAAATTCTATTAGCAATAAATTCAGGTTGCTATAATGATTGAGCTCTCGCAAGAAAATAAGAAGTAAAAATAAATATTAGGTCAAAATGGACGCTCTGCTTCGTACTGTACTTGAATGATTAAATGCTTCGCACAAATAGTAAGTAAAAGGACAGTGGAACAAGTTTAAACACACCCTACTCTACATATCTTGAAAGTATATAACTATAACTCGCAAAAATTGGAATGAAAATTTTCACAGAAAAAGGAATCCTGGACTAAAATTAATCTAAATATGGGCCTTCAGCTTTGTAGTTAATATGAACTCCACCACAACAGATTTCTCCCTGTTAATAGTATATTTAACACTAAAAAAGTTTGTACTAAAGAAATCGATTTTAGAATTCTTCTCCCTAGAAAATTTTTTTAAGTCCCCATAAAATATCCTGTAACCAAACAATGTAAATGTAAATTTGAGTGGCAGTTGCGAATGTGAATGGGATTTGACAGACTGTCGCTTATCTTCTCAGCTGGGGAGGTCAAAAATATTTTTGCACTATCACTAGCTCCGTAGTCGGAATTCATCTGCTCGCAATAATGACGTTTTCATTAATGGATAAAGGGTATATTTCAACTCAAATTTCACCACCTTTAGTTATGGTTTCAAAGGAGAATTCGAAATTTAACAGCCTTTCACTTAAAGAAATAGCCCATGAACTGGATTGAATTTATCTATACCTACATTCAAGAAGTACCACTCCCCTTTTTAGAGTGATAATTATAAAGCAAAAATAAATTCACAAAATAGAACAAAGTATCTAGGAGTAAAAGTTTCACACAAATGTTGACACATTCATCTTAGTTTGGGATCTGGAAAATTATAATTGGATTATTTTTTCCCAACCTATCTACTCAAAATTAAGATGATACTGACTGATTGCTTCACTGACTACTTCGCTGAACACCTTTATTATGGAATATACGAAATTAGAAGTTACATAAATTATTAAGAAGTTAAATACTAAATGTTAAACACTAAAGGGTTCAAATTTTGCTGTATCAATTGATGACTGAAACAATGCATCAGTAGAGAAGGATTTTAATCCGCTAGAAAGTAAAATGTTATAAATATAAAAACTACCTAAATTCTCCCATATGTTTTTCTTCACTAGGCTCCGAATTTAGGGGTCTAGCTTAATTTAACTTCATTACAATGAATCTCGACTCCAGGCGTATGCCTCTGGATGATTAAAATGAAAATATCATGATTTTAGAATCCCTAGATATTTTATTAAAGTAGCTTACCAGTGATTTGAAATTGACAAAGAGTGAAACATCCGTTTCAATGAACTCTCAAAAAGTGACTGAATGAAACATCCATTTCCGGATCACTTCGAAACCAAATTGGTTCTAAGTCAGGAATTCAAAAGCATCTTATGCTCAGGAATTGAGATATGAGACACGCTTCAGTACTGCTGAGTTTCCATTTGATAGCTTTGATTTAAAAATTTTTTCCTTAAAATACACCAATAACCTAACACTTACTTAAAACTTACCCCGATAAACTGCTTCCAAAAATGTGTAAACTGAAGAATAAATTTTTGAGTCAGCCGAAAGAAGAAAACATCAACTAAAAGAGCGGAAAACCAACACGTGATCCCTAAGTGTAGCAACAAGAGATTTTTAAGAATAAAAATCAGAGGAAAAGGCACAGCTAATGCTATCCGACAAACGTTTCCCGTAGATATAAACTCATAGGGGTTGAATAACTCAGTGATTGTGATGGCAAAGGCATTCATAGAGACAAGCATCTATAATTCACCAAGTTTTTTCGCATTCCAGAACTCTACCCTATTTTTTTATGTTTTCCCATACCTCTTAGTCACTGAAAAACTGCAAGGGCATTCAAAGTTCTCTATGTTTCATTAGAGGATCACAATTATCATCATTTAAACAATCTCGGCGAGGTAAAAAAAATCTCAATAATTGGGTGACCATATCCCCCTCTTAAGCTCTCTGTTAACCCAAATGATTTTCCAAAAAGAAATTCGAAGAGGTAACACGAAATTTCGGTTATTTTTTTACTTCTTAGCCTTAAATAGAAAGCATTGGTCACCGAAGGGTAATGATTAGCCATAAAATGGACAATGACATCAATAAAACATTATTTAAGATCGAAAATTAGAGCATAGCACAGAGTGCGACACTAATAAATGTTTTGTATGGGAACACGTTGAGCGTAGATGGAGGAATTTAGAGATATGGGCCTTGAGAGTAAAAGAGAGGGAAAATTTCATAACGAGGCGGCCAATCATAGACCATGGTTAGGGAGGATCGGAAGTCGGGGCGGAGATTTGAAGGATGATGCAAAATTGGATGCTGGACTAGAAGTAAATGATCGGTAGAATGTTCAAGGGGGCAATAGAGTGGAGATTTCCCAGTAAAGGTGATTGATGGACGTAGGAGATAAGAACCTGGGATGGTATACGAGGTGACAAAAAATAAAAGCTTTGGGGAAATGTGATGTGGAGCATAGTAAGTTTAGAGATCACCCCCACTAAGGAGTAGATTGAAGCGACTCCTGATCGAAGAGCTTCATTTCAATAGGTAGAAAAACCACATGATGGTCAGTTCCATATTGTTGATTAATGTGGAATTATCGATAGAGATATCCTGTCATTCTTTAGACAGTTCCAGACAAACTACTTAATGACTGCTGTAGGTGACAAAATTTCCTATTTGTTTTACACTATACTAATTTTGAGTATAATTATTTCCCCATTGAGATATTCATACGTACAACCTGCCTTTAACCGGTCCAAAGTTCTTGATACTCCAGATTCCACTCTTTCAAAAGAAAATCTCATTTCATCTTAAGACCTTCACCATATAATTTCTTTTTATGGGTCCTCCATTTTCAGACACCTTCGGAATCTCCCGAAGGCATCCATTCCTTTTTTATGAACATAACAATAAATCGTTTTTCTTCAACTCCACCTTACTTTATTCTCGTTATTCCCCACTCACAAATCTCAACTAGCGTTAAGCCATAGAGCTTAAATTTCTTAGCGAATAGGTCAATGAAATAATACGGGTCTACACAGGTAGAGGGAAAATGTCTTAGGGGTATCTGACTCTAACAAATTAATGACACTTAAATGTACCATGAATAATTTCCGTAAATTTGCCAAAAGCTTAGTGTTCTAGTGCGCTATAAATTCATTAATGTTGTTGGTGTCTCCATTACCAGGTCCTAAGTGGGTTGATAATTTCCGATGGATTCCCAGAACTCGAAGGTCGCAATTATTTTATGATAAGTGTCACTCTTGTAATATTGTTTTATCAAAGTAGCTCACAATAAATTATCACAGAAAAAGTATAGGAACAAAACATAAAATATACATATCTCAACAAACTGAAGGTGTTACCATTAGCCGAACATGCAGACATGAAATTAGTAGATTTTTAAATGAAAAAAATATCATCCTGGACTGGGAACCGAAAAAAGATTGAGGAAAAGCTACGTGATTCCATTTTTGTCCGAATATTTCCTCATACGAACTTCATCCGGGCAAACTTTTAAAAAATTAGGAAATCGACGATTTTCGTATTTTATACACATTGTGAGCTTTTCTCCTTCAATGTGCGCCTCTATGGAGCCCAAAATCTCTTTATCTTCTTTATATAATAATTTCGGTCCACTATTTGGGCTCACTCATTACCCGCAGAAATCCGGCGACTCCTCCGAGTAGACGAGGTCCTGCCTGCCGGGGGGTTTGATGGTGGCCCCCTCGGGCATAAAGGCGCGACCGTCGTTGCACGGGATCACCTTGGCGGCGCCATCAAACGCCTCTTTAAGTCGATCCCCAGCCTCCCGGAATGGAGGCATCTTCCTCCAGCACGTCTTCAGGGTGCACGAACCGGACAGACCATGGCATTTGCACTCCGTCTTCATGTGGTTCTTCACAGCCTGAGGAGAGTGAGAAGGAGTAGAATTCGTTGAAATTTATCACAACTTAATGTTCAGTTCTTGAAAAACAAATCACAGCGACAGCTTTCCAAAATGACATTCACTTGTGTTTTTCCTTCTTTTACATTACCTTAAACAATTTTTACAATACTTCAAAGGACTAGTACCCTGAGGAATGACAATTCACCCTATGTTAAGACTTTTATGAATTTAAGGAGGCGATATAAGAATTGATAATCTCAACCCTTCTTAATTTCTAAACTACTCAATTTCTTTTTGTGGGTCCTTCATTTTCAGACACCTTCGGAATGACCCGAACACCTCCATTCCCTATTTCATGAACATATCAATAACTTACTTTGCTTCAACTCCACTCTACTATTTTCTCGTTATTTCCTACGTGCAAATCTCAAATAGCGTTAAAAGACAACATAGCAGTTAGCTTCGTCTGTAATGGTATATCAAAACCAAAATTCAAAATAGTGTATGACACAGAATCCACCACAACACCACTAGCATTATTCTCCGGATAACATGGTCAGATTTGAATAGAATTCTGTAATTCACTTAATGGGTGTATCATCTACAAGCGTTTTGGTTCATTGGAGGGTGTTTGTCTCTGCAAGAGTTATATACCCTGTTATAAACCAAAGAAAAAAATATAATCCCAAATAGAAAAAAATGTCACTAAGAAGAGGAAGAGGGAAATAACATGAAAAGGTCGTAAGTTGGTCATGTGGATGCAAAGAGGACAAAAACCATTTACAGAAAATATAACTAGCAGTATAAAACATGAGTAGCTGAAATACAGAACCAAAATTGTTCTGCAGCCCATATTGAGGAGTGTAGAGACAAGAACCGCCAAAAAATAATAGATGACGAGTTAAAGGAATAAAATAATTGCTTCGTACATTAGAATTAACCGATAATTTTCAGTACAACAATGTTACCATGAAGCCAATGGAATCATGAAATATTTCTATTGATTTTGATGGGATATTAAATGAGACCTAACAGAAAAATTCAAACTTGAGAACTAGAAATTGTTAAACTTACGTAACTTTTACCCTTACAGAGGAAAATCTATCAACTCCGCACTATAAATTACATAATTTCGAGGCTTCAAATCCAGCATAATTGGGTACAAGGTGTATCTTGCCAAAAAAATACAGAATTTAAAGTCTCATTAAATTGAATAAAAAAGTGCCTTTGGCTTACTTTAACCCAGCGTTCCCTCAAAACGATGAACTTTCAATGAAATGTTTCCAAGGAATGGTATTCTTTTCCACTTCCTTTCCAATCAAGACTTTGTCTTTTTCTTTGGGCGTGGCACTGTAAATCTCTTTAATGGCTATCTGGGTGTGTATTCGTCTATACATTTTGTCTATTAATTCCATAGGGTACCCATTACTTAAATCAATCTGTTTCATTTCTGTTAATTCTTTGTTTTTGTTTGTTTCTGTCATTGGAACGTGGCAAAATCTATTTTTTTAAACTGAGGAAAGCAGCCAACTTGTGTTATGTAATGTCGTTAATTGTAGTGTATCACTTGATCTGAATAGCACGGTTCATTGCTCAACGGTTATTGCCCAAAGAAGAAGTCATAGCGGCCGTCTGCAACAGGCACACACTAAAAAACCTGATAGGCATCAACAAGGGTAAGACGGAAGTTCTAGAAAAGAGCGGTGAGTACGAACTCCAGCGTGACGATTGTGGTGCGGCGTATGTTGGACAAACAGGAAGGAAATTAATACAAGAGTGAAAGAACATAGAGCCTGTTACATAAACAATAAAAGTAAATCTCAGTGTGCTAGGCATTTATTTGAAAACTAGCAAAGGTAACCGTTGAAATTCAACGGGGATGACAGAAAGACGGCATATAGGTTGTAGCTTCGAGTCGCTCATGAGGTGTATTTTTTTTCTAGGCAAATCAGCTATAATTTGTTTTATTTTTTAATTCAGCAGATGAAAACCGCATTATATTATGCTCACCGAGTTTCTGCACTCTTTTGCAGTAACATATAGAAATTAAACTGCAGGCCATTTTCATTCCAGAGGTTAGTCACATTAATATAGCATCGTGGTATTCTCCTGTTTTACTCAGCTATAATTTTAGTTTTACTATTTAATTCAATTGATGAAAACTGCATTACATTATGTTAACCAAGTTTCGACATTCTTTTGCAGTAACATATGGAAACTAAACTACAAGCCATTTGCATTTCAGAGGCATTCCATATTAATATAACACCGTGGCATTCTCCTGTTTTACATGGGTCCAACTTAAATTAGTCCACTTGAAATGAATATTGCCAATTTTAGGCAAATATATCCCTAAAAATATCGTAATCAGCAACGTTTCAGTATACGGTCTAGATTTCCACTGTAATACCTATCTCTAGAAATAAAACCCAGCCGCCATTGTAGAGGTCCCATTTCCCTTCTAAAGCTAATGCTAATTCCACGTTTACCAAGGAAATGCCCAATTGCTGACAGAAGTAAAATTCATGATTTTGACATTAAAACACGATTTCTAGAGAAATTTTATTCGTATAAGAAAATTTAATGAAAAAATAAGAAACTGCAATCTTTTATCCATCTAATGGTGAAAACTATAGCCTTCTATCTTTATCAGAACTAATTAAAAGATGTAAAAAGAGAAACCTCTGCACTTAAACCGAAATGTTTAGACTTGAGTTTTTCAAACACATAAGTCACCAGACAGCCCAATACGCTGCCCTTGGGGCCCTGGGGGCTTCCTTATAGTCCCAATTTCCTTCAAAAAGCTTTACTAATCCCATGTGTAAAAATTTCACTAAAATCGGTTCACTCGTTCAATACTTTTGAGGCTTTTAAGAAAGCATTCTTTTGGAACCTTGGGCCCTCCTGGGCCCCAGCGTGACTTAAGACCCCATGATTGTTGTACATTCAGTATAGGTATATTTTACATGTTTCTAATACAGGCAAGAATTGTCTTCCAGGGCCAATTTTTGGCGATAAAAGGGCCCACTTGAGGGCCTTCTAGGGCCCCAAGGCCCTTATTAAATAGCCTATGCGTGAACCAGATACATCAAGTATCCTCCTGCCAAATTTTGTTTCAATCGATTCAGTGGTTTATGAGTGATTGAGTAACAGACAGACAGACACCACTAGATTTTTATATATTAGTAAGATGGACACGTCATCAAATCTGCACATTCAAGATAAAGGACCGAAGTTGGACGCTTTGGAGGAATTATAAATTTTGTACCGAGCTAATTTAAACGAATTTAATATTATCAACTAAGTTTTATATCCCTCTCGTCCCCCCCTCCTACACTTCCTGACTCCTGCCAACAACACCCTTACTCAGCCCACAACGACAACCCTCTCTCAACCTACAACCAATGCCGCTGCCATAACCTCCTCCCAAGACGCCAGCATTTGCTTCCCGGGTTATCTCTAGAACCTCGATCTTCCAATCCAAACAAATTATTACAATCATAACGTTTTCCCACCACCCTGCATCCAACCCAATACTTTCTTACCTTTACCTGTGACTCAGCCACTTTCCCCTCCCTCCCTCTTCCCCACCCATACAATGGCATGTATATTATATCTAGAGTGAAAATTTATGTAAGTCCACCTGATGATGCTCCTCTGCGGCGAAATCGGTCGTGCGAATAAATCTATTACCATGTGGAATTGCAGCGTTAATTCTTCTATCCCTGATATCAAGGCATTCCACCAAGTAAGGTCGAAAACTATCGTCTACATAAACTCTCTGTCAAACACACATGAGGCAGATATCAGGGCTGTAGAATTCGTCGGTGAATGTGTATCATTGCTGAATTTCTCGCTCAAGTAAATGATCAACGTTGCATTGAATTGGCAGTGGTCTGGCCACTCCAGAATTCGGTTCATTCTATTACCAATATCTCATCAATAAAAAAACCAAGCCATGCTAGAATATCCATAATCCTTCCTCATTAACAAATTCAACGTGAAAGAGGGTCATATCCAAGGATTTTCGAAGAATATTTCCAATGAACCACAGAAAAGTAAAATATTATAAATAAGGAAGTTACCTCTAATTACATATACACATTACTGAAAAAGTTTTTTAATAAAAATTATGTCCATTAAAACCCTTCCCCAAAAAGCCATATTATTCACTGGATATAGAGGTCATATCAATTTTCAGAGATATGGTCACACTACCATTCAGGTAGGCCATGCATTAAAATAATAAAATTGATGACATCTTTCGCAAAAACTGATGAATCTAAGCAAAAATATCAAATCTCGAGTTAAAATTATGACCAAGTAGTTTTATAGAAAAAACCAGAATGGTTCATAAAAATGTACGAAAATGACTAATATGTTGAGAAAAAATTATACTCTTACAAATAAAAGACGTTTTAAGAGAGATATTGCTTTTTGGACACTTCTAGTAAGTTATATTTTTTGGTATATCAGCCGATGTTAAAAAAACTTAGCGCATAAACTTCAGATTGACATTGCAAGGAAACTGAGAGGCGGTAAGCATGGAGGAAAAATTTCACATTTGATTTCCCTTAGACAAATTACTTTCTATTAAAAATTGTCAAATTCAGGGCAATGTAAAACCAGATTATAACAGATGAAACCAAAAACCAGATGCTAACAGATGAAACACAGAGGAAAAATAGGTTAACATAGCTCAATTTAGAGAACATATTTTCTACTTTCATTAAAAATATTTCTTTTACATAAATTTTAAGTCGAATCATGTTTTCTAGTGCGTAGACAGTATTCATAACAATACTAATTAGTTACCTCAAACATCCTAAAGGTTTAGTAATAAAGAAAATTATATATAGGTGAATATTATGAAAACGCTTGAGGCAAAGTAATATAAAGAAAAAAATTAAAAGTTTAGAAAGGCTTAAAAGAAAGAATTTTTGCTGAAATTATTCTACCCGATACAATAATCAATGTGCAGCAGAAGAAAGGTTTCATCTGTTATCTTGGCAATCAAATTATAATTGAAGGCAATAAGATCGAAAAAGACCATGGACGCTCACTTCTCTTAGCCTAAAAGGCACTTCATATGTTGTTAACTCATCAGACAAGCAGAAAAATATCTACTTCAAGCATAAAGATATCCTAGAATAATGGCTAAAATTCTGCTAGGGTCATGATTTATTCGAATAAATATGTAGTCTAACAATTGTACATAAAACTAGCGAAAAACGTAAATGATAGACAAAAATAACTTTTCCAATGTGTCTAGAGGTGTAGTGAAAAATGCGGTGTTACAAATACCGCATAGGTATTTTGTTGTGAAATTAGTTTACAGTTAACGCAATCAAACACCAATTTGAAGATTATATTATCTTTAGAGGGTTTTTTGAATCGCGGAGAGCAACGAGAATCACCGAGAGAAAAATGAAAGCAGTAAAATTTTGTGTAGATACTCTGGAGGAAACTTGCGTTGACCGTTGCGTGCGTCATTTGACCAAAACCTCCTCCCCAATCCCTTCCCCGCTCACCAGTCTCCCAGCGTCATTGTTGTGCAACATGACGAGGGTTTTGATGTCCCTCCTCCGCCGGTAGGGGGCGTCCATAAACTCCCGCGATTTCCGGTAGCCGTAGTTGACGTTCTCGCCGCATCCGCCCCACTCCCAGCTGCCCGTGTCGTCCATGTTGGCCATGGCGCCCGCGACGCCCGGCGTCGACGCGCCCATCGGCGGCGACCCCTTCATTGGGCCTTTCCCACCGCGGCCACCACCGCCACGACCTACGGAATACACAGAGAAGAACTTACATCTGACTCCACTTTCATAAATTCATAGTGTCCGAGTCATCTTTCCTTTCGCTATAATTAATCCTTTTTTCGCCTTTTACCCTCGTTAGTTTTCCTTCTAGATCGGTTCACAGAATGACAAAAACGAACAAAGAGTCAATGAAAACAAAAAAATCTGCCAAGGGATTTTAACGCAGCATTCTCAAAGGTCTGAATTTTTGGTCAAAAATAACTAAAATGAGACGTAATTTTGAAGGTTTAAAAGGATTGCGAAATAGTAAAATATGATGAAATATCCTTCCACGGCGAAGTAAAGGCTGGATTACATGCAATTAGAATTAATAGTAAGGTTTCATCGACGCGGAAAATTAATTCGCCATAAGTGAAATATAATTTTGATCAACTACCCATTTTAAACACTACGAAATAGCTAAAAGTAAAATTTATTGAAATACGTCTAGGCGGTTAGCAACATTTCTCAGGTGACGCTTATTGTGCTCGAGGAATCAATAAAAAGGAATGCCGTTTCAGTCATAGCGGGGTGGCAAGGGAGATCTGAAGAAACTGTCTCAGGTGAAAATATTATTAAATTGCCTCCTTTCCCATAGGAAACTGACCTCTTGCAGTGGTTTTGTCACAGCCACACTCGACGAGATCTCCCATTGTGCACGCCCGCGTGACTGAATACGTGACCCCGGCAGCCGTGATAGCGTGCACGAATGCAGTCTCTCGAGTATCTGGAAAAAGATTTTTTGTTGAGTGCAATAAAGAAACAGAACACATCCAGAGCAACTAAAGAACAAAATAAAAATAAACGAAATATCATTAATGATATAAGAACGAATTAAGTCTACTGTAATCTTATCCAATCAAAACATGAAGAAACTGAACGGTAATCCAAATTAGTTACTGCTACAGATTTTTAAAAATATTTCAAGTTTCGATATAACTGCGCTCGTATAAATCCAAACAAATACTCACTAAACAATAAATAGTGAACATTTCTGTGCATAAGCAATATAAAAACATGAAGAAAAAAGCATAAAGAAAATCGGGTCGGTGTTGAGAACTGTCTTGCCACCCGCGGGCCTGGTAAGAAACCCGAATGTGGCGGACGATTTTCAGGTCAGTTTAATCCTTGTACCCCCTGTGAGTGATCATTACAAACGTAAAATCCAGGGGTAATTGAATTGAAAAAGAAGATCATTACAAATGTAGTAAGCCAGGGGTGCCGGTAAGTGAAGAAACAATCAGCGGCTCGGTTTCCCTAATGAAATCTTTGAAAATAGGAGGTGGGTCTGGCCAGACCCAATGGCGGTTCGAGGGCAGACAGATTTTCGGCGGTTTTAGCGTTAAAGCGACTACGTTCTTAGTCTTCCCTCTCTTTCTATTAGCAGATTTATTGATCTGAAATGATACTTGATATTTAAATATAGCAACTATTTGATGATATTGATTTCAACAAGTTGATGCCCCCAACATTATCTGGGAAGTAGCATAATTATTTGACGTTTATTCTAAATACCTCCCCAAATATTATGCTATTAAACTGAAAGTTTTACGATTTCTCCATGGAAACCTACGCCAATTATGACATCTATACGTAGTAATAACTTATTAAGCTATTACAAGCAATAGTAATAGCTTATTTCTAAGTCAAAATTTGAGTGACTTCTCTCTAAGATTATTTCTTGACCTTAGCCATAGACCTTGCAGTTCAAGGGCATCTCATCTTCCTCTTCTCCGTCGTCTAGAACCTGTATCTGATCTACCCCCGATAGCCATAATTTCCCGGTTGCATCTTCATCTCTTCCTCCCATTAGAACGGTATTCCAATCTGCCATAACTTTACTAAAATTTTTCTCACTCATCTCCTATATACCTATTATCGTGTGGTAGTCACCAACACAGTCTTCCCCATTACTGCTTTTCAACAGACCTAATTAAGCCAAAGAGTGACAAGTCTGGTACCCTTTTTGCTATTTTAATAATGCTGAAAATTGCATTATCAAGCTAAAAAGCGTTCATGGTAAAGAGACAACTACTGTGCTCAAAGAAGATAGGTCAACAAACTAAGAAATAGTACGTGAAAACATTCGTGTGGATCGCCGAAATGTATTTTATCGGAGGCATGGATCATTGGAAAAGCAATCCAGAACAGACATGAAGCCTTCGAAACCTGGTGCTGGAGGAGGATGTTGGAGATACAATGGACAAACATAATAAGAAATGATGAAGTGAACAAAAGTATAGAAGAGATAACGACCATATGGAACACTAAACAAAATCAGGTGGATAGGAGAAACCCAGAGGCACAATGGGTTGGTGAACAACTTTATTATAGGTAAATTAAGGGGAAAATGCCCTGAGGAAGACCGAGGAATAATTTCATGGACAAAATAATGAGGAAAGTGCTTAGGGAGACCTACCAGGAAGTGAGGGAATTAGCATTAGATAGGGAAGGGTGGAGGGCTGCAGTCAACCAAATTTGCGGTTGAACGACCACTTATGATGATATAAGCATCAATATCTGAGATTAAAACAAAGTCTATGCACGTCATTATACCACGGCAACACAATTCGACTGCTTGAAAACACAACCGGAGACGCCACAAACTGGCACTCTGGCTCTCCTGATTGTCGACTTAGGGGCCTATTACCCTTCATGAGGATCTTGCGGAGGGATCGCCGCAGGGCAGTGCAGTTCCACCGCCGGTTCCGGAACTGGTAGTGGCATTCCTTAGTGCCGAGGGCCGCGCCCCGCGATATCTCCCGCAGTAGGTTAGGCTCCTTACGGCAAATCTCGGCGAGACGGCCTCCGCCGCCGCCCCCACCGCCTCCACCGCCCCCAGGGTGGTTGTTTCCATGGCCCCCGCCCCTCAGCCTCCGCGTCTTCTTGCAAATGAGCGTGGGGTCCATCAGGACCTGGCTGCCCACAGCCCTGTAGAAATGGAGAGAGTAAGTCGTTTACCAGGGGCTTTTTCGAGCCCTTACTACAAGCTTGGTTGATAGGTACATTTATATTGATTAGGAAACTTTTTATGTATCATGTTTCGCGAGTGAATCCCTAGCTACCAATCCAAAATGCTTACGGCCAGGTGTTGAATTACTCGTGAGTTTTTTAAGATTTAGATTACTCGGCTTCGTACAAGTTGTACGAAGCCGGTTTAACACCATTACATTACCCCAATCAATATTCATCAGAAGATGTGCTCAGCACTCAATCCAAACTATTGATTTTTTTAGATTTACAGGGTACTAACATGCATTTAAAGTAGTGACGTAGACAGGATTTGCTTCCGCGAGAGGGGTTCATATTTAATGTAAACAGGGGGTGGGTGGGTGAGAAATTTTTAAAATCAGGACCAAACTTTGCGTTAACGCAATTAAGAGAGCAGCGATACAATTGATCTGTAAATATTTTGTCAGCACAAACGTTTTAGAGATAATATCGCCTCTGTTTTTTATTTAAACACAAACATATTAATGGAAATTTAAAAAAAAATAAATATTAAATGAAATCAACATTTTGTGTTCAAAAATGTAACTTTCTCAATTAGTGCCTTTAATAAATTTTAAATTTTTGGGGGAGGCAGTCCGACACCCTATGGACCCACCTGGTTGCATTATGTTTTATACATAAATTCAATGCGATAGTGTTTGTACACATGAGGGATTGATTATAAATCTATTTTAGATGGTATATATATTAAGGTTCCATAACATTTTATTTGAGATAACAGCACCTAGTTTTGTCTGTTTATCTTTCAGATGATTTAATAGTTACATTTACAAAACCACAACTTAAAAAGCACACACGACCCGGATTTCAACGCTTGAGCGTCATCTTCAGGTGGCCTGAAGATGACGCTCAAGCGTTGAAACCCGGGTCGTGTGTGTTTTTTAAGTTGTGGTTTTGTAAATGTAACCATTAAATCTTCTGAAAGATAAAATGGAATACCACAAAGTTAACAAAGAACTTGTATTATTTGCCTGTTTAATTCAATAATTACGATTTATTAAACATTGTATTCGCTACGATATTGGTCGAGCAGGAATACCCAGCCATTGACAAATGCCACCATACCGTATCAACCATAAGCAGATGACATGTTTTTAAGCGTGTTCCGGGTGCTTAAGAGGATACATTATAATGACATACGGCAGGTTGCAGGAACGAAAAATATGCATTCTATTAAGATATAGGACCCATAATCCATGGCAACTATTAAATAAGTGTTGCAGCAGCATTAAATAGGTTTACTGGTTTCATAACTTATGAAATGGAGTAAAGAGTTCCGTAAGTAGCCAAGATGACTGATACGCAATGAAACGCTTGGAGATTTAATTACTAGATAAAAAAGTTGTTTTGAGACAGATGACCAGTTTGCATAATATTAATGATTAATTAATGCGTGCATTATCATTTATTCATAGGCTAAACTTTCATGAATTTTATCCAGAGGTAGAGTATTAGATCGAATATTCAAAGCTGTAAACTATTGGTAAATAAGTTATGCACCAAGTAGATGTGTCCCTACAACCCGAATATTTTAAAGAGATCTACATGGATCTTATAACAATTGATGCCATACCTAAATGTTCTTGAAACCAACCATCAAACGATAAAAATATTCGAATAATTACAGGTATAAAGATAACAGAGTTAATCAAGGCTTACCTCCACTATATAAAACTTCGTCACAGGGTGACACTAAACATAAAACATAAAAAAGCACACTCACGAGTTTAAAATTTTCGGTGGGTCGCCCGCACCTTCGTCAGTGATAGAATGCACTGACTTCTATCACTGACGAAGGTGCGGGCGACCCACCGAAAATTTTAAACTCGTGAGTGTGCTTTTTTATGTTTTATGTTTAGTGTCACCCTGTGACGAAGTTTTATATATATATATATATATATATATATATATATATATATATATATATATATATATATATATATATAAAGTTTGTAGAGCGCAATAACGGGCGTATTTTACAGATAAAAACTTTATAACAGCAAATTGGTAGAAAATTCTGGTGATATACTACGTGACAAAATATCTGTTCACCGCTAATCCTAAACGATCCGCATTCCCTATATTATTACCCTTATATTATATACACTTATATTTTATATATATATATATATATATATATATATATATATATATATATATATATATATATATATATATATATATATATATATATATATATATATATATATATATATATATGCACTTAGGATCACTCAAGTGACGAATATATAAACAGTTTGCCAGAGGAAGACAGACGATAAACACAGAGAAACAAAAAAATGAACACAAAATTTCTTGATATTTCGGTGCCACTAGCACCTTGTACGCTCTTGCGACGTTATATTTAAATGCATGTTATGAGGTGCTGACCCACGGGCGCTTTATAATTTCCGAGAAAACAGTATTGTTACCCAATACTCATGAGAAAATCTAATAGCCTCGCCAATAGCCGTACATAGTGGTTTTTTGAACGAATAATAATATTTTATCATGGCTGAACAAACACGATTTGCTGCAAATATTTTAAGCATACATCATAATCCTGAGTGAAAGCATTTTATGACCCCGTATGATAACGATGTGAATTATAACATAACGCACAATATCGAGTTCCTTGTGATCATATAAAGAGTTCTCCGTACGCGATTAACTGCTGGTATCCTCAACAACGTCAATGGTGACGGGTTGGTGACACTGCCAATAGTTCCGATTGTACGCGGGTTCATTACTTCAGGCCGATACTCTTTTTGCGGGTCCTGTTCGTTTTGACTCATTGCAGGATTAAATAAAGTAGGTAATCACGTATAAGTAATCTGCTGGTATAACTAACAGTACAAGTGCATATCATTTACTTTTCAACACAGTTCTTCAAACCTGAGCCCTTTTTCTCGCTCCAGTTTTGCCATGATATTGTCTCGCACCTTCCGAAGTATGTCTACTCTCAAGTAATTTTAATCCGAAAGGAACGCGATTTCTGCGTCATTTTCCTAAGAAACGATGAAAATTATCGCCGTGTGGGCGAAGAGGAGTCAGGAGGTCGAGGAGAAGTGGAGACGCGAAAGAGCCTTTGTCGGACTTGAAAGCGAGAATTGAAGATTGGCAGCCTTCCGCCGCGAGCAAATCTAAACAAATCTATATTTACGCAGGGACACAGTCGTCGCGGGCGGGGTAAAGGCGAGTGCGAAGGGGATGAGGGCTCTACCCCCTGTGAACGCGCAACCGTCAGAGACGCACCAAACCATCTGCGCCCCTGGACCTCTGGCTCTGCGGATAGAAGATTCCGCGAATGGGAGCGAGCGCACTTGATCGCGTGCATTCGCTCGTTCAAAGGGCTTTTTTGTGCGTCGGGCGGGCACTAAGGGGAGAAAGGGCGAAGGGATGAGTGATGTGTGAAACCTCTCAAATCCGGTATCATCAATGGCAGAGCCGATCCGACTGACTCCCTTTCCAAAAAGTCTATTTCTAGGCACTGTTACGTGTTCCTACGCAAGCATTTCCAGTCGAAGCAAGCACAGATAATTTTCTCCGCGGCGGGGATACGTGAACTGGAAAAAATAGTTTACAAGTGAAAGAAATCGAACTTTAAGGGTGACCTTTTGTGGATGGGTGTATGAGAAAACGTTCGAGATAATCTTTCTTGCAACTTGGTTTGGAATGCAATCGTTATGGAAGGAACATGTGGACAATAAGTAAGAGAGTAGAAGACAAGAGATAAACGCGGCGGAAAGAGAGTTGATTTTGCAGGAGAAATAAATTAGTCGTTACAAACAGCTTGAATATCAAAATGGACGTAGAAACGCATGGAAAGCGCCGGGATACACAGGAAGCTATCAGCAAGATTACATCAAATTCAGTCATGGGTTTAGGTGCGGTTGTTGAAATTCGCGCAGTTTTCCATAAGTGGATGAGTAGTCGACTAGTAATCTGGAGCTGTTGAACTTTAAGATCACATTCAAAAGGCTAAGAGCTACCAAACCAAGAGACAGGAGTGTAAGACAGGATAAGGAAATGGAACAAATGAGGAAAGATGGGAGAAATGGGATGGAGCCTGCGAATGAAGTCACGAGAAAGCTTGAGAAAAGTATAACGCGAATAATACAAATGATTTGGCTTGATTTCAAGATTTAAAAAAGGCATATGACTGAGAGAATAGAGAAAAAACTACTTAAAATACGTAAAAAATATGAGCGGATTTGAGAGACAGGAGATTGACTCGAAACAGGTTCATGGTCCAAAGGGACAAAGAGGGACAAAGTAAGGGTGGCGGACGGTGAATCAGGGTGGGAAGTTATAGGTCGTGGGGTAAGACGAGATTATCCGCTGATGCCTTAGCTCTATAGTAAACATTCCGAGGAAATGGCTAGAGAGTCATGATGATGATACAGACGGATTAGGATGATTCGGGGAGGGAGGTTGTAATAGGTAATGATGAGCGAAGTGAATCTGAAGGCCGTGATAGATGGGAGGAGGTAGAGTAAGCGGAGGGCAGTGGGGAGAAGAAGTAAAATAGGCTTGATGGGCGAGAAGAAGGGAGGTAGAAGGTATGTTAAGATAATGAATGAAACCACGCAAGGAGACTAGGGTATGCAATACAATATCAATAACAACGTTTTGGAAAGTATGGGACAAATGGTACTTAGGGAAATGGAATAAAAAAATTTCTCTCGAATGGAAGAAAGATTATGAAGCTTCAATTACAAAAAAATTACAAAAACTGTTTTTTAATTACGTCTCTTTGTAAAATTTTTGCACTGAATAAATTTTAATCGACCAAGGTTTGGAAATATTGAGTCATTCACTATCATAATATAATAATTGATTCGACAACAGGGAGGTTTAAAAAACCATAGTCCTTTCGAAATAAATGAGGGAAAAAAGCATTTCCAACTGAATTCGGAGTAATATTTTACACAGTGACACTCACAGAGTCCAGCGGAATATTACAACGAGCCTCTCAACATCTTCCACTACATTGAAATGGAATTCATAAATTAGTTACCTAAACAACTTACAGACAGAATGAAAAAAAAACACCCAGTATTCCTAAATCAAGTTTTGCTTGAAGCACTTGGAGACGTGGGTGTTGCAGCGCCCATGATTTCTGTTACCTCAAAAACTAAGTGATTTAACTAATCAATTGATTGCGAGAACTAGTTTTCCATATTTACGGAGTTTTCAGTTCTACGATGAGAGCCAGCATATTTATGCAAGCAAATCAATGTCCATAGGCTCAGCCTTCTTATTTATGGTGTGATAACGGAATGTCAACGACTGCAGCAAAAACCATTCAGTATATTTTGGTGTTATTTATGCATTACTTAAAGTAAATTTTAATAGATGCGAGATTTGCTGCGTCTCTTTCCTGAGCCAAGGTCTATTCAAATGAATTCCATGAACGATAAAACTAATCTCGCAGCTCCCTGACGTGCCCGTCTAGTCACATTCACTGAAGAATTCTCAAAGCATTTGCGCACATAAATCATGGGAGTACCACACATTGCAAATATTAGTGAAACATTTGAGAGAATAAAATTACTCCCATATTCACCAAGACGCTACGGATTTCTAATTTCAGCCCATATTTTTTTTAATTCCGACATATTTAAAATGATTTGCGGTCCATTAAAAATAAATTGACAGTATTTAAAAGTAGAAGAGTCGGGAGGGGAAGACGAAGGAAGGGAATTAGATAGAGAAATAGAAGGAAGTGCAGAAAGGGCTGGTTTGTTCTAGAGGTGAGAAGCTGGCGACGATGAAAGATGGGACTTGAGGAGGGAGGAATCCTGTCAACCCTAAGAGCTTACCATATGCGCATCAAGCGTGTGCTGCCGCGAGAATTTTAATCCGCATCGTTATTTCAACACGCTAATGATGACATGGATATTTTTAAGTGGCACCAAGGACAAGGTTTTATTTTTCGTCACCAAAAATGAAATTAATGAGGAGGAGCACATTTTTAATGCCGCTCTTCGAATAAAGGCGTCGGCGCAATATAAAAGGAGCAGAGAGCGGGGGAGTGACGCAATTGCTGCTACGGAGGAAGTAAAACATGTGATATTCACAAGGTGTTCCCACTTACGGTTTACATTTTATTTTTCAACCCCAGTTTCCTTTACTTGCATAAAATATTAAATCGATGTTTCCCTCTCAAATTAATAAAGATTGAAAATAAGCGGAGGTACCTAATGCAACAAATTAATACGGCAGATTGTAGCATCTGTATTAGAAGGCACCTCCCACGGAAAAATACATGAGATTATACCGTTTTAAGTCTTATCGGGCGAAAGAGTTTCTGGTTTAATTTATTCACCACCAAAAGATTAATGAAACCGAAGGAAATCCTATTCCCAAAAAATTAGGCATCATTATTTAGACGAATAATCAATGCGACCGAATACGGTAAATTAACGAGCAGATATTTAATGAATACATGCTATCTTAATGACATTGAGTATGTATTACAATGACATTGCTTCATAACTTCTGAATATGTAAAATAGCATTAAGTAAAAATATATAAGCTCACACTAGAATACGTATTTCTTTCATTGAAACATTCTCTACGATTAAGGCTTCAGCGTATTGGCCTATTTAAAAGTCTGATACATTACTGATCACTGTGTTTTACGAAACCTTAAACTTCCTTAGTAATAATCATTATTAAGAGGCTTCATTACATTAAATTTCACCAAGAAAAACTACTTCCAGAATATGAGCTTCCAGTATCTTCGTAAGATGTTGACTATTTTACATGAATTTAAGTGATATCATATATCCTAAGAAATACAAATCTTGAAGCGTATTATCGCTCCTCAATTTAATGCTTCTGTCGGTCCTATAAATGTAGATACGTGTCAAAATGATATTTTCTGTATCGCTCTGAAATATACCTGTTTTGAATTTCTCAAGAGACTAACAACAAACGTAGGATTTCACTTTCTCCCGGCGAATGGCTGCAGTGAATTTTTCTCGGGTTTCCGTCCGGGTAAGATGCTCCATCTTTTCCAACGCCGACGTTTCGGTGAATGATCCCTCTAAAAGATGAAATAATTGAGCTACAAGACTAAATCTTCCACAAATATGAGGCTGAAAGTTTGAAAAATCCAATTCTTGCAATCGATTTTTTCCTACCTACCGTAAAATTGATATTTTTAAACTTTTATTTGGAATTTTAGAAATTTTTTCACTTTCGTTGCTATGGATATATTTCTCCATTGTCGCCGGGCCGAGTGTCGATTCGAGGTTTGGAACTCAGGGAGACGGGCCAGTTTCAGGGGAGGGTAAGATTTATGTGTCAATATTGTGTGATAGTTAAAACAAATCGATAAGGCTTCGATTTTATGCAATCGATAGCTTTACATGGGATTATATGGGAAAAATGAAAAATTTTAGTGTGGACTTTTTTCTTTCGTTCATTAAAATATGAAATAATTGATCTACAAGACTTATTTATTCACAAATATGAGGCTGAATGTTTGAAGAATCTTATTCTTCCAATCGATTCTTTCCTACCTACCGATACCTAAAACTGATATTTTAAAACTTTTATTTGGGATTTTAGAAATGTTTTCACTTTCGTTGCTACGGATATATTTCTCCATTGTCGCCGGGCCGAGTGTCGATTCGAGGTTTGGAACTCAGCGAGGCGGGCCAGTTTCAGGGGAAGGTTAGATTTATGCGTCGACTTTGGGGTAAAAGGTAAAAAAATTGATTAGGCTTCGAGTTATTGCAATCGATAGCTTTACATATATGAGTTAGGTATCCTAAGTGCATGTTATTTAGTCTTCATACCATTTTCCGCACTGCTAAGTACTTGGTATAATTTCTTCAACTTTTTCCTGGCCTCTACCGTAGCTTTTATGACCAATTTCAACCAACCTAGCTTCATGATAATGTAGTTTTCATTAAAAAAAACATGCAGTCCATGTAGAAGATTGGAAGATATAAATTGAATATGAAAATTAGTATATTAAAAATGTCGATTCCAATCTAATTTATAGAGTAAAATTCTTCATGTGAGCTCTTATTAAGTATGCTGTACTGAAATGCAATATCTAACGTAGAAGAGCGTGTTATATGCCGTCAAATGAGGTTGTCATGATCTTCCAGAGGTTCCACGTTCGTTTCGGTATACTGATTATAGTATTTTGAAAAGTCGTTAATTACCGGATGACATACAATATAAGTTTGTACTAGAACTGTCTGGTATCCATACCTCATGGGGCGCGTATTTCATTTTCGAGAATTATACTTTTCTTTGCATGCATGTAGCAGGCAGACATGAAGGCTTTCATTGTTTTTTTCCTTTTTTAAAGAGTATCATCATATAACACTTCCCCCCTGCTTGCAAATTGCAAGCACCCATTTACTCGTTTCATATATTGTTTGAACGCTATGGTTACATATTCTAGGAAGACTAATACCAATGTTTTCCGTTGCCTTCCACATCGCCGTACCACTGCCGATTCCGTGAATTTTACTCTCGCCCGAAACTGTGGCTGTTGATACCGTACCGATAATATTGATCTGCGCTATCAATGCCTCGTGCAAAAACTACAGCTTCACAGCCACGGGGCCAATTTGTATAGCACGTAGAAAAGTGCCGTTTCCACTGTCGGGAAAATATTTTCCGTCACTTGTATCGAACCCACAAACTTATGTATCGAACCTGCAACCCTTAGATTAGGATTCAAACGTGTTACCACTGGGCCAGCCCAGCCGTTCCGTCACCCAAAAATAATTAAGTATAAATGATAATCAGTGGTTAAACAGTTCCATCTGCTACAATAAATAAATTAGTTATGGCATAAAAATTAATCAAATGGTTAGGAAAATTGTAATGAACTCACGCGAAATGATTGCTACCCAGTACAATTGATAGAAGAGGAAGTCATTGAATGCAGAGTATTACAGATTCAGCTATCAAAAACGATTTCCGACGAAAACGACGAAGTCTACAGCTACGCCATTCAAACAGATCGTTCCCCAAGGGAGCGTAAACTCCACGAAGCACTCATCTCCTTGGGAGGAAAGGAAGGCTTCACTCACTACCAGCTCTTGCACGCTCGTATAAGCCAACCCCAAGTTTGGCAGTAGCCGGGCAAAGGTTTGTTTTGTTTTGACTGAAGATGCCGCCGAACGTGTCTCCCTCTGGGCGGCATCATCTTGAAACAGCCCCTGGGGAGACTTTTACGACTCCACTAAAATATATTTTGCTTCTTTACTTCGATGGCGCACTGTGATCTCTTTTAGTTTTATGTTGGTCCCTACGTTTCTTCAACAAAAGTACGCGAGCTCAAGTGTATCGCTGGCTTAAATTCAATTGCAAAGGAATTGATGCAGCTCTAGTGAAATGAAATTTAATAACGAAGATGACTAATAAAATTACTTAAGTTTTCAAAAACTCCAATGATACACCTGTTTGTTGCACTTTCTATTTTAATAAACCAGGTTGTTGTTCTCCATTGTGTTGTATTCTCACAGTTCTATTACAAATAGCCTTTGTAATACCCAATATTAAAATTGACATGTGGTTAAAAAGTATCGTGCGGACATTGAACTCAAGGAACCCCAGCTAAGTTATAATATTCTAGGTTCAAAACTTCTAAGAAACAAAGAGCAGCACAGAAAAATATTCTGATTATGTACAAAAGTGAGTGTATAAACAACATTTATACTTCTTCCGTCCTATATGAACTCGGAACCACCTAACATTCTTCATTAATCTGGCTACTGCTGGCGCCGAGTTTCTCTTCGTAGTTCCTCCATGCCCCTAGTGATACACATCTATCCAACCTGCCCTCCTATCTTCAAAGGCAACTATGACCTCAGTTTTTGGTCGTCTCCTAAAATAATATAAAGCAACTAAGGAATAAAAAATTATTTCGTATTATCTCATGAGTTGGAAAAAAGGAGATTATATCATCAAAAGAGATAATTATGCAGGAATGGAATAGAAAGGAAACAATACCATAAAGGTACTAATAAAACCAATTTGATTATTCACATACCTTTTATTCCGTTATATAAGGTGATTGGAAAACTAGTGCTTAACACGTTAATGCATTAAAAAACGCCCTCCCCACTCACCGCCCACATCACGACTAAACTTGACAAGCGGAATCATATTTGAATGCTGATATCACCTAAAGCACAGCCATATAACGTAAATATGGCTAAACCTATTTGGTTAATAGCGACACTAGGAGCTATTTCATGCATCATAAGAATTATTACGGTAGCTGAGGTGGTAAATGACAAGAGAACTCCGTGGCTACCACGAGTGGAAGTTTTAAAATAATGTATTCCCAGTATCTGGCGGTGTAGAATGAGTCTACGCCGATGCTTATTCATCTGTCTGGGAGCAACTGTGCAAACAAGAAAGAAAGCACGTGGACACGCATGATTCGCAGCATGTCCCGTCAAACACGACGAATGGCGCCACTCGGCTCGCCGAGCAATGCGTCATGCATAATACTGCTCACCAGTCTTAATTTTTTTCCATTCTTATTCGAGCTTCCAGTAAACTGACTTTCATGCTCATCACTTACTACCACGAGTACACAATTAGAAGCGTTTGGAAGAAAACGTACTCATTTTTTCCAGGTGTAATGTTACATGGACGGACGTGGTTTCGATGCTAAACGTCATCTTCAAATGACAATATCGCTTTTCTATCGCTTATGTATTGTGAGAAACTGGTCGTCCATATTCTTAACCGCACCAACGAGTATTTGTTGTCTTTGCGACTGTTAACTTTGTAACTCTCAGCAACCAGGCCATGAATTTTGTTGCATATTCTCCTCGGATCTTTTTCTCAAAGGCAAGTTTTGATTAGTGTCACTAATTGCCGAGGTTTTCTAAGCAAATTAAAGCTCTTATCCACAAGAGCATGTGTTGCCTCGTTGTATTAACATCGGTAAAGTTGCCATATCTTCCGTATTTTAAAAGATAGAGTTGTGAATTTTGCAGTAATGAATAGAAAAATACATTTACTAAAAGTTTTGTTTTTACACATTTTTTGATATCTCTGAAAATAAGAGCGCTATTGTAAATTATTTGTTTTTGAGGAACTAAATTTCGACGAATATTCGAGAGCCATCTTGAAAATAAGATACTTTTAGAATTTATGATAGTAGAACAAGAAAAATACATATCTTATGCACCACTGTGCAAAGTTTCAAATCTCTTCAATCGATTCTTGTCGTTGAAATCGGGTGTTTTCATTGTTATTGCAGAATACTTCTGAAAAAATGTTTACGTTGCCATAGCTCGGTAACTGAGGAGTTGCGACCCCATGTTGCTATGATAAAAAATGCTTAAAATCACCTCCCCTACCTCCTCCAGAAGTTTCGAACTTTCGTCCTGAAACATCCTGTATTTCCGATGGAACCTCTTTACCTAAATTTTTATCTCAATTTCCGCCACAATAATACAATTCAAAAACTTGTAAAACATGCAGTACATATTAAGATACCTAATACATTTTTTCGGCTACGGTCTTTAATAATATAACAAGAATGTTAAGGTAAACATAACAGACTTCCGGTAGTCGTAGCTCCACATAGCCGTCATATTGCGATGGATGTGGCACGGTCACCAAGGGAAACGTCTACTGTTTACCTTGTTTACCAAGTCTGTTTTTCAAAATATATCACAATTAGGCATTTCATATTCATTTTTACATGTTTTAAGCAAGAAAATAATCATTACTTTCCCTCAATTAGTTAAAAATCATGATATAATGTCCTGCAGAAATAGTAACGAAGGCTGGAGTAACGAAGGTATAATTCCTGGTATTCGTGACGTAGTGAAAGCTTCGGTTTAGGGCTATGTCCTATAAGAACTTCCCCGAATGAGTTTTTACATGACATTTGAAAAATATAAAAGGTAGCACTAAGCTTTAATTTACTCATCACGGCATATATAGTACATACGAAGAAAATAGTACTTCGAAGCACAGGCTCCTCCTTTAGGATTGAGATTAAAGATGTAGAGTAAATTTGCCGAAACAATTTCCCACAGTAGCACATCGAACCCATCAGATGAAGTAAAGCAGGCCATAATATTCCCTCACCTACATTAAAAAAGTTTTGTTTAAGAAATTGATATAATTCAATCGAAGCATTACCACGTCATTCTACCAGAGTAGTTTGATTTGCATAATCCCATATCCTTTCCCGCAACACTCTCATTCCCCCAGAATCCCCGCGAACAATGGCGCTCATAAATTAAGCGGGAAAAACTAGCAACGCAAACAGACCGCGGTGGCTCAATACTAAAATTAGCTAGAACTTGCGCGGTAGTGAATGGAAGGAAAATGTTAACGGAGATGATTATCGGCGGAGAATAAATGACACCAAACGCTCAAACAGAATACGAAAGTTGGATTTCACAGTTCCTTGTGAATACGAGGATATTATCTGCGTGATTTACTTCAAAAACAGGCTACACGTGTGTAAACTATCAATCAAGGAAAAAAAACAATCAATTATCACTCTCTTCTCTAAACGAGCAACCATAGTTTTCAGGGCATTACATTAAAATACATATGCCAATGTCAACACAAACATTGGGTTTCGCAAGCAATGGCGTAGATCAAATGCCAATAGCTATTCCTATTCTACTGCCTATGGAAATGTTAGCCTCGCTCAGATTTGGATGAAGTTCTTCTCATTGCAAGCATATAATGGAAGCTAAAAATCCTATTTAAGAATCACAACTCGTTAGTTATAAGCAGGGAGGAGGTAAATGAGAGGGTGTAACTGTATTGGACAGAAAATACCTTCCATCCAATCACTGAATAAAAGCATCCTTATGATAGGATCGACATTTCATCAAATGTCAGCTAATTTAGAACAAAAAATATTTATTTTGCTTTGCAGATCAAAGGAATTCATTCATAAATTACTCTACGCTCCATTAATTATAAAAAGGTCAATAGATTTCATCAGCTGGTTTAATTTTAAGTTACTAAGAAGTTCAATAATCTCATGCTTCGCAAGAGGAGATTGGGGAATGGAAGGTAATTTGCTCGAAATTTTATCATTCAGGCAATTTTATTTTTAACGACTGATTTAAATATTTCCCAAATCTGCAATGGTTAGGTATCACTCAATCAATCGACTTGCTTTCCCTAGGAAAAATTTTCATTTCGATGTTTGATCAATCGGTGATGTTACAGCTCGCAAAGTGCAAATCTCAAAAGGTTGTATGAAATTCACCACAAAGGCTGGAGGGGCTACTTCTTGCCGAAGGTTGGCTGGATGAGCAGAAAGACGTTCACGTTTGAACCCGAGACCTCCATTAAGTAGCCTGATGTGCTTCCAATTCCGCAACAATGTCATTAAATATTCCTGGGAAATAACTGATCAAGGTCAACATTAGTCACACCATGAGTCAAAACGTTCATATTTTATAGATTCAGAGAGCATATTTTGAGCAACTATTTTTACAAAACTGTAGCTTAAAGCAGTAGAGTTGTAATTTCCTTTTGTCGACTATGACCAGTCGAATCAACAAATGAATATCATTTAAGCGCTGGTTTTTTTCGGATACTGGGCAAAAGTAAACACTTAAACAGGAAAATTAAATTTGAAGATTCTTCTGTATAAATTGGCAGGTCTTCATGGTTACAAACGAGGTAATTTACCCACCTTTAACCAAAAACCATCAATAAGTCATCACTATATTTTTAATCCTCTTACTTTTCGAGTAGTTGAATTGTGTAATTTTCAGTACAGCAAACCTAATCTAATTACAATATTTCAGATCTACTAACGATATTTAGACATCGCGCTTAGCGAGAAATCGGGTGCACCCATTTAATAAAGCACTTCATATACATATTCGAGATCTGTTGCTTTCAAGTGCTTATTAAAATAGTAAGAAAGCTAAGACATTCTCTTTAGGCTACCCAGTGTGTTTTATGAGCGAATGATTAATATAAGCGAAAATGAATTTACGATTGACTATCTACAGCAATACAGAAATGTAAAACTAAATGCTAAATGTAAATGAAGAGTCAAACGACATATTTAGGTGAGAGCTAATACTTTGTACCATTTTTTAGGATCTATCACAAAGTTCCCGAGCCTTGAAGTAATTATCCTTATGGCTAATCTGCAATTCACTCAGCGTGCATTGAGGTGTCAGCAGGACATTGATTCTCTGCAGGTGGCGAGGGCATTTACACATAGACGCATAAGGGCGACAAGATAGTTGGCGCAAAGACAAATTGTTTAGTCTCTATACAACTGCGAGAGGAAGATTTCCATCAATGAAGAGATACTAATGCCATACATGGAATACCATATTTATGATGATTTTTCAAAATACTCCTTCCATTCATGCTAACAAAAATTCCTTACCGCGGAACATCACAGTTAGGTGTTCGGTCCAGAATGTGACAAACACTAAACCCATTAGCACCTCTAGCACGACGAGAAAATGAAGGTGATAACAAGCCGAGAAAACTTCTCCATTGATCCTGTCTTTCAATCATGTCAACTGGAAGCAATAATTAATGACGAACGTCAAGTTCTCTCCTTCATAAAGGTGAGCAAGTTAGAACTGTGAGGCGGATATTCGAACATTCTGTAGATATACCGGCTGTTACATTAAACTCCTCGAGTAATCGTTAAGTTTTGGACGAGTCAAGCTCACACGTAGTAGCAGAAGAGAAGGGTCAATATTGGCAACTTGAATAAAGATAATAAAATGATGAGAACTTAGCTATACTTAATACTGAAATCAGTAATGAAATATAGCTACAAATTAAAAATCTCGCAGTTTATCGAAATACAACTTCGCCACAGTACGCAGCAATACTTTTCCATGGGGTGGCTATGAAACTATCTGCTTCGAGCAAAAATAAATGGCAAAATAGTTTTTTTTTTAATATTCAAGGATGGTGTGGCATATATATTCAAAACAATAGGTACGACCTACTTAACTCTAAAACTATAAGACTTTAAGGTTACTCTTAAACGGTTTCCATCAAATTTTGGCACACATTTTCCTTAGGACTTATAAGGATTAAAATATTAGAAAGACCAAACGGCCTCAGAAGGTCGTATGTGGGCACTTTTTACTGCTAGATAAGTATTGGATTCGATTAAAAAGTTTCTATTCTCCCTTTATTTAATCACTTGCGTTTATGAATATAGTCTGGTAATTTTTAGCATCGGATGACTGAAGGCACTGAGTTTTCGATTCCAGCATTTGATTTTCGTATTCACTGTGATTTGGCCTAAAATCTGAAGTTTTTTGCTACAAATCGTCAATATTTCAACCGTCAAAATATTTCAACTATAGATATTTTTATTTACAAGAAACCTTTGATTGGCTTTAAACGTGTCCTTTCGCCCCGGGAACTTAAGTCTCAGTGAATATTAATAAAACAGAATTTTTGCAAAGTTTTAGTTAAGGTAATTTTATACCCCACTGTCCCCATCTGCGGTTAATGACAGTTACTAATCAGTTGTTATTAAACAAATACAGAAACACCTATCATAAAATCAGTCAATGTTTACTTAATATGAAATGCAGGCGATCGTCCATTCTCATCAGATTTTGTATATCAGTTTCGTAATTCGAAGTCCTTCGAATGCGTGTCCCTACAGTATCTCCTTCCAGCTCATTTTAAAGATGGAATTATCACTTATGGTGATTCGGTTGAGAGCTTGATCCGCCATAAATATCTCCAAGACCGACGGCCCGCGAAAGGGACTCGGAATTTTTTTCCGGACGCGAAAATTCCATTCACGCTCGGTTTCGGAGCATTAAAACTCGGCTTTCAAATGCATCCAAGCGGCATTCCCTAATGGTAGCTGTTCCCCGACGTTTCATTTTGTCGCCTCAACTCCCCTTCCGCTAAAGACTCTCCAGATTCTCATTGCCTAACCGAAGTGGGCGGAGGGGGGGTTCAAGTAAGGTGTGAGGGGGGAAACCTTGATGATTTTAAGGGAAGGCGGCCGACTTGAGGGAGCCGACGGAGTGAGCAAAAGGGTGTTGATGTGCCGCTGACCTTCCCCCAACCTCGCGCGCCCCCGCCTCCGCGACCACCCGACGTGAGTGCAGCCTCACGACACACCCCCGCAGCATCCTCCGAGTTGTGAGAGCGCCTCCTCGTCGCCTTTTCACCAGCAGTTAGAACATAGATTCATCGCCGCCAGCTGTCGTGATTAGCTTCCCAAGTAACAAGACGTTAGGAGAAGGTAACATTTCGTAGTGCAGTAATCAACAAAGGCATCTCTATCGAATGACTGAATCTAATTCTACAAGAGTCGATGACGCCTAGGGTATATTAGGCCTGGATTAGTCTCCTGCTGTCTCTCTGTCTGTGCCCTCCTGTCCCATCTACTGTCGAATGAAAAGTCTTTAGAAACTCCCCTAGACGCCTCAGAGCTATTTACCTGTTTTCCTTACCCCCTATCAATGATAACCTATAATTTCCCCCTCAGCCCATTTCAACCCTTCGGTAGGTCATCGACGCAAATTTGCAGCTTTATTTTAACATCTCTCGCCACATTTTTTCTCTACTTCCCTATTCCCATCCAAAACTTTATAATCATTAGAGTTACTCCCCATTAAGTAAGACAGAATTCGATATAATATAAATTAATATGCCTATCATTTCCTCACAGATGTGTTTTAAAATGCAAAAAATCTGTTTCCTATTTTGTGATTCTAAGGAAAAAACTTTTTAGCATGTAAAAAAATAACATTCTCAAGAGTGTATACCGTTTTTCGATATATTCCTATCTCCTCTCCAAACATTCGAATTTTCTTTGAATGAGTAAAGTGGGATCAATTATTTCAAGCCTGCAATGTACAATCCCGAGTCGTCTATATTCCAACATTGGATGCTGCAACTCTACTAAATCTCACCGTCTAACGGCTAGACTAGCACGGTCTCCTTCCATGGACCGTTCTAGTCTCAAAAATGCTTCACTTGTGATAAAAGCTACTTAGCATTCCCAGCTGAGAAGTAATGGGTCTTTATTTTCCCTACATATTCATACGAGTCTCAGCTTCAACAATGCCGTTTGTCGTCAATGGGACAGTTCACTAAAAACAAATAATTTTGAGCAATTTTAGGATTATTTTTTCACGCATTTTACGAATTCGAACAGAAAACAACATTTGAAAGATAAGGAAAGAATATTTTATACATACTTTCATTTAGCGTTCGTATCGACTTCGTGAGCCCACCATTTCCAATTTAATTACGCAAAAAATACTTCAACCGAATGGATAAAATGGATTCACTACTTGTGTTTTCTCGTGTGATTTTCTGACAAACCCCTATAATATCGCTTTCTACAGAAAGAAATAGGTGGGTTTCGATATAATGACATTACTATCATGGCTATTCCCGCGGTGGCTATGATATGAATTCTAAGCATGTAGGAGACATTTCACATTTTAAAAGTCGTCGGTAATAAAGAGCAACTCGAAAAAAAGAAACAGGGGTTACCGCAAAAGCATACGTTTTATTCAATGCTTTAAATTACCAACAGCAATAGTTAGAAAATTATATTTGACAAAATGCAGTCAGTTAAAAGTAGCTCAGGTTGTCACTTTCTGCATTTGGTGCCTCAAATGAGAGCATTTTGATCGTTATGCGACTGGATAATCTACGGGCTAGTGCCAACCGGTACAAGTAGATATTCGGATAATGAGCAAATTTGTACCAGAGTCAAACTTCCATAAAAATTTCTGTGCTAATTGAGCAGTGGAATTCAATAAATCTAGAATAGACTTATTATATTTAAAAACACATTATTACGGGGCGAATAAGATCAACTCTGACAGCTTTTTCGGCTTCTCAAAACCAAATATAGATCCACAGTCATGACTGACTCGATTGTCCAAGATGGAATCAAAATAATGAGTGTATTTTAACTTGATAAGTTTCTCTTTTCGGTATTCGATCATTGAAACTAAAATTCTCAGCTCTCTGCCCTCAAGAAAGTTCAGCTTAGCCCACGTATGGGGCTTCATTTAAGTTAAAAGATAAACACCGAGTGCCTTGGAGTTGAGCGGCATTCATAATTTTTGCCAAATATCTAATACCTTCAGAGAGATTTGTTAAAAGAAGCTCAGGCTCTATGCACAGACTGACTTCCAATGTCCTTACCTCAAACCAAGCCTTTAATGAATGCGAGGCGCTAATGACCGCGTCTGTTGACTCACCATTAAACATTACGGCTAGAATTCATTAGCTAACAAAGGAAATTTTGACTTCCAAAGTTCCTTCACTTCCATTCATTACCTAGGCTACTTCATTCTTTTTTAATTTGGCATGATCCTACAGAATCCCAAAAGTCAGTGAATTATTCCAAGGTGACTCTCTCTGTGTCAACAGAACTCACTCGATTTACAAGTTTGGTTATTCACGTACAATTGAAAATCTTAATGAGAAGCCATCTCTAAGAAGTAAAGGAAGTTATCAGCCAAAAAACTACTTAGGTAAAAAGTTTTAAAAGTAAACGTATATATTAATAGTTCAGCAGTGAAGAAGTAAGGGTTATTATTTATAGCCTTCCAAAAAAATGCAAGCCTCGGGAGAGCGAAAAGGAGATACAAAAACTAACTTCGTATAATAGGCTATTTACAATCCTGTAATCATGAAGCAGAAGGAATAATTTGGGTATTAAAACCCAAGCCAGGTTCGCGGTACATTTAGAAGGTTATGGGAATTCTGAACTTTTCGACATGATACATTTTATATTAGTTATCGTTACTACATCATAGTACTCTGGGTGTGGATATGGAATATATCCAAATTAGGTAAACTAGGCTGCATTGTCATAAAAAGTAATGAATTGATATCACGCAAAGACGTATTAGCTATGACGCACATGAAATGAGATCGAGAGTGATGGAAACTGAAGGATAGCAACCACCTGTAACTCACTACGGGTCAATGAGAGTAGTTTTTTTCGTTGAAACTTTGAGTTCTCTTCAACTTTAATAATGCGCCAAATAATGATAAAATATCTAATCAGCGCAATCTCTTCATTTCCTGCAACCTGCCAATGTGAGAAATTCATAGTATAACGTAAAACTATTAGAGTGGGGTAGTTTCTTCGCTGTGAATGGTATGTGACTTCCCTGTCATGATTAAAAAAATTCTTGAATAACTATCTTCGTGATCATATCATATGCATCCAAGTAACTTTTAGTCTAACGATAGTAATATTAGCTCAAACCACTTTCGTAAGTTTTTCCACTTGAAGCTCTTTGACTCATAAACTAAGATTCTAACTCTGCGCCAAATGTGAACACGTGCATACAGCGTAAACGAAGGCATTGGTTATGACTGGTCTTTCAGATGGAGCAAGAATAACTGCGGCTAGTTTACCCCACGTGTCTCTGCCTTTCGCGCAAAGCTCTGAAAGAGGTTTACAAGCAACGCTCCTTCACAGTGGGCATAAAGGCCTGACGTCTTTTCATTTTTGATAGAAACATGCGAAGACGAGCACGTAAACGCCGTTGCAACACAGGGTGCGCACAGACTGTTTTTGTGTCTCTCCGAAGAATCACTTCAAAGGAGTCGCAAGTACATACAACTGCATGGAAGGCTGACTTTCTAAAATTTCGTTCGAATAGAAATTTTGGACGTTGCTCTGGATACATCGACGGTCTGGCTTTCACAAAAAATGTGCGGATTTTCCTAGGAAAATCAGTCTTCACGAAATCCTTTGTCATTGGGCTTGGGCATACCCTTGCGTGGTCACTAATTCCGATACTTCCAAACTTTTAAACGTAGCGATAAAGCAAATTACTTTCCTTAGAAAATTTTTAAATCTCTACAGCTGGAACATTCTATTAAGATCTGACAAAATCCATAAAATTTACCGAAAAAACGCCAATATGTCACATGATAATCTGAAATGTTATTGCCTAAACCATCTTTGAACACTAAAGCTTAGTGAACGGTCAAATATTAATTTTAATACGATAAAAATAGTGTTATATAAATAAAAACCCTCAGAAAAGCATGCATTAAGGATCCAACGTTCATACCCACCAGAATATAAAGTCAAACGCATAATTTGAACTAATATGCGATTGAGTGGACTAGGAATAATATAAAACATGATTATGGCAATATTTTAACTTCATGTAAGAAACAATAGAAGAGGACGAAAAATTTACACTATAGTCATAATTTATGTACCTACCCATTCGTATACGGGTCTTTGTGCAGGACTAAAAAATAAACAAATTTTTCGAACATCTGTTTCCTAACACCGTGAATAGCCTAGTGGTATACGTTCATAGCGTGTTGTACGTTAATTGAGGAGGAATTTCGAATCGTTAATTAGCATTAAAAGAGCAAATAAAGCTCAAAGGCGCAGACTTAAGAAAACATACTGACGGCGACGTCAATTAGCACCCGAGCGCTATTTGGAGACAGGGAGAGGAATCTCTTATAAACGACCTTATAAAACGCCCAATTGACCGAAAGATCATCAACATGAACCCTCCCCAACTTAAGAGAAAAAAAGGTGACTAGAAAGTCGAGACATGAGCGGTGACGCCACGACGGAGAAGTCGAAGATGCCCTTAATGGAGAGGGGAAAGCCAACGGACGGCAAACAGCGTGATGAACATCCTGCCGAAGAATCCCGAGTAGAGAAAACGCGTTGATTCATAATCACTGTCGGGTAAAAGGAGATTGGGATGAGAGACTGAGGGAGATGGGAAAGTAAATAATCGACTGTCTCCTTCCTGTACACTGCTAGACGAAACTAAAAGGGATGGCAAATAAACGAGTAATGGGGATGTGGAATGAGGCGGAGGCGATAATTCATGCCTTTTTTTATCCCTCTCACCGGAAAGGAGATTTGTGGGGGAAGGGAATAAGCCTTTAGATAGGTAATCTAAGATAGCAAACAGATTCCTGTTCATTAAGTTTCTAAATGGTAATAAATTTACAACCTCTTCACAAGGGGCTTATATACCCAGCGAGAGCATTATCGTCCAAGATCATTTTCAACAATGTACAATAAAAAGTCTCAATTAATTCATTCATGGTAAATGATTCCGCAAAGTTTCATGTAGAGTGATTATTACAAAAGGAATTTTAACAAAACATTTGGCAATCTAGATTTTGATCGGGAACCTGGGATTGCATATTTAGCCGGTTATATTTTCTTTCAGCAGAGACAAATGAAAATCGAAACTAGATTAACGTGTTCATGTACCTACTTGATCTCATTTTGACCAACGTCCTGCATGTATCACTCTTCTCCTTGACGTTGGCATGCCATAATTAGGATTTGCCAATCATTCAAAAATCTTGCCCAAAGCCTAATTATGAGTAACAACAGAGTCAAAACATGCCTTTACATTTTCGTATTACCTCCAGATTCGTCGGTGGGCGTTCATGGCGCGTGCCATGGACCCCGAATTCTGAAGGGCCCCACAAAACGTCAGCATTACACTTTCTACTGACGCCATGTTTTCTTTCATACATGCTATTTAAATCACGCATTAGTTTACCATCGGCGGTTAAATCTAGGGTATATAGTTATTTATTTTCATTATTTCATTAATACGCTTCATGGACATTTAATAATTTCTTCTGAGCTCGGGGCCTCAACCGGCCTCTGATGACTTCGAAATAGCCATAACTAAAATTAATAAAAAAAAGTGAAACAGTTGAACCATCTGTGAATAATATTTTTTGTTTTAAGAAGAGATACCAGTATTTTCTTCTGCGCCGTTAACAATTTCACGTGGGTACTAATCCCGGCACGTAGGGAGATATTTCATTGAAAATCCAATTCCTGATTGGGCACTATGCACAGAGCACTTAAAGGGAAGTAACTTTTCTTGGGCAGTCCGATGGGACTTCTGCTGAGCAACTACTGGTACTTACGGTTTAGAATAGACTGATGCCGGCGTTATCTAAACCCTTACTTCACTCCACGAATAATTCCTACCTTACAAACCTTTTCCTACCACACAAACTTATGAGGTATATTAATCAAAAGAGGATATGATATAGATGTGATGATAGATATGTCGTGACAGCAAGCGAAGGATGCCTTAAAAGTGGGAGGAAACGAACAATAGCAAGTTGTACATTTAGGAATATTTACATAGGTACTTGCATATACATACGGAGAATTACGACAACAAAGGAAGCGTTCAGCGATAGATGTTATCTGATGACGCGGACCTAGGGTAAGAATGTCAAGGGAAAGGTCGGCAAAGAGTTGAATACGGAATGTAGCGCTCAACGGTGCAGACACCTGGACTCGGACGCAGGAAGACGAGAAAAGGCTGCAGGAATTGGAGATGCAAATGTAGAGGGGAATGGAGGTGATTTGGTGGATGAGATGGAAGACAACAATGGATGAGGATAGGAAACTTTAAAAGAAGATTGATAGAAGGCATAGTCAGGGTTGAAACAAATAATGAGGGGCAAAGAGATTTAAAAGGCTATGGCAGGAAAGGGATTTAAGGAAAGTAGAGAAGGAGAAAATAGAAAATAGGCTTCGTAGATGGAATCAAGTTTGCAGGAGAATACGCCGGGATTAAGAAATAAATCGTGTAAGGATTAGGGGATAGCACCTATAAGGGCTTAGAAGCTTTTTTTTCTTCTTTTAAAGAACACATTAGTCAGAAGATTACCCGGACAGTAATAGTCAACCTCACTACCTCATCTCGATTGCGCTAATGGCCTCTGTGGCCCACAACCTTCTCCAACAACCAACCTTGGTGCTAGTATTACTAAAAATCGAATGATAAAAAATGACTCGAGGAACTACGAACTAATCTCACCTCTGTCTTTCGGAACCTGCTGACGTAGTAACATCAAATGTTAACTGGTCGATTGGCCACATTTTTTTGACCATACAAGCCAAAATTTCGAAAAATTGGATGGATAAGGATGCTGATCACGTAACACCTCTTGCCCTGGAAATACATCAAGCAACTGAGTAGTCAGCTGGTCGGAACATGCTCTTCAGTATGTTGAGCTGTCACACCGAAAGCAAATACCTCGTCACCTGGGGGGCCGTCGGTCTACAACATCACCGCAAAACGTATCCAGTCAGCTTGAGTGAATGGATCTAGTCTCTCATCCGTGGCACACTCCACGGAGGTGCGGCCCCGTTCGCACCATGGTGTTTCGTTACGGGCGGTGGTAAACAGCCGCGATACGAAATCACGTCTAGGAAGCGCGCGGGGCATGAAGGGAGATCACGCAATCCGGGGGTGCAAAAGGTTAGGCTGAAGAGCTATCCGCCGGTAAGGTTTGTAGTCTAAGACGACGTGGAATGAATGACGGCCGAGGCGGGAAGAGTGACCCGGAAAAAGTTAGATGAGTAATGAAAGAGCATTGGCGAGCGAGGTCTCGGCTTCCAATAATGCAGACAATGAATTTTTTACCATAATATACCAGTTCACTATGGGTGTGGCAGAAGGAAGCAATACAACCCGTTAAGCTAAACGTCCATTTACTTCCCTCCAATGAGAATTTAATTTAGAATGTCGACGTTACTAGTAAAGGTATCAAACATATATCCCCTGTTAATTGTGAGGCATCCAGCTCTACAAAGTTAAATGCTTTTTGCCAGAACAAAATATTTAGACAGTGGTCGATGGTAAGTTATGAAAAGGTTGATTGAAAATGAGACGATAAGAGGAATGATTACCAGGGATATTTATGTAAATTGAGACCTCGTTTAATGTTAGTGGGCAGTTCCAAGACTATACCTTCAGATCAAAGAGATGCAAATGGATTCCTAGATTGTAATTTACGTATACAGATAAAATGTGACTGGAATGAAAAATTTGAGATAAGCTTATGTCCTAGTCATTGCTAATAATGGGTTAAGGTTAAAAGGTTAAGTATTCAATCTTCTCTATGTGCATTATTGCGTCCTGTCCTGAACTGAATTTTATACCGTTGCATATACAAGGACCAATAATTTCTCTGAACCGAATGGAAAGCATTGCAGCTTCCACGGAACTCTCACCCTAATACACAACACATGCAATGTCAAATAAATTATGCCCAGGTGTATGATTTTTCATAATGGCTAAGTCATTCGAAAGTTGGTAAAGTAAGCGATAATATTTACCTTCACCCGCAGGTTGAAATTAGTGCCCGTTCATTTACCTCATTAAATAAATTATTCTATGGATACTATTTTTAAGTTGAATTCCCTTTTCGATAATTTCGATATCTATAATGTCTACCATAATGCGGCAGATAGCTTCAAATTCCGTTGAATGATCCTGTTACTGCACAACCCGCTCTAAATTGAAGACAACATTCTTTGCTCTAGATGTGCCCCTGCCCTAAGACAACAGTCCGCAAGTTGAGAACAACGGCACTTAATTTTGCAAACCAGGTGTAGGTTTTCATGTAAGAGATTGGGGTGTGTGGCACGGGATGATTCCACACTAGGCATGCAGCACTCATCCCAGTTTTAGAAAAGGAGGCGTTTGGAAACAAAAGGGAGCAAATGACGGGGTCTTCGGTAAGGACATAAAAAAGAGGCAGGTGAAGAGCTAGATCTGAAGTGAAATGATGTATGGGAGTAAAGCGTGGACTCCAAGAAATAAGGAAATGAATGTAGCAGTCGTTAGAGAAGTGGGTGTGTGTGCACGAGGATGCGGAAAGTACGGTGGACGCAAGTGTAGAAAAATAAGGAAGTGCCTGGTACGGTTGATTAGTGTACAAAACTTGTAAATGAGATTAAGGTGAGGCAGGTAACGTGGCTCGAGTAACGAGGGGCGATGGGTTGTTCAAGGCCGTGGTACAGGAAGGGATTTCGGGCAAGCAGGAAGGGAAGAAAGAGAATAGGTTTTACGGACGGGATGGAGGGTAAGACGCACGCTGCGGTGAAGAAAGAAATTCAATAGGTAATTAGGAACCTGAAAAAGTGAAACCCTGGAGGATTTTCTCTGACTTCCATTCATAACCGACCTCTAACCTAGTTTTAATGAATGGATTGAAAATATCTTCATTACTGCACTTCATGTAAGCAGGTGAGTCATCTCTCTCCTATTTTCAGGTTGAGCTGAGTGTCGCTCTACTGACTGATTTTTGGTCTGCGCATAGCAGCTGGAGGAGCAGGAGCAGGAGTTCGACCCTAAACTGAGGCAATTACTACATGCCTCGTGTTGAATCACAACGGAGCTGAAGGTAAATCCATCTCATGGTACGTAAGAAACTAGGCATGTGCTCCATTATACGGGTACCCAGCTACACTTACTTCCTTCACTGCTTAATAAGCTTCGGTCACTCTTTTATCAATACCTAGCTACTCTATACACTAATCTTTCAACGAAAAATCAGGTAAAGGAAGGAAAACATCAGGAACAAATATCCAACGTAAAATCACAGCAGGCCCAAAGTCAACATCGCTACATGAATAAAATCTACCGAGAAAACAATAGAAAAAGTTAGTGAGCACCGTTGGACGTGTGATGTGGTGGGAAAGATCATGAGTATTTACGGTTTGAAAGTCGTGATACATCTACATCTACGAAATACCGCGCAAGCCACCACTAAGGTGTGAGGCATGGGGTGATTCTACACTAGGCATGAAGCACTCATCCCAGCCGGAATCCGAACCGCGCACGTTTCCCCGGAATGCCAGGCGCAGGCCAAAAGCAGTCTGGACGACAATACGCGGCCAAAGCAGAAACTAGGAAAGTACTACATGGTCAAACATGCTAGCATGCAGTACACAACTTAAGATTCGACTACTGGTTATAACTACTGCGCCAGATAAATAGTTCTACAAGGTACTAAATCATACAAGAGCTATATCATGCCGGAAATTGCACGCAAAAGTTCAAAGCAAAAGTATTTTGCGGCATCTTGATTGTGAAACGAGTTACGAGGAATTTTATAGGCACTGTGGAACATCGTAACGCAGGGATAAATTTGCTTAAGCTTTTTTGTTTAATTGTTTGGCGAAGGAATCAGCATTTGTAAATAGTGATGCAATATCAATGGGTTACCACCATAGATAACTGTATTTTTTGGCATACTTCCAGTTTTTTATAAACCAATTCTTGGAGTAGATACATAAATATCTCACATTCAAACAACCGCATACTCATTACAGGGGAAAGTCATCTGTTAAATACAAAACTACTATTTGAAAATCCACCTAGGGATTGCCGCGCGAATGAGGAAATAGTGGCCGGGGTAGCGTAGTATTTTACGCATTGGCCCGGTTATCCAAGCCAAAAGTCGACGATTCGATTCCGGGTCCAGGTAGATTTGTCATAGAAACCTGTACAAGGAATATGTACTCCATCAGTCGCCGTAATACACGGAAGAAGGCAACAATGAGTAAACTACAAACACGAACCGAGAAAAACATTGCCTTCCAAGGAGCTCTTCAGTGACGACTAAAGTGAGAATTATTCAGCAAAAACAACTCAAGGCGAGGAAGAGAATTGAAGGAGAGAGAAAGGAGATAGTGAGTAGGAGGAGGAAGAAAGAGAGAGAGTGAGAGGGAGCCGGAATGCGGAGGTGGGATGAGAGGACGTCCGCAGGCTCCCATTGGCCGGTGCACCTCCTGCGGGCCACGCCCACCGCTTCCCCCGTCGCGAGTCACATTCCTCTCTCTCTCCGGCCGAGGAGATAAAGCCAGCCCTCCCCCTCCTCCCTCTCCCCCGCTCTCCCCCTTCAGACCTCTTTCTCCCAATTCTCCCTCCCCCACTCCGCCTTCCAAGGCCTTATCCGACCACCTCTTCCCTCTTCCGCCACATCCCCTCCCCGCACTTTGTTCTCTCATGTCCCGTTTATAGTCTGCTCCCCTGTTTCTCCTCCCCTTCTTCCCCCCACCCAGGATCCAGCACGGCCGGGTCCGATGGACGGCGATCGATTGGGCACCCGCGTGCGTAAAACCGGACAATACCTACTTCACCTCCCACACTTTAAAAACCATCATCACCTGATAGCGCGGAGTCTGCCCTCGTTCAGACCTGAGAGACCGTTCCTCACCCTTCAGACCGGAGGTCTAGCTGGCTTGGGTGCGCACAAGTTTACATGGTATCCACCGACTGTCTTCAAGGTGATGGCGGCCTTCGTAGCCTAACAAAGATATTGCAACATACTTAAAGAATGGCAGGAGTTCCAGAATTTGCGGGCTGTTTTTTAGTCGCTAGTTAAGTGTGCTGTCAGCATCATAACCAATGACAACACGTTCCTCCATAGGTAGCACACACATCTACTAACCAAGAGTGCTTCGAACAAGAGCATTAGTTAAATAGCACATTATTGATGTTTTATGTTTCCATCTCTAAATTTCAAACATCAAAGGCAGGACAGAAAGAGATTTAAAAAATCTCTTTCTGTCCTGCCTTTACTTCATCTTATTTCCGATTACACACATCACTGGACCCAGCAATCAGCGCCAACGTAAATAATCTTGGTGAAACAGCCTACTACGATTGCCCCCCACTAGCGCTCACTCGGCGAGCTATCCGACGTGCGAGAAACTAGTCTAGAAAGATAAAAGTGTTAACGGAGCACAACAGTGTTTACTGACGTACACAAAAATTACCGACGGATGAGAACTGGATTCGTATATGCTATGATGTGCGATGAGGTTGCAATACCCAGATGCCGATGAACGACACGTGCACCGAAACGATGGCAGAGTTGGAGAGTTTCACCCGGTGGAAAACTCGAAGAATCCTCCACAACATAATACGCCGGTAAAGCATAAGATCTTTACTCAGAACCGTTAATGCTTGAATCGGCACACCGCAAAATTAATGAACGCAAAAAGAAAATGGGAGTTTGACGACGGACGTTGAGGTCACGAGAGAAAATTTTCAACAAAAATGCTGAAGTAACGAAAGGCCATTGTTAACACAACTTTCATTCACAGTACTAAGTGTTATTGAGTAAAATAAAAAAATAGCTAAGCCGGCATAAAACTGTTTATTCATAATACTTTATTCTCTAACGCATATTTAACATTCACTGAGTGCTTTCGAAATTTTTTTTTACGAAATAAAGGAGAAATGTTAATAGTCTTGCACATCTTATTTGTATAACTTTCTAGCTTGTTTCTTTTTGCACCAACTTAGGGAAAGAAAGACGGATAGAAACTCAGAAACACTCGAGACTTTTCACAAGCACCACTCTACTTTACGTTTCAATCCACTTCGGGAGTAAATATAATATTTCCCACACAGTTTCCGAAATGCCACAAAACGAATCCATTTCCCACCAAATTAAACCCAAGTTTGAAGGAAAGAGTCCGTTTCAGCTTGAGAATACTAGTAAAAACGACTGTCAATGATTAGCCTTCTTCAAATTGAGGCCTCAAAACTGTTTCATTGCCACGTTTAAAAGAATCAATAGACGCATAAACATTACTTTATTTTTTTCCTAATCTTTTATTTCTTTCGTTGTAAGTATGAGGCGTCTTCATGACAAGATCGAAATGAGAAATACTTTATCACGAACGCAACAGTCATAGGGATTATTTGATTTGCAGCAATTCGAGAAGTTAAGCAACGGACTGTAGTCGGTCAACATGAGGGTATGACGATGGTAAACACAAAAACTCACGGCTGAAGCTGATTGCCACTTCACAAAAATATAAAATCGGCGGATATACTGCATTCACAAGGTTAAAACTCCTCTAATTCTGACGGACGTAACCCTTACTCTCCAAGATGCACCGATATCATCTCTCATTGCCTCAGTACTACTTCAAGTAGTTTGCGAATACCGCCAAGAATTCTCTCATAAGAAATGAAAATAAAATTCAAACGTCTGCCGGAATAGTCTACGGAAAAAACTACTTCCCCGCATTAATGGGAGAAGTAATGCATACTGAAGAAGAACCTTGACACACACTAATGCGATGGAGCTACATCACTCAGATCTAAACAGGACGGGTAAACAAAAACTTGTATGCCTTATGCAGTAGCCATGAAGATCTTTTGTAATGAGAGACGATATCCAGTCCATTCCTCAATCAAATATAAATACCTACACCAGCTATTTATTGCCATAATTTTCCATTGCAGAAATAATGACGAGTCAGGATGTGCTGAGAATACGCCACGTAATATTGATGATTATTGCTAGTTCTCAATACGTAAAATATAAAATTTCATTTTTTCGGCATTTGCCAGAGAAATTAAACATCTAAACCTCCCGTCGGTATAGCAGTATATACATGCTATAGGTGAAGCCTAACCAAGTAACGATCGCTGTTGTGTTTACTTTACAGTACTTTAACTGGACTCATGATGAATGGTTTAATAAACCTTTCCAAACGGGAGACTGAGAGACTTTTTGAGTAGCTAAAGTACGATTTTTCAGGAGAAAATTATAATAAAAGTGATTGTTATAGAATTTCACTAGTATATAAATCCTTGCATAAGATGATCTCGGCCCTTCACACACCCCAACGTTAGATGGTAAGAATATCCCACTACCCTCTCCCCAACAACGTCTTCAGAACAAATTCAACGGCCTCTTGAATTGAAGTGGTGAGAGTAATAATTACCTATGTGAAGTTGAAAGTAATGGCGAGGTATTTATATTTGCTTGAGAGTATACAAGTGCTGGATGCCGTCACTTATTGGACAAGGTCATCAGGGTTACAGCATAAGGCATACGAGTTTTTGTTTACCTGTCCTGTAGTATGGCAATAAATAGCTATGCCTTCCCCGCGGACTACAATCTTGTCGTGGTGGAAGGGCTTGCGCGTTCCAATGACCCCCAGAGCTGGACTGGCGGGAGCAATTGATATTGCTCCCGGTAGGGCAACCCATGCCAGATAGGTCGAAGGGTAGGAGTCGAACGAAGGGTAGTCCTGTGATGGTGTCACTTGAAAAACACAGTTGGGAAGCGGGGGTGGGAGTCATCTCCCAACTATTTACTACCCGGAAAAATAAATGTCAATCAAAGAGAAATGAATCCTGTCAACTACGGGACGCCGCCCAATGGGGCGGGTGCCTTGGGGCTGTACGAGGTGAGATGGAAGGACAGCGGGGACAACTAAAGTGATAGCTACAGGGCTGACTAAAGTGATAGTTACATTTACGCTAAGGAAATGGTAAGACAGGCATGGGAGGAACTCGAGGTGGAAATCAAAGTGGGAGGGCAACTGATTAAGTCAGCTAGATTCGCGGACGATCAGGCAGGTTAGTTGATCTTCGAAGGGACTGTAAGCTTTGGTAGATGCTGTAGAAATGTAGTGCGAGATATTTGGAATGAAGATAAACCATAAGAAAACAAAAGTAATTAGATTCTGTAGGACAAAGAAATCGAGGCTGGCCGAGTACACAAACTCGAGCAGGTAGAGCATTATAATTACATAGATAGTAATACTATAGTAATTACTATACAGAGTCACTGAAAATTACAAAATATCTCAACTCTTAGTAAAAAGAGCGTACCAAAGGGCGATTTCAAAAGTCAAATACTGGGAGAACACTTGAAAGATAATCCTAAGGCATTTTGGTCGTATATTAGGGATACTCAAGGAAATAAATCAAAAGTTCACACGCTTATGAACATCAAAGGGGAAAAGCTAACCAACAGTCTACAAAAAGCCAATTAGTTAAACTCATTCTTCCAAAGCATTTTTACTACTTGCACACCGCATCTTTTCGATCCGCAGCCAGTTCGTTCCCAAAAATGTACGCCTGAAATTATTATAAATTGACACGGCATAGAACGTCAGCTAAAAAATATCAACCCCAAAAAATCCCCCGGTCCTTATCAAATTCCTGCTCGCGAATATAAAACATCGGCATCAGACATAGCGCCTTACTTAGAATTAATATTTACCAAATCATTAGTAGATCACGTAGTGCCTAAGGACTGGAGAGTAGCAAATGTCACATCTATATTCAAAAGTGGGGACAGGGAAGACCCTAGTAACTACAGGCCTATTTCTCTCACATCCATTTCGTGAAAGGTATTTGAACATATAATCGTAAGATCCATTATGAGTCATTTAGATAGGGAGGAATTATTTATAAATAACCAACACGGATTTCGAAAGGGTAGATCTTGCGGAACCCAATTGGCCCTCTTCGTTCATGACATCTTGCTCTCAGGTGAAAATAATGTTCAAGTTGATGCGATATTCCTCGATTTTAAGAAAGCTTTCGATAAGGTACCTCACGTTAAGTTACTGTCAAAACTAGAAGCATGTGGAATAAATAAAAACATTATTAGTTGGATTAATCAATTCTTTCATGGGCGGAAACAAAGGGTTGTCATAGACGGTGTCATGTCAAACACAGTTAGAGTTACATCGGGTGTTCCTCAGGGAAGTGTCATTGGTCCACATTTCTCTTGTACATAGATTATAATAGCAACGTCGTTAAAAGTAAGCTTAGACTCTTCGCAGACGACGCGGTTGTGTATAGGTGTATAAGTTATGTATATGTACCAATTCCGAAGATAGCGACTCGTTAACAATCGACCTACTTGCTATTCATGCTTGGTGCGAAAAGTGGCAGATGGAACTGAACATAAAAAAGGGCGTAGCAGTCAGCTTTTGGAAAAATAAAAATAGGCTAGATAGGACTTACAGAATCAATAATACGAAAATAATTAACGCCGAGTCTGTTAAGTACTTAGGGGTCACAATTACTCACGATATATCTTGTGGAAAACATATTCGGGAAATATGCGGTCAGGCATTCAGGAAGCTAGGCTTTATCAAGAGAATACTCGGAAAATGTGATGAGAAAGTGAAAGAACGGTGTTATTTTTCAATCGCTAGGCCTTATCTGGAATATGCTGCCAGTGTATGGGATCCTTATGAAGCGGAGTTGATATCGGAATTAGATCGCGTGCAGCGAAGAGGAGCTAGCTTTGTAAAATGATGCTACGATAAGTTTACTAGTGTGTCTGGATTGTTATAAGAATTGGGATGGGAATCGCAATCACAGCGGAGATTAAATTTTAGGCTGAACCTCTTAACTAAAATTCGGGAAAAACATTTCTCTGACGACGTAAAAAACATACTATTGACCCCGTCGTACTACAGTAGATTAGACAGCGCCAATAAAATTAGAGAGAGAGAGAGAGAGATTGCAGAACCGATCGGTATAAAATGTCATTTTTCCGCGTACCTTTCGGGACCATAACAGCTGTGATCGTCGTCATGAATAGTGCAAATAGTGACATTAGCTAGACTGTAGATCTTTTTCCTTATATTTTCTACGTTCTTATTTATGCATGATGTAAATATTAATGTTCTTACTTATGCATGATATTTTGAATCTGTAGTAGTAGTCCTTGTGCCCCTTGCATGTTGGAACGATTGACGATAGAATGTTTCTTGGTTTGTAGAATTTAATGGGAGCGTTGCATGTGTGGTACGCTGGTTTCAATGTAGTTTCGGTGTTCTGCCGTATAATTCATGCATGCCTAGTGTGGAAGCACCCCCAGCCACACACCCTTAGGGTGGCTTGCAGGGTATGACGTAGATAGTACGCCAGAAGAAAATGGACATAGTAGCATAGACATACGGAAGAGAATAGCGCTAGATAAGGAGGCGTTAAGTAAGAGAGGGAAGCTGATGACGGGGACGTTGGGTAAGGATGTGAAGAAGAGGCTGGTGAATTGTTTGATATGGAGCATAGGTGGTTATATGGTGCAGAAACGTGGACCCTCAGACGATAATAGGCTGCAGGCATTCGAGATGTGGGTGTGGCAAAGGACGGGGTAGGTGAGGTGGATAGAGAGGAAGACTAACGAGGAAGTGCTTGAGAAGGTGGGCAAGGAAAGGAAACTTCATAATGAAATTAGAGATCGGCAGAGTAGGTGGCTGTAGGATGTAATGAAGTGCTAGGTATTGCTCAAGAATATGATAGAGGGAAGGATGATGGGCAAGTGGGGAAGGGGAAGAAGTAGAATAGGTTTCATGGACAGGATAAAGAAGGGTAGATCATGTGCTGAGAAGAAAAAGGTTATAGAACGAGATAGGCCCCTGAAAAAGCAGAAAACCGGGAGGAGATTCCATGATATTCAACAAAACCTACCTTAACCGGTAGAATACTATTTAAAAGGTAGTTTTCATATTTTACAGATTTCTTTGAAATTGTTTCCAAGACCAAATTCTTTCACTTTTAGGAGAATGACAGTGGAATGTAAGCGCGTACATCCAAATTCTTAGATTACTCGCGTAACATTGGGTGTGGAAAGATGGGGTAGGTAGGAAATAGGTCACAAAATATATGAATGGCCTCCAATGTAAGTCTTGAAATAAATCAAAGAAAAAAGTCCACACCTTTTTACGTGTCATTTTGTAGTGCTCATATTCAGAGAAAAGAGGTATTCTAGTCCACAGAAAAATACATTAAACTACGCATACAAAATATTACAGCCAAAAATGAACTTTATGAGATCAAAACCTGAGTCCTTTAATTCAATAAGCTATTTTGTCGATTTTATCTCCGATCCAATTTTCCCAATTCGTGGGGAGTTTGGTAAGAAGTATTTCAGCGAAGGAAAGGAATGAATAATGACATTGATTACGAATAAAGGAGAAAAATCTGCTAAACAAATGACTCAACTCACAAAAATGCAACCACGAATTGTATAGCAATATTGATTTGCGATATTTTAAACAGAGAGGAATCCCAGATTGATGCATAGAAACATCAGAGAGAAACCGAGGAACAAGTTAAAAGGTGTGCGTACTCAGAGCACCGGCTGGATAGACCTGGTAACGACGTCGGAAGAAGTGAAAGGCTATAAATGTGAAACACTACTTAACTAGCGGCCGAGGGGATCAAATTACTCGCACGATGGGGAAGACTGCATTATTTGCCAAAGTGATTCGCGCAGACGTAGGACGGACTGGATCGGATTGCATCAGGGCAGGAGATTAGAGAGAGAGGTATATAGAGAGGAACCTCTGCGAAGGATACCTTAATGACACTCATTCCTCACGGACACTCGAGCCAAATTGGAGAGTAGGCACCCGGCAAGTATTGGATTCGCACACAAGATCGCAATGCAGGGTGGACGCAGCGACGACGTAATCAGAGGGGAATGGAAGCCGCCGCCACTCCCACGCTGAGGAATTTTTAATTAAATCGATTACCTGCCACGCACGGATCGTTGAATCGAACGCTGGTTGACTCAGACCCTGTCGAAACACATGACTAAGTAACCATAATTTTAATTGTTACGTTAGCAATGAACGGAAAAGTCCTCTGCATCAAACTCCAGCAATTCAATTAATGTCAAAAACATTGTTAATTACAATCTGATTGGAATGACGCGGATAATGGGAAAAATCATAAACTAAATGGGGCAAGTATTACTCATGGAACTGGAACTAAATTAACAATATACCGACGTAGAGTCTCCAGGGTGAGAAATTGAAGTATCGATGAACGATTCCAGCGATACCTTTTGGAAATTGGTTGTAGAGATCATAATCTCAAAAAATAACTGACAATGTGTTAAATTTCCACACAATTTTCAGTGGAACACACCGATCTAGGCTTCGACACAACTCGTGTAACTCTCAAGGCTCTCATTCTCACCCAGAGAATGTCAAGAGTTGTGTCGAAACCTATATCGGTGTGTTTCTATAAAAATTGTATGGAAATTAAACTAATTATCTATAATTTTTTGAAATCATAAAGTTTCAATTGGGCTAAAACAGAGAAGGATAAGATTTTCTCACTCATTTTGTTAAAAATACATCCATTTGACGCTTTAATCGCTTCGAATAGAATAGAACGTCATATAATAACATCAACTTTTTGATCAATTCACCCACGCTCTGCAGTGTTGTCGGAATAGACTCATATCCTCCGGAATAAACTGTTAGTAATGAATCACTGCGTCACGACACCAGATACTCCAAGTTATGGATCTCAGGTATTTCTTGAACACTAGCTTATTCTTCTCAGTTTCCGAAATACGTACAATCCGAGTAACTAACAAATATTAATTTATTTAGAGTAGAAACAAATGAAAAACATACAAAAAATACTAACTAGTTGCGCGAAAATGGCATTATTATTTAAGTGATGCCATAATCCACATCATAAAAACAATTCTCTATTCCCGGAGGTTACAAATGTGCTAAATGATGGAATTCCTTAAACAATTGATTTATGAGGTGGAGATAATTCAGTTATAGTAACGTATACGCAGGTTTTATGGAGTACACCTGTTGTAGGTCTTACAACAATTCACTTTAAATAAATAAAGCAGCACAAGTCAAAGACAAAAGAGCATTGGAAAAGACAATAAATATTGATTGTTGAATACGCTCATTATCATGGAAATTTTATTCTTCGCGGTAAAAACGGAGAAGCACATATTTTGCATACGCTTCAAACTGATTTTGAGTGAAATATACTTCCGTTAATTATAGTGTGCATTCGTTTCATTATAGGCTCTACAAAATTACTTTCAATTCTCTACAAAATTCGTTTCATTATAGGCTCACGAGGAATACACATTCAAGATGAATACGGCCAGTGAGTAAAGCATCGCCAGTAGCATAGTCCAGAAGGCTAAATGTGTAACTTCATGATTCCGTTAGGAATGGAATCCGTACGTTGGAAGACGTTACGAATGGAACCGTTCCAAAGGCGACTGAACAAATCATTCCGATTTCATTCGTAGAGCCAGATTCCATTAGCATGAAATTTAATGAAAAATTCCATACGCTCCCAGATATATGCTATATACACATTTTTGCACATGCGAAACTTCATTGGTATAGAAACTTCATTGGTATAGAAAATAGTTATAGATTATCGAATTTGTTGAAATTTAATTGCAATTAAAATTTATTTTCTCTGCTCGTATTATTATGACAGCATCAATGTATTACTTCTGGTCACAAATGCACACCAATTCCAGGTTTGATGAAAATGTCGAAGCCTCATTTTATATCAATCTCCTACAAAACTAGACTAGCTAGAGTTTCAACGTACATGATGAGCGAGCCACTGCATTTCCCGACAACTTGGTGGAAATGGTATATTAAGTTGTGGTAAAATAAGCTTGGAATATACTTGCCTTTTTATGCTGCAAAGTGTAAGATTTGATTTCAGCAAAGTTTTCCGTTTTTTTTAAAAATATACATTGTAACTTGAAACTTACTATGCCTCACAAACACATAGTTGAGGCATTGCAAAACGTAATCAGAGAGGCAATTACGAGTTTTATGAATTTTCCCAGTCTATTGTAGCCCCAATGAGTATTTACCTTTTGAAGAATTCTCGTAGCTTTCTGGGCTGATTTGCTCTTTAGGGTGTAAATATAAACTTAATATAATCCAAGGAATGGTGAAATTACTGGGGTTGTACTGAGACCTGTTTTACCAATGTTTGTATCTTTTTTACCATGTACTTGTTTAAGAATTAGAGGGAAGAATCAAGGGAAGAGCGTTAACAAGGACTTTTCTCCAAGGTATCACGAAATTGTTTATCCATTCAATCAATTGCAGACAAGAATTATGAATTGACGAGGGAATATTCTTCCAGGGTCAAAAATGCAGCAATTCAAATTCACAAATAGAGTACACTTTTTGTAAGTTCTTTATGCGAGAATTTCATACCCACTGTTGACAATAACTTGTGATGTAATAATTTCAGTTACATCTAATAGAAAATATTTTTGAGAAGTTCCAAATTTTTCCGTAATATATCTTCTCCAATACAGGCATTTTAATGTGAAGACCATCTTTTCGAGAGTATTTTATTTCCTCCGCTAAATAATTCAAGAACCTAATTAGCAAGATTCTTAAACTCAACATGGCACTTTTCAACTGTCGCAGGCTCTACTTTTTGGGATAACATTACGATGGGAGAAAATAAAATACTTTGTAATATTCCACTGCGATTTATTCTTCCCCAACTGGTTTCAACGCTAAGGTGTCATTTTCAAGGGTACATTCTCCAGGGTACAAGGTACATTTCAAGGGTACAAGGGAGAATGTACCCTTGAAAATGACGCACTAGCCTTGAAACTAGTCGGGGAAGAATAAATCGCAGTGGAATATTACAAAGTATTTTACTTTCTTTCATGGCACTTTTGTATTTGGGCTTTTGACAACGATCTAACACTTTCAAAAAGAGTGCGAATTAAATAAAAGCCGTTTGAATGGGTTAATGTATAAATATGGACTATTCATAATTTAAGTATTTCCACTAAATGGGCTGATAGTATTTAGGTGAATTAATAAAACACTTTTACATCAAATTAATTAACATTTATGCCTTATCGATTTGTATTGTGAGATGCAATACACATTAAATCGTGGTTTACCAGAATATTAAAGATAATTATTCAGAACAACTCCGATGTCCTCCATTCAATATGATACAATAGATATGCGCAGCATAAGCTCACAGAAGCATAAAATAATCCGTCGGGAAACAATACAGAAGCTCACTGACAAGAGAGAACTTAATTTTAGGTAAAATATGGCGGTACATGGAAGGTTGCCAGTTAATCACATAAAATTGAATGGTGAAATGTTGCTTCGAATTTCAATACGCGCTCCAGTTACATTACACGCCGCTTATCAAAAGCACAACCATACTTGACTAAATAATAACGCCACATTTACATAAAAAAGAGGCTCAAATTACTTTCAATGCAAAAAATCCATTACAAATACGTAAAAACTTGCCAGTTCACAAATTAAAACACAAATATTAACCACAATAAATAAAGAAAGCAGAAAACTAAATTCACCGGTAAATAGTTAAGTCTTATGATTTTAACAACTGTTGAAAAAACCATAGTATTTCATTAAAAATTAGTCATTACACAACTCTATAGGAGAATTAATTGGAAACAATTTATATGCGATATATTTTTAATCCTCAAAAAGAAACAGTGATTGACACAATTTGCCTGTAAACGTAATCGAAATCTTCCGATGCCAACATCCGATTCGTTAGGACAGACTCGATTATTTCACAATCAACCAATTTGTTTAGTTAAATAAGTAAAATTAAATACGCTGATGCCGTCTCACTAAATCAATTTAGGGCCAGGTTTGGAATTGATAGGATCAGATAGCTCTACCTCACGGCCTCAAGCCCGCAAGAAAACGCGAGATAGGAGAGGTAAAGGAGAAAGACGTGAGCATCGGAGAAAAAATTATGTCGACTCCATCCCCTGGCCTCTTTTCTTCTTCCATCTTTGAGGAGTCTCCTTGAGTAAATCCTTCTGCGTGCTCACAATAATTACCACATAATAATCCTGATTAAATAAGCCGAGACGGCGGGCCGCACAACATCCACGTCGGAGAGCCGGGCTCTCAAATATTTATCTTGGATTGCCGACGAAAAATCCGTGAGCCTACTCACAACAGACTCACTCTGAGGAGGACGGTGAGGAGGAAGAGCAATATAAAGTGAGGAGGAGGTCTGTGAGGGGAGAGAAGAGGGGAAAATATTGAAGGATGGGAAGGAGAGGCGAACCGGAACATCTGACGTCTTGGAGAGGCATCGCGCGAGCGAGAATCCAACCTTTCGGGTGGTCGGAAAACAAACTCTGGGTTTTCGGAAACTTTAAAAATAACACTCACTTTAAACTCTTCAAGGGCCCCAGCTACGAATATGTGTAAGCACAAAGTGCACACTTGAGAGGCACTTAAACCCGAGGTTTCCTTTGAGTGCTTCTTTTATCCCTCTTCGATGGTCCTCTCCACTAAACCATCGACTTCCGTGAAACTTCACGCCAGACGACTTCGTTGATAGAGCAATGCGTGTACATGGGTGGTATTAGTTATACAGACACCCATCCTTGTCCAGAGCAGGAGAGTAGGGAGGGAGATTGGAAATAAATTGACAAGCAACAGTGGTGAAATGAGCACATTGAAAGCGATGAATAGAATCCTCTAATTTCACAGATTTCCATGAGTAACTCCGAGGTGGCAGCAATCTTTCCGATTGTCACCAATTTTATATTTCAAGATGGGTCGTGTCACCATAGAAGGACTACTTCCCTATTCTTCTTGAAAAGTATTAGCAAGGCTAGGTAAATTATCCAATTTATAACTTGAACAGATCTCTTAAATATTTTATTTCAGAATGAGAATTTCCTTCCTTCCGATTCATTTTCCCCAGCAAACATTTAAAACAAACAAAAAATTGTACAGGCATCTCATTTATTCCTGCTGCATTCCAATTAACAAATCGACGAGCTCGAATCGGTTTACTTGAAATCTATTACCCCCACAGTGTGTTGTTACTATATCGCCAAAGCAGAAGTTCAACACAGGTGCGATTGTAGCGAGGTCCTTCCGCTGTCCACCGTTAAATTCATAATTTCCCTATACTGATGAGTTTTACATTTTACTCGACGATCTGAGACCACCCGTCCATTAACAACATGCATGCGAGTAGCAGAATGTGTCGAGGTTGTGGATCAGAAACTCGACTAGTAAATCTCCATTAGAGCCACAAGGAACAATGACAAAACTTTCGAAAATTTCAACCGTCGCAAACAATATGACGCTGGCTTCCAGATCGTGTTTATCTCTTGGTATATCCAGGTCGGGATACAACCACTATCCTGTATACGGAAGCAAATTTCATAAAATAAACCTTATATTTAAAGACCACAGATATTAGGAAGTAATCACGAGATAAAATGACTGAAAAGCTAATGACGATACATTAAGAATGAGACAATGTGTCAATCAATGACAAAATAATCACAAAAATCCAATGTACACCAAGATCGTCCAGTGAGGTGATAAGTCACATGATTCATGATGTGTCCATATTGTTTTGAGCCCATATTCACGAGGTGAACATATTGGTGAGCCCACATGCACGAGGTATGCATTGACTGAAGCCCTCCACCCATCCCTATCTAATGCTAATTCCCTTACCAACTGCCAACTGGTATCTCTCCCAATGTACTCCCCTCTTCATTTGGTCCATGAACATATTCCTGAGTCTTCCTTTGGGGACGTTTTCCCCCTTCTTTACCTTCAATTATGTTCTTCACAAACCCATTGTATCAGGGTGTGTCCAATTTATCTAGTTTTTCTTTTCTGTGCAGTGTCCCTCATGGTTCTTTCCTCTTCTACACTTCTGCAAACTTCATCATTTCTTATTCTGTCAGTCCATTTAACCTTCAGCATTCTCCTCCAGCACATAGTTTCGAAGGCTTATATTCTTTTCTGGTCAGCTATTACAATGACCCATGCTTCTGATCCATAGATTTCTTCCCTCCACACGAATATTATCACATTCTTTTTCCTGGTTTGTAGTCCTATCTTCTTTGAGTACAGCAGTTGTCTTTTTCCCATGAAGACCTTCTTAGCTAGGGCAATTCTCCGCTTGATGTCCGTTGAACTCCTTCCGTCCCACGTGATGGTACTTCCAAGATACCTGAAGGAATCCACTTACTCTAATTCCTCTCCTCTCAAGGAGACTTCTAAATTCAGCTTCTCTCTTACACAGGCTAGTATTTTAGCCTTCATCTTATTTATTTTCAAGTTGTATTCTGGGAGAACTTGGTCCATTACGTTTAGTGACCTTTGAAGATCATCACAATTTTTTAATATGACTACTATATCGTCAGCGAAGCATGGAGGAGTCAAGGAGCATGTTTATTTCTTCTCCGTTCATCTTTATTCCACCCAGTCCAATTTCTTGTGCTTCGCTTATGGCCTCCTCTAAATCAGCATCTAAATACTACCCCGCGAGCCGCCGCATGGGCGTGTGGCAGGGGGTGGTATGTCTCCAGCCGTGTAAAGATGTAAGTTTTTGAGAGGGTAAATGGTGACAAGGATTATGGGAGTGTATTTAGAGGAGCTTCGTTTTTATTGTGGTCGCTTATTGTGCGCGGAAAGAACGAGTTTTTGCACCTATCTGTTCGGCAGTGTATCAATCTTATTTCATCGCATCTATCAGACCTAGAAACGTAGTAAGGCGTCATGATAATATTCTCTGTGTCGTTCTGAAACTCACCAGTTCTGAATTTCTTAAGCAGGCTAAGCCTAGCGTGCAGTCTCCGAGTCTCAAGGGGCTCCCACCTTAATCCCTCTAAAAGTTGCGAAACACTATGTGTTCGTTCTTAGCAGTTTTTAACGAAGCGTGCTGCTTTTCTTTGTATTTTATTAATTTTTTTGTTAGATCCTAATGACCAGGGTCCCAAATGCTCGCGGCGTTATCGAGGTGTAGCCCAATCAGAGTGAAGTAGCATTTCTCTTTTTTTTTCATCCGAGGACCTTCATATTATACGCTTAACAAAACCTAGTTTCTTCAATGGTGTGCCGCGTATTTTTTTGCATGTGCGTTTGTATCCAATAAAGACTCTACTGTCGAATATTCTCCCTGGAGCTCTCTCGCGTAAGACCAGAATAACTTTGGATTTTCATCTAGCAATTCACCTAGGATTTTTTTCTTGAAGTTTCGTAAACTAGTGCGCATGATTTTCTTCCATTTTGAGCGTTGGGCAACGTAAATTTCTCTCGCAGCAAGTTCCGTTGTTTTGTTACCTGACTTAATAGAATTTTTATATAGATTGTGTAATTGTTTCCTGAGCTTCCGCCTTACTTCGTGGTTATACCAACAAGGTTCATTACTCTCCCATTAGAATTTGTGTGGAATATATTCATTGATTCCTTTACGTAGTATTTTCAAAAAATATCTCCATGATATTTCGGTTCTCTTGTCCTTCATTGTGGCTACGAATTTCGAGAATGAAGCTTCTAACATCTCTCCAAATTTTATGTAATCACATTTTTTAAATAAGAAGACCTTAGGTTTAAATTTTTCAGTGGACTCTACTGTTTTTTTCAAAGTCGTAAAAATTTCTGTATGATCACTTATGCCCTCGAGGATATCGAGGTGTATAATCATTATAGGGTGACTAACAGCTAAAAGATATAATTTTTTATTACCTCTAGTAGGTTTGTTTACAACTTAAGTAAAAGAGTGGAGTGAAATTGTATTAAGTAAGACCTCACTTATATCACGCTTCCTTGTACTTGTTTCATCGCTATTGGATTTCCAATTCATAGCAGTGAGGTTGAAATGTTTACCGATAATTATCACGCTTTTGTTTTCTCTCGAGGTAAATGCTGCTAGCTGAGAGTCAAATTTGTACAAAACGTCTATTTTGGAATCTGGTGGTATGTAAAATGAATATATATGTATATTTCTATTACTTAGTTCCTTAACAGTACACCAAACGTTCTGTATTTCATGCTGAATAGTGTTGGTGAGAGGTTGCATCCCTGTCTCACTCCTTTGAAAATTTTGGCTTCTATCTGGCTGCCGTCTCTTATTCACATTGTGACGACTTACTTCCTTTATAGTGAGTATATAATTCTTCGGTCGTCAGAATCCATTCCGAGTTTTTCCAGCAGTCTGAACATCTTGTTCCACTCAACATTGTCGAAGGCTTTCTCCAGGTCCACGAATACGATGTACATTGGCTTGTTCACATGTATTGTTTTCTCTCAGCCTGATAATGCCTCCCTGGTACCCCTACTCTTCCAATATCCAAAATGGTTTTCCGAGAGGTTTTCTACAATCCTCCTTTCCATTTTTCGGCTTACCATTTGATGAAAATTTTGACAAAATAATAGCTAGTTGCGCATTAGCTATAATTTGATCAAAGAAATGGTATTCCTAAGAAACTTATAAATGATAAATGTGTTAGAGACGCATGTTGTGAAAACGACGGTATTTTGATTGGAAATGTAAACGTGCGAGTTCTTCTATAAGCGGATGATGCTGTTTTGATCTCAGAGAGCCAACAGGGATTACAGAAGCTCCTAGATAAGTTTTGTGAATCAACAGAGGGAATGGAATTGAGGGTAAATGCGTGCAAGACTAAAGTAGTACTTTTTGATAAGGAGAATGGGGAGAATAACTGTTTCATGAGGGCAAATAGTGAAATAATTGAACAAGTAAATTATTTTGTGTACTTAGGTAAGATGTTTATGAAAGATGGACGGATAGATGAGGAGATAAAGAGGCGTGCGAATGCTGGAAGGAAAGTGGTAGGTAGAATGAGGAGCATATCAAGGAGTGAGTGCCTGTCTAAGAAAGCGAAAATCGCCGTGTACAAAAGTGTACTTCTCCCCACTTGGTTGTGTGGTAGTGAAACATGGGTATGTCAGGATAGACATAAGAGTAGACTAAACGCCGTGGGTATGAGTTTTCTGAGGAGTGTTTGTGGCAAAAGTAGGATGGATAGGATCAGGACTGAATGGCTAATAAATAAATGTGGGTTAGATGCTCCAGTAATAGAAGTATATGAAAGGAGTGTTCTTCGTTGGGTTGGCCATGTTGAGAGAATAGATGAGTCGAGTAAAGAAACAAAAAATAGTGAAATGAATGGTGCGATAGGCAGAGGTAGGCCGAGAAAGTTGTGGTTGAATGTGTTGAGGAAATTCTTCGAAGGAGGAATATTAGGAGACTTAAAACAGGAGGGCGTGTATGGGGTAAATGAGGCAAAAGTGGTTTGCAAGGATATGGAGGACATTATTGGAGGAGAGTTAAATGTACAATATGTATTTATGAGTGAAACTTTGTGACTGTGCCTACCCCGGAAGGGAACGGCGTGATTGGTATGGTATGTATGAAAATGGTATTCCGAGTGCGCCACTAAGATTAGCAGCGAAAAGTTTGCTATTATTTTAGTAGCTGGCGCTTAAACTCTCCCCTGGCTAGAAAGATCTGACCCTTTCCCGGCGAATATATTTGATAAAATTTTCTCGAGCTTCACACCGGTTTAGATTAGTTAGTACTGCCGACGATTTGGGCAACGACTCGTCACCTATCCTCGAGGCAAGAAGAATTGAGGATGGGTGACGAGTCGTTGCCCGAAACGTCGGCAGTACTAAATAATCTAAACCTGTGTGAAGCCTAGTGTGGCTAGTTTAGAAGCGCCACTTAATGTGTCATATGATAAGCCGTCACAAGGGATCCATCTCACATGATAAATAATAGCCATAACGGAGAATGTAGACAAAAATACCAAAAAACAATGTCATATTGCTGGAAATGTGTTCCTCTAGTCTGATAGATAGGGGATGTGGTGATGCTTCTCGATCAAATTCAACATATTAATTGTTCGCTCAAAATCTTCGATGCCGTGCTTCGGCACATAACTGTGTCTCATGGGGATGTTATCCTAAGAGATAGAAATATAGTGAGTTGATTTATGAGGGTTTTGAGCGTCGGTAATTGTATAAATCTGTATGAGTGAGATGACTTTCTCTGGATGGCAGTTAGGTCCTGCTAATTTAAGAAATAACATGACTTCGAGCTTAAAGAATAATTTTATAGGATGTGTTGTGGAGGAAGCCCCAAGAGCATAATGGTTGTTATAACTATTGCAAATATGTCAGTTTTATTGATAGAAAGATGTTCACTAGTATTATCATTGAATAGTAAGAATATAGCACTTGTCGTTAGTTGCAAAATTATAATTTCATGTGATGCCCAGAAAAGGCGAAAAAGGTGAAGACAGAGATGTGTCGCGTTTTTCGTCAGAAAGGGCGAATACCTCATCGTGTTTAGTCTGGCTTGAGCATGGCGGACAGAGGCGCCAAGAGCACGCCGCGTTATATTGTATATCCGGCAGTCTTCAACATCTTGTTCCCTCAAAGCCAAAAAAGCTCCATAGGGGAGAAGGACGCCTCGGCAGCTTAACCGGCTGAATCACTTGCCGCGATATCGAGGGATCCGAGTTCGAGTTCCGATAAAGACGAATGACTTCTCCGTGGAACCTCGCACTGATGTGCACTTGCTGCTGACTTCTCCAATGTATTACCGTGGCCTGTTCCTCATATCTTTGTCAGCTATTCACGGTTTTGCGGAAGCAAACTCCATTAAATCCATGCCTTCAGCTGTAACTGACGCCGAAACCATAGTGTACAACCGGGGTGGGTGCAATTGAAGTGCCTTTAAGGTGACATAGAGATGAGGAAAGTAACCACTATAGGATCAAAGATTAATGCCAAGAAAAAGACGCTGGATCAATTTAAATAGCACAAAGTAATGATACGAATAATAAATAGTATCAAAAACTTCAACTACACCACTGTGCCCTCATTCAAAAAATGGGCAAGTATGGGATGTGAACTGTGAAACGGATCAAGATATGGCTAAGCATATCTTTTCTGCGGGCCTTACATGATCAAAGTTGAATCAGACCATGAGGGAAAACATCTTTCATAAGGTCCTTTTTCTATTTTACACATTTCATTCTTTCCCATAATTTGATAAGCGCTGCATAAATAATGCAACATTTATGTTAAAATTAAGTGAATAACCAAATCGATTCGCATATTTAATTACAAATCATTAGGCAAAATATTTGCACGAATGTATTTTCGACATCATTGCCATGTCAATGAAAACTCACTTGATACTGATTCGTAATTTCAAAATCTAATTAAATCCGGTAGGTAATGTCCAGCAAGCGAAATATAATGCATCCACTTATGAAACGCGAAAAAATGAGAGGGCGATTGGGACCAGTTTATTTTCTTGCTTTTCATCCCACAGCATCGAGTCTACCTGGTGTTTTCATCTCACAGCAAATTTCACGGAGAATTAGTTATGCTAGCCACCTGGAAGCCTCAAAAACAAAAAATTAAACTACAGTGTTCCATTCATTAACAGGCTCGCCATTCTTTCTCCATTTTGTTCGAAATTTTAGGCATGTTTAAAATCATCTCCTGCTCTTCATCCGAAGTAGTTCAAGATATGAACCGATTACAAGACAGTATTCACGAATGAAAACTAAAAGCGTTATCCCCTTCTCTGTTTAAATTAAGATATCAGACGTCGAAGAAGATTAGGCAGATATATTCTCTTCCATCCAGCGCGAGGACCACAAAGAAAAAACATTTCGAGTCCTCCCGGGCCATGAACGACCTTCGATTAGTCATCCATTAACTTCATCTCCCATTACCCATCCCAGTGAAGTTTACTCCCCCACCCCGCACTGTCTCCGTCGATTCTTTTTTCTTTCCCTTTGCTTTCCTCACCCCAGTCCAAGTCATCTCCTATTCTCTCTCCCTTTTAATTCATACCCTCCGATAGCAACCCAATCTCCTTCCTCACATAATTCTTCACGTTCGCTTCCCCCCCTTTTACCTCCCCCACTGCCGGCGCTGCCAAATACAACCTTTCCCCCGCCCCCCTCATGGCTACATATGATCGCCTAATGCGCTGCCATCGTGAGCGATTTGACGCGCCCGGTCTCACCTTCATCCGCTCCCATCGCCACGCCCCCGAACAACCACCACCACAGTCTTTTTCCAGCTCGTTCCATCTCACCCCTTCCTACTTAATAGCCGTCGTCTCGAGAAAGCCGCGGCCCCAAAGATACCCCACGGATGGGGATGAGCCCGAGGGGTCAATCAGTGCAGCCTCCTCTGCGTTACTTTGTGTGAGGTGTTATTAGTTTGCGTGATGGTTGGTTATTCGCCTGCTGCAGTAGCCAGGGCGGGAACGAGACGTCCTAGCGAGGCAGATCCCAAAGGATTCTGATTAAACCTCGGAATAGGAATTTTGGTTTGCCCATAGATCCAACTTTTTGTAAAAAAAACTTTAGCTTTCACGGCAAGTAAATGAAAATCTATAACAACAAAATTCATCGTATGAAATGCGTCATGAAACGTAAAAGTTCTATTCATACTATTTGAAGGTTGAATACCGCAAAGATATATTCGTAGAACAATACAACAGATATGAGTTCTCCAATGTATTTCAGCAAATTGTGTTCGGCCCATTGAAATCTTCTGAAAGGAATATCTTTATTAATGTTATTCAGCAGGTGATGCTTCAGAGTAAGCCGGAGTCCAAAGCACTCCAATTTCAACTAATTTACGCGGAAGAGGATAATGCAGTCGTTTCACACTCATTTTAATACATTTGAAGGCTAAACTTTGACCCTAAGACGATGGATGGTCAGACGGTGAGAATCTTTTCAGGTTTTCCACTGATACGAATCACGACTTTTTATATTTCCGTACTCTCAGTCATGGGAGGGCTTGTTATATGGTAGACTGCTTAACTTTATGGGAATATATTCATTATAAGATATTGCGTTTTGAATAAAGGATGCTCATAACTAAGTCCCAATCAAGATTTATATGAAAGGTTAAGCTTTCTGTAGACAATTCTCGCATTTAATGCATTTCACATCAACGGTGAAAATGACAGCAAGAATTTTCTGAGTCATTCAGTGATATATTGAGGTGACATTTGAACCTACAGTTACAGAAAATAATAATTGAAAAATTATGAGTAAACGTTACTCGAAGAAAGTTTGATGTATACGGTAATTTCATTAGGTTTTTCACTCTCAGGATAAAGAGGAAAAGGAATGAATGGGGATAGGGCAGCGCCGTCCGGTCCAAAAGGAAAACTGACAGAAGAATGGGACTGAACAAACAAAAGAGCCGCCGTCGAGATGTTTTTCACATCCTCTTCTTCTCCCCCATTCCTCCCAAAACGCTTTGTTTTCCTTGGCAGTACGAGGGTGTGTGCTTAGGTATGATTACCGTGAGAAAAAGGCTCGAGAGGGCGTGTTTACACTTAGGATTCGGCGGCGAGGGCAAAAGTAGGCAAAGGGCGGAAGAAGCGAGACGGAAAAGAAGATATGAAGTCAATGAGGGGATGAAGGGCAATGTGTCCCTCAGAGATATAGTAAAAGAAGGAATACAATAGGGACTGGGAGAAAGTCCTGATGCTATGACAATAAGAACATCCGAGTAAACATAACTGGACACCAATGAGGCTCCCTCAATGATACTGACGCAGACCAACTGACGTTTTAGGTCTGATCAACAGCCCAAAACTCTATTGACAGCGTTCAGATTAAGAATTTTGTCTATTGAAATTCCTTTTTTTCCATCATCAGCAGGAGTCATTAATCCAAAGAGTAATTTGCTAAAACTCTCCATTCCAGTCTCAAATCTCCATGTCATCACAATGGCGTTCTTCATTTTTATCGTTTTTATCCTGATACGTTCCTTTTTTACTCCTCCTCGGTGATTCACCCCATTAGGTTTTCTTTAACATCTTTTCTCTCCAGCTCTTCGAAGGACTTCTTCATTGGCTATGGTGATTGATGTAGTGAGCTCTCATACTCAAATCACAGCTAATTCCCTAGCATAAGACCTCAATTCCAAGACAAAACTATACGACGTTACATTTACTGCAATACGAGTCCACGACTCCATGGCTGTTAGGCCGGTAGGTAAACATCCAACCAAATATTCTTCACATCTTAAGTATCAAATGCAAATGAAAATGCAAGCGCATGGTTTGTGATTTGACTACTTCAATAAACATCTCCCTATTGCATGTAGTCTGAAGAACATACAGGAAGCTAGCAGGATATGGGAGCATCTACGTGAATTATCGCCGATCAGAAATTCATCGAGTGGCTGGGGGCACTTCATTTCAAAATGAAGGTAAGGGGGCGTCCATTAATTACGTGAGGCGATTTTTCGACCCCCCTCTCCCCTTGGTGAGATGTCGTGAGATTTGGCTCGACTACCTCCTCCCCCTAATCTCACGTGAGATTTTTTTTAAAATGCGTATTTTTAGTGTCAATACGTTAATCTGTGCTCGATTGCGTTGGATTTATTTAAAAAACATAATTTGCTTAGTTATTTTTATTTAAGACTAGTTAAGACTGGTATTTAAGACTACAAAGAGCGTAGTCTAGAATTACAGTGAGAAAATCGAACAATAAAATACTTAAATAGGAACTACTAAAATTCGTAAAAGAATACTCATTCTAATTCAGTCCACGGGGACTCATGTGTGGTCTCAAGAGTGACTACTGGAACCAACATGTCCATGTGATTTTCAGTAAAATCATCTGCTCCTTCAACCTCGCACTGATTTAGCCACTCTAAACCGTTGTCGCTTGCACACCGTGGCTCAGTAGCTCGACGTGTGACAATCCGTGAGGATGTCACTTCCTGGCAGCACTTCGTCTTGTAGACGTGTCTTTTCACGTATGCATCATAATAATCATGATAACTTATTTTGAATGAGTGACAGCGACGACTGAGCCGTCGAGTACGAAACATTTACGGGCGTAAACACAGCAGGTCGGGACATGTCCGAGCGTCGCTGCCACCCGGCTCGTACGCCGCAGCGTTCGTCGAGTTGTGCGTTTGGCTGGCCGGTGGCGCTAAACAATCGAGGGGCTACTGTGCTACTTTGTATTATATATTATATTATTGTGTAAGATTTGGCCATATTTTAGTGGAGAAACATGATTTACTTAATTTAACCCAGTTTTCTCGCAATTTTACACTGTTTCTTGCGGAAAAAAAATTACGTGATATTTGCCGAGACCCCCCCCCCCCCACACGTGAGATTGGGTGAGATTCAGATCGACATCCTACCCCCCCCCCCAAAACACCTCACGTAATTAATGGACTAAGCTTGCGACTCGATATGGAGGACTGTAGTTAAATTTTTGACGCCCAGCATCTTATTTGTACCTCACCAAGTTTGGTGAAAAAACTTTTTACGGCCAGGGGAGTTCTGTTTGCCATTAAGTACAGAGTAAGGCAGAATATCTACTAGTTCTTTCATTCGAAAAGACGCTACTTAAGCACATAGGGCCGTATATACGCACTCGTTGGGAGCGAATGAAGTATGCTCTTTTGAGAAGGATCCAGGTAGATTGAGAGAGGAGAAAAACTTTCTTACCCCATCAGCATTAAAAACATGTATTGATCTTTAAAACTTCCAACGGTTGGGATATTTTGCCTGTCTAACGCAACTTCCGAAACTAGTCGTACTAGAAAACATGTTGATACCCACCTGAAAAGCAATTAAAATTTTCAAATAATGGAATGGCCACGATATCACGAAACCCGATCGTGAGGACTTAAAGAAGCGACATAGGCATGTACGTATATACATCTAAAAAAATATTTTTCTAACTTCCAAGAATCAAGCATTAGGTTAGGCACAGAGTACTAGGAAAGTTTTACTCCTGATCGTGCTTTCGGGGATCAGACAATATATCCCAACTAAAGCCAAAAAATAGAAGAGCGAAACAAAATGGTACTACACCGAAGTGACAAGGTCTTTAAGACGACAGTATAAGCAACGCCTCAATAAATCTCCGGACGGATTGTCCACTGATGATCAAAATTGAGTAGTTGGAAAAAGATGTACCTTTCAAAGGTGATATAAAGGAAGTGTTCTGGAGTGTATTCATGGATTGTCAAAAGAAAGATATTAGCAGAAAAGTAACAGGAAAGCCCAAAAGCATTCCCGTCATCGCAAAGGAGGCTCAAGGCAATAGATCGACAGTTAATCAACTGAGAAACGATTAGGGCGACCTTGGTAAATCAGGCTTGCCAGGTGAATTGGCTAGTGCCTCAAGAGGAGGCATTGAGAAACTCCGAAGATTCACAAGATGGAAAACCTGAAAATACATGATCGTCACCGTCACCGTCAAGATACATGGCGCACGAGTCGTAATGAATGACCAAAACCTTCTCTTTGTATTACATCACATCTTATTTCTTTAGATTATATTCATGGTTCTCTACTTCAAAACCACAAAGTCATTGTCGTAGTAACATAAAGATCGATTTTTAAAGAGAAATGTGATAAGACCTAAGTTTCATCAGCTATCATTTAAGAGCAGTTTTAAATTTGGACGGATCATTTATGAAATTCTATCAGCTATCGTTTAAGAGCAGATTCAAAGTTGGGCGGATCATTTATGAAATTTGACTTACTTGCGTCAGCGTAGAACACTAGTTGCAGTACAAGGGAATGGACTAAGAGAGTGTGGATGAGGGAAATAATGAAAAGAGGTTTATGTATCTTTTATAAGGAGTCTGAAGGTTTGCTTCCTCTACCACATTGATCCATGATTCGGAAGAGGTAAAAGCCGTTTTGTTGACCGTTGACGGCACTCCACATCCTGTCCAGACTACTCAGGTCACGTTCTCCCTCCGAAGCAACCTCAACTTCATTTTTCCAAACTCCTCTTTAATCTGTATTTTCCCTCACGTCCGTTGCTTGCTCAATCCGGATGATAATGCGCATTCAATATGGATGGATGAATTTCTGTGAAAATAATACCGCGTACTAATGAAGTGTTATACCCATCGTAGGTACAAAATAATTTCCCCGGGCGGCGATTCTCTATGAACTCTAAACGATAGGGCACGTATGGGCAGGGACTGAGCTATGGGCAAACATTATAATATCTAACGATATTTGCATACGGTAATTTTTCGCAGTTTCTCGGAATTAAAAATCACTTCTCAAAATAGAACACCGATTATATTTCATTATGCAACACATACAATATCGATGATATAGCTCCAAGCCTGACTCCGCTGAATACTTAAACGGAAAAAATACGCACGCGTTCACGGTTTCAGCTTCTCCAGCCATCAATTCCACGCTACGAGTTATAAACCACCAGAGTAAGCTTTCAATCAGCATTTTTTCGTCCTTAAAGTCTGTGATTAGTTACAAATCAATAGTATCACAACGATACATTATATTAGCGTAATTTTATCCAACTATAATCACAAGCAACCTCTTGTGTATAAAATATTTTTATTATTCACATCCTAGAAAAACAGCTACGGCATGCATTATAAAAGTCACTATCGTTTAAAAATAAATCGACTGGTGATATAAATGCAAAGTTCTTTAAAATAAAATATCAATAGAAATTTAATTTTGCTTGCTTCTATCTTCCGAACAGCTGTTGAGATGAAGGAGAAGAAAGAGGTTATTAAATGACTCAGCGTACAACATCCAAAAAGTTCATAAGTAGCAACTGTTCAGAGAGTTGCCAGGGAAACAAAGACAGAGTTAAAATAAGCAGTCCAATCACGAAACTAATGACAGTACAATTACTAAAACAAATATTCTCAGAAAATCACTCTACTCTAGCAGCGAAGTGAGTTAAACGTACTTCCTGCATGAGCAGGAGAAGAAATCTGGATAATGTAGTGATTACATTTCAAGCAATGATTACAATATTTTCTCGGTTCAATATATGCAAAAATGAAATGAACTAAAACATTTTAAATCAGCTACTTTGAAGTGAGATTACAATCACGGATGCTTTATGCTTTCCTAGAAACGGAAAAAGAGGCGAAAAAACTTTCCTCATCAGCGCAATTATCGCTCACATTCCGATATGTTGAGCCACCCTCCTCGCTTTTACAACCAGTCGCGAACGGCAGTCATTGCATTCCTCCCCGTGCGGGTGGGCAGCAGAAGGAATTTCCAAGTGCTAATCAAGCCGGCGTTGTCGTAATTTGACGGCTCATTACCGCCAGAGGAAGACGCAAAGCAAGAGAAGCATGTCCGCGGCAAACAATCCTACCCGAGGAAGATATACGAAAAATACGCAACAGATATTCGTAACAAAAAGACGCGAAAATAAATTGAAAGAGAAAAAGAGCCATAACTGGGCAAAAAATATCAATAAAGACTGATAAACTTCCTATATGCATGCGTATACACCAACTATTAAAAAAGTAACCTCTACTTTGCAGTCACACCTGTTTGAAGCACTTCCAGGTGGCCTGGAAGTCGGAATTCAGCAATAATACAGACCGTGATTTAAAACCAAGCTAAAAAATATAGCAAAAATTGCGAAATACAATGAAAAGAGGTGGTTTTTATCCCGTATTAGTTACTTTTACCCCATCAAGAAGAGCGAGCATTACGGCGCGGGGTTTATTTTTGCTATTTTTTAATTCACTTCCACCAAAATTTAAGGCAGAAATTTTCACTACTGGAATGCTAAAAGAAGGAAGCTAGTGATTCTTGAATGAAATTGTGCTACATCTTATTTTTGTATACAATACCTTTTTGGATGAATATGTCCATTTTTTATTATTTCAACAAAAGAAAAGTAAATGTAATTGGTATTCATGTTGGTATGAATAAAACAATAACAGCGATTTCCGCACTTTTAAACACGTTTTTAATGAAAACCGACCATCGTTTAGACACTTTATGTCATTATCAAGGTAACTACATTAAGTGTGGAAACCATGGTCGGTATTCATTAGAACAGTGTGGAAATTACTATTGCTACTTTATTCTTACCAATATGGATATACAATACTTCCACAAAATTTCGCCTGAATCTTTCATAATGTACTTGATAATTTCAGCTTAAACTTAAAATGGAGACTATTGCATGAGGTCGTTAGGTCAAGGTTAAGGGTGAGAGCTACAGAAAAATGATTTTGGGGTAATTCGTCCACAACCTCCCTTGGATGGTTAATGTCATCTGTATTGTAGCATTTTGAATGTTACATTGGAACCATTATTTAATCCCATTCAACAATATTATACTTTTCTCAAACGGCACATTCTTCTTGTAATAACAATAAAATATGAATATGTACGAATACATGCATTTACTTTCTATATAAATGTATATGTTTTTACAATGAACGACTTATATTTTACTTAGAGGAACTATAAGCTTAAATTACCAAACAATTTATGTAATAGGTAGAGTACCTGCCTCAGAAAGCCGTTGCTATATTTACTCCATTACAACAAATATAATAAATTATCTTAAATTGAAAGAAAGTAGGTGAGACATCGATGGGAGAAAAAAGGGAATAATGGAAGACGAAACAATTATGAAAGGTTTCAAAGTGAAATTATTTTGTGGTAATGAAGCGGTTAGCGGAGATAATATAGGAATGAATAACTAACTGTATTAGGCCAATCTTCGGATTGATGACTACTGATGATTATGATGATGTGGAGGGAAACCAAAAGCGCGAGTTCCTAAGAGAACACTCGGGGAAACACCAATGGAAGGAGAAATGATAGGGATAAGTTATTCCTAAATATCGATGTGGAATATACTGGGAAACTTGCGAAGTAAGTAAATGGTTATGTGATATTAGGATGGAGTGGAAAGCTGTAGCAAACCAGTCTTCGGATTTATGACCGCTGATAAAGGTTTGCTAACCCGGATTTCCAGGTTCCGGCCACCCTCTGACGTGGACGCTCTTCCAAAAAATAGCATTTCACTTCTCTGCACGTTGAAAATTCACGCATGCAAGCGGCGCAGTAAAGCAGTTCGGGGAAAATATCTCAAACGGAGAGTCGTCTGTCTTCAGGGGGCTGGCTCGGCCGCAGGGGTCGAGGGGGGGGGGAAGCTGTGTACACGAGAAATGATGATTAACGCCTTCGTTAAGAAGAGGGGGCCAGTAGGGCGCATGGGGGCGAGAACAGAAGCGTTGACTGACGGGTGTGGAGCGCTGTGAAAGCCTCGCCGCACTTCAATATGAGGCAAGAGCTAGGTGGTCTGGGTGACCGGAGGTTATTTAAAATGAAAGGGACGATGAATCTGATGGCTTAGCGGGCAGTAGAAAAAAGTAAAAGCGCAAGTGACCTAATTAGAAATGCAATTAAGTGCTTGGGGACAAAAATAAATAGACTAGCGCATTGAGCGTGCAATAAGTAATTGTTTCCTACTACACTTACATTTTATTAATGAGGAAGTATTTTAATTTCCGAAAATATGCCGAGCCAGTAAAAAGATAAACATGGCAATACAAACAAAAAGCAACAAGATGGATACGGGGGAGTTGGGAGAGGGGATATGAAAACGGTGATATGGGAGGATGTAAATCGTTCTAAACTGACCGTTCAGGGTGGAATTGAAAAATATGAGATATCGAATTCCAAGATAAGGTTGGTCAGCCGAGTACAACGGATATACTCCCAGCACGAGAAGAATTACGGCAGTAAGGATATGTGGGGATGTGCAACGAAAATGAAGACTTTAAAGGATGTTTATTTATTTATTTAGAATGTTTGAATTTGAATGAATTAATTTAGATGTTGAAGGAATTTTAAGCTGGAGGGACGAGGTTTTCAGTAGATATCGGAACATTGAACGGAACGTATTAAAGAGAAAGGGGGGAAATGTAGACGGTGGAAATTGTTTTTAGGTCTCTAGATTCAGATGCATAAGTTAACATGCAGTACATACCCATGATATAACAGAATTGGGTCGTGTTCCGTTTCACGTAGAGTGCACCCTATGCTCTACGCCTTCGTGCTCTTTAATGCCCCATCGCTCTTTCCGACTCTTACTTGCATTTTTCCAGCGGCAGTCTTTCAGTGGTTGATGTGACAACAGTAAGCAGTCGGTGTTCACATTCCACGGTCTGGTGATTTCTTGAACATGTTGAAGATAAATGCATTGAAGTATGCTTGAAAGGTGTCTATGTGATAATTTAGATGAAAAAGTACGTCAATCAAATACGGAAAAAAGATAAATTCCTGCCCTTCCCCAGAAAAATTGGTGTTGAGCGCCGTTACTGAGGCATTAGGACAATTAAGAAAACGAGGCGAAGGGTTTTCACGGTATAATTATTCATTAGCGCAATAAAAAAGTCTAATTAGGTCCACTAAAGCATTTAATCCATCGCAATGAAGCAAACGCTGACTTTTTTAACTCAAGTCTTAACGAATCCATGATGTACTAGAAATAAAATGCTATCCTACAGCTATTCATTCAAACTTTAGTCAACGAAGCTCTACTCAAGCAAAATGAAATGGTTGTAGTAAATCAAACTTTGGTCTTCCATAGTTTAATTATTTAGAGTACAACGGGTTTCGGCACTTCGGGAGTCATCAGGTACACTGAATTAATTGTGGTCGGAATACATATATACATATACATACGTCAGAGGGAAGATGGGTGGGATGTGGGAGTGTGGGTGGGATGGGTTGAAGGGTGGAAAGGAAGACACTAAGATTGATTTTACTACAATATCGATCCTCCACTAAGTGAAATCTTCAACTTTTGAATCTAGAATAAAGTGGTATCTACGGATTAAGTCAAATCCCATAGATATAAGTTACTGGTAAATAGACGTTTACTTAAATAAGTTATTAAGATGTATTTGATTTCACAGAAAATTAATATTATTTATCAGTTAGATTCATTCATTCCTTATAATGAAATATCTAACACAAAATATATCTACTTTTACAGTTCAAGGTGTTTCCTCAGCACTTAAAGTCGCAGTTCAATAAAAATCTAGGCAATCCCCACTTCACTAAATCATATACTAGTCTTTGGAATGACATAAGTTAAGCTGCTCTTAAAACGTTAAACCATACGTCTAAGGTCAACTAATACCGCAAAACCTGAAAGACTAGCTCCCTTAACATCCTAACGTAAAGAAAACACAAGAGAGCTCCCAAAGAAGATACTTTTAAAATGAAAAAATGAAGTTTCTAGAAAATTAATCCCTGCCTCAACTAACTAAGAATATAGTTGTCAGAGAAAAAACACGATTTATTATCCTCTACCGTGTTGCAACTTACCACGATATCCCTGCATTTTTACTTTCTTGCTATGATTAAATGTAAAACTCTTTTTGGATAGATAATTAAATAATACAAAAATATAAATGAAATGAATCAGATAGTTTTTCTTATAGCCGTAATCTACGGCAGCTCTCTCGTTAAAGGCAATTAAAAGAGTATGGTGGAACTCTTTCCTGCCCTATGCACTTATGGGACAGAAAGTCCCAGGTTCTCAATAAAAGTTATTATGCCCTTGCCTCTTCTCAACACTCGTCATACGAATTGCAACTGCACTTCGTGACGTCACATTAAAAAAGTGACGACCAAAAAGATCGAACAAGAGTTTAAAGGAGGCATAAAAGTGAAATGGAGCACGGCTATAGCCTTAGTTTTCCATAGGGGCGGAACGGAAGTAGGTACTCCTCCGTAACACCAGGGAAGTCCTCTACCAGTGGCTAGATAATGTTGGTTTTCAACCACTCGGTTCGAGTGTAAAAACTGGGCGTCACAACACAAGGGGCAGAAACATTTTATCGTTGATAACATTTCGGTCGAAAATTTTGACTAGGAAAACGCTCCAGCGGAAGATGAAAAAATAAATGCATGCGCAAAGTGGCGGAAAAGTCAAAGATAAGTGATTCGGATAACGATTTCATTTCCTTACAGGGACGCTTTCATTTAAAGGTCAGATCCTTCATTCTCGTCGAATTTCAAGCCCCGTGGAACCGTAACATCACAGCTTCATATGAGGGTTTTTAAAAGAACTATAGAGGTTATTCCAGGAATTGCCATTTTTCAACGCATTTTTCAGCATGAGTAAAATTGCCATTGCAACTAATAAGCAACCCAATACAATACACGGAAAGAAACTGCTCAATAAAACTAAACGGCCTGATTGTGCTTTACGAATGAAATATAATGATGATTTGTTTTTATTGAGCGAATTTAGGACAGTCCTCTCTTACAATTTCATATATCGAGAGTAACAACGTGTATTCAAAATTTAATAATTTAATTCCACTTCAAGAGCAATGTTTGTTTTACCAATCGATTTTAGAGTACAAACTGTAATCAATTTAGCTCCAGATATAAAAAAAATTGCCCGCGCAGTAGAAGAATGGCATATGCTACAGACTTTTCACGCGAAAGCCCGTTCGATAGTATGAGCAGAAACTTTAGATTTCTTCCCAAGTGATTCTCTCTTATTCAGGTGGCGGTAAAATGGTTTCTCCTTTTCATTTAATCAGATCACACCGCACTCAATTGCATTTAAGTCATAATATTCAGTCTGTATACTGCCTATAATGCATTGTGTGGATTACATAAAAATTAGAAAGGCAACCAAGCAGGGTAAGATACGGTTCTGTTCCAACATTTTATCATTAAAACAAACTATGACTTTTCGTGTAGCACAAACATATTCGGGTTCTTCTTTTGATATATCTTCATAAGTCTTTACCTTACTCTAATGCTCCAGTAGGCCACACGCATTCAATTTTGTTCACGCCAGTAAAGATCAGCAAATTACATAATTAGTCCATGTATCTTTCTAAGCCTGTCTTCTAAAATACTGTATCATCATATTTGTTAGAAGCAATTTACTGTGCACTGCAACCTTGGCCGACGCAAAATGTTATTGCATCAAACGCTTTCAAAATAAATCAGATCATTATTCAATTACGACGAGATCTATACTCCAGTTTACGAGCTATAAAATAGTTACACTGAAATGTGGTCTCTTGCGAATATATTTCACCTCCAAGTATAACGCAAAGCTGCAATGCTCATTAATGAGAAGAAATAAAATTTTTTTAAGGTAAGCAACTTTTTTACCACCTAAGATTCGTAACAATCAGGTCCATCGTTCGAACCAACATCGTCTTTAATCCACAATGCCAAAAAAGTGTAATAATGTTTCTCCGAAGGTGGTGCAAACCATTAACCAACTATGTCAGTGTGGCCACTTAACAGCCTGTAATATAACTTTCGCACCTCGCAGACTAGGTTTTTTTCGGCGGACAAAATAAGCATCATGCATTAATTAATTCCAAAGGAAATCAGGGTAAAAAGGTGAGAGGCATTGGCCTAGAATTTGAAACAGCGCTATATGGCAATTTGTACGTCCATCTGGGAGGAAAGGTTTATTGCCCAAGAATTGTTGAATGATTTTCCACAAAAAATATTCTTATCCTATGCATTGGTGAAGTATTATTGTGTGCAAACCGCGCTTTTCACCTTCGCTTAGTCGTTCCCCCGGCCTTATCAACAGCTACACAGAGCTCTAGGATTAGAGTGAAGGCGTGAGTAGAAAAAATTCCACCGGAGGAGTTTTATTAAGTCATAATAAGCTGCAAAATGCAAAAAAGCATCAGAGTCAAGTTTGCGACCAATATTTCTCTGATTCACGAGAACCTGAGAACTAACTTCCTGATCTTAATTCTATCGCAATGACTGCAGCCATCACTGTAAAACCGACGTTTTCATGAAAACGCTGTGCTAATGTTCAAAATGTTTGGTATATAGTAGCTTCATCATAATTTTAAAATCGCCTTAAGTTTTACGCATACCCATAACTTCAACAAAAGTTGAAATAAGATATGAAAAAGTGAACAAAAATATTCGTGAGGCGAAATAAATAAATAATAAGTGTAAACCAATTTATGGAACACAACGGATGAAAAAAGAAAGTTGGTACACTATGGAAAAAAATAATTTGACAGATTAAAAATAGGGGAAAAATTTCGTTTCATCATATTTTCTAAATCTCACTAAGTCTTCAAAAAATTCATAAGAGGCAATCAATCACAATTGAGATTTTAATAGGAGTTAATTATTCACCTTTTTGCTGAGATTTAATTGAACGCAATGCGCATTACAGCTAACCACAGATATTTACCGAGACATTGAAAATAAAATCACTATAGCCCCAGATAAGTAAACCAGAACAACGAAGAAAATAACGAAATATGCACCCTTGACTTGACTTTCTTTTTATTTAGAATGGGCCGAATGAGGACATAAGAGCCCCGTCTTCCCCCGGCCCACTGCTCTCTACAGAGTTTCAGCAAGATTTGTAGTGATAGAACATGGTAATTTTTATTTTCATTATGGCACGCAGGCCAAATCATGATAGTAGTCGCTGAGTCTGGTCATCCCCACCTCGTTTTATTTCTCTTTAACGGTTATAATGAACGCTCAATTAGATATATCGGCAGTCAACAATTATTAATATAAAAATGAGTTTTCCTGTCTGTCCGCCAATTCTATTCCCATAAGAAAATACACATACCTATTGAGTTCAGTTAATACTCTTCAGTCTTTTTACTTTTGGATATTTGCATTACAAATAATGGGCGCACAAATTCAAGACGAAGGTCAAACGAAACTAAATATAATGAAGATTCTTATTCTTTCATGAAAATTTTTTTTTCTTTATAATTTGAGATTTTGGAAAAATATTTGTAAAATTGCTTAGAAGTAATCGTTTTTTGGTGAACCGTCCACTTATTGACATCAGAGCTCATATGAACATATAGAGAAAATACAGGCCCATAACGTACCAAAGGGGAATGCTATGTAGTTTTTACCATAAGGGAGGGAGGGATCAATGACAATATCATGCTTTTTAAAAAGAGATCTAGGGTTAAGTTGGATGCAAGAGTATCAAACAAGCAGTTTGACGCTGGTATTTAGTAAGTTTAGAGTATCACCCATAAGATTACAGACGACTCGGGACAGTATATAGTAGACTTTAAATGATGAATGACTCCACTTAGCTGAATCTTTGGAAATTCGTGTAATCATGTTCTCGACATGCGTACGACTAGTTAAATATTAAATTCGTTTAAATATATCCGAACAGACGATTCGAAAATTATAAAAACAGTTGCTCCGCAAGGGAATTATTTATTTTCCATCAGTGTCCAAGAATCACAAATTGCGAGTCTTACAAATTTTGCGAAGTATAAAATACATCTGAAGAAGTGAGAGACCATCATTTAAATTACATTGAATTCCGTCAACCTTGATGTGGGAGTTATACTAATGTGAATATACTTTGCTTCATGTGAGTTTTTCTTTGTTTAACACCGGGCCAGGTGCTCCATTTCCAAAGACGTTGCGCTGAGAAACGTGAGGGGAAATGGAAGATCTGATGATCAGAATAAATTATACCCAAGAATTCAATAAAATATTCGTCGGGAAAGAATAAGTTCTCACCAAGGTAATTATATTCAGCATTTAACGCTTAAAAAAATTTTTCCATCACGCTTATGAGATATTTCCACAACCCAAGGAGATCTCGAAATGAAGGCATAATAGAGGTGGTGGATGCGAGTATGATGGGGAATGCATTAGCCAATCACCAAAAGAAAGCCTCGAAGGACCAAGGAACTTCTATCTTCCCGCCTGACAAGTGGAGATTACACTGTGTACACTTTTTAGATTCACTACTCGGGACATATTATCATTGAGAAATTCATCCACCACGATCACTCAATTTTACGGTGTGTCATTAGATAAAAGGAATCCACTACGCTTATTTATGAAATCTAATCATATCTTCGATAAATATTTCCAGATACTGAATATCAGATCAAAAATGAATTTAACAGGGACTCCACTTTCACATTATTTGGAGTGCCTTCTTTTCAAAAGTACATAAAAAATTAATAACAGTTGAAAAAATTGAAATAAATGTCAAAGAAAGTGTATAAATTACAATCGCGGAAGTAACGTAGCAGAAGTAATAATCAATGTATAGGATATCATCATTCACGGAAACATGAAAGGTGCCCAGTTGCGTACGCTTGACGCGTTTCGATACAGACGGAATGGAAGTTTTCTCAATGAGCCGTCCACTTAGTTAAAAGCCTATTTGTACCACTCTGCAAGGGCGAATCATCATCTTTGTACGCTGTTGAGTGCACTTCGGGGAGGCGATGTTAGGGGATGAGACGAACACGAAATTCGCATGCTACCCGCGGCGGACGTGACTTCGGGGACTTCATTAAAAAGAGAGCGAGTTTAAAAGAAGAGGACGACGGGATTAAAGTCCTTTGGATATTCCGGACACGCTTGCACGAAGACCATTTCCAGGAGCTCACCGTGGCGATCTCCCCTTCCCCCACCAAGCGGAAGACTCATCTTTTATCCGCTTCCACCGCTTCCACCGTGAATCCTGCGCGATGAATGTGCCCTGGTTGGATTGCATAATGGGGCAGAGGAAGGATAGGAGGGGGAACGGGTAACCAGCGCCCAGAGCGCACGCCGCCTGGTGGCGAACGCCACGAACAGATTACACAATGAATGGCGCGGCGCTGAAAAGTTGAGCCTAACTGATTTTTATAAGCCAAGTAACGTTCGAGCGGACGATGTGGGCGATGAATTACCCATTTTGCCTCTTAACGTTAGCGTGATCAGAATGAATTTGGATGCACGACGTCGGTTTTCCTCGAAGCTCAGTAAACCACGACAGCTTCGTATATTTTTTACTTCAACTTTCATGTCTTCCAGCATGCAACCAATTCATTTAAATATCGTGAATGTATTTCTGCACTGAGCCTGAACTTTTTACATCCTCTTTCTTGCTCTTGACTGCACAGAGAAAAGTATGGAGTCATTCCATAAGCGATCAACCATTACAAGAAAGCTAAGGCTGACCAAGAAAAGTAGTTACGGTTACACAACACATATCACATCAATTTATGCCCAGGGAAACCTCGTTAGAATTAATTATTTTCTGCTATCAAAATCTTCGGCGAATATAAAAAATAAAGTGGGGTCATCAAAGATATTTCACCATTATCGAGATAGATAACTACCACAAAATTAAGTCTGGAACCGTTTCCTCCCGGGTAATCGTCTTTGTAAGTTTCGAATTTTTCCTGCCGAACTCCATTTCACTCAACTCAAATTGCAAACTGGAAAATCTAACTAGTTTTGTTTATTTAAGCTATAAATAAAAATCATTAATGTGTGCGAAAATATACCTTTCTTAACAGCTTACCGAAAACTTGGTGCAGAAAAATGTCGTTTAAGGCCGATAGGATAAAAGCAAAGCCATATCCAACTGGATTATATCCAGGAGCTCACCGTTGCGATCTCCCCTTCCCCCACCAAGCGGAAGACTCATCTTTTATCCGCTTCAACCATCAACCATTACAGCGACATGTTTCTCCTATATTGCCAAATGGCTAACCAATAAATTGACTTTAGCCTCAAATACACCTAGAACTGGTATAACTACCCTCGTATCCTTCATATTAGCCGCGATTAGTACCTACTTAATTATAAATGATTTACGAGAAAGTAATGAGAAAGGCTAGTGAAAAAATGTCTTCACAACGGATTTCTGTGGATGAGGGTAACTTATCTCTACAAGACCACAAAAAAGGGCTAAATAAACTAAATCGGAATAGTCTTTTCACTCCGTCGTATCTCACGAGAACGAGCCATAAAGAATTAAGCTGTTTGGAATCCCAAATTCTACTTACGATATCGAAAAAATAAGGACATTTGTTTGGTTAGCACGTGAAGCATGTTTTTTGTATTACGATAAAAGGTAGTGTAACGGTAAGGCGGACGAAAATTTGGTATTCATGGCTAGTTTATAATTTTTAGCCATGCTCAGATTTCCAATTTTTTACATCCAAGGTATCAGACAATATGGGTTTAGCGAGAAGTGCTTGAATTGGAGAATTGTCTGGAATAATATTGCCAAATGCATCCAAATTCAGGCGAAAGGTCTTTCCAATGTTCTACCTCATCAATTTATATAAATGGTGCTTTTACAAAAGATTCTTCTACCAACACCGATAACCCAAAACTGTTAAAGCAAAAAAGTTAAGATCACACGTTTTCGGGACAACTGGGTATTTGGGCATCTCTGAATGCATGTCCACAAATTTTAACCTACTACTTTTCAGTCCGTGCACCATTCGCGTAAATAGGATACTGTAAATGAAAACCACGATACAGGAAAACAGATATAAATTATGACTGTCACGTTTAAGTAAAATATACATGTATCTTTTAAGTAAAACATGCATGGGATCTTGGTGAACTTAGGTTCTCAACGCGAATCAGCTTGGGGCAGGAAGTGATGAATTATGTTTCTAATGCGACCTGTTTAGGCAAAGGTACTGATATAAGGAACGGCGTGGGAGAAGACGGAAATATCCTTGCGATAAGGGGTCCGGTAGTATGAAGAAGAAGAAGATGCGTTAATCAAATTATAGGACACCTATAATTTCATTAATGCATCGCCAAATTGTTTGTAAAGGTAATTCACTTTGTGTCAACATATTTATATAATTACCACAGCAAACCTGTATTCCTATTTACGTTCGTCAATGCACTGATATTTAAGAGACCAATCATCAAAGTATTTAATAGCCATATTCTCTTTTTGGGATATGTATAATTTTTAAAGACTAAAACAAATATGAGATTATTCACAGAATGGCAAAAAATTTGCTAATCATTTTCCTTGAAAAAAATTTATGACTTACAAACACAATAAATAATAAGGAAATAAAATTAAATGCACTTAAGAACGCCGGTTATTCGGAGTGACTTGCGTCAATTTCAACCGCTAAAAACACTTCATGCTCTACTGAAAAAATACGCACTCGAAGATATTGAAAAAAACGCGTTATTCCCGAGTAGTTTCGCTTGAAAGTGCAGGATACATTAACCGAAAATCGTCTCCCTTATAGAGTGCCTAAAGGGGAAATTAAATTCACGCCCAGCCATTAACTTATATTGTTCCTTTGTAGATGCATGGCCTTAATGCAAGTTGCGAACATCAAATCAGGAGGGATTTGACCAAGAAGGCCTCAAGAGATGGGGCTGAAAATAAAACGCTTAAAGCAGCAAGCAAAGCCTGAGAAAAAGAAATAAGATCACATCAAAAGATGCCGAGGCTTTGATTCTTTTGCAAAGAAAAAAACTCAATCTCTTTTCTTGACTCTCAGCCATCAGTGCTTGGAATAAGTAATTCCGGCGATTGGTTAACTAATGGGTTTCTCTGCACCGGTGTTTTTCCCTAAAAGGCATGATTTTTAGCTGCCGAAATATGAATATCAAAACCCTAATTGAAAACCGAAAATAATTCTTTTTGTACTTAATATAAAAGTGCAAGTTCTCAATTAATCTGTAGTTTTCATGAAACACAATATATAAATATGTACTTAGAGCTTGTAGTTTCCAAGATTTTCTTCAAGGCTTTGTCGTAATCAGTTCTGATGCTCTGGTAAACTATGAATATAAAGAGCAAGATGGAATTAGTTGGTAGAAAGCGCCTGCCTAGATAGGTTTTCCGATTTAAATTTCTTAGCCATTAGTTTTCCCAACCAATTCCGGTCACACCATAAGTTTTCGCTGAAGTATGTGAAGTCGGCGATAGTAAAAATCTAGGGATATTTCTTGAAAGAAAATTACAGGTTTCTAAAGCCAGGACAACTTAGCTTAAATTAATGATGGCAAACTGTTAAACGCAATGTTTCCCACGTCACTTTTATTATTGCATGCCCTGTCTTCTTCAAGGTGGAATGAAACTTGAATCGCGTTCCAGGCCTATGATTTCCATCAGTGCAAGGTAATATAGCATTTACACAAACACTCACATTAATCTTAAAGGACGCCAAAGTGAATACCGACGGCTATTTCAGTGAGAAATGGTATTCATAAAAAACACTTAAATTTTAAACCTGCCAATACTGTAAATTGAGTGACGGCAATAAAATGGTCTTATTGATACCATCCATCGTAAGGGACCGTGTTACTCTATCTCTCAACGAGCTCATAGAATACTAACGGTTTATCGCGCTCATAAAAGAAACAGCTTTGAATCGCAAGCAAAAAAAATCTCCTCGACCTCTATCGCGATCGAACGAAGCCGAACGAAGAACTTTCTACCACTGCATAATATTAAATAACTGATTCATCGTTTTTAAGGCTCTATGACGAATTGCACGCTCTCAGTATATAATTGAAAAAACTTAATGGTATTACAGAATCGTTTGAGGCCATAGAAAGCTTCGATTCCAGATCCCACTCATATCCTTTGTCAGACAGCGGGAAAATGAAAATGTTGGAATGGTATGTAAGTTGGCCACTAATGACTTCTCGATAATCTCACAGACAGATTCTACCAGTTGCCAACAACGATACCAAAATAAATAAATATATGTATATATATTTTTTTTCTAGTTGACGTTCGATTAAAGCCCTCCAGACCCCGACTCTGACTCGGAAAATTTTATCTCATTCCCACAGGCAGTAAAAGGTTTGCTATGACATGATGGCATCAACGCAAAAATTCCGATAAGCTCCAATTTTATTGGGAGATTGAATTTACTTGAGTTGTTATTTATTTGGGAGTTTTAGTTGGGAGATTTAGTTGGGAGATTAAATTCACTTGAGATATCCTAGGATGTTTCAATATCGACTCTCGACGTAGTCTTAATTACAATTCGCCCAAGCTGAAAAAAACTCGAAATTACTTCTAATTAATTATGGAAAAGGAAAATAGGAAATCTCCATTTATGACTAGACTTTAAAGCTAAAACGTTTTGAAGAGTTTAGTAATACTAGGTATATATTTTCACATTCATCTTAGTACAAGGGACGGATGGTAGGCATTTGGGGGTAGAATATTAGCCAAGATCCAACGTAAAAGGGACTCGTATCAAAAGTTTCATTCTGCTAAAGTAATTTTAACAGTATCGTACTCACTGGTACTTACACGAATCTGCTGGATTTCAATTCCGTGATGAGTAGTGATGTTAAATAAATAAAAACATACGCAAGCATAAATCTTCAGCGATGAAACATAAGTAATGGCCATGCAATACCACCAAAAGTGCCAGAGAAAAGCAAATGACATATTCGATGTCCTTCCAGATGATTTGAGGAGAAATTCCTCTGACAAGTGTTTTAATTCCATTAATTACTTTAAGGAATCGCTCAACAAAATGTAACGTGATTGCAAGATAAACAGTGACAATAAAGGATTCGACTTACTTTCTGGTTTATACATATATATTTATTAGCTAAATAAGCCGTTTCTACCATATTCAGAGCTTCTTTATCATCTCTAAGTACGTATCAGCTCCTTTATATGGCAGTTTAATAAAGGTAACAGAAACAATAGTGTTTATTTAGCGAAAAATTATAAAATAAGTCTTCAATTTAAATCATCAAACTACAGCTCTCAGCAAAAAAACTATTCATTTCTACAGCGACAACTTGGCTTTTTGTGACATTGCTTGTATTACACTAAAAAATAAAGCTTTTATCAAGATATTGTCCAATCGTAAAAGACAAATATTCCACTGAGGAAAAATACTTTCCGTTACTAGAAAATGCAAACTTGTGTCTTCTATTGCTTTGTTAGTTTAAAGTCAAAGCATTTGGAAAATAAGTAAATTTAAATCGAAAATTACTTCGATCTCTAAGTTCCCTCAGGTCATATAGCGGAATAGATACCAACCACAAAAGTGTAATTGGTTATAAGCCAAAGAAAGTCTCCACTGATACCAAAAAAGACTAGGAGTCTTTACATTACGACGATTAGAACATTTGCGGCGAAGAACTGCTTTCGAAATGACATTTCAATAGCTCCTCCCGAATGATAACTTTTCTAGGCTGAGATTGGGAAAAAACGCGTCAAAATATCGGTGGTATGCTATGAACCACACGAATTTACGAAAGTGAATCTCTACATTTTTCACATAAAATACCTACATATATTAATGTTGTCTCAGGACTGATATGATGGAACTTATGATTGACGTAAAAAGAACTAATTGCAGTTTTCCGCGGAAAAAATAATTGATGAGTTCGGTTTCATGTTTTACAGCAACCGTGCCAAAAAGTATTCAGGTCCGTATGGCAAAAAACATCGAACCCGGTTGCATAAAACATTTGTCCGTGGAAAACTGCTAAGAGTTATCTCGTCGGCTACAATTGTTTCTTATCTTTTTCTGGACCGGTAAAACCAGGGAAAGTTTAAAGCAAAAGAATTATTTCACTAATTATCTGAGTTATACCGACCCAATCAGTCCGGTGGGTAACGCTCCCGCTTGTAACCCAAATGTCGCAGGTTCGCGTCTCGTAGAGGGCGTAGTTGTACGAAATACTCTGGTGGTTCGGCCACTGGAATACCTGATGAAAAGACAAATATGTTTATCAGGATCCCAGGGTCACAGGAGCCACCGTAAGCATCCAATCGGCATTTAAATCAATACTGATCTTAAAAACACATAATAATATTAATTCCTTCGTAATAGCAAAACCAGTCGCTTCATTCATTAAGTAACTCTTGACTACTAAAATGTGAAAAAGTTAAAAAGAAAGTGGACGAAGTGACTAAAATTATACTCGATCCTTCGTAGGCTTTTAATGCTTACGCCTCGAAAATGAGTAAATATTATCAGAAGATACCGAGACGAGAAACATACGAAATTCAATTTATACAAATTTCAAATTAATGTACAGAGATGATTCACCTTAATACATAATAGCCGAAGACATATTTACCTCTTGTCAATTATATTGCCACGAGATATTTAATAAATTCATTACTCCAGCAAGTAGTCATACAATCCGGAAAAATTTACCTGGCACATTCGTGTGAACTAATCATGAGCAGTTTGACGTTTTTAGCACATATTAAAAGTTAATTGACTATCTTTCAAATTATGCATACATGAATTTTATAATATTCGGCATTAGCTTTCATATTTAAATGCTTTTTAATTAGATTAATTAAAATTTTAAAAATTGATTTAAATTAATTCAATTAAATACTTTAAAAATATAGCGCGCGTGGGACTTACACAAGTAGTAACTTTGAAAGTTCATTACTAGCAATCTGATTTGATATATGAATATAATTTACAGGGAATACCCAGAATTCACACACCATCAGATATCAATAAGCAGTAAATTGTAGATTGGTCAGTGCAAAAATAGCAATAATTTTTTCGTGTGTTTATCAAATCACCAAAAAATATCACATTGCTAATTAAATTCACCGCAGAAAATAGGATAAAACGTCCTTAGTTTTCAAAAGAAGTCAAAGTTCAATTTTTTGTGTATTTATGAAAGAGTTTCCGGCGTAACTTTGTGGAAATATTTTATACCTATCCATACTAGTAATCCATACTAGTAGTGATTTCGACACTTCATGTCATTCCCTTGGGAATGACATGAAGTGTCGAAACCATGGTTGGTGCTTATTAAAACAGTGTGGAAATTTACTATCTTCTTTTAGATCTTACCGGGTTGGGTTTTTGTGCACTGATTAGTTTCGGCTTATGTGCGATTATATAAATTAGACAAAACATTCCCAACTCTTGGTTCCTTTTCCAGTTTTACAATCTAAGTCTACCTTAACACTCCACCCTCAACCAAAGCTATTCATATTAAGACACTTATCATCGGCAGGGAAACGTCAAGAGAATGTTTACGAAAGTGAATGGATACACGCCTCAAAAAACGAATACCAATATGGCTACCGAGGAAAAACGCACCTCTTCTTTTCCAAGTCATGGAAGTGGAAAGTGTTTAAAGAAAGAGAAAAGGAAACATGAGTCAAAGGAACCATCTTCCTTTTGATTTCACCGACCAATAGAAAACTCAATGCCAGTTGTTAGAGGCGTTCCCTAATCATTATTCATTAGAATACACAACGTGGTGCTGCCACCCGCCCTGGAGTTACGGTTAACATTTGACTGCCGCACCGTTACAACACTCCATTAGTACCAAGTGTATAGGGCAGAGTTAGTGAGAATGGGAGGGAGAGAGAGTAGGTTCAGAAGCGGCGCACGGAATGGGATTTTCTGGTGAGAAGGAAGAAGACTCCTTGGCAGGAGTGAAAAAACGAAAGAGGGTAACACAAGAGACGGCTACTCTTTTCAACTCCCAAGAGAACTTCCCGAATTCCTCTATCAGCCATTGGGTGCTGAAGGGTGTAACCTTGCGATGGACTGGAGAAGACGGTAGGCAGGGGGAGCGAGAGCACAGAGGCAGCCGCGAGAAAAAATAAAGAAGCAGACAAATAAGAAAGGAGTCCCTTTTTTTTAAACCTCTCCTTGCACCACAAGAGAGGTGTGAATTGACCAGCGTGTGTTTCAAGTTGGTTGGGAGGAAGAGTCATCGGAAGGAAAAGAAAAAACGCCTTGCGACCGGCACTAAAAAGACCTGAGGGCGTGAGGAGGGCAAGGGAAGGGGTGGGTAGCAGGCATGGGAGTAGAGTCGATGTCCCACGATCGAAATTTTCACAAAATGTCAACATTTTATTCATTGAGGGTTGTGTAATTATATTTAAATGTCTCCATCGGAAATTTCAGTAGACAGTAAATGTATCAGTAGACAGAGTAACAATTATAATCAAAAGAGATCATGCGCAAAACATTAAGTCACCTGAAATGCCTTGAAGATGGACACTTTGGACGCTGCGCTGACGGATTTAATGCCTCTTGCAAGGTAATTTACGATTTGTGAAGTAATTTCATACATACATATCAATCACGCCGTATCCTTCCGGGGTAGGCACAGTCACAAAGTTTCACTTATAAATACCTATTTTTACATCTACCTCTGCCTCAATAATTTCCGCCATACTGGCAAACCTATTATTTTCTCATTTACCCGCATACACTGCTTCATACACGCCCTCCAGTTTTTAAGACTCCTCATATTCCTCCTCCTAATAATTTCCTCAACGCATTCAACCACAACTTCCTCCGCCTACCTCTACCTATCGCACCATTCATTTCACTATTATCTGTTTCTTTACTCGACTCGTCTATTCTCTCAACATGGCCAACCCAACGAAGAACACTCCTTTCATATACTTCTATTACTGGAGCATCTAACCCACATTTATTTATTAGCCATTCATTCCTGACCCTATCCATCCTAATTTGGCCGCAAACACTCCTCAGATAACTCATACCCACGGCGTTTAGTCTACTCTTATGTCTATCCTGGCATACCTATGTTTCACTACCATACAACAAAGTGGGGAGAAGTACACTATTGTACACGGCAATTTTCGCTTTCTTAGACAGGCACTCATTCCCTGATATGCTCCGCATGCTACCTACGACTTTCCTTCCACCATTCGCTCGTCTTTTTATCTCCTCATCTATCCATCCGTCTTTCGTAAACATCTTACCTAAGTACACAAGATCATCCGCTTGTTCAATTACTTCACCATTCGCCCTCATCAAACAGTTATTCTCCCCTCCTTATCAAAAAGTACTACTTTAGTCTTGCACGCATTTACCCTCAATTCCATTCCCTCTGTTGATTCAAACTTATCTAGGAGCTTCTGTAATCCCTGTTGGCTCTCTGAGATCAATACAGCATCATCCACAGGTGGTTCAACTCGCACGTTTTCATATCCAATCAAAATACGGTCGTTTTCACCACATGCTTCTCTAACATATTTATCCATAAATACATTATACAGCCATGGTGACTTTACTCATCCTTGCTTTACGCCCTGTTTTATTACTAACCAATCACTCAGAACCCCGTTAATTCTCATACTTGCCTTACTATTATAATACATCGCCATCATAACATCCAATAACTGCCCATTCACTTCATAGTCCTTCAAAACCTTCCACAACTTCTTTCTAATTACCCTGTCATATGCCTTCTCTTAATCAACAAACGCACAATACACTTTCTTTCAGACGCCCATACATTTTTCTATCACTTGTTGAAGAGCAAAAAGCTTGTAACTGCATCCTCTCCTAGGCATAAACCCACACTGAACACCCCATATACTGTCAGAAGTAATATTTCTCATTCTTTCGATTAAGATTATTCTGAATACTTTTCCCGCAATGCTCAATAAACTAATGGCCCGATAATTATTATATTCGGTCTTTCCTCCCTTCCCTTTGTACAATGGAACGTAGATTGCATTCTTCTAATACACTGGAACAACAGAAGCTTGTAAGCATAAATAATATAGTTCACACAGCCAAAAAATGAGTAAATTACTCCAACACTTCAACATTTCACTGGATATCCCATCTACGCCTGCAGCCTTCCCATTTTTTAATACTCTCACAGCCGTTATGACCCATCCTCACTGATCTCCGTTTCCATCATCACATTCTCGCATACTACTTCGCAAGGCTCATTCTCAGCACCTGCTACATTATTGTATAATTCTTCAAAATACTCCTTCCAGCAGTCCCTGATATTGCACTCATACCACACGTTCTCTCCGCTTTTGTTCTTTACCGCATTCATTCCCTGCCTTCACCAATCTTAACCCTTTTTAATAACTTCCAAAACAGCTTTTTATTGCCTTCAAATTTGCTCTACATCTTGTTAACTTCATCCGCACGCATTTTTTCCTTGCTCTCTTTCTGCAAAATCTCACATAACTTAGTACGCCCTTTCTTTTCCCTGACTTCAATTTTCACTTCTTCATTCCACCAAGCATCACCTTTCATTCTTCCTACCACTCTTTTTCCGCATACACTTTCAGCACATTGTACATCACTCCTTTTAAAACTACATCGCATCATTCACATTATCGTTGTTTATATACTCCTCCCATTCTCTCTGCTTCTAGGATAGAGCATCCTCAATCATTCAACCATTCTGCATTCTTACCTCACTGTCTAGCAACCTCTCCACCTTTACTCTCAACTGCTAACGCGCAACATTCTTCCTTGGTACCCACTTTCCGACCAGATTTACTTTGGAGAGCACCAAATAGTGGTCTGTTTCACACTCAGCACCCCTCATCACTCTCGTGTCCCACACTAACTCCAACAATCTCACGTCATACATAACGAAATCAATCATGCTTTTACAATCACCCCTTTGCCAAGTATACATATGTATTATCTTATATTTAAACCATGTATTCGACACAAACAATCCTTTTTTCAATCAAATACTAAGTTTTCCCCATTATCATCCACTCGAGGGTCACCAAATGGCCCAACCACTCTCTCAGATGCATCCCGCCTCACACCAACCCAGCCATTCATGTCATCTAGTACAATTATTCTCTCACCAGGGTCACATTCATTCAAAGCCTCTCTCAGTTTTTACCAAAACTCATCTTTCACACTGTCACTCTCTCCATCCACTGGTGCATAGCACGCCACAATCACAACTCTCCTAATACCTACTTTCATTCGAACCCAGAGCAATCTAGGGGATACTAACTCGTACTAGTAACTTAGCTCTCTCATTAAGAATAAGTCCTACACTTTGACTACCGTGTACATTATCGTCAACTCCTGACCGCAGTGCCAGACCATCGCCATCTACTGTAACAACATTCCGCCCCTTGCGCTTAGTTTTACATACACACAAAACATCCATTTGTCTCACTTTCATTTCATTCAACAACTCATACTCTATTCCATATACTCCTCTCACATTCCAAGTACCGACAGACCAGTTCGTATCGCTAAATCCGTATCTTGATGGGTTCGCCTTATTCAGCTTCCTCCGCCTATCGTGAATTCCGCCGTCCGAGGCTACTTTGTGACTCTTATGAGTAATTAAACGCAAAATTTCAATCTCCAGACCTAATTTCCGGGACATTCATCGTTTGTCTATTACTGTACTCCATCAGTCACTCGGTACTCCTTTAGTACGGTAATGGTAGAGGGAGATAGAACAGACCCCCAGAGAAGCGAAGAGAAAGGGGGAAGAAAGAAATGGCTGAATGGGACTGTAAGCCGAGTCTGAAGGCGGCCACCAGATGCAGCCGTGCGTGTTTGAGGAGGGAGTAGCGAATTCTCTCTTGCGTCTTTCCATCCCAGCTCCTCTCCCACTCATGGTCCGCATTCGTATCTCGAGTATATTAATGAACTCTTTCACTTTTTTTAACGGAAAGGAATCCATTAACGTATTCGACTTATACCACTGGCGCTTCAGGAGAGGTCTGATAGACTTAGATTCTAACTCGTGTGGTCCGATGTACGCAGGGGTGAAACTACTTACATGCAAATCTATGGCAATGCAATAATTTATTCAGCACATTTGCAGTTACCATGCGAACGCTGAATAACTTAAAACAAGCATCTTTCCACCTTGAAAACAGCCTATCTTAAGCAAGAGTGCCAGCAATAAAAAATGTATTCATATCTTAGAGACCACTGAGATAAGCTTTTACATCTCTTCAAACTGCAAAGGTCATAATAAGAACAATCGCACTTTTGCGAAGCTTTTTAACACTCCGGAAGAGGCGCGCGGTCTCTGAGACCGCGCATCTGCTTCGCTCTCTATAACTTTGCTCTTAAGATACTTATGCGGACATCCGTCCGTTAATGTGTATCTCTCAGTAACGTGTATCCTTTAGTATACTAAAAAATTAGGAAAAATCTAGGCTTAGTGCGTGAGAGTAGGTTACAGCTTCTGAGACCAGTGGCACTTCCGGAGTATATGTTATACATATAAACAGCGCGTTTCGACTCACGGAGCCATCATTAGTCACTATAATCCGTCAGGTTTAGTGCCTGATGACGACACCGTGGGACGAAACGCGCTGTGATTATAATTTAAAATATGTATAAAAGTGCGATTGTTGTTCTGATTATGACGAACTTCCACCATATAACGCCTGAATCTGTTGACCTAGAAGGGGTTATCGTTAGTCGGCGTTTTCATGGCATTCGAAATATTCGCTAAATTTTCTGTATAGCTGTAACTTCAAAAGTACGACCCATAGTCTATTATACTAATCCTTTACACATGATCCAACATCACATCTAGAAATAACGCAGTTTTCTCAGGAAACACACTCTCTATACGAGCGCCACATTTTATAATAGTTCTACCTTTTTACATGCTTAAGTGTTAAATTCACACATATTTGCACCAATTTGTAACCGCGTAATTTTCCGAGGAAAAGGCAAATATCTAATCACACAACAAGTACCATTACTCCCTATTGGGCCGTCTGTATAAACAGAAGGATAACCTTATACTTGCAAAATTCCGAGCACATACTTGAAGAGGTATAAATAAAAACTGAAGGAAATCCTTTTACATTTAATAAGAAGGAAATGGTTCCTCTGTTAACCTTTTGCTCAAGACAGAAGTAAAAGGGTATGCATCAAGTTTACCTTTTACTCAAAATGAAAAGCAAATCCTTCAAAGGAGATGCATCTTGTCAGCAGTAGATTCAACTGCTAAGTGAAAAGTTGTGCACGATCATGGCAGAAATGGCTAATGTGCAGAACATGAAAGTTTATAAACCTCGTTCAAGTCCACTTGAAAAGCACTTTAAAAGTTTGTATCGGTTCAAGGAAGACAATGTTCAGTGGTTAGCACGACACTTTCTTAGGGGAACCTGTCGAGTGTCTAGGTGGTGCACTGACTCCATTACATAAAATTAAGATATTTTTAAGATATATTTCCGATCCAGGATATCAAAAAGGTGTCGGCGAGGAGTTAGGGGTGGACCAAAGTACAGTATCGCGAGTTGTATCCAGTGTTGTGGAAAGTATAATTGCACAATCTGGCCATTGGATTAAATTTCCTACAACAGAAAACTGTGTGGCAAAGTAAGTACCGTTTCCCAAATGCTATTGATGTAGTGGACTGTACTCATGTAGGTATTGAGAAGCCTAGGTTGCATGGAGACGAGTATGCCAATCGCAAAGGTAAAACTATACTGAATTGTACAGGCAACTTGCGACGCGAGAGAAATGTTTACAAGCATTGGTATAAGTTGGTCTGGATGTCCATGACGGTCGTATCAGGAAAAATTCAACAGTTAGATCAACTCTATCCAGATCAAGAAACACTGTGATTGTTGGTGATGATGGATATGAATTAGAACCATGGTTGATGACACCTTATAACGATCCTATTGGTGCTGAACAAACCAACATCAATAAACTACTAAAAAAAGAAAGGGTTTTAATAGAGTGCTGTTTTGGGAAACTGAAACGGCGGTTCCCGAGTTTGAAGTATGTTTGGAGAGTAAAGTTGACAAATATTCCAAAACTTGTGGTGGCGTACTTCACAACACTGCAAAAAATTTAAATGACAGAGACTATGAAGACGAAAATGAATATCCTTAAGATGATGGAATTGATCCCTTCAATGAGAATATCGTAGAGGGTGTATTTTCTGTTCGCCGAGCCGGCCAAAGAGTAAGAGATCAACTGGCTGTTGTGATAAACTCGTTTTATTAAAATATTTTATTTGGAAACCTTAAGCATTTTCATAAAAATGGAACATTTGTTAATATATATTGTAGAAACGTTTGTTTCTATCTTCAACTATGCTATCGTTTTTAGAATTACACATTTTTTCTTGTAAAAGTTTTAATTTTTCTTTAAAGTATTGTTCTTGGATTTCTGCGGTTTTCAGCTGTTGTAGCAGCAGTAAACGTTGCAGTTCTTTTTGGGTCAAATTCCTGGTTACGTCAGTTTCAAAAGGATTCAGAGGTGTTTTTTTTCGAGGTGGTACAACTAGTGCTGCATTTGCATTCTGAGCTGCTGCTTCTTCTACAGAGAGTGTAGTAACTCTCCAGAGCAACTTGGACTTTCTATAGAGCGTTTTATACCAAACTGCATAGCTCCTGTACAAAAAAGTGCACATTGCTGGGAGTTGTTCTGTAATAACTTTAAATTACTTAGATTAATGACTTCTTTTATACATTTAAGAACACGTGTACGTGTTTAAAAACATTTAAATCATTAGCGTTAAACACATAAATTATTATAAAGGTTTAAGAGGAATTCAAATTTTTACCAAGCTGTTTATAATTACAGTGAATCTTCCCTGAACGCTTCACTTCAAGTGATGAGTACTAGCAAAACAATGTCCTAAAAATTTATCATCTTTATATAAGTAACTGAAATAAACTAAGCCATAGGGAATTTGTCAATTTTAATTGACAAGGAGTACAACTAGACTTGAGTTTCTTCATTTTCGGAATGTGGGATTACTCAAGGATCTCTGGGAATAAGAACAACTCATTTGTCAAAAACAGAAGTTCATTGTTTGATTCAATGTTTTGCACACTTTCGGATTCTTCGTCACTTGAGGACAACATGGCTATAATAATTAGTGAACCAAAAACCACAAGAAAACTCAAGCAACCACGACCACACAACGGCACAACTGAACTGGTCAACGCTCTCCAAGTAGCAGTGATTCATGCAACTGCTGATTCATTTATTTCCAAGAAAATAAGTTGATCATTTACTGGTCAGTCGAAGGACTTGCTTGTAAGTAAAAGCAAATCGTTATACATACAAAGTGAAGGATTTCCTTTTACCTCTACCTTTTGTTAAAAGCATTTGCTTCTACTTCTACCTTCTCCTTTTGAGCAAATCCTTTTTTTTTTATACATATGGCCCATTGATTAGGAGGGAACATGAATGAAATGTCCCTATTTTCAATGAACTTATAGAGAGTACATCAACGTCAAGAGTCAAAACAAATAAAATACTAAGTTCTATTGAAGTAAAAGACATGCAGATGCAACTTATCAGTCGAGAACATAATTTTCAAGAATAGCTTATTTCTACACACCACTTTATGTCCGAGGAGGAGACAATCACCCATTCTTACTTTATGCCAGTACATCAAAGCTACTCGCTTCATAAAACATTTCTTATGTTTAAACCTTACAAACCTACCATCCACCCCTGATCAATGGAATTTCCTCTAAATCAGAGCATGGATGTGGATTGGGGAAGATGCTAGTCACCGAAAGACTAGGTACGATTAGTAATGAGGAGACGTGTGCCTTTTTCAAGCGACGAAAACACAACTGTTTTTCGAGATTGCAGGCCGTTTTGCATCAATCTCTTCACTGAGCCTTTCGGAGAATCAAAAGCGCAACCTAAGTATACTAAAAAAAATAAAGTCAAATTTATGCACTATATTTTACACACACACAGTATTAGTGGAAAACAATTTTAAGTCAATTTTCATTGTTCATCATATATGAAACTAATAAAAGCATAGATGAAAAATTCTACTGGTTAAATAAAAAATTGTATTTTTTAGGCGTTCAGTAACGTCTCCTGGTTGTAAGATAGGTATTTGAAGTTGCTCAGCGAAACACTTGCCAGATTGAATGGATAAGATAAATTCCTCTTGTGCGAAATTTAAGGTATACGTAAATAGTATGTAAAATAAATATAAAATGCTACGAACAGGCGAAAAAAAGTGCCATATTTCTTATAAAAACGCATAGGCTCATGACGTAGCCAACGTTTGCCTGATTCGGACCCCTCTCGTACCTCTAACCACGACCCCTCCAACCTCGGGACGGGCAAAGGAGTAGCAGGGAGCCACAGGGAGAAAAGAATGAAAGGCAAAATGAGGAGGGGAATAGAAAGCTGGGAAGCGTGGGGAGAAGGCAGGCAGGAGGGAATTAGGAAGAGGGGTAGGGAGGGTGGGGTGAGTGTGTGTAGTGCGGAGAGATGAGGCACGCCGCCCCTCGATTGGAAAAACAAACGTCGGCGGGCGAGGGCTTCAAAAGGGAAGAGGGGTGGGGCGGAGGGAGGATGGGGGTTGGTAGACGTAAGAGATAGAAGAAGGCGGACTGAAAGGGCAAGGGTGGGAAAAGACAGGGACAGAGGAGAGTGAATTTGGCCGAAAGGGGAGGCAAAGACTCGGTGACATGGACCATTGGGGAGATGGAAAAGAAGAGACTTGAGGCTTTCAAAACTTGGTGCAGAAGTTGCATGTTGAAGATCAACTGACTGCCAGAATGGAAACACCAGTTCCCGATCAGTCACTGAAATTATGCATTGCTAGGCTTTGCTCGAATTTGGAAGGATGACCTTACCATTCGTTCGAGTGCTGTTGCCATTTTCTGCCAGTGGAAAGTAATACGTACGAAATGAATTCAGTCGTTCAAGCACGTTATATTAAAATCCTGCAATATGGTGCACGAAGATGAAGACGAGGTCCAAACAAGGGATTATTCCAGAAGTCCTGATAGGCCGCACCTTAAATAGAGGGTAAAATTCCAAGATGAACACCGAGCGTGGTAAGTAGAACGGAGTACAGAAAGGGAAGCAACAAGGGCATAAAGGAAGCGGTAGGGGTTACGGTAGTCAGTAAGATCGCAGTAAACTAATTAGACGATTGAATAACTAATGATGGTGAGGTGCAAAGAAATAGTTCAACGAAAGGGCTGGGGTCATCAATTTGGTGTAGTGGTTCGAGAATACCCGGCTTGCCATATCGAATGGCCTGGATCGAATCCCGATATTCGCCTACATTTATCAGTTGAATCCTGATCCCTATAACGATGACATGAATCAAGTACTCGGAAGGTAGGATTTCGCCCGTGTCGGTCCGAGACGTTAATCCTTGTATTCTTGTAATCTTTTGTTAAAAAAGGCTGATACCAACACCGGGTTCCTTCCTACATATACGCTCTAAATAATGCTTCAAACACCAAACCTTAACACCAGTCCTCATTAGCGCAAACTACGTCTGTTCTCGAATGCCTCCCAAACAGCCAATGAATATGCAGTCTCTCTATGAGTAACGAGGAGAAAGGGGTAATATATAGTTGACAATGTAGGGTGTTGGAACTAATTATAGAGAGGGGAATAATGAAACATAAGTTTATAAAACTCGAGTTTACAGAAATAAGGGTAGAGCCATACTCAGAAATGACATTTTCGAGCATCAATAATATCGAAATTGCGCCGAGTAATAGTCAACAGTTGGATGTATTATATTCAACTGTTAATTGCGACGGTAATTTTAAGGTAGTAAAACTTAAGTCTCATCTTGGTTTTAAAATTACGAGTCCCACGGTGTGAGGCTTCAAAGAAAAGAGGAAACAAGTGATATGGAATGACAAAGAGAGTTCATCAGCAACTAAAAGATAAGTGGCGGATAAAAACAGATGAGGCAGAAGTGGGTGTAAGACATTCTGAAGAGCAAAGAATTCTTTTAGACGACAGAAAATAAAAAAAATGCTGAAAATTAGGAAGCAAAAGAATAGGCATTTCTGGAGGATTTTGGATAGGAGGGGGATAAGAAGGAAAGAGATAATTTCATAATGGTGTTTCAGATAGCTAGAATCACAGAAGACATCACACCGCTGAGATTCAGGAGATAATTAAGCTTGCCAACAGCTCGTACCAGACTATGCTTTTCTATAACATTTTTGTATTAGCATGTCTTTGGACGTAAATTTTGAGGTTAAATCAATTGCTGCCCCTTAATCTTCATGAAGAACCACCTTAAGACTAGCAAGTTATTTTAAAACGCCTATCGTATTGAAGCAATGAGCTTTAAAGCATTTTACGCCTCTTGCATAGCTGTAAAAAACATAGCCGTATTTTTCGGAGCAATCAATGGTAACCTGCAGACGCCTATCTGGCGATGAAACGGATATGAACGACCCCCATTGTGAAATTCCCCATCAAACGGCTAGGTTGGGACGAATCGGCGCACCTGTGAAGCCGCTTCGCCGCCGCCTCTCCTCATATCTCACCCACCCACCAACCTCTCGCCCGGATATTAACATGCGGACACCTATTCCCGTCTCCTCTGTCACTTTGATATCTCATTGCGTATTCATCGGGCGTTCCTCCGATGCATTCATTAGGCACACTGAATCCTCGGACTACCTCACGACTATCAATTCACCCGTCACACCTCGGGCGGGCGCGAGGGGAAGGAGGAAGTTGGAGTGAGAGGCAGGAGAGGTGTGAGAGGTTGTGATGACGCAATTGACTTCCAATCACGCCTCGCCCTCCATCTCCACAAAACAAATGGCTCCGTCAGGATCGGGTAAGCATTGTTTCCTTGCACACTTGTGATCTGAGTTCGAGCCCCTGGGACTGAAGACATCATGCGCTAAGCTATTGCGAATCAGTAGGTCAGGGTCGAGTGAGATGGGCAGAGATACATGGATGATAGGCAAATGAATGTTCTATGTAAAATTAGAATGTATCTCACACCCTCCGGAGTGCTATACGGAAACACATAAGATGTGGTTCACATGAATAACACACCCTTAATGTCTATAGATGAATGGATCTTGGGCTGTCTAGGCACAGGCGTACGAAATAAGTTCATTGATTTTGCTGGAGGACCACAGGATCTAAATTTTGATCTATTTGATCCTTGTTATTATACTAATTCAGTTTAAAATAATAAGTGACATTATATTCGATCTAAATTAATTCTATAGATGAAATAAAATGTTGCTTTGTACTATCTACGCTGTTTTACTACTACCGACCTTGGTTTTGACAAACTTATTTCAAACTTATTTCATATTATAGAACCTGATAATTACATAATTTTGTCGAAACCATAGTCGTTACTAATAAAACAGTTTGCAAAGTACAAAGCAACATTTTATTTCTTGTGTCAATTTTCCACAAAGTTAAGCCCGAAACTTAAACATGCACGGATGCCATATTATTGTAGACCGAATTTGTGACAGCACACTGGACGAAACGAGGCGAAGTAGCATATGAGCCTTCGAACTTTGGTACATAAGTAGGAACCAAAAACAGAATATGATGGTAAAACAAAAAAAAAAGCCTTTACAAGGGAACCAATTTTACATTTTTACAATTTACATTTTACAAGGGAAGAGCTTTTGACGAAGAAAAAGGTCCTTTAAATGGAACGGCTGTTTTTCAATTCCTTGCACGCATTCTCGCAATATTGACCCGTAACACAGTCGAGTTATGCCGTCACGTCGAGTTATTATAATTCAAAGAGTACCAATAATAAAAAATTGTGAAAAAATTAGAATTAAAACTCAACCTGACTACACTCATTTATGTAAAACTTTCTTAGTTTGCACCGTTAGATACGCAGTTACTTTTTATACGGTAAAGTATCGGTCACTATATTTCCGTTTTCAACTCCTTAAGATGGTTATATTCGCGATTATTATACACTGAAAGCTTTTTGATTGAAAACTGAGGACACAATCACTTAAAAATACTTATTCGCCTAATATCTCTCACACTTCACTCACATCGATGCATTTTTACTAAATTTTAAATGCTTTTTACTTTTATTACTATTAATATTAATTTAAATAGTTCATCTTATATTCTTGCATTGGTTAACAAAACAGCATATTCTAAAATCTGCTGTATTTAAAAATATTAATTTCATATACAGCTTAAGTAGGAGTCTTGAAAAATGGGAATTTCATCATCTTACTATATTAAATCTGGTGCAGTGTTGGAAAATGTTGCCCTCGTGGCCAGGAGGTGAACACGCGTAGCTAAGAAAATCCCGTTTTCCATGAGGTCCATGCTGTCAGCTAATACGGAATGCGTTGAAATCCTGCCTCAATGAATTCGGTTCCAGTGCCTATTACCTTCGCCCCAAGGGATATTTTTGCGATGCACCCGCTATAAAAGACGATTGCAAACCTATGATAATGACATTGAAATGCACTCACAAATTACTATAAAGTTTTTAAAGTTCATTTATTGCGATATAGTCTTAGGGGAGAGGGAATTAGGGAGTCATTACTGTACAACCGATTAAGATATGGTCGATACCGTTTCCGAGGTATTTTGAGGAAAGTATATTACAAGGCATAACATGGGGTTTCAGTCAGTAGGTGTGAATTAGAAAGGGTTTCAAAACGTACAATATCAATGAACATTCCAAAAAAATCCCTAAGGAAGATCAAAAGTAATACCTGTAGCCGATATCGTGATAATGCGAACCAAAATGCGAAGAAGTAAAAGAGCAAAAAAAATGTAATTCCACGACATTACCAGCATTTACCTACTCGACACTTTTCCCACGCGCAAATATCGTAAATGATAACCAAAGGTCACCAAATATGTGAAAAAGAAACCATTTGCAAAATAAATTCAAAATTTTACTGTGAATCTAATAATACCGACTCATTACTGCTCATTATATATCAGAAGAGTTACAAAAGAATGATACTGAGACCAAGAGGACCACAAACACCCAAAAAGGAGAGTATTTGTAGATTAAATTATAAAATAAACCTAGCTATAAAGATTATACAGTCAAACAATCTACAATACAAACTGTCGGTCAGAAAAAATGATTCAAATAAACCCTGATTTCAAAATCAACCATTGATATTCAAAATTAAAACTTACCCTCTACTTAAATTACCAAATGAGTAGCTAAAACGTCACGCAGATAGATCAATATTATCAATCCTTGGCAGAATCTTCTCAAGGAAAAATCGTGAGGATGTAAGCGTGCAATTCAAGAGAGGGCTCGGCCATTGTATCGGGGAGTCAAGGGGCTTCGCCTAGAGTCAACAAAAAGTGAAAGGAAGGGTGGCACGCCTTACAAACAACGATTCGAGAAGTGAAAGGTAGGATTCCACCCTCTACTAGGAGCACATAGTGGCGCAAGAGCAAACCTCAACCGGGTGAGGAAGGCGAAAGAATGCCATTGCCACGGGATCTCTCTTCAGCGGGGTGCACCACTGTCATATCCAACGACAGAATGGAGTAAGGAGAGATTTCGTCTACATAAATAACTCATAGTGTTTACACAAATTTCTGTATTGCACATCATAACCATCTAGGGGACACGCGCCAAGGGAATTAAATCATCAACATCGACAGCTGATAAAGAATATTAATTCAGCTCATATTAATGTCCCTTAACCAAAAAGTTGTGTTCCTTTAGATATAAACACAATCGGGCAATATCGCAACCAATTGTGCTATTCAAAGTCTCCTAAAATCTAAAGGCACTCCCCAGTTCACATATAATATGACCTCGGCGTACTCAAATATAAGCAAAATAGGTTGTGATGCTTAGTGTTTCGAATACGTTCAAGCCGTTTCAATGGAAATAAGGCTATGATAACTGCTGTCAAAACTGCCCATTATATCATCCCTGGGTAATTAAATCGCCGTCATGAAGTGCTTCACCAGAGTCTATTGCATTCGAATGCGGAGCGCCCGCCTAAACACCTCATCGGCTATTCGGTGCCCTAGAGCAGAGACATTCGAATCGTTAAAATGGCCGTCGAGCAGTTTCAAAGAAATTCCTCAACATACAAGGCAGAGAGGTAGAAGATACGACATTATAATATAGGAATATCAATATAAGAATTATACGATAAATTTTGATCCGAAGTGATATCCTCACATTGCAGCTGTATGTTAGTTTTATTTGAAGATTAGTTCTTATTTACTACATATTCCTTCCAGAAAATTTCACTCACCGAGGATTATTAAATTATCCATGATTATCGCACCAACTTTATCTTGAGTCCTACACACATAATAATTAAAAAAATAGATATCCCTTCTAAGTGCCTCCTTCTGACTCCCACGGAGACCAAAATCAGCTCACATTTTACTAATCATGCAACTAAGCTTTTATTTTGCAATGGAGAGCAGTACTTTGAGATAATATTTTAAAATCATGACAATGGTGACTGAGTACACGTTGGACAAATAGGAAGGATGTTTTCAACGCGAGTGAAAAAATATAGATCGGCTTTTTAAATTGCCGAAGAAACATCTTGGTCGGCAAAATATCAGTGTGACAAAATTCGTTGCGTTAACCCCGAGCCGATAATTTTACATTTAGCTACACTTCCTGGAACAATTTGATGCCCCCGCACATTTGAATTAGGCATAGCCAAGTGCTTAAATCCCACTAACCTCTCTGGAACATTCACCTACCGCCACCCCTCCCATTCAGTTCCCCACTCCATTTCCACATGACGCAAAAAAGCCTTACTTCTCTTCGTTTGAACCTTCCGTTTTCTGACATTCCAATTAATGTCCCCACCATTCTCCATCCCCCAACCCTGCATTTAGATTTGGTATAATATATAGGTATAACCTCAAAAGTTACAAAAAAATACCTTGGTAATGGTGCATAGTGACGAAGTCGCGGTAGGTGAGGTGATGAGCCAAAATAACGCTGTAAATTGTTTAACAATGTTTGACGTTAAATTTTACCACAAAGTTACGCCTGAGACTTTTGAATATAATCCATTGTAAAATTAATGGAGGTATCTACAATATTAAAATTCCACTTCACACGAAATTTCAACAAAGGTAGGATAGGTTCCACTTCACCACAGTTAGAAAAGATGGTAGATTCTCAAACAACTTACAAACATGCGTGAGAAAAATACACCCACAAGTGTTTAATAGGCAAATGCATAAAGAAAAATCATGCTGAATTGCAAAAGCTATCGCACGTACAAAGCGGCTTCTTACGAAAATATTTTGTTAGAGAGGAGACTCAATAGTGCATTACCTTGATTTCTCAGCGAAAATAGTGTATTTAACAGAGATTAAAGAGGAAATAACGCTCTTTCTCTTTTTGTAGGTAACGCTCTAATTTATTTTACCCCTGACTTTTATCGGTATCCCATAATTATAAGTCACAACGATTTCATATCGCAATTTAATCCAAGAAGCTGAAGAAAATACTATAGTTTCTCATATTGAAGGTGACTATCATACATTCAATGCATCGTCAATTCACACAACTTCCACTACCCTACCGCTGCTCAAATTTGAGTAAGGATGAATAATGAACATAATCCACTCTAGCATCAGTATTAATAGGGCATCCTACTAACGGAATTTATGTCACTAGATTCTTCCTGGAGAATCAAACTTCAACGGCAGTGTTTCATCTACATCGGCGGAGAAAGTTGGAGGTTAAGGTTAGATTATTGAGGGGAGATTCGGAAGGAAATTCATGAGTAAGCATTAAGCCAAAACTCACCCATTCACTCTTTCAGTGACACGAGAAACAATTATGAGCACTGTCATGACATACAGCACAATTATTGCTAAGGTCCGATCCGTTCCAAAAGGTAAAATAAACTACACCACCTACTTCAGTTTAAATTCTCTCCTCCATTATATATTTCCATTCAAAATGCTTTATATGAATTTAGTACTTTTGAACAAAAAATATTCCAAGACTAGTACTTTCTGAGATAAGATGGATGGAAAATATTTATCTCTACCATGAATACGATTACTGAAAATTGCTTTAATGCGTACTACGCGTTTCGGCTCACAGAGCCATCAACAGGTGCAACGATTACTAAAGGTCACTCACAGTTCTAAAGTATACACTACAAAAGAGTAAGTGGAACATGTAGCTTGTATCTTCGGGCACTAAATCGCTCCATATTTAGAGTTTCAGAGAACGTTAGATACACATTAAACTACATAACAAATGTCATAAACCCACTATTTAAGCTAAAATCAGTCCTAAAAAAACATTTTACAAGTACCCCTGCTCCAGTTTGCACCCCATATACTCAGGTGTCATATTCGTATATAAAATTACCATTTTCATATTTAGGGCATAATATAGATTATTTTTAGCGGGATGTCTCATTTTCTGAATGGACCGAATATTTCTCGACTCATTCAAGAGTAATAGATTTAGATAGTTATTATTCCGCAGTAAGTAGATGGGAAAACTGAGTGACACTACTTCCAGTCATAATATCGAGAGTATTTTAAAAGTACTAAAATAAAGGACTTTTTTAATATCACCCAAAAGATTACTGAAGAGAGGGTAGACATCCGCTAGGAATACACATTAAGTCAGAATTAAATATGTGAATTTCTCCAAATTAAAAGTTTGGAAAAGCGGCGCCAAGATACCCGCCATACAGTAATTGTCTGGATGATGCATATCTGGGAGGAGAATATTTTTCTCAACTTATTCTTTAAATATTAACTATAATCAAAAGCAAGTACACTTTAATAAACATCAGTCAATCCATGAGTGAGATCGTCTCGCTCTGGGATGTATAAGTAGGAATAGAAATGGACTAGAAATTGCCTCGAGAAGAAATCAGTCTGGACCGGAAATCTAGCCACGGACCTTAGGCTTGCCCAGCCAATGCGCAGTATCCTATTCTAACCAGGCTTCCTAATTCTCTGGGCAATTTAAATGATACAAGGGATCTATATTATTAACACTCGCGGTCCATCTAAGCTCACTATGAAAGGGAGTGAAGGACTTTAAACGTCTTGCTTTATAAATACCATTATCAGAACAGTCAACCCATTAAACTGTGTGGATGGAGATGAAATTGCGACACACCTGTCAACAAACGCTAGCTTCTTTCGCCCAAAACCATTGGAGTTTTATACAATTACAATCCGCGACATTTACATGTAGTATACAAGCATAAGCCGGAATTGTATTTTTAAATAAGCATTCCTTACTGCTCAATACGCCGTCCTGAGAATGGAGCCCTTTCGCATATCACCCGTTCATCACCGCACCTACTGTTCTCCAACCTCCCCTCCCTTCTTTCTCCTAACCACCCAGGCGAGCACCGTCTCCCCTTTTCCCAGCATTCCGAGCGTCTATCCAGCCACGTGATTGGTTGCCGGCGATTCAACGCGGGACAGAGAGCGAAGTGTTCTACCCGGTGGAGGCTGCGGGGGAATTAATATTTTTTTTCTTTCGCATCGCTCGCAGCGAGCGAATTCTCCGGTGGCCTCTCAGCCTGTATCCCCGTTGCGTGCTCGAGTCGAGTTATATGCCAGGATGCATGGCACGACTGGGTTGCACGGACGTGGGCCTATCATGAGGGGCAACGGGTGGAAAATGAAATCATCCGAGCCGAAAAGGTGTTGGGTTACAAGAATTAAGTCCAGCCGTGAACGTAAATATATCAAGTTCGGGACTTTCCGGAATGGAGAAAAATAAGCTCCTATGAGTGCAGCTTTCTTGCGTCCCTCAAAAAGAACAGTACGAGCCTGAGCCCGTTGGCTTGTCGGGTTCATTTTCATCAAACGAAGTGGGTCAGTGTACCCCACTTACTTCATGCACTTAAAACGAAATAACGAATAAAAACGAATGGTACCAACTGATGAAAAGCAAAATAAAATTACTTTATTTACCGTAAGGACCGCGGATGAACTTTTACTCATATTGCACGGTAAAGAGCGATAAAAATTTCGAATAAATTGACTTCTGCATATCCCCGACCTTCAGACAGTCGGAGGCAGGATTTATTCCCGGGAACAATTGACTAGTGAAAGGCAAATGAAAGCGATAATAGTAAAGTGATCGCTGCGAATATCGACATCATAATGTGACAAAAATATTGAAACAAAATTAAGATTTTGGTCTATTTACACAGGTGGTATAGATAAACGTATTAAAAATTTCATCCAAAATAATTACCAGCTCTTTGAATGCTTACAGGGTGACACAAAATTCATCTCATTCTGCTTCCTTGATATGAAACTATAATTTAACAGAATATATCTAAGCCAGCTATAAGTGAATAAACCAACATGACCTCGATTGGGAACGGTATTATATCAGGTATTAAGATGATATTAATATAATACTCGACAAAAGGTAATTAAATTTTTCGATAATTTTTCTTCGCGAGTAAATAGATATTTGAGTGCGTACTCATTTTTTGATCGCTGTACATATTTTCAAATATTTCACCTCTAGTATACAAAGTATTATTTAAAGACGAATTTCAGAGAGAAAGTACGCAACTATTAGAAACTTAATATCTCTGGTAACGTATTCTACCGCACTCCAGGCATATTTCATGCTGAACACCAATGTGAAAAGCCCGAACAAAAAAATAAGGGTAAGCGAGTCATGTGACCATCGAAAACATTACATTTCAATCCCTCCCCTTAACCGACAGAACCCGACCTCAACTTCTACCACCGCGGTTTTAAATAGATGTGATGCCTTCAATTGAGTTAATATATTTGGTTGCGGGAATAGACTGTATCGCTAAGTCCCCTAAAGGGAGTGTAAGGGGAGTTCCAATGCATGACATTGACGAATGACACATTAGGCTAATGGCATACGTGTAAGGAACAAATGAAAGACGAGTTGCGAGGGGCATTTATCAGGAGGCGCACGCCACGGCGGAGAATAGAGAAACGAGAAGACAAGTGAAGGCAGAAACAATGAGTTAGGAGGCCTCTCTCACGAGGAATGGGGAAAAGAAATGGCGACGCATTTTGAATGCCATTCCGTTCGGTCTCGAGGTCGTATCAAACAAGTTTCTAAACCGACACTTCGGAGAAGGATGTAAATAAGATCTTTTTGTTATTTAATAACGCAAGCTGTAGTATTCCAGTCACCTCAAAGTAACAATGAAATAAAATGAATCTACTAATTTGTTCAATATGACGTAAATGTCATGATTTCAATGTAATGTACACACCGTTCAATTTCCAGCCCCAGGAAATGAATCTACTAATTTGTTCAATATGACGTAAAAAATGTGATGAGTTCAATGTAATGTACACACCGTTCAATTTCCAGCCCCAGCGAAACCTTGATTGATTTTTGCAAAGCAAACTAAAGAAAATTATTGGCGACATTCACGTTAAATTAAACGAAATAAGTTTCAGCAATAGCTTTCGAGCAAACCACGAGGGACTGCATAAAAAAAACTGAAAATTGTAGGAAGGAGAAAAACATGAGGAAATTACTAGGCACTTAACATCAAAGTAGCTCTTCAGCGAAATGGATGACACATAATAAAAAGGGTCATAACGAAATATGATTAAAAACTATCAAAAAAACGAGACTCTACCAAACACTCTGGAGAAATCATTAAAGAATGCGTTTGAAACTGAAGTGACACGACGTTGCAAATTATTTTTACCTTTGAAATACGTAGAGATTTAAACTAGTCAAATTTAGGATATAAGTATGTATTAGTCTTGGGATATAGATATGTAAAACAAAATAAATTAAATAAAGGTTAAATAGGAAACAGTTTTCCCAAATTTAAGCTGAAATGTGTACCATTAATTCATAAACACTTCGAAGCATCTGCTGCATTTTTATCAACTTACGAGATAGATATGTCCACACACACTCTCTTTAGTGTATAAATATGCTTGGTCACTTTTAGTTGGCCTACGAGCTTGAAATCTGACATTCAAAATGGTTAATTGCTACAGCCATTAGGAAAATTTAAGATTCCGAGTGCACCGAGTTCGATTGTAGTAAATATTTTTGTCCTAAACTGGATTAGTATGAGAGTTAATAGAAAGTTCAAGGCAGGACATATAATTTTGCCACTTTGAAACATGATGAAACACAGCTACAACGCTGAGACGTAAGGTAAATTAGAGATGGAAAATTGATATTTCTCTATGAAAAATATTCAGGTAATAGTACTGAATTAGAATAATTCAATTTCAAATAAGATTTGAGTGTTTCAATTATATTTTTCGCTGTAGCCAACGACCAATATTGGCGTCGAATATGTGGAATGTAATAATTCTAAATAGCAGTTTACGCTGATTCACTTGATTTCAAATGTTCATAAATCGTTTTGGCTTGTCTGTTTCATTTTTTTAAATATAACAAAGCGTTTCGTACCCTCCTCTGCGATGATTATTTTGCAAAACCTTTATCTATTTTGGATTTATCTCTAGCATTTTTACTCAGACTTTTTTTAACATTCGCCATTGCTTCATTGTAAAGGTTAACAAGTTTCAAAAATATATCGCAAGAATTGACCTACACATCTCATTCCATCCCTTGGGGAATAACTTATAAAATGATTTGGACTTTTAAACATATGACAGACTCCAGAAAGCCCTCTTTCATTCCTTCCATAAAATATATTATAAACCTTAAAAAGTTTTTTATTCCTTCCAGGCTGTAAGAGAGGGAGTCAATTTTTAAATCAATTTAATTCATCGAGTTCAAGCACATTTGAGGCACTGTTACACGAAACGTGTTTTCCTTGACATCCGTGACGTCATTTCAGATGTGATTGGTTTTTTGCCCATATCTATATTCAGCACATAAAATATTCACGGAGTTATTATTTCCATCAAAATATTGTAAGAAGAATTACTATTGTTGTATTACAAAATAAAATAGAAAAAAGATCACTTAAAAATTATCCTCGAACATACGCATAAGATTGATAAAAAAGTTGAAACTTACATGTTTACGAAGGGTTATTTCCCTCAGCGATGCAGTTTCAAAACAAGTAGTGCCATGAACAAGTTGGAGTTTGCTTCCGATGAAACTTGCATTTGAGAAGTATACTTCAGTAAAATGATTGTCTACGGAACAAAAAACATACATATTCTTCATGGAACCATATATCAGGGGTTTATTCCTTAGCCCTTTGCGGCAAAATGCCAGCAAAATGCTTATAATGCCCACTTTGAAGAAAAATACAACAATCAGAAAGACCGACTCGGTGAACGAAAGACTCTCGTCCCAAAATAAACGAAAGACTCTCGTCCCAAAACAACTAACAACATTAGGTCGTTTATAAATGAGTTTATCTAACAAATAAATAGTGTACATGGTTATTTTATACTAGATAAGCGATACGGAAAAGGTGTTTCCTATTTTTGAAAAACGAAGCTATTATATTTCCTGGGGAACGCTTCCCGCATTTGGTGGAATTATATTGCTAAGAGTAAGCACAGTATTTAAAGAAAAGAAGAAATATGATACTAAACACCGTAAAGTACACGGAATTACATTTTGTCCTTGTGATTCCACCACAGAGTTCACATTTACTTCTGCAAGAGAAAAGGCTGCTCAAGTGTGGGCAAACAAGCAGGCTGATACCTACTTTGCGAAGCTCTCATGCGGGTCGCAGCACAAAAAGAACTGGCCACCACAAGTGGAGCCTGAGGGCATGCTAAAAGGATCCCAGTCGAAGCAAGTTTCTCCTCTTCAAACGTCCAATCAGTGTCAGGGGGACCAGCGTCCGTCTGTTCCAAGACACGATCGTTGCTCAGTCAGTCCACGGCTGACCTTCGCTCGGCGTTGGGCAGAAATGCAAACGAGAGTGTATATAACTCTTAAAAGGGGGCGAGGGGAGAGGGCCGTGAGGTAGGTCTCGGGGTAATAAGGGAAGAGTGAGGGAGAAAAATGCAAAATGGGGTAGACTCGTGAAACACAATCCACCGGCAGACATGAGAGAAGCATCGAAGCTTCTGTACCGGATAGATAATAGATAGATAGTAAGCGGGGCTGTAGTGGAGTCGGATTATTTTCTTTACATTTAAGGAAGATATTATGGAAATCAGTGTAAAAGAATTGAAAAGGTGGATTTTATGCAAATATATTTCATATTACACCAATTTTTATTCAAAGGATTTGTATAATATAATTTACGACCACTTGAGACGGGTGTATACTAAGCCAGAAAAAATAATTTTAGACAATTGAGGTTTTCCTATTCGTAGAAAAGATAGTGAAAAGATACCCTGTTTTTTTACTAATTGACGATTGAAAGATGAACAATGGGGCAAAAGGTTTACCGCAAAATGGATACTCCTCTCGGAAAGTAAGAATCACAAACTATGCTAAAAATACACTATTTTAAAGTGCAGTACTCGGTCAAGGGAGTGACATGATAACCTATCGCACCGTATGTAATGAAAAACCTCCGTTTTTATACCCATGAATAACCCTTTTCCGAAAATGTACATTTAGTTGAATTTTTGTGATTTTGATTCGGTAGGGAGATATCAAACGTCTTTCTTGGCAGCCTAACGAGCAGGCAACGTCGGTTAACCACCAAAGGCCCACATGCCGCCCGCATTGCTAGCTGCAAGGCCTCCATAGCTCCTTTTTCGGATCTCAGTAAATCAGATTAGCTTCCTTTTCACGCGAAGCATAGCCAATTGTAGTCAGAAATTGCTTATCAAACGCAAAACAAGCAATTATAAAAAAGACATAAATGGATAATTTTACCATTATTGGAATTAAATCTTTTGAGAATGATTTAATTTAAAATTGAAACAATATTACGTCCTGTCCTCACAAGGATAGGACATAATATACTTTCAATATTGTTTCTATAGGCACGTGAAAATGCCAGAGTATTGAAAATAAACTTTAGCCAGTATTTTCAAGAAAATCTCCGTTCACATGTTTCCAGACGTCCAAATAGGTTAGTCACTATCGTAAATTTAGGCTTTACGCCTAAAGCCACAAGGGCAGTGATATTTAACTAGCATAATACAAAATACTTCACCCAGTCTGGGCAAAATTATCTCCAAACCTAATGTTTATTATTTGATTTTATATTTGCATCTTGGAATAGTTAATTGTAATCAATGACGATGATAAATTAAGAAAGAAACTGCATAGCCTACGAGTTTAAATACATTTGAGATGTATTTAACCCACAAAAAAATCTCAAATAAAATTCTGAACGCAGTAAATTATAATTATTAGGATAATCTACCAGTTAACGTCAGTTTAAAAGGAAAGGAGTAAAAATCCTCTCGTTTTTTTCAGACTTAAACTTAATCTACCCACATAGTTTCTCTCTTCATAAAAGCAAACGTCTTACCTATCTTCGTCAAGTACATCAAACCTATTCTCTTCCTTCCCCGCTTGCTCAGCATCCTCCCCTCTATTACGATATTCAACCAATTCGCTCCTCATCACCTTCTCCATTCATTTACCTTCCCCAAGTCTCGTCCAGAAGTTTCATCTGCTCAATCACTATGCCCAGCACTTTCTTATCTGCCTTCCTTTCTGTCCACCGCACTTTAATCAATCTCCTCCGCTACCACATCTCAAACGTCGGCTACCTATCCTCGTAGTCCCTTGTCAAGAGACCCAACTTTTTGCACCTTACAGCGCCACACACCATATTAAAATCTTCGCCTGCATCGTCTTCACATCCTTACTCTAGGACCCTGTCATCAGCCCCCTCCTGGTACTAGACCCGCCTTTCCCGTCTTTTACATTCTCATATTATGCGAAAAAATAAGGATTTTAATTAAGTTGCTTATTATTGCATTTTCACGTGGATATGTGTAATGTCTTTAACGGCGTACATGACAAACATTGGTAGAAATGCTTACGATAGAATGAGTGAATGTTGCCAAAAGAACAAAGCTACACCCAATCAAAAACGCTTCCTTGCCATATACCACAAGCTACTTATTATAATTATATAGCTTATCTTTCAGTAACCGACCTGAATTGGATACATATACACTTGATATTTACGGCAGGAAAAATTATTTTGTGATTTCCTAAAACATTTAAAGCTATGCCCTCATTTAAACTAGATTTTACTTTTCGACACTAAAAACAGTACCTTACGGAAAGCATCATTATTTTTTCTTCATGATAACTTCATTAGTTTAAGAAGCAGCAATGACTATACAAATATGCTGAGTATTAGATGTTAGTTATTGGGCAGTTGGTGAGGGCAAAAGCAGCGAATTATCGCACAAGAAAAATATTCCCGAAAGAGGCCCTTGGTAAATCGTGATATTTAGTACCGCTAACGCGCAGCGTGCCTGACACGTTTCCAAGGAGCACTGCCGTTCAACACGCAAACACATGCATCGACACGGAACATCCGTCCGATTCCTGACACCATCGATCACAATAAGATGGAACAAGAGCTCGTGACACGGGTGACTTTTTAGAAGCCCGTTTACTAGCATAAAGGAAGAAGTAATCGCACGGAGAGGAGTTTAGGTCGTAGCGTATGTCCTATTCTCGACTAAGTTTAAAAGCCTTCCTATAAAAGTGTCGGCATATATGAGTGAGAGTCGAAAATAATCACGTAAAAAATCACTTTTTATTCCAGATAATTTGAAAGTGGGCATGAATGAAGACATCCTCCTGGTAAATATGAAGTAAATTATTAAAAGTAAACTTGTTTCCTAGACTTAACGGCTATAACTGAATGGTTTCTTTCACTTTGACAATTTTGAATAAGTACGTACGCATAGATACAACGTAATTGCAAAGATGTAAATATATGAAGAAATACTGTATTAATTTTTACAGCAGAGACAAAGCTTGAGTCCAGCACCATAAACTGGGTTGAGGCCGGCACATTTTTGAGGTTACTTAAGTTTTCCTGCACTACCTTTTATTTTTTTTCAAGGAAATTTTAGGAAACTTAATTTATCAACCAAACGTTTCACTTTTGAATATAGGCAATCCAACCACTTTAATCACAGAAAAAAATAGTTGTATTTGTGCCACTTCATCCAACGAAGTGGGGTGAAGATAGTACACCAGAGCTTTTCGTTGAAAACTCGTAGACATTAACATTTATTTCAACTTGACCACAGTTTCGTGCTTTGGCGACTTCTAAAAATTTTATGAGCTTGGAAAACGCGTTATATCCCCTCTGTGCTTATTAGATTATCTATAGCACAGCGTCGGCCACTTCTCAAAACCATTTCAATCTTTATTAACTATTTGGTTGGAGATTGCGTTGATTGCATCCTCAATGTTTTCTGGAGGATAATCCTCTATCCTCCAGCAATGGGTGAAATTTGAGCATTCTGACGAGGGTTGGGCAGAGATTACAGGGTGGTTCGGAATGACGGGTAGACTCTCAAGCTATCTAGAAGCAATTTGCGACCGCAAAATTATCGCTAATACTATTTTCCCTCTGATATTCAATTTAATCACTTTAAACCAACAAATCCATTTAGATGAATTAAGCCAAATAACGAAAAATATCCATGTAAACTTCGTAATTCCGACTATGTAACTTTCCAAAAAACATTTCTCTTTCTTTGCCACCCACGATTTACGTACGTCTGTGCCAGGTTTTCCAGTTAAGCCTGTGGCATCCAGAAAAATAGTAATTTGAACAATGAAAATAGGAAATTAGCATACAAGTTCGATTTGCCATATGCACCCCGATAACTGTAGAACCTTTTGGAAAAAATGTGTAGCAAATTTCTGAGGTTTTTAAACGGATATTAATCCTTCAATAGTTTAAATTTCCAAACATTGCATGTAACAAATGATATGGTACGAAGTCACTTGCACGAGTGCATATACACCAGGGTTGAAATTCGCTATGAAAAAATCATTTGACTTGACCGGGTTCGAATCCCGGTCAAGTCAAATGATTTTTTCATAGCGAATTTCAACCCTGGTGCTTAAATAGTTTCTTGAGCAAGACAAGATACGAAATCGGCGATATTATTACCAAGGACAGCACAATATTTAAAGTTTGGCAATGTTGTAAAGATAACGTGACAACACTGTAGACTGAGATAGTATGTAATAAAATGGTGGTGATACTCAGAATCAAGGTTTAAGCACTCTTTGGTTTTTGCCACCTAGACTCTAGGACATGAATCAACCGCTGTCACCTACCTCCCTCTTCCGTAAGTCCGCCAATGTTTCCCAGATTCTAAATTATCGTGTTTGTACCATCTTCAACCCGCAAACCGTCTTCGCCCCGGTTAACAGTATTAAGATTGCTCCTTGCCTATATAATTAAAAGCGTCTTTAGATTGAAGAAATGCAACAAGAAAATTACGTAACAATGAAGTATAAATCCGCAAATCATGTGTCAGAAATAGCAGGGCATCAGTTAAGGTTTAACTTTCATGACGTGATAATATTCTCTAAAAGGATTCTGTAAGGGTACCGTCATATTTAATAAAAACTTATAAGAGGATTTTGGACCTAGTCGCACGGAATTTAATTTATTTCTCGCCTAGGGTCGTTTTTATCACTTTGGAATAAAAAATAAATACTAGAAGACATGATTGACACAAACAAGTAATTACCCACTTGGAATTACGAAATTGCAAATGTAGGTAACAATTATGTTAAGTCTCAAATTGATACTATTATCAGATATATGTCAAAAAAACTTGGAAATGCGATAAGGGAATGATATTGCTGTTATTTTAGCAATGTCTCTTTCATGCAATCTTTTCATAGTAACTTCAACGCCATTATAAATTCTAAAAATTTACTGCGGATATATTTTATTTCAAATTATATTCCTAAGTATCTTCAATCCTTTCCGCCTGTAAAATTACCCGAATCAATCTGAATCATTATATAATGCAATCTTCAAAAAAAGGAAAGGCAGTACGAGGGTGAAATTTGTGCCAGCATCGTATTCGGAAAATACAAAAATGAGCTCCGCGTATTTTCAAATAGATCAATACCAACGACCTTCATAAACAGCGGCAAAGGAACTGGAAAAAATACAGAGAAAATAATACGCAAATTTCAATTAAGCATTCCTGGGGCACCCCGAGAAAAATTAATTTAGGTCTCCAATGCATGCCATTATTAGATATATGTAAAAAACACTTGGAAATGCGATAAGGGAATGATATTTCAGCATGGCCTCCGGAAAAACTACTATTAACACTGGTTGTACCCGTTTCTTTTTAAAGTTTAATGTTATATGCCGAGAATTGAACTTCCTCTGGGTATTAAATACATTCTTTGAAAAAAGGACAGATTAAGTTTTAAGCTACTTTTAGCCACATTAATTCACAGCATCGCTGTCATTGTTGACAGGATGAAACAAAAGTATAGCTAACTTATAAGAATTAAACGATAAATGGTCGGTACTCCGGCCAAGTACTTTTCTTCTAAACTCATGTTTTCTCAGAGTAAATAAGTTGACTTATACAAGACACGATTGAAGTTATTGTCGATTAATACATTCACATGGGAGAACATGTAACGTTTTAATCGCATTAATTGAAAGTGATTACTCACAACTATTAAAATTTATTCGGCAGCAAAATACAAGTATCTTTCAATCAGATGATTTAAACAGAAGTAATACAACTACAACTGAACGATCGAGGAAATTTCATTAAAAACACAGTTATAACAATTCCACGCTATCTTAGAGCAAGCATCTACGCTTTCCGTTAACCTTCTCAGAAAAGTTCTTTATGAGCTCAAATTTCCCATCAGCTTTCTGAACCCATTACGAAAAAACTGGGTCAATCATTTCCACAGGAGTGGTAGAAGTAGATTTTGTCGATGTTTCAGTCAGCTTTAGTTTCTGATGTGACACAATAATGTTTCACCAATCCGTCAATCAATAGATATAAAAACTCACTATCAAAATTCCAGACTGATAAGTTCTCGGGTATTTTTCAGAAGGATTCTTGTACTCCGAAAAAGATTTATACTTGGCACTGGTCACAAAAAGCATTCGTCGGTGATACCCAAGGGAAATAACGCAAATTAATCTACAGTTTCCAGCTTCAATGAGTAACCAATCCCTTATCCCATGACAGGATGGTTGGTCAAAAATATAACACCATTTTAAATTAGGTTTACTAAACACTCGTGTTTCAGATCATAAAACTTCAGCCGCATCATGACGTGAATGTTTTACACGTTCTCGGCGTCGCTTTTCCTCGCCATCAACTGCGGTTTTCAGCATAATTTAGAGCCATCGATATTTCCCTCCTTCTCTGTCGAAGAGACGGGGTCAAAAAGTTAGCTTCTAATGATAAATACCACAATTCAAGCGAACCACATTATTGTCTGAAGTAAATTATGGCAGAAACCAAAAACTTTCAGAATGCAAAAAAAACACCATTACGCATGTTGGTTAACAAATTATAACGTATATGAATACATAACTAGTGTTCTGATAAACCTCATGCCATTTTTTAAAATCTCCATTTTTAACTTTTATTGAACTTATTTTGAGTGCCAGATATTTGAATAAAGACGAAGTATAAAAAAAAGAAATTCCACGTAGAAGAGATGATTTATCATGTAAGGTGTAATGGCGTACATATATAAGTTTACTTTGAAGTTATTTTATATTTCTATAAACTAAATTGTAATAAACGCTTAATATTTCGGAGAAAAAGGCGGCGTATTCAAGGGCAACATGCCACCAAAGTGTAATCCTACACGTTATTCATTTCAAAAATTCACCAACCATTGAAACCTCCATCCCCGCAATCAGTTAAGTACGCGCTGTAAAATCACTTGACCACTGAAACTAAAAAACATTGGTCCCACGCTAAGATGAGCTCAAACCCTGAGGGTTTTGTCACTTGCGAAGACGCTCACGCTCTATCTTCACTCCCGCGGGTCAAGCACGAGGTGCAGGAGAGCATGAGACAGCACTTGGCTGGTTCATTAGAAACATATAAAAAGAGAGAGAGGAAGGATGGGAATGGAGCGACAAGGAAACGGTATGCAGAAGCAGAACGAGATACGAGAAGGGCGAGGATTGAGAGGAGAAGGGGAAGAAGGAGAAAGATTGGGAGGAGGAGGTGAGGGAGGAAGCGGTTTGGGGTTGGAGGGAGGGAAAAAGAGGGGGAGCGCTGGAAGTGAAATAGCTAAGGGTCAGGCTAGTAGTTATGGATAAGGTCGGCGGGGAACATGGTTGGCAGGAGTGCTTCTTGCCAACCAGGCGGATCCAATGAATCACGTCCTAGATGGCTTAAAAATAAAGTGCCCAGCCCGTGAGATTTGTCAACGCCTCACAGTGCATCGATGCTGCCTCGACCGGATCCCAATAGAAGGCAGCAGCTGTGAGGAAGGAGGGAAAGAGCAGGAGACTCCGAGAGAACGGGGAGAGCAGGGTGGGGAGACTAGCGTAACTGGGGGAGATGAGTATGGGAGGATAGGGTCGAGGTAGCCGACGATACACTGGAGGGAAGCGTGCGATACGTCTATGGAGGGGAGACTGCTCAGGTGGCAACTCTCGAGAAAAGGTCGCTCCAATATTTTGAGATTACTATATAGGTAGCCTTCGGGACTTCCTCGAGTTTCATTTGACAAGTGACAGGCGGCGTTGAGAGTCGTACGCACTGAGCCGCGGGGGAGAGGGGGTTATGTTAGTGAAGGGGCTCGTTCCACCAGATGTCACCACTCCTCTGCCACACCACTTCTCCCTGAAACCTGGTGCCTACGACCTCCTTCCATCTTATCGTAAGTTCCGTCACCGCTGAGAATTTTTGCGACTAATGATTGATGTTTGGGTAAAATAAACGTTTTTTTAATACCTGCAAAATGTTTTTAACAAGGGAATAAACATTGAAGGTAATACAAAACATCCTCTGATTTTGCAACACTCGTATGTTCTCTAGAGAGAGTAAACTGGACATCAAACTGAAGACCAGCAACTTTTGAAATACAAAAAAGCAAAAAAAAATAAAAATACACAATAGTTTCAGATAATTGGCCGACTGTGTAATTTTGCTGACGACGTGCCCCCTTACAGGCACGAAAAAACATGGTATATTTCGCGTATTTCCTAGAAACATCCTTACCATTATGAATCAATAAATAATGCCGGATGTTGAATAAAGTGCTGGGTACATTTGCTGAGAATTCTTCAAAAGGTTTCACATGAAAACAATTTGAAGGAGGATCCTGGAAGCCTTGAAATGATTCTCGCTGAAAAGAGTGCAGCCCATTCGCTCTACATCTCGTTTTGCTAGTACTCCCTTTTAGCTAAAAGAAGTATTTTTAAAGAAACAAAATTTTAAAAAATTATTGAACTGCCACCACAATTCGTTCCTTGATCCTTAGCCAATTCTGCAAGCAGCTTTCTCGCGTATGCAGACGATCTGCTCAATGTGCTTATCATCTGGAGGTGAGCGCTCGACCAAAAGAGAAAAATTATCAGTCAAATTGAGGATGGCTGGTAACAAATGCGGCGATTCCGCCGATTAGAATAATATGTATAAATGAGTGCATTTGCTTGAAATGGAACCTCAGCGTAGCAACCCGGGAAGCTAGACGACTGGAGGGGGAGGCACCGTAGAAGCGGAAAACATGCTTTGAAAAGATTCAAGGAAGACATATGCCAAGTGAAATGGAAATGCGGAACCGTCAGAACGGTCGCGAAATCAGAAAGTATTTTTCTTTTAAGGAACTCTATCTTTGGTGCCGAAAGATAATAATCAATTTCTCGAAAACTCCGTTACCTAATAAGGGATTATATCTTCCTGCTGAGGAAAAGCAGTACGATGGAATCAAGAATGCTAAATTGAGATTTTTGATCACATGAATAAGCTTATATATTTTAATATAAGATCAAAGTAGTTTTACTATTTTCCCTTCGGCGAGAATATTCAACCAATAATTTTTTTCGAGATGTATTATTATCTCATTGGGCTTCACCGCTAAGGAAATGCAAGTAACATATTGACTAATGAATTTCAAGAGATAGCAATGCATAACTCATACCTTAACTGACATTAATGGCACAGCAGTTAGGTCTGATACAATTGAAGTAAATTACACTTATGTCCAGTGTAATCAATCGCCGTTTCTTCCAGATGCACATGCATACGCTTTCAATAAAAGAATTACGTGAGCAATAAATAAGGCCGAGAAACGCTTTTATATACGTCACAACCCAGCCTCGCAATAAATAGATAACGAATTCAGGAGCGCAGCTGGGAGCTCAATGGAACTTATAGTAATGCATTGAGTTATTTATAACGCTGTTTATCGATAAAACTGGCGCACACGCCCATAATCTACGATTTACTGCGAAATCAATCAGCATTTACAGCAAAATGCCCCGGCCTGTTTTAGCGTTGCGAGAAATTACAAATGGGAGGCATCCAATTAGGGTTTTTAGTATTCATGGCCTAGATATTCGACCACAATATACTGCTGCAAGCCCAGTCCCACAATTGAAAATTTCATATATTAAAGATACCCAAGGGCATTGTTGAATAAAAAATATTTTTCTCCATCTAATATATCATTTCCATGACTTCTTGATCTCTATAAATATTAACTATCGGTTTGACAGGGGTCGTAAATCACCTTTTTAAAATGTTTTTTATCACTTTTTCATTCCATCCAATCAATTCAATCAAACCAATAAAATCACTTTTTTAATGAGAGCCCCTCTCAGAATTAATTTAGCACAGAACGTGCCCATTCCATAAGTAAATAAAATTGTTTTGCATTAACATATGATGCCTGATCTCTGGTAAATATTATGGGATGAAAAAGAGTTAGGAAATAAATCAAGTAGGTGCGCTTAGAAAACTGTGCGGGCTGTAATTTTCTCTCAAAGGTTTTTAATTGCCTTTTAAGCCAAACTCTCCTTTTTTTGCCAAGCATATCAAAGACTAATTTTAATTGCATCATATCGAAACAGAAGAATGCATTTTAAGGGTCTCACTGAATAACCTTTATGTATTCTATGTTCTTGGATGGCCGGAACATATTCCATGATAAAATAAAACTTGAAAGAGTTCACCACAGTATACGGATTTAACCGTTTGAGAATACCATAAAATAAATTATAGGCAGGAATCTGCGTGGTTAGAAAAATCTAAAGAAAAACAGGATATTTCTGTGAAAAGTGAACCATTATTTGCAAAAGAGAACGGTTTTAACCATGATCGAGGAAGTCCCTTAGGGCTTCATTTAAAGTTGGTAGAAAATGAACCAGAAGAAACTTATTGGCCCAGAAGTATTTCAATGTTTTCGACTGCCAGCCAAAGAATGAGACAAACTCCGGAAAAATATTTGTAGTAATCACCTAGCGCGAGCGTTGCTGTTTGAGTAACGGTTAAAGTATATTTAGCTTACCTCCGTGCTGTTTTTCATCTTTAAGGCTTTGCTTACCCTCGGAAATTTGTTGCAGTTTGGCTCCTGAAATAAAAACCAACAGCAAGGCAACCTGTCTCTAATATGATGTGGTTTATTTTCAACAAGCATTTATACTCCAGAAGAGGGGCAACAGGAATGGAGAAAATTTCATTAATTTAAATGAAGGAACACCTGACGCACCAATGATGCCAATTTCGGTGAGAAGTCTCTCCTAAGTATTGGCCGAAAACTACCCAAGAAAGTATATTTTTGTAACCAGAAACGATCCATGAAATTTTTTTTCCTCTTCATGTTTTTCTCCCTCGCAAAATAAACTGTAACCGAGAAGTTGTGATGGTGAAAAAGCCTAAGAGTGTAGGGCGCGACACAATTATAATCGAAAGAGGTCTTTAGAAATAAGAGCAGTAAGAGTAACACGAGAGACGTCCTAGGGTGAGTGATGTGCGAGAACACGTGATATTAGACGTGTGTGCGTGACTAGGGAAGGGAGAATAGGACACTTAACATGGCCCGTAAGGACCCTTCACTGAACCACATCCATGCAGCGTTACCCCATATGCCCTCACCCCTCCTCCCTCCCCCCACTCCCCACGCCGCACCTCCGACCGCGGGGAGCTTGATTTAGTGCGGCAAGGCTGCGGCCGGGGCTGGGAGGGAGCGACGCGACGGGGGATACGCACCCGCGGACAAGAAAACATGGATGTAGAGGATCGCGTTATTCGCGGAGGAGTGGAAGGAGGCGAATGCGTCACGACGAAATTCCCACGTGAAAAAATTCTAATCGGCACTCAGCCTCGTACTCCTCAGTTTCGATTGACTTGTTAATCAAAAAGTTGAATTTATCAACGATTTACCGTCACTTTCGCTCCAGCTTGTTCAAGTTATTTTTTTAAATTTCCAATCAGTTCAAGTCACAAATTTACGCTTTTTTTTATTGACTAAACATCTTCAGTTCTAAAAAACGACTCACAGCGTTCACCACGTAAAAACTCGTCCAAAAGAGCAGATTTGTCCATTTTTACGAGCTTGAATTCATATTAACCCAAAGCATCTAATAACAATTAAAATTTATTTAGCATAGACAAAGATATTTGTCTATGAAAGTACAAGCTTACAATATAAAGCAGCTAAAATATCCATAAGTAATTTCCCATGCTAATCAGTCATCAGTGGACGGCAATAGCTCAGGGTAAAGTAGTCGTTCACAAATACAAGCTTCAGAATTATGCTGAACAGGGCACCTTGATGAAAGCACCAAATAATTTACGCATTAAAGTATATTTTTCTCGTAGTTCCAAAGATGGAAATATTTAATTGAAAGCGTAAGTTATAAGGTTTAATGAATTTTTTCCTTGAGTTGGTGACTTCTACAATGGCTATCTTTCACTATTTTTCTAACCCCTATCTCCCTACAACATAAGAAGTGTCGCGTTTCATTCCTTCGCTTTCAGAATGATAATATTAGTATTTGGAAACAAACCATTGCAATTTGTATAAAATCATACATTTAGAACGAGGACATGCTTTTACCATAAGCTTTGCCACTCCTTTCGCACCTGACGAAGAATCTTGATTGTAGGAGCAATTGTGGGCTCTTTCGTCTCTGGGCTTAATCTAGACTCCCTACAAAACGGCTAAGCAAAGCATTCGACACATTATGGGGTTAGACGTAGTTATCCGCTGCAGAAAACGAGCTAGATGATTTGAAAATGGTTTATTCAAAAAGGCGCCTGGAATGCCCAGCGCGTGCCATGGGCATACCAGCGGAACGGGGCGGGGATTGTGGACAAGACTGTGGTTTCCTTTGCGGTCCAGAAGCGAGCGTGGGTGGGGATAAGGTGTATCAGATTACATGACCACAGAGAGAGCATTTATACGTCCGATAAGACCGCAATAGGCTACGTCCTACTTTGAACGAAGCAAGGTTAAAGAAAATTGACTCTATCCACTGACGCCAATTTCACCCGAGTCATTATACTTCGAGTACCTAATTCGAGTCACATTCAAAGTCCGTACCATACTTAATATTATTTGTATATCACTATGCCGTAGGCGGATGAAATAACATGAAAAATCAACACGTTAATGCTGACAGTAAATGTATTCACATGCCGATAGCAAAGTAATTGACATTCTATGACACAATCTTACGGGAGAATCATCAGAGTCTGATGTTAATAATGTAATTCCCATTTCAATACGATATAAACAAGAAAAAATGTGATGGAACACCAGAACTACTGTTAGACTGAGCATTTACTGGGGACATAAATGAAAACATTTTCGTCAGTCAAGTGAAATAAATATTTGTGCACATCAGATTCTAACGGTAGTAAATGTTCTGCGTACCTAAGTTAAATCCCCAGTCCCAAGCAGGGATTGGCTTACAAGTATACTCTTAAAAGATCGTAGGCTTTCCCGGCGAATAATATTAGTAAAATCTTCTCGGGTTTGGCACCGGGTAAGGCTATTGAAGTCCAACGTTTCGACGAGAAACTCTCTCATCGTCATCAGGGCTAAGACTGGTCAGTCTTAGCCCTGATGACGATGAGAGTTTCTCGTCGAAACGTTGCCTTCAATAGCCTTACCAGGTGCCAAACCCGAGAAGATTTGACTAAGTATACCTACTTGTGTTATTTCATATTCATCCTCATTTTGTTATTGTTATGAGAGTGAAGCCCACACAGTCTCCTCGCGCTGAGCTTTGCTCTCCAGTTTATACCTAGAACTAATCTCTTTCCTAATCACATAATTATTAGTACTAACGCTTTCCAAAGCCTGCAAATCTCTTTCCCCTAACATAAGCAAATTAATACTAGCAATAGGAGCAATGATTACAAAACAGGAATGAAATTAAAAATCTCCTGAGGACTCAAACCCCCATAACTCTGAATAAACCAGGAATATTTAAATCGCCGCATCATCCCATTAAGACGCCACCACCTTGTCCCACTCGCGTAATAGCATTCCAGGCTACATGCGCCGAGGCGAACTGTCAGTGCAACAATGCCGAGCATTCCCCCAGTTCCTCCTGGCCAGTTCCGACCATTCCCTCGCTCCCCATCACCACCTGGGATCCGTGGATTAAGCGCGATGTATCTGCGTGGAAGTGTCCCCGGATAGAAGGGGAGTGGAAGGAGGAGAAAGCGGAGAGGCGGGAGATGGATGAGAGAAATGGGAGTAATGGAAAGGGGAGAGTTTAAAGCTGGAGCATGCGGTCGATGGGCGCTTGGTTTGTCGCCTTCTTTTTACATCATCCCTCCTCTCCCCGGCTGCTCCCCCCCATCCAGTCGAGAATCAGTGCGGCCCAGGAACAACAGGCGGAGGAGAGAAAAGGGGTGAAGCACAGGGGTCTACTAGAGAAGTAGAAAGAGGTCGAGAGACGGCGATGTGAACTGGCCATAGGCTTCTACTTCCACATAAACTACGAGAGCGCGGAATGAAAATTTTCAAACCTTAATAAATTGGGAATTATCGAGGTTTTACCGACAAATTTTCACCAATTTCCTTAAATAAATCATTTTTCCATTACATTTTTGAAGGCTTATTGGACTTTTTTGAAACATGAGGACTTTAAAAAAAAAACAAATTTTTTAAAGGCATTTTCATTTAAATCGCTTTCTTTTCGCCTTTTAATACCGCCAGGACTGGTTCTGAATTCGTAATTGTAGAGGGGGAATAATAAAGCAAGAATACTATAATTCATCAGGGTATTGTCTACTTCTGTACGAACGCGCAATTAACGAATAGCGCAACACGAAATCCAAGTGATCCACAAATAAGAGCATTGTATTCAACAATAGTTAATGTACATATGTTTCCAACAATTGTTCGAGTTAAATCAATAACTGCTCTTGAGTAAATAATAATAAATGACTTCCGGTAAAAAATTAATATTCCTTCATGTTCGATGATCCACGATACTTCTTGGATCACTGGTCTAAGGCACCAACTACATCGATCCCGGGTGTTTGGTTGAAAAGCCGAGTGCTGTACTTGCTAAGCTAACATATAGCCCTTCTCGAGAGTTTGAGGAGAAAATTACAAAATTTACATCCTTATTCATGCTCGATTTCCTACAAGATTAACGCAAACTACGCAAATGCTCTATCTCAATCCAGCATTGTCCCCGAAGGTTAATATGTCCTTAGTACATATAAGATGTGTTCCAATGAGTCCCCCTGCCAAACACCCTTGTAATGGCTCGCAGGGTAATAAGTAGATGAAAGCATCATAATGGAATGGTTCAAAAGATAAGGATAAGAAAATGTTTATAACTATTGTAGGTCTCGAAGCACCAACTAGTCAATTAACGACTATCAATATGAAACTTTAATCTTAAGTACGCAAACACGCACGCACTCATTCTTAAGCATACAAGAATAATTAAATTATAATATAAACACGATTTTAAACTTGAAATTGCATGATTAGAAAAATTCAAGTCTACGTAAAAATACAAAATCCTTTCGAGTCGCACGTGAAGAAGCACATTTGCATTTCATCATATCAATCTCATGTAAAATTAAAAGAAGTAATGAATTCGCAATTTGTTACGAAGAGAGCTATCGTTTCCATCCTACCGTGATAGGTGTGCTTTGTACTTGAGTAGGCTTTTTTGTTGACCTGAACTTCCTCAAGCAAAATCAAAACATCCCTTACTCACATCATCGTTGAATAAGTATGGAAGAAGGACAGTACTATCTGAAACATGTCTTAGGATAACTTACTTACCAAAACTGCGCGAAACAGTATGATTTTTAAAATTCTCAATGTTTTTTTTATTTAAAAAACTTTCATGCATCTGTATTGAGGCATGAATCATTGAAAGTTAAGGAGTAATATGATTTAGACGATAACACAGCTGCAGTGATTGAAACCAAAAATATTTTTTAAATTATTGATTAAATTATAAAAATAATTTATTTAAGTTCAACATTTAAACTAAATGAAATACCACAAAAAACTAAAAGATTCTTTAAACTAAACTAAAAAAAAAACTAAAAGACTTTAAAAGCTCGCCTGTGTCAAAATCAGATCAGATGGATGGAAATTTAAGAGCGATCTTGAGCGATGACTTGCTTACATAGAACCAGACATGATTCAGGTTTACGATCAAATATCTTGAATCTTTACGCCGGAAAAAGAAACTTGCGGATGTATAGGGTGCTTGTACCGCAAGTGTTCAAATGAAATTTCTCTATGCTTGGAGCAAAGATAAAAGCTAGAATTTGAATAAGTAGAGCATCTCAAATTCTTGATAGAGATTATAAGGAAAAGGTATCGGGAACGATGGTGATAATCCCCATTGATGGAGGGGATACTATGAGGCATGTCCCAATATCACAGGCGAAGTAGAGAATTTTCTATCATAAACTTATTTTGAGTGAGCATCGCATATCCTTCACAGAGGAAAATATTGTGATGCATCTCGACTGCTACTACATGATGACACGTTCTATCGAAATGAATATGAAACTGAAAATGAATGTGGACTTTTGAACCTTAAGCGATTAACTTCTGATATGATTTGGAAATATAAATTTGGGTTAACATAGTTTAGTTATATAATAAATCTTGTTATATTCTAAAGACAGGAGAAGTGAAGAGAATTGGGGTGTTTGTTTGGACGGTCAGGACAATAGGAGCAAGGTCAAGGTTTTGCTGTAGGTAAAGTGGAAATGGATTGAAGGGACTGAAAGGGAGGGGTTAGGGTAGACAAATATTCGGGACGGGAGAGTAAACGCTCGCCTACCCTCACACTTCCCTTCAAATACTCCGACCCATTTCCACAACACATTCAAAAAAACCTCGACCACACATGTCGTATAGTCCTTCGGATTTCCCTGTCCTTCCAAATCACCTCCTCCACCGACCTAATGATGCCAACCAATCTTCCTGTGTTCCGATTTGGATATCGGTCATTTCATTAAGTGGACGTTAAATATGTTGGAAGAGGTGTTTTCTTTCCATTTCCCCGAAAATGAAGATTCTTCGACGCATATGCTAGCGCCAAAAATATAATTTATATTTTGTAAAACTAAGAGCGATGCCTTTTAAGTACTCACCGTTTCATTAAATAAATAATAAGCTCTTCAAAACCGCAAGAAAGTTGAGTTAAGACCGAGCTTGCAATGACATTGCTTGGATTTACGTGGCCAAGAGACCGGTCGCTACGCCAATTATCCAATACGATGCCACCATAAGTTCCCCTCCTTCTCATAAAAAGAGGATCAGGTGGCGTGTGTCATTATTAAGTGCAAAATTACAAAGCTTTTATTTTAAAAACATCATTCCTCAATGAATCATATGTATGAGAGAAGAAACAGTCAAAAAGGACACCTTCACGAATTAACTAGGTAAATTTTCCAAGATGTTCCAATCTTAAGGTTAAAACATGCAGATCTAATGAAACTTAAAGAAATTGATCATAGTCACTATATTAGCACACCTAAGCAAATCCTTGGCTAGAGACTTTTCCCTTACATGAGATGGAGAGAAATTAACTATCAAAACGATACAATCAATCCTCTAAGATCTTAGAACATAATTTCAACTTACTGAAACACCTCACTAGCGCTATCAGAGCATTGAACTATCACACGAGGTAGAAAAAAATGAATGGGCATTCTCTGCTTTTTCCTTTATATGCTTTTTACCTTTATATGCTTATCAATTAACTAGCCTGCAGCATAAATAAAATGTAGCTCAATATCGATAGGAAAAAATGTATCTATTCAACCGGTACGCTGCACAAAACCAGTTACGCGATGAGAATACTTTTATTCGATTACCTCCAGTACGCGTAACTTCAAGTGACACCGGAGATACCGTTGAGTTAAACACCCTGGAACAACTTGAAAGCTTTAATACCTTGGCATGGCGCGTTCATGAGTGACCAAACGTTCATCTTGTGCCACTAAAGAAATATAGAAAGGCATATCGCCAAATTTGTCGCGCCCATGGAAGGATTCACACCCAAACTTGATAGCCCATTAGCACGTAAAAGAGCAGCACAGCTTGCTTATTTGGTTTTAAGTGTCTATTTCCACATTTATGGCTTGTTCCTGCAGAGATGGAGTGACACATTGTAATAGTAAAAATGTACAAAACGGCTATGAACTCAACAATTGTTGTAACGTTAGTGAATACTTATAATGTAACTATAGAAATGAAACTTTCAACGAAGGAAAACAGCTCGAAGAGTAGCTAAAACTGAAATCGGCAAATCGTAAAAATTACTCCCACCTAAATAAGACACGGTGATTTATCGAATAATACACATACATGAGATATCAATTTCATATGAAGCGAGTATAAATAAGTGAATTAGAAAGGATCAAACATTCGGAAATAAAGGTTATTCTACCTACATGGAGTAAAATTGGAAATGTTAATGTAAATAGGATACACCCAATTATCCAAGCAACTACTCCTAAGAGAGAGGCTGGCTTTTGTTAACGACTGCTGAAGTGGAAAAATGTTAGTTGACGAATGCCTTGACAGATGTAGAAGATGGCCAAACCGGTGTCTAACTAAGAAGAGTGTGAGAAGCTGAAGTCACTCTAAAGAAAAATTGCGTGGTTATATGAAGAGTAGGTACGCCAAAAGATGTTTATGTTTAAAAAAGGCTTATTTGCAATATCTAAGATATTCACTAGGGTTTTAATCTTGATATTAGTATTTTATGTCTTACTGATCTTGCAACGGTACACGTACAAATAGGTCCATGGGTAGTGTGAATAATACTGATGCGCCCCTTGATAACTCTTTGGCCCGGACGTAGTCGCGGCCCTCGGCCTCCTTATACCTACGCCCCTAAATGGAGAGAGGCAAAGAGAAGAGAACACATTCATTACTCAACATCGTCCCCTTCTTCACGATTCTAAGGGAATATATTCTTAAACTGATAAATAATGCATATTTAGTAAATAAATCATTTTATACAAGCTTCACCCCATTTTTTATTCAGTTAAGCATATGGCTGGCACGCAACTTGTTTTAGTATTGCAATGAGTGAAGGCCACTATCCCTTCGATCACATCACATGAAATACACGAGCCAATTCAGAGCTCATGTATAGTCACACTGCGAAACAACGGCCATGAATGAAATTGAGCCGAAAGCTGTGATTTCTATTTAAAACATGCCCTCCATTTGGGTATTACTTTTTGGAATTCAGTGCTTGCACTTAATTTATAGTTTTTTGTTTTTACTATTATATATTTCGCCATCATATTTATTCCAACATTCTTTCCAATACTTAGCGTGAAAGAGATTCCCGTTACAGTATTGATAGCATCAAAAAAGCATACATATTTTTACAACATTTTGACATTCAATGATAATGAGATGAAGGATGAGTTGAGATAAAGACAAAGATGTGCGTGAAATATCGCAATTTTTAATAATGTCTCATCATACAATTTTTGTATATAAATATATAGCAAAGGTTAAATGTAGCAAATCTGAAGAAAAGCATGTCTCACAGTTACCTGAAATTAGAAGCTTAGGTATGACGCATTCTTTAAAAAAGCAATTATTACATAAAGAGCACTAGTAAAATATTGGCCTTAATTGAGTGGATCTTCTCTCCATTTTTCGGGTCTTCACCGCTTGTGTTGACTTTGTCAGACGACTGTTACAGCTTCAGGCAGGCAGCTTCAACCTGTGAGCGCTGGTTGAAACCAGGGACACAGTTGTCTACCAAGGTCAATATACACGGTGAAAACCCGAAAAGAGGAGAGAAGGCATATATCAACGCCGCGGAAACCTAATAACCGACGTGAACTTCATTGAAAAAGCAAAATAGTATTTTAGCTTTCCACATGCCCTTTCAGCCATAAAAATCAAAGATTAAATTTTGCTACATAAACAGAGTAGAAAATTTACTATAAACGAACTGCAAACAAACTCTAAATTTGAGTTTCATTTCATACTAGTACTTAAAATTCCTCAGAACTCAAAAATCCTTCGGGATTATCACGACGATATGTAAAGACGATCAAACTATAAGAGAAAAATTTAATTCTACTTAAGATCAAGCCAAAAGCGTACTGAAAATACAAAAAAATTCACTACTTGATATACCAATAGCACGAGCAGACACATACGTCAGGTAGAAAAGAAGAAAACGGCCAAAGGAGAGTTATACCTACATGGATCGCTGACTCAACATAAACCCCACATGAAGAAGATTGAGGAAAAACATTCAAAAACATTTGGAAATATACTACAAAGGTCAATTATAGAACTTGGGGAATTTTCGAAGCCAATAACTCCTTATTCCACATAGACTGTCATTATTTAATATCTCAAAATAAGAAAAAACTCAGCTTAAAGGAGATGGTACAGATCATCATAGTTCCTGTAGAGAGAAATAACGAATTTAAGATACGGGCACAGTATTTTAAAGTATTAGACACAAGGCGCGTTGGAAAACTGACAGCACCCATGAAAATAACACTAAGCTAGGAATCTAAGAACTTTTTTAACAGAAAAAATTATTCAGCTGGGATACCCTTTGGCGCCTCTTGGATTGATCAGGAGACGAACACTGAACAGTGATAGCGCTCTGCACATGGGAAGCGTAACCAATTACTTTTACGTCACTGTTACCGCGAATCGTTCATCAGAAAAACATGATGTCAAGAAGACTTTATAATTTGTATTTCCGGCAACGAGAGGTAGAAACGAAGTCATTTAAATTATTAAATATTTTTATCATACGTGCAGGGAAAATGCGATATTGCGTGGTGGTTTTCCATATGTTAATTGGTCCAATATTCGTTATTTCTAACAACACAATCAAGAGCGTGTGTTCATGAAAAAAAGCACGTTCAATTGTATCTCACTTATCCCTGTACTACCAAACTGTTTCTCCTGAGAATAGATACTAAGGGTTTTGTAGGGCAAGAGAAGTGACCAAAGACCTCAGGGCTGCAAAGGCCCTACGGTCCTCAAAATAGGCCTATTTTACTCCCATAAAAACAGGTAGGTATCAGTGCATAGGTTGCTAGTTTTTTAACTTAAAATCATGATATAGGGCTCAAATTTCCATGATCGGGTGGCGGAAAGAATAAATTGTTTAACTATAGCAATTAAGTTTGTTATATACTTCTTTTTTATTTAATAATTGCGTTTTCGATAACAGAATTATCTATTTTCCACTGATTTCATCAGTAGCATATTTCCTTGGCAACCTGGGCAATGGCTATCAAAGAGAAATTTCTTCCGGGCGTTTTTCGGTTTACTTCATCTTATTAAATGAGCAATATTTGCATATATGTATGTACATATACCAATTTATAATTTCCACACACAAATTTTTGTTATGTTAAATGTTAAAAATAGCGTTGGTCACTTTGGCGCTATTTGAAACTCTACCGCACTCGTTACACAATGTACTATTGCATATGAAAATAATAAATACAACACATAGAAGGGTAAAACTTTAAAATAAATTAATGAAGAGCCATACGCAAAAATTGAATGGTTTCAGTCACATTATTAAGGCATAAAGCACAATCCTCCAATAAATATGCAAAACGATACACACAACTTCCAAATCAGCCCAGCATAGTACGGAGAAAACATTTTGCTTTAACCAGCTCTTTCATCAATTGGATAGTGATGCGTAGTAATGAGTATAATGAGTATAATGAGTTCTCAGTTTTTTTAGATCTTACACGCGAAGTAAAAATGCATAAAACTGTTACATGATTTCTAGCTCCGAGCAATCTGAGTGAACACTTTCACCGTCCCTCGACTTCAAAAAAAAGAAGCTTAGGGCACCTTGCCTGCAATTAAAATGGATTTTGCATTCTCCTTATTTCTACCGCATTATTAAATTGCAGATAGGTATGTTCGATCAACGCACATTGAAACCCCGCTCGCATGACCAAGTGTGAATTAGTGATATAGTATATTAGCTTCATCCACTCTAGAACATAACTATTGGGGTCCTCATTTAAGGGATCTCCAACTGGTCTTATTCATCTCAGCAGTGTCTATCTCACATAATTTATTCCACGCTAAAAACTCGATTTCGATTCTGGATAAGAGGTGAACCATAGAACCATAGAAAATCAACTACAACAAAAAAAAACAAATAGTAGCAATGATACAGTGACCAGGACGTCATCACTTTCTGTATCTACATTGTACGTACCATTGTTTACAAGTTTTTGGCCGGAGCTAAAAATAATCCAGAGTAGATTATAGAGAAACAATTTACTTTTCACCAGTAGCAGTTCGATTGCATTACCAGAAGTTTCAAGGTCAAGCATTCCGTAGAAAGCAGCATACTATGTACTAGGGAGAACATTTGTACATTCAAATCGTGACAGTCAAGGAATGAAAGCGAAAGCTAAAAAATATTTAATAATGTGCATTGTTTTCCGTCGGAACGGATATTTTCATAAATTTAAAAGCAGAACAACAGGCCTCAGAACTTCTTCAAACTAATAGCACTGTTTAAAAATACTTAAAAAGTTCCATAGTTAACAATGTTGTATTAGTTTTAGAAACACGCAATTGTCCTTCATTGGGCGCAGACAATCCAGGATGCAATATGTCCTCCCATATTTTAGAGCTGCTAAGGAGTGAAATGAACTCCATCACTGAAGCCTCAAGTAAAGAAATACCAAATTAGAATAATAATGAAAAATATTAATCAAAGGGAAGCATAGTAAACACTATCAAAACTTTTGCAGCCGTCTGTATAATTTTGTTAAAATAGATCAAATGAGAAAATCTGGCGTATCGTAGGATGAGGTTTCTTTTCAGGCGGGATTTACTGCGCCATTTTAGAGTACTTTTGGCAGTTTTAGTTGGAGGAAGTTTAACTTTTACTCTATCATAAGAATGCCGGTTACATTTCCGAGATTGACTTTCACTCATGACAAAATTGGGCATAAAATTTAATAACCTAGTCAAATCTTCACAAAGATCGTCACTACCTCCCACCTGCTTAAACCAGATGGGACTCACGGATGTGGACTGAAATGAAACTAAGTATTTGGTTACTCTTCAGTTTGGAGCAAGAATATGTTATTCGATGAGAGTTGAAGCAAAAAGATTCGTCGCACTGCAATAGGAGTAGGGTACTGCCAATTCCAGGTTTCTCTCTCTTTTCACTCCCTAAAAACCCAGCCACCTATCCCTATCCGCTAAATTGAGCTTACAAAATGTTACTTAACCGTCGCTTCCCCAAATAACCAACCATTTTCCGACGGGTGCTCCTCCAGCCCTATGCTATTCAGTCCGCTGCCTCACGTCCTACCATCCATCTCCTCCATTGGAACTCAGCAGCTCTCGAAGGAGTCCACCTTCTACCCCAACACATGCACTCTCCCAAACCACCGCCACACATTGTTATGCAAATCCCCAATTCGATCACTGTCTTCGCAACCTCCTTTCACCCCTTATACCTCTTTTTCTCCTCAAGCCCACATAAAAATCACTAGCCCTCCATCGTCCACTTCTATCTCGGGGCCCTACTACACTTGCCCATCTTCCTCCGTCCACCGCTCCTTCCCCTTCCTTCTTGTCTACCTCACCCCTAGTGGCTCACTGACTCCCGCCTTCATTTCCATTGTCTGAAAACAATGTGAAAAGGAGTGAGAGAGAGAGGTAGAGGTCCGTGCCTTGTTTTTTTAAAAGCGTATACTTCGAGGGCGGGATGGACAAGGAAAGAAGATAGTACGCCGGTACGTATCTATACGCAGGCGCTTCGGTTCAAGAAAAAAATATCTCCCATCCTTACCCAACCACTGCACACAGAACCTACCCACATGCATGCATTACAATACGGAAAATAATGGCAGACCGGCGTAAAAACACGAATTCCCTCCATCCAATCCCCTTTTGCCTGCCCAATGAAGGTATTTTTCCCCTTCTATTCCCATCTCTCCCCTCGTCCCCCTCTACTTTCCCACCCCAATACCTTGGGGTCTCCGCTTCTATGGAAGCCGTCTGAAGTAACATGTACACATGACCAGTCATGTCTCCACGAGCCTCATTATCGTGCCACGTCCGCGACCAAACATTCGCTCACGGTAGAGTAAGAGGCGGGCGCATCATGCCACTGTCCGAGTATCACGTCCCTAGCACGGAGAGTAATATTGCAATTTACTGGACCATTTTTGTCTCCCCTACTGTCCAGCTTATGCCTCTCTCAACCACGGGCTTTCTGATTAAATAATAGTAAAAAAATTCTGTGCCATTTTATGAGATGAATGACTCTTTGGAATAGAAGTATGTACTTAAAAAGGGTACTATAAGGCAAGGTGGGTGCAGTACTTTGAAAGCATTCATCCCATCTTCATTCATTTATTAAATCGATATGTTAAAGATAGATCTCAAAGAAATTCTGATGAAATTTGCACTCCATTGAAAACACATTTTGGCATGTTCAGAGGCCATATATACCTCTAGGTCATTCGATGTCAAGTAGTCTAGAGCTCCCTTGATCGAGCATCTCGGATTTTGATGAAATTTTTTGTCTAAGATACAGCAGCTGACAGCAAGCCATTTAATTTGAAAACATAAAAGCGAATATTTGAAGACATATATAGCAGAATAAACAGAAAATAAATAATTAGTATTGATATATATCATAGAAAGTTACTATTTTTCAGGGCAAGATGCTATGCAGAGCTTAAATTAGGGAAATTGACAACTATCAAGACTTTCGTTTGTAGCTTCTTACTCCGACAAAGTCGCAAATTGTTCACTGCATAATTATTTACAATGTTTGAGGTTGATATCTATGCCGTTTCCGTGGCGACTTCTAAATTTCATTCAAACTCACTTTTTTCACACTCTATTTCTAATGAGATATGTTTTAAAGAATTTCTAGAGGCTAGTTATATCACAAAAAAGGGTTGAAAATACCTTATTCTTGGCCTTTATATTGAGATCGAGTTTTAACGAGTATCTGCGACAGTTTTTCCCAAAATACTCAGTTAAACGCCTTTACAAAATCTATAAAGCAAGTATAAAAATCCTGGTTATACTCTGATTCTTTCTATGACTGTTGTCATCGCCGCCAATACATCCACAATTGCACTCTACTACCTGAACCCAAACTAGTTATCCCTCAAGAAGTTATTTCATTTGCTCTTCATTTATTAATAATTCTAATGAAAAACTTCGTAGAAATCAAATTAATTTTTCCATACCCCTCGAATTTAAACGCTTTCTTCCTCTTCATTGAGATAGGCATTAATATTGTTTTAATACAGCCCTCTGGCCATACTGATTCCTCGAACAGATTATCCTATTACCTAAATTTTTTGGTGACTCCGAAAGTATGGTATCTACTCACATGACTTTGTTTCTGTCATTTCTTGTTTTGCACACTCTATTTTGTTGTCAAGAAACTCCCGTTTGCCGTCAAGTAACTCTTCGAGGCCTTGCTTAGCTATTATTCTCTTATTCTCTAAATCTAAGTAGACATGAATATTATCTCTATCGCATAGCTCCTCCACGTATTCTCTCCTTAAGAACAAGTAGATATCATGGATATCTTCTAGTGTGATTAATATCCTTCCTGTGCTGTCCTCAACCTTCGGTATCATTTTCTCTCTTTACCACCCGATAATTTTAACCTCAGCGCACAGCCAACTCACTTCCCCTTCATCATGTAGCTTTTCCATTCTTCGCATTGTTTTATCACCAGTTTACGTTTGCCCGATTGGTTACTAACCAGAGTTTATTATTTTATTCCTAGTACTTTTATTGCCTAGGCGTTTTGACATCTATACACATCCTTATTCCCTCCACTTTCCAAATTATTTCTTTCGCAACCCCCTGCTTCTTTACTTCCCTTGTTTTCACTGGTCCTATTGTTTCTGAACCGCTCATTTAATGCCCGATTATAAAACTTTCAGAACATACCTCGATATTCTCCATTTACTTTGCTTTACCTACCTAATTTTCCATCAACTCCTGGTATTGGCTGATTTTTAACCCTTTAAATGCTTTCGCCTTCTACTTCTTCATTCTCCTTTTTTGCAAAGAATTTGAATCTAGCGTCACAGCCCTTCAAAGCTATGTTCTGTCCAAGGATAGCATCGCGAGTTTTTGACACTGTTCATAAACCTCTGTTAAACAACGATATAATAATCAATTTGATACCTCCGGGTGTTTTTACTGTGTTTTTACTATCATTTTTACTACAAAATACAACTGCATTTTAACCTTATTCTAAGCCCATACGCTCCAAATTCAAATCCATCCCTCCATTTACCCATCATTGCATTGCAGTTACCCATTTCTATAATATTTTCTCACCGGGACTTCTCTCTTCCAGATTTTTATTTGGTAGTAGTATTAGGGTGATTAGGGTGCTTCGACGACTAAGGTCATTCGCACCACGTCAACCTAACATCACCATGTCAAGTTATTTAAAACAAATAATTAAATAGACAAATAAAAGCAACACAGATATTTATATGCCCCATTCACCTCTTTCTACCTATATTTACTTGTAGGCATGTACACCTGGACCAATAAGAAATGTTTAGGGCTTACTTTTATCTCTACGACTAGTATCCTGTCGCCACCTCACAATCTTCTTCCCTAATTTAACATTCAGTGCCGTAGGCTCGTTGATTTTCATCTCCCCTATTGAAGATTACCATTTTTATTATCACTCGAGTAATTTCTGTTATCCCTCTATCTTTACCTCGAACATCTTCAAATCATCGATGTTCCCTTCCTCCATTTCTTTTTAAATATTTTCAAGCTTCCCAGACTCCATCATTATCCGATAGGTCCAAGTTCCAATATTTACTGCAGCTTTCCTCCTTTTTTCTTCCCATCAGCTCATTTCCTTGTATCCTCTGATAACATTGAGCAGATATTTCGTGTGATAACGACAGCGGAGGCCTAGCTTCCCCGCTATCGGTCACTTGTCTAGCCGTAGTGGGTGACGCTCACTAGTTGCTGGAATCCATCTATCAAAAATTGACTGGGATATTCAGGGCATTAGATAGCTGGTATGGCTTGCTCTCCCCTCACCTTCCCAAAAGTATTTTAACGTGACATCATCACATGAACTACCCTCGTCTGGCTCCTACCATTCGACCCATCTGACATGGGTGGCCCAATCAGGAACAACAGTGATTGCTCTAGCCAGTCCACCTCTAGGAGTCACTGGAACGAGCAAGCCTTCCACCGCGTCAAGATTGAAGGGCAACGGAAAGGTATTCCCATTTACTCAACCTTAGATGTGACTAAAATTTCCCGCCTTTTTCCAACCCCTACCATTCATCAGAGAAAGCATTCAAAGCTCATTCAAAGAAGAGCCACTACGTCTTTTAAAAATTTTAGGCTGGATAGACAGAAAAGTTGGCGCTTCCGAATTGGTAGAAGATGCCTTATCAATATGAAGCCGATCGGAGCAAATAAAAAATGCGGACGGGAATTTCTGCAATGGATTAATATAGCGAAGGTTTAAAGCGGAGGAAAATCGTCGCAGACTTTTTCCACTCAGCAAGGTAAATTAAAATAACGAAGAAAAATAACTGGACGCTCAGGTTCCAAGGAACAAGGGCTCTACATCACCAAATAAATGGGTAATTCTCTCACGACTTATCCAAATCCTGGAGCTCAGTTCTTTTGCACGAGTGATTTGAGCGCATCTTTAATAAACGTGCCAGGATCAAAAGCCCTGGGAACTTACGCCACGGTGGAATTAATGGTCGGAGGAAATTCCATGAACGCGTAGGCGAGAGAAAGCCGAGAAGTCGGACTCGGGAGGATTTAGTGAAGACGGGAAGGAAACACAAATTTTTGCCGGCGACGAAACCCATAGCCGAGGTATTAACGGTCGCAAATGAACATCATAAAAAAACAACCTGTCATCAACTGTAGTGATGGACGAGTGCTCCGAACGCGTTCTTCTTTGACACGTGCTAATGGACTCTTAAATAAAGAGGTTCGCGTGTTTCACTCTTGATACTCTGCTTCACGACGAAAAACTTGGTAAGTATACATGCTTCAATTTTTTTCAACTAATCCCCGTTGGTGGTTGTAGGTAACATGACATTTATTTTACTTCTTCATTTTTTTGAGGAGGAAGAAAAAATATCCTTCTTCGACCACCCAACGAAATCCGAAGATTTACATTTTTAGCGCGAGGACGGCGTTATAAGAGTGGGAGGAATGAGGAAAACCTCTTAGGCAGCCGCAATTTTTTCCCAACGATGGCTACGAGAGCCTCCCAGTGGCGACGCTAACATGGCGTGAAAGGATGGCGTCACCTGAATGTAGTATATCAGAGAGTTGGGCTAAAAATCATAAGTTTATTATTTCACCAGCATTTCAGCTTCGCGAGACTCTTTTTAAAATTAGGTCGTCCGCAACCGCCGCCACTCCTTCAACGGCCGACTCTATCGCTTCGGGTCTCGATAGCGGAGCGCAGAAAGAGTTTCTGCCAATTTAAATTCCTTCTACATTCGCTAACACCCTCTTAAAATGCGCTAACTGGCGCCAGTAATTTAGTTCAAAGACTGTGATTCGAAACTTCTTCGAGTATGTATCAAAACTAGGAGGGTTTCTTCTATACAAATTGGAATTCCTTATAAATTTACGTGAGAATAAATCTACCAGGATTTGACCCACTGACCTTAAGATTGCCGGGTCAATCCGAAAACAACGATCCTACCCGAGGTTTACATTTCTCTTGGGAATATTTTGGAGGATGCAAGGAGACCAAAGTTCGATTCACAAAAATTGTTATGCAAGGAAATATTTTCCATTAATAGTAATGCAGAAATTTCCCCACAAGTAAATGATACTTCTAGGGATAAAAAGGCCAAGGAATGGAAGACTAACGAGTGCGTGACAATAAAACGAATGAGAACGATCGAAGAACCGAAGAGAATGAGAAGAAGAAGCACAAGGACTCACAGAATCACGTTAGTCCATGGACAGCAAAAATGTAAAATCAAGAAAAGGAAATAAATTCAAAGACAGATATAACTGGTGACAGGGTCGATGAGAAAATAAAAGAAGACGTCAGGGGTAAGAACTTGAAGAAAGGTAGACACTGACGAGGAACAAAGTATTTGCGCACCTACAGAATATGGCAGTAAGGATTATATTCTACACTTTAATTTTCTGTAACCGAGCTGGCCGACTCCCACGATTCCAGGAAAAATATTAGGCAAACGAGACATAAAGATTAAGTGACTAACGTACTTGTTTCTGTAATAGACAAGGATTAGGAAAATAACTTACAAGTTATTTCAATTTGAAGATTGGATGGATAGTTGCTGTAGGAAAAAGTATTCACGAATCAATAGCATATCAACTTCAAAACCTGAACATCGAGTACAATTGGGACATGGGCTGTAGGCTATAAGGAGATCGTAATGCATGGATCATGCTAGATGAACCGATAAAGGAAACCGAATACGCTGAAGGCCAGGTGCAGAAGAAGGGAAACTTCTAGTGTAGTCAAGTTCAAGAGGAAAATGGAATACAGGAGTTGGGATACTCGGAATGGATCATATTAGAGGGGTTAAGGTGTATTTTGAACTACAAGGAACAGGGGACGTAAATTTTCATCAAAGATAAAAAAAAGGCTTGAAAATATGTATGGTCAACGATAGAAGTATTTTTAGGTAAACAAAACTAAATAAAAATATACGATATTGAAGAGTGGCGTTTTTATGGCATACCTACGCGAGATCAGTACCGAAGACGTGTTTTAAGGACCATAGAAAACTGAAAAGTGATATATTCCTCATTCGGAAATTCAGAATACCACTATCATTATAACTTAATCGCCATCTAACTCACAATTATTTGCTTAACATTATTTTCTAAATACTCAATTGCATAGTCATACAGTGACTAACTGCTATTGTCCATCAGCCAACGTCATATTTTCATCGCCGCTTAAGAGGCTGAAAGAACACCCTTTTTTCACAGACAAAACGTTTCCACGTTAATTTCCAGCCCAATTGCATACACTCCATGATTGAAAACACCCGCACAGCTCCAAATAATGCTGCACATGATTTCACTCATATATAAGATCCCATAATAAATTCATGACACAGGGATGGCAAAAGTCATTGGTCTGAACGCAATTTAGTCACTTCTCTCACAATCAGGAGAGCGCGACGATTGATTTCATCTTTTGATGTACATTTAAAGAGCAGAAAGTTCGACATACGCCCGATTGAAATTTTGCTTGTTCCTTTGAGGCCGCGATGACGCTAACACTGTAAAAATGTAGAGAGAGATATATAAAATAAATCGACAATATCAAAAGTGATATTTTTATTTTAGTTATATATTTAAAAACTGCTGCCACGCACGGAACGCCGAGGGAGCCGTAGAAGCAATGATGATTTACTTGAAACATGACGGTGAGTCCCAAAGGAGACTACCACGGCATTTTTAATTGATAACCAACTTCAGAGCCGAGCTGTAGTTGTTACAGGCACATTTGCGAGCAATTATGTCCTCTACGGCTCACCATCCCCTCTTTTCGGAGGCAATGGCTGGTCCCCGCCCACACTTCCGCCGCGTTGATTCGCCCCTCCTCCATCCGCCAACACGAATTTCGGTTTCTCGCCGTCTTCCCCTCGAAAATTTCTGAAATTATTCTCAACGAGGAGGATGGGTATTTTTGAGTGCCCTTCGAACGTTCATTTTTCCGGAGGTGAAATAATTTTACGACGCTTAAGGGGACTATGCCACTCATGGAAAGAAAAAATCGAACAGACGCGAGGAAAACTTGCGACGCCTCTTACATTATGTACCTGCCATTTCTTCAGCTGTCTCGTAATTTATCACCGACGCTCCTCCCGTCTGAATGCAATATTTCACGCCTCCAAGTTAAACCTTACGACCCGCGGAGTACCAGTGGTTATCCCTTCAAATTAAAGCTCGACTCCTTGTGAGTGCATCAGCACGACAAGGATACCAGCACACCGAAGTGCAAGATGAGATCAAAATTAACACCTGTGAGCATGACAAGATCAGTCATGTATCCGTCACGGCTCCACAACATTAAATGAGTAACATAGTTACAGCAAAAAACTGACGATTGTCAGGAACAATGGGCACGAACCAAAGATAGAGATTTTTGTAAACACAGGGCTTTACATTCTTACCTCCCTATAAACTCATAAGAAAAGGCTTCTTATGCATGTTATCAATTTAAAAAATGATCACATATGAGCGTTTAGTAACGTAAGTAAAATGCTAGGGCAAACACGTTATTTTATGATCAATGCAAAACCATTTTAAGAAGACTAGGAAGTCTTCTTTCGGAAAATCTTGAAACGTTGCTGGGTATATTTATAGTGAGGATATTCCGAACGGGGTCTAACATTACCACAAGGCCTTAAGAGAGTGAAAATGAAGTAATAAGTTATTCACAGGTAGATGAATTCAAGATATTTAAGCACTATTTCGAATTGACATGTTACAGTAGCTAGCGTGCCTATATAGCGTCATTAAACATAATAAGTCCAGCTTATAAGAACGTATCATTTGATTTCACCCACAGCGGGAATTTTTCCAGTTAGTTTATATCGAATAGTAGTATCAGGTTGCATGAAAAACTAAAGATGGGATGATCAAATGAAAACTAAAGACGGGATATAATTAGGAAAGTTTTGACCCCATCATCAGTTGGGAAGGTTCGATTCAATGAGAGACATCACCGCTCTGATTTGTTTTAGTGACAGCGCTCCATAAAATTTAGACTGCACAAAGCAGCATAGGTCTGAGACTGAATAAGCAAAACCAGATGTCACATTACAGATTTATTTGCTCTAAGTAAAAAAAAAGTCTAGTAACTCTCTTATGAAGACTCTAACTTGCCAATATTACGCCAATAATGGAGTATAGAAGATATTGCAGGTACTACTGCTTTCACATACACCTAACGTTAATCGAATACTACGAGGGATAGAGATACATTATTTTTGAAAAACTGGGAGTGAATGACTTTTGAGAGTAACCACACACACAAATAAAGCTAGTATAAATAAATATGGACCACCAGACTCTAGTTTTTAAAATGAAGACAATCTTAATTCACGAAAATTTAATTTACAAAAAAATAAAATATGGCTTAATGAAATGGAATACTTTTTCACAAAGTAATTTAACTGATCAAGATATATGCTCTCTAAAGAAATTTCGAATTCTGGAATACGACCACGACCAGATATCTACATAAAATTTGTAAATCACTATACATGAAGCAGTCACCATTATTAACGCTTAACAATTAATGACCAGGTCATTTTTTCCGATTTGTAAGAAAAAGTATTGTAACTCTCACCATCATACAATCAACCGTGATGGATTCACAAGAGTTGCAGGTTTTGCCTAAAATTGGCAAAATTCATTTCAAGTGGACTAATTTAAGTTGGGCCCATGTAAAACAGGAGAATGCCACGATGTTATATTAATGCGGAAAGTATTTGAAATGCCAATGGCCTGTAGTTTAGTTTCTATATGTTTCTGCAAAAGAAAGTCGAAACTTGGTAAGCAAAATATAATTCAGTTTTCATCTGCTGCATTAAAAAATAAAACTAAAATTATAGCTGATTTAGATGATTTAATGGTAACTTTTACAAAAACCACAACTTAAAAAACACACACACACGACCCGGGTTTCGACGCTTGAGCGTCATCTTCAGGTTTTTTAATTTTTGTTGTTTAAGTGTTGTTTTTTAAGTTGTGGTTTTTGTAAAAGTTACCATTAAATCATCTAAAAATGGAATACCACACAGTTAAAAAAAGAACTTGTATTATTTATAGCTGATTTGCCTATAAAAAAATACACCTTATGAGGAACTCGAACCTACAACTTATATGCCCTGTCTTTCTTTCATCCCTCGCTGAATTTCAACGGGTACCTTTGCTAGCATTAATTAAATTCTCTTGCTTCTTAGTTGAAATGATATGTTTAAGATAGAGTCAGCCATTAAAACTATTTTTTTCTTATGAACCTGCTTTTGAAATTAAATATAATGTACTCTACATTGATTTATTAAACTGTATTAAGACCTTATTTGCATTGTTTAGTTTTGCCGGCATAGGCCTGATTTGGAAGATTCTTTAGACTTAAATCCTGATTGTAAGTATTTTAAAATAAATGCATTGGTATTTTTTTCTTTTGAATATATCCGGTGAAAGTATTTAGTATGTCAAATACTATTATGAATAACTTATTCAGATACAAGTTTTAGTATTCTTCCCAGCCCTATGACTCACTACGTCAAATTGCATAAAAACGGAATTGGTTATGTTCCAATATACACACCCAAAGAATATATACTCATCAAGGAATACCAGAATTAATGGCTACTAACTATTATATACACTAAAATGGGTAATGTCACACTTCTCAGACTTATCCTACGCTATGTAAAGGATCAATGAACTTGCGTACGGAGCAGCAGACGATGTTACGATTTAATCAGGATATTTGACCCCACACTAATTATTTTCGAGAATTAAAGATTTTACATCCACATTACCCAAAAGATGATGCTCCATACTCCTGAAGCTCTTACGACAGCACATTTTTTCACAATAATATGAACCAAATGATCGCTCTGAAACTATTAAACAGCAACAGTAAAACGATATGTGAAATCACGAATGGATATAAACAGACTCGTCATTACAATTAACACATGTACGAAATGCTAACAACTCAATGAGAAAAACAATTTAAGGAAATCACATAAATGAAAGCTAAATGTTTTCAACGAATGTACAAAAGTGAAACGCTCGGGTTTATTACTGCTCCCCCCCACCCTCCTCCGGACACAGAACTTGGTGAATCAGCCACGACAACTAACATGCAAGCGTTAATAGTTAAGGAGGCTCACTCTACGACGGATTCGATAGAAAACCGCTAAAATCTCGTATAGTGGACAGAATATTTCACGAATGAACTGCGTATTAGCTCAAAGTATGTTAAACAAAATTGGTATCCTGAGAACATGTCATCACACACATCAGGATTTATGAACGTTACCATGGTGAGGGGCATTTCACTGACTAACCGAGGTGAAAGAGTGATAGCAATCACTTTACGAGGCTCTAAATTATAGAAATCACCTCACTGGCACACACTTTCGATGAACAAAATCCGTGCGAAGCACATAGTGTGGGAAATAAAGAACAAACAATTAACATGGTTAGTTTGATTCATTAGCAACACTGGACGCTGTATTTGTCAGGGTTGAGCAAAACAATCGAGTCAAAATCTTTGGATTTTTTATTCAAATGTACGTCACGGCTACAGTTACCAGAGGTAGATCGCCTGTGAAAGACTGTCAAATTTAGTAGCTCCTGTAAAAAAGGAAGGGGCATTTAAGATCCAGCTACTAAAATTGAAGCACAATCGATGCTACTCAGCTTAGTAGCGCTCTATAAATACCATTTCGTGGGATGGCGGCTAGCAACCGCGCTACTATGCCGATATTTACAATTAATAGGGTCGTGCGCGTAAAAGAAAAGGTTTACCGTTTGGTACTTCTCTTCCAGAGAAGGTTCTCAGCATAAAGAACTAAATAATACTTGACAGAACACGATATGTGAAGACCTTGACGCCAAAACATCACGGTGTTTGACAAAAAAATTGTTTGACTGGAGTAGACATAAAGACGCCATCAATCTCCCCCATAATATGTGAGAATCTCAGTTTCCCTGGCTGTCTGGCTTCCCGAGCCCATGAAAAGATAAGAGAGATTCCCGCAGTGAAACACGAGGCGGATTCGTAGGCTCACACAACACTTCCATCCAGTCGACGAAGCATAAAATTTTAGAGGTTATTATCAGAAGGATGGCGCTTTTATATGCCACATTTCAGTTTTCATGAAGGGCATTATAACGAGGTGAATTAGTTCCACTTGATATGAGAAAGGAACGACCCGCCACGAAGGGTTACTAATTCATAACTACACGGCATAATAATGGCTAGATATCTAGCGAAACGTGCATTCACGGCGATGACATTCCACGGCCTATTCCTCACGCATTAAATTAGACCGGCGACTGAAAAACAACAATGACACGCCTGAAATTAATGCGCGATGCCTATCGAGGGACGACGTGTTGCAGTCAGCCAGGGAAATGAAAAATGGGGGAGATTCTCGTTATGTGCGCTCGTTCGACCTTTCGAATGAGCCCGAGGTCTTTATTAAAATCTGCCCTACACGCTTCATCACCAACGCGCGGACTTGGGGCTTGATACATTACTTAAGATATTTACGCGGGATATTAGATTACCTCAACTCCCCTCGAGATGCCGCGTCATACTCGATTGCTCATTCTATGCTTTATAAGTCTCCAGAAAAAAACATGCTAAGGATTTAGTTCTCGAGTTTCCAGAGCGGAATAATTCTGGCATAAAAAAATTATCCTCCATACGACTTGATGAACTAAGAGATATACATCCTTAATCCCCGTGGAAGAATCACACACGTTCACTGTCGCACTGAATTAAAGTCGAGTTTACTATTTACTTTGCAGTTAGGTATTCTCAATCCTATGGCCACTGTATCTTTCTCAAGCGATTCGCTATTTTTTAAGCTAAATGTGAGCTCTCTCTCGGCGGAAGGTCATATAATCAAGGTCAGAAGGTGAAATAATCAAATCGTTCGTCATGGAAATGTAGACGTATGCCACTACCACCATCATTCCTTCGCGGAATTGGTAGCGCTACGTCAGCAGAGTACCCAACTCATATAATCGTCGAATTGCTACCTTGCTGGATACGACATTATCATGTTGTTTCAGATGGAAGGATTCCCATCTTGCCATTCTTATTAATTCTTTACAAAATAATCCAGAAATGTACGGCATGCTGTAATGGCGTATCAAATAAACGGGAAACTTATGAAAGGTTTTTATAGTTGAATTACGGGATCAACGTAGTTAAAATTGTAACCATGGAATATTCATGACATAAAATGGGAAAAATGAGTGGAGTGGCCTTCATGACATCATTCACTAAATATCTAACCTTTGATGAACATGGGTGGAAAGCATGACGAATTCAAGGAGAAATGATGGCCGAGGCATTCTGAGGAAAAAATATCGCCATGATGCACTCTTTTACATCGAACTCCGCTATGAAAAAAAAGTTTAAGACCAAAATCTGAAATATAATGGCACAACTAACAAAAAACAAGGCCATTGAAAACTGAAGATAATCACTGATATTTCGGTTTGGCGCAAATAATGATAACTACGCCACAAGCGAAATTTTCCATAATGTATATTGCTTTATCAAATCTTTGACACAAAGCCATTGAAAAATTTTGCCATATAATTTTCAAGTACAGTGAAAATTTGCCTAGCTTATTTTTCAACTATTTACGCATAACAACTTGCATTATCTTCCGTAGCACAATGCAATTATTTTTTAAATGAATCATTACATCTTTGCTCCAAAACCACAGAGGGAAAGATGCAACCGCTCGTTATTGATGTTCCAAACAAATATGGCAATTGACTTAATAGGTCACTTCAATGTAATACAATTGCACACGCCATCATTAAAAATTCGACTTACAAGGGCCATCAATGACATTACTAGAATCAGAATAATTGGTCATAATCATTAAAAATAGATGCCTTCCCTTAGCTTCCCCGGTAACCGCAGACAGAAGGTCTCACAGACCGATTTGATTTTTAACGTAGGATCTCCATCTCAGCCTCACTTAAATGCAAAAAAAATATGGTATCTTCAAATTATATATTATTTAAGGAGCCTGTGATCATGTTCAATGCGACTGATTTTCAAGTAAATTAGTTTAAAAGTTTCACAGCAGTCTGCCAAACCCGCATTCTGTGATTATTTCTACCGCACCACAGAGGTGCCGTATCATCCGTGTACACTGGACCTCGCACGTTTAAATATCAAACCATTGCACTGACGACTTCTACTCACGCTAGGATCATTTCAAAAAGGAATACCTTGAAAGGCTGCCCTCTTTTGCCTTTTGACCCACCGCTAGGACGAATATTCAGTGTTCTGCCACACCGGGACGCGGTAAATGATGTGTCGTACTTAATTCCTGAACTCCCTGGGATGGACACAACTTTCTCTGAAGGCATTTATAAGGGAGTGAGATATCATCTTTTACCGATTATCGCATGTCTGTGATAGCCGTATTTATTTTCTCATTCCGTAAGCACAGATACGTCCAGGAGACAGCATTGAAGACCGGGCGACTGTATCGGGACGATTGAATGAATCAACGCGGGAAACCACTGTAGAAATCTATTTTCTTTACATTAGAAAGTGATTCAACAGTTCTGCAATACAAGTGCAGGAAATCGAAAAAAGAATGAGAGAGGAGACGACATTTAAAGGGATTTACTTTATACGACTGTCTTATACACACTTCGAGGTGTTCAAGCCTTGATAAATAGGGAAGTTTGAAGTACAAAGAATCAAATCACAGTCACATTTTTTTGGTTTCAACAATATTCCATTCCATGATTCCAACAAATTAGTGATATCCATTTCACGCAGTGTGTTGGCTTTACGTTTCGTGAAACAAGATAAAGAGAGCACGTAATTAGAGTTTCAAACTTGAATGTCTGGGAAACAGACGGCCATACGTCGATATAAATCAACCAAGGAGGGATATCGTATTCTATTTTGAGTCTTTCTGCAGTTTTAAGGTGAACGATATTATTGTTTCAATGGTGAATTGAAGAATAGATCACGCGAATATGTTGCCGGGATATTTTCTTTTTATTTTCATCTTTCTTCATACCTGCATCTTTCTTTTAGTATGTGACATCTTCTTTCCTTACATATATAAGTGTTGAAGAGTTTTCAGGACCTTCCAATGGCAATAAGCCAATTTTTTAGGTGTTAGGACTGATTGGCTCAAAAAGATGGTTCCTTTATGGGAAAATAATTCTGTTTATTGGATTAATAAAAAAACTAGCAAAGTTTATTGTGTTGGGCCTCATCATGTGCATTATATTGTACAAACGCTATTCTTATCAATTACTTTCTAAAGCAATTTTCAAACACTTTCAAGAATATTTAAGGTTCAAGTGAGAATGAGTGCACGGCTATCTAAAAGCATTGCTATTTAGAATCAAATGTTATTTAACCACTTTATTTGAAGAAGACTTTTAATTAAATAAAGATAGAACCTTAACGTATTATATTCGTACATACGACGAAATACTGCCAAGTATTGCCAAGCGACCAATGAGAAAATCATTTAGTTCAGAATATTTCATTATAAAATAGTAAAGATTTCATTCCTCATTGCAGCCAATAAAAACAATATTATTAGATGCTTCCGCTTTTATTTATACAATTTGGCTTCATCTTAGTTCAACAGATAAAATATTCAATGAATATTTTCCGTAATTATTATACTGCTTTCAAATTCATAGGCATGGAAGTCCACGTTCGGTAGGATACCCAACGTATAAAGAAAACTATTACAACACTATTTCACATCTAATTTCATGAAAATATGGCAATACGAACAAAAAGAGCTAAATTTAAATAAGTACGTCAAGTAAATTAACAAAACGTGTTTATTTCATGTAACATAAGGAAAAAACGATAAGCGAACCGTGGGACCGCATGTCTGTGTCAACTTTGTAAAAAATGGGTGTCTGTGGTTATGGGAGAAATTTCTAATTGGTGCAAGCAAAAATTGTTTTTGATGAGATAAAAACAATTTTCACAGCCAGTTTTTTTCACTTGAAAGGGTCACAAAATTGAGAGAGAAGTCTGAGTTACTACGAACATCTACGAACCTTTGGGCATGTTAGGCAATCTCTTGTATCTTACTTGGTTTTCATGCTCGATTTTCATCTATGATCTACCAAACAAGCCCATTCCATACGGCACGAGAGAGAAAAGCGTGTAGGTATGGCAGTTGGCTGGCAAATGACACCGCAAAGCAGACCGAACCCGAGCCTCTCCCCGCCGACACGCTGTCTGCCCCCAGAAAAGCCACACCAGACACTTCCGCCAGCCAGCCGTACCTTCTCTTTCCTCTTGAGATCCCGCCACTAAAATATATACTTACCCGCGCCCTTCCACAAGATACGTTGGCCTTGCGGAATAAGGTTTGGCAAACCAGCCGTCTTAGAGGCAAAAAGCAGCTCCCTCCGCGAGTAGATCATTAGAGTTGGCTGACTGGCTGGATCCTCGTACCTAACGTAGTCGCTCACCTTGCTCACTGCTTGACTCTGTGCCCTTTCACTGAGCCTGCCACCTCCCCTCTCCGTCGGTCGCCCCACACCGTAGCTTCACTCCCACCCCACACTTCCTCAACTCACTCCACTCCCCATCTCTCAGACACATGCATGCAACCCTCCCCTCCTCATTCCCTCCCCTCCTCATTCCCTCGTCGGCTCCACTTTATCATTCAGCTCACCTTTATCTCTCACCTCTTCCTCCCTCCTCTCCTCACATCTCGAAACTTCCCCGTCTTCGCTTTTTCTTTTCTCTCGTTCGTCCTCGTTTACGTTATTTTCTTTCATTTTCTTCCATTTAACTTCGTTCTGTGCCGCGACTGCTCATATCATGAGGGAATACGTCAGTGCGGTCAGAGTGATCGTGAACGATTGCAGTCAAACGACTAAAATGTCATATTTCATGTTTGCAAGAATTACACAAAACCGAGTTATTTGACAGAAGCAGCAGCACCCAATTAATAGAAAGATAATGCTATTTACCCTTCAATATAACTAAGTTTTTTAGCAACATCAGTTGGAGTGCAACTCTTTAAGTGCATTTCACCGCACCGAAGTCGGAATCGCGAATTCAATGACAAATGTGTTACCACCATGCTTTGAACCTGTTCTTGACACGGAAAGCCAGTATTATTCTTACCACCATGCTATATACCATATAAACCACCACCATATAAACTATTGCATAGATATATCTGTACTGGGAGACGTCGACAGTAGCACGGTATGGCATATTTCACACGCCTATTTAGCAAATCGGAAGTGTGGTCACAGAAAAAAGTCCAGATGGATTGATGAAAGCCGGAATTATCCGAATACCACAGATTTATGAGATGCTCAAATCCGAAGTTAAATAGCTACATGGCTGATGCATGCAATGAGTCCGGGGGTGAAGTATTTGCGCTGTTGTCTAAGGCAATTTTTAAGTTTTTAAAAATATATTTAGGCTCAAGTTTATAGTAACGTAAGCTCACATTTCTCACCTTTGTTGGCCCGTTATTGGCTTATAGAATCACTCGGCTACAGCTTCATCTCGCATGAGCTGATTACGAAAAATTAATATCTACCGGAGATAATTGCCACCGTCGGCGGGAGCTGTTTTACCCCTTGAAATAACGGATAGTCGCAATCCAATATCAGCAATCATCATAACACATGAAAGAACCATTTCCGATAAGCCAGTCAACAAGTTATCCACTACGACAAATGTTTAAATATAATAGCTATGTCTTAACTGTTCCTGGGCATCAACACAACTTTTTCGTTGTAAAGAATACATAATGTAGGGTTACGTTTCCCAGCAACTCTTGGCACTCACTGAGGGCAGTCATTCTTAGCATAGGTTGTACGAGCAAGTTCTCGAACGTGAATAATTAGCGAAATGCAAGAATCTACAGTCATAGGCCTGGAGGTCAACATTACATCCAAGGGGTCATCGGGGACATTCATGTATGAATTATTTTATACAATCTTCGTAATATGTCTATGCACGGGTGCAATAAAAAGTACTAGTAATAAATTTTTCTTTGTACTTATAAATTTCATCTGCTGAATATCTAACCAAGGTTTAGGTGTAGTTCCGGACATTATGCAGCGGAGGGTAACAGCTACGGGGAACGATATCTTATAAATACACTGCACTGAGCGATAGAATAACATAACACTATTCGCGTCTCGGCTACAGCTTCAGCCTCTCCTGAGCGTAAATCTCAGTGCTAAACTCCATTCACTCACTGCTAGGGTTAGTTGACCCATTAAATGTTAAGGTTACTTCATTTATTAAGTGTGGTAGCATTTACATTTCTGCGATTTTATTGGGTTCACATATAGTAAAGGACATCTGACTATCAATGACGAGAACAACACACTAACGGCAAAAGAGTTTTTCCTCGACGGATAAAACCACCAGATAATATTTTATCAAACATAAAGATTGGGCACAAAGAAATTTCTCCGCGATAAACTCAATCTCCTATTTTTGGCTTTCTGTCAGTACTAATACTTTTTATGCTTCATATCAATTTCCGCGAAGCCTTCTTTTCTTATGAACAAAAGCGAGAAATTTAGAGAAAAAATCTCACCCATAGGTCAAAACTGAAGAAGTTCAAGGAGTTTTGGAACATATGAAAGGGGAGTTTCAAAAATTCATCATAACGTGACTCTATAGCCTAAAATATCTCCAACAAAACACCCTTCTTCCTTCTCAATTCTCATTTATTACATCGACACACTAAAGTGTCTTCTAATAACGATAATTTTCTTGCCAAATCATACTGGATGGCCTTTGGAATCTTGAGCTACTCGTGATGCAACACGGACATGGAGGAGAAAAAAAGCAATCAGTGGAGAAATAAGGGAATCAAAACCTCACAAGCGGAAAAAATTTTTTGTGGCTTGTAAGGTTAAGATGAATTCCTGGAAAAAGAAAAACTTTTTCATAGATTCATGATTCGTAGCTTTAGCATTTCCATTTTCACGCCGGGAGCCCATGGATCAGTTTTTTCAATTCACTGCATTCACTTTCTTTCAGACCGCAAAAGTTTCATGAAATTAATTAGTCCCCATTCCAGGTTTTGCGACGAAGCTTTGTCAGGTATGAAAGACATAGCTTTTCACTGGTATCTGCACCCTTAAAAAAATACAGAAAATAATTGACGCCCTGTCATTGCCATATTATAAGAAAAATGGCAAGTTTTGCTATACACAGGGACATTTAATTGCTTTCACGTAGCCCTTACTAATTGAAAGAAAGTGCTGATTTCCTAATAATACAACTTGCTTTTGAGGTGGCGATAACACATATAAGATACGATTGTCTTCACTCAGGTACTAGAAATATATGATTGGACACAATTGATTTCTATAAATTCTGATTGATTGTAATTACCCATATATCGATTTTAAATTAGAGGTATAGATAAACTTGAACGTATTTAATCGTAAGTAAAATCGCACTTCACTTAAGTGTTAAAAACATCAGAGCCATTATTTTTCAAAGAAGCCTAAGATATATGAAGAGCAGAGTATTCGGGGAGATCATATCAGGTAACTATAGCCACAGCCCAGAACGGTGACTACTGACGACGCACAATAGTTTCTCTTTGGCTTCAAAAGCATATGAAGTATTAACCCAACGTCGGTTATTTGGTTGGAGATGCATCCTATATGATGAGCGCAGCCTATCACTATCCTTTTCAGGGCATCTAGTAAGGAAATTAATTTCATAATACAATAAAAAATATGACGAATAATAGGTGCCTCTATCTCATACAAAGAGATCTCTGTGCTCAAACAAAAAACAGATGAGGACTCAAACGCCGAAGGATACAGTGACAACATTCAGATAATGAATGCGAGAATAAAAAAGCGAATTGTAATACAGTGAACATTTTTCCTAGCTTCATGAGCCTTGGTCAAATAATTGCATAGCATTCATTTGTTAAATAACCGAAGAAAAACTGGTCGAATAAACAGTAGCATCCCCTACAATAAATGGAAAGGCCAAAGAAATAGTACACCCCAATTTTACGCTGAAAAATTAAAATTTTTAATATATTCCTCTTTGAACGAGTCACGTACATTACCGTAAAGCGACTAAGTTATTATGTTTTTATCTCCAAAGGAATATTGTATTACATGATTCCAGTACTTTATTAGTAGAATTCTTTGATAATTCCTCTAAGTAGAGGCGAAGGCCTTAATAATACAACTTATACTATTTTTATTCATGGACAATTGAAATTCATTGCCTTTTCACTACGATATTTACGATACTAACGCCTATATTGGCAACGGAAAGACTTGCAAGCCGTTATAAATTCTCATAATTTCGTACACAAGTTACGTACCAGTAACGAAAACACGTAACGTACTTGAAACAGTTGACAAGAAATTAACTTGAAAATATTTTATCGCTTATTCAATTACTTTTATTCGCACAGAAATTAACTAAGGTTCTACTACATTAAAACGCCTTTACCTCGATAACTCACAGAATTGATGCTCACCCGTTTAATTTATAACTAATTGCAAACTGCTTACGGAATGCAAATTCCAATATTATGAATTAACTATCTTCTCGTTGAAGACACTTCTTTCCCTCCTGTTTTTTTGTTACCAGAAGATAGATAGCTTTAGTCATTACTTGAGCAGTAATAGTTGCATGGGTTTTACTTTTATACCGGCTTTTGTAGTTTAAATAATTCCCCGGTATGAAAACTAAGGAGAATATGTACTCGTTTCGATATCGTTCACGTACACTAATCGACAGCCTTATGTAATACTCATAGTTTGAATTCGTATTTCATTTTCATATTCGTTTAATATTCGTAATACGCATAGCTCGTTTAAGATAAGGCTGCGGTTAAGGCAAAGGATAAGGTAATCTTGCGGTTAGCGTTGACCAGCCATTATAAAACCGGCCTTTGAGTTCATCTAGATTTTAAAAAAGATAGATAAATACTGAGTACTAACGAAGGTCAATCAAAGATTTTGCCTCTACCTACCGAGAGCAACCTAATAAGTGCACACCATTTAGCCATCAAATGATGTATACGATTTACATTCAAGTCAACAAGCAATATGCCAATAAACTGTTGTTGTCTAAAAACAACAACGCGGTGAAACACCCAAAAATGCAGCCTTCATTAATAAGCCATGCATATGGCAGAAAATATTTGATATACAGGCTAGCAGCTCCAAAATCATCATTGCACGTTCAATCCTAAGATCAGTTGACAGCAGCCCTCCATCCTTCCCCTCTGTTACCAGTTCCCTTGCTCTCTGGTAGCTATTTCAATGCCCTTTCCTCTTTCTTTGCTTAATGTATCTATTCCTGGGTCTTCCTCTGGGGACTTTTCCCTCTAAATTTCCTTCAGTTATGTTCTTCACAAATCCATTGTGCCTCAGGGTGTGTCCAACCCATATGGTTCTTCTTTTCTCTATAGCATTCCATATGGTCCTTTTCTCTTCTACTCTTCAGCAAAGTTCCAAAATATTCAAGCATAGAAAAATTTTCTTCAATGAATAGTTTAAAGATATCTCATAAAATAAGAGAAATTAGGGGCATTTGAAACAAAACTCCAAGTCCAATGAATCTATGGATATGGAGGCTTTGGCGCACTCTTTTCTAGCATATGCCCCAGTTGCACCTTGCTTGTAAAAAAAATCACATAAAAGAGAGCCCATAGTGCGGTGTGCGGTGACAAGGGAGGACGCGACCTTTCCCCTCGCTCGGTGGAGCGCTTTGAAGTACTGCGAGAAATGGAGCTGGATGCGTGCGAGAGAATTTTACTAGTCTCCGAATGAACTCCCCACTGTGGAAATGCTTCGAGCGAGAAGGGAACGAGGGGGGTGGGAGGAGATGGGTCGGGGAAATGGCACCTGCAGCCATCCGCGGCCGTATTTTGCATTGATTGAGCGACGCTGTCAACGATAAATAGTTGAGCGCTGCTTACCGCTCGCGATGATATATTTGGAAAGCATCACTTAAATTTCGACCACTCATCCCAGAATTATAAAAAGGACTTACTCGACTGCGTTACCGTCTCTACTTTTCCCATCGAAACGCAAAAATAAACTAGCTCTCGAGATAGGGTTCAGGTGGCAGGAAGAGAGAGATGGTTTGAACACTCCTTTCTTCATTCGCCACTTTACATAGTGGGCAGCCAAAATCATTCTTACTATCATACTTAGCGCGATATCAGCCAGGTAGGCAGAGAAGAGTCGTTGAGGAATCATACGGACTGCGAAAGCAAAATACGCATAAGCTGCGTCAACGTTTTTCAAAGAGGTAAAAGCACAAGTATTCCGTCTATTGATGGGAAAGCAAATGTTTATAGTGTTACGTACCTCTATGAGTGGCTTACACTCAAGTAATCTCCAAAAATACTCATTCGCGAGTCAATTTTTATGTCGAGAAACTCAGGAAAATGTCAGCGTCACCAGATAGGTGTCAATCATTCACTTCCCAGCCAGTACCCATCGACTCATCCCTTTCTCCTTATCTCGGGATGTTTCAAAAGTGTATTTCAAGCTCATAAATGCAATATAAAGATGCTTGAGAAGCTGGCTCACTATCTTCAGATAAAATTATAGGTTGATTATTTTCCCATTCACAAAGAGGCAAATTTATCATGCATAATGATCCGATGACTGCAGAGACGGTCGAAAATTCAAGAAGTAATTTTTCGTGTGAGTTGTAAAAAATAGACACAATATAATTATAGTCTACTTTTGTAGTTGTACCTTTATGTATTCTTTTGTATAGCCCTGATGATGGGGTGCATTACACTCCGAAACGTTGGCAAGGTATTATAGTTTCATTGTTCCTCACCCACCCTCGATATTTTAAAGTGGTTATAATCTAATTGTAAAATGATACAATGAATTAATTTCGGTACATTGATTATCAATTTTTATTTCCAATCACCGTGAGTTAAAAATTCGACGCGAAGTCCGCGTGAGGGAGAATATATAAAATACTGCACAAAATTGGATTATACACAACGCATCCTAAGCTCAAAACACTTAACGCGTTAGAGTTACACTTAGTAGTTTATGCTTTATATTCGTGATTATATTATATACACTGATATTATTAGTGCCAGAAGAGTAGGTTTGACGGGCCACAAATAGTCTTCTTTTCCGTTTCCAAACGTATTATTCCTCTCACTATTTCTCTCTGAGGTCGGATACTTTGCATTCATACTTTATCTTAGTAAATTCTCAGGAAGCCCACTTGCACTTCACCATCATATCAAATTGCTAAAATAAGTCTTTTAAGGAACACAATCCTCGTAAAAAGATTTTCGCAAAGTTTCAATAATCCCCTTTAATGTCAAAAAAGCATTAATATACACAGAAGTTCGTATTGGCCTGAAAATTGCCTCAGGGAATAATTAGTACAACGATACAATAAAATCTCCACTCAATAGCAAAGTTATCAGCCATGATGCGAGCTATAGATTTAATCTTCTAGCAAGGAATTAAAAAACTCAACAAATTTAGGCCGAATCAGAATTAAACATGATTCTCTCTCTATCTCTATTGAAAGAGGTATCGCTTCATCGCTCTTTTACTCTAATGTAAAATTTATGTCAGTACTTTCCGCGGAAATTTAAGCCATTGAATGACCTCTACTGTTTCAAAAACGGAATCTATCCGCGTGAGAGGAAATGATACGCATGAAAACTAATATTGGCCATGTTCCCTAGCCGAAAGAAAAACATCCTCACCATTAGAGAGATGAGAATTATTCCCTTTCCGATGTACGGATTTACTCAGAATCAAAAAGGAAGTCAATCGTAAATCATTTATTGTCAACAGAGTATAGTAAAACGTCAATACAACCACTAACAAACCCACAAAGGTCCTAAATAAGCCAGTATCTATAACCGAATTGAAACTCCTTCGCCAGTTCTCTCTGTTTGGTTTTGAATCTCCCAATCTCGTTGAGCTCATCAGAGCGTAGTGCTCGATTACCTTCCCAAAATACGGCAGTTTGCTTCCATGCCTAATGTGGAAGGAGCCTTAAGGATGATCAATGGGAAAAGTGAAACTGATGATATCCGACTTCGTTCTGAGTTTCAAAGGGTCGCTAAATAAAAATAGATTGTCTTTTACCAGAGACCGTCCTCGCTATTTCTGTGCCTCTTGACATAACAGCATGCGAGCACAGTCAGCAGCATGCCTTTTGCTTTAAATTACGCCCAAGAAGTTTACCCTAACACCTTTTCTATGTTTTCCATTCACTTCGATCCTCACGCACACTTCTGATGATATTTTCTCTTTCCTCCATAAACCTTGTGCGTCCACGTTTGACCTTCCTTTGGCTCAAGCTTTCCGACCTTATGACAAGGTGGACCCATAGCCTCGGTACAAAGAATTTCCAACTTTGCCCCGCACTAAGAGAGACTATGCCAATTGATATACTTCGCTACGAGGTACTAATATATCACGATGGTTTGCGACTTATCATTTTTATATCTGAGCGTGAAGTTATCGAATAGTGGGGGAAAGAATGTTGCTCTTCAGTCACTCCTTTCAGCTCTGTACAAGGGGCAGGGTAAAAAATAGACGAGACTCTTCTCCACTAACAAAAATAACTCACTATTGGGGAGGTCATGGTTCATGCCAAAAAAAGAGGTTTAGCGACCTTGGGTTCTCTTTGCAGAGAATCCTAGCGGGGATTAAAATTCCCAGCAGTTAAATTGTCTGGGAAATTACTCTTAGCCGGAAAATCGGCTGTTTCCCTTGAGAGATAGATGAATGTCTCATTAATGTTTTTCACGGTCCTCTAAATTTCCGTCGAATCTGTGTAAAGGCCTCAGGCTGCTTTTACTACTCTAGCTAACTTCATTTGTAGCCTTCGCAATTTTCCCTCCACTGTGACAAAATTTTTTCCTGTGAAATTACAGTGCGATTCTGCCTGATGATATTACACGTATTTTATCATCAGCCGCTATGAATCAAAAGAGTGGTTTGCCTCAGCTGTCCATTTCTTCCTCATTTTTGGTTAGTTACTTCATCCTTTCAATCTAACGGTCATGGTGACTTACGAGATTAATTCCATATGCAGTCTTCTTGTATAAGATATTTCCATCCATTCACATATTGTTCATTTTTGGAGGCTGTCTAGTCTTTAAGTATCCTCCAGTTAAATTAGGACATTTCATGTTAATTAAACTTTCTTCGGAGGGCTTCTAGAGAAGAGTTGAGAAAAAAATATACCAGCGCTTGAAATTATTTCGTAAATTATACAGGCGCATTCGAGTTTTCAACAGAGGTCCAAAAAAAAGAAATGGAGAGAGATATTCATGCATTTCAAGAGGTGCATCCCATAGGACGAGAATCGTTTTTCGTGGCTTTCCTCTGATTTACACGGTCTGAAGCGAGTTGCGATTGGATTTGAAAGGAGGAGCAAGGAGAGTACTGTGAGTGCGTGTGCGTGGCATCGGGTGGCCAACGAGACGGTCACGTAACTGGCTGCAAAACGGGGATGGACGGTGGACTGCGAAAGAGTGGAGCGGAAGACTGGAGGAAGCCAGGCCTTCGACAACATTTCATAAATTAAAACTAATAAATTTAAAACTTGATAATTATAATAAAACAACTCATTTTTGACTAACATCTTAGTGGGCGCGCTGTAAAGACAAACGAAAGTATCTTGTCACTTACAATAGTTTTTATCGTAGTAAGTAGTAAATTCTTACCTCATAAATTTGGCTATTAGTGATAACAAATCCAAAATGCCTCCCCTCAATTATCTTGTCTTACCGAAAAGAGTCAATGTTGAAGTAAGTGCTGTCATAGGATCAGAATTACATCTTCAGCCACGCGTAATAAAGAGTGCAGCAAAGACGACTTGTCAAATTTTATTACGAAAAAAGAGTTACTTTTGTGCCGAAGTACAAGCAGTAAGCTTCAAAATTTAACAGATGAAATAACAGTGCATTTGTAATTAACTTCTAAATCCCGATCACGAAAAAAAAGACAATATATTGCACTTTTTGCGAAAGCGGGCCCTCTTGAGAGTTTAAATAATATAAATATAGAGCGTTTAGATAATAAAATAAAAGACACTACCATTACTACTGCTAGAAATATAGACCAAACTTATCAGCATGAGAATCGCCTAGAAAATCTTAGATTGTTTATTATTGAAATAAAGTTCAACTTATATCTGAGATAGTCAAAGGATAGCACAACCAAAGGGTAATGGATGGGTGATAAAATGTAGCCCAATGGACATGGTTGAGAAGTGTTTAGACCTAATTTAAATTGAAAGATTAATTTATTTACATTTTATACATTAGGCTGATGATGATTACTCTCAATCAATAACAACCATAAAAGGTAAAACAATTTTCTGTGAAGTTATCTGTTATAAAGTTTCCATCCATGCGGAGTATTACACCAGTAAGACGATATTAACCCGTTTGGACATGTGAACAACTTGGACATAATTCTAAAGTTTAGATATGAGCAATTATAATGTTAGCTTAATATGTGACATTTTTACACTGCATAAAACAAGAAAATCACATCAGCCACATGAAAATCATGATAAATACGTTAAGAAAGTTTACTTTTGAGTAGCATGAATCACGCGCAACAAGCACAACAATTGTTGAATAACTTTCCAAAGCAAAAACCAGTGAGCGAAACACGCGACGCGATCTGGTGGCGTCACTGCATTCTACGATCCTGGCACAGGTAGAGTCATCTGTATAGCGTTTCCAACTCTGCTCTCTCACTTACTAGTTAAAAAATGATAATCGAGAGGTACCACAAAGCTAATAACCGACGCGATCTTATTTGGCAAATCTCTCGAAGTAGGTAAAGGTGTTTTCACTTCCACTCCTTAACTTGTCACTACCCTTCCCTATAAACTATTCCCTCAGACCTGTTTTGCTCTACGCAAACGTCGGCCGCAGGCTTGCGCGGTAGCAGGATGACTTTTAAAAGATCACTTTCACTATTGTTTTCATCTTTAAAAACCACTTTCGTCCCATGTTATCTCCCAAAAGACATTTTTATTAACATTGGGAGGCTTTATCTTAAATACCGAATCTAAAAGTATCCATTTTATGACCGAAGAAAATGAGTTCTTACCCAATATATCGTCGTTATTATCAATGTCACATATTATAGCACCGATATTGAATATAGAAGAAGAAATACTAGTAGATTCGTAACACTGAATGCGTGGATAAAACTGAGAAACGTGAGTTACACAAAATATTTGAGAATTTCTTGAAATTCGAAGAGCAATCAAAGTGGACACATAACTTAAGTTAACTAACGCGATGTCAATGTAGCAAGAGCGTAGACTTGATGAAGAATCTTACTGTAAATGGCTCGCATTTTATTCCATTGACTTATCGGCCGACGATTTAGAAGCAAACATTGCCATTGTTCTACTCGTATGGCTTCCACTGGCGACAAATAAAACTATAACATTAATATTGAAAGAAAGAACAAGATCAGTGGCTTTTGAATAACTATTAATTGCATCAGATATTTTAAAAATCTGATTTCAAATAAAAACACCGCTCATCCTTCAAAGCCAAGCCTCGTGAAACATTTTCATGACTCATGACAGAATTGAACATTTGCACTTTTCATTATATTTGTGCTTGAAATAATTTTGCAGATTCATTTTAACCGAAGGATTATGCTCTAAAATTCATTATTTTGAAGCGATTTCCTCACTCAATGAACATGATAACGCGAACAAGTTGTTTCCCATATGCCAATAGGTTGGGATATACCTCGATGTCTGGCTAAGTGACGGCCAAAGCAACACCAGTAACTAACTTACATTAGTAAAAACAGCACGGGAAAGATTGGAGTAAGTTATTATCAGTATTATAAGATGAAAAGTCTAATGGCCTGAATCTAGGAATACGCACACACCAGACGATATATCCAAGCCGGTAACTCGACAGCTCAATCACCAAAAGACCGAAAGTTCGGACTGCAACACGAACATGTCCGCGGAGTTAGTCTAGGACTAAGTAGCACGATTAGCTGTAACAACTTGAAACCCTAAAACAATAATGTACCAGTAATTTGTCTTCTATTCTTTACTGTTTAGGTAGTGTTTCGATGTTTAGCCATTTATGGATTCGTAGCAAGACTACACCTATATCATTACGCACGTAAGATAAGTATTTTTCATAACCTCAATTTTTTAGCAAAGTACGGGTATGTATTTCCAAGGGTTTTCGCCTATCTATGTTGCCTTACTTGATAGGCATTTAAAAACACTTCTGGTGTCTCTCGGAGTCGTATATTCCGAAATACGAAGAGATCACTCTAGAGAAAAAGATACGGGAGCTTTCCTTTTATTCGACCAAAGGGGGGTACAAATTTTTAGCTTTTATTTTTTCTAACATCAAATTGGGTTCTACAACAAAAACAATAGACAGCAAGGACATTATATCATAAAGAGCAAAGTTTACTACCATAAAAACTTGGTATCAGCGGCTCGATTAATTTGGCATTCTCGAATCCACTTCTCCTAGCGATGCTGAAAATTTCGAAATCGCCGCTCAAATCTAAAAACGAGGATTTCCCATCGCGCCATCTCAAGGCTGGGAGAAGGTTCTTGAGTTTAGGGGGGAAGAGGATGAGCGCGGAAGAGGGGTGGATAGATGGAATAGGGAGGAACGGGGCCCTCCCCCGAGTGCCCACGCAACCACCCTTTCCGTCCCCTTCCTTCCCCCTGCCATGTCTCTCACACCCTCGCCGGAGGCCATGAATCACGGCAGATTTCAAAAGGGGGAAAATATTTTGGGCGGGGTGAGAAAGGCGGCAGAGGGTGGTGTGGCGACCATTTATTTGCCCTTTTGCACTCCCATCCTTCTCTCGGTTTCTTCCCCCTTCGTCCGTGCATGGCGCACCACCGATGTAGGGATTCCGCGATAGCTCCAAAAACGACATTTCGGGAACGCAGGCATCCAGTGGATATGCAGCAAAAATAATCAAGTTGCGACATTACCTTTTCCACTGAAAAGGATCAAAACAACTCCGATATCTGATCCGTACAACCACTCGGTAATATTGAACTCATATTATCCACCTTGGGAAAAGTTTTTGTTTAAGCTGAAGAAATAGGATACGATCTGTCTTGAACTCGATTTTTTTTGTCAGAAAATTTTGTCTTCAGCGTTGCGTCTCCTAAGGTCAACGGTAGAGACGTGAAAGCTAACCTCAGTGAAGCACTCAATAACGACGTGAAGCCATCTATATAATCAATTATCATGGATATAAAAACATTAGTTTTCCACTTCAGTAATATAAAACTTTCAAGTGGAGTTTCGATTTATTGCATCATTCTCAGGAGTTGAAAACGATTCAGTCATCGAAACCAGTCATTTAGCTAAAGATCGCATATTTACATTCTTTCGACAGATAATCTAACAATTATTGCTACGATCAAGTCAGCATGCACAAAAAGATCGAAATATCTGTCTACTTTTAATTGAAATGAACTTTGAAATAAGTGGATTACTCTCTTCAAACAATTAAGGTATAGCAATAGCATAAGTTTATGAGATATGCGGTGCTCCTTATTCAATTGATAACATTCTCCATACCTCCAAATTTAGAAATACGATACACTATCACTAGCCCTTTCCCAAAAGAGACACCTTTATCGGAAATAGTTATCTCAAAACCACTGAAAAGATTCATCATTATCCTAAATCAGAAAAACTCTTCCGTATTCTTAAGTTGCGGAGTAAAAAAAAAATTTACGTCAACAAGAAAATTTAACAGGGAGTCTAGATTCCTATTAATAATACTGTGAAATTTTCAAACGAATAAATGAACAATTTACAACTACCAGAGCATAAGAAAATTTATTTTGTACCTGAGCATTTTGGAGGGGCTTCGATTGGGATGTCTACATCTTTTTTCCAGTCGTCTTTAGGGTGGGTGGTTGGCATGATTCTATCATCGGCCAGCATTTGTACATTTGCGAATAGAAATAATTCCTTGCCTTAAAGGTATTACTTAATTAAAGGTATTATTAAATTAATTTAACTTAAAGGTAATAGTGCAGCATCTCAACAACTAGATCGGTAGGCTTTGATTACGGTCTGGTCCTCGTTTCCACACAATATTGCTTAAATCTTCAGATTCTGTTCGGACTGTATAGTAATTAAATTCAAAATCATCATTCATAGGGCAACTTGATCATATTTTATCAAAAGATAAGGAATTTATGAGAAAGGAAGATGCGTAATATCAACCTCCGTATAGCAGTCCGCATTCCAGATTCCCATTACATGCTCTTAGAGCCCACTAGCATTTGCCAATTCTTTCTTACAGCGATTACTTTAAAGGATAGGTGGTCTCTCTTAGTCCTATATCTAAATCCTTATGTAATTCATCTCCGAATGGTTCTAAGAAATCGTAAAATAGTGAATTCAATTTGATCTTACTAATATTAAATAACATATTTATGAGGGTGTCAGAAAGAAAATACAAAACAAGTACAAGCGGTCCAATTTCACTCTGGACCTCACCCAAATGGGTCTCAGCACACAAAAATATCACCGAGGAGCAATAATATCGACATAAAGATACTAGTTCACTTGTATTCCCCTCCCCACACATTGCTACTCCAATGGCGAAGCACCTATAATAAGACGAATCGTATAAATCAGCGTCCCCTATAACCATATTGAACGAATACTGGCGTGGGAAAAGAACGAAAGGAATAAATAACCCTCAATATGGTGATGTGTAAAAAAATATCCGTCTCACGGCTTACAAGTGAATCACTTCATTGAAAAGAGACAGGAAAAACAGAATAACAGCATCCGAGCTGTACATCCAGTCTGGCGACCTGGCGGAGGATAAGAGCGCCTCCTCCCTGAGGTTATGAGAACAAAAAGACGACGAGCCTCTTAAAACCGCATTCCGAAGATGAAAGGGACAGCGGAGTATTAAAAACACCAAACTCGTTAACTGCGTTATGGGAAGGGGGTACCTATCTTGAACGCTCCTTTTAAATCGCCGGCGTGCTCATTCCAGGGAGTCGGACATGCGAATGAAATGGAGAAGGATGAAAATGGGGGAGCAAAATTTGGAGTGCCCGTTACAAGCGGAGCGACATGGCCGCTGGAAGCAACTTCTGGGACGTCGCATAATTAATTCAATTTCCTAATTGATGTCAGTGGCGATTCACGGCACGACGTGGACGAGTCTTCATATCAGGACCGGACTTTAACGAGTCTCAGTCGTTCTTGTATGGACTGCAGCGTTACTATGCTCAGCTTGAAGGATCTCTCCGCACACGTCATAATTTTGTATATTATCAAAGCTTCTATTTAAACCGTAACACTTATGTAAAAAATGATGGTAGGCATATTTCTCGGAACAAAGGGAGTCAATATATTTTCTTGCCCGTTCACAGACAGAATGACTTCCGTTAGGAAGATATCAGGACAAGATCAGTTTCCTTCGCAGTCGTGTCTAGTTATCGGTCTAATTTAAAAAAAAAATTAAAAAGAAACAGGCTAATACGTTTAACAGAAAACCTACGTAACAGCCTGAATTTCTGCATGTTGAAAAATGTTAATGGAATTAAAATTAAATGATAAAACTTCCGAAGATAAACGCTTCATAAACGTTTTATTGTTTAAGATGGATATCTAGCTTAAGTTTAAACACCGTAGTCTATAAAATTTCAGTGATATATTTTCATAGAAGAGAGGAAGCTAAGAGGGTACAGCATAGGGCTGCACTCCATGGGATCTGGGATCATCCCAACAGAGAGATTTCTGAGGAAAAGTTCAGGTAAGCTCTAGCCAGATGATTTTTTGTGTAACAGATTCAACGCTGACATTACAGGCAATGTAAGATGAGGAACCTGTCTTCCTACCCTATTATACTCACCGCTGAGCTTAGTATTTGGTAAGATCTACTCTCATAGACCTAAGTTACCTCAACGATTGAAAATGTCGTAGTAATTTTCACCAACGCAATGATAACGATGTCACCTTTCAAATTTTTATAGCCGACCACAGGCAAATTTTTCCTCACAACGCACAGGAAACTATTTAAAATTCAAATTCTTCCCCTAAGTAGACGAAAAAAATAGATGTGGAGAGTTTGCGTTCGATTACTTGAAGGCAGTTTGTTTGGTACTTGATGCGAATCGAGCCGTCTTCTAAAGTAATAAATTCTGTCAAAATCAATAATCTATCTCTTTTATTCCACATATCAATTAAGAATCTGAGAGGCATAGCTTAACTTGCGGCTAGATGTATTTTACAAGTGATCCTTCAGTCAAATGACACAAATCAGAAATTGCAACTAAGTCAGAATCGTCTCGGGATACGAATACATTTCGAACGATTAAAAAGTATCGCTGCGATATATTTTTTTCTGTACCGCATCCAATAAAGTGATGTTCCACATTAAAAAATAATTAACTAATCGCAATTACTTAAGGGTCGAAAAATATGTATTTGGACTGCAAAAGAACAATTATGATTTCGCAATTTACAGACCCGTTCTGAAGAAGTAGAGATTGACAATTACTCAAAAGCTCACGCTTTAGGCCGCCATTAATTCCCCTGAGTTTAATTACAAATGGCTTGATCGTAAAATTGTAAACATTCCGAGTTAAGTGTTAAGTCGGCACTGGTGGCGGCGGGGTTAAGTCCTCGCCTTTCAATCTTAGGGTGCTGTTTTTGTTGATTGTGGAAAATCAATACATTTGAAAATTAATTTCCTCGGAAAAATTCACCCGTTATTGAGAAAGTATCTATTAAAGCGTCCCTATCATCAAGAGGAACTTGGGAGGCAAATGGTATTATTTTTATAGATGAAAGGCATTCTTACATCCTGGACTTAACTATTATAGCTAAGATAGAGTTCAGCGCAATGTATTCATCCAAAATAATTCACCACATCTAATTCAGCAATAAATTCTTTACGAGGTGAGTCCATGGAATTTCAACTACGAAGAAGTGAAAGCAAAATTCCTCGAAAACCAAAGGGAGAAGATATTGAGATAACATCTAGAAAAAAAAGGTTGAAAAAAAGCTGAAATTAAACTGCCCAATACGTATAATCCAAGTGACGGAAAGGCAGTAATTTTATTGGAATTTATCGTGTAAGAGTTTCATGTAAAACGAAGGGTCCCTACAGAGACTTCTTTTAATGCATGAAGCTTTAAATTTTGCAAACTGTTTCGGTAGAGATATACATCTTATTTGAACTTTAAGACCCAATGCATCCATGAAGGTATTGAACCGATATTTTTTTAGCATGGGTTGACGTGAGCGTCTCGAAGCGCGTATGCTATATGACGAGGCTTTAAAAATGCCACCATCGATTGAAGATATCCTTTTTTATGCATTTAGAACCAGTATTAACGATAATCGAAGAGCTATCTGATTTTTATTACAGGAGGTACTCCTTCCGAGAAGGCATTAACGACAGGAGCCACTTAGACAGGCAGGATAGAATGAATAATGAATATGTATTGATTTAGAAAATGTTTATTGGCTCCTGTGTGAAGAAATGTTATATGCAATATAGGCTAAGGACCATGCATTCGATAGAAATAAACTGCGACAGCTGTTAACTCCAACGTAAAGTGTTTTCCTGATAAATAATCTTCCATTACCCATCTGCTATGAAACAATTCCAACGCGTTCATTTACTCACGGATCAAACGCCATAAACAAAAGCTTTTGCAATCTCATTTCTGCCTTTGGCGTACCTAACTCCGCTCCTTTTGGGCAGTCATGTAAGAATCTGCATTCGATAAAATATCAACAGGATAAAAATATAAATAGAATAAATTATAAGAAACCCCTGCATACAAGCAAAACCTCAAGCAGCCTCTATTATCAGGACCATGATATTTGTGAGGCAATAAATTTACCGCATTTTCTGCTTACACCTTAGGGGGAGGTTCCAAGGAGGACGATGTTCATCCCTGTAAGGATGGAGGGTGGCGCGATCAGTACAATTCACGGAAGAGCTTCGGGGGCAGCGGGAGAGGCGTTTTGGGGAACATTCGAAAATTACGAGAGATTACGTTCGCCATGTTTGTGGGAGTCATGTGGGAAGGAGGAAGACGGGGTAGTAATAGTAGTAGGTAGCACCACGGCGAGCCAAATCGGGATAGGGCTTTAATTTAAACTCCCCACTCGAAAGAGCTCATATTTATCTTTCCGGCCAAAAGATGTCATTAACTCGAGACGCTAAAGAATGGTGGGGGAGAGGGGTGTAGAGGGGAGGGATGACGGGAGATGAGAGAGGGGGACAACAAAAGAACATCGTGGCCCGATTACACAACGCCAACCGAAGGGCCACAAGGGAGAGGAGAACTTCGTCCGCATCCGCTCCCACCTATCTCATACCCCCATCCCACCAACATACACCTCTTCCTTTACTACTCCCTCTACTGCGCTCCTTTCCCCTTCTTCCCGGAACCCTCCCTCTCCTCCTCATTCCTCCCCTCCCAGCAGCCATCACCTACCCACCTCCCCTCCCATACCACGAAACCACTCCTAAAAATTTAACGCATACCTTTCCGACACATGAAATCACTCAGGGGCCCCGCTCATTACCTCCGCCTCGATCGTCTTCATTAAGGCCCTAAGCTGTCATAAAGAGGGCAGGAACCCCATCGCCTTCTCTCCTCCTCTTTCTACGGTCAAACACGAACAAAAAGACGATAGCGGAGCATGAGGACGAGAGAGAGCAAGGGATGAGTGAGTGGGTACGAGGGGTGGGAAGAAACAGGAGAATCACGTTATAGATGTCTTCCTCGGGGCGAAAGCGGGGCCTTAAGAAGATAACAGTATACCGATACCGAAAATATCAGCCGGGATCTTCATCAGCGCGTTGGGGGGTGGGAGGTGGTAGACGGAGGGGAGGGAGAAGGGGTAAGAGAAGAGGAGTGGGTTGAGATGAGGCGAATGACAGGGGATGCAGGTGATGAGAAGGCGGGCTGTGGCGAGAGAGGGGAAGGAAAAAAGGACGCAGTCTAGCGGAGCCAAACATTTCTGAAGGACGAAGATGGTGGATAGAGATTGTGAGCAGGCATCGCGAAAGCACATGGGAGGTGCGCAGAGGACAATTTTTGGACAGGAACGGCTTTATTCATGAATTCTGAGAGCAGCTCTGGGCGAAATAGTAAAGAACTTCCTATAAACCATTATGACCATCGCATACCATCATCGAATCTCGTTAGAGTACTCTCTCAAGAATATGCCCAAACTCCGAACCATCATGGATGTAGAAATGTCTAACTATTGGATGAAAATTAAATGCCTGTTTACAAAAAATAATATTTTAACCCATTGAAATACAGAGAAATATCAATGCTATCATTAAACTTTAAAAAATCGAATAATTCCTTGCTAATGATTTCAGTGAATTGAGGACATTCTCAGCAAGTAGTCATCATTAATTCATTGATCAAAATCAAGTAGTTACACAATATTTAGAAAGATTTGTATTCAACTGAATGAATTAATTTCTTGGGGAAAGAACAAAGAAGTCGTCTGTATTTAATTTCTTTCTGCTCAAGTCAATTCCACTTTGAAACTTGAAGACACTTCAATTCTTTCAACTGTAGAACTAAATGAAGAAGTACCGTACGTTGAAATAAGTCAAGAAACGCCGAAATATCAGGATTGACGATCAAATGATATGCCGAACATTCAGGAAATAGTTGATTTCCCTACAGAATCAGTCCGAAGGCAGTTAAAACATAATATGCAGGCACTCACCGAATTAAGTAATAGATGCGTACCGATGTACATCGCGTAAGCCGTTATTTACGTTAGGCGGAAATTCCTCCAAAACTTAGTCTATGCTCGGGAGAATTCGATCCCTGAGGAGCGAATTTTCGGTCGTACTTCATTCCCGCGAAGTTGAATAACTATACATGTTTCCTTACTTTATTTACCCAAACAAACGATAATATCGTCGGAAAGTTGCAGTCCGTGAATGTCTAGTGAAATTGCGTTGTATCATTCCTGCGAATTATCCAATTCCGTTTGTTTCGGAAGGCACATCATCTTAATGTTACTTAACTAAACTGGCGACTAAGTTATTCTAATTTATTTCGTACTTTTGCGATTGCAATATTCATTTAATGCGCAATTTACTAACCTTAAATTATGATATTCCCTGCCTTCGTTGCTGAGCTAATCTCAACTGCGTTGAGTTGATTGATGGCTCCGGTGGTTTCATTGTCACAATAAATAATCGTGAGAGTAGGGTAAGGGATTATTGCAAATTACACCCAAAATATGCCCGTTGTTCACTTGCATATCAACATTAATGCTTTCAGTCACACGCACACACCCACTTTTACGTCACACATCTTTTACGTACTCAGATACATTTCCGTTTTCTCACTGCGATGTCGAATACATCACGTTGACATCATCTCTGACGCCAGCTGCTGATGATGTCGAAGGTGATGTTGATTCAACTTTCGTGAAGTAGCTGCGCAGAGAGGTTTGTATGGAGGCCTTTTTCCACGATGTATTTTCTTGTAGCAAGACATGGCATTTGGAAGTATCCGGTGGACTCGTGAACCTGTTAGAATCCATTTCATGAAGTTTATCCTTAGCTAAATCAATAAACTTGAAAACCTCCGACAACCCTTTTGCTGTATATCATTTTTGTTGTAATCACACGTCCTTTCGCGAGCTCTTATTGTAGTCCTTATATCCTGCCTTTGCCTTGTGTTTCCCCAACTCAATCAAATCTTCGTTTCTTAACTCCTCGTGCGAATCTAAAAGCTCCAATGCGTCTTCCGCGTACACTTCAAAATCGAAGACACGCGCTCAATAATTTGATGGACAACTTAGTCAACAGCATTCGTCGTAAATCTCTCGAAATGTACAAGGTCGTGGCAAAGTTTTTCTCCAAACGACATTCATATTTTTGTATGTCGCTTCTTCACATGATGCACGATGGCACTATATTTTTTAAAGCGTGATGCACTTTGTAGGCCTTTCAAAACTCTTTTAGTAGCATTCCACCATTTCCATATGTGACATCAATAGCATCAGCAAATGCCTTGCGTAAGTAATTCGCCTTCAATGATGCGATGACACCCTTATCCATTGGTAGTTGAAGGGCAGCTGTATTTTGGGGCAGAAAAACAAACTTAAGGCAGTCATTTACATCGTTTATGAGATGAGGGAGGCTGGGCACATTATCGAGAATTAGCAGGGTTTGATATGGAATGTATTTATGAAGGCAATACTCCTTCACTTGTAATATAAAAATTGATGCAGTCCCAGCTCTTAAATAGGCTACGTATAACACCAGCTTAAGCGTTTAATTTCCAAACAAACGGAAGAGAGGACTTATCACAGTATTTTATTGCTCGAAGATGTTCCGAATGGTACACGAGAAATAGTCTCAATTTGCAATCGGCATTCGCGTTACCTCTGAGCAAGAGTTAGGAGAGCTTTTTCTACCTTACAGCCTTCTGCACCATTTCCTTTTCTGGAAATATTTGTACCTTATGGCCATCATTTTCAGAAAAAAACACCTCACCTCTAAGAATAAGGAGATAATTTGACGTTTAGTAATGCATAGGATGATAAGGGCTTCTCTATTTAATGCAATTTTAGAGATCAAAAGGATGTAGACTCGTGGTTGGAGAAAGTACGAGCTAATTCTTTGTTATTAAGCCATACTCTAATACTGTAAATAACAATTGACTGCCGCTTTCATGATACTTCTTGAAGAGGTACATAATGAAGACTAACGAAAGTCTCTTTACATACGTAGTGATAACATCGCATTCCAGCAGTTTATAGATCACTGAAACTATCAGTCACAATTCATTACATTGTAAAAGAAACATTTAAGGCACTAACCAAGTCTTGTCTACAATAGAGAATCCTATGCAAGCATTTGTTTCTTTTAACTCAACAAGGGCATGGTAAAACCTAGGGCGACAATTTACAAACATAAGAATGTCAGAATTCGGGTGCACAGCTCGGTATTTTAAGTATACAACATCGTAATAATGTGAGCGCGACCATTTATTTCGCTACGACCGTAAACAGTTACGTCCATTGCTGACTGGGGTAGAAGACCAAGAAGTTTTTAAGGCGATTTTTCTGTTAAAATTAATTTATATTAATGAACATTCTCCTATGGAACGATTTAATTGACCAATTTATTTTTCATATCAGTTAAAAAACTCTGTAACTATTCGATATATTCTTCACCAGCCGACATACGACTGAACATTTTACTTTTTCGTGCTCGCGTTCGAAAATCAACGGCATATCTATCGATAGGATTGCCTCTTACGTAAGTACCAATTTATAAAAGTCGAGACTTGCGTTACTCAAGGAGTGCCAATACTAGGTAAACAGACAAAGACTAGGTGAGGTAAGATAATGCCAATGACAATGAATGAGTGGAGAGTCTTGGGCAAGATAGAGAAAGAGAAAAGGAGGCAGACTACCCGGCTAAAATATCTGAAGCACGGCGTCTTCCTGGCTGTGCACCGTGCAATGTATTTAAATTAATAAATGCTAATTAGATGGTTAATAAAAAGAACCTTTGCAAACGCTCGTGTCTAAGACAAAATAAAGTATGCTGGGCAAAGAACGACTAAATTCGTAGGTTTCTTTAGATTAGGCGAAAACAATTTTTTCATAATCTTCCATATTACTCGTATTGATACGCCATTTTATCACCGATTGGCGTGTTGCTCTACAGAATTAGTTTCGGGAGAAGATTGTTCGAGCGAGGTTTTTCTCAAGCATAAATGAAGACAATTAACTAATTTTATTTTAAAATTGAAGCTGTTGTAATGATCATAAATGAAAAATCGTAACACTAATTACTCAAAAACTATGTATTCACCAATGAAAGTTGAGGATAGTATAATACAATAGACATATATTAAGCTTTGACTTGACTGGTTTTATGACGCACGGTGAAAAAGCTCTCACATCTGATGGTTTTTAGCATTATTATGATAAGTATCACGGTGAGCAATACATTTGAAATTTTTAAATAATTACCAAAATATACTACTTACCCTATTGAAATAATAGCTTGATTTAAGTGTCAGGCATAATTGTATATTTTATATAATATCATTTTTAATGGCTATCTAGATAGCTGCGTCGCATAATATCCCATGGAAAACGGGGCCTGTGCTTTCGCAAATGTCACGAAAAGTAGGGCGATGATGGCTGCAATTTCGTTTTTATTAAAATGATGAGATCTTGTTTTTATTAGATTATCATTTTTTATGTAGGCTAAATTTCTTGAATTGAAAAGGTATTGTAAATATGACGCAGAGTCCACCTTAATCCTACGTTAAGGCAGAGACATTGGATAAGGAGCGGTGTGGGAAGCAAAGGGATAGGAAGAGGGATGGAGTCTAACAGTAAGAGGATGCAGTCAAACAATAACAATCGAAAGTTTCCGAAAGACAGCGAGTCTTCCCGATGAAAACGGCGGATAGAAATATCCCTCCACCTGAGAACAGGCTCGTGGTATGCAAGGTGGTTCGGGACAGGAACATGACATTCTAAGTAAGCTGTGTATAGGTAAGGATGGGCGAACGACGGCTAAGGCGAAAGGGATGGAAAAAGGACGTTGTCTAGGAACCGAACATTTCTGAAGGACGGCGATTTCATCTTCAGGAGGAAAATGGTGGATAGATATTTTACTCCATCTATTGAAATTAAAAGCTCTGGGCAGCTATTCAGAGGACGATTGAGGCCATGAACGGCTGTATGTCAAACTTTTTCTGGTTAGAGCTAAAAATTAGCCCCTAAGCGCTTCCGCTAAACCAGTATTCTCGTCATCGTTATATCCCTAAATGGCCTCTTTTCCAGTGAAATTAATCCACAAGTATTTAATACAAATGACAGAGAATTGAGGGGATGATAAGAAGGTAGAGAACGAGAAGGGAAATGAGAAAAGGCTGGAGTTCAGTTCTAGAAAGTTTGGATCAGGACGTAGAGACCTCACAACAGACAGATTGAGATTGTGTAGTCCAAGCAAAATGTCATGGGATATGCACTGAGAAGTATTTTTGAAATGAAACGGTTAGATTCGAACAACGGACAACCACTACTGACACATCAGCTTTCAATCTTTCATCGAAGCTAAGAATCGTTGAGCTCCGTTCGAATCCGGATGGAAGATCAACCAATTCACCTGGGTGTTGTTGTCACTGGTTTCCAATGGCAGAAAATAACAGCGAAATGACCCAGTACAAGGGAGAATGCTCAAAATATGTACTGATACGAATACTGTATTCTTGACTTTTCCGGGACAACTTCTGTTCCAAAATAAGACCAGGTGAGTGCTATTGCATGAAACGTGGTTTTCAGAGAGCCTGCAGGCGCATACGGAATGAATTTCGTTCCAAAAAAGAACTATGCATTGAACATAGAACCCTTGAATGAGTTTAGGCTTAAGCGGAGCTCACACATGAGTTTTGGCAAAAGCTTCCACTATACAGAGCCCAAACATGTACAGAAAACATGTGATGTTCAAATAGGCTATGAAAGAAAGGATAAACGAAATACAAGATACGAGAACAAAACATCGTCATGGCTCAAGATTGAGCAAGAGAAGGCACAGCCACGTATGGAAGGTTGGTTTTAAGTCCAGCAAAGGCTTCTCAAGTAACAACCAGATATTCCCTTATATCGTAGTCCTAACTCATCTAAAATCATACCGCTGACGTAATTCGATATCCACGAATAGCATTGCAGAGACAACATGTCACAACTGATAGCATGGGGTTAAACAGTCGTTCTCATATTTCTTTTTTTACTCAATAACGCCACCAGAGAAAAAGATTTGATAGTAAATATCATTGTTAATAAGATGAAAAGAGAGTAAATTCGTTTCACGCCTTTACTAGTAGTCCCCAAAGGTCATGCACCATCAGGTTCAAGCAAACATATGTAGCGTTTGCATTTAACAGGTGTCCATATAATCGCTTTGATGCGAATGGTATAATTCTCGACGGAATTAGATAAAGTTACAACTAGAGTTATTGCTAAAACTTGACTGATTAAACATTGACGATGAGTAAGATGCAGAGTTGGCAGTGAAAACCACATAGCGAAAATGTTTCCATTACGCTTGATTTCCGCTACGCGAACCTGTTGATTGAATCCGGCAAAGGGTCCCGCTCCAAGCAGAACCCAAAAGTGACTTCTAGCTGTGGGTTCCACTCCAAGTATAACCCATGAATATGGATACCACTCCAAGTAGAGCCCATTCATTGGTTCAGGCAAAGGATCACCATAGAACCAATTCATCGGACTGCGCAAGAGGTTCGGCTACAGAACACAAACACAGCTTTGACAGACTAAATGTCAAATGGGTGTGTTCAGGTCTGTGTTAGATAAATGATATCAAATATCACATTTTTATGTTAACGACCATTAGAATGGGGGGGAAAGAAGGGCAAGATAGGTCGAGGCCTGGACGCACGGAGCCGACAGTTTCAGGGGCGGAGGGACCGAATTGTTGGATAGATATCTTTCAGCCCTCGCTAGATCTCGTGCGCAGAAGCACATAGGGACGGAAAACGTTGTATTCGACTATATCTGCAAGTTACCATGCAAGCTATCAAGAGGCGAGCAGGATGGGTTGTTGACTACGGGGCCACTAAAAATGGAGAAGACAGAAAAAAGGATTGACAAGAAGGAAACAACAATAGTGAATTGTATATTAAAAGAAGTGTCTCGGTGACTTCCTATGACTTTACTGAGGTCACTCATGATCATTGAAAAGAGGAAAGTATTGTACCATTCAGTTCGAAAATTCCTCTTATTTCGTCGCTTCTATCAGCCGTAGATATCAAACACAGGGATCAAATTAAGGCATTCCGTGAATTTTTTAAGCTTTCAGGTACTTATTATCTGTATTTTCCTCATCGTTGTTTCATTCTCAAGTGGCACTATACGTAGAATTCATAAGATATTGAAGACTTTTCATTTCCACTGCTCAGCTTCCACTCAATCCCTTCTCTCAACCCTGCCTTGTACAGTAACTCCACTTACAGAGGACTTTCAAAGGAGCGTAATGATTGCGATACCATTGAAAACAAGGACTGAGAGATGTGAGGAACACCCAAGCTTGAGTCTAGTGTCTCATACAACAAAAATACTTACACGAATAATAAGCCTAAGAATGGAAAGGAAAATCGAAGAGAACCTCTTCGATTCGAGGACCTTCGTTGCATTCGAGGACCTGGGGAAAGACTTCCACAATGTTGAGTGGAACAAGATGTTCAGACTGCTGTTAAAACTCGGAATGGATTACAACGACAGAACAATAATCTGCCAAATTTACAGGAAGCAAGTCGTCACATTGCGAATGAGAGACGGAAGTGAGATAGACGCTAAAATTAACAAAGGAGTAAGACAAGGATGCAACCTCTCACTAGCACTGTCCAGCATGTACTTGGAAGAGGTCATAAGCGAAACACTAGAAATTGTACTGAGCAGGATAAAGATAAACGCAGAAAAAATTAACATGCTTCGCTTCGCGGACGATATAGCAGTCATTTTAGGGAAATGTGATGATCTTTAAAGTGCACTTAATTTAATATACCAAGTTCTCCAATAATACAACATGAAAATAAATAAAACGAAGACTAAAATCATAGTATGCGGAAGAGAGAAGCTGAATGCAGAAGTCACCCTGAGAGAAGATGACTTAGAACAAGTGAATTCCATAATGTATCTCGAAAGTACCATTACGTGGAACGGAAGAAATACAACGGAAATTAAGCGGAGAATAGCCCAAGATAAGAAGGCATTCATGGGAAAAAGACAACTTATGTACTCAAAGGAGATAGGACCACAAGCCAGGAAACAGCATGTGAAAACATTCGTGTGGTGCGTGGCACTCTATGGATCGGAATCATGGACCATTGGAGAAGCTGACCAGAAAAGACTAGAAGCCTTTGAAACCTGGTGCTGGAAGAGGATGCAGAAGGTAAAATGGACGGACAAAATAAAAAATGATGAAGTGTACATAAGAGTAGAAGAGGAGAGGACCATATGGAACACCATAGAGAAAATAATAACAAGATGGATCGGATGACCCATTAGACACAATGGGTCTGTGAAGAATATAATTGAAGGCAAAATGGAGGGAGAAGTCGCTAAAGGAAGACCCACGAATAAGTTCATGGACCAAATAAAGAGGAGAGTAAACAGGAAGAGATATCATGAGGTAAGGGATCTAGCATTAGATAGGGAAGTGTGGAGGGCAGCAGTCGACCAATATTAGAATTGAAACACCAATGAATCTCTGTTTACGGTGAAATAGATCTATTCAATGTGAGTGATTGAGCACTTTAAGGTGATCGATCTTCCGCAAGGCTATCTATAGTTCCAACTACTCCACGGGGACTCAAATAAATTCACATTATGGTACATGGTGGTACCTATATACGTATTCTATTCCGACAGTAGCCGGAATCGTTGTTAGCAATATCATGACTTTTCTGGACAGTCGAAACCTCCTGCATAATTGTCAGCATGGGTTCCGGAAAGGTAGATCATGCGAAACACAGCTCGCGCTCTTTCTTCACGACGTTCTCAAATCTGGTGAATCGAAAAAACAAGTTGACGCACTATTTCTAGACTTTAAGAAAGCTTTCGACACGGTACCTCACAGAAAACTATTATACAAATTACAGTCATGCGGGTTAAACGAACAAGTAGTAAACTGGATACGTGACTTTCTGAGTGATCGTAAGCAAAAAGTAGTTCTTGACGGAATTAGCTCTGATATAGTTAAAGTGACATCAGGTGTCCCGCAAGGAAGCGTTATTGGCCCACTTTTGTTCATTATATATATAAACGACCTTTGCACCCGAATTAGCAGTAAAATACGTTTATTTGCCGACGACGCTGTCATATACCGCGAAATTAGTGATCAATCTGACTTTGAAATTCTGTCATCGGACTTAAACAACGTTCATGCGTGGAGCAAAGAGTGGGGACTAGAACTTAATCTGAGCAAATGCACGGCGGTGCATTTCTTGCGTAGGTCGTCCAACTATCCCCATGTATATGTTGTGGATGGCGTTAGCATAAATGCGACAGATAAAGTGAAATACCTGGGAGTTACGATAACTTCGAACCTATCGTGGGGAACACATATAAGAAATATTTGTGGCAGAGCCCTGAAGAAGTTAGGATTTGTCAAGCGTGTTGTGGGAAGATTATCGGATGATAAAGTGAAAGAGAGGTGCTATTTCGCACTCGTCCGGCCACACCTTGAATATGCAGCGAGCATATGGGATCCGGCGGAGAAAGACCTAGTCCATTAACTTGATAAAATACAAAGGAAAGCTGCGCGATTCGTGAAAAACTGCTACGGCCGTACAGAAAGCGTTACACAGATTTTGAAAGATTTAGGGTGGAAGCCGCTAGAGACTCGGAGGCTACGCGCTAGGCTTAGATTGCTTGAGCAATTGAGAATGAATATCTTTCAGAGCGACACGGAGAACATCATATTAGAACCACATTATATTTCCAGGTCCGACAGAATCGATAAATTAAGGGAGATATTTTGCCGAACGGATAGGTATGGGAATTCGTTTTTCCCCCGAACAATTAAGGACTTTAATAAATGCTAGGCGGAACTTTGATTTTTTTTGTTGACGGCTGGTGTCCTAACACCCCCCGCCACACGCCTTTTGAGGCGGCTTGCGGGGTAGTATGTAGATGTAGATGATGAACAAGGAAATACTAAGTACTAGGGTACGTACAGACGTTTTGCAGGTTGATACAGGAGGAACTTGCTTACAAGGTAATATCTACCTGAACTTATAAAGTAGTTCGTATTACACTCAAATACGTTCATCCCGTAAACAGCGTGTTGTGGAGAAGCTGACGACATAGTCCACCAATAAGTACATCTTAATTCTCTGCTGAATATGTATTGGAGTTTTTGCATACGACCTTCTGCGGTCCTTTGTTTTCGCAATTACACTTTTCCAAGTTTTGGCATGCCATCAAATATATGAACACTGTCCAGGCAAGTTCATTCCTGATTCAATTGCCAATAAAATTTATTTTAACACTACTTGAGTATTATAGTTGATGAAATTAAGTTTTCCTTCCGTATTATAAATGCTCTGAATGGAATATCCAAATTTTTCTGAGACTTGCGGTGGAAATCTCTATATGCTGGGTACGTGCGAATAAACAATTGCTGCCGTTAATAAGTCTGTGTTTGAGTCTTTATGTGCTCTACTCCATTACAAATAACCTTAGCTTTGATATTTGGTGGTCCTGTTACCATATTTACTTCTCAGGGTAGTATCATCAAAGAAATAAGATACAATTCCCTTAAGCAGACGTTCCTTATTCGGAACTACTTATGCTTAGCGTCATTTAAAGGTGGAATTTGATAATAACAGAACTGAGTAAAAATCAATGAATGTAGATTAGCTCTGAAGCTGAAGTCTCGATTAAAACCTCGTGCCTGACGTGAAAATCATTATGCACTATGGTTCTGTCGTCCCCCTAATACGATCAATTTCAAGTAGCCGCATTACTATTTTAATTGCACTATGGTAGTAATCGTAACTTAAGGGTAGCTAAAATTCACACTCTCATCTGATAAAAATTATGATTCATGCTAAACACGAATCGTGGTACTCATTCAAACTTGCTCCAAAATCCGCTTGTAAATGAAACGCACAGTATCTTACAACTAAAAGCTGAAACGTGTATAAAATGCTTCAGTTACACATTCAATGCGTCATAAAAAATTCTAACAGAAAATAAATATTATCAAATCACAGGCTCTATTAGATACTCGTCCAGAAGAGAGGATAATACATACGTGGGTTCATTCTGGCTTGTAAGAAAGCACTTCAGCAGTTAATCCAACGTAAAAGCAAGTTAGTTGTATTTTACAATCAGTGAAGAATAAATATGAACTCATATGCTAACATAATCAGAGAAAAACATCCTCTTAGAGGCACAATATTTATTCAAACATTCATATAAACAATCATTCTAAGACATGTTAAACACTAATCTCACTCTTCCATTAACTCTTTTCCTTAAAATAAAACACTCCATTCCTCTGTTACTCACTGTGATATCTTCGTAGAAAAAAGTATTTTTTTGTAGCTAGACCAATTAATTATGCATCTGACAACAATATACGTACTTTAGAAATATTTTGTTGCTCTAAATTCGCAAGATGATTACTTCTATGTTTTAATGAAGAAGATAAAGATTAAACTGACATTAGCGATGTGTGACTTTATCCGAATACTTGCCAAATTGAAATACAATCCTTAGAAGACCCACACCGTTGGAACAATTCTCGCTGATAAAAAGGTAAAAATGAGGCACCATTTGCACCAAAACTGTCCAGTTTTGTCACCATATCAAGGGCATGATCGCATTACAGGGAAACAAGCGAATCTTCCCACAATCCTCAGCTTGGCACAACAATTTCGGCCCACACGATCGTGTCAACGAACCTTCCCCTTTCCCTCTTTTCCAGTCGTTCCGCCTCATCCCCTCCCACCTTATATACCTTTCTCCTCCTTCTCACCACGACCCTCAAATACCACCAAACCTCCCCTCCTTCGTCACCCCACTCCAACCCGCCCTCCGCAGACCAAAGCAACCCCACCCATCTCCCTTTCCAAAGATTCCCCCTATCTCATCGCAGACGCACTCACACTAAACGACTGCATACTCCTCCCCCTTCCGACAATATCCACCAACTTCTCACACTCACTCCCCATCCCTCTTTCTTTCTCCTACACTCTCATACCCTTCTCTCCCAGACTCTCTCCCGCACTCTCTCTCATGTACTTTCTCTCACACTGTATCTCTTCCTCGCTCTTCTTCTATCTAGCACTCTAATCTGCCTCACCCACGCGGTATTCCATACTTTCTCATACTCTATCCTATCATGCCACCTCTCTTACTTACTCTCTATGACACCTTTCTTTAAATACTCTGCTCGCTGGAATTCGCTCTCTTTCATACTCTTCTCCATTATACCCCTCACTTTTTCTCCAACTATTTCTTTACTAAACTTTCTCTCATACTATACTTTCCATCTCATTACTTTCTTCTCATGCTCTCTCTCTCTCTCTCTCTCATACCATCTCCCTCTTACTCTCTCGGATGCTCTTCTCTCCATCACCATACTCCTCCCTAGTATTTCTCTCTTCCTTCTGCCTCGAAAACCCACCTCTTCCTCCTCATTCCTCCCGAATCTTACCCGTGGAATTGTTTTCTTTTATTTCGTCTAGCATCGTTCCACCACCCGGTTCACTTTGGTGGAGGGCAAGGCGAAGCAAAAGGGAAGAAGTGGGAAGGGGGGTTAGAGAGAGAGAGAGAGTGGAAAGGAAGAGAGAGAGATAAACAGAAGAAAAAAAGAGAGGTCTCCGTGGGAGTGGGCAGGGGGGGAGGGAGGAGGGAGATAGGTGGCGTGGAAGGAGGCCGCACGGGAGGAGAGGAAGAAGAAGAAGAAGAGAGCCGGGCCGCGCGGCCTCCTTTGATCCTCCGCTTCGCACGCCGCCACTAGGAGTTCCCATCTTCTTCTCCTCCTCCTCCTGCCGGCCGGACGCCCTCCCCTCTCCTTCCCTCCCCGAGGGGTCGGGGGAGGGGGAGAGAAGGGAGAGGACGGGACGGGAAGATGAGTTCCGAGAGGTGGGAGAGGTACCCGAGACTCCCTCTCGGGAGGAGAGGTGAAAGAAGAGTGAGAGAGGGGTATAAGACTCTTTCGAGAGCCGAAAGGAAAGACGGTGGGTGTAAAAGGAGAACGGGACGGGAAATGTTATGAAGGAGAACGTATCGATGCTCGGGAGGATTCAACAGATGTAAGGAAATAAAAGACCGAACCAAACCGGACCAGCTTATGGCAATTTGAAGTAATGAAGGGGATCCTGCTGGTGGCGTGGCTAGAGAGCTGGCATCCCGTAACGAAGGCCTGGGTTCGAATCCAGAGAATGGCGAAGGTTGTGCAGTGGAATCGCGACCTCTTCTAAAGTGTTACGTTGAAATTAATTCAATAAATATACAGTACATGGTATGCACCATTTAACTTATGATCTCTTAGCGTCCATATTTAAGAATAGCCAAGTGCCGACGCCAGGTTTCTCTCAATCTTTCCTTCATTTCTCAAAAATGTAGTCCTCCTCACCAGCTCATTCAATATCCCTAAATGGTACAAATGCCCTCAACTGTGGTTGGTTCCCCATAAATACCAACCACCATAAATACCGTCGTATCGATCCTTCAGAGGATTTGTAGGATAATGAGGATAATTGATAGAACTACTCGGCACCAGGTTATGGAAATATTGACAGAAAAAAAGGCGCAAGCTGCCCTGTTCAAGAGATCACTTCCACAAATACGCTGATAAAAGATTCAGTGCTTAAAATAATTATAGCAATGTGGTGACCATTAATCGAAGCATGTCTGGTCTGCTAGAATGTCATTTGAAATGCTGTAGTACTTGATACAACATCACAGAACACCTATTCAGTTTAAAGCTGTGTTATGTGAATGATTTTTCTCAAAATATACAATTCCCTTCGTGAGCCAAGACGTCATTTTCCTAATTTAATTTATGACAGGATGCTATGCTAAAAGAACACTCATGAGTAACTGAATTTTCCTAAAAGTGCGAGGATAAGAATACAAAAAAAAGTCGTGCGCCCTATCAGCTCAAAAACATTCGCACCATACAAACCAAAGACTTTATACGAATATGAATAATACATCCGCATACGAAAAATAAAAATACGAATATATACGAATACGAATATACATCCACAATAATACGAATGAAACATCCACACTCGAAGCAGATTTCGAACTAAGAGCCCGGCTCATAAGAAACATAGACACCACAGCTCTCTTCGAGAGGGAAAAGACATTTGCTAACTTTTGCATATCAGGTTCTTCAATTCTCAGACTAGGAAGAAGAGCAATCAGAGGCTTGAGAATTTCATTTTCCAATATCTTCTAACGTCTGTCTTCAACCCCGAGACAAACCAAATTGGAACAGAAGAACAAACCGAGTTCCACTGCATAAGCACCATCTTCAGATAAAGATTTTCCAGTTACACACTGCTTTGTATTTCTTATTTTACGCACATTAAAGCTCCAGTTATCGAAGAAGATCTGAAGTATCTGAAAATTTTGATGATTAATGACTAAAATGGAACTACACTATGGAAACAAGTTTTTTACGGAGACGGTAAAAAAGATAAGAGCCAAATGAACTGCGAATGAGTGCGACACCTTTCGCTGGGATGAGCCTCCACGGTCATGAAATTCTATCGTCTGCATTGAACGTGGCTCTATGATAGAAATGCACACAAAAAACGAGGCGATGTCACCGGGAAGTAGACGATTTTATAATTTTAAATATGAAAAACAATTCCTGATTTTTCAGAAAATGTACCCCACAAGCGGTCGATAGCAGGAAATACACGCGTTTCTAATAAGTCCCAAGAAAATTCCGTTTTCCGTATTTTTCCGACGGAATGATCCCGATTGCCCTGCATTTCGGCAGATTTTATCGTTTTTTCAGTCAGACTTCATTGAGATTGTTAGCTCTACCCAAAGCTCTACATGCGTGTTGAATGGCTTTCTCATAATATCTCCGTTTAGCATGCCACATCGCCTTAAATTTTTATGCGTAACGACTTTCAAGTTCTTCTTCCACCCTCGGAAATTCACTGGGTTTCCTCAAATCGCTCTTAATACTATCATTTACAGCCGAAGCAGATATTCAAATACTAAATAGTACAATTAGTAAATGTTTTCTTCCCAAGATCATATGAAATTAGAGCTTAAAATAATGTTTGGTTGGAACACGTATCCAGCCGAGGAAATCGAAATAAAGGATATCACATCGGAGATCAAAATTCACATGAAAACTATTTCTCATCTCCTCAGCGAATACATTTTGAAAACACTTGAAGTTTGAAGGTTGTACTACTATTTATTTTCAACTTTGATGCTATCTCCACACCTCTGAAATTCAACGAGCACCATCATCTTTCGCGCACTAGCATTGCTAGGTATATTCTAACCCAAGTATGTATTACATACTATTTCATAACCTCACCATATGGTACATTAGTTATTTTCCCGGAAGTCTGTAAAATTTACCATTCGTAAAGTGCTTTCTGGTAAGTATAATTCAATATTATAAAATATTAGAACATTTACCAAGCCGATAAAATGTTCACTTTTATCCTAATCATTTATTGCATTGACATTTACTACCGATTTGCCACTTCCCTTGTGAAGCCGTGTAACTTGCATAAGAACAGAATTAGAATCAGTGCAGAAGTTATTTTTTGGGATCTATCTGGGCAAAAAGTGGGTACCAAGGAAGAATGTTGCGCATAAGCAGTTGAGAGTATAAGTGGAAAGGTTGCTAGACAGTGAGGTAAGAATGCGGTATGGATGTATGCTTGAGGATGCTCCATCGTTGACGCAGAGAGAATGGGATGAGCATATCAGAACCGAGAACGTAAATGATGCGTGGGAGTGTTTAAAAGGAGTGATAGTGGAATGTGCTGAAAGTATATGTGGAAAAGGAGTGGTAGGAAGAACGAAAGGTGATGCTTGGTGGAATGAAGAAGTGAAAATTGCAATCAGAGAAAAGAAAGAGGCGTACAAGGATATAATTGCTGCCAAATCTGAGAAAGAGCGTACTAAGGCATGAAAGATTTACAGAAAGAAAAAGAATGAATGTTAAATCGTTGTGAAAGAGAGCAAAGAAAGAATGCGTGCGGATGAAGCTAACAAAATGCAGAGTGATTTTGAAGGTAGTGAAAAGCTGTTTTGGAAGTGGGTAAAAAGGGCTAAGATTGGTGAAGGTAGGGTAATGAATGCGGTAAAAAACAAAAGTGGAGAGATCATGTGGGACGAGAGCAATATCAGGGACTACTGGAGGGAGTATTTTAAAGAAATGTACAATAATATTGCAGGCGTTTAGGATGAGCCTTGTGAAGTGGTATGTGAGAATGTGATGATGGAAAAGGATTATCAGTGAGAAGGGGGTCACAACGGCAGTGAGAATGTTGAAAAATGGAAAGGCTGCAGGCATAGATGGGATATCCAGTGAAATATTGAAGTGTGGGAGTAATTTACTCATTTGTTGGCTGTGTGAACTATATTATTTTGCTTACAAGCTTCTGTTGTTCCAGAGGATTGGAAGAATGCTATCATCGTTCCGTTGTACAAAGGGAAGGGAGGAAAGACCGAATGTAATAATTATCCGGCCATTAGTTTATTGAGTATCCCGGGAAAAGTGTTCAGTAAAATATTAATCGAAAGAGTGAAAAATATTACTTCCGACAAAATATGGGGTGTGCAGTGTGGGTTTATGCCGGGGGGAGAGGATGTAGTGACCAGCTTTTTGCACTTCAGCAAGTGATAGAAAAATGTATGAGTGTCCGAAAGAAAGTGTACTGTGCGTTTGTCGATTTAGAGAAGGTATGAGACAGAGTAAATAGAAGAAGTTGTGGAAGGTTTTGAGAGACTATGGAGTGAATGGGCAGTTATTGAATGCTATGATGGCGATGTATGACAATAGTAATGCAAGTGTAGGAGTTAACGTGGTTCTTAGTGATTGGTTTGTAATAAATCGGGGTGTAAAGCAAGGATGCGTAATGTCTCCATGGCTGGTTAACGTATTTATGGATAAATGTGTTAGAGACGCAAGTAGTGAAAACGACGGTGTTCTGATTGGAAATGTAAACGTGAGAGTTCTACTATATGCGAATGAGTTTTGTGAATCAACCGAGAGAATGGAATTGAAGGTAAATGCGTGCAAGACTAAAGTAGTAGTATTTGATAAGGAGAATGGGGAGAATAACTGTGTGATGAGGGCGAATGATGAAGTAATTGAACTGGTGAATGATTTAGTGTACTTAGGTAAGATGTATGTGAAGGATGGAAGAATAGATGAGGAGATGAAGAGACGTGCGAATGCTTGAAGGAAAGTGGTACGTAGCATGTGGAGCATATCAAGGAATGAGTGCTTGTCTAAGGAAGCGAAAATCGCCGTGTACAAAAGTGTACTTCTTCCCACATTGCTATATGGTAGTGAAATATGGGTATGTCAGGATGGACATAAGAGTATACTAAACGCCGTGGGTATGAGTTACCTGAGGAGTATTTGCGGCAAAAATAGTATGGATAGGGTCAGGAATGAGTGGATAATAAATTAATGTGGGTTAGGTGCTCCAGTAATGGACGTGTATGAAAGGAGTGTGCTTCATTGGTTTGGCCATGTTAAGAGAATGGATAAGATTCGAATAACGAAACAGATATATGAGAGTAGAGTGAATGGTGTGAGAGGTAGAGGTAGGCCGAGAAAGTTGTGGTTGAATGTGGTTGAGGAAATTCTTAGGAGGGGGAATATTAGGAGTTTTAAAAATAGGAGGGCGTGTATGCAACAGTGTATGGGGGTAAATTAGGCGAAAGAGGTTTGCAAGGATAGGTCAGTATGGAGGAAATTATTGAAGCAGAGTTAGGTGTACAATTATGTATTTATGAGTGAAACATTTTGAATATGCCTACCCCGGAAGGAAACGGCGTGATGGGTATGTAGGTATGATTTAATCATTCATATGATTTCGTATTTAGTTTCGTGTTTGTTTGAATTTTAAGGTTCAAATTCACACTTTTTCAAAACAGCATTTTTTATAGGCTAACTGAAGATTGGCTAAGAACAAAGTAATTCGCAAGAGCAATTTATGGCTTACGACTTAAACATGGTTCTTTCTATTATTGACTGGTGAAATTAAACTTGACCAAAAAATTACCTCCCTCCCGTCCAAAGTCGGGTGGCTCTACTAATGAATATATATGTGTAAATGGGTGTGGACATGTGCGTATATTCCAGCATAGCTCTAGGATGCCTGGAGGAATTTTAACAAAACTTGGTTCGCATATGACTTACTATATGAAAAACAACATTGAGGGGGTTAGTCTCTCAAATGAATACTGTGGGGATGGTGGGAAGGGGGTGAAATACGAGTCAAAGCGTTCCCAGTTTCTTTATGTAAATAAAACTGCAATAATATTTCTTACATTTTTTGTCCTCGTTGAGAGTCAAAAAGAAATTCTGCTAGTACGTGAAATAATTCTCAAATGTATTTCAATGCGTTTCAACGCCAAATATTAAGAAACTAAAGAGAACAAACGTGAATCCCAAATGACAAATACACAATTCCCGTAACTGATAAAAACCCATGTCATGTCACAATTATATTTTACTTATGTTGTAATATCACTACTCGAATTCAAATTGACGGCATTGAGGCCACCAGAGAAATTTGATGACCAAGAGACATAGATGAAGGATATGTCAATATCTCTACCATCAAAACTCAAGAGCGCAGTCAATTACATCATTCCCGATATTGTAAATAACCTGTTTACCACCGGTGGGGTTGATCACCACTGAGGAGGCTAGGGACGCTAAGGCCATAGAGTTTCCTTCTTGCGTGCTAAGGTTGTGGCGTGCTCGAGGCTTTTTCGCCTGCCATCAAACAGTAGCGATCTCAAATTCAGTATCAAGATTGACCTTCGATGTCACCTGTTACGAATTTCAGAAGGAGAAGAAATGGTTCATAATTCCGCCTCCTGGAAAGCTGAGACACGCTTGCAATATGCATTCAGTGAATTGAGCAATTCCTTAACTACCAATGTAATGAGAAAGAATCGTGAAAATTTATTGGAGCTTCAAGTACTAATAATTTTTATTCCTTTGGAATAATGTACGATTGTATAATGTATGAGTAAGCTCATGTAGCATTAACTTTTTGGTGGACTCACATCATTTGCAGGCAATTTTCGTGATGGCAAAGCTATTGACTCGGGAATATTCATAATCAAGTATATTTCTAAAGAAAACGAAAGTTATTTAACTATATGGTTTACAGAGAGCTAAAAATAGATTTGTTATTGATATGAACCATGTTAAAATAAATAGAAATATCATAAAATCAGATAGTATTTTCGGGGAGAAGAAAGATGGAGAACATCGATGGATTATTTGTTCGAAGAGACACTCTAATGCATAATATTAGGGAGGTGAGGAGAAAGAGATTGTGTATGGCGATTTAGCGACGCATGAACGAAATAGGAGAGAAAGACCTAGAGTAGAGGATTTCCCTAGTGGTATTGATAATGGAAAAAATTGTGACTTGCCTATCAGTATAAGCTGGGAACCACTAAAACTGCTTTTTGAACAGCTAACTATTAGAAAAGATTTTCAGGAAGAATTTATCTATAAAAAATGACATTTATATGAAAACTAGCGATAAATTGTGACCGTAATACTACTCAAAGGCTTCCAATTATGTGAAATTCACCTAAAAACGTCATAAAAAAATCATAGTTCCAATTAGGCTAAAATATGATCGCTGCCTATTTTAAACACTTTAACAATTAGATGATAACTCTTAACTTTGTTTTTCCACGTGTTTTATTTGGAACGACCCGAGTTCCGGCATTCATCAACATTATGTTGATAAATTTCATTACGTCTGAAGCCACCAATTACATAATCAATTTCATCTTTGAGAGAATCAGCTAGCTTGCAGTTGCACTGCCGACTCCATGAAAGAAATAAGCCAAGCCTGTTTTAGGAACACTTAATTTGAATATATATGCCGGATACCAAATAGACCCCAAGTATAACATAAGGGCTTATCATCATAAAATTATAATCAGGCAGTCCTCAAAAAAATTGAAAGCCATTTCAGCTTTCGTTATTTGCCTTTCGGGAGAGGGAAGATATTGTCGAATCTTATGTTCTAAACAGAGAACATTGACTTTCTTATGCTGTTATTAACACATGAAAATAATTCATAAATGTTGGATAATTTACGTAAGACTAATCCTTTTACAAAACCTAGACAGAATAGTAAAGTAAGAAATTACATTATTACAGACTTAACTCTTAAGTAAAGCCGTTTCATTTCTTTTAAAAGATAGGCAATTTTTCCTTGTGGGTGCAAGTACCAGATAAAATCTAATAGAAATTATTTTAATCGTTTGAAAATCGCGTTACATGAACGCAGCAAATGATTTTCCGTTTTACTTTGGATTAAAGTTTCTTTTATATAAGGACTTTTTGGCCGCCTTAAGCAGTAGGGGTATTTGTGATAACGATTGAGACCTTAATCCTGGAAAAACAACAGGAACAAGGCACCACTCTCAGCTACTTCCTGCCTAATCAAGAACGATCTCCATCCATCAAAATAAATCCTATATCGAACAGAATTATCAAAGCTATCACGTCCATTTCTTACCCACTACCTACAGCCACGATAACATAACCACGGCTCATCGTACACGGAGAATACGAATAAGCTCAATCCGAAAAAGTACATATTATAGCAAAACGAAAGATTACAAGAGAAATCAAACAAAAATATAAAAAAATGCATCGCACACTCCATTCAAAATAGTGCATAATCTGATATTAGTGATACAAAGAACGACTCAATTTTTCGAGCGAGAGGCATTCCTGATTCATTAGAAGGAATGAAATATTCATGAGCGCCAAAAATACAAGATGACAGCAATATTATTAATTAATTTCAAAGGCATACGACTAAGGAACTAATTTAAACAGCAAAATGGGGAAAGTATAGACCTCATTATAATAACATTATTGCAAGAAAATATAAGGAAAATCTCACCTTACGATAGCATAAAAGCCCATACTTAATCCAATTTTTACACGTTCATTACTCGAGAAATAATGAACAAGATGGAATAAATGGGACCTTTTGTTTCTGGCAATAGGAACAAATAGGCCAACAGACGTGAAACAGTTTCAGCATGGAGGGGGGCTGATCAATTCAGTCGCTCCTGGCACCAGAGCGGTTTAGATGAATGAAAGGAGGGTGAAGATGTGTCGAGAGCATTCTGGATGCGCATATCGATGCTCATATCGCTCGCCCCAGGCTCGTCGGGAGTCGAGAAAGGGAGAAGAGCCCGAGGAAGAGGGAAGATGGTTGAAGCGCCAGGGGGAGGAACGGGGGAGGGAGAGAGGGGGGAAGACGGAGTAGGCAGCTCCCATTCTGTGCAACCTCCTCCCCCACACATGAAAAATTCTCTCATTCTAACCCGTCCTTCCTCATCCCCAGATTCCTCTTCCCACTTCCCGCTCACTGTAAACCTCTCGGGCCCCCCAACCTCTCGCCTCCTCCATCCCCCCGCCCCGCCGCGACTTGGAAGAAAAGGTGGACCGCCGCCGCATAAGAGCAATGTTCCTCCAGGCCTGTCTTCCATTGCCATCGCCGCCACGCCCCGTGGGAGATCCGTTCTTTTAAAAGGAGCCGAAGCGGGAGGGAGAGCGGAGGAGGGGAAGTGGGAGAATGGGGCCGCGATGGAGGGGGAGAAGGTTTGGCGAGAGCAAGAGATGGACACAGAAGGGGAGAAAGGTGGTAATGGTGGCAGTGAGGCCGGACCGGAACCCAGTCCCTCCCCTTACTTTATTCTTCCTTAACTGCAAATGGGCACGGCTCATATCTTCTAGTCGGATAAAGTTAAAGCTTTTTATATTTCGAGGGCCAGGGTTCATATCCCGGCACTGGCAAAGATATCTCAGTGGAAATCCTTAACAATCTCCTTATATGCATAACGGAGATCACTTCAAGTACAGTACCATAGCTGAAGGATGAAACGTTAGACTGGAGGCCCCTTAGCACATTTCGATAAGTTGATGCCGATACCAGGTTTCCGACTGCCTTTCATCTTTGCCGTAACAATCCTTTACTCACCAACCATTCCACCGCAAAGGACCTCGGCTACCAGTGACCTTCTCAACATAAATAATTTATAAATTTAAACCTTCGTTCAAAAGCAAAATTATGCAAGGGATTGGGAATAACTGTATGGCTTAAGGTTGCCAGGGAGTAAAGAGGCAATCAGAAATGCGAAATCGGCTGCATGACACAGATAAGTGACGCCGTTTAAGTTTCGAAAAGAGAGGTATTATTGGAAGAGCTTCTGATGAACCATTCTGACTCATATCAAAACAAGTGAATCGGATAAATTTATAATTGAGGAACGCTGTGTACACCTTTGCGCGAAGACTCCAGACACAACAAAGTTACTTGAAAAACTCAGATCAAGCGAATCTCAGTGGCGCGGAAGCTAATTTACAACAGTCATTAAATCTCTACGACGACCTCGACAAAAACAGAGTGAGACACTAATCCGTCCAAAAACAAGTACATGACTATTATTTCAATCCATTATCCTATTCTTTACTTCAACCATGCAGGCGTACATGTGCTGGGAATAATTTTCGCTCCGTAAATTTGGCCCGAACCACTTATAAGAATAAAATTAAAATTCCAGTATTGTGCACTAAGAAGCAGTTAAGTCTCTTAAGTGAAAAATAGTTTAAGTGAGACCTGGCTAAGGCTAACATGTACGGGAGAATAGCTAGCTAAAATAGAACAGACCACAAGGGCCGTTGTATAGCATAGTTCTGATATTGAACATTCAGAAGTGTGGTTGAAAATGCACAAGAGGGGTCTCAGGTAAGAGTAGGAAGAAATAAGGAGAAAATACTATGGGCAGAATAATAAGACAAACGAAAAAGTTAATTATGTGAGGAAACAGAGATATATGGCTGAAGCGGGGAAAAATACATGTCACCATAGTAATTTACTTTCATCAGCAGAGTGCCAAGTTTAAAAATACCTTCTCTCTTCATCATTTTTCAGGAGTCAGATCCCAACTGAGATAAAAAATCAACGTGAATGTCGATATTCTCAGTTTTTCGTTTAGAAGACCTACATCTTAACCAATTAGTATACTCCATTCCTATAGCCTGGATATAGATATGAACAGGAATAGCTATATAAGAACCCATCCCATATCCTTAATGTCAATTTTAGTGGAAGTAATTACTAAATTTCCCCACATCTTCGTCAACATTATACTCAAAGCCTCCCTTCTTCAAGGAAAAGTCGAGAAGTCTGGGAAGGGGTCAGGCGTATTAGTCATGGCTGTGTTATCGTTGTTTACCCACACTTCCTCGTATTTTCTCTCCACACCTTTCCCGTCTTGGATGCTGAGCTGACTGAGAGCGAATCAAACCTAATGTAGCTTCAAACAACTCAATCAATTGCACATTCGTAAGCAGTATCATTTAACTCGAGATACAGTTCGGAATGAAGAAGTAATTTATCCAGTGTTGGGTAAAGAATTTGCGCATTCGACTTATCCATTCTTTGTGCGAAGTTACACCCTCTACTATGAGTAACAAGTCCTCCTTACAACCCGTTAACCAGCCCTCATAACATAGGAATGTCACCAGAGTAGCAGAGAGTCAAATGATCTCCCTTTCACCAACGCGATGTCATCCGACATAGCCTTTCTCTCTCCATTCCTCTAAGGCCCTCACTACTTCCCTCTCTCGCCGTCTCTCATTTCTCGTCCGCTTTCCTACCGACGCCAACCTCTGCTTCTACCTCTTACCTCCCTCCCTTCAGCTCCATTCCCTCCACCCCCACAACCAACCTCCTTCCCGAGCTTCACAATCCCCCATCCACAGCCCTTCGCCCACTCTTTGTTGTATTTCCCACGCAACGTCATTCCTCGTCCCGATAACATCAGCGCAAGAACTTGACAGCATTAACCTCGATGATAGTATTACGTGGCGATGACACTAGATGGATTGTACAGGTTTTGATTTCGACTTTTTTCTCCCCACAGCAGACGGCTGATATAATTAACCACTTATAGCGATAATCTGCAATCAGTTCACGCCCTCTTTTATTCTCTCTTGCTCACCACACACCTTTCTTCATCAGGTACTTTCTCTCTATCTTTTTCCATTCCGTTTCGTGTTCTCTGCCAGACCAAAGCTCGGCGAAGTTTGGGGATAAACTTTGCAAAAATTATCTCCCATACTTCAACGACAAGGAGACGTTGCCTCGAAGCCGTCGGCTCTCATTCGTTCAGAAGTTTGTATTAGATGATCTATTTAGATTTATAAATTAATACAAATTAAGATGTGCTTAAATATTCGAGCATCCTATTACATTTGAGGATAAGTCACTACATATTTAATTCGACATACACTGAAAATTCAAACCTGATGACTGCTGCATTTCTGCGATAGTCTCGTCCAGAGGCATACGCTGTCGTTTTATTAGCAGATCGCTGAGTAACAGAGTATTCTTTCACGAAAAACTTTTGAGCAGTTGAAAATGAATTTCATTTCACTCATGCATTAACTTTCAAGTAGTTAAAAATGACTTCAATTTCATTTAAAAAAGAAAGGTAAAGCTAGAGTAGTAAATGTTGCATACAAATTTAAATGAATGGCAATTGCTAGACGTTTGCCAGGTTATTCTCCCTAGGTAACTCTAAATTTAGGGTTCAAAGTTAAATGAATCCCAATCTTTGAACGAACAACTTTGAACAGTCTTTCCCGACCACTCATTTACACTCAGGGAAACTAACTGACAGAGGAAATACTAATACTGAAGTGGACAGCCCAGTCTAGCAGACGCTTACAGGAAGGTCCATGGTAAGTAAAATGGAATTCTTAACACCTATCCCCGAAATTTCATTTCACTGCGTATTTATGCATCCACAAAGAGCATGATACAATCAAGACATTCAAGTCCAGTTATTAGGTGAAAAGGAGAAACAATGAACTTAAGCAAATATGCACATGCCAACACGCATGAGCTCCACCTTTCATTGGCAATGTGAAAATTATTCACGCACATTACGTGATACGTGTATTACAACATCCCGTCCTCAAAACCAAATCGCAAACGCAAGTTCATTATTTCTGAATGCAACAACATCTACATCTACTTTGCTGCGAGGTCACGCAAGAGCAGTTCCAGAGGGTGTCAAGACTTTATCATGAAAAAGGGAGATAATGAATGAAAAGTGATGTATTTTGGAGGACTAAAAACACATTACTTTGATCGTCGTCATGAATCATTCGTAGAAAGACGGCATTATTACATCTACAGCATTTTCTATAATTTAGCCGTTTTTATCTCCTGCTCAGGTGCGTGTGCAGAAAAAAAACTGGGTCAATCGGAAACTCAAGGCATGCGAATGTTTCAAGTAACTTCAGGTTAACGAGTAATATCCGAATTATTGGCAAAAACCCCAGTGCTTGCCGTAATGCACTTCCTGTCAGTTTCTAGAAGTTTTTTTAATAAAAAGAACGTGTATGCATCGTCCATTTTGCATGTTGCAACTTTCTGTTCTTAGTCCGTCAACGGAAAATTTTCGGATGCATAAAAACTCCTAATGGCGCTTTTAGTGATAACCTGTCCCAATACTGCACGAACTCTTTTCCACCTGTCATCTTGTTACCCGCACTGTGCAAACTCTAGGATGCCGCATCCTTCCCTCGTGAGCTACTCTTCAGTTCAGTGGGATGCGCATTCTTTTCGCCTTTCAGCTTCCCTCATCACCCTTAATTCCACAGTCACTTCCCTCATCTCGGCAATGGTAGGAAGGGCGAGCGGGGAAAGGCGACCTGGCCCACGACCGCTGAGAGACTCTCTCGGTGGTCGTGCCTGGCCCCACGGCCGCAGCAGAGTACCGAACACGCTCCGCCTGCGCCCGCCCAGCCACCTCAGATGAGGGGCACTCCCCACCATCGGTCGGGGAGATACACCTCTACTCCTCAGCAGCGTGAAGCTTGGGGTGAACGATGTCCCTAATTGCGCGGCTTACTTCAGCTTACCTCCCCGAAAAATCCCAGCCTTTGCTTCCCAGCCGCTGTCCTACCATGCCGACAACCCATCCTTCCTTCCCCTACAGGGCAGCAAGCAAGCTCTCATCTCTTTTCTTTCCTCTTTCCCTCAGCTTCGTACCCTCTTTTTCTCTTTTCGTTTCTCTTCATGCAGCAACTCCCCTCCTCTCATCTCTCTTGGTATCAGATCCAGGCATTGTCAACGGACAGATTCTTGACTGTCCGTGTCGCAAACAACGCCTCCTTCTCACGCGGCTTAAAGCACCAGGGGTGAAACGAGGCTGGTAAATGGGCGGTTTCCACTGTGAGGGGCGTGGATTTTCAAACTCTTACAGCGATGTCCACCGAGCCGAAAGAGAGTGCAGGGACGTCATTTCGGTTTTGTATCGAAGGGAGCAAAATTTTCTCCCGAGAGGGGAAGCCAGATTTTCTCGAGAGAACGATGCGTGTCTAACGGTACAACTATCCCCTACCTAAAAATCACTTTTTCCGTATCTCAAAACTAAACGCTTTAAGTTGAGCAAGCATTTCAATGCCTGCATCTGCGTTTTGGCCCGGAGTAAGCTATTGCAAGGGCGTACGGCAAAATGTGTTAAGCGACCACCTTTTCTCACGTTTTTGTCAATAAAATAGTGTTAGATTTATACACAAACTTGTTGTATTTGAAATTTTGGCAGTTACCAAAATCACTTGGTTGTCATTAGGTGTGTGAGTGAAAATGATGGGATTAAATCTATTAGTCCTACCATCTGGCTTCATTACTTTTCCAGAGCATTACTTTTCCAGAGCATTACTTTTCCAGAGCATACATGTATAAGGAAGTTCATGTTTCCACTAAATCAGGTCTCATATCATCGTTAATTCCCGAAAGGCATGATTCTTGGAAGAATTATTCCTGAAAAGTCAAAACTATGACATAATTAGTTAAAGTTTAAACTCACATCAAATCCAAACAGAACTTTTAGATCAATCGGCATCCAGAACTAGACCCAAACTAGGCTTAACTTCCTAAACACGCCAGCCGTTGGGGGCTAACTCATCGACGAGGGGTAGATTCTAACATATTTGAGAGGAAGCCTGATAACCCTGCCAATGTCATAATCGAGATACATTGGAAGGGATTACATATTTCACCATTCACACCCAGCTTTTTCTATATATTCACTTTATAGATTTTACTGATCATTGCTACATATATCCAGTTCCCGAATCAGCTCTATGTCAACTATATTATTAATAATATTTTTTAGCGCACAACTAGACTACTTTATATTTCCTGAAAATTAAACCAATGCTTAAACTGCCATAAAATCCCAACCCTCCATGGGGCCTGCGGTAGACGTCTGGAAAAAACTCACGTGAAAGACCGCGGAAAAAGATAAGCGTCCCCAATCTCGGCCTCAAGTATCTCATAGAACTGCGTCTTCGCCTGACGCGTTTGGCCGTTTTTAGACAATTAGTTTGAAAGTCTTATGCTATGCAATTGGAGCGAAAACGGAAAGTTTCTAATTCATCAATATTAGGTTACAAGGAATAAGAAGGCGTCACGCGAGATGGTGTTGTAGAAATGTATTAAGAAATCCCAGGATGTTATCTTAAAGATGAATTTTCCAAGCAGCCTCCGGTCGAATCCTGAACTGTCTTCCCGCGGATTGGATAGCCCAGTCTAGCTGGTAAACTCTGATTGGTGAAGACTGATATTCCCATACGGGATATTTCACCGGAAGGAATAACATCGCGACATATCTCGGTGAATGCATGGCTGCGTCTTCTAGGGAGACTAATGCAATAGCGTCCCGTTGTCTTTCACATCGCAGTACCGTGAATTTCGCTCTCGCCCGAAACTGTGGCAGATACCGGATACCGGACCGAAATTCTTTATATGAGCCATCAGTAAAGCAGTAGAATAATTTGGGAAGCATGTTCTACCGCTATTACCGATATGAAGAATTGTACCGTTAAAAAGTAGGTTTTGTCGAACGTTAGAGAATCTCTTACCGGTTTTCTACACTTCTAGGGTCCTCTACCTCAAGTATTTCCTAGGTAGCATATAGGGTGTAGAAAATTCTCGATGTCTCGTTCCAGATTTTTATTCTAGTAATATGTATTTGAAAAATCAAGAAAATTAACGTCCAAAATCAATCGAAACATTTTATCTGGGGACTTTCCCAAGGATTTGCACACTCTTTCACCCTCCTGCACTTGCTTATGGCTATTGATACAGACGGGTTTTCCATTCGTTGGGATGATTGAATAAAATTCTGTGATGAGAGTTCTTCTTCCGGAATCTATAGGAAGTGGTGAGAATAGGACCCTCAAAATATAATCTTGTCCAGGAAATATCTAGCATAATAATCGATAGATTGAAACTAATACTACGACGTAGGCGGCGAGAAAATTCTAAGAGGCAGTTCTTATCCTCATTTGATAGCTTCCTCACGCACAGTCTCGTATCCTCTTTGCCAGGTTTTACATCATGCTCCTTGCCAATTCCAATATAAAAAAAACTAACCTCAGCTTGAAAGCTTTCTAAGAATCCTGCTCTATTCTGAAAAGGTCACCGTGAGAAGCTGTCCCATTTTAAATTCCCTGGGCTGTGAAAAAGGATTTTTAACATGCTAAACATCAAGTACAAACATGGCATCAAGTACATCCATTTATCTATTCAGAGTACCTCTAACACATTTTGTTTCTATTTTTTTTAAACACTAAGAAGTAACATCAGGCGTCACTTTGTGAAAATTTGTCAAGTTTATGATGAACAATAAAACTTTAACTATTTTCACACTTTTTTATTATTCACCGACTAGGTTTCAACACAGAGTGTCATTGAGCAGGTTGACAAGATCAAGGTTTGACAGGTCCTTGATGATGACACTGTGTTGAAACTAGGCCGGTGAATAATAAAAGAGTGTGAAAATAGTAAAGTTTTATGTTCATCATGAACTAAACACTGAGTCATTGTTCTGACTGTTTCGTTAATTTAAATCATCCAGATTGTAAAGTATAATCTTGTTCCCACTGAAATCCAACTTCCGTTAGCAGTGCTGGTGAAAAACCAAAGTACCACACATAAAAGTAGTTTTCAGGCAATTGAGAACCTCTACCGATTTGAAACAAGAGTCTCAATAGTAGGACCCAAAACATACCAAGCAGCTTTCCATTTCTGACGAATTTATGTTTCCCGTTCATAAATCAGTCCTGCAATAGACTCTTATTCTATGCACTGGCCCGTAGTTGCTCCTTAAGCAACTGCAACTACTACAGCAACTTTATCAACACCAAAAGGAAAGAAAACAAATCACACTATCAGTGAAACTCATGAATTACAGGTATAGTAATTAAAAGGATACTCAAACTGGATCTAGAATAAGCAAAACTAATGGAAAATATTGAATTTCCTATTTTCAATCCAATATTAAATACGCAGCTTCTAATAACATGATGAAAATTAACATTTCGTGGCGTTAATATTTATCTTTTATGTTTTCCAGAAATTATGGGCATATTTTAATGCCAGTCTTGCAAAAAGGGTAATTTTATGCGTTTTTCATTATAAATGTTTCACACACACGTACTTTACATGCTGTAATCGCTCTATATTGGAATTTTACGCCTTAAAATATTAAACACTTTCTAAATTAACTTTAAAAATTGAAATGAAAAATAAAAATAAAAAAGATACTAAATTACTAATAATACACTGAGAATAGAACCAGTACGGCGGAAGTTCAAGCAGAAATTTGTGTTCCTTCCGGAAATTTCGTGAGAATTGACGCCCCTGTCAAACGATTAGCCAATCCGCGAATCTCGGCTCTTGCTCAGGAGAAACGCAAAAAACTCAATTCTCCCACGAGTCTAGCTCAAAAATCAACAGGTAACGTGTCGGGATAGAGAAAAGGGAGTAGGTGGTAGCACTACCAAAACTTGGGAAACACCCCCTTCTTAAACCTCAGCCACACGGCTGGCACATCCTCATTCTCCCAATCTCCACACTTCAAAAACTCCCTCGACCACTCGTGCACCTCCCACCATCTTTCCCTCCTCTAACCCACCCTTCGACTCCCCTGCCATCCGCACTCTACAGAGACCTCGCCGCATTCTTTAGCGGTAGGTTGGAAGGGGTGAGGGCGTACCAGAAAGATACCGGGGCGAAAGTGGGGGAGGGAATGAGGGGGAGAAAAGGGAGAAGAAGGGGACTTCTGCATGGAGAGGGTGGGTGGGTAGGGGAAAAGGATTCACCCTTTTTTACTCTCTTTCTCGAAAGGGAGGAAGAAGAAAGGGGTGGGGTTGGATTAGGCGCTCTCGAGACGGGGATGGGGAGGAGTGGGCGGGGGTGGTAGGGGAGACGGGGAAATCCCTCCCTCTTTCCTCCCTCCACAGCAGCCTAACGCATTTTTCTTCGCCGCTTCATCTTCATCCCTGCCTTCTCCCTTCGAGCATATCCATACCGGCGCGCTATATCTGTGCAATGAATAGATTAAAAAAAGCGATTCAACTAAGCCATAGGGAACAGTCATTTCAATTAGAGAAGTTAGCCTGTCGAGATAGATTTTCATGGATATACAAATACCTTCAGTACTTTTTCCGTTCTACGTCACACCTACACCTCAAACTCAAAGGCCTGGAGCCCATTCCCATGATCATTCCTCTTAGTCCAGGTTTCTGCGCCACACCTCATATTCGAATCTTCCCAGATAAACATAAGCAGAGGTCACTCCTGTTTCAGTATAACCTAAATTTCACGATGGATCACTTTTCCTCATTATAAGAATCGCTATTACCATAAAATCTTTCATCAACCTCAAGACTTACAGGATTTCTTCTTGAAACTTGATATCTTGATTTCTTCTTCAGCCGTACGATCAACCTTTCTCAAGTCCATCTATTAAGCTCATTTTCTTTTGCCTTCTTCCCCACTTGCCCTACTCCCCACAATTAAGGTCTTCATCATTTCATCACCTTCTATTAGATGACTCCAACAATTAGCCAATAACTTCTTTTAATCTCCCCCAGAAGTTTCCTCCCCTCATTCATCAATCCTAGCACTTGTTTGGAAGGTATTAGATCACAAAATATATTGAATACAATCATAAATGAAATCAATCATATTGAATGGATTAGGTAGTCTCATTACATGCCAAAAACACGGTGGCTATTCTTAGAATTATTGCACTTGTGCGTATTGTGCTACTATTAGCATAAAGCACGGAAGGTACTTTGACAGTTCTGTCTTAATTTTCTGAGCATAGGGGATTTCTTCTTTTTTGTGTCATACGCAAAACTATCTATTTTCTATAATCCAATCCCTATCAAACACGTCGTGTCTTTTTCCTTCATCTATTCCGCGCATTTTTCCGATACTTCACCCTTCTCTCCTACGATACCCTCATCCAACATCCTCCCCTAGATCATTCATTTCAATGAGTCATTCCCCGCTCCATCAATAGTATAATTTTTCTAACATCTGTTATTACCTTGATAGATCTGTTCTTTAAACATCTGTTATATCTTAAAAGAATCCAACTCGATTTTAACAGATAAAATTTATGGTCACATTACAATAATTTCATAATAAATACAGATAAAACGTCAACTATGCATATATCCTCAATGAGCTACAAGAGGAAAGAGGTAAAGATACAATTGCATTCTCACAGTTGTATTCACTGTAATGATATTGCTTGAGATGTCAATTGAATTTGTCCAAATTTGGTCCAGGTGGAACAATACAGATATCTAGGTGTCATAGTAGATGACCATTTTAACTTTCGACATCATATTGATAAAGTAAGTAAAAAAATGAGAATTGTTACAATACCAAATCTTTATGCTCAAAGATATAGTACCTCCGCCCATAAAACTTATGATGTATGACGCAATCGTGCAAAGTATTTTGAGATATGGAATTGAAGAACATATTGGAAGAGTGTGGGGAATGGCTTCTAGTACTCTATTGACCTCAATAATCAGAAACCAAAAGAGAATATTGAAATTGATTGATATAGAAAGAGGTAAATATTGTGTTAATACTGACTTAAGACGTTTATGTATAAAATATAAAGTGTTAACTGTTGATAAATTAAAAAAGGATTATTATAAGATAAATTTATTTTTTAAAGAGTTTCAAATTCCATGTAAAAACACTCATTGTATGCTAAAAAGAAATTATCCAGCGTTGGAAACATATAATATTATAACTTATATGGTAAAAGGTTGGCAAAATATTATGCACCAAACACACTCAATTGTATACCCAATTATCTAAAAGACCGAAAAGAGATAGGAGAGGTAAAGAAAAAAGTAGACGCATGGTTAATTGATGAAATTTAAAATTTGTTATTTAAAACTTGTAATCTGTTATGCTCATACATCGATTAATTTGCTTAATGTAGCCAGATGTATTGTAACTAAACCATTGAAAATTGTTCTATGCCATTTGTAATAGCAATTTGACATTTTTGTACATGCCGCTTTGTTTACACGATTTGTTGAACCTTCTGACAAGCCATTTGGCTTAGAAGGACCAAGTTTGTATGTGAAATACAGGAAGCAATTATTATAAAGAGATTTTGTTAATAGCGAAAATATTTTTTCGTCTTCAAAAGTGTAACTGAGCGAAATATTAGAGTTTGTCCTGAAAAAAATCTAATACCATAGAAAAATGATGGAACTACAAAACCACTTAAAAGATATGGCCAAAATGCTTATAATATCAGGGTTGACCTAGATAATTAAACGGACCTTCAAAATTATTAGTAATAAACCGGTACAGAACTAGTTAAACGGTTTGGTATAACAAGAAAATGTTTGATTTATTTTAATGAATAAAATGCTATATTAAATGGATCAGTCACACGACTAGCACGTATAAAATTTAGCTATTAGTTAAAGCCATCATCGTTTCTTAAATTTCATCAATGGTGTCATGCATTGCCCACTGGATAAGGAAAATGTATTCTTGTTTCAAGAGTACCTATTGCATATTTGAGTCACTCTTTCTTGCTTAAGACACCCACATAACGCTTCATAAAAATTAGGGGCACCAATCATTTTAAGAATTGAGATTAATCTTCGACAACGACTCTACGGCATACATCGGCAGCCACACTACCTCTTAGTAATGCGCCTAGGAGCCGCTCAGGGGACAACTTTCACCGCTAAGGACTCTAGCCTGCATAATTCTCGAAGCCTTCTCCTCACCTCCAACCTTCCCGACTGCTGGATTTTTCATATTCCCCTCCGTCTCTGAAAGGAGAGAAACCCATCCCATGGGCAGGCTTGTGTGGTCTAGATTCTATTAGTTCCACTCAGGAGGGGGAGACGATGCCTCACTCCCCAAAACCCTACCGCGTTCGACCAAGCACACACCTCCATTCCAGAACACCGATACCCATGCTCCGTCCCAAACTCTATCGCCTCGGGCGCTAATCGGTTTTTAATTGAAGCCGTCATTTTCCGAAAATGACGAAGGGAGAGCAAAGGTTTTCCGAACTCGCACCGGTGTGGCGTTACAACCCACCCCGAGGCCGCCACCGACACCTATGCCAAAAATAAAAACAAAACACCCTTTGTGTTTCGTTTTCGGAATTTGAAATGAGGAATAATAATTTTGTCTTCCTCCCCTCTCCTCCTTTCGAGATGCTTTCTATTCCAGAGAATTTTGCTTCCCAACTTCCCCGATGCACCGATTATACGTACGTAGATACGCAAATCCTTCTATTAAGCAAAATACCCGTTCCTCCCCCTATTGCCCTGTCATTGGACGAAGGAGAGAGAGGAGAGTTTTACGATAGCGGAACCACACAAATGATCGCAGTACCAGTCTCTCCACTTCACGGAAGGCGGACGGAAGTCTATTTCGGGAGAGGCCATTACCGGAAAATAACGTATCATCCGGTAAAATGGAAGAGGTTACCCCGGCGGTAGTGGAAAAGTATTAAGGTGAGAGTGGGAGATATCTTGATTTGCACTCTTCCTTCCAAGATATTTCATCACCCCTCAGGGGATGGTTTAGGGTAATGGGCGAATCCGGAATTCAGATCCTGTAAGGGGGAGGGACTTGGGGAGCGGGAAACACCCCTCCACACTGAGCCACTGTTGCATGCTCTCAAGGAAATGGGGATTGGATACTATTTAAGGCGGGGTAATCTTCCATGTCTCATTCCAGCTTACCTGCCACCCACCCGAATCCAGCTCTCCCCACATATGATAAAATGACGGGCACAAATGAACCTCTGACTCCTTAGCGTTTACATAGCCTGGAACACCAAGTCAGGGGGTAAAAATAAGTATTTCGGCTAGTAGACCCCCCCTAGGTAATGAGTCATGAAAGAAAAATCGATCTTGGATTCTTATTTGAATGAGTTGATAACACTGCCACAACACGAACGCGGCGAATGCCTGCGGCCGTCGTTCAACGGCATAATGTCATGGATAGGCATTTTAATCCGCCGTCAGTTTCATTATTAACGCTTCATTTTAATATTGATAGCTTAAAATCTTGTAGATTTAACCGCTAACTTTCAGAACGTTTATTTATAACTGTTATCGTGCGATTGCATGCTCTTTTTACCACGAGTTTAAGTATCATTTCAATGGCATTTGCGTGTTTATTATGCAAGTGTTTCCACCCATCTATCACCTATGGAGCAAGATACCACATTTACAAGTAGAAAAAAAGACGAACAAAAACACCCACTCAAATTTCAGAGATGCCACATAATTATAAATATAAGAGCTAATGTCATGCAGAGACAATTTCACGATAGAGTAAACCATATCAATCCTTAAAATATTATACCTTACGGAAGAAAAGGAAATCAGAAAAATAATTTAGCAGAAGAATTAACAGATGATATTTCAATAAATTGATTGTAGAATCTATTGTCCAAGAGATTGAGAAATCATAGACCGCATGGTCCCCAAAGAAATACGACAACAAATGTTCAAAATAATTCCGAATATCGTAATCCTGAGAAAAAAGAAAAAGAATTTATTTCTCTGGCCAGCAGGACCAGGCATCCAAAAAATGTAAAATAAAGAGCGGCACGAGCCATAGTTTCAAGAACAAAATAAGTATCATGTTGCTTGCTTTTCCAGGTATAGGGAAAGAGAAGGAATGTATTCCAGCACCTTCCAAGAGGTGTTCCAACACCTCTTCCAAAAATTAATTTTAGATTACTTTCTAGCATTCCACTATTAGTGCCTCATTCCATTATAGTTCCTCCTGCGTATTTTAATTAGTAAACTCCATCGACCATGTTTTGCCACTCCACTACTTTCTGCGACCTCAAACTTATTTAAATAAGCAAATTCCATCATCTCTTCTTCAAAATGTTTCTTTTCGCCAAGAAAGGAACTTGTCCTTAATGAAGACTAGTCGCTTGGGGAGGAAAAAACCACTCCCGAGGCTTTGAGAGGAGCAGACATAAATATGGGAAAAAAAGAGAAGTCTCGTTACTCGATATTATTCTGGTCTCACAGATAAATAATAAGACAAACCAATCCCGCTTTGAGATTAAATAAGTTTTAGCACAGGTGTTTTTATTTTCTGCTTGAGGGAGTATTTGTTATTACAGAAGTGACCTAAGAACTCATTGCCAATTACTGTGTATTCGAAATGCATAAGTAAATGTAATCACAGTACAGTAACTGAGAATGCAAATTAAGGTATTTTGAATTTTAATGACCATCAACTCCGCCTTGGGCCAAGTACAAGCATTAATATTCCTTTCTGAAATTATAGTCTTTTGACCGCTCGCCCACAGAAAAATTAATTTCTAGAGCGTTGATATACGCACTTTCTTTTCAGGTATGAGCATATATTACTTTAGGCACCAATGAGGCCCACACATACATATACAAGCCAGCAAGCCCATATAGCAACCAACTTCGTAGCGATACGAATTAGGTATGGATGCCATGAGGAGAAATTCTACAACCTCTTCTGAGTTAATTTCTAAAAAAAGATATTTTATTTAGACCTATTAAATATAGAGGAAAAGAATAAGGCATAAGCACGCCTAGAAAGTCTAATATATCCCAAATAAAATAGTGAAATACCCGCTAGGAAAGGTCTAGAACTTATTCGAGTGTAAGTTTACATTTAGGATAAATTGAGAAAAAGAATGCACGCGTCAGGATGAGAAAATTTGTCTGACTATTGATGACAGCAAGATATCAGTAATTCGTTAAGATGGCATCTTTCACGACAGCCTAAATTTTTATCCAGTGTGGAGAATATCAAGATCGCAAGTAGATACAAGCACCCAGCTTTCGGGATCATCTCCGGCGAGATGTTGTAGAACAGCATGTTGAATAATGATACTCAAACGATATCGTACTGTCAACCAAATTTATTTCAAACTCTTACAACATGTGTTTCAACTGTCTAGCAGTCATCATCAGGTAAGACTTCGTTTGTTTGAAATAAATTTGGTAGACAGTACGATATCGTTTGAGTATCATTGTGCTAAAGTAAGGCTCTTTAGCCTTCCAAGCAACGTATTTTATTGATTAATTAAATATAGAGTCGTAAAGTCACGAACGGAGTGGGCATTGTATCGTCCTTTCAAGCACTATGTCTATCACTGCTTTAATTAACCAGACAGTCCAAACACGGATAAAGCTAATTATGGTACATCATGTCTCCGTAGTCCTTTTCTTTTTCTCATTATGTCCATATTCCAGGGTCAGTTATGGTGAAACAAATACGATTTGAAAATTAATTACTCATGTACTGCACCTTAGTGTAGGAGAAGGAGAATGCTACTTATGCAGCATTCGAAATTCAATTTGCTGTAACCAACTACATGCATGCTTCTCTCTCAAGTGGGACGGTATAATTTGAAGTTTCTAGGTTTACGTGCTCTTTGATACACACTGTAGTAAAAAAGAAGATGTTAAAACCCTTTGTGAGGGTTATTACTTAAAATGTTTAAGTTAAATCTGATATTTTTACCAAACATCCAAATATTATGTTGAACCCGGCGCAATTGCTTCTTATGATGAATCTCTGAGTACCTAGCATTTAAAGTAATCCCAAGAATAACCTAGAGATGAAGGACTTAAAGTGAGAGAATATTTTAATACGAGCAAAATATTTACTATCAAAGTGGTTTTTAGCACAAACTACATTAAAATACAACTAAATGAGAGATTTCATTAATTAGATACTTATATATCAATTTCCCGACAGTTGAACATTTACCTCGACATTAGCTAGCAAGTGCCGCACGTTTGGATGGCAATATGGCTAATGTGCGTTTTTATAGTGACTCTTTTGAAGTCTCATTTTTGCCTACCCTTTTCTTTCCATTATATCCAAATTATCCTTCTCGCATCGACCAAAAAACAGCTAATAATAGAATTTCAATAAGCATCCTTCGCCACTGCCAGTAGTACGATCGCGAAAAAATCGTTAGATAATATCAATGTATTGACTGTAAAGTGAGCATTTCTGTTTTCCGAGGTAAGGTTCAAAATTTTTCAAATAAATTAAGCATCAAGCATACGGTCTTTTAAGAGACTATATCTTTGACAATTTGCACATGCGCGCACCACCTCTCATCACAGTTTCATAAGATCTTCATGTTTTCACAAATACAGCATTAACTTATCCATTTCATTCGCACGAGCATGTTAAAAGTTGGGAAAAATCTAAATCTTGTCAAAAATTAAAAATATATCACGACGTTAAATTCAATGTAATAAGACTTATATTCTGCTATGATACAGATTTCACGCGGTCCATTGATTGCGAATACAAAAGATATCACAATTTACAGTGGAAAACAACTACACATTTCATCTTCTGTACTAAGCGGAGGCATTATGCCAAAACAAAGCAGAGCTATTATATTTAGCCGCATCATTAACTGAAATTTCTTGAAAAATAAGCGTTGTTGAAACGCCTAGTTGTGTCACTAGCATCCATCATTCCATCATTAGCATCAGTTATGACGGACATTCTTGTTTTTCTTACTGCTTCCATTGGAATGCATTCCACAGGCATTTTAGGTAGCCTAGATTGCTCGATATTTACTATAAAATAACCTAAACGTCCGCAAAGACAAGACAGGTTTCCAACCCGTACGTTAGAAATTTTAGTATTTATGGATATACTGAGGCTAATCAAATGTTTCGATCATTCACTTTCTTTCATGATGGACAGAAAGAAATACAGCGAAAGAAAATAATGTAAAAATAGAGACTCGAGAAGAGATAAGAGACCAAGTTGCAGCCATTTAATAATACATCACAAATGGAGATGAAAACTCGATTAAAGAGTATCGATACATTTAGATCCAGCATATTATTTTACAGTTGAAGTTTAATACAAAGGGAAAGGAAGTATTTTGTTGATTTTTCTAACAGTATTTCTCGATAATTATTAGAGTTATTGAATCACTGTCTCACTGATTGAATCAATATCGCCCACTAATGTAACGTTCGATGGGATGTGTTTTGCGGAGGAGTCATCGCCACTTAAGGCTTTGCTCTTTCATTTATTAGATAAGAAGAGAAAAATATCCCATGTACGAAGAAATCAGGCCTGTATTATGCGAGTAACTCAAGTCTCATTTAGGACACTATTCAGTATTTTACATCGTTAGGATAATGGTGAAAAACATTAAAACGCATCTTGAAGCAAACTTATAGGTGGAAATTGCCATTTCATTATTCGACTTGGAACCGTTTAGCCACATAAATTCGGTATTTGATACACTGCCGTGAAAGTAATACAAACGGACAGCAAAGCTAAAAATTAATTACTTTCACAATTACACCTTTTACAACATATTTCAGAAAAAGATCATCCTTAGCATTATATCATAATTACGACTATATACAGCTTGAAGATCAAATCATGATCACAGTATTCCATAGGTATTGATGAACAATAAGTGAGGCTAATTTTTCAAGCAATTCTTCCAGAAACTCGATTACGACATGCCTATTGAGGGCGCGGCCAGCGTCACAGACAGATGACTGGATACCTCATTTTGGAGACCTTCGAATGCCATTTGTAAAGCTAAGAACCACTTGAACACCAGTGAACAACCTGACGTCATGAATAACGGATCGGGAGTTCGTCATAATGGCTACAAGGTAGTCATTCACAGGACAAAGCAGGCGACACGTGAGAATAAGAGTTCGGAATGTGAAACGTCGGACATTATCCAACTCAGATTGGAAAGTATATACCTTCTGAGAAAGTTTTCAACAATTCCAAAACGAGAAATGTTCAACCAGAATCTGCAAGTAGTATCCTAGATTCTGGGCCTTTATATTCATCACATTCATTCACTCGTTCATTCACATTTTTGAAAAAGCTATTTCAAAAATTCCATTCGAGAAAAATAGGAAATCTGCATCTTAAAAAAGACAAAATAATCGAATCTAATAGGATTTACTTCACCAAAGATCCTACAACGGAGATTAAATGGGTGGAGAGAGTCACCGATGAAGAAGTCTTACGAAGGTAAAGAGAGTAAGAGTCCTCACTGAATGCTCCCCGGAGTAGAAGAAACGAGGTAGCTGGGGATATTTTGGGGCACTACAACCTCAAAAATATTTTGATGACGGTTAAACATTTTTTGAAGAGGAGAGGAACAGGGTCTTCATTAAAACAAAAATTAAGTTTCAGTATATTTAAGCGAAATTGATTAAATTTTACTCTAATTAGGATATTCGGACCGAAATATTTTTTTCATATGAGCTGTGAATCCCATCCACGCAAATACTTGCATCATGGACGTCAGCCAATTTCCAACTTTTGGTAGCCAAAATATTTTCTGTGGCATAATTGACATATGAGCATTCGTGCAATTTCCTACCATAGGGCACTACAAACATCACTCTAACAACTTTAATTAGCTCGCAATAGAGCAATCCACATTATTATCAAGGAACGAAAATCCAGTCGAGACGCAGCTATATTTGAGGATAGCGAGGAAGGGTATGGATTAGAAGAGCAACGGAAATTTTTCCCGTCCAGTAGAGAGCTCACCATGGACGAAATCCATTACGCATATATCTGTGCAATGATGTTAACGGAATTCCCTCGGAACACAAAATTCCTGTGGTAAATTTACGCTAGGTGCAAGCAATGATGTAGATAGTCAGACTTAAAAGCTTAGGAAGAATAAGAGAAAGAGTGGTGGACAGAGGAAAACGGAATACAGACAACTAAGGCACAAATTTAGAACAAATAAGATAAAGCCTCCAATCCCAGCATAAAGCATAGTTCATTAATGAAATACAATCAAAAGATGGTCATAAGAACGGTTCTAAGATGTCAATATCAACATCAGTATGAAAAAAACTTCAACAGTCGTTGAACACAACCTTGAAGTTCGTCTTTCCATTGTAGAATCACAGCAAATTTTTTAGGAAAGTTTATGCAAGAACATAGGTTTCTATGATAACAATACATTATAACCTATTGCACCGATTGCATTAAGGAGTAAAAGAAACAATGGTAAACGTTGAGAAAAGAATGAAATAAGAAAAACGAGATCAGAGTGGCTAAATAGCAAAGTCGCATGTACCATAAATTTCGGTAGCGATTTAAAGAACCAGGTAAGAATCAGATGCGTAATTTAACATGACTACAAAATATCAAACAAGAATGGGTGCATATCAAATGATAAATAAGGCTAAGTTTGAGAAAAGTGAGAATCTAAGGCCTTATAATTTTTAGCAACCCTGTGAGTCTACTAAATATCAGGTCAGGTTGATGCCAGAAATAGAATACTATAATATTTTCATCTCCCTCACTATTATTTTAGCAATGGCAGTTGAGAAGCCTCACCAAGGTATTAACCAAGAGAGGTTACAAACAATCTACCATGTGGAATCTATGATTACTCACTAACAAAAGTATGGCAACCATTTTTTTTTCGGAAACAGTGAAATAATGCTGTTGCATGCGCTGGCATATAAAGAAACTATTTTCACAAGCATTCAAACATGTGGCAACAATAAATTAATACGGGTTCATGGGACACGGGAGAATAATAAAATACAACGTTACAGCCAAATCTACGTCTCAAAGTGCGATAAAGCTTCAGTTCTAGAACAAATTGAGTTGCAGTGTATGAAGAACGCTTAAAAATTATTACAGTCAAATACGATTTTCGCGCTCTTGAGAGACTGCAATCATGAAAATGCGCCGATCATACAGAAATATGAGTAGATACGCTATTAGCCTTTGCAACTTATTAAAAATAAGACAGCAACCCAAGCCACCTTTCAGGTTATGTCACTAAAGTAGTCACTATACTTCAAAACTCTTCCAAGCTAATGATGCCATTAGAGCGGATTCATTTTCTCATTCGCTACCCCGCTCCACACATAGCTCATGTATTACTCATTTTTATTCTCATTCATTTATTACAGCGGCGCAAGAACGTATACATGAAAATAACGGAGGATAATGTGATGAGGGTCAGCTGACCCGAAAATCTGACATTTTTGAACTGCGTGCATTTTATGGGAGAAGACAAAAAATTTGGGTGGGATAAAATCCTGCAGAAGTAGATAAAGTGAAAGCCCAGCTGCGAATATATCACTGAACGAAGGGAGCCATTCCAGTTTAAATGAAGGAAGAATTATCTCTAAATTTTGTCGTCATTATATAAACCATCTCTTTTTACCTATGCTGCAGTCCACAGCATAGAGGAAGTAGAAAAATCCACATATTCTTTTACTAGAAATAAGGTATTCACGAATAAATATGACTTTGTTTACCATTATAATATAGCTACAACAACACTTCATTGATTTGGCAAAATGAGAAGATGTAAACATAAAATAAATACGATCGGAAGCAAGCAAATAACTCCTAATAAGTTGATGAACATACCGTTGATTACCAACATCGTTTCCATCCACTGAGTGGATATTGTTCACACGCATGACGGAGCCAATGCTCTCCAAAAGAAAACCATCACCTAATTGGACCACTGATAATAATACTTATACCACTTGCAACGTCGCCCTTAACAAGTCTTCTCCACATCAATACCCCATGAAGCACGAAATAATGGCATAATTCATCGAAGCTCTGATGGTACAAACTATGATAAATAAGCAGCGGGCGTCGCCACACGCATCCCTGCTGGAAGTGGCACTCACCAGCAGACACCGACGATTGGCATCAAGAGGCACAGGCACACCACCACGGCCATCGGCCGCATGTCCATTACGGGTCGAGGCCGTCTGCGCGCCCAGCAGCACCTGAGGCAGCGGCGGCGCGGCCGGCGGCGGCGTCCGGGGAATACCCTCGAAGCTTCCCCGGGATGCTTACGTTCGCCTCGCTACTGCTCCACCTCCAACCCCCCCGCCCTTCTTCACCCCTCAGGCAACCCTCGGCCTCCCCTCGGGCGGAAAAGCACGAGACGGAGAATATGAAGAGCGCAGGCCGCAGAAGCGAGAGCAGCAACGAAGGCGACGGTGCCACTCTACTGTCCAGTGGTGGTTCCTCATCGCCGCCGCCGATTCGCGGGGCTACCACGGTCATGGGGGACCCTTCCGGACGCTGGGCGGGCTTGCTTACTCCTTACTACTGCTGCACACCCGTGTTCATCTCGATCTCCCTCTCTTCTCTGCAGTGGGGCGGCCGGGGATCGAAGTGGGGACACACCGCACGGGAAAGGGATTGGCGGTGCGGCCCCCGTGGGGAGGGTGGGAAGTATGGGGGGAAGGGATATATCCTCACCCCTTCACGGTCTTGCGCTCACTCGAACGAGCAGCTGTGCCCACGCGCACCCAATCTTGGACCCACCCGCGTATGAGATAATCCGCAGCCGCGAAAGGAATTTTTACCTCCGTTAAGCGGGTATCTAAATCGTTTTCTTCCCAAATCGATTCGCGTCGCGTATGTTTCGATACATAGAGTTGGCGATAGGGGCATCAGCGATACAACAAGAACACTTCCGTCGGTCCACTCAGGCTTTTCAAGCGGCCGTCGCGATGTTTGACCTCCGGGAATCGCACCACTTATACCTCGGTCACGTCCGTATCGCACTCCGCAAGTCTCGAACAAATTTCTTAAGCCAGCAGCACTTAGGCGTCAACAGTCTTCATCCTCACACTCGCTCTTCGCTACGATGTCGTGCGGATGGAGTTCGACACCTGTCACCACATGCAATATCCCTTTCCGTTTCGGACGACGCGAGAGAGAAAACGAAAGGCAACAATTATTCGATGCCAGAACAGCGAGAGAAATAGATTGTGGCACACGCTTAAGACGTATTCCAGAGAAGAATATAAACGAGACAGCGACTGAGATGAGGAGAACAAAAGGATGATAATTTGTGCGTTCCGTACTCTTATTATTTGCTTCTCACGTCGGAAAAGGTTCCAGAAAGTCCGCCGTCTTCGCGGAATGGATGCTGGCGGGAAAGTGGAGACCTAAGTCCGGAGAAGCTAAACGTACCGACTGGCGGGGATTTTCGCCCGCCGTGTGTGTTCCCCTCTCTCCTACACGGCTCCTTAGCCTTCCACGCTCTCCTCGGTTCCGTCTCCACTCTCACACTCGACCGCCTCTAGAGCGCCCGACGACCCGCCGTCCACTTGCACCGCCGCACGGCGGACGAATGGGAGCTCGACTCCGAGAAACAACTGAGCGATGGCTTCCGCCCGGACACATCGTAAATGTTATTATATCCATTAGGTCCGGGAGGAGCGGGAACCGAATTCATTTCGTTCGCTTCGAAAAAGTGAGACCGACGGGCCAGGTAGGGGAAGGAGAGGGTGGGAAAGGAGGGAAAAGAGGGGTGGAGTGGGTTGCCATAGGAAACGTAGAGGGGGGTGGTAGTTGAGAAAAACAGGACAGAAACGATATCCGCTTTTTATGCACGAGAGGGGTAGAGGATTTAAAAAAATAAGTGGGCAAATCGGCGAGACTTAGAGCGGAAAAGTTATTGCGTGAAAAAGTCCAATAACATGTAGATATGTAACCGAGAGGGAACATGACGTAAAATGCGGCGTCAGTTAAAATATTTAATTTATCAACAAGAGTCACCTCACAATTAGTTTTTTTTAGTCTTCCAACTTTTTACATGTAGAATGTAAATAGTGTAATAAGAAGACTAGGTAAAAAGTAAGAATCATGGGGATATGGGAAAAGGGGCAGGGGGTCAAGGAAAAGGGCGGGGAAATATGGAGAAGGGCAGAGAGCACGTTGTCACAGCTGAGATGCTATCGGTTCCGGCCACCCCTCCTCGCCATTCAGGCACGTAGCCGCACGCGCGACACTTGAGAAGAGGGAAACTTGGGAGTGAGTGTGGATGGAATCATTCCGCCTCGGGGGGAGAGGTCGCGGGGGAGAAGTTATTTCGACCTCATTGTGAACAACGCCGCATTGCAAGGGACAAATGCGCGGGTAGCGATTTGGGAGGAGTGGGTATGGCAGCAACTATTTTTCTACGCCATAAAATAAATACTTCCTAAAGCTTTGCATAAAAAGATTGATAAAAAGGCTATTGTTATCCAAAATAAGGGGCAGTGATTTTATCACATGACAGTAGTAATCAATGTTATGCTAGGAAGTTGCATGAGAAGATGCATGAGTGGCTCTTTCCGAAATTAAACAAATAAAACACGATTTCACAGATTTTAAGAAAGATTTTTTGGAAGTTTTTTCAGTGGAAACCAAAGCGAGACGAAATGCTGCACGACATAGACGACTGCTTCTTCAGTTCTTCTAATTGCACAAAGGGTACAATTTAGCATATAATGCTGTTGTGGACCAAGCATAACAATGTTTAATTTAATATATTTGAATGTTACTGCGGCAGAATAGCAATGGCAGAATAGTGCAGAGGTCAACCTGGCCGCACTAAATTCTTCCAATAACTTCACCAATTATTATCTTGAGCATATTAGATCAGCCGAAAAGTAAGGAAATTCTCCGGATGGATTGTTTAGCGCCTGTGATGGAAAGATGATTTGAAAATAAAAACACCACAAGCTCATTTATACCGATGCTCAGCTAAAGAAGAGCGGAACTCATTTTTTAAGTTTATTGAATAAATCAAATGACGTGATTTTCCAACGCTGACTCCGTCAACGGCGAAGGATGAATAAACAAAATCAGGACGCCGACAGGAAGCAAAACAGGGCCGCTATCGAGGAAGAAGACAATAGGTAGTCATCACAAAACGCCGCGTGGCATAGAATGAACCCTAGTGCTTTCCGGAAAGTACTATTTTTCCGAAAGTATACACTCCAAAGATTTCTTGCGGGGAGTCACTCTCAAAAATCACTCGCACTTCCGAAAAACTTCACTTATCCGTTCTCCTGGGATTAGACGCAGTGGGCCTCCCGCAAACTTCGGCAAAAATTAATGTATTTGAATGAGAAGGGAAGAGAGGGGAGGGAATGAGGGCAATGGGATTAGGAAAGGAGGAGGAGAGGCGGCAGGGGAATGGGGCAACAGCGGTCCGAAGGTGAGTCGCCTTGAATCCTAGCGTTCACTTGAGTTCCACCGGAGGAGAGAAAGGACGGAATACGATTTTACCGAGAGAGGACTGGAATAATACGAAGATACGGAGTACATAGGCGGAGAGAGGATGGCGAGGTCCGAGCGATGTGCGGTGACAATGTCGTCGGCAGAACTGAAGGGAAACGAAAGAGGGATCGGTGGCGGCGAGGCAGCGAGAGTAGGAGAGATGGGAGTCGGGGAAGGCGGGGGACTAAGAGGAGGGGCGGGGGTTTGGATCGGCGGTAGAGGGGAAGGAATGGGGTGAGAATGGCGGGAGGAAGAGGAGGAGAGGGTATCGAGAGGAAAGACCGAGAAGACGAAAGGGAGGAAGTGTTTGGAGGAGAAGAAGGGTTGCCAACTCTACCGGATCCTCCATAGGGCTCCCAGTATTAAATAAGGATTTGTTTAAATCTTCTGCCTCCAGAATTTAGACGTTCTCCTTCCGCTTTAGATTCAAAAAAACCTATTTAAATATGTGCTAAATTCCACTTACTTACAGACAAATAATGACATTTATGGAGCCATTAAAAGTACTGACGGTATAACGATTAAATTAACCACACAACTACATCTAATGTCTCCGATATTCACTACAAAACCTTTTAAAGAAACAACAATGCTGATAAGACACTTTAAATAGAAAAAATATTTAGGGTTAAGCGTCGGGAAGATTACCAGATTAACTATTTGCCCCATTATATTACTTTCCTATTCTCATTTTCGGATTTTGAGAGTGTTTTAACACTAAAAATATTTATTATCACAGGAAAAATTACTGCAGGAATTCCATTTTACGTAAAAAGAGAAAATATAACAATTCACGTGGCTTCACGGCGATCTGATAGTCTCATATTATTCAATTGTTTTATATTGGTCAATTACAATAGGGCAGTAGGCAAGGTGGCCAGCCATGAAAAAAATCCAATTATGTCATATAAGAGGTTGTATCCAAATAATATGTCTCGATATTCACTAAGAACCTTGTAAATGTCAAACCAACACCAATATCACCCACTCGCAGTGAGTGAAAAGAGTAAATAGGTAATTTAATACATAGTTTTTACGAAATAGTATTGCCGCAAGAGGAAGAATGATAAGGCGAGGGATTCTGCGAAAGAAAGCTAGTTATAATTAATATTGTACTCTTTCTCTTCTAATCGTTCCCTACGGTTTATAATTCTTGTTCACCAATTATTTACCACAACTATATTATATGTTAACGCACCTCACTATTTCTTCATTAAAATATATTCTCATACAAACTCTAATTCAAATTTCATTAACAACTGATTAATATTGATGAGTACTTTCTTGTATTAATGCTCGTTACTTATCAACCTCTACAACAAAATACCTTGAAATTCACTAATTTTTTATTAAAGTGTGAAATGTATATGATACACTCATATATAAGGACCATTTAGGTATTTATTAACAAGAAAAAAATTCGTTCAACCGAGATAATAACCATGATCACATTATAGTCGAACACATTCAAGTTAAAATAACAATGCTGAAAGAAGCATATATCGCAAGTGAATTGTTGTTCTAACAATACGGTTCGGCTAGTAGTTCGTATTATAGATCAATACATATATTCAAATATATACTGTTCATTAATGCAGTGCACACATTCGACGAGGTAGCAGCGAATATGTTTTTCAGTTGCATTACCAACTATGTGAACGTAAAACTCTTCTCATGAAATCTTCATACGTTGGCAACCCTATGGAGATACCGGAGGAGGGAGCTTGTGGGGACGGGTGGTGGGGATGCCAGGACGCCATGGAGGGGGAGAAGAGGGCCGAAAGAAGAGAAAGATGCGGAAAGGACGAAGAGAAAGATGCGGAAAGGACGAAGAGAGAGAGACAGAAGTGATGAGCGGTCGAAACGGACGACAGGACGAAAACTGCGACGGACTTGTTAAAAGCCGACGCGAGGAGATGATCTCCCGTCGGAACAGTCATTTAAAAAAAAAATCATAAAAATCAGTAGTAATTTAAGTTGTCCCAAAACTTTCTCCCCGCAATTAAGGAAAAAATATTGAGATAAAAATATATATGCGAGAGAAAAACTTCCAGTAATTTCCGTCGGACAGCCACCAGGATCTAACGATCAAAATTGTGTGATCGCTCTTTCACCCGAATCGAAGCCAGGTTCCTATGCAAACGATGCTTCTGGGAGGTTGGATGATATTTCTGCTTCTGCTGTGATGTATTAGGATGCCAAGGATGCCAGCAAATCCGCATCATGGTGAGGTGGAATAAATATGACTGTTTTTTAATTAGCACATTATTTCCAATCAGTTGACTCCACACTTATACTATTTTTTGTCCAGTATGCCCACTAAAATAATACGAACGAATGAAAAGTGTAGTTTGGCTTCTATCTCTCCAAGTATCACATCTCATTTATTCCTTTAGATAAGAATTATTGCATAGTTTGCATAGATAGTCAAACTTTCAGATCAATCTGATGCCCTCCGGATAATGGAATCAAAATTAGAATTCTTTTCACTTCGCTTTAAGTAATAGTGACTGCTGCTTAGCACATGATAAAAATCACTGCATGGAAAATATAACCAAAATAAATGACTCATGAAACTGCAAGTTCCTAAAATAAAAGTAAAAAACGGATACGGAAATATCCATTCCTGATATTCAATAATGAGGGCCGGGAACTAATTAATGAAATAAATATTAATTAAGGAGATTTTAGAAGCAACTGACCGTTGAATTAATCTAAGAATGAAGAAAAAAAGGCTAGCAAAGGCACTTGTGCAAATCGGCACGAAAATTACTGACATATGAAAAAATTGGCACATCAATTATTATACAATAAATAAAATAACTGAAACAATTTCAAGAGGCTGACCATGAGACAAAAACCCTTGAGATAAGAATTTTTGAGCCATCGAAGTATAAAATGAAAGGAATGCAGGACAATATAAGCGGCATAAAGTCGGGTCCTCAATGCTATAAAAGTTGGGAGAAGCATATGTGCAATTGACATATGCTACTTTCAACAGACAGATGAGACAAAATGTTTCCATCTTCAGCCTACAATAAGTTTCTGTTGATGCGTATGTACTATGGCAAAAATTCTGTCAACGTAAAACTTAGCCTATTCCTCACAACTTATATGGAAATGTCTCCTTTCGGCATATAACCTTTCTATTTGAACGAAATAAAATTCCACCAAGGGATATATCGGAAAAGATGGTAAGAGCGTGGGATTAGGAGTCTACGAGACCGAAAACGGGCCTTCTTAATCTCCTCCGCGTGATCCCATAACGTTCACCGGCCGTCCTCGCTGGCCGGCCGTTCACCCAATCCTCAATGGACTCTTTTGGATCCCTTTCTCCATTCCATCCCCTCTTCCACTTCAAAAAAGATTTTCGCTCCGTTTCTCCATCGTCACCCCCGGAGTCGAGAGGAGAGAGAAGTACCCTTATTGTGGGGGAGAGAAAGAGATCCCCCTCACAAAAAGCTTACCTTATACCTCCCTTTCCCAACTGTCCTTAAATCTCTCCCTCCCGCGTTCCGTAACACCGGCCAATCTATACACAGCAAAGCACTCCATCTTCTACACCAGCGTCCTGCTCTTCTCCCCCACGGGAGCATAGCCTTGTGAGAGAGGGAAGCGTTCCCACAACTCCCGAAAGGAAACCTTGAGTTACAAAAAAGAGAGCAAGCATGTTTACCATCCTGCGTCTCGCGTGGTTGGCGCCTAGTTCACAGTAATAGAATCCACTTTTTAAGAACACGAGCAAGAAAATCGGTAGACTATCGGTAATACTATTAATGGCATTAACATCTACGTTTGGAAACAGAAAACAAAAATCTCCAATTATGACCATCAGGAAATTTCATCCTTCAAAACCTTATTTATGGAAAATCTTACCTTTAAGCAGGGTAAAACTATACAAACAAAAATGCATTGTAATGCGGAGGTGGGCTTAACCCGGGTCACCCATTTAATCGGGCTCCCCAAACATATTCCGACCACACTGCGGATACTTAATTGATATATGAATGCTGGAATCAAAAATTATCCGGCATCCATTTTTTCAGCAAGCTACTTAGTAGCGAATGACCTACACCAGATCCAATCTCTTCAAATATATTCTTGTTCTTCTCCAGTTAGTTAGGTATAGTGTCATACGAAGCTACCCTAGGCATCCTCTGATGGGTACCTTGAAGAAGATCGTTGAGGATGGGAAAGTTCTTAGTGAAGATTCATTGCAATAAAGAGTCAAATGCCAATGACATATTTAGTATTAAATTGTAACTTCATGAAAATAACATTCATTCCGGTTGCTAAACTTTTGCGAGAGCTCACAATATTGCTTTTAGCATGATCAGTGGACTGACTCCGACGTTCTGTTGAAGCATTAAGCGACGGCAAGCAAAGCACATTATAAAATGGCATAACTTAGGGTGAGGACTCATGAGCTTCGGGTCAGAGCGTTATCGACGCAACCGTGTCTCGGACACGGCGGCTGCTAAGTAAAGAGTCAACTGATTCAAGACGCTGCCCGTGAAAGACAAGTCGCACAACGATGATTTTGGGCCCCCAACCACCATTGTCCGCATAACTTCTTATTTTGCTCTAGGAACTTGCGTCAGTATTGCAATAACCTACATTAGTTCACCGCTAAATAAATCGTCACATCCCACCTACTTCGCCAAACGCTTGCCTTTGTGTATTTCTCAGGCTGGGAGACGTCGCAAGCGTAAATGGATAAGATGAATAGTCGAAGAGATTCGACGAAAAATAGATGAACGGTACTGAGAAAAGAGGAGCGAAACTCAAAAACTCGCAGTTAGGAGGTTTTTTTATCCCAAACTGCTCGAGCGAGGATGTTAGCATGAGGGGCGGGAGAGAAAAGGAAGGGGGAAAAAGGATGGCCTCTCCCTTTCTCTCTATCCAGCTCGGTGGCACCACCTGGTGGACGAGCGAGAAAAAAATGGAAATGGGAGGAGAGTGAGGGGAAAGGAAAGGGAGGAAGGAGCGAGGGGGGCGACGGGAAAGCAGGGATAGAGAGAAATGGAGACAGTTGCAACTCGTTGCATTTCAAGTGTTTTGATGCCTCGGGCGAAAGCGGCCAAGAACGACAGACATCTGGCGGTGAAATTGATGAATCGTTCCGAGGGCAAGAGGAATAAATACCGAGGAGGAGATATAACTTTAGGGGGAGGAGGGGATAACACTTGAAACAGGTTCCGAAAGGGAATTATGTCAGGTTGATAAAGATTTTGTGGGGTCAGTAAAGGTATCCAGTATTTCTTTCATTTCTTCCAGAAATTCTTCTACCTTATGGCGTGTGTGAAAATTATCAGCAATGTTACCAAGTAAATTAGAAGGCAACATTTAAATTCACTCGATATAGCATTACCCCGCATACTGCAGGAAAGGTCAAAATTTCTAATGCCCTATTCTTCTTTTCATAATCATTGTCAGATTCAAAAGATGTGCTTTTCTTTCTTTCCAGGCTTATCGGAAACGAAATTAGAATTTCTCAAGAGTGAAATGGGGCAAACATGTTAATATCCAGATATTTACATAAATATCTCATTAGCATTCGCGTCATGTACTTTCGATTCAAAACGGCAGGGAAACATTTCATTTACTCAACTTTAAATGGCAGTAGAAAGCAAACTGAACGTAAAATTTAAAATCAGAATCCTAAAAGCCAGGCAGACCCAGTATTTAGACTATTAGAGGAGAATAAGGTTTTCCTAACCAATTTCATCCCCAGCTCACTACACAATCAGTTTAGCTAACTATAGTAATTACCTTATATATAATAGTTTTCGTCTAAAACTTACAGACACATTATGTTTATTCCGGAAAAATTATGCAAACGTAAAAGGGGAAATGAGGGAATAACTAATGAACTCTTAATGGAACAAGGCCAACAATCAGGATTAGCAGAATATTTAACTAGAGAGAATTAATTTTTGATGCTAACACTGACGACACCTGAGAAGGAATGGGAAGAAACGACTCCGGCCAATGACACAATTCCAATATTTGTGAGCATGCGTTTTACAGGAAGAAAGAGCGGGGAGGCGTTAAGAAAATGAACGTGTGAAAGGGTAAAGAAAAACAGGAGCGCTAAATGGCCCTTTCTCAGCACCAGCATGCAAGCCGAAGGACAAACGACTTTCCCTCCAGGAAGGCAGGAAGACAAGGAGCGAGCTCAGGCGTAATCTCTCGAGGTAGCACGGACTTGGAAACGGAACATCCGATGGACTACGAGGCCTCTTGACCAAGAAGCAGACTACACGGAAGGTAATACATAAGATAAAAGCGGCCATCTAATTGAAAAAAAAATAAGAGCTTAAATATGCTCCAGTACCAGTTCAATACCAGTGCAAACCTCCATTATGGCCATGAGTATTTACACTATCACAGGAAGTGACATTAAACTAACGCAACAATTAAAAAAAATATACATGAATCAGGGTATGTTTTAGTGCCAAAGTTTAAGTGAATTTCATCTTCCTTTCTCAAACCACAAGCCACAACAGGATTGTCTGCGAATAATGCTCATGGAAGACATGCTTGCTCAGCCGTAGGTCACAGATAGGTATAGCAAAGAAATTGTTGGAGATATCATTTTGGAGATTTAGGGGATCCTTGTTATAATATTAAGTTTTCAACTGGATATTTGTGCTGTGTACATATTGATGCTTCCATTAGTTGGAAAAACGCCATTTTACTCCAAATTATGACCTGGAAGACAATGCTCAGCTCGCCTTGATGGCCCTTATGGACCCTAAAATAATCTTAAGTATTACAATATTGCGGATGCTCATTCGAAAAGTCGGATAGCCTCTTTTTCTAACTTGGTTGCAAACGGTGTCCACATGCATTCAGCTGAAGTTCAACGTTCACTCTCTCTAAACTTCAATATTGTAATAAATTACCTTCGACCTTGCACCGACCGGCTTTTCCACAGAAAATGTGAGCAAAATCGTTGGCGCTGTTGGTTTCGTTTTAAAGGCTACTTCTTCAAACAATCAACACGATCAGATCCATTCGGAATAAGCGAGTAAACCTCTACGAATTCACTCCGTAATAACTTCAAAAAATATGAAGGACAACCGAGTTATTCCTTAAAATACGAATGTAAATGATTGCGCGATTTGTTTATAAAAGTGAAATTATATGATTTCTCCGTTACTTTAAATTTGATCGGTGTCATTCGATCCATGTGAACTAAAGCTTGAAATTTTACTGTCCCTACATCTACTTCTTTACAAGTGCACTTGGGTTTCTCGAAAAGGCCGAAACGATTATGAGGTCTGGGGTCAGGCGTTGGGATTTTCAAGTCAATGTGCAAGGGTGAAGCGGGCTCTCGTGCCGAGTGAGACGACCGGGTCGCCCTCTTGAGCACGGCAAGTCGTGCGTGCGGCACCAAATGCACGCGAAGCACGCACGGCCCGGCCCTTGATATCGCAGATTAACATCGACTCGACTTCTTCTCCCCTTACGCTCGCCTGAGCAAGTTCAATTTCTCTCTCCACGGATCGGTAACAGTCGTTGCCGCGCTCTCAGGAAATCAATGCAGATTGAGCTTTTTTCGAAAAAAAATCCCTGGGTTTTCAAGGAGGGTCCCACGCAACTGTTTTACTGTAGAATGGGTATACTTTGGTTCGCTAATAAGAGTTATTTTAAGAAAATGGCGCAAAAATTATACAGGCCATCATATTGGCATTGAAATTAAATGAATTCACTGCAACGGCTGAATATGATTAATTATAATTATTAGTTGACGTTTGGGTAGAAATCATCATTAAGTTAATAAATATAAGTTAATAATTGTTTAAAGTATCTTCTAGAGCGAGTAACTGCACAACATAATTTAATTCGTAAAAGCACATACAGGACAAGATAAGGCAATGCAAAGATAGCTAACGGCACTTCAAATAGTGTTCGTCCTGCGGGACTCATGGTTAAGCTCAGAGGACCAAATAAGCCTGATTCCGATGCGACTCTCACAGCAATCAGTATATCGCTCTATGCATCTAATCATAGCACTTCATACAATTCTTATCTTGCCCACATAGGGCAAAAAATATAATTTTTAAAATATGACGTAAATTATCTCCTAAGGGCAATATGAATACCGATCTCACGTAAGTTACGAGAATGACTCATGTATTCCCATTTAAATAGTAAAATAAGCACGCACTATCTTAACGACAATACTAGGCTATAGAATAGAGATACGTAACCAACGTAAAAAAGTCGATATTTCGATGAATTTACTTAGTCGTGATCACTTGTCCTGGCCCAGAGGACTCGATGAGAGATTCCTCAAAATGTTTTACCTTTAAAAGTAAATAATACACTTTATGTCCATAAATGTAAAAATTCTCTAAGACTTCGAAAAATAAGAATTACTGATACTTTTACTGTGTCCTCCAACTTCAATTACAAGCCTCACTTTTTTGTTCTAGAGAATCGCATTACTTTTGTTTTCTTATGGTCTATCTTCATTCCAAATATCTCGCACTGCATCTCTAAAGCGTCTACCAAAGCTTGCAGTCCCTTCGAAAATCCACTAACCAATGCCAGATCGTCCGCGAATCTAATCGATTTTATAAGATGCCCTCCCACTTTGATTCCTACCTCAAGTTCTTCCTATGTCTGTCTTACCATTTCTTCAGCATAGATGTTGAAAAGCCATGGCGACAATGGACACCCTTGCCTTACCCCTCGACCTATAGTTTCCCATCCTGATTCACCGACAGCCACCCTCACCTGTGCCCTCTGAGTCATATATCAGTTTCGGATTAGTCTCTTGTCTCTCCAGTCTATTCCCATTTTCTCGAGTATTTCTGTTAGTTTATTCCAATTAACCCCATCGAAAGCCTTTTCAAAATCAATAAAGCATGCGGAAACGTCCAGGTTATAACCTATGTTTCTTTCTATAAGCGTTCTCGTCACCGCTATCGTATCCCAAGTCGACCTTCCCCTCCGGAACCCAAACTGGTCATCGCCTAAGTAGTTTTTGGCCTTACTCTCCAACCTTCTATTGATTATTCGAAGTAAAACTTTGGCTGCGTGTGAGATCAAACTGATTGTTCTATAATCCACGCATTCTGACATTCTTCTTATCCGTGATAGGAATAAGTACCGTTTTCACGAAGTCCTCGAGCCATACTGCTACCTCGTAGATCCTACGTATAAGCTCGACAAATTTTGCCTATCTTTACTTCCTAAACCCTTTAGCAGCCTCGAAGATATGTTATATACTCCTACAGCTTTTCTTGCCTTCATCTCTTTCAATGCTTTCTCTATTTCACTGTCGACAATCCTTGGCCCAAAGTTATCTTCATCTAGGGTTCCCTCATCCTCTATATCTAAATTAGTTGGTCTACTATCGTTGTCATATAGCTCCTCCACATATTCTCGCTATCTTTCTTGGACAACTTCCTGCTTGATTAGTATTCTACCTCTCTTGTTTTATATCTTTGGTACCGTTTGCCCTCGCTTACTTTCCGATAGCAATTTTACCTTCGAGTACAACGCACCTACTTATCCTTCTTTTTGCAGTTTCTCCATTTCCTCGCATTGCCTTCTCCACCAATTTTCCTTCGCCCGATTGGTTGATTGCCGTAGATGGTTTTTTAGCTTCTTTTTTTCGCCTTACCTTTGTCGGCGTTGACATTTTTCCAATTCCTTCTCTACGCCATTTTTCTAATCATTTCTTCCATAACCCTGCTTCTTTACCCACCTCATTCCCGCTGCTCCTATTGTTTTCTCAGCCGCTCTTACAATGCTTGTTTTTATATTCTCCTACTTGTACTCGATTGTTCCTCCTTCTTTAGCTTCTCCTATGTCCTCATCCACTATCTCTAAGTATTCCCTCCTTTCCCTTCCAACGCTTCTAAGTTCCACCTCAACATCCTTCTGCTTTTATTTAGCTTTTTGAATCTAACCTCACAATTCATCATTACTAAATTATGATTTGACTCTGCATTAGCCCCCGGATTAGCTATGTTCGCAGAATTGTTCATTTTCATCGTAGAACGACGATTAAAATATGTACTTACTCGTACAATAATCGGGAGATCGATGAAAACATTCATTTGTTGTTATATGACGTAGTTTTAAAAGTTTAAATAATAGTGAGCACGGTTAGTTTTGGAGAGGGGGACCCCCGCTGCGTGGGTCGAGGAGAGAGGCCGGCGATGGGTCTCCGCGTCCGAGGAAGAGTTCGGGATTAGGACCGTCAGCGAGGTTGGCCCCACCCAACTTGAGACTACCTGAGATGTGGCCCCAGAAAATCGGTTTTAACCATTTTCCCTCTATCCATTTCCTGTTCCCATATTTTCCAGCTTCCCAGCTATTTTTATCGGTGCCGTCCTTCTCTTCTTCCTTTTCTCTTTATCTACCTTGGTCCTTGTATCCTGTGATGACTGTTGTGCAAGGATTTCGTGAGATGACGACCTCGGTGACCTTGCCTCCCCCGATGCCGGGCCCGACACCCGCCCCATTGGGTGGCGTCCCGTAGTTGCCAGGATTCATTTCTCTTTGAGCGACATTCATATTTCTGGGTTGTATAATAGTCGATAGGGGACTCCCACTTCCCAACAGTGTGTTTCGCGTGACACTATCACGTTACTACCTTTCGTCTGGCTCCTACCTTCCGACGTATCTGGCATGGGTGGCCCTACCGATAGCAATATTAATTGCTCTGGGGTCATTGGATCGCGCAAGCCCTTCCACCACGTCAAGGTTGTAGTCCGCGGAAACGGAAAACTTGAAAAACACAGATAAATATTGGCCTGGATGCGGTTGGAAATCGAGCGTTTGTTTCTTGTCTCAGCCTCTTATGACTCCGCGACAGTGTGACAGTCGCAAACGTGGCGTTCATCCATCCTCACAATTTATGCGTAAAGCATTCATTCACTATAAAAAGCCGTTGTAATAGAGCTAAACGAACTGACTGGACAAAACTTAGTCCCAAAGCTCTGTTCATTTAAACGAAAAATTAATGTTATTTCTTAGATTGAGCGGAAGTTAATTCAATTCCTAGCCCAAATCCACCGCAAATATCATTTATGCTTATTACTCCAACAGCGTGATAAGCGTTTCACCACGTCCTGGCATAATCATCCACATTTGTAGGCAAGGTATGGGCTAATATATGGGCATGGGTGGAGGTGAGGACAGGGAAAAAGCCACGAAGAGATTTTAACTCCACTTACACCATCAAAATCCTTCACACATCTCCTTTCTACCCCTCACTCTAGCCTCAAAGCCTGTCATGCATTCCCGTTAGTCCTCCTTTTGGAGCATATAATTGTCACAGCGCAGCGAAATGTGCGTAATGCCCTTGTAACAATAAATACTGCAAAGACAATCAAATTTGCTGATTTCAATATGGATATACATCGTTACCACCACGTAAGTCCTTATTCCATTAACATATCCAGACTCGTCTAAGCCCCCAACTCCGATCAAATTCCTTGGCACATTCGAAAAAATTTCTCCGAAAAACAACGTAATTTCGCCATCGAAATCACCGATGAGAAAGTACAATAAAAATCTGAAGAACTTAACATGATTAGGTAGATTCATGGAATCAGTAATCCAACGCGCCAAGGCAACCATTTCTTTATCAAGTTGGCGAAGTCAGTCATTATCATATTTCAAGGCTGCAGTATTTAAAATTTCTTCTACATATAATTATATTAATTAATTATACATGTGAACACTCCATTATTTTAAAGATACACTATTCAGTTTCTTTGTGGCCATACTGTTCATACGCCAAGCACCTGTTCATCGTTTTGAAAATAATTTTTCTTACCAGCAGTTTCATGAGAAAATAAATTCAGATAAAAGTTATTTTCGACTGAGTTTTACATACATTTGTCGGCTACCCCTTTCCTCATTTTTGAGGAAAATGGGAGGCTGAACGCCTAGTTTTTATTTTATTTAATTTATATTTTTTATTTTTATTTTATACTTGGACAAATGCCAAGTACTTTGGCATTAATCCAAAATGATGGTTGAAAGCAGACGAAAGGACGCAAGTTTGCACCGATTGGCACTAATAATGTCCCGGGTAAGACATCGTCAACTGTTCCGTAAAACTCGAAATGCCCTCCGTTTTAATACGACCGAATATGTAGGGACTTGCATTCAGAGAAAAATAAACATGGCCACCACACGAATTAATTTCAATTTTCTTACTTTAATGACTAAAACATCGAATCGATGATTTGAACTCTGTTTTGGAACAAAGTTGTAAGTCCTCATTATAGAAGTCCTCAAAATATTTTTCAGGGACTAAGTAAACATGGACCAATCAAATGTGAAACTAAGTAAATAAATTTACAGCTGATTTATTTAATGCTTCGAATAAAGACTCTAGGAAGTGTGTTAACATCAACGTCAGTTGGAAAAAAGTCTTTTTTGCGGTGAGATAGAAAGCCGTGACTGCAAAATCATTTCCCTGCGGCAATAAAGAATCGATTAAAACCTACCATTGAACAGAGTTGCCTTTTACGATGGGCATTAAATACGATTCGACGAATTGCCCCATTAGTCGATTTTTTGCCCGACTTGCATTCCCTGAAGAACAACTCGACTCTGAAGAAACTACGGCGAGAGAGGCAGGCGAATGATTCGCAAGAACGGGAATAGAACTCCGCGCAATTATTCCCAGGTGTAGCCAATAACGGGGAAGTAAAGGCTTGAGGGGGGAGGGGGCGAGAACATGATATTGCGGCACCTCATGAATTTTTCATTTATTCCATTCTGAATCCATGGAAAAAATCAAAACTGGTCAGCTTTTTTCGTCCCGAACGCAGCCAAGTGTTAATTGCGATTGCACGGAGATTGCTTTCGGAATAATGTAATCAAGGTATCCGATCTCTTGACGAAGGAAAATTATATTCTAGATCTTCTGGTTTATCCGGGCTCATTCATTCCAAAGGATTCCACGAAATCCTTAGCACAACATTTGTCAACGTGGTGCGATTCGGGAATTCGATAAATTTCATCCATTTAAACTTTACAGCCATGGAGAGAGGGAAGGAGGAAGAGATAGGATATTTATACCCCAGAAAATTTTCTTTGATGCGAGAGATCAGCTCATCGCAAAATGGAACGGTCGCAAGAAAAAGTGTGCCAACAGCACTCATGACGAATCTTTGATGGGGCAAAAAAGTACGCAGAATCGGAAACATGAGATAATTTATCCCTGCACCTGTTATATCGATTCCCATCCTGACCAGTCATTTAAAATGTAGATGTTAGAAAAAGAAATCAAGAAAAATCTGAGGGAAGCATGCTGCCGCGGAAAGACTTTCATGCACGCTTGTTAAAGCGTCATTCCTTTCAACAAATGCAGGTAATTGTAAAGTACAACTGATGCCTCAATTCATAATTATGACTTTATTAATTAATTGCCAGTGATGATTTTTCCTGAATTAATTTCTTCCAAAAAATATTAATTTCTTTAAAAAAACCATGCTAAGAGCATTGGCCTTGAGAGTAATACATCAAAAACCAAAATTCTACTACAGAAAAGAGGGAACAGGGGCTCACAGATAATGCTAGATGACCCCATTGGGTCAGTGGACCGATTTATATACTTAGGGGTGGAATTAAATGCAGATGGCACAAAAGAGGGAGAAGTCCGGAGAAGAATTAACACTAGCCAATAAAGCGTACTTTGCGATGTCACATGTACTTAGATCAAGCATTTCTTATGCGACGATATTCAGAAGACATTTTTACCTAAGGAACAAAAGTGTATTTGTTCCTCGGATACAAGGATATTTCCACAGGCCTAAAGCGTAGTTATATTTTAAAAAGATCTCAACCTTAAGAAATATTTCCGCCTTATAAGACATTTCGTCCTGTGCAAATCCATTGTTATCAACACGATGATAAATCCACGAAGTCCTTTCTTTGGGCAAGCTTACCACATGAAGAATCTACCTTTTAATTAGGGTAGAGGAAGATTTAACAAGAGAAATAAAAAGTTAATACATTCTTCTGACTTGAAAACACGATAAAAATACAAAATTAGAACAGCGTGAACGACAGCATTCGGAACAGTTTGCATACGTGGGGAGCTGAGCTTACTATTAAAGGACTAAGCAGCGTAGCAATTAAGCCAAGGATTGTATGGTAAAAGCAATTATAAGGAGGTAGAGCTGGTAATTAAAATATGAGTAAAACCTAAAAGAAAAAGATTAGTTAGACCGCAAAACAGAGCGATGATTTATTAAGTTCAGAATCTTGGCATCAACAGAATAACACGAGCATACACAAGGAATTTCACACATAGGGCGTCGAGAAAGGAAAGGTTGAGAAGGGTCGAGAAAAAATTGAAGCAAGGAGTGATAGAAACAGCAATTGAAAAAAAAGACAAAATAAAAAGGTTCCAGGCTTTATTTTTACTTTTAGGAATTTCATGATGTTGACTGAAGAAAGAACACCAAGAAATACCCTCCATTACTTCTATTACTTCCACAGAATTTTATTTAATTAAGGCTCCATCGAATAGCTGACATCATCAAGTCAAACCTGGTTATGGTAAATAAATATCCTTTATAGGTTTATTTCATTGATGCTAGTTCGCCCTTAAACGAAAGGAAATGAGGCTAACGGGAGATATTCAGAGACGGCAGCGTAAGTGGAAGCGGGACGAGCAGAAAAGAAACGGTAGGTTGTTAAGGGTGGTGAAGGGTTGGATGAAGGTACACGATGTTAGATAAGCAAGGGAAAGAAAAGAAAATACGGGAATTTCATACGGTAGCATTGAAGTCAAAAGTTAGGGAGAAAATAATAGGGATTATATTTATAAAACTAGTTAAGTGAAGGAAAGTTATGAGAGAATTCTGTACTGGCCGGAGAAGTCCACATGCAGGACTCTCCATCGATCTACCATTAATCTGTTAGACCGCCTATTACCCCTATGACTCATCGAAATCATTTATCAATCCCTTTTTATTCAAACAGTCAGTTTGATCAGCAGGTTTCCCCATGAAAAACCAGATTTTCCCAATGTTTTCTATAAGTTTTTCGACTTGACCCTTTCACAATGTAAAAAAAATTCGGATTTCAATCATTAAGAATCAAGATATTCACTCCTGTATACTCCATCTCAGCGGAGGAGGAAAAATATTTTTCGAACCCGAGGGATCATGTCGAACACCATAGTCAGTAGATGAAAATATTCGTTCGGATTGAATGAAACTTAGCAGCAAAAGAGTCAAAAATATATCAAATCCTAGGACAGCATATTCCTACCAAAAGTACGGTAATTATTAAAGGGCAATTAAAATCCCAATAATTAAAGTGATAAGCTTAATCTAGCCATTCAAATTAAGGTGTGAGATTGAGTGGGTGACTCCAATTATATTTCTTATTCTCTCACTCGTGATTCTTTCCCATCTGGACATACCCGCAGATCGTCTCCAGTAATCCATCTCTGTATCATTTAGCATTTCTTTTATTTTCTCCTTCATCTGCCATATCTCACTCCCAAATTGTGACAATGCATCTTATAATTGAGATATATATTCTTTTTTATTAGTTTGGATATACTTTGGTCCCATAAAATGTTATTCAACATGGATATTGCCCTTTTTCCTTGCAAATTTCTAACTTTAATTGCCTCTTCCATAGTTCTATTATGAGTTATTTTGTCGCCCAAGTATTTGTATTCTTGGCTGTATTGTATTTCCTGTCCATCTTCCAGCACTATGTTCTCTTGTGCCCCTCCAATTCACATATTTCGAGTCTTTCTGATATTAACTTCCAGACCCCAAGGTTTTTATTCTTCAATTAGCTTACGTGCCATGCAAAATAAGTCATTGTTGTCCAGGGCTATCAGTATCTGAGCCGAAAAACACAAGTAATATAAAGTGCTAGTACTATTCAAAACGATACCCATTCCTTTACATGTCATTTTCCATTTTGTAAGTGTTTGTCATAATGTGGGGGCGAAGCAGCAATCCTGTTATAAGCCCTTTGTAATTGCAAATTCCTCTGATGTTAATTTACCTGTTTTTTATTTTGCCGTGGTATAAATGTATAGCATTTTCAAAGCTTTGATACAAGTGAAATACTATTTAACGAGGACTTCTTCGACAATAAGTTGCCATATGTTAAAGAAAAAGTGCCCACGCCCCTTCATTGTTTCTTTAGACAAAATTCCCAATTCCTGCTCCCAAGAACCGTGGCAAGGTCTCAGGTAGTAATGTACGAATGTCGATAGTGGTTTGGTAAGTGTGAAATATCTCTTATAAACGATATTAAAGACAACTTTAGAGTAAAGTGGTTTAATACAGATAAATTAGCGACGCAGATACGGCTGATGAATGAACGACAAATAGAGGAAATATTTAAAAAGTTCGTCCATAGTAAACCTTGAGAGACTTTCACAGAAAGTAAGAATAGAGGCGTTATTTTATGTTCTAAAAGCAAAACTCTACAAACATTTTGATCACATCCTTGAATTTATCATAAAAATATACACATATTGATCTGAAAAACTTGGGAACAGTGGAGTAAATCACACAGCATGGTATAAGCCGTGAACGAATGGTGGCTTAATCCAAACTTAAATGCGGTAAATTAGCAATGCAGCCATTCACATTCAAAATCATCACGTCTAACGGTTCTCCTTTAGTAATTTATATTCTATTCAGCTGCCGGTAGTTCTGCCGGTCCAATCACCGCAAATACATCACCAATAAATATTCCTGAAATATTTGGCCCAAGAATTTTCAAAAAATATCTACAGCAAGGACTAATCCGAAAGCAAGATCGGAGAGCTGAGAAAATCGTTGAGGATAAAGGAGAAATATGAAGAGGGTATATCCTAATTAAGTCAAACAATGTAGGTCCCAGCTTTTTCATAGTTATGCATGTAATTATCAAGAGTATGAATAGTTCAGACCAACCTAGGCTTCACACTCATACCTACATAGAACTAAATATTAAAACACTGATACTTTCACATAACATACTTACAAGGAGTAACGAGCAGGCATTCATGTGAGCGTCAATGAATATTTGAGTATGAATTAATATTAAACCTTGGGTTTAATCCTATTCCAATGCAGGTTAACTTTTCACACAACACCGCATTATTGATACTTTACAAACTGTTATTTAGCGAAGCAGTAGAGGGCGCTTACATCATTTCGAATGTTTTATTGATAGTCACACGGTGTTATCAATACTTATGTATGTACATATATTCTGAAATACACTACGTCCTTACTCATATCAATGAGAAAAGGTACTAAATCAGTGGCTACTTCACTGACTATGATGCACAAATTTCCGTGGTCTTATTACGGGAACGGTAGTATATTAAGAAAGCAAGGTGACCGCTCGTTCGGCTTGGTTACGAGAAAATTTCAAGCACTTGACTCCACCCAAAGACGCGAAGCGCGGGGTCTCTCTTTGAGACGAAGCCTAAACCTGTTTCTCGCCGTCCTCTTCCCACTCCCTGAAATGCTCCTTATCCGTAATTACTGTCACATTCGAAATGATATAAGCGCCCTCTACTGCTTCGCTGCAATGGTTGTAGCCTCCCTTACGCGAAGACTTGATTTCAACTTCTGACTCTAGAAGTGACATTTTTACTTTATTGATTCATTTTCCTACTTTTTTCTATTATGGTCGCTATCGATTATTTCATTCCTAAGCTAAGACTTGACTATGATAGTCAATGGGAGGATTTCAGACTTAATCTTGCAAAATCTGTCTTTTTTTACTTGAAAACTTGCAATTTGTTCTTCCTTACAACTTCCTTTCAAGACAAAAAATAGTCATAAGTATAAAGCTTGAAGTTAGATGAGTACATTAAGCGTAGCGCTCAGTAGGAAGTAGTACGTAACCTTTACAAGTAATATGAGTACTGTAAATAGAATTTTGAGGATAAAGAACTTTTAAGCGCCAAGGAATAAGCATCCATCATGAAAGCGAAAATTATTTCGGAAAAAAATTAAGACTAAAAACCTTATGCTCATCCCTCGGGAGCAATTACATTTTTCAGCGATAAAAATTAGAACTCATCCTACCGAAGAAGTAGTTCAGGGAGGCAGTTCCACATTTAAAGTTACGCGCACTCCCAAACTCGGGGCGCAAAACAAAATACGGCCATCGTGCCGAAATGAATCACGTCCATTACACACGAAACCTACTTCCGGTGTGTATCCCGGTTGACCTGCCCCCGTAACCCCTTCCCTGAGACCGCAGTCCATCACCTTTCCCCTCACTCTCATTCACATTCCTTCGACACATTCCTCCTCCCTCTACGATTCTTGGCTCTCTAAAAAAAGGACGCGCCGCTCCATTAAGCAAAAAAATAAATAAATCACCCTTAGCGCCCCAAACACCTCCCCTTGCCACGGCAACCCCGACCCCAGCCACCACGCTCGAACCTCACACCCAATCCAAGATGGACTTGAGGAGAGATGCTTGCGCTTCTCTCACTCGAGACAGACACAACCTTAATGCGAAAGGAAAGAAGTGAGCAGGGTATCAATTCTTCCCTTGCTACAACTCTGAGTAATTTGTGGGGGTGAGAGAGATTAAAATCCATCTTCTACAACCGAGGGACGCCTACTTCCGACTCTTGGTTAGTTATACTGCACGACGCATAATCTGCCTAAAATTGGAGACTCAACTCCAAAAAATATGTGAGACTTAATAAGTGTGAATCAATCGAAGTATTCCACTTGCGATAAGAATCATGCAATTCTACTTCAGTAATACAGGCATAAGCCTGGATATAAAGGCGGAATGAGGTTAAATTTCTCGATCGCATAGGTTCAAGGATTCGTTTAGCACTCCCAATATCCATGATCGCAGACAAATTTCGGAAAACCACCTTAGGTTAGGTTTTGGAGGGCGACTCAATTTTCAATTTTCATTCTCTTTCTATCCCAAATTCTTTATTACATCTCCCTACATGCACCTGGTGACCTTACTTCCCCAGCAGCCCTTGCGACGGCTGACCTAACCACTGATATTGGAATTTAATGTAAAATGCTGCAACCGAGGTTGTGGCAAGAAAAGAGACGTGGAAGTGAGGTGTGCGCAACAAGAAGATTCCACAATTGTCAGGCAGGAAAAGAGTATTTTTGCGTCGCATGGTTTCGTAAGAGTTTCTGAAGTCATTTGACAGTTTGTTCGTCCTAAGATATAGAAAAAGTTTCATTTTATCGTAATTATGACAAAAGTAATCATAAGAAATTGTATGCCACGGCTTGATGATAACAAAGTCCACGACAAGCTAACCATTCCCTGATCATGGTCCCATACACTGTTCAATTTCGCGGGAGGGCACATGATCTGTTCGTGTCTGCGCTAACTTCAGACGGTATATAGGAGGCATTCCGTTTTAGGACAGTCACGCAAAGAGGGGGACCTACTTGCGCACCACCTCCCGGACGATCCACTAACCACTTCCCACGCCGCCGCCGCCGCGCATACCGCATTTTCCGCGCCCTTCGTTCCCCGCAACTCCAAACGCGCCCCATGTAAAAAAGACCACGCTGAATTGGGAGACCGCGGAGATGCGAAGGTATATTTTTATTCCCCTCCCCGCTTCATATTCCCTATTTATCACTGGACGACTCCATCATATCCGCTCCTATTCTAATGCCACCAACTAATCAAGCCTTCCCCTATCGCGTCCCCACGCTCTTCCCCGCCTTCCCTCCCACTGCAGTCACCGGTGTCCCCCCACTCTTACACCGTCAGAAGAAACACCCTTAATCCCCCTTCCCTTTTACCCTAGACCTTCGTCCTTTCAAGTTCCTCAATCTATCTTTCCTGTCGCTCTCCCTCTTTTCACTCACCCACCTCCCTCCCGTATTTCAAGAACGCAGTCGCCCTTGTTTCGTATAAACCGAAGCTTTAGAGATGGAGTATTCCTCGAAGGGTAAAAAAAGTTAAACAAAAAAGAGCATGCCTCGCGCAGTGGCGTTTCACAACAGCGGCCAACTTCGGAACTGTTTCGAAGAACGATGTACGAGCGCGGGAAGGTTTGAGATCGATGGAGGAGAAGAATCGTGTTTGAAATTGTGTAAAGCGTGAAATGAGTCGTTTCGACGAGAAAAACAAGTCTTAAAATGATTTTCCGTAGGAACTGAGTGCTAAAATAAGTGATTGAGCCAAAAATACGTTCATTAGCACTAACTTTCAAATCGTGGTGCGAAAAAATATACGTTAATGGAGACTTTTGAAGTGATAATGGTCTGTAAGATCCATATCCTGCCGTAAGTTGTAGGATTCGAAGGGTGATATCAAAAGCCGTAAGTCCAGAATTGACGCTTGTAGTCACTAGGGCCATATTATGAGCTTGATTAGACATTGGAATGAGTGCGGTTTAACGATAAATACTGGAAAAAATACGAAAAATGTTCATAATGTTTTATTGTATTTTTAGCGATGGACCGCGCATGTTACGGATCGGTACATAATACTTTTCAATTTCACATCCAGTAATTACAACTGATTGTACCTCTAAAAGATATATTTCAATCAGAAAAACAGTACAGAAGTGAACTTAAGTATTTACCGCTCATTCATTAATGAGAACGCAATTTTAGCGAAAAGAATTTGTTCCTCTCGATAGAAACTGGAATAAATTTGAACTGAGCTCTTCTTCTTCTTCATCAATTTAGTATTTACAGATATAATACTGCGATAAAAATATTTTCTTCGGCTGACGCTAAAAAGAAAATAAGATAATTTCAAATAAATTGTGTTGAAAGCTACTTTATACATGAAGATTTTACTTAAACACGCAACAAAAAAGGTCAAAACAATAAAGATACATCTCACCCAGAGAAAATAACCGAAACTCGTAATTCACGCTTCAAATACTATACTTTAATTATTGAACGGACTAGTTAATACCTAGTCATTACCTACCTAAAATAATGAATGAACAAAAAATTTCCAAAAATTATCACGATGAGCATGCAAAATCTTCGACTTATAATATAGCATTTAATTTTTAATGACCAATGTATGTTCCATTAATTAGTGTTTAGCGTTATAACACCTTAGGCCACGAGTCCATTAACAGGATGTGAATTAAAAGTAAGAGGCACTTCTATTTAGCTTTCCAGCCCTATGGCACATAACTGATCGTGGTTCACATTAATGGATCAGGTTTTCACCTTGGGAGACAATTACTAACAATAGAATTACATCAGTTATCAGACATTAGCAGACAAGACCAGGTTACACCGGATGCTGGAGGGTCTAGTACGCCTTGATGATAACGATCAAAGATAAATCACATTGTCCATAGAAAATATGACTCATACTCGCAGTTGTGAAAAAAATAGTAGCGCAAAAGAAAATTTATAATTCCATAAACCGGGGTGAAGAAGGTATAATTTTTTAGGTTTTCTAGGTCTCCTATACTCATCTTTCGTTTTTCTTCAGTGAAAATATTACTGAGGAAACAATCTATCAACAAATCGTTTCACACTTGAATATTAGCACTCCAATCACAATAAGTTCAGAAAAAAGAGATATTATAGCATTACCCTCATCCCGCAAAGTGAGGTGAAGATGGTACACCGTTTTTCGTTGAAAACTTGCAGACATTAGCCTCTATTTAAACTCAACCCCATAGGTTTTGTAATCGAATATTAACAAATTCTGCGCACTTGGTGAAAGACTTACCAACTTTCTATTCTCATTATATTTTCCGGAGCCAAGCGCAGGCAACTTCTCAAAACCATTGAATTCTTCATTGAATCATTTGGTAGCAATCGCTTTGGTTGCCTCCTTAAGATTTTCAGGAAGATAATCGTTTATCCCCCGGCGATCGACGTACTGTGAGCATTTTGCATCGGGGTAGAGATTACTAGAGAGTAAGGGAAGGTAGGTAAATTTAAATCCTTATGAGAGCAATTAACGACTGCAGAATAATTGTTAATATTGTATATTTTCCCTTAACTTTTCTAATTAATTACTTCATTGAGATAAAATAAATGAAAAATGTCCATGTTAACATTTCTGTGTTTGCAACAAGACGAAAAAATTTTCCCTTCAAAATATTTGGGGAGCTACTGCCAGCCCTTTCCGCCCCTGAATTACCAACGCCTATGTCTCCGGCCTCCAAGTTTTTTGGTAAGCCCGTGGCAGCCAGGAAAATAGCAACCACAACGACGAAAGCATAAAATAAACCTCAAACTTTGATGTGCCATATTCACAACCCCAACTGCATTTTTTTAACTTTCATAGAATAAAAAACTGCAAAACATATATTTACGTTTTCCCAACGTATTAACTCCCTCAATTTCTTGAGCTGGGAAAACATACTTATTCGGCGATATTATTAAGCCTATATGTCGTCAAGACAACTAAAATTTGGCAGTGTAATAGTGATTACGAGATAACACTGAAGATGAAGACGTAACCAATGGAAAAAATTCACCATTAATATAATCAACCGGAGGTAAATATCGGAATTGTGGTTTAAGCAGTCAGATTTTGCCTACTAGCGTCTAGCACATGAAACAACAACCGTCGTTTGCGACCCTGTTTGCACCACGTTCACCTCGGTTTACGGTACATTTATTACAAGCATATCTGAACTTCCACGGGTGTATGTCGACCAAACCAATACATATACCTATTTTACAAAAGTCTCTGATCTCGTGCTTTTTCACGCCTAAAATGGTTAAGTGTGTAAATATAGTTTTTGTGTAAGGCACCAGATAGAATTTTACATTTAGTTCAGGCTCAAAGCAACTATACCAATACTAGACCTTTGGGACGTGCGGCTGTATATGGTTTAGACTCAGAAAATCTATCCACTGCAACAGCATATATCCTTGATGGTGTAATGGTGAAATGAGAATGCATTAACATGTTTCATTTTTTAGGCCTCTATGGTCATCCGCGTCAGATCAAAGATGATAGCAAATAATCATACTCTGGAATTAAACAAATTTGTTTTTCGCAAAGTAATCACTCTTCTTGAGGGAAAATATTATTATCCCATTGGAAATTGCTGCATTCAGAGGCCTCAAGTACATTTCTTACCATTCGATTACCATGAAATATACACCATCTTCCAGTCAATTCTAATCCCTTACATAGGCAGTAAAATACCCCTCTTAAACCGCGAGCAACAGAAATAATTGTCGAAATTACTCAATAAAACAGCAAAATGTATTGAATTCTTGTCAAATTTAGACAACCCTAGTTTTACTAGAAAATATGAGTAATGATTTACTTATAGAATGAGTGCCTAGTCACAGTGTTAACATTTTACACGAGTTAAAGATATAGATCTTGGAAAAGCAAAGAAGGGAGTCGATGCCAAGAGGAGTCTACTGACAGCACATCAAACAGGTACGGAGGCATGTAAAAACTTCATAAATGCAGATAGATAAAGAGAATGCTATCAAATAGCAGTGAACCTTGAACGATGACAGCCGCTGAACAAATAAAGCATTGTAAATACGGTATTGCGGTGTTAATATAGAAGAATAATGAAAATCAAATGGATGGTCAGAATTCCAACGAAGTCCTGCCAACAGCTAGAGAAAAAGGATGGTTAAAGAAAATACTGCGAAGAAGAAGAGACAAACTTAATGTACACAGAACTAGACGTTTAGCCTCTTAAAAGCTGTGGTTACACGAGAAACCCATGAAAAGTAATGAGGAAGGCTAATTAATTAATAGGAACAAATTATATCGAACGTCAAAATTAGAAATGTTGAAGAAAGTGGTTAGTTGAGCAGAGAATGGAGAGGAGATCTGGAGATAACCATCGAATCGTGACAGCTGATGATGAGTTGGCGGCAGCCAATGTCAAAAAATAAATCTAATTCAATTCTTTTGAAACAAAAGCATAGTGCTCCAAGTCTTGTCCTCCGGATTTTCTCTTACCATTCTATCTACAGCATTAACTCTCTTTTCCTATGACAATCGTTGACGCTCCATTCATGATAAAAGAGGTGACAAGAACGGGCAAAAACAGATTATGCATTGATTGGAACAAAAGAACTGGATAAATGACTGATTGGCAAATGTACGTCAAAGAGCAGCAGATTAATGGGATGGAGATAGGTTTGGCGCAGAATTGCTGGATAGCGAAATGAAAATACAAAAGATAGAGGACTGGAGAATTAAAATAGATACAATAAGATTGATTTAACCTCCAAAACCAACATATGCATATGAAAAATATGTAAAATATCCATAATACGAAAAATCGAGTCGAGTGGGGTCCAGCAGGTTGACTACGAAGAGAATACACAGATATGCTATTTACTGCCAACTGTTTTTAACAACTCAGTATTAACCTTTGGGAATGGTAATGAAGACACTATATGGATGCAAAAAATGAGAGAAAGTACAACAAAGCCATAAAAGGTGATAGTCGATTACCTATATAGTCGATAAAACAAGCTGCGATATCCGGCCTTTACTGCAAACTTCAAGATTCATCACTTGAAAAAGAAATGTAACGGGTTGGAATAGCTTTAGCGCAGAATGGCTAGATAGCGAGGTGGGAAAGCCAGAGGAAGAGGACATGAGAATTGGGCAAGATAAAGCGGGGACTCGGAAGGCATGGATTTAATCGAATCGAGCAACGTTCGTGTTCACGCATTACATATATAAAATGTGAATTGAGGTTTCTCCACAATATTCCTACAGCAATCCTATTCCTCGTCTTTCCCACTCCACCCGAACCACTCCTCCACAGCCATATTCACCATTTCCCGTCATTTCCTACGTTTACCAGAGTGAAGGGTACACAAGCTCACGAGTATCTGGGCCACAAACATCCCGGAATCCACCATTTTATACCATTGTTATCTCCACTTGCTCAAAACCAGCAATTTAAAACTACAAGACTTTCAAACAAAAAACTAGTTTCTGGGGGGAATATGTAATTTTTTGATCCGTGTAACGCCGATTTGCACTAGCGGGTAACTCCCTGAAGGTATTACCGTGGCTAGTCCCAATAATTCTTAAAATTTGTCAGGAATAGATTACACAATTCGCAGGATAACTGCTTGTCGGAAAAAAATTTAAGCGTGCAAATATTTCTATTTGAAAATTGAATAAGCCCAACTAAGTCCATGCTGAAATACTGTTAATATGCAAAAAATATAGTTAACTCTTCATTCATACTATTTCTTGTAAACTTCGATTCAGAACAATAAAAATTATGCCAAAATTATTTTATTGTGCAATAATTCATTTTTCTTGCGACAATTTCACGAGCGATATTTCATGCGCTTCCATAAAAAAGCAATCTATCTCCGATTTTATCCATGTCGCGTCTCCTTCCCCGAAATGATTTCGCTGGAAGGGCATCCTCGAATCTCGAAAATACACTCGCCTCCCTTTATCTCCGGTGATCTCATTCCGCGCATACCTCGCCCCTCATACGACATACCTGTCCCTCTACCCACGCCATTCTTCCGTCGCAACGTCTCTAAGGGCCCCAGAGGACGCCGACCCCGTTGCCGCAATCTGACTCAAAAACCTTGTCCTGAGGAAATTGGACCGTTCCCGAATTCCCATACACCCCCTACACCCTCATCATACTCCCTATATCCCACTTCCTCGAGAGCCCGCAAACCTTTCGGGTGAATTTCCCGAAAAGTAGGGAGAAAAGTAGAAAGAGGAGGTTCCTCGTTCCAACTACCATCCAACGGACCAACGCGATGAACGGGAACGCATAGGCAAGACTTGAAGAGGATATATAGCACAAGGAATTCAGACTCAGGGCAAGGGGATGAGACTACCGTGGAAATTAAAAAACTAATCTATAAAAGCAGTTTCACTCAATGACAGTAGGTATCGTACAAATTCTTGCTAAGGTGCAGAAACATTGCACCGTATGAAGCATATATCAGAAACTACCAGCACAACTGAGCAATTGTACGGAGGATGGCTGGGAAAAGAGCCCCCGCTCCAACCAATTCAGAAATGTATGCAATATCACCGTATTGTCACATTTGCAGGTGCGTGGTTCAACACTTTTGCAAATTGTCTTGATTATATCAGTCACAACTTTATAGAGGTGAGAATATCTGAGCTGACCATGTTCACGAATTAGATATTTTTCATATTCCACCAGAGATAAAGGATGAATATAATCAACAAAAAAGTCTCATAAAATATTAAGGTCACTTGCCTTCTTGAGATACAGGAATTTTCTGTAGCAAAATATCATGTAAGATAAGATTCAAAATTAGACTTCTCCTTTCCTCATATTTTCGCTTATTTTCCTGCTGTGAGAAATTACGGCTAACCGCTACTACGTTGCACGTCTTTGCAGAGCATATTCTATAGAAAAAGAGCATTCGCCATTTCCACCAGATTTCTACGATGAAATTGCACGTATATTTGCGCGCGCACATTTATCGCGTAAAGTGAATGGCATTCGTTCTCGCAACACGTGACTTATATCTTGATCGCGTCAATTGATGCTGCTTAAATGTGCTCAATGTCAAATTCATTAATTGTTGAGATCAATGAAAACTTCTGATTGTTACTTAGCAAAGCTGCCGAATAAAATATTTTTTCCAAAAGTGAGTTTTCATAAATACTCAATCACAAGCGCTAAATTACAGGACCTTTCAACTGGCATAATCAAAGCCCAACTCCCAAAGAAGACTGCAACAATTTTATACCTGCAATTTGTAACTCGGAGATATGTATATTCTGACGATATTCAAGGATATCTAAAGTTTATCATCAGACATCTCTGACGACTTACAAAATCGTTTTATAATCGCTTTCGCTTAATGCGTGGGTCGTTTGAAAAGTTATCGGCCAGGCAAATAAAACAAAAGATTTTTGAGAATTTTTTTTCTATGTGACCCGGTGTGTCAGTACACCGCATATACCTCCTTAGTGGTGGGTCGCAGGCAACGGTATGCTGGCTCTCAAGGTAGTCCATTCAGAAGGGATCCTAGCTTGAGTAGAATGGCGAAAGCGGGTGGGGGTATTACTATGATTTGGTTTCTCTTGTAGCATAAAGGCGAAAATATGGCAAAACTGACTGGTAGGGTGCCGCAACCGTTAGCAGGAAAAGCTGTGCGAGGTGCGGGTACTGAAAAGGCTGGTAACCTTGCATACTCTATTAATTCTTACTCAAAACAGTCACAGAGTAGCCTTGGACGGCCGAAGCCACGATGCGCGGCGGAAGCTGAATAAGGTTGGCCCATCAAGACTTAGCCATTAAGACAAGAGACTTAGCAATACGAACTGGACTATCGGTACTTGGAATGTGAGAGGAGTATATGGAAAGGAGTATGAGTTGTTGAATGAAATGAAAGTGAGACGAATGGTTGTTTTGTGTGTATGTGAAACTTAGCGCAAGGGGCGGAATGTTGTTACAGTAGATGGCGATGGTCTGGCACTGTGGTCAGGAGTTTACGATAATGTACACGGCAGTCAAGGTGTAGGACTTATTCTTAATGAGAGAGCTAAGTTACTGGTAAGGAAGTACGAGTAACTATCCTCTAGATTGCTCCAGGTTCGCATGAAAGTAGGTATTAGGAGAGTTGTGATTGTGGCGTAGTATGCACTAGTGGATGGAGAGAATGAGTGTGAAAGATGGGTTTAGGAAAAAACTGAGAGAGGGTTTGAATGAATGTGACCCTGGTGAGAGAAGAATTGTATTAGATGACATGAATGGCTGGGTTGGTGTGAGGCGGGATGCATCTGAGAGAGTGACCCTCGAGTGAATGATAATGGTAAAACTTAATGAGTGTCTGCATGGAAACAGGATTGTTTGTGTCGAATACATGGTTTAAACATAAAAGAATACACATGTATACTTGGCAAAGGGAGATTGTAAATGCATGATTGATTTCGTTACGTATGATGAGAGATTGAGGGAGTTAGTGTGGGACACGAGAGTGATGAGAGGTGCTGAATTTGGAACAGACCACTATTTGGCACTCTCCAAATTGAATCTGGGCAGAAAGTGGATGCCAAGGAAGTATGTTGCGCGTAAGCAGTTGAAAGAAAAAGTGGAGAGGTTGCTAGACAATGAGGTGAGAATGGAGTATGGTTGTTTGAGGATGATCTATCATTGAAGCAGAGCGAATGGGGCGAGTATATCACAAACAAGAATGTGAATGATGCGAGGTAGTTTTAAAAGGAGTGACTGGAGAATGTGCTAAAAAGTATGTGGAAAAGGAGTGGTAGGAAGAGTGAAAGTCGATGCTTGTTGAAATGAAGAAGTGAAAATTGCAGGCAGGGAAAAGAAAGAGGGGTACAAGAATATGATTGCTGCCAAATCTGAAGAAGAGGCATGTGAGATCTACAGAAAGAAAAAGAATGAATGTTAAATCGTTGTGAAAGAGGGGAAAGAAATAATGCGTGCGGATGAAGTTAGCAAGATACAGAGCGACTTTGAAGGCAATAAAAAGCTGTTATGGAAGTGGGTAAAAAGGGCTAAGATTGGTGAAGGCTGGGGAATGAATGCGGTAGAGAACAAAAGTGGAGAGATCGTGTAGGATGAGAGTAATATCAGGGACTACTGGAGGGAGTATTTTGAAGAATTATACAATAATGTAGCAGGCGCTGAGGATGAGCCTTGCGAAGTAGTATGCGAAAATGTGATAATGGAAAAGGAGATCAGTGAGAATGAGGTCATATCGGTTGTAGGAGTATTGAAAAATGGGAAGGCTGCAGGTAAAGGTGGGATAGCCAGTGAAATGTTGAAGTGTGGGTGTAATTTACTCATTCATTTGTCGGCTGTGTGAACTATAAAATTTATGCTTACAGGCATCTTTTGTTCCAGTGGATTGGAGGAATACAATCACCGCTCCATTGTACAAAGGGAAGGGAGGAAAGACCGAATGCAATAATTGCCGGCCATTAGTTTATTGAGCATTCCGGGAAAAGTGTTCAGCAAAATTTTAATCGAAAGAATGAGAAATATTACTTCTGACAGAATATGGGGTGTGCAGTGTGGGTTTATGCCGGGGGGAGAGGATGTAGTGACCAGCTTTTCGCGCTTCAGCAAGAGATAGAAAAATGTATGGGAGTCCGAAAGAAAGTGTATTGTGCATTTGTTGATTTAGAGAAGGCATATGACAGGGTAAATAGAAAGAAGTTGTGGAAGATTTGAATGACAATGGATTGAATGGGCAGTTATTGAATGTTATGATGGCGATGTACGATAATAGTAAGATAAATGTGAAAGTTAACGGGGTTCTGAGTGATTGGTTTGCAATAAAACAGGGCGTAAAGCAAGGATGCGTAATGTCAACAGGGCTGTTTGATGTATTTATGGATAAATTTGTTACAGATGCATATAGTAAAAATGACCGTAATGAGTTCTACTAAATGCTGATGACGCTGTTTTCATCTCAGAGAACCAACAGGGATTACAGAAGCTCCTAGATAAGTTTTGTGAATTAACAGAGGGAGTGGAATTGAGGGTAAATGCGTGCAAGACTAAAGTAGTAGTTTTTGATACGGAGAATGGGGAGAATAACTGTATGATGAGGGCAAATGGTGAAGTAATTGAACAAGTAGATGATTTTGTGTTATTAGGTAAGATTTTTACGAAAGATGGACGGATGGATGAGGAGATAAAGTGACGTGCGAATGCTGGAAGGAAAGTGGTAGGTAGCATGTGGAGTATATCAAGGAATGAGTGTCTGTCAAAGAAAGCGACAATCACCGTGTAAAAAAGTGTACTACTCCCCACTTTTTTGCATGTTAGTGAATCATGGGTATGTCAGGATAAACATAAGAGTAGACTAAACGCCGTGGGTATGAGTCATCTGAGGAGTGTTTGAGGCAAAAGTAGGATGGATAGGGTCAGGAATGAGTGGATAATAAATTAATGTGGGTTAGATGCTCCAGTAATAGGCATATGAGGACCCCAGAAGTCAAGGGGTCTAAGTAACAAAACCATTGTTTAGAGAAAACTTAAGCCAAAGTTGAAAATGTTTGGTACAACCCACTAAGTAGTTAATAGACATTATCCTAAATAGCAGCACCTGTCAAGAAAATCACTTGGATCCCTTTACCACCTAAAAGATTAATAATTTCACATCCCATTCCTGTACCTAACATATTTTTTTCAAAAATGTCACTTAGACCCCTTGACCTCTGGGGTCCACATATATGACAGGAGTGTGCTTCATTGGTTTGGCCATGTTAAGAGAATGGATGAGAGTCGAATAACGAAACAGATATATTAGAGTGAAATGAATGGTGCGAGAGGTAGAAGTAGGCCGAGAAAGTTATGGTTGAATGTGGTTGAGGAAATTCTTAGGAGGGGGAATATTTGGAGTCTTAAAAACAGGAGGGCGTGTATGAAGCAGTGTATGGGGTAAATAAGGAAAAAAGAGGTTTGCAAGGAAAGGCCAGTATGGTGGAAATTATCGAAGGAGAGTTAGGTGTACAAATATGTATTTATGAGTGAAACTTTGTGACTGTGCCTTCCCCGGAAGGGAACGGCGTGATTGGTATGTACGTATTTTCTTTTCTATTTTTCAACGTTGTTACCTTGCAAGTCAATACATCTAGACCAACGATTTCCCAACTTTTTAATACCCTCAATATAATTGGATTTGTCCAACTCTGAAAATAAGCGTTGCTGTCAGTTTTGATCTCATCATTTGAAATTAACCTTCGTCCACAGTGCATTTATTCAGGTCTGGTAGGAGGAAGTAATCACTGTGAGCCAAGTCCGGCGAATACGGCGCATGATGAAGCATTTCAAAGCGTAGTTTATGGATATTTACAGCAACAACCATAGACGTGTGTGTTGGTGCATCATCGTGGTGAAAGAGCACTTTCATTTTGGCCACATGTGGACGTTCAGCCTGAATAGAACCCTTCAATTGGTCAAGTAGTAAAGTGTTATACCGTCCGGCGATGTTCCTGCCTTTTCCCTGGTAGTCTATGAGCACAACACTACGAGGGGCCTAGAAAACCATAACCATGACTTTTACCGCAGATGGAACCATTTTCGCTTTCTTTGGCGCACTTACACCAGCTCCCACGCACTGTTTGGACTACTGCTTCGTCTCTGGCATGTAGTAGTGAATCTATTTTTCATCTACTGTTATAAAACGTTGAAGAATTTCAGCGGATTTGTGTTTCAATAAGTCTAAACACTCTTGAAAATGTTCATTCGAATGCATGTTTGATCCGCACTTAACAAACGCGGTACTCATCGAGGGGAAAGCATTTTTATTCCCGAAATATCGTATAAAATGTAGTGTACACGGTCTATCAAATTGCTTGCAATGTCAGCAAGCTCGTATATCAACAGTCGGCGATCTTTTAATATGAATTACTGATTTTTGTAACTATTTCATCGGTCGTAGTGGATTTTGGGCGTCCCGAGCGTTCATAATCTTGAACGGATGTACGACCACGTTTAAATTCAACTTTTTCCTTTTTTTTGCCCACTTTTCCGTGGAGTACGAAGGGGAAGAATGCTTTAATGTAGACTTAACTCTTTTTGTACGTCTGTGGCAGTTAAACCTTTATTAACGAAGTATTTTATAATGGCTAGAATTTCAACGTAATCATTTTTAGAAACTGTAATAGCTGGTATAATTTCTTCGATCGCCAAACAACAAGCAACTAAACGCACGCGTCTGAAACGTCGCAGCACCTCATAAAAAGGATGATACTCTACAAATATCATTGTCATTTTGTCAGACTAGCACTATGTCTGTGTCAGGTCGAGAACTTTTCTAACGACCCTCGTAATCGCTTTCGCTAAGGGGTACTCTAATCAAATGCCAGACCGATCCCGCGCAATCTAAAATATTCTTTAGGAAATTAGGCCATTAACTTTAATTAGATGAAAAACTAAATCATCCGCTCAAATTCCTATTGCTTGTCGTGAAGATTTTATCTAAAATACAGCATATAATTGTCAATCGAAGTTGTTGTAAAAATAGAACGAAAATAATCCAAAATAATCATCCCTTACCCCAATTTGGTTTTCCGTATTCTTATTTTACGGCTGATTCTGTCACACACCTAGACACAAGCTTTTGCAGCAGCTTTCGATGCATTACGCAGATGTAGATACACTTCTCAAAGCGGCCCTTTACAGGATTAGTAACGAAAAAGAGCAAAAAGAGTTCAAATGAAATTAGAATTCCCGCATCTAGGAGCCGTTTTGCAGTTTTGAGGATTGGTTTAAAAGCATATTACACACCTCTCCATTTATTTGACAAATATTCATTATGAAATAGGCAAAAAATGGAATTCCACACTTCATTTCTCTAAACGACCCGGGTTTCGGCATATTTTGCAATTTTCAAGATCCGTGAAAGTAGCACAATATGCCGAAACCGTGGTCGGTTAGAGAAATAAAGTGTGGAATCAGATAAAGTTATCCGTTTCATTTTGAAGAATTTCACCGATTCCCGCCAGGTTAATTACATGGACAAAATAAAAGTTAACCCTCAACTCCATTCTCCCAAGATTACACCATTTTCTCAGCCTTCTGCGATTATTGTGCTTCATCTTTCCAGTTTCCCCTCACGACGCCAGACGCCAACGTACCATGTAAAGTTGGCATCGAATGGTACAAATAATTACAATGATGGAGAAGCGTATTCATACATAGTTTTTCGTCTACATCATAATGTTATATGGCCGTTGCGTAGGCAGTGGAAACAAGGCTACAGTCTCTGGACCACGCGAGGGATGACGTCAACTCCCGCCTAAACTCCCACAACCACCAAAACCCACTCGACAGACGGTTTTTTTCTCTTTTAAGGGCGAGCAAGCCGCCGAGGGCGGCAGAGCTCTCTCAGTTCAAGAGGCCAGTTTTTTTTAATAGCGTCTCTTCCTCTCTGAATAGCCGCGAATGAGTGCTTACGTAAATATTTAGACGATGCATGCGCTAAAAGAGGAGCAAAAGGCTAGCCGTGAGACAATGCCAGGAGTTTTACATATTACAACAAATTTTTCCACAGAACCTGAAGAACCTGAAAAAAAAGATATTTTCCTCAAGCATTCGCTCCTTTCAACTAATCAGCACAGTCAAAATTCATAAATACACGACGTACGGAACTGCACTAGAAGAGAACGCAGACAAAAGAGTATCTTCTTTAGACTTAGTTACGGCGATAGTGAGAGAATAAATACCGAGCGTTCTAAAGTGATAGGTGCCAAAGTAAATTCACCGTGCCACGACAAACATTTGACGGAATCCTGAGCTAAGTATTACCAAAAACTAGAAATGACTATGATCCAAAGATCATAATTAAGTTTTTGCCGCTATTTTTAAGTAATCGAATGGAATCAAATGAAATACCGTATGGTACTCCAGTGCTTGATTGATAGGTAATAAGATATTCCCTTCCCTAATTTGGAGAAATCATTTTAACTAAAGGCTCGTACACATAATTATCTGTTTGCATGCTGGCTAGTCTCTCCTAAGACCATAATCCTAGGCTCCATTTACACATCGACCAAAATTCCGCTCTTACTTTTCCTCTGCGCTTACCCATCATTCTTCCTGAATCAGTCCCTATAGCATTTGATGCCTCTCAAAATACACTTCAACCCGTTTTTCTTCCAATTCTCCGCCACTAATTTTCTGTCGTCTCCTAGGACCTCCAACACATCCTCGATTTTCTCCCTCCATACCCGTATCACCTTCTTAAAACTTCTCCACCCCCACTTTTCATAGGCGCCAGTAATATAATCCTCTTTCCGTAAAAACCAAATCTCCAAACCAAATAGCGCTATGCACCATATTTAAGATCTATTCAATTTATCCTTCATGTCTTTGCTTGCAGTAAATCTCATTCATACCCTCCTCCAAGTGATGAATTCTCTAGAAAATGCAACTTTATGCCTCACTCTTTCCACAAAACCTCTCTTCCTTTCCATAGTAATACAATCACAATGGCCGACCCGAACCTTTGAAAATTGTTACGGACAAATGAGAAATTTCAGTTCAAAAACTAGTGAACAGTCTCAATATTTTGAAGATGTCTCCGCTACTCCTCCCAGGTTCACCAACAAATAATATGAAGAGAAGTGCAGAGGTTGCTTCATTTCCGAAAGTATCAATACAATAATATTACAACTTCTTGAGTCTCATAATCTTTGAAATTATTATTAAGAAACCAGGGAAAAGAGTCAACTACTTTATGAAAACGATGGAATACATAACTGTCGACGGAACATAAGGAGTACTGAGTGGGCTCATGTCTTGGAGGGGTTATAGAGATTAGTGAATCCAGCGCATCCACCACGACAAGGTTGTAATCCTTGGGAAGTCAGTAAGTGCATGTAACTTAAATTGAGCATTTGTTCATTAATATATTGCCCATAACAGAATACATAGATTATAAATAATTTATAATTTACCACGATCATGGGGTAAGTGAGCAGTTATCGGAGTGGATAAGACAATTTTGAAAATTTTTATGCTGCTAGCAAGGCTAGTGTGATCGTGAGTGGGGGCTTGAATGACAAATATGAAATATAAGAGACCGCCAAACATGAATGGATAATGTTTTCAAGGCAGTTCAATGTTCTTAGGGTTACATACGCGAAAGATGTATGTCGAGATAATGCCAGATAAAAGGTTGGAGTTAAAAATTAGCGAGTAATGATGCACTTGGATAAACTGCGTTACTGGCATAGAACCCTCAAAGATTGCTGTAGCTACTGGATAACTACGGTGAAGTAACAGAGAGAATGGAATGAGAGAAATTGAGTTACTCGTCAAAATGGCGGTTTTTGACGTCGGGAATGGAAGAATAATTCATTAAGGATGACTGGTGCATTAATTGGACAAGTGTGTGATTTTTCTTACATTGGTCGGATCTTGGTTACAGTAGGGAGGAAAGTCGAGGGTACTACGTGGAGTACATCAAGGAATTAATTCTCGTCTAATGGTAAGACAAGGCAGGGAAGGGAATGAATTTGTAATGAAAGAATATGGAATAGATCTTCCGATTATGGACTTATTAGAAAGGAGCGTGTTTCCTGGTTTGGCCGTGTTGAGACAATGGTTCAGAATAACGGTCAAACGAAACATTTATGATTGGAGAATAATAGACACGAGAGGAAGCAATAGACGGTGAAGGTTACGAGAGAAGTTTACGGAAGAAACTTTTTAAGAGGAAGAATATTAAGAACATTAAGAATGAAAGTGTAATGAAACAATAAATTAAAGTGATAGAAGCTAAGGAGGTAAGCAGGAACAGGGGATTATGAAGAAAATGCCAATAACAGATCCTTAACTAACACTAAGTTCCAATGGTTGATCGAACGAGAATATGATATTTGCAGGACAGAAATTCAACGTGACAGCGAAATTCATTCCGACTAGTTTCGCTTCTACGGCCTATATACACTCAAGAATATTCCTAAATTTTCATATTTCTCTTCGAAAATTCAACTAAGTATTAGACACATCCATTAATTACACCTTACCACGGCGCTTACCTCAAGCAAAAGCACGTGGTGCGTACGCATATATTTCTAGGTAACTTACATAATAGGCCCTCTCTCGAATATCTTTCTTCTTTTAACGCCTTTGTTTGCTAAGTACGCTGTGAAAATTTATAGCTACCGCAGTATCATTGTTAATATATTAATTAAAGTTGGCTATTCAAAATCATCACTCAGAACTCCGTTCTCTTAAATTGCTGGACTTGTATAAACGTATATTAACGCAACTTCACGCATTTTCTTAACTAACTGAGTGACATTCTCATCACTGAGGCAAGCAACCAATAGAAAGTAATATTACTATTGTCCCGCCGTACCTCAACTCACATGAGGATTCACGAAGGATGCAAAAAATCAAAGGATTTCGTTCATATTGCCTTCCGTACAGGGGAGCTAATGTCGAGTATAAATGCGCGGGGCATGGCCTGTGAACATTCTGAGCAAATATTTTGCATAGGGTGAATTTGAGTCATTTGGCATCAAATTGGGTGGTGGCGTGAAAAATTTAAAGACCAACTTTTATGGACCGCCCTGCTACACTTGCCCCTTTCATCCCACAATCTTCACTAACTTTCGTCTATCGAGCATTACGCGCTACGTGCACGGAGATCCCATTCCGCACCTTACCTTTTCACAGCATTTAATATTCTAATGGCCTTGATTTTTTATTTTTAACGCATAGAGTCGAAAAAAGATACGAAATCAAACTCAGGAACTTGGGCAGCCATTCTAGCTCCAATATTTTCATATACTACCGTAGGCTTATCTCCACAAACAAGGGGCCGACCAATTCCTTAATGTCGCTTTATAGAATAGAATAGAATATAAATCTCGCTTGGGGATAACCCAGCAAATAATACTTTGTAAAATAAAACAAAACATTTTATGTCTTATAGTGTCATGAAATAATAGGGAACAAGAACCAGGAATTTTGAAAATGATGTACTTAATATCTTTCTGATTGCCTCTGACCCTGCCTCCCAAAACACCTCAATTACAAACGTACCCGAAATGATGTTTCCGATTTAAAAGCAGCCTCACAACTCTCATTTTCCCAACCTCCTTTTCATTCATCACTGATGCACTCAAAACCATGCCAGAAAGTGTAAGAGACCAGGCTTTTTTTAATTTTACATCCCCCACATTGGAATTGAATCGAATGAGCCCACCCCTCCAGGATGGCAAAACCGATGCTGCGTTATCCCCGTCGCCATTAACGAGCCGGGAAAGCTTATTGCTCGAAGGATAAGATCCGGGGGGGGAGGATATTGGAGAGTTAGAGGAGGGTATCACGCGGGGGATCAGCACGGGGAGAGATATCACATTTAGGGAGCGAATGGCGGTACCCTTTCTCGTCCCCAAATTCCCTTCCCTAGCCTCCCCTGCCTCTTTAGTAGCCCGCCTCCATCCACCTCTCCTGAACCCCTTCCAAACAAATCCATTGGGGTGCACTTGCACGCGTCTCACGTGCTTAAGGGGGCGGCACCCTTTGAAAGAACCCCTTCCTCCCGTCTCGCGTCCCGCCGCGGGGAAATCCCTACCCGAGAGAACCCCATGAGAACGACACAGGGTACGCGTCCTTAACCCGGTTCGTTAATCCCGCGTCAATTCGTCCACGTGAGCGGATCCGTGTGTGAATACGTAAGCGTGTGTGTGTGAGCGCGGTCCATAAAGGCTTTTTTTCCCATAAGGGTCGCCATAATCCCGGCCCCCATCTCATCGTGTCCAGCCTCTCTCCGGAGGCAATGACAACGGGCAATAACGATCGTTGCAGCAGGTTGCGAGGAATTTAATCATTGACGCAAGAGGCATGTTTGTCAAATGCAAGCGCTCACCGCGGTGGTTGGACGAATCAATCGGAAGGGGCTCTTGTAATCAGACGGAACTGGGAAAGGGAACGAGGCCATGGGACGACTAGGGGAGCGCTAGAAAAAAGAAGAAAGATGTTAACCGTCCCATAGTTATATTCCGGGTAAGTACTTTGTGCCCTAAGGGAGTGAAGTAATATCAGGGTCTAATTTCGTTTAGCCAATTCGTCAGAACAAATTCCCAAACGATGCTTATTTCTCTTATATCAATTCTAATATAGAAAAACAGTTATGTAATTGTATGTAGACTTAGCATTATATACAGCACGTTTCTCAATAAATATAACATCACTCCTGTAATAACACACATCCTACTATGCACTACGAATAGACAGCATGAAAAAATGAACGTTCAAAATGTGTTTGGAAGGATTATAACGGAAATGTTTTCTCTGGAAAGGTAGCATAAAAAAGTTCTTTTACAATTCATGCAAAATTTAAGAATTAATTTTCAACTAAATGCTCATAAGCTTTGAAAGATGTGCAGACTAAGCATCTGTAGGCTACAGCTCTTTGATAAACTGAAAAAAGCAACATAGTAATTGTAAGTGACGTTTTTGTGTTTTAAGGATCGTTGGCGCTAGCTGATGGACGACGAGTTACGAGGAAGAAAACCTTGGCATTTATTTCTATATTTTCGGAAGCATTTCCCTAGGTCATAACAAAGTAATGATTTATCCCAAATGATGATAGTAGGTCTTAAGGTACATGCTGACTTTAATTTTTTTATACACTCGTGTAGCCCCTCTTAACAACATGTGCGGTGATAATTAAAGAGAGAAAGATATTGGGCTATAGGTGTTATTTAGCGATAGGTTTGTAATGGTTGGTAATTGCAGAATTAAGAAATTACTGTTACAATGAGGTTACAATGGTCAAAAGTTAAAAAGGAATTCACAGTGCAAATTTTAAGTAGTATGGTATAACGACTAATTCCAGCCAATTTGGAAAGAAAATGTCCAAGTAATAGAGGGATAAGATCGAGGATTATGTAAAGGATGCGGAATGTGAGCTGGTCATCGTGTAAGATAAACGGAGAGATACTGGGTATGGTACATAATGAAAGTAAGTTGATACAAAAATTCGAAGACAGCGAAATGGAGGACATAATGGGTGTGATGGGACACTGATTACTGTTGTGAGTGTGAGGATGTGAGGCAAGAGTGCATTGGAAATGTAGGAGGCAAGCAAATACAAATGATTAAGAAATAAACAGGCAATTTATAGGGAAATTTGGGAGACCAACATAAGAGGGCAAGTTTGCGAGTTCTCCACAAAGGTCTTTATTTTTAATGTGAAACATTTATCTACATCTAACGGCGACACAAAATTGTGCAAGTATACCACGAAATTCTATATAACACGTAAAAAGCAAGGGATATCGGAAAGAGTCAAGTGCTATTCGAAAGAAGAAGGTTGCAAGAATATTGAATTTTGGTAGATGTTGAAAAATCCGAGAGAGCCGTATTTTTTAAATCCCATTCACTTGGATGTTTTACCAGCTGACTGGCAGATTTTTGGACAGTTCTTATCCTTTCATTCCAAATTCTGGCAAACCATCTTGCTTTCCTCGAACAGATGGCATGTCATCAGGTCTCTTTCATAATTCTCAAATTCCTATCCTATAGTTATTTCTTTCCTACGCCTCCCCAGCGTTTTCCCCTCTACCACTCTTCAATATGACCTCTGCTCCATGCATGTCCAACATCCACCAGCTTGCTCAACCCTCTAACCATATCCAATACCTTTGCATGCGCCTTCCTCGCTATCAGGCTCACCCTTTCAAATCTTTTCCAAACCCGTATATCATATTCCATCAATTTCCCTCTCTTTGAAAATGTTTCTTTTGTCACGGCGACTGTCCACATCCCCGATCTCTATTCTGATGTACCTGCCACTTCACTCACTCTCCTTCAAATTACTACCCACGTACGTAAACTGCTCAACTTGCTCTATTTTCGGCCCTCCTACCCTTATGCTCAGCCCCGCCTTCTTCCAACTAAAGGAGTTTCATCACCTACTTTACCCTATGAATCTTCCGCAAATCTCATAGCATTTATCAGATCCCCTCCTACCTTTATTCCTGCATCCATCTCCTCTCATTCCTAACTTTCCATTTCTTCTACATGTACGTTAAAATCAGCCCAAATTGTAGGCAAGCCTGCCACACTCCCCGTCCTATCAATGCTTATTCCGATTCTCCATCTAACCATATCTCCTCATCAATCCTATCCTACGAATATTATAAATGTGAAAGATTGTATGTTTGTTACTCAATCACGCAAAAACTACTGGACCGATTGAGCTGAAATTTGGCATGTAGATAGAAAATACATCTGTGGATAATATAGGCTATACTAAAAAGCCCTCAGGATCCCCTAAGGCCCCCCCAAAGGCCCCTATGGTGGTCCATGCTAATCATTGGGTTCGGTGCAGTGGTTTCATTTTTTGCTTTTTTAAAGTACTTTCACTCAAGATAGAGGGCTGGAATTTTTTTATCGGATAGCTGAATAAATGAAAATTTGAATTCTTTCAATCGATTTTCTATTACGTTTCGTATTATTGTGAGTAATTTTTTTTGCTGAAAAATCTCAATTTTCTCTGAAATCAACAATGTCTTATTTCCTTGGCAACCAGAGATTTAGATGCCTCTACCATTTAAATATCATGTTTTCCTGAAGGCCCATGATAGCATGTAGAAATAAAATCTGTAAAAGAAGGGCGCGCAGTCCCAAGGGCCACATGATAGATTGCTTCAAGGGATAATCGATAAATTCTATGTATATTTACTACAAGCATACTCTTCAATGTCTATTCTCAAAGTACCTCTTAAAGAGGGCACTGAATGTATATGGAAGATCATTACGTAGTAAATGATACACATAAAGTAATTAAATAGACTATACACGCGATAAAATTTGCAAGAATACTTAAGCGCAGCGAATGCTAATGAAGGACATCCGTGCATGAAAATTGGCAATCGCTCTAAGAACCACCATAGATTTTTGATTCCGTAACCAAAACCAATGATTATGGCTACCCTTTACGCCGAAGGTGCCCTCCTGGTGACGTAGGTTTCATGAGTAAAATAAGCATGGCTGCTACAGAAAATGTTCCTTTTGGCGTTGTCAACCGCCGGATTGTATCCTACTCTCCGATCCTGATAAAAATAGTCAACGCACTTATCAGCGTTGAATAACGCAACTCAATTACGTCATTGAATGCCAATATATGTATGTACACAAGGGAAGCGATCGAGCCGTCATTCACTCAGAAGACGGCTCAAGAGAACCGGGGAACGAGGTGACAATCTATGAACCTGGGTGCTATATAAGTAGCAATGAGTCTGCTTGGCCCATTTTTTGGTTTACCGTGCATGAAAGAGGACCAGCAGTCACTCATCTCTGCGTGCACCTGAAAAACGGTCAGCGTGTCTACTGCAACGAACACAACGTACAAGATATGTTACGAACTCCTCAAAGGATCACGCTGACTGTATTCTTCAGGGTTATTGGTTTTCTAATAAAATAAGTTCAATTTTTTTCACACCCATTGAATTTCAACGGGTACCTTTGGCTAGTGTGGTATATATGCAGATGCTGAATGAGGCGACATCCCTTCCATCGACCTTTAATTTCTTCAAAACTTCCATTATTTTCATCCAGTCAATCCAATAAAACCACTTCCTCTCAATATACAAAGCAAGAAAAAATATCCAGCCAATATTCTAAGTTTCTTTCTGCTAGCGTCCTCATTACCCTTATATCGTCCCGTGTTTCCGTCCCTCTCATAAGCCTAAACTGGTCATCACCCAAGTATTATTTAGCCATACTCTCCGGTCTTCTCTATATAATTGTAAGGATTACTTTCGCCGCGTAGTATATTAACGCATAGTCCTATAGTGCTAGTAGCGAGATTTGACGGACCTCGAAGCGGATGGATACCCAGCAGACTGTCTGATGCAGGGAACGGACGCCATGAGCATGCGCAAGCAGGTGGAGGAGAGCTTGCTACCTGTCTGCAGGTGGCTTATAGTTATGTGAGCGCTGGCCTGGAAAGACACATGATCTCTCGTTGTATTTGATCTCACGCCAATAATGTTGTCTGTTTGGGAAGATACAGTCTCACTTCAGTCTTTGCGACTGCCCTCCTGCTCTGATCCCTTCCAAAATCTAACGATAGTCTTCGCAAGTTTTTGCCTTTCTCTTCTTCGGCATCAGAATAAGTGGTCTTCGTGAAATCCTCCGGCCACTCAACATCCTCATAAGTCCTACTAATTGACGCAAAACATTATCCTCTTCCCTTTTTCCCCATACTCTGTAGAAATCCTGTCGGTATGTTTTCTATTCCCACCGCCTAACGTCTTGTGTGGTAGCGATCTTTCGATTTCCCTACCAAGGATACCCGATACGATGCCATCTTTGTCGATTTCGCTTTCTACATCTAACGTATTGAGCCTAACAATAAATCTCTCCTACATATTCCTTCCACCTCCCCTGGATGTCTTTAGGTTCTGCGATCCATTTCCTGTCTTGTGTGTAAGCGTTGCAATTCCTCTTCCCTTACTACCCGCCCGTCAGTTCCTTTACTTTCCTATATAATGCGTCTTCTCATCCCTCTTTTTAAAACATGTCTAATGAGTCGTTCTGTTATGTCCATCGCGCCTTCTTTGCTCTCTCCCTTTCTCTTCTTAACCAGTAGTTGAATTCCCGGCACTATCTTTTGCCTAGCTCTGAGTTTCAGTTATAGTCAGTTCTCAGTTGGCTGGTGCAATCTCTACTATGCCATGTTCGTTATCACCAACTCCTTCGCTGCATAATGATAGTTACCAAAACTGAAAATTTCTCAAAACTCAGAAGGCCATTTCAACACTAAGAGCATATGTTTTGTCAATTTTTTACGTAAAGAGTAAGATATACTAATCTATCAGCAACGTCAACACTTTCTACTCCCTGTAATTGTTTATCGTTAAGCCATTGAAAGTCATTCGTGCGGCAAAGTCCTTTCTGGGAATTTATTGCGCTTGATACTGGTGAAATACAAAATTTGAGATCTTTACAAGGGGTTCGACATATAAAACGATCCATATCAAAGTATATTAATCAACATTTCATTGTCACTAATGCTTTCACTCTTGTGTTTATGCTTGTGGAAATCCAGAATTTCATTAGTACGTTTTGGGATATTTTAAAACATTCTATTAAAAAGTGATATGATAGCGCGAGCAAGAATCCTTCCAGCGAGTGATACGGAGGCACGACTGCGATAGAAATTCGCGGGAAGCGGCTTTACAAACACTCAGGAAAAACACTTCGGACACGCACTCAACCGCCAAGATGTCGCCTCACTTTTCCCCGTCCATATTTTTTGCTCTCTCGTGAGCTATTAGACGGAATTTTTTTGAAATGAGGTAAATATTGAATGCAAACAGGGCCACAAACAAGTGATGTGTGCACGGATGCGTTCTAAGCGGTGTCCCAAGTGAAAAAGGCTAGGGAGACTTCCGCCGCCAAGGAGGACTTCTCGTTCGTTTACGTCGCGATGGGGACACAGCATCATTGGCAACTCATTTTTCCGTTTCGAGAAGCTCTTAGAGCGTTAAGTCGGCTCGTCGGTATCGCCTGGGCGTAAGTAACGTCCACATGCGTGTTGGCTCCCAGCAGTTTGAAGCCTTAGAATATTTTTTCTTTTAAACCGTCCTCCCTTCTCACTCAGTTTACTCTAGCAGATGAAGTGGAAATCACTTTACACTGAGAAAAAAACCCTCCTGGGCCAGATGAATGTGCAACATTCCTGAACAGTGTGTGAGTGCAGGATGTGCCTCTCGCGGTGCAGTAATTATTACTCCGAGGTTTCTCGCATCCGTGCGGGTGAGTGGAAGAGGCGACAGAGTCCTAACGACTGGAAAATTGAGATTACTGAAATGCAAATAGGAGTTTTTTGTTGGCTGAATAAGTATTGCGTTTACATTGTGCGATGGCAATTCAGGGAGGAGGAAGCATCATTTCTTCGACCCCAGTAAACTAGAGTGAAATAAGAGGTAAATAGTCGCCCTCGTAGCCTAAATGCGTATGTTTATCGTCAACATAACAGGGATAATATACGCCTATTCCAAATAACGAGATTAATTTCTTTCAAAAATGAATGAAAACTACATAGAAATTTGTGTATCTAATTAATTACCATGCATTGCAGGATATTGAAGGCGAAGGCCTGAAAGCGAAACACCCAGGTGGGTAGTTTGGGATTAACTTACAGCTACCGAGCATGCATATCGAACAATGGTAGACTGACTTCTTGATTGAGATCTGAGAAACTAGCGCGTTTACACTACGAATTTAAATTTGTGGAGAAAATCCCTGATGATCTGAAACTTCGAAAGTTCAAGTGGGTAGAATAGTAATGCCTTACTACCCACCTCGTTGTCAAGCGGCTGCCACCAACCAATAGGAGGTAAGCCACCAAGAGAAGAGGGCAACAGCAGGGGCTTGTCCTTTTGTCTTCTGGTAGTACTGAATTCTATTAATTTTTACAAGCTACATAAATTTATGGAGAAACGTGGGAAACACTTACGTTAAATAGCGTTTACATTGACGAGCGTAAATTTTAAACCATCAGCCTTGCCTAGAAACTGTCCTAACTGGTATAGAGCAAAATTGTATGTCCTTTTTGAACAGGAAAACCTACTTTGATGAAAGTCAGTGAGTCCTACCCATTTTATATTCTATTTAAATGTTGGTAAGGAGTGTACTTTTTAATTAATCTTCAAAAAACAGGCTTTGACAATTGACTATTACAAAAATGATGAATAATAAGATAGCGATGAGCTCAGAAAAGAGGAATGGACATGCAGGGTGTCGACAAAATATGCAGAGCACAACTCTCTAAACAAACCATTGGAGTAAAACAGGCCGAGAGGCATCGCTGATTGATATACCTGATGAAAATAATAGATTTGAGAAAGGCCACCATTTCTAACGAAATTCGATAGATATTTAGGGCAAAAAACTTTTCGGAATCTAATGTCGTGCTGTCATTAAATTTAATTTCAGTCTTTGAAATATCCGTGTAAATCTGGTAATCATTTTAAAAAAGGTCTTCATATGGCAAAACGAATACAACTATCCATGCTTATGCGCTCAATGACGGCGCAAGAATGAAAGGCATGACTGATTTTTCTTTATTAAAATCTAATCTTGTCAAGAAAGTAAATGTTTACTTATGTTGATTTGCATAAGGCAAAAATACACAAAACTACTACGCAGTAGTAATCTATGTTGGAAAAGAAGTAAACTGTTTCAGGCAAGATGTGGTGGAATCCATCATAAAATAACTGAGGAAATTAAATTACATTAATATATCCTTGGTTTATGACATTTAATACAATGCGTAGAGTAAGGTATTTTCCTGAAGATGACCTAGTAACATCAGAGCACGCAGTATTTACATGAGGCAAGCGGAAAGTCACTGTAGACTCCTTAATTATTTTTACGTACGACATACTACATATATCGTCGGTCAAGACTATATTTCCGACAAACCCGGTTTTGTCAATAATAATCATTACTTCGTGCCGGTAGAGCTTTTAGTCGATTAATATAGTATCAAATTTAGGCATAAGGTCACTGAATCTGCTCTAGTCGAGAGTCTAGTTTCTGAGAGAAAGGGAAGCTTTCCGTTGCCAGTTCGGCAGAAAAGAGATGTTTCCCGATCGATTTCATGGGCCTGGAGTGGGGCACGTGCCTCCCCCACCTAAGCCCCTCCGATTCAAGCCGAGTTCCTCACGTCAAATGGCCTTTGTCAGCCAAGCCACGGCGCTAATTGAGGAGCGTCACATGGAGCAAATCATTCCTTTCCAGCAGACTAAAGTGAATGATGGGGGGGTGGGGGGGGCGAGAGATTTGCTGGACGGGCTAGCCGAGCCGGAGCTCTACAACCAGGGCTCTATTCTATCTCAACCCCGACTCCCAACCAACCTTTTCCCTCTATTTCCCCTCCTGAATCCATGTCTACTCAATGCAGTCGTCATCGAACGCATCTCATCCGTCGGAGGCGTTTTTTTAGGGTCCAGCTCAATCTTCCTCTTTCTCTTTCCCAGCCAATCCCCCTCCCTCCCTCTCGTGTTTTTGTCCCGCCGTCAACAATGGCCCCTCGGGGGGGGGGGGGTCTCCTGCGGTTCTTTTGTCTGCGGAGAAACAAAAAATCACTCACTCGATACGGGAAAGCCCATAGCTTGAAGAGTGAAGCTGTGGCGGTGAAGTGCTGACGGCGGCGGGTCCGCTTCAATCGCCTCGGATCCGTTTCGCGCCGTCGAATGCCTGCCGTTCACCCTCCGGGTGCGAAACGAGACAGTATGAGAAAGAGTAATCGACTTAAGGTGGTCCTTTCGTGAAATAAATTGAATATAACTTAATTAAGTCTCAGTACTGGGAGAAAAACGAGTCATCTGTTAGTTATGAGAAACAAACCACAGCTTTTCATTTTATTTTTTCGCATATTAAGCTTGAAATTAAATGGCGTAGAATGGGAAAAGGGTAAATATAGGAAAACAGATTTTTCTATATATAGTATAGAAGCTACTTTTGCGAAAAAAATAATTTTTGCAATAACTGAAGTCAAAATGCATTATTTCAATAGAATTAGCACTGTAATAGGAAAAAGGTGACCATTTAAAATATATTAGTCGACTAATCTGTACATTTTATGCCAATAGCATGTTTTTTTCTGCAAAGGTATCTCACCAGTGAAATTCTTTTGTATCTGAACAACATTAAAGAAAAGGTGAAATTAAGTATTTTTCATGACTCATATAGTCACTATGGAATCTCCTTGACATCTTGCGATCGACTGATGCTTCCACCAACTCTTTTCCCGAAAATCAAATATTTTTTGGGAACGAAAACAAATCCATGGTATTGCAAATTCTCGAATAAGAAGCGCTAATAAAAATAATTCTAGTATGGAATAATTATCTAGCATTAGAGGAGAAACAGCCATTTGGAAGCAAGGCTCTACTAAAAGGATATTTTATTTTGGATTTTACTGCCGTCCACGTGGAGAGATATACATGAAAACGCATCTGAAGTTGACTCTGGGAACGATTGCTAAGAGACTAAAATCAAAAATGAAGCAATGGAACATAGTTACCAACCAATAGTTACCAAGAGGTACGTAGTACCCTGTAGGCCGGATTCGACAGGAAAACATCTAATAGTCATGCTGGTGGAAACGACTGGCGAAGCCACCACCAATGAATGAAACTTAGTCAATGCAGCCAAACCACAACTATAATATGGCATGATTACCCTTAAAGTGTTTATATCATTTTTTATATTAAAATTTTGATACCAGTTAGTAAATTTCGTATCTTTATCTTTTAGCGTAACCGCAATATCTTTTATGACATTCTCCATCCAATCAACATCCAAAATTTGTTACTTACAAATTAAATTTTCCAAACTAACTCTGCATTTCGCCTAAAAGAAATGGGAACAGCAACCGCCGAAAGGTAGAGATAATAATAAATCCGGGATATGCAATCATTCGTAAATAGGTAAAAAATGAACTAAAAGAAGAAAAACTATTAATTTGCGAGTAACATATGCCTTACGTATTAATTGAATTTTCCCTGCCTTGTGACTAGGTGAATCACGCAACACTGGAAAATACTCAATGCTTTGTCTTGAAAAATCTATTTTAATATGTAAAATATTATTTTTTCTGAAAATTAGGTAAATTTTTTAGGTAAAATATTTTTACGTAATACTTTAGACTAAGGAAACTAGAAAAATAATCAGCAGTAAAAAATAAATGGAATACATTGGAAAAATATGAAGAATGCCTATGGCAGTAAAATGGACGGTAAAGTGAGTAGTGAAGACAATATTTTATTAATTATTCTCAGCCCAGAGCCTGGGATTGATAACTACTATAGAACAAAATACATCCAAAAATCGACATAATATAGGCTCAAATGGGATTCGATCCATAATTGAGTGATTTTGACAAGATATAAAATAATTTGGCAACTTTTCAGCAATTAACTCCAGTATGTAGAGATACATGTTGCCGCGAACTATCGAAATACATACTGTGTGCCTCAAATTATTCCTATTTGTAATAAATAGTACACAACAAGATTATGTTCAAATTGTATGCACAGACTTGCACCGCTCTTTCATCCCTGCAACGAATGCTAAAACGTTTGAGAATTTTGTTTTGTGATTTTGTACTAAGTAAAATCATATAAATATAATATTTAAGCTAGGAGTTCTAAATTGTCGTGGATAATACACCAAAACTACCTCTGCTCCACACAATCGGTCCTTGAATTCAAAACTGCCTGAATTTACAAAACATTGAGTAGTTTGCATGATGTGAAGGATAATAGACCACATACTTTTGGTGCAAATCTTTTAGTGAGCTATTAAGTAGCCGCTTCTGTTTTTCGTCATTTGGTTATTTAGTCAGGAAAGAGTCAACACTTTCAACATTCTGCAACTATTCTAAGAATTTCCTCTCTTTCATTTTTCTTCTATGTTATATTTAATTTGTTCTGCTTTATTTCAAATATTAATTTTGTTTTGACTTCAGGTGCGAAAAAACTGACTTAACAGACATAATAATACAACTTTTATACATAGATCTGTGAAGGAAAAAATCTAACATTAGATCCACATAAATCAAAGCATCCCTACATATTGAGAATGGCCGATCTATTTTAAATATTTCAGTATAACTTCTTCTGAAAACAACATGCATCCTGTAATTGTATCTTTGGAGTCAAGAAAAGATAAGTAATTGAAGCTCAAAAACCATTCACCATTTGTGTAAATAGCAATAAAGTTGAGATAAGTCCGCAGTGGCTCATTGAATCTTGTACTGCCAAAGTTTTACTATACTTACTATGAATGTTTGGGATAGTAATGATGGGACCAACAAATATAAAAAATGGCAGAAACATTATAAGACAGTAAACTGCCAGATATATTACAATGGATAGCGATGTGGAGCGGAGCTTTGGGCACGAGGTAAAGCGACTTTCACTCGAGAACATCCGCGGAAGTACTCGTAGATAGCACAACGGTAACGGCAGACAAACAGCTACACGACCACGAAATCAAATTGAACACAGCAAAAGTAAACTTAACCTTTCTTTCAGTGAGTCTGCTAGCTGTAGTTTTCTTGAATTTTTTTGCTACAAGTCTATCACTACTAAATTCACAAGAATAAGCTAACAGGAAGACATTCACAAGAATAAGCAAAACTATGTGGAATGTTCTCAAAAAGACAACAAAGAAAATCATCAAGAGAAGATGACATTTGGATTATCATATTTTGCTAATATAGTTGCTGGTCGGAACCCTTTGTCTCAAACAGCGGCTATTCCAAGTTGCTGTAAGCGAACTGAACTCTATAACCATGATCGCAAATGAGACACGTAAATGAGATTTTGGACAGACACGTAAATGAAAAAATCTTCCTTATAAAAATCGACTTATCTTAGGCATTAGCATCGTTAGAATATATAAAATGCACGTACAAAGCATTAAAAATCTAAAATCATCAATGATACTCAAAATATCAGCCCATTAGAAAACGAATCTGGCTGAAAAATGTTCGTGGGAACTCAATGGTGAAACACTGCATCAAAACTTTTTTAGGTTACCCTGCAGAATTGATTTATACCTTATTTGTGGAGAACAAATTGAATCACTGGATCCTTAGATAAATAGCTCCACCTAAGTCATAAGTACCATTTAAATGTAATTTAATTTGTTATTTTTTACTTAAAAATTATACCTCTTTTCATCAACAATTTTCGTATCGACGACTTTCTGCGCAGGAATGGAAGGAACGACCGCGTTCAAATGCCTTCCGTTTCACGGGCTATTTTGCGAAACAAAACCATTATTCAACAGTTAAGTCACCGCGGACTCTAATGAATGCGGTTCAAAGAAGAACAATTTGAACAACTCCTCTTTTGTAAACAGTCAATGACCACAGACAGTTGAGGCTAATGAGGGCAGCGATGGATTTCAGTTTTTGATAGCCTCAGTCGGTAGAACTAAAAATAGCCATACTTAGAAGTAATCTGAAAAATTTGTTAATGATATTTTTGCGATCCATAAAACGCATCAACAAAATGATCGAATTTTAATATTTGATTAGTTAAATGCAGGTATATACGCAAGAACAAAGCAATGGTAATCATACCCATAACAGTATTTTTAAACTTCGATTATTTGTTTGATGCCGCATTAAAATTTTATGCATAAAAATAACATTATAAAATTAGATGCTTAAGGCACGTACTATGATGGCGATTCTGCCAGAAAAGCAAGAGCGGGAAAATTAAAGTTTTTCCAATTAAACAAAATTAAACAAAAAACAGCCTCTAATACTTTATATCTTGGATTGGGAATCAGTGTGCCCCGGGCGGCCCACCCGTCGTCACATCCACCGCTGAATGAGAGCCTTTTTTAATTCCTCAATACGTTAGATGTTGTAGCAGCCTTCAGAGGGGCTGCGTGGGCAACTGAGGTTACCTGCGCCATCAATAATAATCGCGTAGCTTCGTTAGTTGAGGTTTTATTTTTAATATGAAAGAAAGGCGGAGAGAATCCCAGCATCAGGGAAAATCCCAATCTTAATTAATGACACTTCGCTTAAGCTAACGTTGTGAGACAAAACTGAAAGAACTCTCCATAAGGCACTCAAGCAAAAATCAAGAATTCATAGAAAAATCTCTGCCGCCACTGGGAGTTGTGCCCGGAATTTCGTGATGGGAAACCAATACTCTATCCACAATTATTATACCTACTCCTGCAGTTCTTCAGTTGTTTCCCATAAATAATAACGGTGCTAGAGGAGAGATGATTTCCAAGGTAAAATAAATCCATAAGATAATATTCGCTGCACATAAAAAGAGCAGAAGGTATTAGGGATACTAGTCCATGCATATGATATCATCTGAAATAAGAATCGCATATTCCCGAAGCAAATGTTCGCATGCTCCTTAGCGCGACAAAATAGTCGAAAGTTGTAACTTTCACTTTTAAATACGCAAAAAGGACTCGTAATAACTCGTACTTAAAGAAAAATTCAGCAAAATTCATCCTAAATCCATAAGTTTTTGAGATTTAAATGATTACATTAAGACGAACGGATACGAGGAAATGAAATAGTTCAAACGCCATTCTTTGAGGTCTCGACGGTCGTTTTCGTTAAAAGAAATAAGCCCAACACTACCGAGCTATTCACTTCATTTTGTTTCAACAACAATGATGAACTGTAGAAAATGACTGGCCCGCACAGGCTAGCTAAGCGGTCTTTTTAGTGGAAGAAGAAAGAGATGTTGCAAGTGTAAAAATTAAGAATTTCCACAATTCAAGAGTAAAGGCAGCAACCAAAGCAGCACTAATGTCCATCTCCCTTCCAACGACATGACTATTTCATGTGAGAGGTAGATATCTAATATTTATTCGATGAAGGCAACTCCTAAATAGTCGATCACAGGGTGACAATAACAAGCACGACCACATACATTCAAAGGCTAGAAATAAAAAAATGCCAGTTTGAATCCTAACGTCTGGCTCAACTAGCAAGGACGTGATACGAGCCCGAAAAATAATTAAATAGAACTGCCACATTTAGGGATCACTAAAACGTTTATACAATTACCCCACACATACGTAATGCCAGTTAAATGGTTTCTAAAACTACAAATAGGTTAAGAGCAAAGAAGGACTGCTCGTTAAAAAGCGTTTATTTTGAGCGTCAAGTCGAGAAATCCTGCCAACAATGCCTTAATAATGCGCTTAAATATGCGGAGAAATACCTCGGAAACGAACATGAATGGAGAAAATTTGCAAACAATAAACGCACTCAAAGCCAGCGGGGCATTGCAATGGAGAGCCAGCGGGGTGGAAAAGGTAAATAAGGTTTATTCTTTAATTCCAGAGGAACAAAATTGCGCGGAGTCGTTAGAAATAATAAAAAAAATGATAAAGACAGCATGCATAACATACCTCTACACAGTGGGCTTCGGGAGAATTCCATTTTCAGGGCTATTAAAAACATCCACGCAACTGCAAATACGGCGGCACTGCGCTTTTCTTTCTTCCACTTTCTGAGGGAACGCAGAGGAAAAAGTTAGCTGCATAAGTAAAAGAGAAGGAAAGAATTAATTTGACTCCAAAAGCCTTCTCCATTCCGTATCCCCGGGCGAATAAAATATGAACAACTTAAAGCGCATACACGCAAGGGGACACAAAATGGGCCCGACTAAAATAGAAATCGTAAAAAATATTCATGGACACTAAAGAAGAGCTGAGACAATGGAGAGCAAAAATATATAGAAATAAAAAAAACGAACGCAACCTACAGATTGCGTCCAATCAAAAGGTAGCACTCGAGAAAGAGAGGCGTTTTACCCTTCAGCATACAAACACGCCCGCGCTGATGGAAGGCTGCACGAGGCAACTGCGCGCGCACGGCAAAGTGCCGATTCCATTTCTCTTTTTGTCGCGGCCATTCTCCCTTCCCCTCTCGACCTCCTTCTTTCCCCTGAACTGTACGATCAGATTGCGGCAAGCGATCGTCATCTTTTTTCTTTAGTTTAATTGTCGACTGAAGGGGGCGGGCACGCGTGGTGAGGCAACGAGAGAAACAGACCGCACGTAAATCCACGCGTGCCGCGACAAGAAAGTGGAGGTTTTATTCGAATGAAAATAAATACCGAAATGAAAAGAAGGTCCTCCACAATTTCCCGAGGGCCTACAGCGGGTGTTCGTAGCAAGGCGATTGTTCCGAGGGCGCACGAGGCGGCCACCGTTCTACGGTTGGTTCGAGACCAAGTTAAGTGGGGGCTCTTTCTTTAGTGCTGCAAGCGAGGGACTGCACATTCTGATGCAAATCCAATCGAGGCGATAGTAAAAAGAAAATGCAATGAAAGATTTGGAGGGTGAAAAGTGGCGGTGGACAGCCACCGCGACGAGCGAGAGTTTCGGCACCAAAGAGTGGGCGAATGGAGAGTGGGAGAATGGAAGGACAACCTACTACATACGTTCATAGCTACAAAATAGGATTGTATTTTTGCTAAAGACATTCATCTTAAGGAGGCTTTATGACGAAATTATGACGAAAAGACGCTTAACTACTCTACAACCCACGAGATATTGCAATTAGCTTTCTTTGACATTAAATAGTGTTATGGTAAGAAAAAATTCACTTGCCTAAGATCATAAGCATCCAAAATCTGAGAGAAAATCAACTAGTAACAACTATTAGAATGCGCTTAAAATCGCTCTTCCCAAATATTATTTTAATTTCAAATTAGATGGGGTTCCCGTTCTTTCTATGGCTAATTCTATCTTAAGCTGGAGCGTAGTTGTTACCAATGACAACAAAAATACAATCGAATTGCGATTTGTGTACGCTAAAGTCATTTTTTGTGCCGATATGTCTCACAAACCGACATTTTATGAGGTTAAATCACTCCTGCAACGGACAAGTTTGTAGTGCTCACACAATTAAGAAGCTATTACAGCATTAATACAAACAAAAAGACACCCTAGTCTGAATTTGGAGAAAAACCCATACTTCTTAGGTTGTCAGACTGAGGAATTCCCAATTTGACAACTGAAACTCGGAGTAAACCGTAACCACCGAAATTAGAGCCACCCCAAGGCAGCAAGGGAGAAGTGTGAGGACAGCACGAGAGGTCAGAGGTCTCCCTAGAGCAGGGGTGAGAGACCTTTATCAGAGTGCATGCCAAAATCGGAATATTTCCGCCCCACAATTTTTCACTAGCCAAACAAAATTTAAAAAAACACATAATTTGATATATTTGTATTAAAAAGGATTGGTCCTTGGCCACCATCAGTTTTGGATACTATACATATTAATCAAACAAAGATGACTACTTAGGCAGTAGCCAAAACTTATCTCACAAAATGCTATAGTATAAAGTTATGAAATAAATAAAACAGAAAGGGAGCTTGAAAAAACTTCGCATCGTATAAAACTTCTTCGAGGGAACGTATAGTGTTTAACGTCATTTAGAGAGATTAAGTTAGGAGCCGCTGGACACTCGAAGGCTGCACGCTAGGCTTAGTTTTCTTGAGACATTAAAACAGGTTTTTAACAGAACGACACTAAGGGAATTATTTTGACGTCGCACAACATCTCCAGGTCTAACAGGAGCAAAAAATGAGAGATGCATTGGGTATTACAGATAGGTACACATATTCGATTACTCCATGCACAATAAGTGGCCATAATAAAGCACAAGTGATCATAAAATGGCTACTTGAAAAAAATAGAGCAAACTTTAACATGTTATAACCGATAATACATGATGCCCTGTAAACAGTAAAACTTTGATTCGGTTTCAATACAAGTGGTTGAACTGGCTTTTTTTAATGTAACTATTTAATGCAGAGTTAAAGTTAAACTTTCAACTGGTTTGGTGGAAAATTAAAATGAGAAATGAGTGATGAGAAAACGTCTGTGGAGAACTGGTGTACATAGGGGAGACTCAGCCGCGTCATTTCCATTAGCATTTAAAGGTTAAAAGTGACTGGTAGGCGGATAGGAACTATACCCAGTGTTAAGGAGAAAAACGATCCCCCAGTCTCGATATTTAATAAATGCTGAGCCGTAGGTTTCTAGTTGATATTTTTAATGATGAAAGGAAACTAACCATCTCTTGCGCTTAGGAGCAGCGAAGCATAATTGTATGCATGTATTGCTCTGTAACATTTTTGCATTTTCAGACACGTCAGATTCACTATTTATAATTCTTTTAGCGTATTAGGCACGTTACAAGGCGTGTAGTTGATGTGGAAAGTTTGGGTACAATGGCGATTCGGTTCACTGATCGGGCTAATCATTTCGGAGTAAACATAATAAAGCCATCCTTGGAAAACGGAGGATATCATGAGTCGTCACATGTCGTGTAACATATCACGGCAGAGATCTGTTAAGATTAAGGTTATGAAGGTATTTTTAACAGTCAACCTTCAAGAATTCATGAAAATTTTCCTCTTTACTATTACGTGATTATCATGTGATTACGATTATAATGTAATGACGATAAAGTGATTATTAGGCCGTTTATTCTAAAGTTTTCAATAACGTTGACTAATGGGAGCCCTAAACTTATGACTAGGAAGCCTTAGACACTTTCAGTTCCTAATCCTCCTCACTAATTGGTGCAAAGGTTAGAGATGGAGGAAGACCCTTCCGTGGAGTAAATTGGAGCTTGTATGTTTGAATGTATCGCAATTAACCAATTATATTATAGAACTTTATTAAATTTGGGGCATTATATGCATTACGAGCATCAGGATAGAGCATAAACTAATTGGTTCAGTAATATTATCTCCAACTTCAGTATATTTGCATTCATATTTTTCTGTTGGTTTGATATTTCGTTTCTCGAAATGTGTCTCTTATTGAATTGATTTTTCATCCTCTCTTTTGTAAATTATTGTGTCATTAAAACGCATTATTGACAAGGATGGGACGAAGTGCCTAATCGATAACAGTATCATTACTAAAACTTGGAATTGATATCAGAATAAAGGCTAGGTTCCGTAGGCCATTTGGAGAAGAGAATCACGCGACCGAAGAATCTACGATGATGGTCTTTGCTTAAATCATTCGGCCAAGAGCATATTGGTCAATTTTCATTTCTTTCAAAGCCAAATCAGTGTACTTCAAGTGCGCAATTATCAAGGACGGACTAGTGGGATTCTTATGCTGCTATTCATGCGATCCATAGACCAAGATATTTTTGTGGGTATTTCCTCTCCTCACTAAAAGTAAGGATAAAGAACTGAAAATGGGATGTAATAAAAAAGCGCATCCTTTACCAAAGCCAGTACGACAAAAATTAATCAGAAAATTCATGTCTTGAGGCCTTATCAGGGCTAAGCTTTTACAAGACTATCTGCGAGTTAGCGGGTAATAATTAGCGGATATCGAGCTGCTTGCCCCGTCGTTATCGGCTCACCCCGCGTCGAATTTCTGAGGTAACCGAGACAGTCTCACTCGTTTCTCTACGAATAGAGTACGAAGTTCTATGATCAGTCTTAAGATGCCTAATAGACTCCGTTTCCGATTAGAGGTATCCTCACGTCTCCTCTCCAGGTTTTTCAGTGCCTATGGGCCAATATTTATAGTTTTACTTTAAATTTCATAACTGATTTTTCATTCATCACCAACTTACAGAGTAAAAAAGAGAGGATTTTTGCTCTAAGAGACAAATGTTAACGATATCTTTTGTAGAGTACCAAATGAGCGGACTAGCACACAGAGACTTTAGATATCGCCGCAGAAATTTCTCTACCCTATATACGCACAAGTCGCCGCGGGATTCCAGCCACACGAGGCGTCACTCAAGGTAATGTTCTCATTGCAATTGTATCTCCGATCGAATGAGATCACCCTTTTAATAATCTTGTTATTTTTCGCCAAGCTGCATCGAAACTAATAATTCTAATGATGATTCATCACATTTTCATTCTGACATCCATCTTACATGATTGACGTATTCATGTCCAGAGGCACCTTCTTGGAAAATACCTGGTCCATCAAGTTTGGTTTCACGAACGTACACGACATTACAGAATAGGCTAAGTAGACCAAGTCATGATGAGATGCGAAGTCTAAGAAAAACGATTGTCTTGGGGGTAACGGAGCATATTTCAAATGCATTACTGCCTTACTTCCTTATTTGTCCACTGTAATGTCATCTCATTTTAAACACCCTAGCATTGAATATGAAACATCACTGCCATGACTCCATGCGCACGAGCTCATCCAGCCGAAACTCTTCGGAATAGAGAATAAAAAGCCTTCGTATTAGGTGCCCACTATCAAGCAGTTGATTCATAACTTCCACACTGTCCATTCCGACTGCACTGCTTTCACTACTTTTTGGGAAATATTAACGTTTCCTCCTCAACTACAGTCATAAGAATCTTGTGGTCATAATGTCATCTAATCTCTCCTGACACAATAATGTTCATGACGTATCGAATTAAGTCAGCTCACTCATGTACTTATTAAAAGTAAACAAAGGTCTGCTACCTGTTGGAACATTATAACTGTTTATTCCCTCCATTGTTTTTCCGCATTACAACTGATGTTGTTTAGCTTACAATGACATCCCAGGTGATCTAAATTTAAAACTTCAGCGATTGCTAAATTCCTGTGCAATATATGTGTTCAGATTGCAAAGCAATGTACACATATAGACAACCGTTTAAGAAAAAGGATGGCTGAGTACTAAAAAACGATGGAAATATTTCCTCGCTACAACCCTTTACGGATTATTTCTCTATACAATGCATGAATATTTACAAATTTTCTTCAAACTATGCCAAAAACCACTTATAAAACTATGAGAATATATGTAAATTTCATTTATTATTCCGCTCATCGTAAAATTTGCTTTCATAATCCATCCCAGGTTGTAGTGGCCAATTTCTGAAATACCTTCACAGATGGGGTAAAAAAAATGTTTCCACATTAAAATCTTTTTAGACGATGTATGGTCATCGCTAAGCTCCAAATGAATCTATTGTTATTTTTCAAACTTTTTTTTCTTACATTTCTTCGATTTTTGTATTTATGGTTGGTATTTATCTTTACACAGTTTTAAATTTAATCAATAAAGTTTTCTGAAGTTATGGAAATTTTCTATGTTTTATTATCGCTGACAATGAATGTTTCAGTTTTTTCCCATGAATTTAATAATCATGAAATTGTATTCTCTTCTGGAAGGACATATTTCCTTGATCAATAAATTCATTTTATCTCTCTCTTTAATACTCGTTCCAAACAAGAACGTCCAATCTTTAACTATTCGCTCGTTCATGACACTGAATCTCCTATCCTAGCCATGCTGAGTTCTGAAGTACCCTAAACTGACCGAATATGCGGCATACTATCTATTCAGGCATACTTAAGTTCATACACACAAAACATCGCTGGGCTGAGCTTTTATGAAGTACAATTTTGGCTCCCTCGGGTAAAAGGTAGTCTATCTATTACATATTTACCACTTATCATACTTGATAGGCATTTCTGGGCTTCAAGTAGGGTTACTTCATGAAGTTGCTTCAAAACTGACGTTTTCACAGTTGACAAAGCCATCGTCTCCAGGACTTAACCTGGGAACCATGGGAACTACTCTCACAGAAAATTCGCCGGAAGAAGTTCAAATCATGACCTATTTTGTAAGGATTGGCGTGCTTCTTCCATCTCTGGTCACTTCTACGTTATTATACCAAACTAATGCGAAAGTTATGAGAACTCCGTTTGATTATAACATGCGGATTTATATTTCCCATCCGTAAAACAGAAGACTTATTGGCGCTATTGACTTAAGAGTACACCGATGTCCACGACGGGTCTACCAAGCCTATTCCATCCCATCAAGAAACCTGCCTGTATTAACGTACCTACCTATTCTTAATGACATAAATTATTTCAGCAGATTACCTATTCTTAATGACACAAAATATTTCAGCAGATTACTACCGCACGTATTGCTCCTAAGTACCCGATTGTCCCGTCAAGAGATCCATTTCCATATCTTCTTCTTTAGCAGTCATGACTTCCCCATATCCAAATAATGTTCAGTCTAAATAGGCAAGAAAAATAAGTTAAGAAAACTAACTTTATCAATTAGTTCGGGAAAAATGAATCCCTCGCTTTCGCTTCTGGGAATGGTTAACTTGATAACGAAATGTATACACTCCAGTACTCACTTAACTGAGTCTGGAGCCCTGAGCAGACGTGACACAAAACTCCCCGGCACGTACGTGGAAAAATCACTGTAGTCATCACGTGTACTACTCAACGGACACGGGGAGCACAAAACATATAAATAAATGGCCTTTCCGCAAGAATGACTCTCCCCCTCACTCCCTCCTTCATTTCGTCTCCCCAAACCTGAAAGCCTCGCCATCGCGAAAAAAATCGAGATCTCAGCACAAGAGAGCCACCGATGGAACATGCTCAATGGGCAGGTTAAGTAGGGACTTGAGGTTTAGGAGGAGGCAGTGGGAAGGGAGGTCCCGTGACTGGAAGAGGGGTCCCGGACAAATGAGGTGCACAGCACGCGGAGGAGGAGACGACGGCGAGGAAGAGGATAGGGTGCACTAGTGGAAGGGGAGAGGGTTTAGCCGAGGGTTGTGGTGTGGGTGACTGATGGGGAAAATGGAATGGGGGAGAATGAATCACAAGGGAACACAGGACCGCATGTACGATGAAGTCTATGGATCTGGGAAGAGGGGTGTAACTGCAAGGGTTGCCGGGACGGAACAAATCTTTGCGACTGGGGTGTGAGGTAGGCGCGTGTAGTTTGTTGTGGAGTACGTAAGTAAGGAACTGGTAAATGACGCAGGAAAGGACGGCTGGGGAGGGGAAGGAAGGGAAAAACAAGGAAAACCCGTATACTCGCCTCTCCACGCGTGGTGATACCTGACGTAAATGCCATTAAGGGGTTATATACATCGTCACTGATCCTCCCAGAGGATATCGCGAATAAAAAAATAGATGGTACCAAAGGGGAGAGGGACATGGGGTCAGGAAAAAGAGCAGGGGAGTAAGAGGGGAGAGCAGTAGAAAGAATCGTACGTTACGGCTGTGTGGTATCCGTACTGGGAAGCCCTTCGAGTACTGCAGTCGCGACTTGATATGCACCCACACCCAGGGGAGGGGGTAGAAGGCAGGCCATGGTTGGAGGCTTGAAAAAGGCCACAGGATACCCTTATTTATACTCGGAGTAGTTCGATGTTAAAGGGTTGGGTTGTGGAAATCCCCTTCCTTCTCACGCTCGCGGAAGGGAGAATAAAAAAATAGAATTGGCAATTCCCAACCTCTTCTGGCCGCACCGATTTGGATTCCTCCTCCCGCACTAAATCGGCCGAAGCGTTCTCTTATTACGTATATTTATGCCCATATCATATCAGATCCTTTAAGTTAAGACCGTATTTACCGGCGAAACATTCATTTCTTTCTTAATAAACGATCCAAGTACCTTAATTATTAATTTAAATAGCAAAATAAATTTGGAAATAAGATAGAAACCACTGAAAAATACTTTAATCGGTCGGCAGAATGGCATTTACGATGGATTCTTCTACATATATCGCCCCTCATTCCAAGCAAGATGTCCTTTCTAATCTAAATAATGCAAATCGCAAACTAATACAGAGAAGCAATGATTAATTTGAAATCAAGGGACCTTTGACTAACCAACATTTTGAAAAGCGGCCCAGTATTTAGTACTTATCCATTTTCTCATGTTTAAACATAAAACATGTTTCATTTGATACAGATATTTTTTAAATGGAAATCAAGCAATGTCAACTGAAGTCTATATTCTTGGGATTAATTTGGTGAAAATTCATTAAAACCGAATAAGTAAATTACCTTGGAAATTAACACAACGGTATATTCGTAGGCTTTACCTAATTAAGTGATGAAACCGGTCGTCTATAAATAAACCGCTGAGAAAATTGTTAAGTTTCTTAATGAATTAACGTAGGAATTACTCATTCAGTAACAGTGCCAATTTATATTGCAATCCTTCCATGCCTGACACTTGCACATGATTATTCTTCTTCAAGCCAAAAACTACAAAAAGTATTCAAAATAATGTCTATCAATTCTTCCATTTCATATTATTTTGCATAAAAGCAGCTATGTGTATTGTATAAAATACGGTTGCAGAAAAATCAAGAACTGGAAGCAACAAGTCAGAGAGCAAATAAATTAAAAATTATAAATCAGATTTGACAAAAGGCAACCACCATTAAAAAAAATGCTAAAAAAGCAGCTGGAACAATATAAATGTAAGATGTACACAGATTTCAAAGAATTAGTTCAAATTTGAATTTACATGTTATCATCATATTATCTTTTGAATATTCCATAGTAACAATCCCTCTGAATCCAATCAACAATAAGGAGCGGTTTAGCAGTAGGTAAATCAGGACGACAAAAACCTTATGTTATCATGCATACGAACTTGTAATAACTGAGGCATGAGATAACTTGTTTCTCCCACTTCGTTCGTGAGGTAGGTAAACAATACAGCCACTCTCAAAAAGTCCATCATGATGAATGCAAACATCCTTCAACAGCGTCTTCCCATGATTTCATGTAAGGAATAATATTCAGGTGATGCCTATATTTAATGTACAGCCTCTGGTTAACAGCCGTTAATGAGGTACATCACCACGATTGTCCCCGATCAGTACCCTGCTAAGCCTTCAACCTCATTATCTGCCCACCGCAAGCCAAAATAAATCCCCCAATGAGACCTAAAAAGTTCCACTGGCATTTATATCTGGTAAATGAACGCAATTTTGTCCTCAAAAGATCATCCTTTTTGGTAATAAACACCAACATCACTACCCTTAATCCCAAAAACTAAGCGAATTCAGCCAGCAGCTGTCCTAATACATTTCTTTTGGAAAAATAAAAGTTTCTCTATTCTAAACATGCAGCAACGTAAATTTACGTATTATTTACGTCTCCGCTCACAGGATTTTCATTGCATCACTACATTTAGATTTGGATATTCATTCATCTGTTCGTATGTAACTGTAAAGTTAACTTCGATTTCAAAATATGTTAGACTTTTTGATTAAGTAGACTAACTTCTTATCCGACACCTTTTTGCCATGTACTATGTAAAATTACTTGAGTGTTTCTTGGCCAATTTATATAAAGTTCCAATGAGTTATTTTACGGAGCACCAACGAGGGAAAAAAAGATGCAAAAGGATACTCAATCCAATTGGGTCAGCCTATGTCCTCCGAGGTATTACCCAGTCATACATGTGGATACGTATACGAACGTAATATGAGCAGGCAATAATGCAAAAAAGCATCGCTGAATCCCGGTCAAGAGGAATCCCATTTTTATTCTGTTACGTGTGGAAGACTATCAGTGTCCACTGGCGATTGTATCTTTAATCCGGACGGGATTGGAGAGCTGTCGCTCGAAAGCTTAGGAGCACCAGACGAAAGGTAACGCAGAGAACTACATTTAAAGGGACATTTCTTTCTATAATGTTATCACCATTCTATATTCCTTAAAGGGCCTCATGTGACTGGATTAATGCATGGAGCTTAATGGACGAAGCTCAAGGTCCAGTTATAATGCAGGAAAAAAATCATCTATTGTTAATTCCCGAGGCATATTAAAGATCAATCAAGATCCTCAAATTACAGAGTAGTTTTTTCCTAAACAGCAAAAGAGGAAGGCCATAGTACAATAAGATAAGCCGTAGCATGAGGAATCGATTGAGAAACGAGCGAGGAAATTGAAGCAAAAACAGCAAAGGAGAAGCCCGCCATGGTGGGATTGGTTATCAAGACGGAAGACGTCGTGGTTATCCTCTCTTCACCCTTTTTTCGCACTACCCCTTTCCTCCGTTCACCCTTCACACCGCGTTAGAGAGGAGAGAGAGGGGTGGGGAAAAACACATAAAACGGCCGGGGGATCGGGCATGGCGAGAGGGGCGAAAAGGAAACGAAAGCGGATCAACACGCGTGCTTAAAGGCCTTAATTGTGCGAGAGGGATGCTATGCGATGAGAAGAATCGTCATAAAAGGGTTTCTTTTTCCACTCCAACCCCTTTCCGAGTCGTATCCCATTATACACCGCAAACAGCGCTGGCTTCCGCTCGTCCATGCTCTCCCCCCATCTCCTAATCACGCAGAATTCCCTCTCCTTGGCAAAGCCCTGACTGACTGCCTCCACATACACACACACATAGGGTCGAAACATCTAACTTCCTTCGTCTCCTCCACCCCATTCCTCCCTTCCGCCCCTCATCTCTCTCTCGCTCTCTCTCTCGGCCTTCTTCACCCAATTCCCCTTCCAAGCCTAGGCTTCCCATCCACTCCATCACAGCCTTCTCGCGGGAGAAACCGAACAGGATAGAATATATTTCACACTATGGTCAACACAAGTAAGACTGATAAAACGTGGTCTAAGGTCTTGGTTCCCAGTGGAAGCGTAAGTAAATCCGAATCCAAAAGTCCTGGAGAAAAGGCAGCACGAAAGACAAAAGAAAGTTAAAGTCAAAATATAAGCGAGTGAGGAAGGGTTATATATTATTTATGAGTACTCAAAACTAGGGTAATTTTCAAAGAGGTTACCAGCTATAAAAACGCGATTGTTCCGAGACAATCATTATTCTTCTATACTGGCTCCAACAGCAATTTTAGCGATTAACTATTCTCACGAGAGAGCCTCGAATTTTAAATATGGTTCACATTTATCATGAAACTTAATTAAATTTTTGGGTAATAAGAGTCAAACAAGCGACAATCTAATTCGATCCTGTTCTGATCTCTTAGGTATGTAGCGGTATTCACTGGAACAGACAATATCAGGAGAGAACAGACCACACAGGACACTATAGTGAAATGAATGACCAAGATAGGTTCGATATTGATCTGACAGAAAATTATCAACGAACTTACTGCTAATTAACACAGGTCAAAGTTGGCATGCTAAAGAGTACTCCGATCCGATCTTGAATTTCCATCGCTTAATTCAACTTGAGCCCATCTGAAATCATCTAGTATTTCAAGTGTAACAGACATGCATCGCTTTCAAAGACTCAAACTTAAAAATTTCTTAAAACACAGCAGAACTTAAGATCGATAAAACGTCTTCAGAAAGAATAGAGCAAGAACTTGGAGAGACATCAGAAACGAAAATGTCTAACCGGATTAAAGTGAACGTGGCCGCCATTATGTCGTCTGCAACCATAGAGCTTCTTGCACAAGATTTTAAAAACAAATGTGGTGAAAAAGGTGACCAAACCGAAGGAGCTTAAAAGGAACGTAACCAGAGGAGGGGATCAAGACCGTATGACCTGACAACTGTTACAACTGTTCCACGTGCGCGCTATTGCGGTGATAAACGCCAAAGCCACCCCCCCTGCCCATGATCTTTAGGGTATGAGCATGAAAGAATAAATTATTCGAAAGACGATACAAAACTCCCAAAAACTTATTCCTTTAAATAGACTGCCTCGTCACACGAAACCACATTTTTTGTCAAATGTTGCGGGTACAAGGTACTATGACCCGTAACGCAGGAAGCCCACCAACAACCTTCCTCCTCCGTATCTTCCTCGCTGCACCCCTGTACAACCCTGGGTAAAACCTGCGCGTACTTAGTTACGAAAATAAAACCAGGGATAGACTCTTTTTCTTGTTCAATGCGCGTACAATCACTTCATTTCAAAGCTCTTGGTTCCATTTCGAATACATCAATGTCGATATATGCGATTATGTCAGTACACTGACGGTAAAATAGTGAGGCATGCATGAACTTCACTGCTGTGCTCAATCCTTGACTCGTTTTACTTTTGATGAACGGTCTTCAGTCATGACACGAACTGCAGAATTTTGAACAATAGAGCACGCGATGCCTCGCTGTTTATTTTATTTTTAAAATAATTTTACTTCCTTCACCGCCATTTTTGAGGATAGGAATGCTAACTACACATGGAGATGTTTGGAAACTTATCGGTATACGTCGAAATTAATGCTAGAGCTTTAACTCGTTTACTTTAGAATGTAAAGGAATCTCATAGTTTAGTTTCACTCAAAAATTGGACGTAGTCAATCAGTTTCGTTTGTAATGCCAACCCAGTCAATTAAATGTATATCACTGACGACGGATATTCATATAATTTCCCTCCACTATCAAAGCATCAGCGAAGCTCGCAGTGATTGCTGTGATGCTTAAGCGAGCACTTGAAAATATCCTTTGAAAATTGTCGCCCTATTCAACGCTCCTACTAAGTACAGTGAGGCATGACTTGACTGGATTTTCTGGCTTACGCAACTCTATGCAACTGAAGTTTGTTTTTACCATCTAGCATCATCTGACTCTTCTAGTTTCAATCTGCATTCCATAAAAATGATTCTAAATCAGCAAATACAAGGTGATTAATGGGCTTTTCAATCAAAATAGACCCGCACTACGTAACAAATTAAGGATGAGAAAATTAATTTTTCGCGGAATTTATGAAGAAAAAACCATATATTATTGATTTAAAAGGTAGGTAATATTAAATATATTCAACCCAATATGGAATATACTCTAATATTCGGAGGTACGGAGTTAAAGAACACTCAGTAATTAAAACCAAATTTCTAAGAAATCGTATCTTTTACAGGGAAGTAATTTTCGAGGCTAATCTCGACTAAGAAATAAGTTCACATTACTTCATTCTCGCCCAAATTGTAACTTCCGCTGCATCTGATACCAATTCCTTTCCATAACAAGTATTCCACTGATTAGAAATACGACTTCTGAGACGGATAAGGCCAATTTGGCGGTACAATGATGAAATTCAATGAAGGCAACTACTTTTCATTTTGCTGCATTTTGTAATGGGATTCAATTGCATTTGGTAGCTTCACGTACATTGTACCAAGTTTCATGTCTCATCCATGAGGCGTTTCCAACCTGAGAAAATCGCACTTGACGTCGACAAAATGTACCAACACATTTGGATATAAATCCAACCCACATGTAACATTTCTTAATCTATAATTTCTCATAATCGGTTTGTCTTTGAAAAATACGGCATTTATTTGAACTCTAAGTTGAAAGAGTAATTGAAAACCAAGCTGTGTCAATAATTAGCCCACCGAGAGCTTCAACACATTAGAGACAAAGGCAAATTTTAATATTTAATTTTCGCTCTATATCTAGGGTCACACAGAACCCAAGGCCACCCAAGCGATGAAATACAGCGTAAAACCATAATGTAAGATAAATGAAGGGTATAAATATGAAGGTACAAAGACGAATCAGCCACAAAATTCAAATTTCCAAACGGCAAAAGAGAGAAGCATCGATATGTAAGTCGAAATAAAAACAAGGTAGCCAAATTAAACGTCTTCAAGCTTAAAAATGTTATTACATACATCGGCAGAGAAAACCATGTTATGCATAAATCTAATCCAAGACGACAGATGAATCACATTTATTACATACAGAACTACTCTTGCGCCTTTACAGCATCCTTTTGCCTTAGTCCAACCACCTAATCGAGTCTGGACCGCAGGTTATCCGTATGAACCAAGGCGCGTCATTAGATATAGTTAAAGCCAGAATACGAAAAGCTACGCGGTAAACATCAATAATCTATGGCTTAAGACTACGATTTTTGAATAAGCAGGCGAGCACCCACACAACATGCCTTTCCATAAAAACTGTGAGGTTCTCTGGCATGGTTCTGTTACTTTTCAAGAAGATAGCGGTAGAAATATAATATATTTTACAAAGTTACTTCGGAGATGCCATTCAAATTATCTATGCATTCATAACTAACGCGTAAACTTCTTTGGATTTTAATTACATGGAAACTATTTTTTCATAGATATTAGCATCAAATAGGCCATAGAAAAGAAAGGAGGGCTGCTACATGGCAAGTCATTACAAAAGAGGGGAAGTCTTAAAAAAAGGAGATTAGAAAGAATTTGGATAAAAAATATTTTGATAATAATAAACAGGATAATAAGATAGCATTTTTTTTACCAAATGCAAATGATTTTCAATCGATGAAAAAATTTTACGCGAAAGACACTCCCACAAGCCGATATATAAGATGCGACAGATGCGTCTCTTCCAATCAAGTTTTGGCCTAATCGCTCTGGAAAGCAGGGCAGAAGAAATTTAGACAATCTTTTTGTAAAACAAATATATTCAATCAGGAAATACCTGGTGTAAACGTTCAAATTCGGGTCTTATTTTTCAATTAGACGAAATGCCAACTCATCACTACATTTGCGTTGCCACCAACGGCTTTCTGAGAAACATTTCATCGTTTCCTTAGGCCAGTTTTTCCCAACCTTCTTTATGCCCCCACACTCCTAAAAGTTTTTAATATGCTCTCTTACACTACTTGTTCGGAATCCCTGGCTTAGGTACAATCCCCGCCAATATCAGACTCCAACACAACGATTGCTCAGCTATAAGCAAATTCATCGCATTCCGCCGTTTTCTATCGCCGGACGAAATCTCCATAGCCTAACCATTAGGAGTAGAGGTGTTTTAAGAAATAAGCGGCGAATTTCATTGCCTGAAAATTGAAATTGGAAATGATGAGTGTGTAATTGCTTTAATAGCACTAGCATAGGTTTCCAAAAGTTCGTTTCCCCTTGAATATGGCTTCAGATTTGCCAAAAAGAAAACAAAAATAAGAAAAGTTGCAGCCCACCTCTAAACCATCTCTCAGCGGGAAGAGAGATTCCATTTATCAGATGTATTATCCATTGATTTTAAAAAAAGATGAAAAAGTTTCTTTATGAAATAGCAGCGACAGTGGTGTCTTACAGGGGCTTGAATTTTAAACCCCCATGGACCATTAAGGTGATAGGGGAGAATGAGGAAGTAATCAATAATAAGTTAATTGAGCGGTATTATGGGTAATTCTCAGCCAAATTTTCTTTTCAACGATATTAATGATACTGCTGGTCATAAGTATTCAAACTACTTAGCATATTTTCGCTGATGATATAATAACATTATATAACTAGCACTAGATGATATAATAACATTATATATAAATAGCACTACTCACCATTAACAAGCCTTTTGAGAATACGCCACAGTCGACAGCTAAGATTGGAGTTTAACTAATTCAAAACTAAAAATTGAAATCTAGCTATGAATCAAGTTTTGCATGTACCTATGCCAGGCTGTTCTTCATAGGCTCCAACAATTTCCCATCAATTTCCTTCAAGTTTTGCACACTTACTCTAAACAATCTAGCGACAAAATTTAAAGGTAAGGCCCCAATGGCTTTAAACCAGGGCCTTTTGTGTTCTGTACGATATCGCTCCACAGAATTTTGCACATTGCTGGAGATGTACGGGTTATTTATTAGAAGCCACAGTAACGGCTTACAGCTCACAAATAAAGATGGGGTCCTGGGAGGCCCCAAGCGCTATAACCAATGCTTTTTATCTTACTCCAGAGCGCATGCTCTTAAAACAATTATCTGAAATTCTGCACGTAGGAAAATGGTATCGCTAGAGAGAGCTTTGTACTGTAACACATACCCAGAGGTTCAGAGAAGTACCCAGTTCTGTCACACTACTGAAGATATATGCGCTCAACCATCGAAACAATAATCAAGCGCTTACGTTCAAAAGCAATAGAGGGGTCTTTATACGCTCTCAAACCTCAAACCGATGCTTTCTATTCATAAATGGTTCAACATGTTATCATAATGCATGAATGATTCAGCTTATGATTTTAATGTGCCGTACGTAAGTAAATGATAGCATTGAAAACAGGATACGCTATCAATGAAAGATCCATATCCCAGGCGTCTCAATGCCTAAGATCGTTTTTAAATGTTGGAGTACTTAAATATCGAACCCCAAAAGTGCTATGAGAGTTTAACCTCTGAAGCTGTGTGAAAGTCAAGAGGTTCAGACAGATCAGATGGTTGTTCATGGTTGAAAAAGAGTTGCACTGCAAAACCTATATTTACATCAAAGTAATCATTAGCCCCCAATGGCGCTAATGGGCCCCAAATCAGAACTGCTCAAATTTTCAATCCATAAATCTCCAACGAAATCAGGAATACCAACAGGAGTCTCAAGCAAAATCCTGGAGTATCAACATTCGAAAACCACCTTAGGGTCAGCACTGGGATCCCTCGAAACTCTCTGTAGTAGTATATGATCTTCCCTGAGCTAAAATGTTATTACATGCTAAGTATTGAATACCGCAAAATGTAGCTTACAAAGTCACCGGTTTAAGGTCCCAATTAGTATTGTCTCATCCTTCCATTTTAGCTCCAAAAATATATAATAGCTTCTCAGGTAACGCTCAATTACCTCCAGCTGTATGTAAAATTCAGGAAAATAAATACCCTACAACTCCTAGAGGATCCTTTTGGGCAACTTGGGACTTCAGGGTCCCAACTTTACTTATGAGCTTTGCTTTAATGCTTCAAACCATATTTGAGGCTCAACTATTACTTCCAAGCTCTAATGGCTTTATAAGTGTACCACGTGTATCTTGAATAGTGTGAAACATTTCACTATTGCGATATTGTACAAATCCCAAAGGGCCCACTTTGGGGCATTTCTAAGGTCGTCTCTGCTCGCCCTACTACCAGCAAAGACTTGGAGGCCTACGTAGATTTCAGACAGAAAATGGTAGATGCCTGTATCCCCACAGTAGAAGTGCATAGGAAGACTTACTTTTGTAGTCGAAAAGTAATTATGTCAAGGATACCAGTGTTGGGGAAACTCAGTTTTAAAATGAGCTCAGCTCAACTCAAACTCATTTATCAAAATATGAGCTCATCTCAACTCAAACTCACTTTTCAAAAAGTGAGCTGCGCTCAACTCAAAGCTCAAAACTAGCTCAATTCCCAAAAAAGTTGAATAATTAGAGAGAAGAAATAATTTTAAGTTTTGTACTTGAAATTTTCCTTTTGTTAAATAACACACTAAGATCTTCGGTTAACTTTAAATGTCACTGCCTCTAAAATTAAAGAAATTATGCTATCAATAAATTCACATTTCAAATAATTTTATTAACTTTCAAAAGTAATTGCTTTTCAAAATTAGCATCTGTCATTTTAGTTCTTTTTATAGTTAATACATTCTTCGCTACACTAAACAACCTCTCAGCAGCACAACTTGAAGGTTTCGAGGTGTTAAATGTTATAAATGCTTTCTTAATTGCATCTAATGGAAATACTAAGGTGTCGTTTGTTGGTTCCAATAACCAGCGTTCCACAATTTTATCCTTATTTTCAAGGGATTCAAAACTAAAAAAATTTCCTAAGTCATCAACATTATTCATGTTACTTTCAGTTGACTGACGGTTCGTTTTTCCGACTGCCGCCATAGTCCATTCCTTTGCCGGCTCCTGCTTTTTCGAATCACGTATCCACGTAAGACGAAAGCGCACATTTCTTTGAAATGCACAATTTACATGAAACAACAAAGCTTTCTGCTGCGTTCACACACAAATAAGAATCATACACCGGCCAGGATAACTCCTTCACAATGGTCGATGATTCCTCCTTCAGCTACACCATGGTCACGACTGACCAACTGACTGAGAGCGTGTGACTCACCACCGGAGTATTAGAAGTATGCACGCTTGATTTTGAATATGAAGCACTGGATATCCATGTTCCTAAAACTGAGATTCGTGAAAATGTAGGGAGCCACGAACACTTGAAAACAATAGTATTGGTAGGCCTCTCGCTAAAAGGATTCACAGGAGGGGGCAAATGGGCTGTTCTCAGACCACTATTCGGGTTCCTTAAAGGATTATCCCTGGCGTGGTTGGGATATTCCAAGTGCTAAGGGGTCGAAGTAGAGTAAAAACCGAAACTGGGAATCAGCATTTTTACCTGCGTGAACCGCACAAAATTTGGAATCTAAATAAATACCAGAATTCTGAACAATTTTGGGAATTTTCGAATTGAGCGAAAAAATGAGCGCCATTTCAAACTCAAACTCAAAAAAAATTGGAGCGTACTCACGCTATGACTAAATTTATTAAAAGTGAGCGCGCTCAAGTGCAAAACTCAAAAATTGAGCGTGCTCATGAGCGTAGGCTCAAATGAGCGCGCTCGGCCCTTGGCAACTCTCGAGGATACTAACAGCGACCAACTAACACACGGCCTATTCTTTCCCGTCCCCACACGGTTACGAAACCAATTCATTTCCACGCGTATCCCTTTTATTTCATCCCAACCACACCATCTCCCAAAATTAAACCACATCTCCCAGAGACTTTTATCCGAGGAATTTTAAGTGAAACCGAGTTATGAATATCGGGAAATAGTTCTCAACGAAGAACATCAAAGACCTTGTGGTCACTATAATGTTTTATAAATTTATTTCGAACAGAGCCTAACCGAATTTTATTATTATTAAAAATTCCAATATTAATTAAAGCCCTGGAGTTCTAAAGAAAATAAGAGAACTCTTCAGGCATGCACTGCAGCATTCTGAAGACGATATTTCCAACCCTTCGAGCGAACACATTATGTAAATGAAAACAAAAAAAATTACGGGAAGGCACAACAGCTATTGAGCACCAAGCCGGGACACGGCCAGGCCTAAAGCCACGAAGGGCACGTCATTAAAATCTTAGGGAAAATAAGGCCACCATTTAAAGGTAATGTAATACTTCAGGCTGGTATAATTAATAATTTTAGATAGGTGCACGGCAGAAGCGAAAACGAGGATTGCTCAAATGCAAGGGGCGAAATAAAAGGATAGTAGATATTATAAATGCTAATAAATAAAGATGAAATTTGCTTTTATCACAGGAATACTCTAAAAAATATACGATAATAATGACCTTCATACAAAGCCTCTCTTTAGCTTTAAGTGTACCCCATAGTAAGTGTAACGTTAACGGTGGAAAAAAACAATAAGTTGAATAGTCATACTGAAAATATACCTTTTGTGATTTAAGCTCGGTGCACATTTACATATTTTGAATGAATATCTAAAGTTATTTCATTGGCTACGCTGTTGCATGCAATTGCCTTATTCATTCAAGCGTAGAAATACATGACATATTGGAATCTCGATTTTTATCAATTAGATAAAAACAGATGCAGAATGTAGAAGAGATTACTCGAAGAAACAAACACCATACTCTCACTAACGCTCTCTATTTCCTTATCATTACAACGAAACTAAGCGTGAAAAGAGTGAGCAATTCTAAGGAAGCCAGAATACTGTTTTTAATTCCATTAAATACTTGAAATCCGAAGTATGAGTCCTGTATTCACGTTCATCGCAATCCTACCGCTCTTATATACCGTATGCAGTGCATAAAGAGTTAACCATTGGGCATAAAACTTCAGAGAAACGAATAAGCCAGTAACAGGTAAGAAAATTGAGAAACGAGCATCAGAAAAAGCTCAATGGAATAAATCGGAAATACGGCAAATGTGGTGACTACCTCGATTTGCCTACGCACGCAACTGCAGCACTCATCTCTCAACTGCCAACATAAGTTCCTGAGCATTAAAAGAGGAAGGCAGAAGTTCGAAAAATTAATCAAGAATCTCATCCCCCGACAGTAGAACGCGGGACTTAAAAATGAGCACATTGTTCACCCACCCTTCTCTTCCAATGCCTACCTACGGCAAGAATTTTCCCGATGCAATTAAACATTTTCCTCGCCCGAAATTTATTTCTCCTTCCTCCTCCAAACACTCCGACTCCCCGTCTCCACACCGGCGAACCCTGCCGCCAATCTCCCGGCTTCTCTCCTTCAGAAGGGGGCGGGGCGATGCGGGAACGAATATGCGTGGCCAGGCTGGTAGGGTTACGGGAGAGGGAGGAAGGGAGATGGGATGAGAAAATAAGGGTACGGCGGTGTAGAGAAGGGGGACGAAGGGGAGCACAAGCGCAGGGCGCGTGAGCAGGGAGCGGAGCAGAATGCTGTGCGGGGATGGGCAAGAATGGTTGGGCGCGGGAAGAGCATACATCGTGGGGAGAGGGGTCGTACTCCAGCGGGGGCAGGAGGAGGGGATTTATACACTCCCTCAAGGGGAGGGGGAAGATGGGTAATGGGAGTGGGGGAAGGCTGGAAGGTTTTTCCTTACAATTGCCCCGAGGTGCGCATGCGTGCCGTGCTTGCAAAAGAGGAAGGGGGAGGTGATGGTGGGCCGAGAGAGGTGGGGGTTACTCTTATACGCCGGATCACAAACACATTGGTATCGGCACACACCAACACACACAAGTGCACCGTACACAAGCGGCAGCAGCAGCCCCGCATGGGAAAGCCAGAGGCGAGAGGGAAGAATTCTCTCGGTGGAGGGATGGACAGTGTGAGAGGTGTGGCACAGGAGAGTCGGAGGGCAGGGTAGAGCAGTGGAGGGGAGACAGAGGGGAGAGTGGGAAAAAAGGACAGGGTAGGGATGGAGAGGGAAGTCGAATGGGAAGCCCTCACACACACTCAGTTCACTCGTTTTCGGTATCCAGGCAACCCGCTTCGCTCATAGGGGGAGAAGACAGCCGCTGAGGAAGGAGTGAAGAAGGCTTTAACGTGTTGGATATTATCTCTTCCCCACGGGCGTCCTCACTTGCATCAGCGGCGCCTGAGTTGGACGGCGCCCATTCACGCGGCCGTCTAGTCACCTGCTGGACTCGTGGTGCGGGAAAGAACCACTGGAAGATAAATAACAGAAGAGAGAGGCAGGAGGAAACGGGAAAAAAACGTCGAGTGTGCTCACGTTGGAAACTTAACAAGTGTCGTCTGTCGTAGAGAAAGCGTTTTCATTCAGTTGAAGTTAGGCGGGGCACATTTAAAAAAACACAACCATATTTTGGACACGTCGTTCGCACGATTAGCCATTTGTCAGCGTACTCACTGGCACACCACGGATATGCCAGTCGGAACGATTGCCAATCGTCAGAAAATATCGTTTTTGTACACTTCTTGGCACGATTAGGAGTGGTAACAGCGGTTGGAAGGAAGACGATAACAAAGAGGTCAGCATCTGGAATATCATCATGATCAGTTTCATTTTAATTACAGTTCAGAACAGCTAGATGCTCACATTTTATCGTGGTGACACCGGATTTCACGTGTGGATATATAAGAGAAGGGAGGAATAAGGAGAGCATTTGGATAGTCCTAAGGTCGCGCCGCATTGCAAATTCGGTCCGGATTAAATCTACCCCTCAATTTAATTCAGCTGGGCCGGAGCAACTGGTGATTGCAAAAAAATACTCCACAAGGAGGATTGACAGATAAATCCCTTTTAGGATTTCGGTTCAGTTTTACCGATAAAACTGATAGATCAATAGGCAACCTCGCGGCTATTTCCGGCGCTCGTTTTGCAACCTCCGTCACAGGTACTCGAGTTTACCCGTTTCTAAGTGCTCATTTAAATGAGGAGTGACGACGAAAGAGTGTCGCGGACTAAAACGCCTCCTTTCTAGACTGCACCTCTTGCCTTTCCCAGCTAGAGTGCCGCAAAACGTTTTGCGTAATGGCCTGTGTTTACATTTTCTGTCGAGGATTCCTAATGGCTCTAAACAAGTAGCACGACCGCTCCCGTGCTTCTCTCGCTAATCATTTTTCTCTTTGATAAATACTTTGGACAATTTTTCAATACCGTGAAGCCAATAATACAGTCACATATCGGAGTTTGAGGGGCGATAAATTTGTAGGTGAAACAAAAGGGTATTTCACATCTGAGACATGCATACAGCACGGATATGGACAGTTTGTAGATTTTATCTCGGAGACCAGATAAATTGGACCAAAAAGTCTTCCAACGTTTGAGTAAACAGTATTATACACATCTAACACCGCTTGGTACGCAAATAGATGAGCGGAACACTAGGTATTGAGCGGAAACTCATTAAGCAAATGAAGGTCGTTCAAAACAATTATAATTAGGTTAGGGCGTACACTGCAATAGGCGATTATTAAGATCTTTCAGCAATTTCCTATTCTGAAACAGGGACAATTTCAATCACCAGGAGCAAGTGAAGCACAGAAAAATCATAGAAATTTGAAAACCCACGTTACAGCACGAAAATGTGTCGAAGACCATCTCAAAGAAAAATAAAAACTGAACGTCAATATCACGAATACCTCATGAGCTGCGGGTGACTCGTGCTCACTCTCGGGACATTGCACATTCCGCCACTTTGATTTCGTGAATTAAGTCAACGTTGCGACCTCTGTGGAGTACAGTGTTGGGACAATAAACCTGGGGACCAGAAGTGCCGAAATTCCACCCGGCTTGACAACAAAGCCCAATCATTTAGGCACCGAATGAATACCATACATCCTCGACGACCTCTCTCGGGGAGTCGCAGCCAAATGGTTCTTGAGGTAGATGTCGTAACTGAAGGAATAAGGAATCAATCCGTCATCGAAGAAGAAGAAGAAAGAGAGGAGACACGGCGGAGAAAGGGTGAGGGGCGGAGGCGTGGTCGGTGGAGGAGAGGGGGAGGAGGCAACGGGGAGGAGGAGATCAGGAGGAAGGCGGGGGAGTAAAGGGAGCCATGAATCCGGGAGTCTCCTTCGTCCTCTACCACCTCTTCCTGGCGCAGATTCTGTCTGGACCGGAGGATCTCTTCGCCCAAGGGTGAGCGAGTGCCCAAGCACAAAAATAAGTCTTAAATTGGATGCTAAAACTATATTTCATCTATTGTCTACAAAGTACTTTATATTGTTACATTGGAATTATGGTATCACTATAAAGATCCAAATAGCTCAGTGCCTTCATTCATCAATAATATTATTTCAAAATGTGCACGGTAAAGGTAATTAAAACATATGTCTAAATTGAATGCATAATTACAAGTTTAGACAACCTTATTGTCCTGGTTATGGACATAGCGCGATCATATCTAATCCACCCCTTCCAGTTCACAACGCTGCTGCTCGACCATTAACAAGATAGACATTTAGCTCACAACAATACGCCAAGGAAGCGCACGAGTAGAATTTTATTTTAAGACACTTTATTAGTATTTTCTGAGTCGCAAAAAATTTGTTTGCTATTGAAATTTTGCTTGGTAGAAAGTAAATCTTTAAGAACAAAAGATATTTTCCAAACGAATATCAAGCAGAATTCTGGTCCATCTACGCTAATGTACATACATTTAAGTTGTCAATGAGCAAGGTAATACCGTGCACCATTAACATACGAATTAAATATATTTAGTCTATTTAACTTCACACTCCATTAAATAGTACAGTAAAAATTGGCTAATAAAAATTTTCAATCATTAGAGTTATTTCTCGGTATAACGCATCTTCAATGCTCCTATTTCTACACTGGTCAACAAGCAACAAGTTTTCAGCCAGACTAATGAGCTTAATTATTCCGCAGATTTTGGCACGGCTGCGTGCCATAGGTTGGCACTGACTGCACTAGGTCATTGCTTCCCCATTGCTAAGCTCACCTCACCCTTAGTTCCCTTGGAGCGCTCCCTACCGTGCCCCGTCAGCGATTCCCAACTTAAAAGGGTTCTCGATTGATGGGAAAGGTCTTCACTAGCGCCTGCAGGATCCTCGAATTAACACCACAGTTTATTGTGTTTACCCTCCTGCCTACGAGTTCGACCTCCGGTAGGTACCCGGCGAAATATCAGACGAATGCCAACACGTCCCCTCTCTCTGCCCGCCGGACTGGGTTAACAGACTTTACTTTCTCTCGCTGAAACTTCATCCAATTTAACGGTTGAAGCAGTGCGAAGAGATCAAACGACATAAGGGAATCGTTCTAACTATATCATTGAGGAAAAAGGCGACAAAAGTGTAACATAAAGCCATACTACAGTCATTATTATATTACACTTATTAAAATCTCCTAAACACTGATAGCTACAAGCTATAACTGATAGCTCAAAATTATTTAATCAATGGATGATTAAACCTTCCTGGTTTTCGAGTATCTCGTACTCAAGCTTCTTTTCAATTCATGCCAGCAGATATTCTTTAATCAAGTTTGCGTAGGAAACCATGAAGACATCAGCAATAATATACGACGTTTTGTCATAAAGGAGCGTTTCCCGGTACTTTAGTACACAAATAGAGTTGAATTTTCCCTCTCCTCTAAAACGATTACTCAGCCAATAGACATACTGAAATATAGCAAAGGCAATAAGATGGTTTATTTCCTTAGTATCGTTCTAGGTAGTGTTACTTTTGTAAAATTAGAGCTGAAGCACTTGGGTATTTCGAAGAATAAAGGTCCCAATTTAAACGTCAAAAACTAGCAGCTTTGATAATCTGAATATCTATTGCGAAAATGTGCATAATAGCCATGCAATAAGCCTTAATTTTCGGTCCTTCATTCTTGCTAGTTCTCATCAATTTTACATAATACTAGTCCCCAATACATCTCCCACTCCGATACCCCTAATTATTCATACTAGTGTATGCAAAGCGTAGAATATACACATTAATATGAAACAATTGTTGATAAGATGATAGGCAGAGATTAATATTTAAATTTTTCTTGTTATTTGCAATTATAATACTTAAAAATTCATTTTACATTTTAAATTAATTATCAAGCCGCCCGCAATCCTGAATCAAAATGGGAACTGGGAGCCTAGTGACAGCCTTGTAGAAAGGTGACATAAGGATTAAATAACTTGAGTGAATATAATGTTCAGAAGTAATCATTATTCGCTCAAAATCAATATCATTAATCATGACCGACCACTGTAGAAGTCTTTACCATTATAAGTAATTTTAATAATTTATATTAATCTATTTTAAAATCTTATAACATAAATATTACACAGAGAATTCCATCCTCTACACTGAGACTCAAGAAAAAATAATTCAACTGAAGCAAGACATATAAAACTTCAGCAATAAATATTTTAGAAAGAATCTAAAATTTACTCGCTCCTTCCTGCAACCACGTGTTTATGACACATTTTCCCACCTAACACGTTAATCACAATCGCCTAAAATCACCATCTTCATATTCATAATTCCCTTCACCAACTTGCATAGCTCTCTGCCATCGCCATATGCATTTCTTCCACCCCAATCGAAGGCAACTTTCCCAAAGAGTCCAACTTTTTATCGTGCTTTCGCCTCAAATTCCAGGTTTTAGAAATATAATCTGCCATGTACACTGCCAAACTCATTATTATTTTCCCAATCTCTTTGCTAAGGATTTCTAGGATTAGTAATACATTATTTAAGCCGTAAATTATAGCAGTGCTTTTGGGTCATTATAAAAAAATCGTCTAATATACCACTTGAAAATTAAAAGATAGTTCACCTATGCTCAAGTGAATTAGTTTAATCAACACCACTAAGAAAAACTGATGGTAGTGAGGGCAATATTGATATCTACATTCAAGATGAGGTCCTTTGTATACTAACAACCATAACAGAGAAACAATCAAAATAGAAGAAATATGCTCTTTCCGAATAATTTTCATGAAATGGGAATTTCCATCATGTTTACCAAAATTTATTTCCAATTTTGCCTCACTACCACAGAAAACTCAGAAGTGCGATTTCAATTTCATAAGACAACAGACAGGATTAATATGAAGTCGTTGATAAATTCTACTTGCCAAGAAAAAACTGAATATTTCAGCCTTAATTGCAGGCAGGCCATCGATTTTAAAATTTTTTGTAATTGGAATCAGTTGCCAATTCAAGGACTTTAAGTGGACCAAACATTTATTTAATGACGGCAAATAACCACTCATATTAATAATCAGGAGATTTTATGTAGAATACAAACGGAACTCGTCAATTTTCAAGAATAGATAATTTAATCTAACATGTATGGATTTCGACCTGTCTCTCGATGTTTCTTACGAAGGATCAATCTAAAACAAATATATGATGATTTCCCTCCGACTCAACACCCGTAATAAACAACGCCAAATGCTAATCTTCGTTTTTGCATGTAGCTCACTTGTTTCATTTAAAGAATACAACTTCCCGTACAGCAGCATTTAGAGAATATTGCTGCTGATAACCAGTGGCGGATCTAGGTTTGGTCCAAGGGGGGGGGGGCAAACCGGGGGTCTGAGGGGAATACCCCCCAGCCGAAGAGGTTCGGGGGATAATTCCTCCTATAGCTATAGCTCCCTCCCCCCCCATAGATTCGCCCCTGCTGATAACTAAATATAAGTTCACTGTTGGCAAGTGAACTCCGGCTTCGTTGACACGCTGAATATCGTTCATTTTGGAATTTTATTGATTGACTGGCAGGTTCTCTACATCAGAAACTCATTTTTAGATTTCATTAAATGCTTCTATTCACATATATCGATTTTCCACCACCAACTTCTCCAGAGATCCTCGCACTTTGTGTTTTTCATCGTGCCTGGAAAATTTTCCTTCCTCTTACGCACTCATAGATAGTCCTTATCTCCATGTTTGTCTTTCAACTTTCAGTTCGCTTGCGATACGTACTCCAGATACTTATATGACCCACTCCGTATCTCTACTACACTATTCCATATGAATGACACTACAATCAAATTTGTACTGGGATGTAAAGTTGCAGATTATTTTTCACAGAAAAATTACGATTTTTGCTAGCGTAATACAAATTGAACATTTTGTTGAATAATCTACTAAGTATTACAGGTACGGATTAAAGCCAATCGCAAATTTGTGAAACAAACCAAGAAAACGATTCAACTTTAAAATTCTCAAAGAAAAGCGACTTTCGTGTAATTACTAGATATTTGTTTATTCGAAAATTATTTGTAGCCGCAGTACTTATAATGGAAAGTAGCGTAATTATATAATAATAATATCTACTAAGCCAAAGCCTGATGAATATATTTTCATACCATTAATTTTAAAGTTTAATGTTTCATTGATACACTGCGAACAATGGATTGCTTGACAAAGTAAAATTTTAGATAGCAAACATTCATCAATAATTATTAACAAATTCCATTAACAATGGAGTGTCATTCATTTAATGGCCATGATACAAGTCATTTGAAAAAGGATACTAGACAAGGTATTTTGCAACGTGAAATTTAATGGAAAACAACAAATCTTCAGAATAAATTAAAACTATAAAAATTAATAAAACTGAAAACATTAATCATCAATAAAACTATAATAATAAAAAATACTAGCGGAAGGTATCCGTTAAAATTCAACGGGTGTGAAAAACATTGAATTCATGTTATATAGACAACTTCCACCAAGTACAGCCTGATTCAATTTAAAAACATTGAACTTATTTTATAAGAAAACCACAAAGCCTGAAGAATACTGTCAGCGTGGTCAATTGAGGAGTTTGTAACCTATCTTGTACATTGTGTTCGCTCATTCACGGGAAACCCAAAAATGGACCACGCAGACTCATCACTACTTAAATAGCCCCCAGGTTCATTGGTGGTCACCTCGTCTCTCCGGTTCTCTTGAGCCTTTTTCTCAGTGAATTTAACAACTTGATCGCTTCCCATGTGTACAAAAATATATTTGAATTCAATAACTTAATTGAGTTGCGATATTCAACTCATATGTGCGTTGAGTATCGTAATTAGGATAGGAGAGTAAGGTACAAGCCAGTGGTTCACAACGTCAAATGAAGTATCTGCTGCAGCAACCATGTAAATTTGACCTATGAATCCTCCGTCACCCGGACTGTGCCTTCGGCGTAAAGGGTAGCCATTATCATTGGTTTCCGTTACTAAATCAAAAATGTATGGTGATTCTTAGTGAAATTTCTGATTTTCATGCACGAATGTCATTCATTGAGCAGAATTTCCCATTCATCTTTCGGGTAAGAGGCATGAAGGGACGCCAGATAAGTCGAAACAGATAATTCTATATTTGAATCAGATTTATAGCAGGTTACCCGTCCGTAGGTTGGGTTAGGATGAAATTTGTAGAATGTAGAAGATGCTCTTAGCATAACCGGAGAAACACCACGGGGAGGTGACCGACTTAGTTTCCCATTTTTCATGATATATCCTTTTTTATTATTCTGTTTGTTATTTTTGTTTTTCATTTTTTTATTTTATTTTTCGCTTAATGCTTATAAACACTGGTCGTCATTAAAGCATCTGTATCAAATCATTAGAAAATAGACTTATAGTACTATATTTACAGCTTTTTCCTCAGGAGTGTTGATGAAAAGGTTGTTACCGGTCGAAACGCGGGAGCAAGCCACATAAAGTTGCCCATGCGTGAAGCAGTGAATTTCCAATTGAAGGCCAGCCACTTGAAGGGTCTGCCCTTGTGACTTATTTATTGTCATAGAAATCAAAAGTGTCAACCCCGGAAACCGGAGAAATGGCGCTGGGAAGCGTGTCTTGCAGCATCCTGCTCCCTTCGCGCGTGCCACTCTTCAGAACTTTCATTAGATCGCTAGTGGTCATGTCTTTGAGCATCCAAGTCTAATCTTTGTCGTTTTTCTTTCGAGGGCTCATTTTCTCGCAAAAAAGACATTCATCTTGCTTTAGAAGATTTTTTTGAAAGGTTACTCTTTTTTTCTACTAGGCATATTGATGGATATAATTTTAAGTCCTAGGAGGGGAAGCACAGCGGCGAGTGAGAGAATTGAATAGGCACCTCGATGATTGAGTGAATGTAAGTTAACTGCACTTTAACACTTTTAAACACATATGTAAATAACTCGCAACGTTTATGATGTGGGAATTGGTCTAAAAAACAGTTCGCAATCGTAATGAGAGGTAGATGGTTCCACCACGTGAAAGATATGAGTATTAAACGATAATAAACAACGCTGAGTTTATTGGAGCAACAGAGGCATTCTTTCTATTACAATTCACTTCGCGTTAGTATTCTTGCACATTTTATCGCGTGTGTAGTCTATTTAATTCCTTTATGTGTATCGTTTACTACGTAATAATCTCTCATAGACATGCAGTGCCCCTATGAGAGATACTTTGAGAATAGACATTGAAGAGTATACTTGTTGTAAATATGCATTGAATTTATCGATTACCCCCCGAAGCAATCTATCATGGGGCCCTTGGGACTGTGGGCCCTTTTTTTACAGATTTTATTTCTACGTGCTATCATGCTAGGCCTGCAGGAAAATGTGACATTTAAATGCTAGAGGCGTCTAAATCTCCGGCTGTCAAGGAAATAAGCTATTGTTGATTTCAGAGAAAAATGTGAGATTTTTCAGCTAAAAACACAACTTTAAGACAAACACGAAGCATAAAAGAATATTCATTGAAAGTATTAGAAACTTTATTTATTTAACCATCCGATTACAAAAATCCAAGCCCTCTATCTTGAGTGAAGGTACTTTTAAAAAGCAAAAAATTAAACCACTGCACCGAACCCAATGCTTAGTATGGACCACCAGGGGGGCCTTTGGGGACCCTGAGGGCTTTTAAAAATAGCATATGTTACGAACAGCTATATTTTCTATCTGCAGGCCAAATTTCAGCTCAATCGGTTCTGTAGTTTTTGCGGGATGGAGCAACATACAGACACCATTACATTTCAATATATTTGTAAGAATAATCGCAAGCTTCGAAAAAGGTAAACTTACTATCTGCCACTTGCTAAGTCTGCTACTAACTACATCACTCGGATATCTATGAGTACTATCCCTCCGGATTGAAACCGAACCGATATTTAACCTCAGTTACTGAGCAAGAGAATACATCCCTCAAGCAGTCCGTTGCCCTTAGTCTTTATTCCTCGTAAGAGTTGAAATAATAATCCAAGTAGATGAATGGGCATCTACAAAATTCTAAAAGCACACAACCTCTGGTGTGTTTTTTGATGCGTGGCGTGAAATGTCTACCTGTTTGACCTATATAAGATATATTACAGCCATTGTATTTAATTTTGTACGAAAGTTGAGAAATTTATCCGGTCTGTCTTTCCCGTTTACTATAAATTTCAAGACGCGAGTAACTAAGGATCCACCCTAGAAGTCCATTTTTATCTCCAGGGTTATAAAGCATAAATTCAAATAGGGAGGCAAATATATTCAAAGTTTTCACAAGAAATTCTGCAGCGTCAAAAACTTATGACTATACAGGTCGCAGCATTTTCAAAATCAAATCTGATCATAGTTTGCAGGAAGATTGGTATAGAATAATGGCATTAATCTCCGAGGTTACGCAGAAAACGCCTTTCCACCATTGTCTACCTCTCAGCATTATTAAAGCTGAATATACTCATATCTTGAAATTGTTTAGGAACCAATACATTATATCATGCCTAACAGGGAAATAGAAAGATGCCCAATTTCATTTTCGCCGTTGAATACCGTAAACAGGGGTGAAGATGGTCAGTGAGGCGAAGACGGTGAAGACATGAAAATTTCGAATATGATTACAATTGGCGATATATGAACGGAAGGAGGAGTTACGGCGGTATTGACCCGTTCTGGTTAATAATATCGCAGATCAAGTATTTTTCCTCCCTCAGGAAACCATTTAAGGGTTAATATTTGTTGATAAAACGTAAATAGGTGTTTTACAAACAACAAAAAAAAACAAAATTGCACCACCTTCACCCTAATTTACGGTAGCAAAAATTCCCATACAACTAGTTTTTATTATAGTATATATTTTTCTTCAATAATAAAACTCCAAGGATTTTCTGATTTTCATGGGAAAGGTTATTCAAGTCCAAACCATTATGCCTAAGCTCATTCAAATAAAGTTAGATTAGGGAACTTACTTCGAGTTACTCCCGGAAAAATGATCTACTAGCATATGTAAAGATTCAGCTTCATGGTGGCTGAAGCGGTAAATTACATTTTGATAAATTTTCAAGTAATTTGAAACAAATTCTTGGACCATATTTCACGAAAGCACGTCAGCTTTTTCTGCGGAAATCACCATGCATTTGGTAATATGAATAATGCGAGATAGTTAAATTTGAAAATTATTGTCTTTACCAAAGCGTTGTTACGACCTAGGTTTACGTCGCTGAATTAGAAATTTAGCAAAAATCATATGAAAATACGTGTTTTTTTTACTAAGCTTGATACCTTAACATTTGCAATACACCATTATTATTATGATAAATGTATTATTCTGTGCTTAGGAGGGCATACACTTGCAATCGAATCCTTTCTAAGTATATGTAAATTGCCGTTATGCCACAGTAAAAATAGCATAAAATTGCAAAGAAACAAAATCGTTAAATAGTTACTTTTTCCCTTTTATCTATACATTTAAAAAATAATCACATGCTAAACTGTACAAAAGCAAAACCATCAGTTTTAAATGTCCGCGAGTGTATAGCGATGAGTTCAGTCTACAGATTATATAAACCACGCTCGGGAGCACCCACCGAGAATAAACATACCTTGGGAATCAAAGGGCTCAGCAGACTCCGAAATCATTTGAGGAAAAAATATCTGACACCGCTTGTCGGGCCAAAATTAATCAGATGATCAATCGCTTCGCGGAAGTGAACCATAGTCAGTCAAAGGGGGAGTTTCATAAATCCGTGCCTAACCACATGCAAACTGCCACGAGGCTCACGATGAGCTTGTCCCGGAAAAGGGAAGAGTGGTCGGAGTATGTCAACAAAATGTCTTTTGCACTATGAGAAACAATATTTAATATAAATTGATTATATAGCATATGGTCGAAATATGGCAATGTGACAGAAATGCATCAAAGTAAACTCAGCGAAGCAACACCATGATTTCCAACATTTTAAATGACGAGACAATGAATCGAATAAATGAAAATTAAGAACATAAATGCACGAGCATAGAGAGTAAATCAGCATGCTAAGTTTTGCTCATGACACAGAATCATAACAGAGAAGAAAGATCATATGCGCACTGAACGCTATTGGGACAAGCATAAATAAATGCAATTTGACGGTTAGCGCTCTCTCTCTCTCTATCTACCTCTCTCACTCACTCCCTCTCTCTCTCTCCATAGCTCTGCAGCCCTTAGTGGGCCTTGGCCTCCTCTACAATTTGCCCTCAATCTATTTTGCCTTTAAGCCTCCTCTTCCATCCTTCGATATTCATTGACTGCAAGTCTGCAGTAACATCATCTATCCATCTAAGCCTTGGCCTCCCCTTTCTCTTCGTGAGGAGAAACTTTTTCTTCAATATTCTTCTCGACATCCGCTCCACTGTCATTCTCTCCACATGACCCAACCATTCCATTCTCCGAGCTTTGACAAATCTATGTCCTGGTCTCCAATTAAATGATCTAGCTCTGCATTATATCTTTTTCTCCAGTCCTCCAGACGGTTAACGCATGCAACACCAAAATAACGAGTTTTGTTTAAATCAAGAAGGCAAGATAAAGAGTACCACACGTCAGGGAGAACAACAATTATAGATAATGGAAGTATTTGGCTATTTCTTCAATCCTTCCAACACTGATGGAAGAAGCAAGAAAAATATTGAGCAGAAGAGCCCAAGAATAGGAAATGCACGAGAACTGGAATTTATGACTCTACGAAACAATTTTCGAATAATTTAGGAGCTTTGATGACTTCGGAAAGTCGGTCTAGGGAAGATGCTATAACATATTACTGTACCTGTAAAGCTATAAAATGCTAGCTTCTTCGTCTGTTCAAGATAAAAATCAAAGAATATGCTCGAAATGCGTACTCTGTACAGAAAACCTTTTGATGCGTTAATAGGAAGATAGACGACAGGGACCAGCAATAGCTGAATATCTTCACTCACACGTATTAAAAAATAAACAACTAGCTCGAATACTAGACATCGATTCAAAAAACGATTCACATTTATCAGCTAAGAACACGTCACAATCACATGAGGCACCCTGACTCATTTGCGGTGAAGAATTGGATTCATCGCGGTGCGTAGTCATCTTACTGCTAAGGATGTATAACCCTTTACAAGGTAAAACTTCAACTGAGGAATGGCAAATAATTTTCTTAATACTAAATCAGGAAAAGTCATACCGCCTGACTCTCCAAACTCTCATTGATTACCTCCATGGTGAAACGCTAATCATTCCAAATATACCTGTAGTATAACGGATCGTCTTCATAATGCACATAATAGCCAAAGCGACGGCAAGTGAAAGAAAAGGATGAGATCGCTCATTATGGTGGTTATCGCCAAGGAGGCAAATGTACATCTGCGCTTTTCTCAGAGGCGTCAGTTGCAAAACAGGAATTTGCCAAAAATCATATACGGTCAGGTTGAGATTGTCAATGTTTTACACAATCATCAAGCATAACAAATTCTACAATCTTGAATTATAATAATAGTGCGTCGTATCCAATGAAACTTAGGAATTCCGTGATAACATACCCAGTACGTGAATTTGCGTTGGAATGGCAAGGTTTATTGCATTTTATGAACTTTCCCTTGCACGGAACCGAACTTTTCCATATCCAACGGTTGTAATATTGCATGAAGCACTGATATGAATGGATTTTATGAGTGCAAAAGTATTAAAGGCTAAACTTCAGGAGCAGAGTGGTAGAAAAAGAAATAATTGGAAATCACTACCCACAATGCCTAGTTTTTATGAAAGCCAGCCTCCACTGTGTACTATGCCACCTCTAGTGACGGCGACAAAACGGCAGCCTCCAACGAGAGGGCATCCTGACGACGGATAGGAGCGAGGATATAGAAGGGAGATGAATCTTTTTTGTGAAACAGCAGAGGACACGGAATCCGGATTAAAAGCTTAATAAAGGATTGGAGGCTGCGTCGACCCAAGCGGCGATTTTTCCGCCAAAGCCGGCACGCAAGCCCACAAAAGAGGCCGGCAGGCGAGAGCGTTTCCGCGATCGATTTTCGTCCACTCGATCGACATTCTATTAAATGCACTCTGACTCGACCTCCACGAAAAAGCGCCCCATGATGAATGCGTTTCAAAGCGAACATTCGAAATAAATATACAGCGCTGAAGCCAGAGAGCCCCGCACCACTGTTCATCTGAAACTCCAAATATCATTCTTTTGCGAAAATATGAACTTAAAGAATCTGCTCCAATATCGTACTTTAGAATGCCAAAATTAGGTGATTGACAACTAATACTAACACCCGTATTGAGCGTGGACTGATAAAGAGAAGTGCCTCCTACACTTCTGGATCGTAAAAAAATTGGCAATATAAATGACCGAGGTCGAGAGAAACAGATGAGTTAGGCAATTAAAATTGAAGATAAAGTGCTACACAGTAATTTAGGTTTTTCCACAGAATACGAGTTGACTGGGGCGAATTAATATATAAGTAAATCTAAAATTTGCGATTAACCCGAAATCATTTGTTTAATCTCACCATTTAATTCTTCAATTGAGTAAGATTACTCTCTATTCCATATCCCCTCTTTCACGGAATCACGGGAATATGCAGTTGCACCTGCTCCATTTATATCCTCCGTAAATTCTTTCCTTATGCATATGGCGGGTACTTATTCTTTTTCCTCTCCCTTCGTCCTCTGCATTTTCTTCGAAGACTATACCACAATCCACCAAAGTAATGCGTGAGGTTTGGTATGGCAAAATTTAACGTTCCGTCGCTGATGACGCCCACTTATCAGGGAGTGATTCCAAATTCTTGTTAACACAACTAATAAATAACACGATAAACTAGGGCTATCATCAACATGCAGTTCTAAACATTATGGTTTAATAAGGAACAGTTCGGATGGAACAATAGCTTGTGCCCACAAAATAGCGATGAATTAGATGAACTCTTTTCCCGGGCATGATAACATTTTGACTGTTAGAAATGAAATCGATTTTAGCCAGCCAGTACTCTCTAACCATTGCCAAAGGGCAAAAGTCGTTTTCAGCCCTTGAAAACTAACTTAACTTTGACTCTGGGGAGAAGATTTAAAAGATGCTGAAAAGTAAACTCTCTCATTCTGCATAAGTTAGCTAAAATCAGTTATTTCTACACAGTAGGATGAAAAAAGTATAGTTTGATGGATATTTTGGAGATAAAATCATGTTAGCTAAAATTAGCCAGCAAAGTTAAGACACGATTCCCATTTAAAGATTAGATGAGAGGGTTAAAGTAATATTGTGTCAAGGCACATACCAGTGGTTAAGGAGTCTGAATTTCGAGAATAAATGCGAAGGATACAATGTTGAAGCCATAGGTTGTGCCTTTTCATGATACTCTAGAGCCTAGTTTCAATGGTCAGGATACCACTTTAATTATCTAGTCAAACCTATGAAACAATATCATTCGACAAATGCTATCCATCGTATGTCAAATCTCTGGCTATTGTTTGTGCTTATTATGTCTCCGTACGAAATTACCTTCACGGCTATATGCACTTGAAACTAAGAAGTCTTTGAAGTAAATGGCCACACGCAAAGAAAAATGCGTCATAATCTAGCATATGTGTAAACACGGATGCGGTACAGAGAATATTTTCTTCCGGGTAAAGCGGGCCCATTCCTATGTTGGCTTCCTTGACGAATCTCACATGCATGCTCACTAGCCAAATCTCACGTTTCTTTCATTTAAGGAAGTATTTATGAATTTGAAGTGAAGTTCACATCTAAAAATGATTTAAAATATCGAATAGACTTCACGAAAATACAGTAAATCTCCTCAGAGCCCATCAAAAATACATGCAAAGTAGCATTAAATAATAATTGATGCATTCGAATGCCTGATAAAATTATTTAAACAATTTTATGATGATTCTTTTGACTAGTTTTGCATTGTCAAAAAACTCAAAAATTGACATGCAATACTGGAGCGGAAAAATGCTGAAAATTTATCAGTTCCAACAATACAACTTTTTCAGACTAATATTAACTTCTTCACATTTGAAAACTGGCCACTAAACAACCAATATGAGTTTTTTGAAAAAGATTTTATTGGCCGCTTTTCAACAGTTATAATCAATGCGGTGTACTAACGACTAGAGACATTTAACTATAGTAAATGTTTACTGTTTCCACCACAGTTATTGACATCCTCGGTGAATCGCCATTCAATCCTCGAAATGCACAAGGGTGCTGTTTCCTAGTGGGTTTAACTTGTTTGCTGCAATTGCTAAAGACTGTGGCTGATACATTATTTATGGGTTCATGTCTCCCTCGACAGACACATAAACTAAAGAAAAAAGACGAATGCATTGCTGCCGTGTTTCTCCATCGTACTGATTTCAGCATTTCTCATAGCATACAATCTACAGACTAAAAAACGCCCCTTAACAATATTACAGTATCCACACTTTAAGAGTATATCAAGTAATTTTCCATATAGATAGAGCGGAAAAGTAATTGAAACACTCTTGAAGTATGTATTGAAGTATTTTTTTGCATTAATCGTTGCACAGTGTTTCGTTTTTTCGGACAGTGTAATAATTTACCTTTTGGAAAGATTTTTCCAAATCCTTAATAATTTGTAACAGAAGCTTCAGTACACTTTATGTAGTTATATGTTATGGATGGCATGGTTAATACCTGTTATAAGTAAAAGTATATGGGCCTTCCAGGCTCACTTCCAACATGACCAATTACCAAAATATTTGAACTATGAACACCCGTTCTTCTTAAAAGCAGGCTTGATAAAAACTCAGGTTGGGAACCACAGGGTTAATGAACTCGGCGCCAAATCTGAGTGTAAAAATACCCATCATAATCTAAGTAGACGATATATTTAATTAAAAATTCACAAAATAGTCGCTATTTCTAAATCAAAGTCCAAATTTTTATCCCACACATAGTATTTACTTAAATTCAAGGGAAATATGAAATTGGAAAGGAAAAAAAATTGACAGTGCATGAAACAGGTGTATAGAAATGAATTATTATTTACAGATTAATTTCAGAAAACTTCTGCACCTGCTCTTTCTATCGATATTTATGTATACTTTTACAGGCACATTGGGTGATTTGGTGATAATATACGAGTATCAATCATAGTCTGAGAACAAATGGAACGCTTCATTCCCGTTCTCACCACTTGTAATAATGATGAGATAAGCACCCAGACCCTTTTATATTTAATATTCATACTTTAGGAAATAATTCATATAATTTGAAATAGGACTCTAAAATTGAGCGATATCTCAAATGAAACTTATCCAAATAGCATATACTTCGATTATATCTTCTGGCAATTGACCCTTAATAAAATGAGATCATAATCTCACAGGAAAAAGCGCCAAAAAGGAATGACTCCGACGGTGGGAGAGTAAATAACTACGGTGACTTAATGGCACCCTGTACTTTTATTGATAACAAAATCGCTTCCAGTGGAAGCAAATAGATCAATCAGAAATGCCGTTATTTAGTAAATAATTAAGTGTAAGTGTACCTATATTTAGAGAATTAATAGTCATATCCTCGATTAATGCTCGTGCATTGCAAAATTAGAAAAAAGTCAAATAGTCTTTCCCATTTTATTAAGAAGTCATACAATTTTAAATTAATAAAAGCCACAGTACAGAAGACTACGAAATTTTCCATGGAAATATTTCCCACCCTGATCAGAAAGATAATCATTTCAGAATCAATCATAGCGGAAAGGCATCGTAAGTTGAATCAAAATTAAGATCGAGATTAAGCGGCTAAATTTATCAGGTACTTAAGAAAATTTGAATACAATTAGGATTAATTGCCAACGGGTGACTACAGAGCGTTCACCAGCTTTAAACTTTAGAGAAGTGTAAGTTCCATAAAATGTCTAACGCATATATATTACATAAATATTAATATAAATTAATATTAAGAAAATGATACTAGACTCATAACGCAACTACAAAAGCTATAACTGCGGATAGGGACATAGCAGTAAATTCAACCTATTGAATTCCATCTGCATTTTAATATGCTAACAGAAGAATGAGGAGTAGCACAAGTAGTGATTTACCAGGATAACTGCCGGCGAGCATACAGAAATTTGTTCTATGTAAAATGCAAATGAAAATTTAATAAATCGTACGATACACACACAATTAATACGAATTAAATGGACATATCTCTACCAAAAAGTTGTTCCATTCATTTTATTTAGACTCCTCCATGAAAATGTAAATAGCTGCCTTAAACGCTTCGCTGGGGAGCGACTAACAAACGCCCCTGGTTACGCTACAATTTCACCAAGGAAGCGAGTTCGAAAAAGCATCTTCAAGCTCGCAATTAAAACATTAATTAAAATGGTTTCCCCAGAAAAAATAAACACATTTTAGGCGGGAGAGCGGGAAGGGTAACACGAAAAGGAAAATCTCCATAGGACGTAATTCCGTCATAAGAATAAAGCACATTTGTTTCCTCGGGCAATCGTATTTTTATCGTCTCAACCGCTGGCACACACACAAACACTCACATATAAAATATACGTATATGAGAAGGTATACGTATATATTTCCCCACCGTCATCCAATTAACTCGCTACACACCCACTCGGTAACGAAATACTCGCAGCGGAAGAGGAGCGGTGGTGAAGCATTACGGGGTCGGAAGGGAAGAGACGGGCGGTTTGGTCGGGCGTGGAATGGAACGTGGGGAGGAGAAGAAAAACACAGAGAGGCTAATCCCCAAACCTTAACTGCACGGAAGCAAAAAAGGATAAACTGGAGTAAAAACTGAGGGGAAGGGGGTAACAGAAAACTGAGAGAGAGAACAGGGAACTGTGGGCAGGACGGCCGTCGAGGGGGAATGCAAAGAAAAGAAAGGAAGGCAAAGGAGGACAAAGGGGTGGATAAATAAAAAGGGTGTATTTGGCGACGCAACTTGGGAGTAAGAAGGCACTTCATTAAAACATACGCATGAAGCATGTTATAATATATGAAGTCCAGGACGATTTGTTGACTGGAGTACTTGTTTCCCATCCTGAGAGCCCGGGTTTGGATCCCGCAGACGGTGGAAATTTATCAATGGAATCCCGATCCCTCTCAGAATGCTACGTGAATTGCCCTTCAAAATAAATACTCCACCTGTAGGATGGAACGTATCACCGTAAACCTCCATGTGCTATTCGTTCAGAGAGGGTTGATTCAAACTTCGGGTTACTGATTTTCCTCTGTCCCCCTGAATCATAAAAATCCTTGTATACAGAACTATCCACTAGCTGTAAATGGCACAATTGAACTCCGTTGATCTCTTCCATACTTAACCAAAATACTAAATTTCAGCTGAAAAGTTTTTACGATGACAATATCTGAACAGAGAACATTGGATGCAATGGAAACGTGATGTCGTCGGAGACTTAAAAAACGACCAATTCATCCAGAACCACCAGAACCATATTAGGGATGCTATAACTAAATGAAAGAATCATGCAGTTAGCAGAAGGACAAATGGAGGAGAGAGCTGCAGAAAACTAATCATCGAAATTACTACTGCTGATAACCATGATATTTTGGCGAGCAATACGACTGGCCGACGAAGAGGGGGTGAGAATTAGGGTACGAGAGAGACTGGGAAGAAAAAAGGAGGGGTGCGCGTACGAAGGGGACAAGGGCACCCCCTTGGAAAGAGAACAGACGAGAGACGAAGAGGGACGGGGAGGGGATGAAAGCCACCGAAAAGTCCACTGGGGTGGAAGAGAGGAGTGGGGAGACAAAGGGAGTGGGGGGAGAGGGGAAACCTCTCCTGGGAACCCAGAGGGAAGTGAATCAAGAGATTCTGCGGTTTAAGGGAGGGAGGCTGGTTTTTTGGGGGCTAGAGGGGTTTGAGCCGGGGAGGGAATTAAAAATGGTGGACATATTCAGGGGACAAGGGAAGAGGGGATTGGGGAGAACGAGATGCCCATTGTACACATTGGTCAAGGCAGGGGCGACCGATGGAGCGACGGATAGAAGTCGATTTACGTTCACCATTTGGGGTAAAAACGAAGACAGAGAGACGTGAGCGGATTTGACGTCACAATTACCAGCACAACTCTTGCATAATCCTTTTTCACTGACCCAGTGTTTTGGTACAACCTGTTTAACCGAACTCCGCTTTGAATAGATTGGAACAAAATCAACGCCGGAAAACTAACAACATCAACACTATTTGAATCTAGTGAGCCAAAAGACCTATGTAATTACAAGACTTTGGTCACCACAAACGTTTGCGAGTGGAATACTGAACCTTTTGAACATACGAGCCGTGATTTGCAAGAGATTGGCAACATTCATCTTTTTTCGAACACAGAAATTTAAGGATACCCGAAAAATTCACGGTATTACTTTTACAGAGAGTCAAGGGTATATAAGTGTGAAATACCACGCAGGATCATTCATCATCATTCGCCTTGACGGGGACTCGAACCCGGATCGGAATGCTAGATCCAGTTAAGCCACCGAGTCGTGGGCGAGGTTGGGATTGAGGGATTCAGGTGTGAGTCCCGGTTAAGGCGAATGCTTTTTTCCTCAGTGAAATATTGCACTATCTCGTACGCAACCAACATCAGCTGGAGAGTAGTTTAGATGTTAGGTAAGACCAGAGCCAGTTACATGCTTAACATTTTGGAACTCCATCATTCAGTAACACTCCTTCAGAAGAGCAGCGGCAAGAAAACAGCTATTGCACAACAGCACTAGATATAAAATAGTTGAAATGTAAACTTTACATATCATATATCTTCAATATGATTAATCACAAGCTGGAAAATCACATTGAACTTGGAATACTTCACATATACCTATTGACTGGGGAGAAATTGTATTAGCCTTCCAAATTCAACCTACAGTAGCTTCGAATTATCAGTCACATCACATAGCAAAAATTACGAACCACATTGGAGGCTAGGATTCTTCATTATAGGTCCAACAAATTCGGTTTGGTGTTAAGTTAAAGTTAGTTAAATTGAGTTAAGGGTTAAATACGCTTAACAAAACCTAGTTTCTCTAATGCTGTACCCCATATGTTTTGTATGTGTGTTCCCCACGATATATCAGAAGTTAAGTTATTTCCAAGATATTTAACTGTACCTGAAGATTTGATGTTTACTCCACCCACAGTGTAGGTATGGCATTTGTGTGATGACTTTCGCAAGAAGTGTACTGTGGAGGATTTACTAATTCTAGCCCCTACTCCTGGAACCACGAATGAACGTTATTTAAGTCAGATGGTACAGCTTCTAAGTCTAAGTCTTCGCTAATTTCTCGGTAGATGACCTCATGGTCAGCAAATAATCTTAGTTTACTGCTTCCTCGAGAACTTAGGTCATTTACATAAATTATGAGTAAAAAGGGTCCGATCACGCCTCCTTGTGGAATACCGGGTGTCACTCTAACCGTTTCAAATCTATTACTGACAATAACTACTTTTTGTTTGCGATCACCGAGAAAGATACGTATCCAATTAACTATTTATTATGTACTCCGCATTATTGCAATCTGAATATCAGTTTTTTCATATAGAACCTTGTCGAATTCTTTCTTGAAATCAAGAAATATCGCGTCAACTTGCCTTTTCAATTCATCTGATTTTAGGATGTCGTTAAGAAAGAGTGCAAGCTGTGTTTTGCAATATCTACTGTTCCGTTAAAATGTCCTCGCTATTTTCTTTCAAGCGACTCATCGTAATGTAAATCTTCATAGAGGATGTTCATGCAAATTATACATGCAATAATATGGCATTCACATAAATACCCGGTCTTAATGATAAAAACCGTTGATTTGAGTTATTAAAAGTTTTAATTTTAAAAACCTGGTAGGATTACCTTCAAGGCATGTAAAAATATTCAAACTTTGAGCTCTAAATATGACAGAACTGGAACGGACATTAGCCACATTAGTAAGGCACAAGGACCCCAAGAGAGTACTCCAGCAGGGCTGTTGCCAGACTCATATTGGTGGGTAAAAATCGGCCTTCAGCTTAGCCTCAAGCGATCCCTGATTGCGCTTAGGGCAACGGTTTGGCCGTTTAAAATGGTCATAGATACGTAATTTTATGATTTTATCTCGAGAATCCGTCATGAGAAGGGTAATACGAGAAGAGAGTAAACCACGCAGGAGGTTTAATTAGTTTTTGTGCATCGATACGTTACTTGTTCCATGTTGGGTATACCAAAATACTGACAGAAGTTAGTAGAAGAATGATAAAAAAGTATACCTAATTTTGAGTGATTTATTCCATAATCATGAATTACAATCGAAGTAACCCACTTCTACCCATTTACCGTTTTGCATATTTCGTAGCAGTTAAATAAATTTTCAATACATCTACATCTACGTCATACCCTGCAAGCCACCCAAAGGGTGTGTGGCAGGGGGTGCTTTCGCACCAGGCATGCATGAATGATATGGTAGAACACCGACATTACATTAAAACCCGCGTACCACACATGCAAAGCGCCAATTAAAAATCTAATACCCAAGAAACATTCTATCTTCAATCGTTCAACATGCAAGGGATACAAAGACTACTACTACAGATTCAAAATATCATGCATACATAAGAACATCAATATTTACATCATGCATAAATAAGAGAGTAGAGAACATAATGAGAAAGATTTACTGCCTGCCTATTGACAATACTCGAACTATTCATGACGACGATCACAGCTGTTATGGTCCCGAATGGTACGCGGAAAAAATGACATTTTATACCTATCAGTTCTACAATCCAGCTCTCTAATTTTATTGGCGCGATCTAATCTGCCGTAGTACGAAGGGGTTAATAGTATGTTTTTTACGTCGTCAGTAACATGATTTTCCTGAAATTTATTTAGGAGGTTAAGCCTATAATTTAATCTACGCTGTGATAGCGATTCCCATCCTAATTCTTCTAACAGTCCAGACACACTAGCCAACTTATCGTAGCATCGTTTCACAAACCTAGCTCCTCTTCGCTGTACGCGATCTAACTCTGATATCTCCCATATACCTCCCATATAATCAACGACAATGAATTAGAAAGCGTCTGGTGAACAAGTGAAGACTGAATAACAGAGGCATACATATTTGAATCATTACAGAGCACCTGATTCAACCAAACACGAAAGTTATCAACTATTCGCCCAAATATCGACATTCAACTTGAGAGGTAACAAAAGCATAATAATCGTCGGTGAAGATTTTATCCTTCCATCCATGAAATAGGAAACCTATTGCCTATAAATGTGATAAAGAAACAAAGACACTAGCGGGGCATTACAAATTGCGCTTTCAAACCACTTCGACCCAAGGGGTTAACAGACGTACCTAAGTAAACGAACCTCATAGCAATCAGTCACCCTAACATGATTTTGAAGGTCAAAATTCTAGAAGGAAGAAGAGATTACAGAGGCAATTTTTGCGACAAAAATGCAACTGGAGAGCCTATCGTAAAGTTCACCGATTCCGACAATGTGATATCTTAAAATTAGGAGGGACACTGAAAGTTTTATTCTCGGAATTTGTAGATGGCACGACATATTAAAATACGATATAGCCAGGGAATTTTAAGAAATATCAGAATTTTTGATATCTGAGAAAAATTAAAACTAAGCATAGTTTTATATCAGAATCAATTGTTTAGGGTTTTATATATTGAATTTGCTTGTTTTCATAGTTAAGACTGTTTATCGGAGTAGTTTTTCACGCTACCATCAGAAAAAGGTAGAAAAATCAGTCTCACTTGGCAGAAAAACTTACATTTAAACTGCCATAATGATAAACAAACATTTTTACAATGATAACATTAACATTCATTGTCAATACAAAATTCAGACTCCCTTCATGGATTATATCTAATGAAATATACAATATCGCTTGGCAAAGCTCAACCCAAAAAGGCACACACTCAACCCAAAATGGGATCCTTCACAGAGCTAAGGAGACCCCTTTAAGGATGCCTGAGTTATAACCACAAACACACTATCTCGATACGAGTGGCAACGTCTATTCCTGAGGTATTCACCCATTTTCTTACCTTAAAAAATTATAGCATGCATTTTTCCGATTAACAACCAAGGAGCAAATTCAACCATGGAAGGTAGGTGTGAGTTTGTTACATTGCTACTGGAATCATGGACTGCGGACTTCATCTTCGAACTCAATCGTGCGGCACCACCCAAATTCCACAGGAAGATCTATTTCTGAGAAAACCTATTTCGCTTTTACAAAAACACACACACGTTCAGCCCTAGCACTATAATTTCACTAATGAAGCAAGAGGGTAACACTAAAAAGCGATGAGTGTAAGGACAATGGGTGATAAAACGCTGTGGAGAGCAAGACCTAAAACTGACGGATACCTACTTAATGCACTAAAAGGCGCCAGACGAAAAGTCGTCGCATTCGCGTGTCATTGGGATCACTTCTTCTTTAATAGATTTACTCGCTACCATGGGAATCTAATCCAATTCTGGCTAGCTCGTTCACCATTCTGGGAATTTTAAGACAACGTCCAACCTCCAAAGTTGCTACGCGCACCCTGAGCTTAAGGGTTAGGGATAACTTCTGAGACACTTAGGGAGACCATTATACTTCACGTCAATCTGCAAATGGAAGAGAAAGGCGAGATCACGACTGAAATATCAAACAACAAATAAATGATAAAGATGCACGAACTTCACACATGATTATTAACAGCCTACGCTTTGAGGGGGCATATACCCGAGTTACCTTTAGCCTTTTTACACTCCATTGAGATAATATTTTAACAAAGACTTAAAATGATATTCAAATAAACCAATATTACTGCAAAATGCACAACCAACTTGGTACGCAGTACCGCGAATGGCTGCAATGTGTCCCTGTGGACTGCGTATGAAACGCTGAACTTAAGTCAAAAAGTGAACAGAGAGAATGTTTTTTATAAATTCAGAGAAAGTAATTTTCTGGAAGATTAAGCTCTTGTTAAAGCAAAATAAATTACTGTCGAGCACATTTTTTTTAAATTTATAATTCGAAAGGTTACTTGCAGCGGTCCAAACGGCATTTTCTACGAAGGCTAAAACTCTCAGTAAATGAATAAGTACAAGCAGCTTTCGCTGCTCAGCCTCTCGATCATTTGCACATTCATTGGCTGGATATATTTTACTAGTTACCAATGGAGAACACTTGGTTTTTGAGCAAAAATTATGATGAAGTTTCAAGAGGCACGAGAACAAATTTAATTTAATACACGAGAACAAATTTTGGGATTCATTGACAAGATACCTTCGCTGCAACAGCATTGTTGCCATTTGGCACTTTCTAATTCTTGAGCTTTACATCAGTGGTGCAGAATTGCACGTCAATTTAAAAAGACCCTCCCACAAGGATGCCGCGATACTTGGATGTAATAAGCGTGCGTGAGGAGAATTAAAATATTCAAATGGGACAATGAATTTCTTTTTTAAAACAAAAATTACCATCGCAAATTTTTAATAATGCCTAGCCGAGGGATTTAGCCACTAAACCAAACACAAGCTTGCGAAAAGCGCTATTTTTTATACTGCCATTCCTGGGCAACGGATGCATATTTTGCATTGCAATTGGTCATATTCAACTTCAAGGAAAAAGGAAGAATCCTAAAAAATTGGTCGAAATCGGGGAGTTGGACATTTCCACTCAGTTTTGGTTGTTTTGACTTGGAATTTCCCAACACTACATGCCAAAGAGGTTTATGAATTCTCCACATGGATACGTGATCACATCGTTGCCTTCTGCTTCTAATAGTGATTTTTATACCAGGGAATAAAGTTCTGATGGTTAAATATGTTATGCATGGGAAATAGAAATGCTGCCGTTTAAATAACATCGTTTCAACCGTATCCGGAAATTTTTCTTATATTTTCACAGCACAATTTAGAATGAGTTCCCATACTTTAAAATTCACATATGTCTTTGCAGTGAAAAGCATAGAGGATGTTCTATGTTCTAAAAAGAAAAGGAAAAAAACCAATTAAACTCCTAAAATTCAAATTAACAGGAAAAACTAAACCTTAAATTAGATAAAAGTAGAGGGAAGCTTAGCAAATGCAAAAGTTGAAGAAAATTTAGCGACAATGAGTTGCAATACACGCAGTTATGTGTTTTTATTAACTTTCACTTTGTAAAGCTTTCCTTTATTTTAACCAATTTTAGCTTCAGTTTTCCCGGTTTATTTACATTTTGGTAGTTTTATTTTATGGTATATAAATATAAAGGCTAAGCTGTTTCTCAAAACGAATGTACTAACTCCTACTATTAATGCTCAGATTAAGGGAAATACCATGAAATATAGACAAGAATAAAAAGGAAATCTAAACATCAGTTACCAAAAAAATCTTTGAATTTTGAAATGATTCATCCGCTGCGAATTCAAGGACAATATCCATTAACAAACAATTTATGAAGAAAATGATTATGTTTTGATAACCCTGAGAGTTATCGCAATATGTGACGCACCGGAATGTCTGCTGCAAACTGTTATGGGAAGTATATGAGGCATAGGCTAATTCTCAAGTGATTGCAACTTTTGACTCTAAGCACGCTAAATCTCGTAAATAAAATGGCCTATTTGGATGTAGCGGAATTTTGCGTAAGTCCTGTTCAGTTTTTTTTTAGTCTTCACATTTTTCTCTTTGCAATTTCTTCTCATAGATGATAAGCACAATGAGCAAGGTCATCCGAACGCATTCATTCTCGAGGAGACACTTTGGTACCTTTTCCAGTTCACTAGCTTTGGGTCCTTGAATGCTTTGAATTCGGACGCGGCTTTTCTCGCACAGCCCTCGCCGAAAATACCTCGGGCATACCAGATTCCGTTTCGATCCCTCGTAGCACAAGATAGCTAATAAGAGTTTCACAGTGAGGAAAGAAGCATGAACGGCTTCGAGCATAGGTCCTCAGGTCGGAAAGACAGAAAAAGTTCAACAAAGATCACAGAATAAAAGCAAAATTTCCCTATAATTCATTTCTTTGTCGCTAATGCATAGCTAATATGCAGAGTTTTCAATGCTCATTTCAATGCCACGCTATGGCATACGCATTGATTCTTTAGGCGTGAAAAGTCGACATTTTATATTTAGAAGACGAAAAATTGTAGTTTCGACGGATGTATTTTTAAGTAGTGTCATTTCATTGCAATCATTGTTGATATTCTCGCATTTCTCTGACTTGTTGCATAAATGGTATAGTTGGTACGGAGTCAGGGAGTACATAAACTTAGCTTAAACACCATGGATAGATTTAATTGATATGCTTCGAGGTAGTCATTTGTATCGTATTCTTTAATATGAAGAGGAGGTTTTATTCACAAACTATCTGAAGCGATGTGAGCATGAACGAAAACGAATGAAGAAAAAATGAAAGTCATCTAGGAGCTAAGAGTTCAGATCTAGGAAGCCAAACTTTCAAAGAAAACACTGATTGATGTCTTTTAATTACGAAAATGTCATTTCATTTAAAATATGACCGCTATATCGTCATTTACAGAGTTCGGAGCTGCGGCGCGCCAATTTGCGCTAATTTGTGATACTTGAATTGTCATAATATCAACATTTATAATTACAGAAGGGTAATATTTGGCAAATCGTCATTTCTCATTGCATTCTTCCTATGTGCCAAAATTCGTGAAAATCGGAAACGGTCGAGCCACGAGTGCATAGCCACATGTTTGAGTTTGTGTGGAATCGCCCTCTTAAGAAAATTCTGTCCATGAGTAATGCCCAGCAAGATGAGTTCATGCTAACATCGCTTCAGATAGTATATTCCCCGCTATTATTCTTTCTAAGCTTTCCAAATCATAATCGAGTAATCGTAAACTCAAATAGAATCGTGAACCATCTTATCGAATATTGATTAGCTTATGGGCATGAAAATGAACAATTTTACCGTTTATAGTCGTTTAAAGAGACATTTGTTGCATTTTAAATTCAATTATATAGGATGATTCAAATTGGTGTAAATATCACGAGCAATAAAACATCTATTACCTCACGTCCGGGTGCTGAGAAAGGAAATATTGCTAAATGCTCAAACGAAAATATCTCAGATATCATATTTTTGGAACGCCCAGTTAATTGACATTTATAATTAATTATATAGCGCTTCCAACACGTAAATAAAATTTTTTTACCAAAGAATGCTGCTTAATTTTCAGCGTTAAGTTTTTACCAATTCAAAGCGTTGACTTTGCAAATATGTCGAAAGGTGTACCATTCGAGCATTTATTCAGACGATCAAGACATTTCAAAATAATTCACACAGCCTCTAGCCGTTTTATATCTTATGACATTACGCAAGGAATAGCTACATCAAAACGCATAACTTAGAATTAGATCGTGGAGTTATCAGTGCTTTATGACAGCTCCTGGTTTTGAGGATACTTGCACAGTTACTTATTAAGATCAGTAGCTTTAATAAATGGCTGAGTTACCACCATTCTCTGCGCCAATGTCAAAACATCTTCAAAAAATAGCTTTGGACGAAAAACAAAACTTTACCTATTATTAACAGCTCCACTTATTGCTGGATTTCGCCGAGATACATTTGCAAACTAAGGCGATTAAAGGGGAATAGTACAGAATGCAAAGTAATTCATGCATAATGCGCAATTATCATTTACATAAAAAGTGACGAACGGGGATCATACACTAAAACGAATTGTAATCGATAGCCATTTACTGATAGTTTGCTTTGCCACCGCTAACATCAATCGTACCGCCCTTGTTTAATTCTCCCTCATTTTGTTGATGTTTTGGCATTACGTCACTATGCGGGGGAATCATTCACTAGCTTCCGAAGTTGTTCGAGCCTTAACGCTAACTCGATCGGAACGGGAATTGCGCTGATTCTTAGCGTAAGCCAAATTTAGCAGTTGCAACCTCGAAGCGACGAAAGAACCAGAATTGACTCCCACTTGACATCTCCAATTGGTCCTCTGACAGGAGTTGTCATACGCATAGTAATTATCACATACTTTGTTAAACTATCTGGTACATTGACCAAAAAAGGATAGCTCCATCCAGCCCGCTCACCGAAGAAGGTTGCCTTTGCCTTAGCTAATGAAACCGCGGGTGGAATGTAAAGATTTTTGCTGGAAAATGAATTACGAAAAATTATTTTCATCATAAATTCTTGAAAATTGAACTCTAGAGCAAGCTAAACAAGGAGAACATAATAAAAACACCATCAAATAACAAAAGGGTATTATTAAATTATTAAAATTTATTATTAAATTATTTTCAAAAATTACAAAAGGTATTATTCTACAGCGGTCCAATTATTAATTCCAATCCAATGCTTTCTTGAGGAACAATCCTGGGATTTTGTGTTTACAAATAATGATTTCGACACTAACTTCAATAACTTCCATGATATATTTATACATTGCTAACTCTCTTAATTAAATGACTCCACTAAGAGAATACTCAAGTCTATTTAAAAAAAAGCAGAGTAACTTGGTGACTGAGACTAGAAGAAACTACGACATTCATATCATAAATTCCTCAAACAATCCTAGTAAATCTGCATGGAACGTCATTTAAAGTGCCACCCAGTGTACTCAATCTCTGACGTCTAACAGAGATGCCGTACCTCATAATAATGCTCTTATAACCAACCAACATGATATTAACAATCTACCCAATGAAAATTTTTTCAATTCCATGACCGAATTGCTCAACAGCAAAAATTACCAATTGACATCCAATCCTCTATCACAGGGCATATCTCACCATTATCAAACAATCTTTCTTCACCCAGCAGATGTCAAAGAAATTACTAGCATTATTAAGACAATAAGTATGAAGAACTCAGCTGGCTAGGATAACATCGTACACCTTACTCTCTGCTAAAAGGCGCTAATGACTCTTCAGTGATTCAACTTATCACACACCTGGTCAATGAATCTATCACTTCTGGCATTTTCCCTAATAGGTTAAAGAAGGTCAAACTTATTCCGGTGTTCAAAGGAGATGATGCACAAAACATGAATAACTACAGGCCCATTTCCAAGTTATTCCGGAGTTCAAAGGAGATGATGCACAAAAATGAATAAATAGAGGCCCATTTCCATATCAGTTTTCTCTAAAATTCTTGATAAATAATGTACGATAGATAGTTGTGCATTTCAAGGAAGTTAAATATTCTTTCCGATTCACAATTTGGTTTTATGAAAAAAAAAAAAAAAAAAGAGGACACTGAAACTGTCATAAATAAGTTCATTCATGGCGCTTTTTTAACGTGATGAGCAGAAGAGTGTGATTGAGGTTTTCTATGACCTAACAAGGCTTTTCACTCGGTTGATCATACAGTGCTACTAAGGAAACTAAAGAAAATCATGGGATCTCTGGGTTGGCCAACCAATGGATTAAATCTTTTTTGACAGGAAGGTCACAAGTAGTAAAAATCTTCTCAGCAGAATTCAAATCCTTCATTATTTCAAGATAGATACTGTGTCCCCTACTATTCCTCATTTTCAATCTTCCCAGTTACTTTATCAATGGCTCAGTATTCATCCCGATGATGCAACACAATTGACTAAACCCTAAATCTTACTGGGGTACAGAAAAACGTCGACTACATTAGCAAATGGTTCAAAGATAACTTGGTATTTATTAAAAATGAAAAAACTAAATTCATTCAATTCCACCCGCACCAAAAAAAAGCTCACCTCCTCTCCACTTCTAAAGCTAAATGGATCCTCTCTCAAGTCCTCCTCTGTGACAAAATTCTTAGGAATACATGTTCATGAGTCGCTATCCTGGGAAACTCAGGTGGATAAAATATGTTCTTAAGTGCCACAGGTCGCCAACTCCTTAGAAAAATAGCGACAATGGTTGATACCGCAACAGCCCTCACGGTTTACCATGCATTTATTCACAGCCGTCTGAAATATGGAATCATTGTTTAGGGGCACTCTCATTATCTCTTTCGCCTATTTATACGTCAAAAATGGGCATTAAGAACCATAGTTAACGTTCCCAGGACAAGCAGTTGTAGACCTTATTTCAAAAATCTAAAAATTCTGACCCTTCCCTGATTGTATATATTCCATACGGTAATTTCTGTGGATCAAAATAAAGCCCTGCTCGGCCTGAATACTAATGCTGATGTCCATTAGTATAGTACTACAGGTTGTAATGACATGAGATTAACAGCCCACAACTCATCCATGTTTGCAGAGAGCTCAGGGTATGCTGGTGTTAAATTTATGTATGATTTGCCAAGAAAATTTAGGGAAATACATAATTTTGGCTCATTCAAAATTTAACTCTACTAATTTCTTTGTGATCGTCAATTCCATACCATCGATTAATTCATGTCTATAAATTTACAACCCTTCGACGCTGGGATAATTACTTTTTAATTCTAAAGACCGTCGTGGTGATTTGGAGAGGAGTGGTGTATACTCTTTAAAGTGCGTTTATGACATTAATTATATGGGTCAAACAGGCAGAAAGTTTTATATACGTGCTAAGGAGTATAGACAGCATTTTATTAATAATGACGAAAAACAGCGTTCTCAAAACATTTATGTGATTCAGGCCATTCCGGTGATTTTAAAGTGAATATTTTACATGTTTGCGACAAAGGTATAAAATTGGACTTTCTTGAACAGTTCGAGATTATGAATACCCCAGAAAATATGCCCTTGTGTAATGGCATTGTGTTCCCCAACCATTCTCCTCTCCTCAATATTCGCCTTCCTAAGGGACTCATACCCCTTTTCATTGTCCCTTTCCAAACCCCCTCCGCTCCCACTCCGGTTTCTCCCACCCTTCCCCCCGCCCCCTCCAGCTACTTCGGAGTCACGGCTGTGTAAACGTCTACTATTTAAGGCTCTCGACCAATGCTTCGAACTACCTTGATAATGACAGATGATGTGTCGAAACCTGGGTTGGTTTAAATAAATCTTGTGTGGAAGTTAAAATTGGTTTATTCTTTAACATGAATATTAAGAATTTCCACAAAGTTATGCCTTCTGTCCTCAGTGAAAACAGTTCTTGTCTCCAAGACTACAAGTGTCTCACTCATATTTTTCATTGGAAGCATAGCTTTATGTATTTTCGGTTTTACCTTTATGGGGAAACCTAGAACACAATAAAACGCGATATTGTGTTAAACTCTTGTCTTCAAATGGCCTCCCTGCGAAAAGGATGCCAACGCTTTATGTTCATCTTATGAACAGTAGAATGTTTTTATCGAGTATTTTCATGTGGTGCGCTCATAAATTGACTTCCCATGCCAACAAAATGAGAAAAACTCTCCAAAATCAAATAATTCCAAAAAATAATTTTTTTAATACCTGAAGCGCACCACAAAAATATCGAAGGACGATAAAAATAGTTTGATGATCCTTAAAAATCCTTAAAAGAAATGATTTGCACAGCAACTGAATAAGAAAGGAACTGAATCGATTTATTTCAAAATTACCCGCAATAGAGATCATCAAGCAATATAAAGCCTGCTTTACTATAAGATCGATAGATCAAGAGGTCATTACAAAATAATTTTAAAATATTTTATCTATCCTTTAGCCATGATGTCCCACATGAGCGTGTCAGTTTTATTTCAGAAAACCTTTCAACTCAATTATATATTTTTGAGTTGAAGAGATTAATTTCCTCTACATTTATCCGAATGAAATAATCTATTAGCATACAACGTAGTGCAATAATATTATCGCATTACCATATAATGAGCAGCGCATTTAGCGTTAATAAAATACACAAAGACTCGTTTTTCATAAAAGCGCATGACAATTGACGACCCGAATGAAATTTTTCGAAAAGAATTTCATATATATCTGAGAAAAATTGCCTTCGGGAATGCACAAAAATATACTACAAGAGAAGCACAAAAATTCACATATTTAAATTACGATGAGTAATAATAATGATTTGATAGAGATTTATATATATTTTGAAATTTTGACAGCAAATTACTGTCCAAAACATATGCCAGAGAGTTCAGCGAACATTCTTGACGCAGCTATGCAGGGTGAGCATATGAGAAATACGATAGCAACTATGTGTGTAGTGAGGAAGGAGGAGCAAGAAAGAAAAGTGAGGTTGTAGAAAGCGCGGTATGCATTGGGCTGAAGATGAGGAGACTAGGAAGGGATGACCCTTGGGCGATGAGCTATATAGAAGAGGGAGATGCGGTCTGGGGAAGAGAGGGTGATGAGGGTAGAGAGAGGATAACATCGGCGGTGGACAAACGCTCAAAGGCCCCCTAACCCCCAAAGGATCCCCGCTAATTAGAATTCCCCTCACATGACAAGAATAACCCCTTTGAACACCCCCACCACGCTGCTGAGTCGCGCAACCCCGCGCTCTTCTGCGCTCTTACGGAGCGGCTTCCCTTCCTTCTTCTTCCTCCCTCGGGGTGGCAGCATCTCCACGACCAAATCACTACCAAACCCCCTGCGAAATCACGCCTCCCCTTGGAAGAGGAAAATGACAATAGGCGATGGGTGCGGAAAAGGGGACCTCGTCGTCAGCGGTTAATCATCTTCCCCTTCTTCTTGTGGTTTCCTGCGATCGACCTTAAAAGGAATGACGGCCCAGTTGATGCACTGAATGACTGTGGGCCAGAGAAGTGCAGTGTGCTCTCTTGTCAAATTGGTGGAGGCTCGCATTCCATTATTTGTATTCCCACCCTCTGGTTTGAACCACATCCTCCCGAATTCCTCACACCTCACACGAAACACTCACAGGCACACAGCATCTTCTCGCAGCCACAGAAAGACCCCTTGAATCGTGAGAAACTGTCTCTCTCCGACCTCCCCCCATTTCCTGATTACTTTTGTTGTTGTGTGTCGGCGACGTAACTTGTTAACGACACCGCTCAAGATGTGAACTTTGGATGGTATGGAGAGTGAGGGGGAGAGGGAGGGGGAGAGAGAGGGGGAGAGAGAGAGATAGAGGGAATGATGCTAATGATACACCTAATTAAAAAGCATCCGTTCAAAGTGGGGAGGCAGCTGGTGTTGTAGAATTCCTTGTGAGAAAAAAGGAAGAGGAACTTGGGCTCAGAATTTTCCCTATAAAACATGTGCATGAAAATTAGGCACACAAGCATAAATGTTGAGTAATAAAATAAACAGAATAAAGTTGACAACGTTTCCATGTCGAGAATAAGAAGGGAGCCAATAATAACTTCCAAAAATCAACGTGGTAGCAAACATTTTTCGACGAATACTCTTTTTGGTGGAGTCTTATGAAGACTAAAGGTTACTAGTACAATGTCAGATATGGCCGTAATAAACGGGAAGAAATGGATTGCGGTCAAATTAAGGTCAGAAAAAACATTTGATAAATGATGACTACACATTAAACTTGAAGGTGTTAAGTTAATCAGATGAAATAAACAACTCAGACAATCCAGTCTTTATCACTGCAGTCGGTTTAATTATTGAGCATCACTGAGCTCAACAGAGCAGAGGTAAATACCAACTTGCTTCCAGTCTTCAGAAAATAGTGTAAACGAAAGGCAATTCAGTTACTCCCCCACAACTGTGGGGGTCAATGTAAACATAAAATTCCAAAATTTCATTCCCAATGTTTTGTGTTTCCCACTTATGATAAGCCATAGCTAAGACTAAGAGTTAAGGAGTGCATATTATTTGACGACTACATATTTAATGAACTTTTTTCAGCCTAGTAGCCGACAACAGGGTTATCGCCTTAGACGCATGTTGACTTCTTTTCTGTTACTATTTGCTCATACATTTGAGTGCCCTACCAGCTGATGGGTAGATTTTTTTACTATACCTATCCTAGCGTCCTAATTACTGGCATATCGTTCCGTTTTCCCTCATATAAGTGTTCAGTATCCACATTTTTCTTAAATTCCTCATACCGTCTCACTTTTTTTATACGTCCAGAGTTCCCATTCTCTTTCTCCCTCTTTCACGCTTACCCAGGGTTCCCCTCTAAGACCCTCTTCAACATTCCCTCTCTTCTCGACAGGTCCTGTATACATCTCTTCTCCCTCCTCCGAATCTCCGAAACTGGCTACCACTCCTCTCCAGCCCTACCCGATACCTCCTCGTTCGTACTTCTCGCCACCCAGCTCACCCTCGCTATTCTTCTCCACAACCAAAAGCGCAAACGCCTAAGGTCTACGAATATCCTATCTTCGCAACGACCAAGTCTCCGACCCATAGAGCGCTGCGCTCCACATTTCTTTCACCAGCCTTTATTTACGCCTCCACTCAGACCCCCTCATCAGTTCCCTATTCATTGGAAATAATCCTTTAGCCGTGACGTATCAACATTTTATGTACCTAACACTAAACATCCTCCTCCTAAATACTATCCAGATACGTAAATTGCTCGACATCCTCTATTTTGCGTCCACCCTTATATTCAGCCCCGCCTTCCTTATATTGTTATAAGCCATATGCTATATATGCATGTAGAGAATCACATCACTTTCATCTTTCTCCTTATGGTTTATCGCCATTCCATACCTCTCTCAGTGCGCTTCTATCGCATTTATCATTGACTGTATCACCTTGGCTGGCTGACAAACCAATGCTTGATCATCTGCAAATCTCAATGACTTTATCAGATCTCCTTCTGCCTGTATTTCCTCCTCTATCTCTCTCCATGCCTTCCTTACCATTCCATCTGATTGCACGATCAAAAAACGGCGATCTTGGACGCACTTATCACACTCACAGCAAGGCACGGTATCACGGCCCATCTCGATTCTCCACCGGATACCCTAACCAGCGCCCCTCGGCTACCCATAACAGTTCATTTAAAGATTTCGGATGAGACGTCTGTCTCTCCAATCGACCCCTAATCTCTTCAGCGCTTCCTGTAATTTCGTCCAGTCCACCCTATCAAACGCCTTCTCTTAATCTACAAACCAAGCAAAAACGACCTGGCCGTATTATAAGTTTCTTTCTTCTTGTGTCATCATCACTCCTGCAGCATCCCGCGTTCCCGTTCCTCTCCTAAATCCAAACTGATCGTCACTCAGGTATCCTTCAGCTTTGCACTCCAGCCTTCTCCTAATAATTTTCTGTATTACTTTAGCCACGTTGTGTATTAAGCTTACTTTCCCATAGTCCTTGCAAGTTTTTGCTGGAATTAGAGTTGTATTCAAGAAATCCTCCCGCCGCATTCCATCCTCATAAATCCTGGGAATTAGCGCAAAAAGTTTCCCTTTCCGTTCTGGCCCATACACTTTAGCAAGATATTCTATGTATTCCCACCGCCTAATTCCTTTTCATACTTCTTTCTGCTCCTCTTCAGGATCTCTTTTGGGTCTAAGATAAACCGCTACATTTCATCAATAAAAAGTTGTGGTCGATGTCTTCATTAGTCTCTGGGTATGTATGCGAGTTTTTAGCACTATTGCTGTATCTCTGTCTCACCATAGTATAATCTATCAGGGAGCTATCTGTGTCTCCGGGCTTCTTCCTTGTGTACCTGCGTAGAGGGTGATGCTTGAACCATGCAGTCGGGATCACTAGATCATTTTTCCGGAAAAATTTGACAGCTTTCTAACCGCCATCATTTCTCTTTCCTAGCCCACATTCGATCACTCCCTGCCCATTTTTGCTTTCAACCACCACCGCAATGCAATCTGCCACTACTACCAACTGCTCGCTTCCAGGTATTCTATCCATTATTTCCTCCATCTGATCGTATATCCCATCAACCTCTTCCTCCCTATAATTCGAGGTAGGAAAATAGACCTCGATTGAAATCAATTTCGCTGGATCTGGCAATAGCTCAACGAATATAATCCTATCACTCACCCTTCTGCATACACTACTTTTCTACCAAGTTTCCTGTTTATAATGAATACAACCCCACGCTAGCCTTTATACTCTCCGCTATATATCACTGTACAGCCATCGCTCCATTGGTCTCTGTTATCTATCCATATTAATCCGCTTAGACTAATGATAACTACAACCACCTCCTCCATTTCTTTCTTTGTATTCTCCAACTTGCTCGACCTTAGCATAGTTCTGACATTCCACGCGCCTAGTCTGATTGTTGCTCTCCTCTTCGGCATCTTATTTGAATCTTATTCAGCATTTGTCTCAACTTCCCAGAAAGGACTTGAAGTGATGTCAGCGGCATTGCCCCCTCCGCTGCCGGGCACGTTACCCGGCAAACTGGATCGAGTCCCGTAGTTGCCACGATTTAGTTTCCCTATAAGTGCTGTCCATAATCTCAAGATTTTTGAAAGGAGTATGTACTCCGTGGCCTTCCCAATAGTGTTTTTTTCTGTTGCATCATCACCACATAGGAGGCAGCCCCACTGGGGTCAGAAGCCTTTAGCAGCTGCCTCACTAAGGAGCAGACGCTTCGCGGACAAAAATTCTTCTGGCTACAAACCTTCGACCTATCGAGCATGGGTGGCCCCAGCCCGAGCATTGCTCCCGACAGTTCAGCTCTAGGAGTCATCGCAGCACAGACGCCCTGCCGCCACAAGATGTAGCCCTTGGGTAGAGTTATTAGCTCATATACTTTAAATAGTAATATGGTTTGGGTGTTATTTACATTTCCATTCCTTTGAGAGAATTTGCACATGTTTGTGCATTAGTTTATGATGAAAGCGGAATTTTTATTAAACCATAAAACTACTCGTTGAAAGTCAATGGGACGAAGAAAGAAGTAAAATCGTATCAAAGGATTTAAATCACTCTCAAATTGATACATACAAAAGGCATATAATGTATAGCAGTTAGTATTCATACATGGAAAGGTTGAGGTGAAAAATGTCACAGTGAAAATATTGTCGTACTTCCATTTACCTATTGACCCTTTAACCTAATCCATAAGGGCTTCGAGAACAAGTTTCCACATAAGGCGTATGCTGTTTATCGAATCTAAGTACTCACGAATCGAATGCAAAAATGAAAAACTTAATTCTTTCAGTCATCAAAAACTAACAAATTATAAGCCAATGCCAAAACTCCAATTACATAAGAGGAAGTAATTTGAACATGCGTAACAGAAGCCTATTCACCAAATCCATTGCATTCCTTCTGGAAGTAAAATTCAATAGGTCTGGGGTAAAACCAACCCATAGGAATTCTTACTGGTCTATAGCGTCATAAAGGGCCTAATTGTTGGTTTCGAGGCACAAGGACCTAAATTATGCAAACAATGACTTTCCTTAAAATAATATGTGCCTACATGTGAAATCACAATATAATCTGTTCATTCGTTCTGAGGAACCAAAAATCAACGATTCGGAGCCTCAGGGCCTCGTATGACCCCACCCTAACTTCTTAGCTCTAAAATCTTATTATGGGTTAATTGGTTTGGTACATAAATTTCTAAAAGTGAGCAAAATCTAGTTTAGCGACATTCCAAGTCCTCAAAGCCCTTAGGGTCCTGGGGGCCTTAAATTTCAGGAGCATTACAACAAAGGTCTATTTGCTACACCTTTTTACTGAGGCACCAGTAGGGTTTATGCCACATGACATCATAGATAAAAATCAGGTTATTGTGAGTACATACTTGCCATCTTTCTAACTCCAATTCTTCAACTTCATAGATTTTAGTCCATGGGTACAACTGAGGGCAATTATTTATGATACCTACTTATCTTTACCCCATGTGAAGCCATTTAACCCAGTGAAACAAACTCAATTAGTTGTATTGCACTATCAGTCCGCTCATAGATGTTTTTAACGGATTGTACGGATTCCCTGAGTGCTTGATTAATTAAGCAAATTGAGCCTTTCTCTACCAAGCCGTAATACTAGAGATGAGGCCTAACCAGAAATAAATAGCATCTGTCTTTCCACTTCTTGATCCGAAGGCCTTCCACTTCTTGACCCGAAGGCCTTCCAACTATTCTTTTGATTAATCCTACTTCCTTTAATTCAGCGTCGCAAACATTTTGCTTTCGATTCCCCCAAGCCAGGTCAGAAATTACGGTGACTTTAAGGTTTTTGACTTCATCGGACTCCTGCGTACTATCTCAACTTTAAATATGTGGCGTCGGTGTAATTTATTTTGTAAGATGTCTACCAAAATAAATGTACATATTCAGATTGATCTCGAGCTCACTCAAAATACCAATACACGTTGTTAACGTTCGGTGAGAGAACTTAATTCCCACATTTGTGACTATTTCGCGGTATATTACTGCCCTATCTGAAAACGATCTAATTTTGCTGCTAATTGTTGACTTAATATCGTATATATAAAAAGGAAGGACTAGAAGGGTGCCGGAACCGCCTCCCACCCATGTGGGGCGCCGAATGTCACTGTAATCATGTTGGAACTTGCGCAGTAAACTACTTCTATTGTTTGCGATCAGTCAAAAAGTCTTGCATCCAAATCAATATATTTTCTTTTAACTAATGACTGTCATTTGAATATTTATTTTTTTAGGTGTACCCGGTCGACTTCTTACTTGAAATGTAGGAGTAATGCGTCATCTTGCTTTTTCTGACATGATTTTCAGAGTATCATGGAGGAAGAGTTTAAGCAGGAATTCGCAAGTTCAACTGTTCCGGAAGTCAAGCCGTGTGAAGAAATTTAGGAAATTGCCTAGTTAGATCATGATATTGCAATTTATTATCTGCTCCATAACATTTTGTAGAAGCGATGTTAGCTATGCATCTCGGTTATTTCCTCGATCTTAATTGTTGTCTTTTTTAAATATTGGAGGCACATTGACTATTTTTAAGACTTGTGGTACTTAACGCTAGCATAATGAGTAGTTAAATATGATTTCAAGAAGTGGCGCAATGTTTGAGGCAAACTCCTTGAGCTCAAATACAAGTCTTTGGACTTGATACATTAAGCTGTTTGATTAAGTCGTTTAATTATCCCATCGTTATGCATAATTATGAAGCCCATTGATTCACTAATTACAGGGATGCCTGCACCATGCATGGTATTGTCCTTTGTAGTAATACTTAGCTAAATGCACTGGCTATGTCGATGCTGTCAATGCCTGAGTTGCCATTTATATCTCCTTTAGAATCCACGGTTGAAAATGTGCTATGATATTCTTTAACATAAGACCATAATAGTTTAAGGTTTTCACATAATAATTCAATAAGCATATTTATTCTCGAGAATTCATACAGCTGCTCGCTTTATATGTTTCTTAAAGCGTAGAGCAGTCTTACATTGTTATCGTGCCAGCGAGACTGGTTACTCTCATTTCCAGTTTGGAATATATCCATAGACTCTTTAGCATGGAACTTCCAGTAAATATCTTCACGCTACTTCAAGTAGTCTTAAGTTCTAACTACGAAGTCCGACAATGAAGATTTATCCTAGATAAGTACGACAGTCTGAGGTGTAACTTATTGGAATTAACTCAGAGAAATGAAAGGATTAACTTGGTTTTCCACAAGTATTTTATTTTCTAATACACGGATTTTGTCGCGTTGTGTACTAAAAATATCGTGACGGACGAAACCCGGATCATAGAAAATAAAAGCCATGTGAAAAGCCAAGTAAATCCTTTCATTCCTATTTGTTCTTAACAGTACGACATTTTACTACTATTAAACTGATATTATGCTTTACGAAATGTGAGTTGATTTGTTCCTCTCTTATTTTTTGATCATCGGAGATTTCAAAAACGTTTTTCACTTCCCCAGGCGATAAATGATCCTCATGAATGCATATTTTACTCATTCTCGCTTGGGTAACATTTATACGTTTTTCCTTACTCAAAATTTTCTTTGGATTGCTGATTGACCCTCACTACTGATTCCAGACACTAAAGAAAATTATCAGGAGTTGGATTGAAATTCACGCTCTCATATGATGACCAGATTTCATACCACAATACGCCAAGGTTATTATACACATCTCTCTATTCACAAACTCCTGAACCAGCAAGCAAGAACCATCCTGAGTCAGGTGCCATCCTGACACCACCGAAATACGGAAGATACACATGAAAGCAGAAGTAGGCTGAGAATAGATGACTGGTTCCAAACTAGCTTACGACCTAGACGCCAAAGGGTGGCATATGAATTATCAGAGAGGGCTTTTATGTGTCGAAGGAAAACAAGATAGATCGTTTTTGTGTTTCCTTTTCAAAGATTGTGCCGAGGAAATGTGATATAGGCATGGGAAGATTTAGATTCATGAATAACAGAGGGGACACAACTAATTACGGCTTGATTATCTGATGAAGAGGTGTTAATCGATTATCCTATGCAGTGCGGCCATGAGTATATGAATTAGAAAACCAGAGCGTAAAACGCAATAAATATGCACCATAATAAAACTGATTAGAGATATCTACTATCCAAAAGTAAGCAAAGCCGATCATTAAAGTACGGAGACTCAAGTTGGAGCAGGAGGAGGAAAATAATTACTTGGGAAGTGCATCAGCGAGAAAAGGACGAAGTAGTAAGGACATTAGGAGAATTGCGCCATATAAAGAGGTGTTATCCAATATGAGAGAGCTGATGTCACGGACGTTGAGAAAGAAATTCAAAAAACATCGGCAAAGGGTCTTATTTGGAGAATACGGTGTTGTATAGATCAGAAAATAGGATTCTGAAGAATGAGGGCGGGGATAAGAAAAACAAGGTGTTTCAGATGTGGGTTTAGAGTAAATGGAGGAAGTGCGAGTGATAGAAGAAAATGCGCACGAGGAAGCTTACTACATGGTGGGTGAATACGGAAACTGATGTGGGATATGAAGATAAGGATAAGCAGGTGGTTGACATGGCAATGAGGAGAGGTGGATGCTGAAGGCCGTGATAGAGGGGAGGATGTTGGTTGAGGTGAAGGGCAAGAGGAGAAAGAAAATAGGTTTTATGGATGGAATCAAGAGAAATGAGAGGTATGCCGAGCTGAGGAATTCACTGAAATTTCTCCAAAGAGCTTGGCTTGTGGCAGTAAAAGACAAGTGAATAAGTACTGCCCTTTTTCATCTAAATCCAACTTAGCCGGTAAATTACCCATTAGAATAACTTTTACCCTAAAAGACTAGATAGACCTACACTCCCCTATGATCAATGTTTTCTTCTTAGGTTGGGGATAGCGCAAAATCTCTTCTATCTTCAAAGTGACCCTGCGGCGTTATAATGTCATTATTACTGCTTAGTAGGTATGTCTTCATTTCCTGCCATGCTTCATTTTAGCTATTTTTATTTACGGAGGTATTCTGATATCACCCACTTCTCAATCACATTCAATACGTCTTACAATGGGGAATGATTATTACTCGGAGGAATTTTACACTTACGATGCATTGTTTTGGGTATTGCAGCTCGAAAACATGGGATCGAGTACCACACGGATTTGGTGGCTGCGTCTAATTTATAGATATTTGGAAATACAGAAATCCACCAATCTTTCATAAATATCAAAAAACATATTATTTTGCAAAAAAAAGTTCTGCATTACTAAATTCGAACCAGAAACATTTCGATCGATTCTTCTACTCAATTATCGTTCTTGTAAAGTGACCGCATTCTACCATTCATTCATCACTATTTACAAACTCTACCTTATTGGATGTATCACTGGAGGAGACAAAAGGCGGGTCCACATGCACGCGATTCGTAAACACACCGCGCACACAGTTTCGCCCGAAGCTGCGCAAAAGGTTCAAATGCAAGCGTGAGCGACGTCGTCATTCGCGACGACTCAACGTGCTGACATCTATCGTCGAATGAATATAGATGAAGGGACAATCCACACCATGTGGTTCACATTGGTTGCTCGACCATTTTAGGAAAAAAAGAAATACTTTCAGAGTCGATTGCTTTACGTTTCGACCACTCGAAACGACATATATCTTATATTTTCTCATTACCATTTTGCGGCCATTTTTTAATCTCGGTTCAGAACATTTTCTGTGTTTATAAGCATTAGAAGTAACTTCTTTTTCCAAGCAGAGGTATGTTTTAGGGCAATATAGTAAAACTCGTAATGTTAGTTATATTAAACACCACAGTTTCTTATGCCTAATATTACTCATGTCTAATACTTAATTTTACTGCCAAAATCTGGAGTTTAAATGGCAATCGCAATGGAGTTTAAAACACAAACATGGCTATTTTCCAGGATTTTTTTGAGGGAGAGACCGTGTGTCAAGTTCTTCATACTTGCATTTAAGTACCTCTGCATCAGTAAGTCATACCAAAAAACTTGAAGTTGAGAGCTTGCAAAATTTTATTTTTACAGTGCAATAAATTGTAACTTTTGAAATTTTCTTAATTTCCAAAGTCAAATATCTCTGGCGGGTATCAGTTAAAAATTTGGATTGTTATAAAATTAAAGATCTCTCAAATATGTATCTTTAATCGTACAAGTTAACTACCATAATGTTTCCAATATATTGCACACGCGTTGTTATGCAGTGCATACGCGGTGAAAATTAACTCCTCTGCCATAGATCTTTGATGAGCTTTGTTGGAAGTGACAAAGGTGTAGATGAAGCGGAAAATTGAGAGAAATATTTTCAAAAGTTACTGACCAATTAGCACGCAGCCAAAGGTGATTAACAGATAAAATTGTTGCGTACGTACGTTGAATATTATCACTCGATTTCCGCTCTGAATTCATCCCAAAGAAGCACCAAAAACGATACTAGCCTTGTAAGAAATACAATTTCCTATACACCCTCACTTTTAAGCCATTTCAATCTGGCAGAACTCGACCTTTTTCCCGCTTTTACCATAAGAACACCTTTTACCCGCAGATATTTCCACATTCTATGGATGACAGGCATATTGGGTGGTACTTTCGGTACGATCGACCCTGATCCAGTCAAACCTATTACGCATCAGTGGGGAGGACTGAGGTCAGAATGTGAGGCCGAGCTCAACAGTCTGAGACCTGGCTGGTAAACCGAAGCAGCGGCAAGCCAAACTTCAAATTCTTTTAAAAGGACCAAAGCAAGTCTCGCAAAGAGGCTCCTTTTGTCAAACAAGAGTGGAATACGAACGATAGTGGGACTTCTAACGGGACGCTATCACGTGATCAGACATCTCCATCTCATGAAGATCACGGATTTTCCTACATCTAGGAGGGGCGAGGAAGTGGCTGAAACCAGTTCCCATATACTCCATGAATGTCCGGCCGCAATGAGGACTCAAAATAAGTATCTGGGCTCACCATTCTTGGAGCCCAACGAAGTTGGGAGATTCCTGTAGGGGACTTTCTTGCCTTAACCAAAGCCGTCGGACTCTAAAGATAACCACCTGTAGAGTGGATGGCACCATGGACCAACTGGCCTGAGTGCTTTAGGGAATCCTAAGTAGTCACTCAACCAAATCTACAACCTAATCTAAATATCGGTTAATATTTTAGAAAACAAGAGCATTTCGCTGCAAGAACACATCTCAAGTCCTCAATGTTTTCACATTTTTTTTGGGAAATGGTGTACGTTTTTGGGAGAATTTGAGGTTTAAGATTTTTAATACATGGTCATATTTCTTTCAGAGGCCAGTAGGGAAAATTTAGGGCACGACAAAACACTAAAATCGCGTTCGCGTATACCTTTTGATTTTGCTATGATGCGCGCGACTTAAGTAATGTTAACACAAAGATAAGGCAGCTATAGTATGATTTCAAGCTTTCTCGGATAATCTTCCGCTTGAAAATCTTACTGGTTTTCCACCAGGGCAGTGGGGTTGTGTTTCCATCGTTCCAGTTAATTCTAATCACGAAATAAATGAGTCATATGGTACAATCACGATGGGTTTGGGAATTTGGCGTGTTTGAACCATTATTTAAAATCCCACGCAAGATTTTCGATCAGGTAATTTCACTGGGCTAGTGTTGACGGAGTCAAATATCTCGATCAGAGTCGTAATAATCGACGTATCAGACTTAAATGCCACCCGACCGAATATTTCCATCAATCTAACATCTCGAACCGTTCGCTATTGAACCACGAAACTCTTAGTTGTTACGTGATTAAAATTATCTCGAGCAGTTCAAACACCTTATCCCTGGTTCTTTAATTCTCCCTAAGTTTCGAAAGGCTACTCCCCCATCGAATTCAGGGAGTCTGGATACTAGGTTCTTCCGTTTCTTTGAACGTCTTACACACCATGCGCGGAACGTTCACGTGGTCGTTGGTAGGTTAGTCGCCAACTTTCTTAAACGCCATCTCATACTTGGTCATTCTTTGTGACAATGAGTATTCAAGAAATGATCCCTGTAAGCTAAGAATATGGTAGCTATTGTGTTTTGCATTTGCATTATTTGTTAGCTGTTGTTCGTTTCATTGTAAATTTAGGATAAAATCGTTATTAAATTTAGGATAAACGATGGTTCATATGGAGATTAACGGCCGTATTCATAGTCGTTACCTGGGTGTCCCCCAGGTGTGGGGGAGCCCCTTGGCTCAGAAATAGTATTCATAGTCGTTACCCAGGGGGCTGTTGTCCCCTAACCCTCCCCCAGGCCGTCGATTTCCTGGGTAAGACATGAAGCTTACCCAAAGCTCCCCTAACGCAGTACTGCTGCCATCGCCTGGGACGAATGGATACTACTGTACTAATGGCAGTACACGATAATATCAACATCTTTCCATAGTAACGTCTTCTGTTTACAAACACGAGTACTGAATCACCCACGTATTCCTCATCATTAAAATTGCATAAAAATTTAAGTTATATTGAAATCATTCTCTCATATTCCTTCAATCATTTTTCATCAACATTTTGCAACAGTATACTGTATTATTGTTTATAGCGTGCTTGGTTACGGTGAGAAATGAGCATCGAAAACATCGAGAACCATTCAGCGAAACCGTTCATATGTATTTTTGCGTGGGATTGCTGCCAAATCTCTTACCCAAGCGTCCCCTGGCTGAGTGTTACCCAGGTAAGGTTTATGAATCGCTCAGCGTAGGGGACCCCTAGGTGTTACCTGGCTAGGGGATACCCAGGTAACCCCTAGGAATACAACTATGAATACGGGCATAAGTTTCCAAGGATATACTAAACTGCAAACGGAAAAAAACTGTCCAGTTTTGTCTAATACAGTGAATGATATCAATAATATTTCAAGAAGAATGAACTCGATACGTAAATTAAAAAAACCAATTCTAATAAAAATGATGGATTACTAACGGCTTAAGTATGAGAACCGTAGGAATAAATATCCCCAAAAATGTTGAAAACGTTTTTCCCTGGAGTATTCTATCGAACATCGGTGATATCAACTGAACAGCTATGAATAATGTCCATTTTTTTGTTATCTCTATCGCAAAGTCAATGGCTTAGCACTATTGTAACTGTAAAGAGTTACATTATTCTACACCTGCAACTGTAACCTAATGAGAAATAGATGGCATATCTATAATTGACACTAACACCAAGACTTCAAAATTATACCTGGAGTATTTACTAAAAATGTGAAATATTGCAAACAACGTTTTTCTCTCAAAGCAACTTAAATCTACCAGCACATGAATTTTCCACAAATCCTTTCGATAATCATAGAGAAGAGTCTTTTCAGATTGACGGGGAAACCATCGGGGTACCTATATTAGGGTGGATCGAAAAACCGTTGTTTTCGAAATCGGTCTGCGGCTAGTGCTTAAAGTTTGTGGTTGGTGGTCCTTATAATCCATAACAAATTTTAACTCTCGATCGGATTATATCTTCAGGCTGCGCTTTTTAGTCAAAATTTTAAATTTTTATGAAAAAAGTAAAATATTTGCAAATTTTCCTGATAGTTTCAAAATGTTCCCGGAATGATTTTATGGTAAATAATTACATATTTCACTTCAGGCGAGAGCTACCAATGGCTAATGTCGACTGGCGCTTTGTTCCCAATTTTGTAAACTCCAATGAAAACCAATTTTAGGAATTCCGGGACCTGTTACGGTATTACCTATACATCGGCATGTTTACATCATTTCGAAATTCTAACGATGAAAAATTCTTTGGACATCGAGGTTATCCAGGCACGAGTCCAGTCAGGGTGTATGATTTATCCTCTGGAGGATTTCGAGCTTGGAATAAAAAATTTTATATCTTATTTTAAAACTAATAGATCTAATCCCTTCTCATGTTTATAAGCTTATGTGTTTTAATAGCTAAAAGATTTGAGTGTAGTCATCTTGAATCCACTTTCCCTAAGGCCTCAACATATGACCTTAAGTTAGTTACAATATTTAGAGATGCTGAAACTATTCAGCAATCTTCTTACCTAAAAATACAATTTATCGTACTCACTTCATACCCAGCAGTACATTTAATCCCCCCAAAGCTTTCACATGCAAACTATGGTTTTCATAGGAAAGCTGTTAGTCACTCTGAGTCAGATCAACTTTTCCATGTCTCTCTTAGATGTGAGCTCCACCACTGCGGCTCTCTTATCTGCAGATGCCGAATTTAGTTTAAAATAACATGCTTCATTAATACAGATTTTCTTTATCAGCTCTTGTCCAGATGTATTGTGAGATTGTATGTCCAGAAAGAGTCGAGTTCCAACAATAATTAATTTTATCAATTCCATTGCGACACTTTATTTAATATAAGTTAACCAAAGGATATTATTAATATAAAAGCATAGTTTCTCTGTCTATACGTCCGAAAATTCTTTTCAATCAAAAAATATACGTTATGAGCTCATTTTATTCACTTTTAGTCCTCTTTTCGTTCGAATTATTAAATATAATACAAATAATGAAAGCTCAAAGACGATACGAACGCCAAAATAAAGGAATTTTCATAAACGTTCTTATTCTTTCAAACGAATTTTATTTTCCAGTAGAATTCGAGAAATATTAGAAAAGGTTGTAAAATTGATCAAAATTACGCGTTTTTGCTGAATCGTCCCCTTGAAAATCGACAGTTTAGTTGAAGAGAATTTTAATTATATAAGGGGAATTTTAAGGTAATTAAAGCATCTATTTGGAATTCAAATCAGTTTTTATCAAATGGAATAAATTTTTAGTAAAGCAAGTTTCTCTGATGGAGACATAGACATTAGTTGGATGAAATTAGCCAATAAGGAGTTGGACGGGGATATTTTTTTCGTTTAGAGAATCCTAAATGGGACTACTGACGCATCGGAAATGCGCATCACTTACTTAAATTATGAATGACTTCCCTAATCTGAAACTCAGGAAATTCGGGGCCTCAGTTTTCAGATATTTGCATGAGTTGTAGAAAATTCGATTTATAGGCTTTTGCCCGGAAAGGAGATTCGAATAATATAAAAAGTTTCTACGCAAGGAAATTTTAAATATTTCCATGCCGAAGCATTATGAAAACTTATAAATTTTGCACATTATAAAATACATGTATAAGGATATTAAATATACCTTTCTATGCATGAAATTAAATTCCATCATGATTGAAAAGAGGTTACTCTAGTTCAGGTATAAAAAAATGCGCCCCTAACGAATCTTCCGAGTATTTATTAACCATTATTTGTGAATACCAGGTAGACAAAGGAGAAGAAGCTTGAAAGCATGAATCAATAATGAATAAAGTAGTCACTGGAGGAAAAATTAGGGTCGTGCATGTTTAGGAGCGTGGTCTCCTTGAGAATCAGTTAAATTTGAACAATAATAAGCCATCATTTCAGACTTTCACTTTCAAGAGGTCCTTAAACAATAATTTGACGACTCCATTTGCATTAGGCCGCGGATAGCCGGAGAAAATCACGCAAAAGCCGACATCCAATAATCAAGTCATCACAGGATTCACATAGGGCTGATTTTTGGCTTTGCTTACACTGGCACGTTTCTCCTCTAGCTTTATGTTAGTGCATTATCATTATTTCTTCCTTCCAATCCCTTTCAGGACGAAGAACATCAATTCCAAGATGCGGGAGTGGCGCCTGGGTGACTTGGTCGCCGCCAAGGAGGCTCACTCCGGCCCCAACGGCTCCGGCCGGCGCACCCCCTCCGGTTCCTCGTCTATCACCAGTCACAGGAGTCGATCCCCGAGCCGCAAGGAGGACTACTACCACTACCTGCCCACATCGTTCACGTCCGACGGCGGGTTACACCACGGTATCCCGTCGCTCGTCCTACCCAACGGCACGTCTGCACCCAAGGAGAGGAGGGGCGGCAAAGGGTCCCGAGGACGAGGGCCCTCGCCGTGGGTCCTGTGCCGCAGTTTCCCTGGTCTGACGAGGGAGCAGATGGCGCTGTGCCGAAGGGCGCCCGAAGCCACGGCCGCTGCCATACAGGTGAACGCATCATCGCTCTAAATGCAACCGCAATCAAGCTTTACTAACAATAAGATGGCAATGTGGCAGCTGGAACACTGGCTAGGGCTTCCCATTTCAAGGGCTGAGAACGTATTCCAATGGAGCTGGAGAGTGGAATATCATTCCCTACTTGGGTGCCATAAGGGGACTGTTCCAAATACAGAAATCCATCAATCGGATTTAATGCTAAGGTCCTCTCAACCTCCCTGCCCGGGGGTTCAGAAGATGTCAAAATTCGTTTTCTTAAATTGTTGTATTTCTACAGTGGGATCACTAACGACAACTATATTAGGTATAAGAAAACTGTGATTCCATGACTCCGGGGGTTCCCCTGGGAAGGTTACCGTGCAGCTACACCTCCGGAATCATTCGAAACCACCATTCCTGAAAATAACTTCCAATGGCGGAAAAATTCAAATATTTTCCATCAACTACTTCAGGTTACAGATAAATATTTTTCTCCCTAAAAGACTCTAATATCATCACCAGTGAGGTATTTATTAACATAGACTGAAAATGAAGGACTAATGGCCATTTTAAATTTCTTTAAGCAAATGTTTTTTTTTTCAATTTGATTTTTAAATTTTCCTTTCAGAATTTAATATACTCTAATAAAATATTATTGAAACAACTGCCTCGAGAATATCCTGTGACCATTTTCCCGTTTTGAACTTTTGGAACATTTCAAGATTTAGGAATCTCCTCCCGGTTATCTACACTTTCAAGGTCCTGTCTTTCTCTAGTATTTCTTGCTTCGCCTCTGCATACGATTTACCTGTCTTCAACCCATCAATAAAACCTACTCTCTTTTTTTCCCTTCCCCGATTGCCTAACATCCTTCTCACTATCACAGTCTTAAGCAACCCATCGCTCCTTACTACTTCCTCCAGCCTGCCTATCCTGGATTTCGTTCAGAAGTTTCCTTTCTTCTCCTACATACTTAGAACTTCCTCGTACGTCTTCCTTACCGTCTACCGCGCATCCTCCATCCTTCTCCATATCAACATCTCAAATACCTGCAGCCTATTCTCGTCCTCTTTTCTCTGACTAATTTTGTGCACTCTGCAGAGGTCAGTCTACAAGATTAGGCTCGCAAGCACAAGTCTGGCACAAACTAAAGACGTGAAAGAATGTGAATTGCTTCGTAATTTCTATTATTTTCTAATCTATTTTGAATAATGACACTAAGCACAGCCCACACTCCTACTTTGGACAACTAAGGGAGGATTTGCGCAACCAAAACCTGGCTCCATAACCAGAGCGAGGACTGGTACCGACAGGGCATACATGCCCCTGTGAATCGCTAGAGAAAGACAATAAACTTTAAGGATATTATGTGAAAAATACAATGAGTACATAAAATATCATTCTTTCTTAGGAGTTAATTTAATTTTTGCAGAATTCACAGTTTTTGAGAATGAAATAAGGGGCATTATTTTTTAGACAACCCTCGTCAGACGTGTGATATCAACCTAATTGTTTTGTATTCCTCGCATACTGACGCTTTTTTTCTTCTTCGGGATAGGAATAAGGATTGTTTTCACTAAGTCGTCTAAATTCCAAAGTAACTCAGAAAGCATACTATCTACTCCCACAGTTTTTCACAGTTTTGCCTCCATCTCTTTCAATACTTTCTCAATTTCACAGTCGAGTATCATTGACCTGACGTTATCTTCATCTAGTATTCCCTCATCCTCAAAATCTAAAATATTTGGTCTACTTTGAGAAAATATTGCCCGAAGTGGTAGACACACCGAAAATACAAATCTAAACCACCAGGGACATTGCTATCAAATATAAGGTATTTTTCTGATCACCGAGGAACTCTATTAAAATGCATTTTTTCATACTCAAATTCCTCTCATTCCATGACTCTCAAATTTTTTCGGGCAATCTAATTTGGAAGGATTCCAAAATTATCGGAAGTGGAACTAATATCACTGTCATATAGCTCCTTCATGTAATCAAATGTCTTTCAGTTCTTGACGATTTCTAAAAACAGCGTTATAATTAAACAATAATTCAAACGTGATACCACCCCACATTTATAATTACGTAGCATTAAGGAAACAATAGTGATAGAGCATTCCAAAAACAGAGAACTGATTTTAGATTTCAAAAATTCCATAAACAGAACTACCAAAGATAAGCCTCTTCAATTCCCTTATAACATTATTTTTTGAAACTGGTAACTTTTTTTTCAGTCGTGTAAATGTATTTCTTTTCGCGTATTATTTTCACAACGCATACTCATGCTCATAACTTTTTTTACCTCGCTCACTTTAGCACTACGCAAAGTGTGGGAACATCTGTATTTACCTAAGGTATTTAGGTACCGTTATAAATGACCAGGTCCTACCTCAGCCACCACAGATGATGTAAGGGAATTTTCAACCGGTGAAAAAAGGAATGTTGAGAGGCATATTTCCGAAATTCATTAAACTCTGTATTTTCGCAAACAGGTAAGCGTAATAAGGTTACTTTTTCGTAATTTTTACGAAAAATAATTGTATTTAGATAAATGGAGGAAGATGACACGTATAGCTGCCTTAAAACTTATGCCTTAAATTTCTTTTTTTTCTTTACCAAGTTAACCGTTTTAAATAACTTGGCGAGATGTAAAGTAGTTAGCTGTGAACAGTTTGCAGACGAATTATTGGAGGACAAAAAACCGAAATTCATGCCGAGTGGGGAAAATATTGCACGAAGTGGTAGACACACAGAAAAGACAAATCTAAACAACCAGGGACATTGCTATCAAATATAAGGAATTTTGTTGATCACCGAGAACCTCTATTAAAACGTATTTTCCATACTCAAATTCCTCTCATTCTATGACTCTCAAATTTTTTCTCGGATATCCTAATTTGGAAAGATTCCAAAATTATCGGAAGTGGAACTAATATCAAATGAATAACCCAACGATAGACATAGGTGGCGTTGGGACACGCAAATACCCAAATATGGACGCAGGGTTTCAAAGGATGCGTGTGATTTTAGTATGGGAAGGAGTGCTACCAATATAATAATAATCCCATCATTATCTACGAGAATATATATATATAGGATAATTAACTATATTACAAATAACTACTTATAAAATACACAAACCTCATACCCAGGATGGCCAAAATTACACCCAACCAGGACTCAAATCCGCGACTTTAATAGAACCAGGGAAAGAATTTACCCCGCCACCACCGAGGCCAGCATACTCTGAGCGTAAATAACTCTTATGCAACTCATTTTTAAGGATGTAATATCCGATGAACTCCTTCGACCCTAAAATATTATGTTTGTCGCTTAAAATCATCGATAGGAAATGTCTAATCTATTTCTTGGAGCATGATTACTATTTTCAAACCAATACCTTTTAATGTTCATTTTGTAAGGGTATGTAGCATCAAATCACTCATGTTTGAACATTGATGACAGAAAAAATTTAGGGGATACTAGGAATTATCTCCGGAAAGCGGAATATATTACAATGAATGTTGTTGTTTGCTGAATATACTTCCTGTTTGTGATGCTAAAAAGCTGGGTAATAAAGTAAAGATGCAAATGAAATTTATGCAGTGGCAAAATGATGCCGCTCTAAAGAGAGATGCTTAAAGATAGTTAACTATTAATCCATCGCAAAATATTTACTCCATTGATTTCTTTAACTATGTCCTTTTTTCTTCCAAAAGGGTCTACAGTTGGCTGTTTCAGAATGCCAGTATCAGTTCAGGAAACACCGATGGAACTGTTCAAGTCTAGCCACAAAAAATAAAAATCCAGCAACCAGTCCTATTCTCCAAAGAGGTAAAATTCTATAAATCCTAACATTTTTCAGTATTATAATTATTTAACAGTAATTTCATTCATTATCATTATAATGTAAACTAACTGCAACATTTAACTATTTTATCATCCTTCATCTACCTTAGTATTCAGGAAAATACAATTCAGCAAGGAAGTTTTAATTTAGCCAAGGTAAATTACAAAAATGCTGTGCTTCATTCAAAGCTAAAACTGCGCTTGAAAATCAAGTTATCATCAAGTACCAGCTATATATAAAGTTCAATTCACGACAAATTGGAAGTCTTTATTTAAAAATGATGTCACTTTCAAAAGCCTTCGTCCTAGAGAATCTCATTAATTTTGTGTTTTTATGTTTTATCTTCATTCCATATTTCCCGCACTGAACTTCTAATGCATCTATTTAGGCTCTGAATCCCTTCGAAAATCGACTAACCAACGCTCGTTATTAACGCCCATATTAAAAAGCAAAGGCGACAATAGACACTCTTGCCTCACCCCGCGACCTGTAACAGCCCACTCCAATTCAATGTCAGCCAAACTCACCTGTGCCCTCTGGGTCATATATAAGTTTCAGAGTAGTCTCTTGGACCTCGCCAATATATTCCCATTTTTCCGAGTATTTAAATTAGTAATTTTTCAATTCACCCAGTCCGACGCCTTCTCAAAATACACTAACAAGCAAAAATATCTTAATTTTACTCTATGTTTCTATCTATAAGTGTTTTCATCACCGCAATCGCATCCCTAGTCGCCATCCCTATTCGCAACCCAAGCCGGTCATCGCCCAAATAATTATTCCCCTATTCTTCAGCCATTAATTAATTATTCCAACCAAAATTTTGTCTGCATGTGACATCAAGCTTAACTATCTGTATTTTTCGCATTTTGGCGTTATCATATCCGGTTTTGTAATAAGGACTGCTTTCATGATGTACTCTGGCTACAATCATTCTTCGTAGATCCTACGAATAAGTTCGTAAAAAAGGAAAAGGGAATATATACGCCTTGGAGCTGTCGAGATGATATGGAAGGACAGTGGAGACCATTATTGCAGTGGTAATTACAGGGTTATCTATAGCGGTTGGGACGAGACTCAACGTGGGATATATACAAGCTTCATTGCCTAATTCTTTGGTAACTCCGACAGCATATCTATCCCCACAGCTTATCTTGCTTTCATCTCTTTTATACTATCTCCATTTCACTATCGAATATAATTGGTCCAATGTTATCCTTTCGTATTATTCTCTCAATATATATGGGTTCACCTGCCTATTATCGCTGCCCTAGAGCTCCACGTTTTCTCGCCGCCTAACCTATCTTCTTGTTCGAATAATATCCTGTTTTGTAATTAACCTTTGGTATCGTTTCCCTTCTCTAACCGCTTGATAGCAATTTTACTTGAGCTTATAATGCACACACTTCCCTGTTATTCCTATTGCAAAGGTCAATGTTGTCATTTTTCCGATTTCCTCTCTCCTCTATTTTCACAATAATTTATTTGGTAACCCAATGTTTCTTGATCACGCTGTTTCGACTGATCCTATAGATTTCCACGCCACTTATTCTAAGCCAGTTTTTATTTATAATCTCCCTTTATCACGCGATTGTCACCATTTTCTTTCCTTCGCTGACTTTTTTTCCAAAAGCCCCTTGAATTCCTTCCTTTTCCACCCTTTCACAGCTTCACTGTTTCACCTCCTACTTTCATTAAGTCTTTTGAATATAACAACACATTTCATCATAACATTATGATCTCAGGCCGCATAAATCCCTGGGTAGCTCCGCGAGTTTTTGACGCTTCATCTGAACCTCAGGCGTATCAATATGTAATCACTTTTATTACTCCCTTTGTCCTTCAGCATTCGTAATGTGTACCCTCGTCAGAGATGATATTTACGCAAAAGGCGTGTTTATACGTTGCATATACCCGCGCAAGTACGTGACTGGACAGATGCGTTGACAAATGCTGAAAATTAGAACAGAGCTATTTTATGGCCACATGTTTATGCATTTGTGCGATTTTGAAGGTTATCACGGCGTAATTTTAACGGTGAATGTGTTCATGCATCTACCCATTCCATCAACGAACAATGAATTTATCAGTCATCCGCTAGCCAAAACAGATGCTTACCACTGGCCTAGTCCATCGTGATATTACTAGAAATGTGAAAAAGTTTGTCGGTAAATAATTTTATAAATTTAAATATGCTCAAATCCACGTCGCTCAGATACCGTTCATATGGGCTCGTGCGTGCGTGTCACTATCATTTCATTAGTCAATTTTCAAGATGAGTATGTTTGACTGATTTGTTTGACTATTGCTAGAATTATGAAGTTGGGTGACTTCACTGCGGTGCGCTAGAAAATTGTTAATCCCCTGAATATTTTTGATTTTTGATCCAAACACTGCACATCGTGGTGATGCAAGACCTCGTACTGATAGAACACCGAATTAAATCTTTTCACCTTTTCTTCAACAGGTTTCAGGGAGTCTGCCTTCGCTCACGCAGCTTCTGCGGCCGGAGTCACATCCGCGGTGAGCAGAGCCTGCAGCAACGGGAGGCTACTATCTTGCAGCTGTGACCCGGGGGGAGGAAGAGGTCACAGGCACGGTGGAGTGCAGGAGTTGGCTGATGGGCCTCTAGGAAGGAGAGGGGGGAGGAGTCACGGGCTGCCCCACTACGAGGCCGTAAGTATAGAGGTTCACGTACTGAATAAGACATTCTGACGAAGGTCATAGCACGGAACATCTCCTCTCGAGTTTTAAGTCACATATTTCATACTGGAGGCGTCCGCAATGCCCGTCTAATTAATTAATCGGTATGTTAAATCAGCTAGATTCAACTGACTGGAATGCGTTCAAAAGCTTAAGAGACTATACTATGAACGAAAGTATATCTGCAACTGCACCTAAATCTCGCAAACTTTAATTTTTACGATAATATCGATTTAAGATTAGTGCTTTTCTAACTAAAGTCACAATTTTTCAAGAATCTCCCATTCATCCAAACCGAATGAAAAATTTCACCGGGATTGAACGCTGGAGAATCCTCGAAATATTTCATTAGTTAGCTCTTAAGGGAAGTGGGATAAAGAGTTTTCCCATGCTAGTTCCTCGTATGTTGTTACGAGCGTGTATACCATATTCATAAGTGAATTCAGACAGAGAGAAAACAAATAAAGTCAATGGTCAATAGCAAAAATAAATGACGAGAATAAAATTACACAAAATTACACAAAATTGCACAATGTAAGCCAGATGCTACAGGGGATAATTTCAAAATAAAGCTTATTTCTTTCACTAACTGCAAGAAAATATGCCTGTAATGCACTTTCGGGCTCTACACAAACTCGAAACCGTTTAGTTTACCTAAAAATTCATAAAAAGTATTCCGGTTTCAGGTGATTTTTAATCTTTCATGACATGTAAAGTAATGTTCATGTAATTTTATACAAACATCAAAATAGTGTTACAAGCAAAACACCTGTAGTTTTTCACTAATAATAGGTTTAAATCAACTAGTTTAGAGCAGTAGCATCTCTACTTTATACCAAAATTATTCATGCAATGTTACCTCAGAACCAAAGATACATACCCTTCTCTTTATCGTATATGTTACTTTAGTTAGTTAGTTACTCCATCAAAATAAGCACGTTTCGATACAATAAATTTTACAACGGAATCATCGGGGATCTACGATGGCATTTAATCGTAGGTAAATTAGGACAACGGATCTCCCAGTTTCCCCTTGACCTTCGAAATAATGGAGATTATTCTTCGACGAAAAACAATGTAAAGAAAGGCAAAATGCTGACCAAAATTTATCTTTAACCAAGGGAACGCTATTGGTATCTAAAATGGGCTTCGACTGGCATAGTACCTATTTCCTTTCTATAGTGATTCTAGGGGTACTCACAACGTTATCAATAACATCAGGATGAAATAGATAACGATAGTTCATCATTTATGCGAAATGGATATAAAAATTGTTAAAGACTGCGCACGTTACAAAAGCTCCCTGACAGATAATACCTAAAATGTAATGCGTAAAAGTTTTCATAAATATATAAATATTCGACATATCATACAGGGAACAAGAACCTTTTGGCAATGAAAAGTCTCAAAAATGGACGAAAAATGCCGATGAGTAAGCATCCTCTCGTACGCAGAAAGAATTCGGTATTGTGCGTCCAAAGTATGATTGAATGTGACGGGAAAAGTGAAAAATATTCATCATTGGAGATTATCACCAAACAATGACAAAAAGACCTCATACCAAATCCGTACAGTTGCAATAGATGAATTAGGTATAGAATCCATTCATAGTTTTGTGTCAAAAAGGTCTGCCTCCACATCAAACGTAACTAGGGAAAGATTCTCATACTGGGAATAGAATAATCAATACGTTATAAGATTCAACATTCAATGTAATTATAAGCAAAATAAGTTCCGTCAATAAGTAATTTGTGTATCATTGTTACCCAAATAAAATAATAAAATTTGACTAAAACAGAAGAACTATGCATTTTCCCACAACTAACCAAACATGAATTTGTAACCGGAGAGAACCGAAATCGGCCAGACTCAATAGGAGATTCTTCAGAAAGTCCTTCAACTCAGCAAGTTCAAAATACATCAGATTTCTTGCTACATACACACGATTGTGTTAATATTTATAATCCCATAAACTTTAGCAATTACAAATATTGAATGCAATGCATATATATATGAAAACACAGCAAATAGAAATACTTAGTTCGACTTGATTTCCATTAATCTTGAAGTAATATGTTGAAGTATAGCGATAGTTACCCATGACCACTAAAAAAAGCACAGCTAATAAGACTAAGAAATTAGTTAACACGAGAAAAAATCTGTTCGTATGAATCAATAACAAAGCCTTAACTTTTTCCATAAAAATGGTTAAACTAACTAAGTCTGCAGACTCTTGACTCGACTAAAATCCATAGGTGCAAAAATCAATCACGGATCAACTGGTGAATGCTTTTTGTAAAACTTTTAGCGTAGACTAAGCGAAGAACCTTCAAATTTACGTAAGGGATGAGAACTTTAATGAATTTCCTTCAGTATACACGCAAACGATACAGGACATATTGCTAACATAGTTTTACCATGGTATTATAACACGTTTTTCGAACAGTACATAGCAACATAAGTAAATATTCAACATGGAACCATACAGCTTATGCATAACAGCACAGAGCATTTGTGAGCAACTACTTTACTTTATTTCAAAGCATATAATTTAATATGATGCTACAAAATATGTGCATAAGAGATTATAACTTATACCCAAAATGGGCGTCTCAAATAACAGGACGAGTATAGTACGGTGTCATAGATATTTGGTAACCAAGGTATTATATTACAAATAAATGCGATATCAATGCTAATTATACAGAAAAACATTGTTTGGATAGTGGTTTAACGTGACAGTCTTACCACCACATAGCAACTTTCCAAAGTCGAAAGATATAATGACAATGCTCGCATGAAAACAGTTTAATAGGTCGTAGAATTCAAATTTCGTCAATACGATTCCAATTAAAATTTATGCAAAAAATATTAAATTTTAACAATAATTCAGGTCTCACAGATATGGGTAGGCTCGTTCCTTGCCTATATTGATACTGAAATTACACTAAGGGGAATTTTCGAATGGCTTCCATGATTATCATGGAATAGAATATTGTTTTATCAAATTAGGTACTGTAATCCGACTGTTTAAGTTTGAATTACTAAAGATAGCAATCTACATACCTATCGAATAATTGAAGTAAGCCATCATAATTGTTCAAAAATTTACCAAAATGAGTGTTTTTTAACAAAGCAGCTATATGCAAACATAATAAAACATAAATTGAAGAGAACATCACATGCTTTTCTCTGAATCTGAAGTCAAATAGATACGAAAATATCTGAAAAATATTATATATTTGCCAAGACTTGCTGATCATTCTGTCAGAGCCCATTTCAACTATGAATTTCACCAATGGCTGCATTGAAATCACAGGAAAATGGACGAGTTGTCTTTAATGTAATAATAATGAAATGTAATAATAATTAATGACTATAATGTAATAATAATGAATGACTAAGTATATAAGAAACCTCTAGTAAAAAACAATGGAGACCCTTCTGTTGTGAATATCTCCTAAAAACCTCCATACGTCAAAGGCTTCCTACTAACGAGAAAAACTAAATTAAACTTAAAAATTAATTAAGTGCCATGATAAATATATCATAGGGCAATGATAATAACGATCATTTCACTGCCAACCCCTACTGCACTAAAGAGTGTCTCCTATCAGTCCAAAAAACGATATGGGGAAAATCTTTGGGTGGCACTTCACTCAACCGTAAATATTCCCGAAGTGCTCCCTCGTGGCACAACAATTTCTAGAAAAAAGGAATCTTTTCGCGAATTGAAAGAGGAGACCCACTAAGTACCCGGGATTTTAAAGTCCGCTTAGGATTTGACTCGACAAATATTAATATTTGCGTTGTCACTTGATGAAGATCTCCATTTCTACAGGCAGCCTTCCTCAGTACGTTACTCAGCCAGAAATGACTTCTGGCCAAGTTATAACCTAAGATCTGAGACAACATTACACACCCAAGAGTTACCCTAGAAATCTTTTACCTAGAGTAACCATTACCGCGAGTAAATATTACACCCGATAAGAGAAAACCCGTCGATATGCAACGCAATCAGAGATCTCTTTTTTGGAATTAAATATTCATACTTTCAGATAGTTTTAGTTTATAAAATTATCCAGGGAAATGATATCGGGAAAGCAGTAAAATTTTCAGTTGTCTAATATGGAGAGAATAGCTTTAAATTTAGTTTATTTTTCCATAAAATGCATAACCAACGCTGTCTTTACCCGATCGTATTAATTGATCGTTTACTACATGTACGCGTTTATCCTAAAGTACCTTTTCTTTGATTCTCACTCGTATCAAATTTGCAGAACTTGAATACCAAGGTTTGCTCCACAAGTACTATAATGGAAAGAGAGCATAAATTCTTAAAAGGGAGTCACAAAAGAATCCATCCAGCCTAATTACATAAAAAAATAACAACATTAATTAGTTCTTAAATTAAACGGTTTTTGTATGCATATATAAAATTAAGTTTCTTCGAAGATCGTGAGTTACGGTGCCAAAACTAACGTGAACACGACGTTCTAGTTTCTTTTGAAGAGTATTCAACATTTAAAACTGAAGCTGAGTACATGTTCCACATTTTAGCAATTATTTACAATGCCAGCATTGAGCTCTGGAAAAAAGGGTATATCTGAATGTTTTCCACGTTTTTTTCTTTCCCGCCAAACGTATTGAACAGAACCACGGGAGGAGAGGAGGTGAGGATTACAACACCCTTGATGCTTCGTTCTCCCATCACCCGCGGCGCCACTGGGAATGGGGCGGCTGTGGACATAACCTCGAATACGGCCTCACGTTCTCAAGGCTTTTGCTCGATGCCAGGGAGAGGCGAGGAGGAGACATTCGCTCCAAGACAAATCTACACAATAACCGCGCCGGGAGATTGGTAAGAAACAATCCAAAAACCTCACAATTTGTTTTGCATAATGAGGCTCAACAACGCCACACTTTTCGCATATATACATTCTTTTAGCAGAAATTAGCGTTACCAAACCATATCTTGCACCGATTTTGAGGAAAATATATTTGAGGAGTGATTATATTTAGACAATAATCATCCTGAAAACCATTTCAAATTTCTTTCCGTGTTATACATTGTATTGCATATTGAATACATTATAGTTAAAGTAAAAACCAGTCGTTATTCAAAAAATAATGGAAAATGTTAAAATAATCTAAAAGATCTTTCATCATATTATTGGACCAGAAGTCTTTCTCCCTATCATCACTGAGCAATAATTCCAGGATGGGCCTGGGGGTGACTTAATTATCCGCCCGATTTCGTCTATCTTGGCTAAGGTTGGCGAAAATGCAAGAATTAATGCATTCATCGTAATATACAATTTATACTTATAACACTTTTCAATCTTGGATACACCCTCCAACCTGTGAATCAGTACTTTCAGAAAAACCATTTAATGTATCTTAGATGATATTTTATGTATACCATTTTACTTATGGCTTCTGTTACAGCCTAAGCAGAGTGACGAGCTAAAGTAACCAATTTCTAAATCTATCCACAAAATATAGCTGACTTTCCACGCAAGACCACTGCATATGATCCCTGTCCCTGAAGTCTAAACGAGTACATAATTTTGCCAAAGAATAGATTTCAGAACACCTGAATATAAAGAGCCAATAAAATGCTGATGACTAAACTAATTATTTATACTAAACACAAACGGGGAAGGATAGGGTGGAATAATTTTTTTGACGTGATATAATGTATGTTTTTGGAAGAAAATTATCTGAATTATGACGTCACATATCAAACTATACGAAGGTAAAAATTCATAATATAAAGCAATACATAATACAGTGCAGCATGGAATCGGTATTATTTGCCTTCAAGAGAGAAGAGCGGTATCGAAATCACTGACTAACCGCCCAAATTATTTGCTAAAATGTGAAAGGGCCCATTAATATTGAAATAATCTATGTATTCCACGTCTTATAGATTAACGTATCGTTATCAAGTTTCTGACCTTAAATCTCAGTTAAATCGGTTGTTCACTGGATAGATTTGTCAATCCACGCAAGAATAATCGTGAATGAAAAGGGAAGAAAAAGATTATATGGATATTAGTGAAATATTACATCGGAGAATAGACATTATCACAAGACGGTGAATATGATGATCAGAATCATTAAATGTCTCAAATATGACAAATTAATAAGACACAAAGGCACAGACAACAATAAATGTTCTCAACAAGACTGCAAGAGTGAAGTAAACCGACTTCGTTCACCAGCATACATAGGGCGCTAACTGATACGACCGTAAAGGAATTATTTAGCCACTCAACCAACATATATCACAACTTTGCATCTCACTTTTCGTTAGTCAGCTAGACATGTTAGTCAGGCTATGCTACGACCATACCACTTCAATAATGGCCGAAAACTGACTCAGACTCATTTTCCAAAATATACTTCAAGTTCTTACCAAGGAAAGAAGCCGTTTACCCTGATACGATAAATGATAGTAGGTCTAATTAATTTCCACATGAAACAATTTGAGTATAACTATCAACTGTAAAACTTTCCCATTTGTAATGTTTTCAAAGCCCTCACGAATTGTAAAATAATGGGCTTCCATTTATCTTCCTCATAATTTCTACAAGCTTTTTTCCTTTTCATTTCATAGAGTCGTTTGGGCAAGGATAGCTCAACTAAAACAACATGTTTTTCACCGATTCTTAACTCCACCTAAAGTTCATAATTGACCTAAATTACAGCTTTCCCCACGTGTCTCTACTCATTCACACCTTAGTTAATGTACCTCCTATAAAAATTACATTAACAAGGAATTAAGGTCGATTAGGCCAAAAATATCGATTGATCAGTACATTTAGAGTGAAGGAGGGGATCAACACATATGGAAGAAGAAATAAAGCTGCGCGAACTGAATTTACCGCCACTTTCCGTCCATCCCTTTCTCCTAAACCCCTAATATTAGAGGGAAGTGATCCCCGACAGGGGTTACAAATTGAAAACTTACGACTGCCTCCATACGCAGAAAAGTTTTGAACGAGACGGATTCGCTCGGAAAGAGGGGAAGGGAGCAGATGGCACTAGAGGAATTTCAGCATATTTTATGCCAGACTAAAAAAAAAAGTCCATGAAAAATTTTACTCGCGTGGAGAAGAATCTGAGGGCTTCCTTAATTATTTATTTCCATGTGGAGGCCGGCGATGAGAAATAACAATTAAAATGCAGGGATAACTATTTCAACTACAAACGCAAGCGGTCGAGTAAAATACTCATAATACATTTGCTCATTACTGTTTTGTATCATTATCTGTTTTGAGTTGTGCACAAAGATAAGGTAAAATTACAAGGTCGTAAGTAAAACTAGATCCTTTAGTTGATAGCTTAAGCTTTAATAAGCGCTCACATTCACTGCTTCTTTTGATACATATACATGAGCCACAAAAAGCGAGCTGGCAAAATAATTAGCACTGTGCCTACTCATTCGGGTACATAATGACTGAAACCGTTATTACCTATCTACAGACCAATAATATTGGCTTTCAGGATCGCATACTAGTTTACAATTACAATTCAAAGCACAAAATCGAAATTTATTATGCCCTCGCATCATCTTTATACTACCCTAATGCATTTCTAATTGGTTTTCAGGGTCATTTACTATTGATGCCATTCCAATTAAATAAGAAGCTTACTCCATCGACACATAACCTCATTTATTTATTTAGAAACAAAGGCTTTAAGGAATCTTAATATTTTACTTAAAATTATGGACTGAGTATATTAAATAATAGAATCGAGAACTAGCTACGCTCATATAACATGCGGGGCATACTCTATTATTATTTCTCTTCTAGTACGGAACGGGGTTACTTTATAAGCTCCTGAGTTCGATATTAACCACTATATACCTTCTTCAACCTTTTCCAAGCAGAGGTTATACGATACTTATTCACATAAATACATCGTAAACACTACTTAATACACTTTACAATTCTAATTAGGCAACAAATCTCATTCATCATCGCCTTACCTCTCCTGTTTTTTCTCTTACATCGATCACAAAAATCCAGAATTCATATTTGATCCACGGCTTTTTCTTGATAGCTTCCTTTACATACTTATATTGCATCTAGTCTTAGATCAGTTCACTTTCATGCTTCAAATATAACATTTCATCACTGTATCAGAACGTTTTCAAAATTATGAAATGAAAAATCAAAAGCCTGCATCAGTCATATATTTATTTCCATACTTTTATTAGGTAGCAGCCCTTCAATGACATCCTTTCTTCTTGAATTTGGATTGGAACTTTCATGGGGATAAGTTTATGGTCGACAGCTCATATTGCTTGCCTTCGCTCCTACATTATTTCTTTGGAAATTGAGGTTCATAAGAAATCTTTGGAGTACCGTGGACTTTTTATTGCAGTATACCACGGATCGACTGGAGTTGTTTTATGATATACTTGTTATAACCAATTACTCACAAAATACAAGTATTTCCCATTTCTCATCTAAATTTACAAGTTTGTGTTTTAATTTTTTTTCTTCTAAACTAACGCTTTGATAACAAGAGAATATCGGATTTCTTTCCTTCATTCCCTTTCATCTTTTTTAAATCCCCAAATCGCCATCAGATTTCACGAGCACTGTTTTCAGTTTCTCGCAGATCCAAAATGAGGTAGGTGTTAGTAGGACCCCTCGGGAAAACTGGAAATTTTGCACCACCTAAGGGAGGTAACGCTTCTGGATCAAATACTTTGACTGGCACGCAAACTAATATCTGACTCGACCCTGAAAGAACTATCAGTAATTGGAGGTAAAATAATTTGCACCTCGATCATGAACACGTGACATCATCACTGAGTTGTTCATGATATAGTCGTCAATCCTACGCTGAGACCATTCCCAATCAATTCCATTTGTCACCCCTTGCCGTCCAGGACGTTCTGATGAAGTACTTGCTCATTTTATCAATGAACCAAGCACCCAAAGGATGACCTGCAACCAAGCGAGCGTTATCGAAATTTGGCATAGGAATGTATATATAGAAGAGGCGTATGTTTTATGCATCATATAGATTAATGATAGTCACCTAAGCGCCCTAATGGAAGTTTATCCTTAGCAACGGGTGGGATGAATTCGCCTTTTTTAGGAGGTGAGTTCGATTCAAGCATGGGTGATTTCTCACCATCGTAATGTTTTCGTAGGTATGCCAGAATATATATTACATAGGATGTAAAAGTGATAAACTGTGGTCAACTAAGATATTTCGACTACCCGATGTTCCTTTAGGTGCTCAACGGGTGCAAGTCGTGCGCCAGGAGTAAAGGAGGCCGAAGTAGAGCGATAGCAGCGATCACTTTCGGGACCCACGTCAGCAGCGGCGGACGGCTACACGTCGATACGTCGTCCATCGCCACGTGACGCGTTGGTAAAAGGATTTTGATGGTCAGGGGATTTGGAAATCCCATAAGGTCCGCGAGGCACCCGAAGAGGGGGTTAGAGGCATGGAGGGAATGGTGAGGAGCGTAGGGGAGGGTACGAGAGAGGGAGGAGGTTCGAGCGCTAAAACCATAGCAAGACCGACCCCCTTCCCGGACAGCATTCTCCCCTTCCACAGGAGCACACATGACAAGGAGTCTGCCGGTTGGCAGCGCTAGGGGCAGCGCCAACCTTCGGACCCCGACCAGCTAAGGGTGTAGACAGCAGGGTGGCGGCGAGTAGGAGCAAGCCCCACCTCTCTAATCACAGCTAATTGGTGTCCCCCTTTCAAATGTCAATTTCTAATGCACTTCAGCCGCAAACACACGCATACACACACACGCCACACACGAGCGATTCACCTGCTAGCATTTAAATCCATTCCATAGATTGTTACAAATTCGCTGAGCCAAAAATAAAGAGATGGCATAGAGCTTTGTAATACTCTTTCAAGTCCATCAGCGCTAACGAATACTTTTTTAGACGTAGCAAAAATTAACAGCGCTAATCGTTCGGCTTTTAACGAAAGCGACCTACAGCTGAGATTGTTTGCGCTTTCAAGGTGTGTTGGTTGGTTCGCAAGGTGAATTTGGGGTTGAGTAAAAGGGAGGCGGGAAAATCGGAGACGGTATTCACCTGAACTTCGCAATAAAAGAGCTAAGGTGTCCATGCGACGGTCGGATTCCTACATAAGAAGCACTATACAAGTTACACCCAAGTAGGGTTCGGATTTCCGTCGAAAAAATGCTCTTAGGGATTCGATACCAGGCACTTGGGTTTGGCAGACAGTACTGTAGCCTCCACTAACAGGCCTATATCAAATATGTAAGGATTGAAATTGGTGAAAGACATGGAGTCGCCTATAGCCAGTACCAAACGCCATGGCCTCTCCGAATGGTACACAGACTGATAGATCGTACCTCTGTCGTGATGTAACGTCGCTTCGATTCCTCTCTTCACTTTCATTTAGGCTTAACGTCGAGGTATTCCCGGGTTTTTAAAAGCATAGTTGAGGAATCAAGGCACTTTGAATATACGTTACAGTAGCGTCGTTTCCCTCAGATTTATCCCTCTAGCGAAGATAAGGTTTCACACAAAAATTTAGACGATAAAATAAAAAGTATTGTCACAGCGTTTAATGCTGGTGATCCCACGCAGCACAGTAGATAAAAAACACATCAATTTCTATGGGCTAGGGACAGATCAGCTGGAGTAAAAATCAACATTTAATAGAAAAAGCTATCAATATCATTACAATCAATATCTAACTTGAAATGAATTCACCTTCTCTGAAAGAATTATAATTTAATTATCCAATGCTACGTGTGCGTCAAACTGCAGAGGGGGTATTTTAAATAGTGAAAATACAGGAATAAACGCCCACTGTATTGCGTTCAATCGCAGATATGGCCTGTAATATGAAAAAATGTTCATCAGAATTACTTTGCTTTAAATTATCTGAAAGAATAAAACTGAGTCCTTCGAAATTAGTTTAAGAAATAAGTAACATTTCATTTACGTTAACTTCACTTATGTGCTCGTGATAAATACTTCGCCATTTTATTATTTGTAAAATATCACGACGTTATTTGTGAAACAACTCAGAAAAATGTTTTCCGCACTTTTGTCAAGAGAACAAATAAGACTACAGATTAGGTAAAAAAGTAAAATAAACAATATTTGAGGGAAAAAGGACCAACCTCCATTGTAGCAGAAGGAATTTGAAGAAAAAATAACCGTGGAATATTTCATCAATAACTATTATAGCCTGAATTCGTGAGATTACTCTCATGTTATGACATAATACTCCTAGAGCAGGCAAAATCGAAAACATTCTCGTAACCTCATTTACCTTCCATACATCCAAAGAGTTAAAAAGAGAATCCTTATATCATATTTACGTCTGCACCGCATAAATGGCGAAACGATTCGATAAGCTTTAACAGAGGTGGAGAAGTTTTTTCATTAAGTCAGAAACTCCCCGGTTTCCAGACCAAAAAACACCAAATCGTCTCACACAAACAAGGCCAAAACCACTTAGGATACCCGTCACCTAATGCAATTGCTTTCCTCCAGAATTACTCAAACGCTAGCAACGATCTCTGACCTTGTCCTACTTATGGCGGAGGAATCTTATTAACCTGAATACCTATCCATTTCAGCTAGCGGGAGATACTATTAGTTTTGCAGTTAATGAGTCTGTCATTTTTCACATTTTGCACAATGCTCAACACAGTGAAAATGTTATTAACATATATCTTTCGCAGGTTAAAGAAATACGTGAAACAGTTTCATTGAAGATAAAACTGGAAAGAACGGTGGGTCCAATATAATTTATAAATAAATTTGCGGTGAACGTATGGTTCAAAGAAGTCGTAGTTTTTGTCTGCTTAGAAAGATGAAAATAAAATCCTTGGCACTACGATGCCTTGGTCGATATTCAACTCGATTTCCGTCGGGACATCTCCTCCACTGAACTTCTATACTCTTTCCACGAGCTCCGTCAATATACGTCCACCACAAAGATACGTCTTAAGAAAGGTCGTCCGCCATATTTTTTCGCTATTTCCATCATGTGAATCTCAAAATAACTACTGATATAACTGCCATAAACACAAACCGAAACTACACCCTACTGTACAACATTTTTGATGGAAAGGAAACCAAATGTTCCACTGGTATAGAAGACCAATTTAGCCATGGACTATCTCTTAAACCTAAGAATTTACATTACTCGATGACTTACACTTGAGGTAACACAAGCGTTAATTAATGGACGGCACTGGAGCCACCTTAGGAAAATATCTTACTACCATATACACAACCAATTTTTATTTCGTAATTATTTTAAATGTCAGGAACTTTAACGGTTGATGTAGCGAAAGAAATATCAGATGCGATAGTTCGACATTTTCGAGGCATTACGAAGCATTATTTTACAAGCCTACAAATACTCTCTCCTTTCCTACGGTCCCTAAATATTCTAAAACTGGAAAAATGAAACGAGTGGAATGGTAACTAAAATCGCAAATAAAAATACTAAGAGGTTTTTCCACCATTTCAAAAAAAACACCGAACTTCTTCATTTGCAACACAAGTATGTATAAACGTGATAAGTATTTCCGACACGCTAAATCAAGATGTATCAATGTGACCCAATTAAAATTTTGCATCAAGCATTTTTGATGAGGACCACATGAGTACAAAGAACTAGTCTTTCAACACAATCGACACTTTTTATTGAATTTCCTTAAACATCGCATTTTGAGAAATATAAATCGATGATGGAGAGAAGAACTGATTTAAATGTATGATTGGGCACCATTTTTATAGATGTCAATAAGAAAATTAATAGCAATGGATATGTTCGGGATGTTGCGATGGGAATGTCCCTAATATTTGTTTTACTTTTTGAGATAACCAGCAAAAGTCTGAATTTAAAGATACATAGATACATGCTTCATTAAACCAGTTAATTACAGGTTCTTCCTCTGCAAAGAGCTATCCTTGAATGATTCCTCAACCTCTCCCACACACGACTTGCCTCCAATAATCTTTCAGCAAAAGACTGCTGATATAATTGCAATATATCGAATAAAAAGTTGAGTTTGCATTTAGCAGGATTATATGGACAGCTTGAGACGGCACCTGAAAGTTGATATTTAATATAACTAACAGAAATACACGCGGTCTTCGACCTAGATATTTAGACCAATTAATAAATATAACAGAATATATAATTTTGATGAAGTTTTAGAATGTTGTCGATTACTTAAAAAGAAATAACTCACCACGTGTGGCATGTTACCACAAACAAACCCTCCTTCAGTCCTTTATTCCATCCTCTATGAAATTATCAATTTCTAAATTTTCTTGCGTAAATTGTTCATAGTCAACAGAAATTTTCTAATAAAGTTGAAATTTTCCACCCGTTTTCCACAAGACAAAAAAACAAAGCGAAATCATCAACAACATCATCTATAATGCGAGATTATAGAGGGGAAAAAACCTCCCTTCCAGGGCTCCTTGATTTAAACCAGGTTTCCTCGATGCCGCATCGAGTTTTGTCAGTTAAGCTTCCCAGGCGTTCTCCACTCCCGAAGATTTTGAGCAGCCGAGATGTCACTACCGTGGCTGGAGTAGACATTCTCCATAATAAAATTGTCCTCACCTCCAGCTTACGTAATTTATCCCTCCTATCATGAAAAACCATTATCTAAACCTGATGGTTAATTATCACAATATACATCTGAAAAAGACCCTACAGTTCATTCCCCGAATACAATCTGTGATCTCCTAGGTTAAAGTATTCTCTGTTAATCCACAATTCTCATTTAATTAGGTTTTCACGGACTTAAAGGTCAACGGCAGTATGATACGAATCCCTTTTAGAATATCTTTCCACGACTTATTGAAAATGAAGGCAATATTTTCTACTTAAATTGCATAGTCACAACAGAGTCACATATCACTGATTTAATACACAGAGCCTGAGATGATGTAGAAAAAGTATCCGAATCTTCATTAAAGTTGCTATGGGTACTCCGATGGCTTACAATACAACGGAAGGGAACTCACACACAAAAAATACTTAAATTTTAATTTATTTCAAAAGGTAATTCTAACAATATTCGTGAATATCTTCCCTGTAAGTATTGGAGTGAGAGGCATATTCTTAGCAAACTATAACATATGTTAATTAACATGATTCCTTATGTACATAAAAATGCTATCCGTATTCCGACGGACCACGTGTGCAAAAACAACCATCAGCGGTGGACACTCGAGAGGGAAAAACAAACGCTATGCCAAAATTTTCAAAAATCATCAAACAAATTTTCATCCCGTAACTACCCATTTCTACAATATTTTATTGCATCCACCACTAGGTACGCCACTTTCTAAAAGGAGGACCATCAATGACCTGAAATTAGGCACCCAAAACAACATAATTAAAGTAATTCCACGTCAAAACGAGCAAAAAGGACCAACTTGCCCTTAACCTCTCTGCATCCGACTAAATTTGCACGATTTATTCCATTTTACTGCATTGTAGGTCATGCATAATTGTTTTGCACAGTGTGTATCCGTCGACTAGTAACCAGAACATGAAAAAGTGAACTTCTCGTATACCTTTGATATTTCCGGACACGTGGTATTATGGTCATAGCACAAATGCCAGTCAAGGAGAAAAAGCAACGACACATTACATTTTGACGTTATTGGTTAACAATTTTGCAATTTAGAGCCTACATTGTATTTTGAAAATCTCAACCGTGTTTTTCTCGTTACACGTACCTACCCTTTCGATGTCGCTCATTTTCTAAATATTTTATAGCTAAACACCTTAGCTGTGTTTCGTAGGAGTTTTGCGATGATAATATATTTTTTAACAGAAATAATTGTGTCATCGTGTTCATTTTTTTACATCAAAGTTTCGTCACATCCTATGCTGGCAAGACAGCTGTTTCATATCTGCGTATAATTCAACAACTTCCATGTTTCAATTGAATAAAAGGCTGCTGCTTCACAGCTAAAGACAAAGAGTCAGAAAGTACAAAATCGCAGCAATGCTGCTGTAGCGCTGAGTCCATATCGAGAAATCCCAAAATTTGTTCTCATACTTCTAAGGCTGAGCCGCTTGAAACCCCGTTAGTTTTTTAATTCAACAGTCACGTGCCCTCCAAGAATAAGTAGTAAAATAAATGAATCAGAATCACGAGATATCGATGCTTTAGATACAAAGCATCGAAAATTGCTCGTGCGAATCCATTTATTACGATATTTACTGACAAAGACCGAGACAAAATGCCGATTTAAGTGCTCATTGGCAAAACTTTTAAGAAATCGTATTCGATTGAAAGTTATTTTGGAGTGATAAATGCTAACTTTTACAAAGAAATCCTAAATCAAGAAAAAAGTACTGACTGTTCTCTGGGTAGCTTAAGTTCTGAGTCTTAAAGGCACGCTGCACTGCCTGACCACTAGTTACAGCCCACCTGGATATTCTTAGGAATTTGCCCATAATACTTTAATGCAGTGACTTTAAAAATGTATCAATATTGCATTCATATTCCTTTAACAGTAACTTAAGCCCGTTCAAAACGATATATCTACATCTAAATCTACATAATACCCTGCGAGCCGCCGCATGGGCGTGTGGCAGGGGGTGTTAGGTCGCCAGCCGTGTAAAGATGTAAGTTTTTGGGAGATGAAATGGTGACATGTATTATAGGAGTGTATTAAGTGGAGCTCAATTTTTACTGTGGTCACTTATTGTTCGCGGAAAGAACGAGTTTTTGCACCCATCTGTTCGGTAGTGTATCTCTCTTATTTTATCGAATCTGTCAGACCAGACCTAGAAATGTAGTGAGGAGTCATGATAATATTCTCTGTGTCGCTCTGAAAAATATCAGTTCTGAATGTCTCAAGCAACCTAAGCCTAGCGTGTAGCCTCCGAGTCTCTAGAGGCTCCCACCCTAATCCCTCTAAAAATTGTGAGACACTATATGTACGCTCGTAGCAGTTTTTAACGAAGCACGCAGCTTTCCTTCGTATTTTATTAATTTTTTTGGTAAAATCTTTATGACCAGGGTCCCAAATGCTCGCGGCGTATTCGAGGTGTGGCCTGATATATGATCCAGCACAATACCTAGTTTTTACTAGCCGGTACTAGATATAGAGGACGCAATCCAGTTTGAAGGTGCCGTTCTAAGAGGTTTAACACAATCATTTGGATTGCCATGGCTGGGAACCAGTACACTCTATTTACTATTGATTTCTCAACCAGAGAATAACTGATAGCCAACAGAAGGAATACACGGCGCTGATTTCAGAAAGAGATAGTCGCGCAGCATCTGTAAAAGCTGATGTGATTGTTCATTGTCAAGGATGCTAGGTCCTACTGGGAGCTAGTAGCGATCTAATACCGCATCAATTATGGAATCAAGCAGCTCAGCCAGAACTACAGCGATTTTGCTTGTTAGCCATTATGATGTTTTTATATCACACGATACTGGAAAGCTATCATGCCAGCGAATATACCTGAACTTGTGATGGATCAAGTATCGGTTGGAGCGGGCTTAATAAATAAACCTACGTTTTCAAAACAAAATTTGCGTCGAAATAGTATGAAAAAGCAATATCACAGTCTAAAGTCTGATGAGGCTCTTCCAGTTAGTCCACTGGGTCAAGATACCACCTTGTCAGTACCACAGAAACAGTGGAGATGTCTGTATACGTAAAGCTCAAGAAAGGACTCAGTTCCAGACAGTCTAAGTATAAATCTCTATTTACACGGATATCCACCGTGGAATTTGAAAAAATTGAGCGATTACGCCAAGCAATTAAATTGAGTAGTAGTAGTAGTGGTAGGTTTATCTGGTGCGTCGACAGCTAAGGTCATTTCGCACCGCTCGCAACCTAATTCATGTCAATACAACTTTATAGGAAGTGAAATTCAATATTTATTCAGTAAGAATTAAATTTTTAAGATACCAGAGAAGGAATAAAATTAATCGTGTTTCCAGTTAAAACATTAGATTTTAAAGTGCCTTAAATATGTAAATACATTTTAAAATTTCGACTACGCGACCGAGGGCAATAGGGTTATTGCCGAGAACTTGTTCTAGCCCACCACTGATGTGATATCTTTCTCGAAGAGCTCGGTACCTTTCACAAGCCGACAATATGTGTCTTACACTCAATGGGCAGTCGCATTCATCACAGCGAGGTGGGATCTTCTCTTCGGTAATTAAATTGATATGGGCTATGTCACCTGTATATTAGTCCTGGGAAAAGGTCGGAAAGTAATGCAATATAATACACCTAGTTCACGACCACTGATTTAGAATGAAATTTCCAAACTATGAATATGAAATAGGAGGGGCACAACATTTCAGGAAAAGTTGATGCGGTTCAATTGCCAATGCAGACATATACTTGAATATACCTGTAATTTCTGTCCTAATTTAATATCAGCCTCGCGTACCTTGTCCGACAGGATCTCGAAACTTTTGTTCACTTATGATTTATCTTCATTTCGTATTTTCTGCACTGTAATTCTAAAGCATCTACGAAAGCTTGTATTCCTTTCGATTATTGATTAATCAGCGCCTGATCGTCCACGAACCTTACCGACTTCATCAGCCGCCATCCCACCTTGATTACCGCATCTAGTTCTTTTCCTGTCTCTCTTACCATTTCCACAGCATAGATGCTTAAAAGCAAAGGCGACAACGGACATCCTTGCATTGTCCTTTTACCTATACATCCCGCATATTGGTCGTCGTCGGAGAGGTCGAGGGCAACTCATCAAACCAAACGACGCGGTATGACCCAGAAACTAGTTATTCCAAAGTAATACTTTCCACTAGCGGTAAGTTATTTCTTTTTTAGAAATACCCAAATAAATACATTAATGGCCGCAGAGAGTATGATTAAAACCTTAGATTTGATATTGAAAGGCTTAATACTGAAAACAGGCTTGCTAGTCAATGCACATGAATCTTTTCGATCGTAACCGCTTCATAATACAGATTTCTCCCTTATCATTTTTAATTAAATTAGGCTTTGCTATTCATCCTGAGTAAAAAAAAAATGGCGAAATATTCAACGACAAAAGGTGTGATTTTATTAGAGGCATTCTATATTCAACTGTCGAGAACAATATCACTGGAAAAATGAGAAACGCATTCGCAAATCTAAGATGTGGTATTTTGATATAGAAAATATATGGGGCCCTTCCACACTGAATACTCCGGATAGCGTCACTACTTTTCAATAGGCCTCGGGACGCATGAGTCTTTTTTATGAGCTCATCACAGGTTTTATCAATTCGCGTTCCTTTTCATCTGTCGTAAGGCATTTGAGACACACTGAGGAGAAGCCCCCCTCACACTCTCTGCAATATCACGTGGTTGGCTAGTCCGCGGGGAGAGGGGACGGCTATTCATAGATTTACCCCTCACACTCAATCAAGTTCCCCTCTCCGCCCTCCCTCACCACAAAGGACCCCAAAGTAATCAGTATGGGAGAGTTTCTGACATGAATACCGTATCATGGAGCAGCAGTAGGAATACAGAAAGAACTAAGGATAAGGTTCTCTTATTTGGTGATATTAAGTGGAATCGGGAATTAGTTTTACAATTTACATAGGGAATTAGTTTTGCAATTTAATTTTAGGTGAGAATAAAATATCGTGAACCAATCACCGTAAATTAAAAGATAAACAAATAATCCTCATCCATCTTGCGCAAAGAACGATTGAAGTTCCTCCCTTCCCTGAGCTGATCTCACCAATCCCTGTTTTCAGAAACGGTCGAACCTAACCTGAGAAGAAGGTTAACTTTGGGACTGTCACTCTACTAAAGCGACAAGCAAACCTCGTCAACAGCGTTGCTCGACTCAATTAAATTGTTTCAGTGAACTTATCGTCTTCCGTTAAAAAATATACCAATAAGACGCATTGTCACCTCTGGTCCATTCACGGGCAGTGATACTCTTTTTTCTGTTTGAGTTTTATATACTTTTTCTCTCATCGAAATCCTTGCAGGCAATTTCCAACAACTCCCAGGTGAGGTGCAAGTGCCACGGCATGTCCGGAAGCTGCGAGATGAAGACTTGCTGGAGAGCCGCCCCTGAGTTCCGCCGCGTGGGCGACGCCCTCTCGCGCCGCTATCGCAGCGCCGTGCTCGTCGCAGACGCTAACCTCGGCCGAGGGTCCCCTCTCCTGATTGCCGCCGCGACTCGGTCGCCCAACCGGGACGACGAGGATGATGAAGATAGCTCGGATGATGACGACGAAGATGACGATGAAGACGACGACGACGATGAGGAAGACGAGGAGGAGCGGCGCAGAAGGGCCCACCCGCACCCTGAGGACCTACTCTACTTCGAGAGATCTCCAAATTTCTGCGAAGCCTCCTCGGTGTCACCAGGGACGTCCGGGAGGCGCTGCGTGGCGGGCCGTCGGAGACCCAAGAGGGAGGAGAAGGGTCTAAAAGGAGGCGGCGGCGTGGGCAACAACAGCAACGAGAGCGGCGGGAGGCGAACTGTGGCGGGGCGGGGCGAGGCGGGCGGCGAGGAGGACGCAGATGGTCCAGACTCCTGCTCCTCGCTCTGCTGCGGCCGGGGATACAACGTGGTGCGGCAGAAGAGGACGGAGAGGTGCGGGTGTCGATTCCAGTGGTGCTGCAACGTTGTGTGCTCAAACTGTACCAGAGAGGAGTGGGTGACGGTGTGCAAGTGAGGGGGAGGGTTGGGAGAGAGGACGCTCACCGGGGAGTGCTCTGGTTCCTCGGTCGCCTCCTCGGGCAGTAACATGGTGGTGCCACTGACCAGACAGGTGCTCCAGGACGCGAAAGGGGATTTAATAGTGTATTTCAGCCAACCGGATGATGCAGACCCAATCAACTACAACATGACAAATACTTTTAGTTGTACACGTCAAGATACATGTCAATGTAGTAAACCAGAAATCACTCCACACAACAAATAGAATATGTAGCGGAAGAGTAAGAAAGTGGAATACGTTATTTTACTCTTTAAACACCCAACGGCTACAAAAAAGCATGACAACTATCACCTTCTGGCTCATTTGTTGATTAAGTGTCAATAACGAAAAACAACGGCGGTCATTACATACTGATGAAGGAACAAACTTTTAGTACACCCACTACCACGAAAATACGTCCAATTAAGTGATCGCCGCTCTTATAGGACAGGATGTGGTATTTTACGCCTAAAATGCTATTCCCCAACGTGGGGAATGGTATGGCGATGGGACGTGATGGAAAGACATGAACGAAGCATTGCTACAATGATTTCATCTCAAAAGGCCTAAACTTCCATTTTACCAAATTATAATTCATAATTTGACTACTCGACATTCCATTGGCGACGAAGTCAGGGATTCGTGTAATTGATGCGGGTTAGTAGGGACTAATGTACAGCGTCTTAGTCCTTCGTTCTTCCATTGAAATAACTGGGTCTTTCGACAGGAAACACACTAAAGTAAATAATATGTTTCAAAGACCAAAAACAATAGACTCTGAATCAACGAGAATTCATAGCGTTGCAGAAAAATTCAGCCAAGAGGCATGAATAAAAACGCTATTTCCTGTGCATTTTAATTCCACGTAATGAGTGACATACACCAATTTTCAATTCAAGCAGGAGATATACTATTAAATATATGTGGAACCACCTTAAAACGTCACGCTGTTATCATCGACTCGCAAGTTAAACTCAATAAACAAGTTAGGTAACTTTGAAGTTAATGGGGCTGAATGGCTATTTTCCTGTGTCACAACAGACTAAGAACGCACAGACTGTAATTGTCTACAGCGTCCATAGTGAATCGATTCAGAACAAATATCCCGGAAAGAGGCGTTTTATTCGTTAATTCTGTTAACTGGGTAGTGTTGAAAGAAATCTTTCAAAATACAGTGTTTTTCAGTGTCAGGGAAGTATTTTTCTTTAGGAAGTTGTGGTTTGATCGCGAAATTTTGTGGTTATTTATCGTGTGTTGTTATAATTGAATGCTTGCAAAATATCAACTGGATTCAGTCTCAATAAAATAATTATTAACTTGTTTTGTTTCGTTTAGGACCAAATATTATTAATTTATCATGAATACCCAAGGTTCTGAGATATTCAACCCTGATATATACCTTTGTATGTAACCTAATGATCCTACTTTTTCTCCTTGACGTGAAGGAACCTTATTAATGCGATTCAAACATTTCTGTAGCCCATTAATAATTTTCAGATGTCAAGGTTTGGAGAGAACGATCGTATCCATAGTGTATTTATCGTATCCATGAATCAAAGTGAATATTATGGTATACTTCAGTTACTTTAAAAATCATGGTAAAGGTTAGTGGGACCAACTTCATAAGATCAAAGCAGAGATGTAGAGTTAAATAAGAGAGAACTCTTTAAAAGAGACTCAAATATCTACAACTAAAAATGCCCAACATCGCTGGGCAAGAAGATATCCTACAATTGCTGTCCAACGTAACATCAACGTTGGTGGATCAGACCAAGAGCAACATCTATGATGAAACAAAGAAGGGAGCTCGGGACAGAAGCGGATGGAGACAGCAGTGGTGTACGGGACCTGCCAGCAGGCATAACACCAGATGATGATGATGTAACAATGTAGCAACGTAGAAAAGTTACTAACAATGGTTTCTTAAAACTTGACCATCAGTTTAATGCTAACACTATGACAGAGCCGGGAATCAACATATCCATGATATCAATATTATTTGACAGAGTTGGCATTTTGTGCCCTACCACCATTTTGTTCTTTTGCGTGACACCATCATGTGTGACGCCACCCCCCTGGGTTCAGACGCCCTTTGCAGCCACCTCTCTAAGTACAGCCCCAACCCAGACTATCATTCGTCTATCTCTTAGCCTTCGACCCCTCTCATGGATCGCCCTACCAAAATCCCTAATATTTTCCCGCCAATTTAGCTCTAAGGATCATCGGAGCACACAACTTAGGAGGGGTTTTGGTAAATGACTTTTAGTATATAAGGACCACTGACCAACAAGTCTCCAATCCGATATTAAAGATCAAAAGAAGAGTGTGAAAATAGTTTGCCTTAAACTTCAAAGCGTATATTGAGGGTATAGTACCAAACAGAAAATTAGCGCGACAGTTCCAAAGAAAATCAGCTGAAAATATCTGCTTCACCAAAAAATGTTGCAATTATCTAAAAGCTGCCGAAAAATCAAACCAGTACCACAATGGAACTTTTTGACATACCTCTGATACTGTAATATTGCCACTACCGAAAGTATAAAGATGTAGAATGTGATGAGCTACGAGCGACGTTGGTACCGAGGTATCTATGAGGCAATTACTTGCTTTTAGATCAAGATCTAATATTAATATCATGTGTACTAAAAAATGCCACATAGTGTTGAGGTATTTCGTATGCTAAATGGCCAATTATGCTCTCCGTCGGTAATGTATCTCTTTTGTCTGTCATTACTATTCATTCTTACCCTTAATCCCCACTCAAAGCCTTGGTTATCGTTATGACTTAAATCTGCGAATTTCCACAGAGAAAAAGTCATCCGCCTTGAGGGTGACTCCGTAAAAGTGAAAGTCCGTGGCTAGTCCCGGATAGCTTCAAATTTGTTATGACTTAACCTTGCTACTTTCAGCAACGAGGCCATAACCTTAAATGCATGCTATCCACAGATATCTTTCTCTAAGGTAAGTTTTAATTAGTGTCGCTTATTACCTAGGTTTGTAGAGAAAAACAAAGCTTCCCCATAAGGACATTCCATACCTTGTGGAAGTAACATACCTTAAACTAACGTATCATAATAATAATAATATCGTCTTTATTTCTGGGCGATATTAGGGCTACCAAGCCCTCTCTTACATATAACTAATTACACGTATTTACAAAGATAGAAAAGTCATATGGGCTGAAATGAATTAGCAAATAAATTTACTAAAAGTTTGATATAACAAATTGTATGGTATTTCAGAAGTTAAAAGCGCTATCGTATATTATATTTTTTAAGGATGATATTTCAACAAATATGCGCTAAAGTGTACATAAGGGAAATTGTAAATGAAAACCAAATATGTTATCAGAGAAGACTATTTTAGAAGACTGTAGAAAGGCTTCTCGGGATTCCATCCGGGTTGGAAGGTTCATGACCGACGTTTCGGCTGCTAACTCTGCAGCCGTCCTCAGGGAAGTGAGATGCCGATGGTTGGAAGTGTCCCTTTATATATAGTGTTAGGGAAGGGCAGGTGCAAAGTTGTTTTCCCGCGCTTTCCTCTGATTGGTCCGCGTTGCCTCTATGGACTTCAGTACTGGTTTCCAAGTGTTGCTGAGGTGGAAACCGCTGTCTCTGCTGAGTTTTTTCTTCTCTAGTCGGATTTAGACGGCTCCTTTCACCAAACGGTCCCAATAACCGTTTGCCCGGTAAAGTATAGTTGTCATGTCGAAGTCGACTTTGTGGGCGTGAATGAGGCTGTGTTCAGCTATGGCCGACTTGTCGGGTTGTTTCAGACGAATGCATCGTTCATATTCTTTCAGCCTCGTCTCCACAGTCCGTCCAGTCTCCCCCACATAAGCTTCTCCACACTCACAGGGAATGCGATATACGCCCGGAGTTTTCATTCTCAGAGGATCTTTTACTTTTACGAGGTCGTTAAATAATTTCCTGTGGGGTTTGTGGATAGTCTGTATTCCATGTTTTCCAAGAATTCTAGATACTTTCCCCGATATTGTAGACACATATGGAATACATGCCTTGGCAAACGGTTCCTCCATGGTCCTTTTCAGGGCCATGACTTCGGGAACTTTTCCTATGGCTCGGTTTACTTCTTTCCGGGAGAATCCGTTTTGGTGGAACGTCTTCTGTAGATGGAGTAGCTCTAGGGGAAGGTTTTCTTCATCTGCTATGGATCTGGCGCGGTGGAGGAGTGTTGTAAGAACAGCTCTTTTCTGTGAGGGGTGATGGTGACTCTCGGCGTTCAGGTATAGGTCGGTGTGGGTCTTCTTGCGGAAGACACCATGTCCTAGTGAGCCATTCTCCTTCCGGTGGATCATAATGTCTAAAAATGTTAGGCAGCCTACATTCTATTTACCGGGAAAACCTAAAATCTTTCATATTTTAGAAGACTTTGAAGAGATTTTCCATAATTTTAATGAAATATATTTCGAAGAAGGAGTTCTATTTTAAAATAAGATTTAATTTTGCAGAAATAAGAGTAAAAGGAAAAGGAAAGGTCCATTGTCGTTGGAGCTTCCCACATAGTATGCGTTTCTCTGGTGAATAAAAACCTTAAGTTAGTGCTTATAGGAGCAAAGTTGTGGGCACTGAATCTGGGGGAAGACATGACGCCGCAGGTGTCATGTTAAGGCTACTTATCGTAAATACAGGGTAATCCTCCGAAATAAGTTCACCATTTAAGAGTATGTTATGATTCCACCAGTCCCAGCTCAATTACATAGGTCATGCATGAATATTTCAGTGAAAATTGAATCGCCTGAATTGCATCCTGAGGATGGGTACTTGTTACCCCTTGCGCCCTTTGAATTTTAAGCAACCTTAAACTTTCCTAAAACTCTAGTTGAAAAGCTGGGCAGGCTTCAGTCACATGATTACATAGCTTAGAAACAATTTTAATACTTAAAAAATGTTTGATTGAATTTTGGAAGGTTTATTGCATTGCAGATTTCTTCTGAAAACGGCGCCTTTGTATTACAGGACAGATTAGGAGGTTTGTACTGAAATGACGACGAAACAACAATTCACCCCTTTGATTGCTATTTCCTCCCACGAACCGAGGATGATGAAGTCCCTATGGACTACGTTATCATTACTGAAAGTCAGAAGTATGCCACCTCAAAGGGCATTTCTTTCAAAAAGATCTAACACCATTATCTAACTTTGAGATTCCAAAGCTTAAAAATGTCGTATTCTGATGAGATGGATTAGTTGTTTATTATAAAATGAAAATTATATCCTCAACTTTTCTCTTCATGCTAAACATTTATATCTCCCAGCAAAATGGCACTTTTTCACCACCTCGCAAGATGAACATCTATTTGACGGAGGAAGGTTGACTGCGCGAGCTAGCCTTCAGCTGCCGTACGAGTATGAAATCAAAAAAACCCGGAAAACTGTTTGACTGCACCATAGCGCGGATTTTAGGAATTAATTTTGGCTCTTCTGGGAAAGAGGAATTGGAAAAATGCTTAAGTACTGGAACAAAGATTTCATTAAGCAGCTCGCATAGCAGGCACCAGGGATTGCCAAGCTGTAATACCAGAAACTAATTAGTGTCATAAACTCAGGCAATGAAACTTTCCAATCATGGAGCAACCATTACGCTCTATTAGCGAAAGAGGTAATGGGTCTTCGAAAGTAAATATTCCCGAGAAAATATCATACTATATGGTTGAATAACAACCGTTTTAAGCCAAATTGAATATAAATGCCACTATCTTCCTTTGCAAAAATTTTGAATATGCGCAAGTACTTTCTACTATCAATACTATTCATTTGATGTTTTAAAACCATGAGTATTATAGGATTTTAGAGCTCCATTACACTTCAGTGGTGAGTTACCAGAAATATCATACAGTCTCACCAAGTCTTATAGTTATTATGGAAAACGTTACTTTTTTAACGTTAAAAATAATACAATTTTTTGTCCATTTTACGTTTTTTTAATCCATAATTCAATGAGCTAGAGCTATCCTTGAGCCAATATGCATGTATTACATGTCTGCTACATGCTAACTGTAGGGCCGAGCCCGCGGAGACAGTTTTCAAAAACTAAAATAAAATTCTTTTTCTTTCATGGATATCGTACCAAAATATACTGATAAATAAATATTACAATGTTTCCTCTATATTGAGGGACTTCGTTTCGTATATGAAAGGGTACCATTGCAATTTTTGTCGATATTTGTTTGCTATTACGTGACAAAAAAGGCGGACGCTTTTTTCTGGCAAAAGTGTACATAAAGCAGTAATTATCTTTGAATTAAGGAAAATGGTCATCGGGATATTTTATCAGGGTATTATGTAAACATATTTGAACGTTATTTTGCGAAAATATTGGAAAAAGTTTTCGATGGAGTCCAACGGAGTCATTATTTCCAGGTCCCGCCGCGGAGCCGGGCCGTGGCGATCGACAATTCGGCCGTACACTCAGCGTCGCAGACCTTTTTCCAATATTTTTGCATAATAGCATTAAATATATTTACTAAATACTCTGATGAAATATCCCGATCACCATTATTCTTAAACCAAAGATAACGACTGCTTTATGTAAAATTTTGCCTGAGAAAACATCCGCCATATTGTGACGAAATAGCGCACAATTTCCTCGCAATATGTTCAGTATAGTATCTTTGGTATTCTGTAAAAATGTGTGCAGCTTGATGACGGCAAATTCAAGGAGTTAAGGTCCACACAACTTCAGCAATCCGATTGGCCCTCAACCAATCCTACCTATTGCGCCATCAGTCGGTAGGACGAAGGTCAGAATGTGGGGTTTAAATCAACACTCTGAGATCTGGCGAACTACAACAAAACTACGGCAGGCCAAACTTCATATAAAAGGACCAAGGCCTAGCTTTTCCCTGAGGCTCATTTTATCAAACAGGAGTCAAATACGAACGATAATGGGACTACTTACGGGACACTATTCAGGAATGAGACATCTTTATCTTTTGAAGATCTCAGACTCTCCCACATGTAGGTGGTGCGAGGAAGTGGATGAAACAACTTCACACTTGCTATGCGAATGTCCAGCCATCATTAGGACTCGGTGCAGGTATCTGGGCGCTCCATTCTTGGAGCCTAACGAAGTAGAGGTAACTCCTATAGGGGATTTGCTTGCTTTCTGCAAAGCACTCGGCGTATAGGGCTACCACCAATGGCTGGCAGAATGGACCAAATTGGTCTAAGTGCCTTAGGTACTATAAGTAGTAACTCCACCAAAGTTCCAATTTAATCTAATCTAATCTACAGATTATAAAACAAACAATAATCAACAGTTTCGTTTGTATTCATAATTTACCAGAATAAGGTAGCCAAGACATTGTTTTAACATTAGTAGTAAACATAAGCATAAGCACCAGCTGTTAACAGTTCAACACATTCCAGTAATTAGAAAGATAAAAACGAACAAACAAAAATGAGGCCTTGTGATATACAAATATCAAATACATATAAGTTATATTTATAAACAAAATTAACTGATTCACTCATCTGCGTTAAATCATAATGCAATACATTTTATATTTCATAGATTTGCATCTATTACATCTGGTGATTTTACATTATGTGTGGAAATTTGGGATTAACAATAGTTCTGTGTTTCTCGTCAATCTTTTCTGCGTATTAATGTTAAAAATAATTTTATTATACAAGTAACTGGGACACTTTGTGTTGATTAGCTTGTACATTAATAAATTTATTTTATATTCCCGGCGCTTATCTATTTTCAACCACCTGAGTGTGTCATAGTATGGCGTGATGTGTTTATCAGCAGGAATATTAAATATCAACCTTATTCCACAGTTTTGCAACCTTTGTAGTTTTTGATTTAGACCACTAGTAATATCGGAAAAGACGAGAGAACAGTAGTCAATATGAGGCATTATAAGGGGTTTAATCAATTTTATTCTCAGAGAAGCTGGAATTAGATCCCTGAATTGCTTTATTGAGTATAGTATTTTATGTACTTTATTGGAAATGTATTTTGTGTGTTCGGGCCAGATTAGAGTACGATTTAGAGTTATACCAAGACTAGTTACTGAGTTCGAATAATCGATTTCAGCACCGTTTACACATAGTTTTGGTAACCTTAGAAAGATGAGTGCGAGGCTGACGAGGAAGATCGGAGCTATCACACATACCGAGGAGTAAATTTGATAGAGCCATAAAAGACCTCAAGAAGAACAAAGCTGCTGGTGCAGGAAACATCAATGGAGTAATCATCAATGCACTCGGAAGTAAAGCCAAGGACAACTGTACAAAATAATCAAAGATAGCTACCAGAGCGGAAGATTTCCAGAAAACTTTCAAGAGTGTCATGATTGCGATACCGAAAAACACAAGGACCAAGAAATGTGAGGAGCACCGAATCTTAAGGTTAGTGTCACAGGCATTAAAAATACCTTAGCGATAATAAGCCGAAAGATGGTAAGGAAAACTGAAGACTCAGTTTGGGAGCAACAGTTGAGAAAACAATTCCTGCGAATAGGCCACTGTATACGGCATTCGTGGACCTGAAGAAAGTGTTCGACAATGTCTATCATATAACATCCGCATTTTTCCAAAATTTACCGTAAAATAGATTTTTGAAATTTTAATCACTCCATCTTTTGTTATTTTCTATCATTCTCATTTTCTCAAAGTTTGATGCTAAGTGGATACCTAAGAATTCCAGGACGGGATATGCAGAATGAGAAATCATAAGAAATAAGGAAAGGAGATTCTCTAAGACAAAAAATCGAGGCTGGTCATAAATGAGGTAGGGCAATAACTGGCGCTTACAGAGCAATTTAATTAGTTGGGTAGTAGGTACGCTAGAAGAAAATGGAATGGTTGCGAAGACATGGGGAGAAGAATAGTGACAGCGAAGGAAGCGTTTATTGATTAAAGGAAGCTGATGACGGGGACCTTGAGTAAGGAAATTAGGACGAGGATGACGTAGAGCTTGATATGGAGTGTTGGGTTGTACGGGGCAGTAATAAGAACTCAGAGATAATTAGACAAGCATAGGCTACAGGACAGAGAAGGCTCACTTGCTGACGACGAAATTTGAGCAAAGTCGTGAATTTCCAGAGCTAACTTAACTCTGGAAGAATTCTCACCAATAAAATCAATTTCCGGGGAAAATATTTACAAGAAGACAATAGCTAATATACTAGTCTAACATCAAACATCAGTGGAATATCCATGTTGGACGAGTCTTCTGAAATTGATATGGTTGCTTTTAAGCTAAATAAAAGGGCTGGGGATAACACTTAAACCAACATTTACCAAAAACCTTGTGATTTATACAAAAGGTTTCAGCGAAAACTCAAAGACTGTGAGTGTAGTAGTATGTGCATCAGAGCTATTTAAAAGTAGAAACCGTAAATAGGTTATTCCACTTGAAAATGACGCGAAAATATTTTAACAGTTAAGGGTGGCGTATAGTAAAAATCGTTGAGGAATGTACAAAGGTGATTCATTTAAGTCAGGATTGGAATAATTGTAAAATACTAGGGAAAAGGGTTGTCTAACGAAGTAGAAGGAAAGGAGAATGAAAGAGTAGTTGAGAGGCGATACAAGGTAAGAGTGAGGGATGGCTATGCGCAGGTTTCTCTTCTTTCACTCATTCCGCCGTCGCGCGGGGGTGGCGCTCACCTCGCGGCACGACGGGGGGAGTAATACGTCGAAGGAATCCCCCGAGCGGACGCCAGAAAGGCTTCTCTCCCGTCCGTTGGGTAACCCATCACCCCGACCACCCACCCAGCCTAGCTTACCATAATATCCCTGCTTTTAAGAACCGCGACCCATTGGCGAGACTGCCTTCCCTCTCTTTCCCTATATATCCCTTTCTCTTCGCCGCCCCTGCAAGGGGCACGTAATGCCATGGCTAAGGGGCGGTATCACCCATCCCTCACCTAACTCATCTCGAAAGAAAAATAAAACCACGACACACGACTAGAATTCTCATTCATGACTAGGATTTTCACCTCATAAGACAATCAGCAGGTCTAGATCTGATAACGTCAACGGTGACGCTGGAGGTAAAAATATTACACATTCACATGCACTTCACGCCAGCAACTTTCGATGTAGGCTCAGTTAAAAACCAGCAATCAAACTTTGCGATTCTTCTCAAGTCTTCCATCGGGTCAAGGGTTCTACGATAGCAAACAGTTCGATGTTCGAATTTTTTTTCCTCTTTAGGGCAGATGAGTGACTCGACGGGGATATTCGTGTCGAACATACAGGCTAATGATCTGATCAATAAAGGTTTTTTAATCGACTCACTGGTATTGCTTTTCGGGAAAATCCTGTAGATACGTCATCTATTACGGGCTATGGATAAAATTCAAAGTAGTTACACTTAACCAGACATCTTCCGCCGATTAATACTTTAGCCAATTAAGCCAAGCCTTTCCCTGTACTTCCGCCGATTAATACTTTAGCCAATTAAGCCAAGCCTTTCCCTGTACCTAGGTTTATGCACTCAGCATGAATTCATAGGCTGTAACAATAAGATCGAATTCCGGTCCAGGTGAATGACTTGTAATTCACCATGAGTTTCGAATATTCGCGGAAGGTGAAATTTTTTTAACTGAAGGAAGATTCAGTTCAACGTAGATCTGCATTCAGGATCTAACTAAGAGATGAATTTACTAATATAATATAGCGGGAAAGCACTCGAACGTTGAGGTATGCTCGTAGCACTTAAGGTATTGTTGGCCTTTACTTGTAAGAGACGGCTGGGGTAATAGTCAACCAAAAAGGTACAGTTACCTTAGTGAACAATGATCGCGCTAAATGAGAAAATACCATTCATAACGCTTTCCAAACTAACACCTAAGGCCAAAGCTTTATTTAAGAAAAATTCATTTAAGTACTCAATATTTGGTCGAAAGGATTTTAAAAATAAAAAGGACAAATAACTGATTAGAGTATAAGAGGAGTGCTTGATAATCACGCATGATAAGAGACGGTAATCTAAAAAACGATATATATAGCCCATTCAATAACAAAATGGTGGGTACGTTGATTGAGGATCTAAACTGGCCGAGGCAGAAATACAACGCAATAATTTTTGTTGGTAAGTAAAATAAAATTGGTTGGTAAATGGTTGGTTGGCAAGTAACAACTGCATTTTAACAAAGAATGAATCGACCATCTTCTTTTTCAGGAGACTGAGTGATACTTAAACATATGGTGAACAGGAAAAACTAAACTCACGGAGGAAGCCACGGTCAATAAAACTGCTTAACAATTCTAGATGGGAAGAAAATAGAATAGCATAGCACCTCTGGCTGAAAACCTAGAAGACTTTGGAGTGGAACCCGAAGAAGTGGCGACCGTCCAGCGAGGTAATATAATCCACTTTCCATTCCCTTCCACCCTCTCTAAGGCCCCGCGGCTCCGAACACACCACGAAACACCCTCTTCACTTTCTCCCACTGACCCTTCGCCGCTCGAACACCCGCCCTAATTTCAAATTAGGGCTCGGCATCTATCCAACCCTTCCGTCTCTTACTATTTATCTTCACGCAGTAATCAAGACCAATCCGGACGGAATTTTAGGCTCCAGGCCACCAACAAATTTACGACACACTCGAATGAACTGAGCAGGGAAATTCTAACTAACAATCACGAAGATTTCGGCGGATTCGTTCGGATTGCATTGCTCGACCTATTACTACCAACCACAAGACGAATCATTCTTCCCCTACTGTGCCAGTACTTCTCCTCTTGGTATTGCTTTAGCCCTTGAGTTTTTCATTCATCCTCATCCACTCCCATATCTCACACGGCGGTAACCTATTCTAACTCTCCGCCCAAAAGGACCAAGTTTGGCCACCTATTCCGAGCCAATGTTTTTAAACATGTACAGAGGAGTTTCTTAATGTGAAGGAAAACTTGGGAGATCGAATTAAGCAGAGGATGATAGTTATAGCGGCATTAACTACAGATAACATCAACAGCAAAGTGAAGGATGGATGGCTGCACTCAACCTATCTTGGAATTGAACGGCCAATGGATGAACCAACAGGAAAATGCTGAAGATATTAGAAAAAAATTCCATCTTCAAAGGCAATTTCCAAGAATTAGCATATTTATCCCCAACCTAAATCATTTGATCAATCGGAAACATGCAAGAAAATTAGCATAAAATAAATGACAGCTGTTTCATATTTATCTTTTTTTATATGAATGTCAGCCATGCGAATTAATTAAGAATAATCAACCAATTTGAGCTCTGTCATCATCAGTCTTGAGAACTTTTTGAATAACATGTATGGTGCCAAATAGTTATCAAAGCTTAATCCACCACTTCCAATGGATTATAATCCTAGGAGGAGAGTAGTCATATGCCAATATATGGTTTACTTGGACTTTGGCCCCTTAAACGTGATATCCACCATTTTAGAACGCAGAACATCGAATTAATTCGAAGGCATTTCAAGAATTTTAACTTTACATCAAAGAGAAAGAGGACAATGTTTACAGCATATTAAAACCTTAATGACGCAAATTTTAACGACAATTATTTGCCTTTACTCAGAGAATAAGGATCCGCATACTTCCAATTACAGAGCAAAATTTGATTACCTGTTCAAAGTCAAGTACAATACTGTAGTCAAAAATTAGAATAAAAGAAAAGTAAGTAAAAAAATAAGAAAGCTTCTCGAACCATAACTGCTCACGTTAATAATTTTTCTAATGTATGCCGAGACTACAATCATTAAACGGGGAACAAAATACAGACACCAAATGAGTTCGTTTATGCGCCGAGAAGTTCGATTCACTAAATGCTTATATCAGTACGTTTACGTCAAACTAGAATTCATCTCGGCTTAATCTAGTGAACATAGCCCTCATGCGAAAAGAGCGAAGACGGACACTACCATTTGGATATAATTAGAGCGTAAAAATATAACGATCGTCTAGATCAAATAAAACCAGAAAATCAAACATGAACCAAATACCATTGGGTAACCCACGCGAGCTTCTTACATTAGTGGAATTTTCCAAATATCGAATAACTGGCGTGGCAAAATAAGTAGTTCCTCACTAAAACTGATTTCGGATATGAAAGCTCTGGCATGACTACCGGCTTATGCGTGATTACGATGTTGATTTGACAAGAAAGGTAGAACATTATTGGTATTAACCTTCATCCTTCATGAAATGCAGTTAAACAGAGAGATAAGTGCCCCAAAAAGATGCCATCATTGGTTTTTCCTATCATCTAAAATGCAAACAGATCCGGTTCAGATATCGCTGCTCAAGCGCATCAACGTCAGAAAATATTTTCTTGTAAATATAATTCGCCCAATTGGACTGATAACAGAACCAAGGTTACATCTATCTCAAAGAATAGGAGCTTCTGCGAGAAAATTTTTAATAAAAATAGATCCCTCTTAGTTCTTAGTCTTACTGAGCGCACGAATCATTACGTATTGTAGTAGTAAATCTCCTACGAATTGAAAGTTTTTCCTTTTACATATTGTAAGAAGTAATATTATAGTCAGGCTGAAACAGATGCAAATATAAGTCCACTAGTTCATCAAACTGAAGCTTTGTGAGGCTTGGCTCGAATTCGGAGGGGTGACTTTCCAAGTTCTTCCGCAACCCCTTTCTGCAAGCAACAGTCGGTAGGTATGAAATAACCTAAGCCAAGAATGAGCAATCAGCGGCACGCGGGCCGGGAATGACCCATTGATATTTTAAAGTAGCTCCCGGACTGTTTCCAAGCTGTAATAGACATAATCACACAATCTGGCACACAAGAGGAGAGAAGGTTGCCTTATTCAGCACGCTCACCATAGAAGATTTCCCAAAAAGGTTGACCTAAAGCCGTAGAAACAAGTTTAGATAAATTGGAGTCGTTAATAAAAAGTAAAATACTCAACAGATTGCTTAGGAAAAAACAGTCGATGGCGATTTTAATTGAAAAATACAAAAAAAATAAGACAAACCATTGATGAAACCAAACGATTTTAATTGAAAAATACAAAAAATAATAAGGCAAACCATTGGAAGATTGGACAATAATTGGAACGGTGTTTATTTCTAATAATTGAAAATCACTCAACGGCTGTACACTAGAGTGAAAATGTTGATCATATTTGGAATAAGCTCGCAGTGAAGCATGAAAGAAAAATGCAGCATATCAAAGATGAAATTGGAGCTATCAAAGAAAGATCAGACCAAGTAAATAAAGAGCATCACCAACGAGAAAGAACCGCGAAGAGTTGAAGAGAAAAGATTTTTACATTTCTACATTATCATTTCGCATCAATAAGTTGTATCCGATTGGATAACTTGCAGGTTCCGCTGCACTGTTTCATCGGCAGAAAACTACATTGGCGCGTTTACGTTTTAAAGGTCTTTTTGCTATTAGTCGTTTTCAATAGTTGTGGAGGCGGTGTCCGTCGTCTCTTTTAGTTGCCTCGCCACTAATCAGCCAGGGATCAGAGGGCCACTCTGAGGATGATGCATGATGATGAGGTGGAACCTGGATCCACCACTCCAAAAAAACATGAATGGGGAGAATCATCTAGGAACACCCAGGATGTAATATACGGAGCAAAGAATGAGATATGTGAGTGTATTCTATACATATAAAATAGGATTTGGGTATGTGTTTGAGTGTGTGTGTACATTTTTATACTCTTGAACGCCTGGACCAATTGTCTTTAAATTTTGCATGAGTTTTATATTTGTACTGGGACAAATATACGCTATGTTCAAATTCCCTCAGAGCCCTAGGGACCCTGACGGGCTTCTATTAGGCATATCCTTCCATTGCATAATAAAGCATTGGAATCGTTGCAATAGTTTTTTTCGCTTTTACAAATTACTAGCACTTTGCATTTGCTTAAAAATTACGTTTTTAGAGTGAAATTTAACAATTTTTCTCCGACTTCAACGATAGCTAATTTCCTTGGCAACTTGACGAATGGCTTAAAACGGTATATTTTTCCCTGGTCTTTTACGAGTTTTCTATCGGTATGTATAAAAATGGATTTGGGGAATGTGTGTGCGTGTATATTCCATATACGCTCAGGAACGCCTGGAACGATTGTCTAGAAATTTTGCATTAGAGTTTATTTTTTCACTGGGATGAACATACGTTACGTTAAAATTTCCTCAGGGCCTTAGGGGCTTTAGGAAGGGTCCCTGTTATTTACATCATCACATTGTCTTCTATTAACTAGGGCACATCGGTAGGCTTCGTGGTTCGTTTTAGATAAATTAAGCACCCTACAAGAGACCTTTGTACGGGACCAAATAAACCCTTATAAAGTACTTAAGTTCAGATGAACAATTAAGGTTCCATTGGTCTCTAAGGTCCTAAATCACTGCTATGTCTATGTTTATCAACGAGTACTTTCGCCTGGGACTTTTTGTCTATCATAAAATTAAATGGTGAACGTTAGCAAATTTAGGTGAGATTTTAGCTTTAATGTAACATCTCTATGTGCGTTGAATAGCTCTTTTATAGTACGTGCACTTAACACGCCACATCACTTATGTGCTAAGATTTTCATGTTTTCCTCCCACCTTTTGACATTCAATGGGCATGTATATGCCAAGGCAGGAGGAACACTGATGAAGGACAGGCTCTGTAACCTCATCAAGTTGATACACGAACGAGGACAACTCCCTGCCGATTTTAAAACTAATATCGTAATACTTATACCAAAAAAGGCTGGGGCATCAAAATGCGAACAATACATAACGATAAGTTTAGTGTCGCACACAGCAAATATAATGACGAATATTATCTTCCGTCGCATAGAAAGAAAAGCTGAAGATATACTCTCTGAAGATCAATTTGGCTTCAGAAAAAGCAGAGGTACACGAGAGGCAATATTGGCCTTAAGATTGATCATAGAAAAAAGATTGGAGTGGAATAGGAAAACATTGCATTCATAGACATGGAGAAAGCCTTCGATAATGTTAAACGGCACAAAATGTTTGAGGTCCTAATGAAAGCTGGAATTGACAACAGAGATAGGAGAATCATATGGAATTTATATAAGAGCGATAAAGCTATTCTGGAGGGAGAAAAAGAACAAGAAGCTAAAATATGTAAGGGGTGAGACAAGGATGCGCATTATCACCAGTGATATTTAATACGTATATTGAAGAGGCCCTGAAAGAAGTCCGGAAAAGAACACAAAAGGGTGTGAGAATACGTGGAGAAAGAATAGACATGCTAAGATTTGCAGATGATATTGCTGTCTTAGCCGAAAGGGAAGAAGACCTACAAATAATGATAAAGAAGATGAATGACATAATGGAAACAGGATCAACGTGAAAATCAATGCTATCAAAACAAAGATTATAGTATGTATATTTACATATATATACAAGCGAAGGCGCAGATTGTGGTCGATAATAAGCGTATTGATCAAGTTAATTCCTTTGTGTACTTAGGAAGTAGAATAACGAGAGATGGGCGAAGTAGGGACGAAATAAAGAGTAGAATAAATCAAGCCAAAAGTGCTTTCAACAAAAAAATGAAGCTATTTACGTCCCGATGAAACAGCTTGCAAATAAGGAAGAGGCTCCTTAAAGGATAAGTATGGAGTGCAAGGCTCTACGGGTGTGAGGCATGGACTTTAGGCGTAGAAGAGAAGAAAAGAGTCAACTCGTTTGAACTCTGGTGCTACAGGCGAATGCTAAGAACCGGATGGGCTGACAAGGTGACAAATGAAGAAGTTCTGCAAAGAGTAGATGAAGAACTCTGCCTGGAGAAAACCTTAGTCCAGAGATAAGTAGAGCTTATTGGATACCTACTGAGACACGAAGGACTTCTGAAGTTGATAATTAATGGAAAAGTTAAAGGAAAGAGAACTAGAGGAAGGTCAAGTCTGCAATATTTGGGACGGATAATGGAGGAAAAAGGATGCAAAGCCTATGCTAAAATGAAGAGGAAGGCAGAGGCACGTGAGGAATGCCGAGTTGCCGTAAATCAATCGACAGATTGAAGACCAAAGAAGAAGAATATATATGAAAAGTATCTATTAATCCCGCCACATTGACATTTGATTATATTTGACTTGTAATAAAATTAGTTCTCGATTTTCATTTTTTCCCTCTACCTAGGAAGTTCAACTGGCATCATCTTGGCCTTATTAGAATTGTTTGGTATATTTTACCACAAATAAGTACATTACCCTATAGCATATACTAGCAAAGGTACCCGTAGAATTAACCAATTGCAAATTGCCATCAGGTGACTTTATTTCAAAATTATGTCAGTAGTAACACTATGTATCCGATAAATTGATTAAATTTACCCATAAAACTTAATGCTTGGACTTTTACCACCAATTTGCCACGACCCTCACGAAGCCGTATTATTTGCAATGAAACAGAATTGGAATCAGTGCGGAGGTTAATTTTTGGAAACTATTTTATTACTGTAAGTAATTAGGCTCTAAGGTTGGAATATCTTGAATATTAAGATATTAGTTCAATTACTGACAATAATAATGTTAAAAATGGCGTTATTCCTCGGAAAACAGAAGATTGGCTATGAACGGGTCAATTTGCCCGGGTCTTTTGGCTTACACATATAGCCTAGATCTTTTTATCATTCATTTCGCCATTGTGTCAGTACACCGCATATACCTCCTAGTGGTGGGTCGTGGGCAACGGTATGCTGGCTCTCAAGGTAGTCCTTTCAGAAGGGTTCCTCGCTTGAGTAGAATACTGATAGCGGGCTGAGGGTATTACTATGCTTTGTTTTCTCTTGTAGATACTGGCGAAAATGAGCCAAAACTGACCGGTAGAGCGCTGTAACCGTTAGTGGGGAAAGCTACACGTGGTGCAGGTACTGCAAAGGCTGGTAACCTTGCATACCCTATTACAACTTACTCCTAAGAGTCACGAAGTAGCCTCGGACAGCCGAAGCCATGATGGGCGGCGGAAGCTAAATAAGGTTGGCCCATCAAGATACGGACTTAGCAATACGAACTGGACTATCGGTACTTGGAATGTGAGAGGAGTATATGGAAAGGAGTATGAGTTGTAGAATGAAATGAAAGTGAGACGAATGGATGTTTTGTGTGTATGTGAAACTAAGCGCAAGAGGCGGGATGTTGTTACTGTAGATGGCGGTGGTCTGGCACTGTGGTCAGGAGTTGACGATAACGTACACGGCAGTCAAAGTGTAGGACTTATTCTTAATGAGAGAGCTAAGTTACTGGTAAGGAAGTACGACTAACTATCCTCTAGATTGCTCTGGGTTCGAATGAAAGTAGCTATTAGGAGAGTTGTGATTTTGGCGAGCTACGCACCAGTGGATACAGAGAGTGACAGTGTGAAAGGAGTTTTGGGAAAAACTGAGAGAGGTTTTGAATCAATGTGACCCTGGTGAGAGAATAATTGTATTAGGTGACATGAATGGCTGGGTTGGTGTGAGGCGGGATGCATCTGAGAGAGTGGTTGGGCCATATGGTGACCCTCGAGTGAATGATAATGGTGAAAACTTGGTGAGTGTGTGCTTGGAAAAAAGATTGTATATTTCGAATACATGGTTTAAACATAAAAAAATACACATGTATACTTGGCTAGGGGCAATTGTAAATGCACAATTTCGTTGTGTATGATGATTTCGTTGTGTATGATGAGAGATTGAAGGAGTTATTATGGGACACGAGAGTGATAAGAGGTGCTGAATGTGGAACAGACTTTGGTTGACAGAACAGGATTTGGTACTCTCCAAAGTGAATCTGGGCAGAAAGTGGATGCCAAGGAAGTATGTTGCGCCTAAGCAGCTGAGAGTAAAAGTGGAGAGGTTGCTGAACAGTGAGGTGAGAATGCAGTATGGTTACATGCTTGAGGATGCTATATCCTTGAAGCAGAGAGAATGGGACGAGTATATCAGAAACGAGAATGTTAATGATGCGTGGGAGTGTTTAAAAGGAGTGGTTGTAGAATGTGCTGAAAGTGCATGTAGGAAAGGAGTGTAAGGAAGAAGGTGATGCTTGGTGGAATGAAGAGGTGAAAATTGCAGTCAGGGAAAAGAAAGAGGCGTACAAGAATATGATTGCTGCCAAATCTGAGGGAGAGCGCACTAAGGCATGTAAGATTTACAGAAAGAAAAAGAATGAAAGCAAAATCTCTGTGAAAGAGAGCAAAGAAAGAATGCGTGCGGATGAAGCTAGCAAGATACAGAGCGGTTTTGAAGGCAATAAAAAGCTGTTTTTGAAGTGGTTAAAAATGGGCTAAGATTGGTGAAGGCAGGGGAATGAATGCGGTAAAGAACAAAAGTGGAGAGATCGTGTGGGATGAGAGCAATATCAGGGACTGCTGGAGCCTTGAGAAGTAGTATACGAGAAAGTGGTGATGGAAAAGGAGATCAGTGAGAATGAGGTCATATCGGCTGTAAGAGTATTGAAAAATGGGAAGGCTGCAGGTAAAGATGGGATAGCCAGTGAAATGTTGAAGTGTGGGTTTAATTTACTCTTTTTGTGTCGGCTGTGTGTACTATGTAATTTATGCTCACAGACTTCTGTTGTTCCAGTGGATTGGAAGAATGCAATCGACGTTCCACTGTACAAAGGGAAGGGAGGAAAGACCGAATATAATAACTATCAGTCATTAGTCTATTGAGCATTCCGGGAAAAGTGTTCAGCAAAATTTTCATCGAAATAGTTAGGAATATTACTTCAGACAATATGGGGTGTGCAGTGTGGGTTTATGCCAGGGAGAGGATGTAGTGACCAGCTTTTCGCGCTTCAGCAAGTGATAGAAAAATGTATTAGTATCCGAAAGAAAGTGTATTGTGCATTTGTTGATTTATAGAAGGCCTATGATAGGGTAAATAGAAAGAAGTTGTGGAAGCTTTTGAAGGACTATGGAGTGAGTGGGCAGTTATTGAATGTTATGATGGCGATGTATGATAATAGTAAGGCAAGTGTAAGAGTTAATGGGGTTCTGAGAGATTGGTTTCCAATTAAACAGGGCGTAAAGCAAGGATGCGTAATGTCACCATGGCTGTTTAATGTATTTATGGATAAATGTGTTAGAGATGCATGTAGTGAAAACGACGGTGTTCTGATTGGAAATGTAAACGTGCGAGTTCTACTATATGCGGATGATGCTGTTTTGATCACAGACAGCCAAGAGGGATTGCAGAAGCTCCTTGATAAGTTTTGTGAATCAAGAGAGAGAATGGAATATAGGGTAAATGCGTGCAAGACTCAAATAGTCGTATTTGATAAGGAGAATGGGGAGAAGAACTGTATGATGAGGGCAAATGGTAAGGTAATTGAGCAAGTGGATGATTTTGGGTACTTAGGTAAGTTTTTTGCGAAAGATGGAAGGATAGATGAGGAGATGAAGAGACGTGCGAATGCTGGAAGGAAAGTGGTAGGTAGCAAGTGGAGCATATCAGGGAATGAGTGCCTGTCTACGCAAGCGAAAATCGCCGAGTACAGAAGGGTACTTCTCCCCACTTTGTTGTATGGTAGTGGAACATGGGTATGTCAGGATAGACATAAGAGTAGACTAAACGCCGGGGGTATGAGTTATCTGAGGAGTGTTTGCGGTAAAAGTAGGATGGATAGCGTCAGGAATGAGTGGGTAATAAATGAATGTGGGTTAGGTGCTCCAGTAATAGACATATATGAAAGGAGTGTGCTTCGTTGGTTTGGCCATGTTGAGAGAATGGATGACAGTCAAATAAGGAAACAGATACATTAGTGAAAGGAATGGGGCGAGCGGTAGAGGTAGGCCGAGAAAGTTGTGGTTGAATGTGGTAGAGGAAATTCTTAGGAGGAGGAATATTAGGAGTCTTAAAAACAGGAGAGCGTGTATGAAGCAGTGTATGGGGGTAAATGAAGCAAAAGACATTTGCAAGGATAGGTCAGTATGGAGGAAATTATTGAAGCAGAGTTAGGTGTACAAACATGCATTTATAAGTGAAACTTGTGACTCTGCCTACCCCGAAAGGGAACGGCGTGATTGATATGTATGCATGTATTTGGCCATTGAACTTCATTAAGAGCTTAACTCTTACCCGTGTGAAGCCGTGTGGCTGTGCTAGTACAGAAATAAAACTGCTAGAATGATTAATGTGGAAATAATACTGCTAGCTGATTGAGGAACAGCAGAAATCCAATCTCTAGATAAATAATTGTTGCTAACATGCTGAGAAAATATTTACATTGATAGAATGTCTACACATTCACGCCATCAAGTGGGCTCTTCTTCTCCAAGGACCGGAAAGCCACCTTAGAAACAGCATCAATTCATTCGAGGGAAGTCTCACGGTTTCTGATTTTCCTTTAAGCCTTAGATGTGAAAGAAGGGAGTAGCGAGTGAGGAATTCACAAATGTATCAAATCAGCAATATTGCATGTGTTATTCTATTTTTACGTATTTAGCCTAGGTCTTTTTATCATTGACTAGGCCATTGAACTTCATTACCTCTTAACAGTGCGAAGCAGGGTGGCTCTGCTAGTACAGAAATAGAACTGCCCACTGATCTCGAAGCGTTTACTGGGAACTGAATGAAGATACGTAGGGATAAATATAATTGCAATCTCACGGACGATTGATAAAAGAAAGGGATGAGTTTGCATATTAATACGGAATCGTCTCGAGGGAATGTCAGTGGAAGATAGGTTTAAGCCAAAAGCACGCCTATTCAATCGCTTCACATCACATGTCGACACGATGAAAGGCCACTTGCGCTAGAGCTGCTTCGCGTGCTAAACAACTTCTATCACTTTTCCAGTGGGCAGCAGTGTGAAGTAAAGAAACATTCTCCCGGCGCTTTGAGGCTCAAAATTGTGAGACGAGAAACCGCATGGGGAAATGGGTGACCAAATTACACGCCTACGAAGACGACTCGGAACTGAACGAGGCGGATGAAACGGGCGTGGACGTCTCCTAAGAAGTGAAGAACTGCGAAAGAAGAAAGGTGGTGTCCATAAGTGGAATATTAGCAATGTGCTGTAATTTCACTTCCGAAAGATTAACGGACCAGAACCCCTAAGAATGTTCTCCTAATGCAGAACGAGAGAATGGGAGCACGGTAAAACAAGCAAAAATGAAGACATCTTCGAGTAAATTATCCTCGTTAATATCTACATTACATGAACTGTTAGCTCAATGGAGCAGGCTTGTACAAAAGTCGGGAAAATACGATGAATGATTCACAATCTACAAAGGGATTTTACTTTAACCCTGTTTTATAGTAAGCTCCTAGGAAAGGATCACATATTTACTAGCCCAGTAGAGGAGTGTTTGGTCATTCAAAAACGGTTGAATAAATTACAAATCTTTAAAAGGAAAATCGTACTCTTTTCAATTTCTGAAATAAGCTTTCAAAATTAACCATTAACTCGAAACCCAAACCGGAATAACAAAAGTAAAGAAATAATTTCATATTTTACTCAAACCCATGCCCATAGGTTTCCAAGCTGTGTTACCATAGTCAAAGTAAGATAGATAGCAAAATTTACACGGTCAAAGAAAAATACAAATGTAAGTAATTAGTTTCCCCAAAGTGAATTAGAGAGAACTTTTTTCTGATATTTTGCATTAAACCAGGCTACGAAAGTCCCCAAAATCGCATCCGGGTGGAATACCTTAGCCAAAAATACAAGTTCTCGTTTGCAAATCAGATTAACCAAGATCTGCTGGTTCGTACCACACCACTTCGCAAGCCACTCGCTTCCTCCCCTAGGCCAACGCGCCTCCTAACCCCGCTCTCCTTGCCTCCATCCCCTCCACCAACCCTCCCTCCAACTTTCTCCCCCATCTCCGAACCTTGTAATCCCCCCTCCTCACCCGAACCTTCCTCCCCACGACTGAAGGATACCGAAGGCGCAACGAGGGCTCTCTCCCACAGTCTGTGGTCATCGGTTAGCGGGAGTAGAAGCTACTTAGGGAACGCAGCAGAAGGACCGTGCAGCACGAGGTTACCGAAGAGACGGAGACATAAAAGTTTGCTGTGTGAGTGAAAAACGCTTACGTTCTCTATCCCTTGCTTTGAGAGGCTAAACCTCAACGACTGCTCCTCCATTCTCAAATGGTAAGGCAATGTCCTTGCCGCAAGTTCCTCCCAAGTTGCCCAAAGCATCATTAAAAGGAATATATCCCGACTCGACGCAGTGATGAAGACTTAATCGAAGATTATTTTCTCCACGTTCCTTGGGCATCACGTTACCGACTTCCCGGAGGAGCTCCCAGTGCTTGTACTGCTTTCGAAATGCTAAATTAATTTGTATAGTAGCGCTTGGAGAGGAGCTTATTAATAGTGGCATTTTCATCTTCCCTCATTACTTCGTCTGGCAGTGGGAATATCTTTCCAAAGGGAGCAACTTAATCAGATGGACTGTTCCGCTTTAATTCCTTGGATCCTATATCGGTTATCATACGACGTTAGGAGGTACGGAAAATTATAGTGAGTCCGCTGTTTTTGTGAATACTTGTCGGTTACTTTTCTCTTCAAGGCTTAAAATTATTTTTTTAAATTGGTGACTTCAAACCAATTACACAATTCAATGATTCGCTGCCCCGTAACCTTTGTTGGGAACTAGAGTCGTACTTGTGTTTGGAATGAAAATTTTATCTTTTGTAACTTTCACCGATTAAAAGAAACTTCGGCCCAAATCATTACCAACTCTCTGCAAAAATAAAATGCCGCTATATATTGGGCAAAATACAAAATTTGCATTAAAGGATTTTATGCCACCGTCTAACCTAGGACAGTATATTATGGTTCGTGCAATTATATCTACCTTAGTTAAACAAATTTTCTATGTCACTAATTAAACTTTAAGAATTTTAATGAGCATATAAAACACTCCAACTCCCACTTATGTCATTTCCAACTCTAAAAATTGACATTGTTTCGTAATAAAAATCAATAATAACAATAACATGTAAATTGCTAAATTTTACAAGGGTTTATTTTTTCCCACAAAAGCGTAAACACTGAAGTAAATCATCGGCAGACTGATTCTCAGCCGTATATTCTCAGTTAAAGCCAAAGTAGAAAGAAGCAAAATTCTTTTTTACATTAATAAGTTAATATCTAACCTACTTAAAAGAAACTGCTCATTATATCCTACTTTAAATGCAGAATCCTCTTAATAGCACTGAAATAAACTAAAATAACGGAAGAATTTTGGCAATCGCTCGAATAGAGTTCAGTTTATTTGGGCTTTTCCCGCGTTGCTTCATTTTAACGAGCTAAAGTTTCCCTAACGTTACAGCTAGCGTCGTCAGGTCCTGAACGCTTTGGGGGGAAAAAATAAACCCTTGTAAAATTTGGCAGTTTATATGTTATTGTCATAATTGGTTTTTATTACGAAACGATGTCAATTTTTAGAGTTGGAAATGACATAAGTGGAAGTTGGAGTGGTTTATGTGCCCATTAAAATTTCTTAAAGTTTAATTAGTGACATAGAAAATTTGTTCAACTAAGGTAGGTATAACTGCACGAACCATAATATACAGTCATAGGTTAGACGGTGGCATCGTTTAATGCAAATTTTATATTTTGCCCAATATATAGCGGAATTGTATTTTTTCAGGACCTGACGACGCTAGCTGTTACGTTAGCGAAACTGTTGTCCGTTAAAATGAAGCAACGTGGGAAAAACCCGAATAAACTGAACTCAATAGATCATCGCGAAAGCTTCCGTACCAATCGCTCGAATACTTTTGACAATTTTAAGACTACAATGTTAGGAACAAATACTTAAATAAATCCTCTTTGCTTCGCAGAAATTCCGTATTAACCTTCTAGAATTTTATTTTTCAGTTGCCCTTGCTCACCAACCACGTTTCTTTTACCATATTTTTTCGATTTATCAGAAAAATACTCTTCGAAATTTTACTTAAATGGTTAGAAATATTTCTCCCAAAAAATGTCTATCGATTTATTAATTAAGAAAGTGTTTACACCAAACATTTTACAAGTAAATCCATCCAGAGACCTAACCAAAATTCAATTTCAAAATTTAAAAGTACATTAATTAGGGAGAGAACATCCTTTAATTAGTATCACCAAGAACAGGGAGAATTTCCGAAATGGCGTATTGATAGTTTTCATGGTCTTGAAAATGAGAACCACCGTTCTTTTTAGGAACCAGGCTTTGTCCCACTCAGTCACGAGTGCTTATTTGATTTGTGTTGCTCCCGAGAGGCCACGCTCACTTCTCCGGAAACCACTTACGGGCAGAACGTTTCTGCTGGAGGCCTCATAAGCTCGAGGACGGAGATTATGACGTAAGAGGACGTCTCCCCACCCTGCCCATCAGTCCATGTCCCTCACTCCCACTTTCTTCCATTTGTCCTCCATTTACTCCTTTACCTCCACCTCTTTTTTTGTCACTCTCTCTCTTTATTTTTCCGCCTCTTCCTGGCTTGTTTTTCTCTGCCTATCCTTACTATCTAAGGGCGCAAAATCCGATCTCAGGCCATCAGCGACGGCACATAAGTCTGCAGAAGCGACGAGGCAAGGCACGCGATATCAGCGCTAGTCGAGTCTCTTAAGCCTGCTGAAGGGCACAGCACACATGACGCGTGGAATGCAAATTGTGAGCGAAAGGCTTTCCCACGTCGGACCTCAGCTAAGTATGACAAAATAATTCGAGTATCAAATAATCTTACAGAAAAAATTGAAGTGAAATGTGATGAACAAGCTTTGGTTTGGCTCGAGCTGCTTAATTGTCACGTAGCACAAATCATACGATTTCCCACGGCCTGTTAATTGCCATACAAGTACGAAATAAAAATAGTTTTCTCGAATTGCTAATTACATTTAAATTTCAATTTAATTTATTTCTTTACAGCCAGTTTTAGACGATATGGCTCAGGATTTTTTGTTAAAATTACATTCATTCTCAGGATTATAAAAGATAAGGATAAGAATAAAATTACAGTATGCGACAACAGAATGGAGACTGAATTTAGAATCAAATTGGTGACAGTTTCAGCATTCACTTTCAGGCAATGAACCAGAGATTTTAAAATTTCATCTTTAGAAATTGACATAAGTCAATAAATTGAGATAAATACACAGATGGTAGCATCATTGCAGTGTATAATTATTCCTAGTAATTTTTCACAAATGAATTATGTTAATAAACATAGTAGAAACGAGGTCTTATGGAAGGGATTCATTTGAAAATATTTATCATTCATCAAATCTAGCTAAGAAAAAGGAGTATTTACAATTTTTTCCCAAAGAATTTTATTGTTTTAACTGAATTAACAACATCTTGTGATAGTCAAGCACAGATCAAAGGTACGAACTCACACCGGAATCATATAGACCACACCATCAAAAAATAGGTTTTATTTATAATGTCCACATACCTTCAACATTCAGCTAATTAGTCGTTTGTTGCTAGTAAGAAACTATTCCCGGGAAATTTTTATGACTTTAGCAAAGTCCAAAACAAGACAATTATAGGCAAGGAAAATAAACAAGAAAATAGTCCAACTGACTACAATTTGTAAGATACAATTAATTTCCTCGTATAAGGCGCAAAAAAAACAAGTGACTTCTTTTGACAAGTGCTTCGAGGTGGCAATATTGCTCTCCCTTCCCCCGGACGCCCCGTTAATTGAGGTACGCCAGAAGGAACAGGCATTAATCTGGTTGCTGAAATCGCACGCCGCGCCCGGATTGAATAAAATACATTGATTGCACGCTTCCCGTTCATTTACGTTTAACCTCCCGCTCTCCCCCCCCCCCACCCTCACTTCGGAATTCCACTTCGACCCTTTCCGCTCTCTCCGGCCCAGACACGAGCTGGTAAAAATTCCCTTTTCAAGAACCGTTCCTCAACCGCCTGGAAAAACCCCTTCCCCCCTCCCCTATCCTACCGCCCCTCCTTCCCCTATACTCACCAGCGCACACGACATTTGTGCCGTGATACGCCTCGAAGACAGACCAGTTCCGAAAGCTAGCAATGTAAGTGTGATCGTCTCTTTTTTTGTGTATCTATCTCCTACATCCTTTCAACATCGTGTGTTCATCGCCGCATGGCTGACTCCAATCCATCAACGTATTTTTATATGTATATATTATATATATATACTATTTATTTATTTATTTATTTATATTTATTGATTTATGTGTTCATATATATTTATAGTTCTTGGCTTTTAATAATTCACGCGATATTCCAATGTATCTAATAGCCAATCTTTTTAACAAACAACAACAAATATATGTCGAAATGTGAAAAAACACGATAGCTCACATTTAATGGCTTCTTATTAGGCAGGACACTATGACATGCTTCTTTATTATTTTATAACCCACAACACTGACTTAGTCGAACAAATTATTATGTTTTCTCCGTGATGACATTTACAAAAACTACTGACTTCTATCCATAGGCTGATTAGCCTATATTTGGTAAAGAAAGCATGTTTAATTGAATGCTTAGCCAACAGTTTATTTAAAGCAATCTAAGTTAATGCCAAAATACCCCTCCGGAATACCCCAGCTTTAAAAAAGATATACGTGAATCTATAAAGCCATTTCTCTGTATTATCGATATATCATTACAACCACGAGCAATATCCTCAAAGCATGATTTATCTTGCATCACTAGATAGCAATCGTCAAGCCTTCCACAAAGTATTTCCTTCCCAAAATGATAACTAAGTATTCCGAGAAAAAACGTAGATCTCTTCGATTTTTCTCTTTTCATGCGTTTCGATTTCATTTTACTCCCGCGAGCAAAATGAGAGGACAATTTCCATTTCCTAGATAGACACATTTTAAATGTATATATATACGGCACAAAAAATCAAATTGCATCTATATTAAATATCTTGAATTAAAAGTAATAGTTTCATGAAAATTCATTCTTCACAACTACTCAGAATAAAAGTAACATTCTTTGAATTGAATCCTTTATTACTGCATTGATTTCTAAGAGTCAATAAAAGGCTTGTAAACACTAGTCATAAATCACAAGCAAAGTAAAATTAAATCTTTTAAAAAAATGGCATAATTCAGCAGCGGGGAACTTGAATTATATGAGTAATGAAACTTCATTGGTACCTTGGTATTTTTGTTTACCGTGATTTGAAAACTCAAGATTTAGCTCATTAAAACCGTGGTTGAATTATTTTCTGTAATTACTCAGTAATTTGTTAGAGAGGAGAAAGACAGGTTAGAATATATATATCTCGTTTAAATTTATAAAGTTTGCAGAAACCGGTCCCCGTGTATCATCACGCAAAAAGTGCATCTTTCGGAAAATCCAATATTTAAGCTAATATTTACGCAAATATTTATGAGCTTACAAACAAACGTTAAAGTTGCAATCAAACATCGCGAGAACCAATTAGAACTATTTCCTCGATAAATATCAATCAAAGTACACTGGAGTATAGCTTAGCAAATTTGGGACAATGATCGCAACATTATCACAGAAACTCATAGCTAACTTTCAAATGAAATTCCAAAGTGGATTAATTTATCATATTTATTTTATTGTACAAACGGAATGTAATGTAATGCTATGGAATGTACCAATTCCTTCAAAAAGGAAATTGTACCGTGTAAAGCAGCAAATTATGTGATTGTCCGAATGACTTAACGGGAAATAGAACCTGCTCTAATTCCATTCAGTTTCTTGAACATTCTATGATATATTCGTTTGTACAATAAAATGTACCGTGTAAAGCGACCTTTACAAAATACGACGGTAAAGTTTCCAAAACCTAAACAGAAAACATTTCACCGCTAGTTATATCATTCGTTCCATTTTTGACCTTGAAATAACCTCTTCTGACTGATGAGGATGGTCATCGTACGGACAACACTTAAAGCTCTTATCCTTTTAAAGGAGTTGAGCTCTGACTAAGGCTTAAATAGGGTATCTTTTATGCATACTTCCGCAACCCGCTCGGCAACCAAACCGCAAACCCATAGCGCCAGCCGAATCACGTGGTGGGCAGGTGCTAAGGGCCTGGCACGTTGCAGAATTTGGTGAGTTTTTCGACAGAATGAGATCAACTTCCTGCTAATGTCAGCGCTCTTGTAGAGCCAGCAACCAGCGGAGCAAAGACTGCAGCTTAAGGACTTATAGGTAAAAAAATCAGGAATAGGGTTGCTTAAGAGAATTTGAAGAAAAAAGACCATTTATCAATCTTAGATATTATACATAATCGCCAGTCATTAAAATTTATTGGCAAGGAATGACAGAGACATAATCAATACTGGTATTCGGAGATATATACTGGTTTTATGTACCGGTCTCACTCATACTCTACGATGTTTAAATTGCCTTCGCGTCTATATTTAAAATCAAAAAGCTAGAAGAAATCGGAAGACTAATTAAAGAGGTATTTAAAATCAAGAGACCAATGCATTTGTAAGCGGTTGCATGGCTGAGTCTGGAAAGTAACCTGCTTCACGAATCTGAGTACGACTTGACGCCGAAACCCTCCAAGGAGCATGAATGTTACATTCTACATGAATGTTACATCCCTAGGACGTAAGTGTTCGAAATATCACAGGGCTATCCCCCACTTTAAACCACAGAGTAGCAAAAACTAAAACTGCAAAGTTAAATAGGAAATAAGCATTTATCTCTTACCGTTAAGGTTGAAGCGAATAATCATGCATTGAAACACATTTTTTTGTTTAAATCTGACATCTTAAGATCACATGAAAAGGAAAAATAGAGCTTCAGCTAGTAATTTTTACTTGGGTATGGCGGATCACTGCTAAATTTTTCTAGATTATAAATTTCGAAAAATAACCAGAAAGTGTTGTTACCAGTAGGGAACAAAAACCTTAAACAGTAATAATCAAGAGGAATTGAATCTGTTATCTTAAGTACTGGTACATTTTATAGACCCACCTTGGAACGAATAAAAAGACATGCCACAACTTTCTAGGAATTTGTAAAAGGTAAAAAGTTATCTTTATCATAGTAATTACTAAAAATATCAACATGGCTTTATACGTTCATATGTTTGAATGCATAGCCAATAGAATGCGTCATACTTCTACCGTTGAATACAAGTGACCCACATTCTCTCTCCGATCTTCTCTTTTTTTAACTCATCCTTGCTCCATGTTAAGACCCACTTTTGATAATAAGCTTCTTCATTCATCAATATCATCTGACATATGAAAATGCACCATTGGCTCCCAAATACATTATTAAATATTATTTTATACAAATTAAATTAATCTTCACTAGTTTTCTGAGGTGAATTTTTTTAAATCGGCAATATTGAAAGCTGGATTGGCACCTAGTTATATTCTAACGGATTTGAGCAGCTTCAATTTGAAAGTAGAATAGTGTAATATCGATTTTAGTATAAGGAATAAAATTAAACTTTGACAAAATACTCGAATGTATCTTTAAATAACGATTAATATCAATAAATGAGTTGTTTTTCATACAGATGAAATAAAATGTTTGAAGATAATATTTAAAGTAAAACACATACGCCAGCAATATCTAAAAAATTGAAATCCAGAATAATTACCATAAAAATTTAGAAACGTCTAAATATATAGAATAATCTTGCCCCAATTTATCCAATATAGCTCTAAATATTGTAACAATAATTTCCAAAACTAAAATATAGCATTTAATGATCCACAAGGGGTTGATTTCCGTAGCTATAGAGCACAGCCGACCGCATACAGAGGTACGTGCACACAAGGAAGCAGGGGAGGATAAGTCGACGAACTGAAAAGGTTTCTTAATTCGTCAAATCGAATTTAGGAATGGCGGAGAGAGTCGCCCTAATTCGAGTCCTAGTTCGCTTCCTATCTTCAACGCTTCGAGTTTTCTTTACTCTTACGGGGAAAACCTAAATACGGCCATTTCGGCAACTTTCTCTGGTCTCAATGGTATTGATATATTAAAGGCCGCAGGAAAGCCTTATGAATGTGCGCATTAAACTAGAATAGGATAATTAAGTTCCTTCTATTACAACGTCCATGGCACATGAAGCAATAATTGCAAGAAATTATATCGCGGGGAAAAATGCCTTAATATTTCTTATCGTCGTAATAATATTATTTCAATGAATAAGAGATCTCACATAGCAAAATGTACGTAAAATTAATGAAAAACTTTCGTGCAAAGAGTAATTGCGATCCAATACACTGAAAAAATTTCCCAAACACATATTCAGTTTTTTTCATTATCATCTTTTAGTTTGCCAAAAATTGTACGGATTATCTTCTCTTGGTATAGTAAATTTGTTAATCCAATGAAATGGTACGAATTTAGAAGGCATGGTATGTTATCATTAATGAAGAAAAGTTCTTATACCATCCGCAAAACTTATTTGGAGATTGGAAACGCTAAAGAACTTTAGCAGACATCGCAGATCTTTGTCGTACACGCCAGCGGTGAGTTTAAGGTCATTAAGGGCGAAGTAGATATGAATGTGCAGGTTGTGGGATCGGAAGCCTTCCGCAAGAGCCTAGTAAGGACCTCAGGTCTCTTTGTTCCACCATACTTGCACTCTTTCCTTCAGAAAAGTCTACATCATCGTATGGACGTCTCACCAAGTTCGGCAATCCATTAAATGTCCTCGATTGCACCAGGGGAGGATAGCTTCGCCTTGGCTTCCCATTCCCCAGTACCGCGCATATAACGCTACGATCACCGATACTGATCCAAAGTTCGCGGGAATGTTTCCAGACGCAGGCAGAAGTAGACACAGGATTGTTTCGAACCCTGGAAAACCTGATTTAGCAAAATAAGAATGTATTATCGGGAGTCCAATAGTCGGAACAATCCTGATCACCGAATGACTTGACTCTTTTCACTCGATAGTATACTGTTTTATGGAAAAAAAATTGGTTCTCTTCGCACTAATTCTTTAACTTTCGTTAAAAAATAGTTGTATTAATGATTACAGTCGCGAAAGAGCAAGTTCTACACAATAACATAAATGAGAACCACAAGGCAAAATAGAAGACAAAATAAAGCTATCGTTAAAATGGAGGCGAAATTTCTATTCTTTGAAAATAGAATTAATTCATTTTTAATGGATCCACGATCGCATCAGCTACTTTATAACTGAGTCTAACCAATGAAGTCAGGGGAAAACAACACATGGTACAGTTAATGGCTTGTAAATATTATGTGATAAAATTGAATGTAAGTCAAGGAAATTTATCTCGCAGAAACGATATCAGTTGCGGTGAACAACCAAATACTTCTGTATCGACTAATAACGGCATTTTCTTTTCAATTATAGAAAACTGGAATAGCCGAAGCGACTTCGCTCCCTCTTCATCAAGGCTTACCATCAAGCCTTAAGAAACCCCATTCAAGATGGGTGATAGGGGAGGAATCAACCTGGACTCTCTACCAGAGCCTGGGAACAGGTATAATTTGGGAGATCGACTGGGTTCCGGAGTCTCAGGAGATGTCTTCGAAGCATCTGACAGCCAATCTGGTAATTATGCGGAAAGAAATGCTTTTTACACATGCTTGACCTATGCAAATTAGTCCCAATGAATATTTTCAATTTACCCAAGAACTCAGCCATGAATTATCAACACGATGTAGTAGAAATGGGCCCAACACATATTTTTGTATCCTCCACCATTGATCATAAACGCTTAAAAGGGACTTAGGTAATCCTTCCAGTATGTGGAATGTAATTGGCCTCAACCAAGAATTGCGGGTGACTCCGTAAAGTTTAATCCGTGGCTAGTCCCGGTAGACTCAAAATCACTCACCCAAGAAAGCAAGTGATGAGCAATTTTACGACACTTCCTGATAACAAACCGTAATTTTTCATTGAAGGCGATATCGTGTCCCTGAGCACAAATTATTCTACAATAAGTGTAAACTAAGAAACTGACAGTGACAAGAGTCGATATAACATTTATTTCGAGAATCGATCAAAACATATTTCGCTCTCAAATGCTGAGCTTTGGATTTCTTGAATTAAAAGTAATAGTGAGAACCTTTCGGGCCAATTCAACTTGAGAATTATCTGCGTTTTCGGGTTAAGAGTTAAATGCAAACGGCAAGTTTGAATGAACATCAAAATTAAATAACCCTCCCGATCATCTATTCCTTCTCAAATTCCTTCCTGCTTTCCTTAATTTTTGTCCCTCTTAGTTTTATTATAAACCGGCCAACTGTACTCTCTAAATTACCAGGATTATCTCCTACCTTCCCTAACCAATTTTCGTTTGTTTTCCTTTCCGTCTAGCCAAATCTCTTCATCCTCCTTTGCTCCAAATAGGGCCCAAAATAGCAGAAGCACAGACACGATATTACATTGTGTGACTGATAATCATCGTAATGCCGAGGAATTAAAATTAATACATGGGAAAATCCGATGGTTAACAAGTATACACACTCCTAGAAATAAAATTAGGTTTTCCAAAGAAACTCGTTGGGGAATATATGTAAATAAGAAAATTGAATGTAACTGGATGTTAGTTCTTCACTATTATTTAAAAAATGCTAGTTGCAATTTCATCCCTGTTTGCACAGTATAAAGCAGGGAAATGACGAAACAATAACACCTTAAAACGCTTTAATATAGTATGAGCGAGATTTTTCTCATATCTTAATTGAGATCATATTAGATTGTCTCTGATGTATGGACCTGTAAGAAGCATGAAGGAAATATTATAATACTCATGGCAAAAACCCTTGTTTACCATGACAGAAATTCTCACTAATTAATTAAACATTCACAAATAAATTAACACTTCTCTTTTTTGATGCCATAAGCTAAAGACGTCTTCACAACCTATGAAACTTGCAATTCTGTAAAAATAACTTCGTAAATAGCTAATTAATTTTTGTAATAGTCGAGAAATAATACGAACTGAACTGTTAATGTTCTAACGAGATCCATGCTTCACAAATTTTTCATTTTTAAATTAAGTCTATCTGGAGTGCATACCGCACCATTTTCAATGGAAAATGGCTGGTATGCCTTGGCAAATATCTCTAAAAGTTAAATGGTAAGTGAATTTACCTTTTACTTTACCTTTTATCATAATTAGGTGATATATTTTTCTTAACAATCGGCGAAATTTATCGAACCTTATGCGAAATGATACCTCGCTCAAACTACCTGAAATCGATGGTGCCAGCATAATTTCATTTTTCTTATCCGTTTCGACTGCAGGTGGCATGAAGGTTGCAATCAAGATCCAAAGGGTATCGCCCACAGCAGCCCGAGAAGACGCCATCCAGGAGGTTCAAATACTCCAAGAACTCTCCTCCCATCCCAACTTTCCGGACTTCCTCGGGGTTTATATGAAGAGGGGCGCAAGGTCAGAAGAGGACAGATTATGGATAGTCATGGAGGTTCGTTTGTTATTAGAGGAAACACAATAAAAATAGTTAAATTGCCAAATTTTGACAGGAATATATTCATTCTTTTCTTGATTCCACTGGCCTAATTGAATAAATACGATATTTAGTAAGGCAGTTAGTAGTTAAAAAAAAAAACAACCCTTAGTGGTAATGACAAGCATTTTTTTTAAACTTCCTCTTATTTAACCTATGACGGCAAAGTTTTGGATTCGACAGCCTATTGTCCATCTAAGGATATTTTTCACAGCCTCGTCTCATAAAACTTAAACGTAGCTTAAACGTAGGGTATGAAAAAGCTACGGTAATTTAAATGTTGCATGAATTCGTAACTAATGCATTCAACGACATTTTCGACGCCGCCAAAGACGAAAATGTAGGCAATGATCCAAACGCACTGTAAGTAATACATGCAATTAGCAACTGAAGCATATTTCAATAAGGTAAACATGTACTAATTCGTGAAAAAATACAATTTAAAGAAGTAAGCTACCGCTCAATAAATCTAATAACAACTGATTTTACAGAATTACCCATCTTCCTTCAGAGGGGCAGAAAAAATTATAGATTGTATACATTCTCCAGCAGTAAACGAATACAGATGGGATTTAATCAGCCATTTAGGTCGCTGAATTAATTTCATGGCCCAATATAGTTTTAGCCATTTTATAACTGAATCCAGTATTTGCAGCGCAACCATGCGAATCCTCTATTTTAGCTGGAAGTATGGCAGCCACTTGTACTTAATTATTCACAGTTTCAGGCGTCACTTGGTAGAAATCGCTCACGATAGAGGGCCAATAACTACTCCACTGAAAATTAGACCGGTATGACAAGACATGTGAACATCAGAAACACGAGTCTTACAGTACAGGAATTCTATAAGCTGGAATAATACGAGTTTATAGACTTTTTATCATGGAACTCTACACATACTACAATATTGGATGGTGGGATAGTAAAAAAAAAAACAATATTGGAAAGTGTTTCAATATCTGTTTAGTACTATAGGCCATAAGAGAGGAGAAATTATTAATTGATATGTATCTCATTTCGATATTTTTTTCCAAACAGGGCGGAAGGTAAGTTTAAAATTATGGAATGAGTCGTTTTTTTCAGGGGAAATAATAAATATATTACAAATATTAATTACTCCTATTTAACGATAGAAACTTACGACACATAGATTCTCATCGTTTATTACTCCATTTCATTCTTTTTTGCAACAGTACTGCGAGGGAGGACCAGCAACAGATCTTGTCGCAGGTTTACACAGCCAGAACAAGAAAATGTCGGAAGTCCATATCGCATACATTTTGAGAGAAGCCGTCAAGGTGAAGTATTCGCATCAAATATATGTGATTAAATATGCAATTTTAAATTTGCAAGAGAACCAATTTATTTCATCTGAACTATTATTTAAGTAAAATATTGTCACTCGAAGCATCCCTCGCTGATATTCGTAAGTTTAACCATTAAATATCTCATATGTATTTAAAATTGAGAACGTTTAACTGAGTTTAATTTCTCTCGATGAGTAAATCATCCTTAATGTTCTGAATTTAATAAATACAATTCCAGGCACTGGTTCATTTGCATGAGAATCACATCATCCACCGGGACGTCCGAGGAAGCAACATCCTACTCACCAAAGGTGGAGAAGTGAAGCTTTGTGATTTTGGACTCTCTAGGTAATAATCTTTCCTATATGAACTTGGTATTAGTGCCACTTAAACAAGAGGCAGGTAAACATTCTCAGTAGTAGCTCCTAGTCAATTTCACCAATCAGAAACAAAAACTGGACTGTCATCATAAACCATTTCGCATCATCGACAGTTATCTACTAAATATTGGCACTAATTAGTTTTTAAATTTCTGTGGATAAGTTTAAATATTCTAATCTTATTACAATTGATGCATTCAATTCTGAAATTGTCAAACAATATTTGTGAACAACAATGCCTATGAATTCATATATTCAGCTTTCCAAGCACTGACGAGTAATATTATTACAATATCGCTTTACAGGCGAGTGAAGGGAGAAATGGGCAAAAGGCAGACAGTTCTGGGATCCCCATGCTGGATCGCTCCGGAAGTGGTGACCTGTGATAGAGCTGACTCTGATGGATACGATATACGCTCCGACATTTGGTCAGTTGGTAGGTTCAGGCAATTTTGTATTCAACACTTAAACGGGTTATTTACATTGCTTTTACATTTGATTGGTGTAGAAGGAATGGTGTAGAAAAAACGTTTCCTACATCTAAATTGTTACAGAATTGTTAACGGCATTCAATTTTAATACAATTTTATCAATAGACAAATATTTTCATCTCTTATGGTTTCATTTTCATTGTGCATACCAAGTTGTTTTCCAACGATAGAACTATCGCGGGATATGTGCAAAGAGCTCAGGCCAAGACAATTGTTTGACCCAAGTGAAGTTGTAAATTATGAATACAAATATTTTTTACAGGGATAACTGCAATCGAGCTCGGCGATGGCGCTCCACCTTTCATCAACATACACCCGACAAGAGCACTTTTCCAAATTGTACGAAATCCGCCACCGACTCTTTATCGCCCAGCGAATTGGACGCAGAACTACAATGACTTCATATCTGAGTACGTTTAACCATTGACTGTATAAATAAAGTTGACATACTTTCTGAGGATTACATGCAGTTGAACAGGACAGCTGATCAGTTGTCCATGCTCAATGTCTGAACAGTCCGCAAATATCTTCAATCTAATTATTATTTTTCATATTATTTGGTATTCTGATGGTAATGCAAAGTAGTTCATCTGCATGAGAACATAAATAACGTGGAATCAAGTATTAAGAATTCATATCTTCCAAGTTCGATGAAATCAAGCAATCAGCAGCAATAAGCATCGGCAATTTTACCACTTTAAATTCCCCCTATCAAGTAAATAGAATTACAAACCAGCGGCCTATAAACTTGCTAGAGCTATGGCTTATCAATGTCCTAAATTTTCAGATGCCTTGTGAAAAATCCAGAGCATAGACCTTTCAGCGTTGAAGTAATGGAGCATCCATTCCTCACGTCCCTGCCGGAAAACGAATTCCTGGTAAGCATAATCGACTGCGATTCAAAAGTAATCAAAGTTCGCCATTTTGATATAGAACATCATGCTTGAAAACCTAAAGTAAGGTGTAAAATTATGACCTTTCGCTCTATCCATTAATTAATGAATTATATGCAGGAAACATTCACTAAGCATAATCATTGCCCTGCCAAAATGATTCACACAAAGAGCAAGTAACAAAAATATCCGAAATATGATCTCAAAGCATCATATTCTAAGCTTCTGAATGTTCATGTAAATTCATAAATTTAAAATGTTTAGCAATTGTATTCAAAGATTGTAGTCAAAAAGATTTCTATTGTAAATTGAGTGGTATTTTATCAATTTAACTTGTCATCAACGTATTCCAAACCAAAAATTGTTGATTACAATTTATTTAGTAAAGAATAAAAAATTGCAAATATCCATAGCAATTACGTGTTTCTTGGAAATGCTCAAATTTAAGCAATATTTTCCAAATATTAGCCATTATTAAAGAGTTGCAAAAATTTCCTCCACTTCCTACCACTACTGTAACCAACATGCAAAGGTTGAGGAAAACATTGGCCAAAATCTGAAGGAAATTCAGAGGTGTCAAGCTGAGCAGTAATGGTAACAGGTAGCTGATCAAGTTTAGCAATCATGGGTTCTTAGATCACTTACTTCTCTTCCCCAAACTGCGCTGGACATGTTTACAAATTGGCTGTATTTCTAACTATCGACTGCACTAGTATCTTATATGCACTCTAGTAGTATCTAAAAAATGGTAAAGATAAATAGGACACAAATTGAAAAAATAGACAAATTCTCATCGTCACTTTCCATTGAACACCTTTTGATGTCAGGGCCTAAGTTTTAGTCGACATTTTCTTTTGTTAACATACTAACATCACTGTAAAAAATTTTAACACCAACAGCTACAACAAGATCTCAAGACTTTGGTAGCTGACCTAAGAGGAGTTGGAAAGCCTTTCCGAAAAGCTGAAGTTGCAGTTAGACGAGGCTGCTTGCAGGTAATACACCAGCCATGATGTTATATAATTTTACATGAATCATAATGTAATAATAATAAATAGCATAATTTTTAAGTAAATCTACTACCATTGATGACTAATTAATGAAGCTGGTAGTACATAATTGATAGCACAGTTGAAGCATTGAATACCAATGAAAAGTATTGTTTTGATTGTATTGAAAGCAATTTCATTGCATCAAAGCCAATGAAGGAATCATACAATTGAAAACATAGTAAATAAACACCAGCAAAAGCCATTTGTGATACACTATCTTGTACATAGTTTATAATATTTTCAAGCATAAAATCGACACAATTTGGAAGTCAATCGAGGAATTTTACAATGCGAAACGAGCAGATATTATGCGACATGTAAACTATTATGAATAAGTTTTATTCAAAATATTATATATAGCTGGAGAGGTTAAATCAGGAACGTAGACTGAAGAAGAGACTAATATGTAAAAATAAGCGAAAGTAGCTAGCCTATCTCAGTTTTGTTTAAGGAAAGACTAGTGGTTCAGAAGTTTTACTCGAATGGTAATTGAGAGCCTCTGGACCGTTGCCAGAGGTACATCGCTAACAAACCCAGTTGCCCGGTTATATTACCTCTAGCTTAATAATTAATAGCCATTAAAACCGAGGTTATTTCGATATGCTGTCGATAACCCTAATGTCAACATAACATTCTGGTGTACTATACGAAACCGTAATTTTCAGTAAAATGCTAAAAAAATTGCTATATTATCTTCCTGTTGATTTTAACTATACATTGTGCAGCCAGGCCAACAAGTAAGAGCGCAGTTTTTCAAAGATTGTCTAATGTCAGCTTCCGATTTCTACACTAAAAAGAAAGTTTGCCAGGACACACAATCCGTACATACCATACATGAATATAGGTGAAAATATTGTGTGGTATCTTACGAAGGAAGAGTGAGGACGAGCGGGTATAAAACTGAAGATCTCTCGACGGAACCTCTGAAAGGAACCCCAGATCCACGTTCCAGTGGGTTCCAATACACTTCTAATAATAAGGGTTGAGGTTTAAGTTCTGATGTATATATATAATCTTAACACTGGAAATGCCGAGTTAAAGAATATTACCATTCAGAAGAAAAATTGATACACGCCAAAACAATGCTCATGTGAGCGATGATATCCTGGGAAATAAATAATTTCATATAAAACGTAATAGAGTAAATTTGAAGTAAACGGCGAAAAATAGTCCATATCACATAAAACTTCAGAAAATAAACTATCCGTTGGCAAGAAATATCATAATAACGCTGCCCAATATCGATTGGACTACAAGAACGGAGTTTCAACTTTCGAACACAATGAAAAAAGGCGCAAAAAGATAAATATAAAACTTAGCCACGATACATATGTTTCAGCATGTATCTCAGCAATAATATTCCTTCCCGGACTAAATTCGAAGAAAATTTTCAACGGCAAATATTGCCCGAAGATACTATTACAAGGTAAAAAGGTATTTTCCCTCTCGAGGCAGATAAATTATTATAGTTTTCGACCGTGTTCGTATCATTTGCACCCAATATTGGAGGTAAAAGGCTACGAAAAATTCAATCGGACCAAATCAAAGACTACGTTGATCAAGTTCTAAGAGTTTACGTTTCGAAATAAATATTACTTTAGAGTAAAGAGTACCCGTAGAGACTACACCATCAAGCAAATTATTTAAAATCTTCTTTTTGGAAACAAGCAGCTAAATAATATTTTATCAGAGCTATTTTAAGTACCAAAGAAGATTCGTTTAAGATATGTCGAAGACTGTCATGTTATATTCAAAAAGATCCACGGTTAACCTATACCTATAGTAGTCTAGTATTCAATAAAAACCCGTGGTATGAATCTAACAATTTTCATTTAATTTCATGCCATTCTGGAAACATTATATGATTCACCCTAGGATTCACAAAAATTAGACGAATAATTTGATTGATACCAAGGAATTGTACAAAAGCAACAACTAATTTATCAAAACTATGGAAAATAATGGGTTTAATTTGTCATTTTTTTAACATTCAGAGTGAGCAGGGAACTAGCCCAGAGCCCATGTTCACGGAGGATTTAGCAGCCCTGGATGTCATCTCCGAAGACCTTGTTCTGGACCAATTACACCAACGTCTTAGACGGGGATTGTGCCATACCTTCATCGGAGACGTCCTCCTTTTCCTCAATCCGAATGAACAGCAAAATATCTATTCACAACAGGTTAGCATTCCCTATACTATAACAAGTCATACATTCTACTATTGTTACTTGTATGAGGTTTTAATCTAATGAAACTTGGGTAAATAATCTAGCTGAAGTATAACTCGTACCACAGTCGACTCAATTTTTAGGAAATACTGAGGTACAAAAAAAAACAAACTTTTAGTAATTTCCAACAATTTTCTCCATGAAATGTCGCGAAGGAGTTGCAACCGGCAGCTGCTTTACTTTACAAAATAATACAACATAATATAATATATTATCCAAACGAATAAAATATTTCGGAGATTACAAAATTTGCACTTTCAAAACCTTGAAAGAATTTCGACTAATATTATTCTCGGTGGATCGTCGGTGGATTCAGGGGACCTATGCGAAGAATTCACCATGTTAGAATCTGCTGTATATTAAAGAAGTAAAAAAACTGTAGGAGAACATTATATGAAGTTATGACATGTAACTGGTTTAAATAATTTATGATAACAGACGTCTTGATTCGGATGACGCATTTGGATTTTGCTGCCTCTTGAGCACTTATCCCTGCCAAAAACATTTTTTCTAAGGCATCATATTTTTGCGAGCCCTAAAAGTGCTCAAAACGCAGCAAAACTAGAAAGCAACTACGGTCGAGTCAAACAATGTTCACCGAAAAAATGTGAATAAATTACAAAAGTATATGGTCCTTAAATCCACTATTACCAGAACGATCATTCCAAATAAAATAAAAAAGGCTTCTCAACAAGAATGGCCCCTCAATTAAGTTACTGACTTCGAAGTCTCATTCATTTAAGCCTGAATCACACGATCATTTTTTCCGTCCCTCTGAGGGATAGCTTCAATGATAGCTTTCCAGGGACCGTGACAATGATAGCTTGAGCTTTCATTTTCTGAATCACTCGGTCATTTTGGCCATCCATTTTTCCACCATTTTTTCCGTCCCTTTTCGCATTATTTCTATTTGTTTACTACTCTCATTCCATTGAAATCCGAACGTGGCGTTAGAGTCGCTCTTTGCGGCTGAGCGCTCTAATTGGCTAATGGCGGAGTCAGCGATGCCTCCAGAGACGGAAAAAGGGACGTGCTCAGTGACGGAAAAAGCGATAGGGATCCCTATCGCTGGAGTCATCCCTGACTTTGTTCGCGTCACACGATCATTTTCGAGCGATCATTTGAGCTATCATTGGAGCTATCCCTTAATAGGGACGGAAAAAATGATCGTGTGATTTAGGCTTTAAAGACGTAAAGGGAAAATATTAAAACATAGCCGTGATTATGTACGATTGTCAATTTTAAGGGTGAAAATAAGCGGGATATTACTTTAAACCATGGCAGGTATCATTTCTAAGGACTGGTAAGTCTTGTTATAATACATTAATTTCTGGGAGCGTTTGGTTATAGTGATTGTTTTGTCAAACCATAACAACATCCACTTCAATACCTTTTAAAGTAAAGTAAAAACCCTTACTAATACCTAGTGATGTGAGTCAGTATTCGTATGTTATATCAGGCGCACATGGTTAAATTATTACTTTGAACTAATGAGCTATAAGAGAATAAAAAAGATAATACGTGATCTAATATTGATATTACTTAATAGAGGATGATTATTTCTTTCACTATTATCAACATTATATATATATATATATATATATATATATATATATTTATATATATTTATATATATATATAAATACGTTGATGGATTGGAGTCAGCCATGCGGCGATGAACACACGATGTGGATAGGATGGAGGAGATAGACACACAAAAAAAGAGACGATCACACTTACATAGCTAGCTTTCGGAACTAGTCCGTCTTCAAGGCGTATCACGGAACAAATGTCGTGTGCGCTGGTGAGGATAGGGGTAGGAGGGGCGGTAGGTTAGGGGAGTGGGGATGGGGGAAGGGGAAGGGGTTTTTCCCAGCGGTTGACGAACGGTTCTTGAAAAGGGGAAATTTTTACCAGCTCGTGTCTTGGCCGGAGAGAGCGGAAGGGGTCGCAGTGAGGGTGGGCCCCCCCCCCCCACCCTCACTGCGACCCCTTCCGCTCTCTCCGGCCAAGACACGAGCTGGTAAAAATTTCCCCTTTTCAAGAACCGTTCGTCAACCGCTGGGAAAAACCCCTTCCCCTTCCCCCATCCCCACTCCCCTAACCTACCGCCCCTCCTACCCCTATCCTCACCAGCGCACACGACATTTGTTCCGTGATACGCCTTGAAGACGGACTAGTTCCGAAAGCTAGCTATGTAAGTGTGATCGTCTCTTTTTTTGTGTGTCTATCTCCTCCATCCTATCCACATCGTGTATATATATATATATATACATATATATATATATATACATATATATATATATATATATATATATATATATATATATATATATATATATATATATATATATATATATATATATATATATATATATATATATATATATTAAATCTGACCTGGCCCGTCAATTGATCAATTGATCATGATACGAGGAATGAAAAATACCGATGGTCCCCTATAGCCTCACTAAGCAGGCCGTCCGCTTGTCATTTCAGCATCACACAAAGTATAGCTTCAAGGCGCTCTCCGATAACGCTCCGCATGTCTTTGCCATTGCGGATCGCGCGTACCAAGACATGCTCCACCACGAGGAGCCCCAACACATTCTCCTGGCTGGGGAATCCCTCTCTGGGAAGACGACCAACTTCGGGCACCTCGTCAAGCACCTCATCCATCTTGGAGAGGTAAGTTAGTAAGTAAAGATGAAACACAATTGATGTTGTTCGCCGTCCCCGAATGAACTACACAAATTATATATATCGTGACTATATATGAAAAAATAATGGGTCACCCTTTACAAGTATATTTCGTGAGGTGTACAAAGTCAATAATCAGAAAGGCAATTAAATGAATCTCGCATGGGAAGCATTGAAATCAACTGCTTGGAAGTCCATTGTGTGATATATCTGAACTAATTATGAATTTTCAACCCTCTATAAACCTCACGCCAAAACAGCAGCAACTACAGCAAGCAGTGGTACTTCAGAGCTATAATTACTTCTTACACTTTCGCTTGAGAGTTACTTATATTATCTCCGGACTTTACCTCCTCCATGACCGGGAATTTCCCTTTAAATATTATATGTTGGCCTAAAACCTCATTCTTCACTCAATTATACAGTTCTAGTACTGTATACATATGAACGTAGAAAAAAGTTGACAAATCGGCGTCCGGTTTCTAATTACCATCTGTTAGGATTATAAGTATGACGTGAGAGACAGTCATTTTTATTGAATTAATTTTAGCTCCATTTCTGATAACTCAAAATGACCATTTTCAGTGTGCTAGCAACGCAGGCAACCGGATACAGAAGTCGCTCGAATTAATCCACGCCATGGGCAATGCGGCCACGCCAATCAACCGAAACTCCACACGACACGTTCTCCACCTGGAAGTCACCTTCAGCGGCACTGGAAAGTGCAGTGGAGCCATCTTCTGGGTTTTCCAGCTTGAAAGATGGAGGGTCACCTCCAATGATAGGTGAGGAAATTGAAATTTGGGGAGTATATTTACAAATTTATAATCAAAATGCTTTTATACTTGCAACTTTTCTTTTCCAAAATATAACCTACACTATCAACAATTAATACCAAACGATATCATTCGTTTTCCGTCAGGGATCAAGCCAACTTCCACTGGTTCTACTATTTTTTCGCTGGAATGGAAGAAACGGGAAAAATTTATAAGTACGGCCTGGAGCCCGGCGGCGGAGGAATCTCAAGATACCGCTACTTGCGCTCAATACCGAAGTCAACCAATGCTGGCTCTTTGGTTGGAGAGTTTGACCTGGGTAAGAATTGATATACACTAACATTTAGGCAACAACAAAAATGAAGCCAGATAAAAAAGGAACACGCAGCCATAAAACGATCACACTGCAAGTCTACAATCTACTATGCCAATTTCCAAATTGTACTGAATCAATGGTATAATGTTCTTCAAAGACTTATATGCTGAAAAACTGCGCATGTTTTATAATGCCACAAATGCAATCCAATTCCTTCATCAGATACAATTTCCAGAGAAAGTGCGAAAGATACTATAATAAATTCCCTCGCTTTATCACTCTTGCGCAGGTACTTACATTGCGCAGATCATTTAGGAATGTTGGATCATAAATTATTTAATGAATAATGAGTTTCGTTGGTAGGGAAGTCCACTAAATGCAGATGCTTCGAGTTTCTTTTGCGTTGGATGAAAGAATAATGATTGAAGTTTTTGAGGATGGTGCTAACTTACCTCCGTTTACTCCCAAACAGGTACATCCAACGAAGGAGTTGGCTCGTCAGTGGAGGTGAATGCCCAAAGATGGAAGCGCATTGTGTCCATCTTGAAGGATGACCTCGAATTCGAGGAGGCTGAAATGCAGACGCTGTTCAATGTTACAGCCGCCATAATCCTCATGGGGGAGATTCGATTCCGTGAGGTCATGGCCGACGAGGAGGGTGGGAAGCCGCACGCCGAAATCGAAAACCCTGATACGGCCGTCAAAGGTAAGGCAACCTGACCAAGAACCTAGGAACGAAATGAAAATTTTAAGCATTTCATGAGACTTACCTCAATGCATCACTACATTATTTTCTCCCTGCATGAGCCTTCAATACACTCTACCTCCGTTTTAAATTTTTAATCGTACTAGTCATAAATAAAATAATAGTAATATTTTATCGGCCATAGCAGGAAAATATAGGGCAAAAGAGAATGGATTAAAATATAGTCGGAAACCCGATTAAAGGGGAGAGAGATTACATACAATAGGAATGAGAGAGAATTAGCAGAAGGAAATATTGGTCAGGAGAGTCTAGAGATGCCCCAGCAATGGAGTGAAGGAGCGGCCTGTCCAACATCCTAATTATCAGTCGGAAAAACACTGAAGAAAAAACTAACAAATAAAAATATCCCATTATTCACGAACTGTTACACACCCAGTAACTTTCAGCAACTGGAGGATTCGAGGCTAAATACAAAAAACGATAATTTCACGTGTTCACGTGCTTTTTTGAAATATCACAGGCCATTATATGGCCAGGCAAAAATATATGGCCAAATTATTTTATTTTGGTTTGAAATTTATTTTAGTTTGAAATCAATCTATATTTGGTTCGAATACTTGACAAATACTAACATAAAATGGAAGATGGGTTGGGGTTATTTTCGAATTACAAGGTTTTACGGATTTCAACAAAATTTAAATACCTCGAATATAGTGAATTGCAACAAGTTTGTTTCAAGGTTTACTTCGTGGAAGTGAACAGTAATAAGTACTCTTTAATTTAGTATGTTCCACACGTTTCAAGTCTTTTGACATACAATGAAATTATCAACGATATAATAACTCCTAAATAGTGGCATTGTATACGTTGGAAGCATAGTCAAAGAGGATAAAACTGGATGATGCAAAGCGTTATATCATTTAATAGCAAAATGTTGCTGAGTACTCTTTCCCAGTTGCTTCGCTTAAAAACGGGCAGGCCACCATTGATGGTGGGTATGGCAATGAGTACGCAAGCGCTCCGTGGATGCTTCTCTTAGAATTCCCAGAACTTTTGTCAATATTCCCTACCTCCCTCCGTTGATGTTACCCTCTGTTTTTCTCCGGTGTTGATACTTCTGTCATCAACTTGCTGATGTGCGTAAATGTTGACAGCCAAGTTATTAATATTCTCACGATTAAGAACATAACTGAGCCCCTATCGTCTCCCTTCTCTACAGTGGCGGGGCTCCTCGGAGTGGACGAGAAGAAGCTGTCTTGGGCGCTGGTCAACTACTGCTTCATTGAGGGCGGAAACGCTCAGCGGCGTCGCCACTCTAAGAGCGAGGCGGAAGAGGCGAGGGACGCGCTCGCGAGGGCCACATATGCCCGCCTCTTCGACTGGGTCGTCAACACCATAAACCACCGACTCTCCCTCACACGAGCCGTCTTGTGAGTACCGAAAGCGAAAACAATATCCACCCCTTCTCGGGATGGTACACCTGATGCAAACATTTTGAAAATATGAGCTTTAACTCAAGAAAGCTGTAATAATCTAGAGAGCTATTTTTACTAATCAGTCACCATAAACTTATTATCTGCCTCTATTTTCTCATACCACGCTCAAGAATGGAGGTTCTTACAATATTTGATTAGTCACAGACCAACTACAAAAATCGGCGTTCCTCAGCTATTGACTAAGTGTGAATTATCATAAATTCGTGTCTCACATTAATTACAGGATTCCATAGATAATTACTATCTTAATCTTGGATTTTCCAAGCAAACACGTAGCAGCTCCCTCGTAGATAATTTAAAGCCTCTTCAAAATACAGTTCAGAGCAGCTGATTAACGGCTCACCAATCAAAGTAACGTTGTATGTAGTAAACACAGCTTATCACCATTTAAGGACGGCTGAAGCGTAAATCATGAGTAATCCACACAATGGGGGGATATTCGAGGATAGAGTTCACACTCGGCGCCAGAAAGACAAGTGAGCAGCATGTACATAGAAGAGGCAATATAAGAAGCAAAGAAACAATTAAATTATTATTAACTATAAATGGAGAAGAAATGGAGACGTTCCTTTTCGTTGATGAAATTACTTTCTCATTGCTAACATCGTATAAGGAGAGACTCAAGATGAGGCACAAACCTCTCTAACAGCAAAGACACAAATACTTATTATTTAAAATGTGCGGCTGGGGTAACCGCTGAAATCGCCTAGGAAATAATGTAATCAGTTGTGAACTGTGCCAGTGATACTCACTGCATTGTTCGCGATGAGTACTTACTTTTATAAGTTATGTGATTCGTATCATATATTTACGAAAAATAATGAAGTTAACAACGATCACTCTCACCTCAAGAGGAAGGTGTGGTAAGCATAAGCTTCAAGGTAACTGTAGTCAGACACTAACAAGAACGCGATCTTATAAAAAATCTTCCTTTTAAAATCAGTTATCATCCTTAGGTATAATTAAGGAGGCTGTATAGGTATATCCATAGGTATAATTAAGGAGCCTCCTTAGTTATCGCATCTCATTTTTTTACAATATCAACGGCTAACGCGATTTAGAACGATGTAAAATAGGTATATTATGACATCAGAGTCCTGAAAGACTAGCTGATACTAAAAGAAAAAATCATCAAGAAAAGTCAAGCAAACTCCAGTGAAATTTTAGGCAAGTATACACATGAGAGAGCGAGATTATGGAAGCAGAAATTGGGAGGGAAAAGCTAACATCTCATATCCACCATTATATCAAAATATATAAGTAGCGCAATCATGGCCACAAAAACATGCCAGATCACTTACAAAAACAGTAAACAATGATTAAATACCTTGATTCGTTGACATCAACTAACGTGAAAGAGAATGTAATGGAAAGTACACAACGTTTTCACTATCATATGATTAAAAAAAAGGCTACCACCTTGGATTCTTTTGTCACGTGATTTGCTCGACCAGTTGGCATTAAATACGTTTACAGATTAGCTGAATTTATTATAGTGGAGTTCGCTATTATTCTGAAAAGGGATTAGAGGACGAGTTGTCCAAATTCTTCTACTTACCATGATGTTTGCCATACGTGTGCTGTGTTCAACTTATACCTAACTGGTGAATTAAACTTTGCATAAGATATTGTTTTATCCAGAATAATCGTATAATTAGCGAATCGGAAATCTATTTAGCACAATCTTAATCTCGAATAATAGCGCAATACTGAAAAAAGTGATGCTTTTCTGATTAAGCAGATGTGCTACATAACGAAGGAAAAATTTAGTTGAACAGCATATTCTTAACCTAACTTACCCCTTTACAAATATATCGGCTCGCTATAATAATAATTCAAAAGATAGAAATACAATGTTTAACCATGTTTTCTTTCTTTTTGCAGCGGAGATAAACATTGCGTCACGGTATTGGATCTTTTCGGCTTTGAATGCTACCAAAGGAACAATCTTGAGCAGCTTTTCGTCAATGCACTCAATGAGCAACTCCAGTACCATTATAACCAAAGAGTCTTCGTTTGGGAAATGGTGAGTCATTATTGTGCTATGAAATGAAAATGAATGCTTACGATGTCATGAGAACTCAAGATTGATGGTTTTACAATAAGTATAAATCTTTATCCATGGAACACCATAAAGTCAGATAACAAAATCTGGGTATGATGGGGGGGGGGCGAAAGAATATGAATATCAACGAAAGCATATGCAATGTGTTCCAGACGAACGCAGCAAAACCTTGAAAATAAAATAAAACAACAAATTATTCATATCTAAATTCTAAATAACAAGAAAAATTTTTTCCTATCCTCGCCGCCAAAGTTTTTTTTCCATAACATTACCATCCACGTAAATTGTACAATACTTTTGACACGTAAGGGAGGAATGGGTAAACATTATGAAAGGTGATAAGTCGATTCTTAATCTGATTTTCGATTTTGTTTTATTTTCAATGAATACAGCAAGAGTGTGAAGAGGAAGAACTGAAGACAGCATCCCTTGCATATTATGATAACAAGCCAGCTTTGGATGCTCTGATGGGTAAACCAGAAGGAGTTCTTCACTGCATTGACGAGGCCACACGAACTGGCCAAGGAAACGACTTTATACTCGGTAAATGACGATTCTAAAAGCATTGGCTAAGACTCCTCAATGGAGGTTCAATCACAGGTATTTAATAAGCGCAAACGCGCAATATTACCTTTAAGGCGACTACTCAGAACACGAAGATGGCATGAACACACCATTCTTAATGTTTTGCACTGGTCACAAAAACTGTTGTTGCTGACAGTTTTCCACATTGGGTGTAAAGTTCACTCTCTGAAAGACAATTGCGATAACTTAACATAGACACCCGAGATTGCTCCCAACCAGAAGTGTTTTTCAAATAGAATCTTTGCCTTCAGTTTGTTTTGAAATATTACGAAGTAGCTCACGGTGTTGTCAATCGAAGCTTTTTTGCTCAAATTATTATATTTTTTATTTTCACGGCATAAAAAATGAAAGCATTTTTTGACTGACAAAAGCACAGTATTTTTAAAAACAAGTAATGGTTTGTATCAATGAAAGTTTGTCAGTTCAAATATTACATAACTAAACGCATGACAAATTAAAAAGTTAATAAAAACAGCTACTTTATACCCATTCTGAGTCACGACAATCAACGATGACCCCAAACACTGTCTCACAGTCAATATTTCCTAGCTGCTCTGGAGCGCTGAAAATTTAATATTTTTTTCATCAGAAACGGAAATGTTAAAGCTCTCAGATGAGTGATGCTTTGAGTTTTTCACAATACAGAACCGATCAGTTCCAAATGTGTTGAAAATGAAAAATAAGAACAAATATATAACAGGATCTACAACACAGCAATAACGCTGTTTCAAAGAATATTCATACTTCGTTCATAACTAAGCTAGAATTTCGAACTTATCGGTGAAGTCTGAGAATAAATAATTTGCTACTTATTTCACCCAGCAACCTAAATATAAATCTACATAGAAAATTTAAGGCAATCAGATAGTGAACACTTATTTAGATGTTATTTTTACAGTTACTGTTTTTGTCGGAATTTGGCTGCATGACTGCATACCTGTAGCCCATTATAGCCCCTGTAGTATCTCATATCCATATTAAGATATCACAAAATATACAACTCTCAATCCTCCATCTTTAGCGCTTTCAAAGAAGTTCCTAATACCCTGACATACTTATTTGCTTTAACACTTGAAAAAATTCAATAAACCACAAAATCGTTGAAGATATCAACATGGACATGTAATTTACGCCCTCGGACGGACTTGTCTCTTGCAGCCGCCCTACGCAACGCAGCCTCCAAGGGACCGCACGTCCGCGTGGCCACAGGCGCCGGCAGCGAGTTCAGTGTGGCTCACTACACGGGCAAGGTGGCGTACGAAATCACGGATATGGCAGAGAAGAACCGCGACTTCGTGCCGCCAGAGACGATTGACACGATGCGCCAGTCGACGGACACCATCATCAAGTCCATGTTTACGAACCAACTGTCCCGCACGGGCAATTTGACGGTGGCCGGGGGCAAGGACGCCGCCGAGGAGAAGAAGAAGAAGGAGGAGGAGACCGGAGCCAAGAAGAAGGGGCGAAAGTGGGGCGCCGCGCTCATGGCCGAGAATACCAAAACCAGGGTGAGATTCTAATGCCATAGAAGTCACTGCTCGGTGGTACCGTAGCGAATCTGGAAAAAGAAAGCCAACATGGTGCAGCAGGCAATACTCAACAAGGCGCGGCAGGCAATACCCGAATTCCGAATTCAATTCGAACGTATATTGCGTGGCTCCAGTTGCGAATGAAAGCGTAAATTGGTATTTTACCTATGAATCAATTTTGCTCTCTTCGGCTTTGCCCTTTTGCTACTTCCCAACTTAAGCATAATTAAAATTCAATAGTATCAGCCATGACTCGGTAAGACGTTTCCAAAATGTTCAGATTTAACAAAAAATTAGTAAAGTTTTCCGTAGAATATTTATAAGACGACCGGTTTCGTCGAATGGTTGACATCATCAGGGACATTACACAGGGCTCTCACGCATATATATTCACATATGGTGGGAGGGGAGGGAAAGAATTTTAACCGTAATATGAGATAGAGAGGGTGGGGGTTGGGATAAGTTAGGTGTGTGACGCGTGGGAGGGAGAAAGGGATGGGTAAGAGAGGAGTGGGGGGTTTTAAGAAAGTTAGTCATTGCTGCCTCCACGGGATAATTGCGGGTTGAGGGGAAGGCTAAGGGTTTTTTTTGGGTGGGACAGCAGCAAAAGGGGGTTCACGGTGGGAATTCATTGGAAAATTTCTCAAGGAGGGTGGGTAAAGAAAGTTGGAGGTGAAATGTTTAAAAATTCACATCTAGGAGGGAGGAATGCCATGCATGACGTCATTCACTGACTATCCATTGGCACTATTCTTTCTAATCTACCACTCCTCCAAAAGCTCAAGTCTTCGACCCTTGGTTTCCAGGAAGAGGACTTCTGGGTTGAAGTAACTGGTGTAGTCTTCGTCCCACAGGAGTTTTGCAAAGTGAGAGTACTGGGTGTTTCCTGTGACGTAGGACCTCTTGTGTTCTTCTGCTCTCACCTTAAAAGATCTCCGTTTGCATTACATATTTTGCACTGCATACGTCGCACTTCAGCATGTACACAACACTTTTGTTAATGACATTAATTTTGTCCTTGGTTCTGTTTAACGGGTCTTTTTTTGGTCTTTCTTATTATAGAATAAGAGTGTGTATTTATCTCTTGGGAAGACGTTTGCTAATCTTTCGGAGATCCATCCTAAGTAACTTAACTTGCATAACTTAGTTTTTTTTCATTGCCTGTTAATAAGTTCGTGTGCACTTTTTAGTAGCTTTTTCTTTAGGATGCAGTCAACGATATCGGGATCGTAACCGTTGTCCTTCGCAATTAGTTAATGGTTTCTAGTTTTTTTATTAAACTTTCTATGAGACGGAGGGATGTCTAACAGTTTGATCACCATCGAATAGAAAACTGTTTATTTTTGGGAAATATGTAAACGGGAGTTATAATGGATCACTGGGTCAGTGGGTAAGGCTTTTCTGAAAATGGCGAATCTGTAGCCCTTGATTTCGGAAGACACTGGTATAATGTAACCCTTTATTTACACCTTTCTCCAAAGAAAAGTTTATGACTCGGCGTAGGGAGGTTAATGACTAACCCAAAAAAAGCCCACCACCCCTTTCTTCTTCCACAACTCTACAGCCCGGTGTGGGCCTTGGCTTCCTCAGTTATATGCCTCCATTTGGCTCTCTTTTTGCTTTCTCTCTCCTTCTTCCAATCCTCATTGTCTTCAGGTCCACTTCAACATCTTGTACCCATCTTTTGCGTGGTCTTCCTCTCCTCCTACTCCCTTCTATCTTGCTAATAATTAACAATTTGGACATTCTGTACCCTTCCATACTTTCAACATGGCCCAACCATGACTTTCGCAATGACTTGGAGAACCTAACTACATCCTTTTCTTCCAATATTTCATTTATTTCACGGTTCATTCTTATTCTCCGCGTTTCTCCTTCTTGAAGAGCTGCTAGAAAACCTGCCGCAAGCAAACTCAGAGAATACCGGCCACAACTCTCCATTCTACACTCCTCTCATTTAACCATATACAAGCCTTTATTTTGAAGTTCCTCATTTTTTTCATTTACTCCTTATTTGCTCTTCCTCAATAGTACTTCCCCTTCATTTCTCCTTCCAGTGTTTTTGTTCATGAAAAACTTCACAAAATAAACGAACTTCCTTATAATACGTGGTGCGGACCTCCCTATCATATCGTGACTTCATGCGAATGTATGTAGGATCGGTTCATAACGTCATCTGACGTCTCCCGATTTCTAGCCTCCAAGTCTCTTTGTCCTTCCATAAATCTTCTTCCAATCCTCTCGCTCTAATTTCTTTGTCCAATCCCTCTTTCCAACTCTTCCTAGGTCGTCTTCTTTCTCTTTTCCCTTGGATTGTTAGCTCCAAGATCTTTCTTGGTAGTCTATCCTCGTTCATTCTCTTTACATGCCCGTACCAGATTAGCTGCTTGGTCATGATGTCCTCCGTTATATAGTGTTCGACTTTCATTATCTGTCATATTCTGTCATTTGTAACTCTTTCTATCCTTGATCGTCCCGCAGCCCGTCTCCAAAAATCCGTTTCAGTAGCTTTTAATGTTTGTTTAGTACGTTCCTTTATAGGCCAGACTTCACATCCACACGTTATTATACTTTTGAAAATGACATTGTACATTCTTGTTTTATTTGCTTTCGATATTTGTCGGTCCCACAAGATGCTGTTTAATAGCCTAATAACCCTTCTTCCTAGGTTATTTCGGCCTGATATAGCTTCATCTAAGGTCCCATCATCAGTAATTTTTACTCCAAGATATTTATAGTGATCAGCGTAAGCTATTTTATACCCATCTTCTAAAATCAGGTCCTACCTCACTCCACCAATGTTCATATATTATGTCTTTGACATATTCACCTCCAACCCCCATTTTTTATATTCCTCTATTCATTTTCTAGTCATATATTGTACATCTTCGTAGTCTTGTGCCAACACTATCTGATCGTCTGCAAATCAGATTGTATAGAGAGTGTTGTTGTAAAGGGGTATTCCCATATTCTTGCATTTACGTTTCCAGTTGTTTAGCGCTTGTTCTAAGTATATTTTAATGGGCGTCGCTGATATAAAGCATCCTTGCTTAAGACCTTCACTGACAATGAAGCCTTTAGATAACCTATTATTCACTTTGACTTGAGCTTTACTGTTCATATACAACCTTTTTATTGCACATATCAAGTTTGTAATAATGTTGTCCCAATGAAGGGTCTCCCATAGTTTGTCTTGTGGAACGTTGTCATATGCTTTAGTCAGGTCTACGTATAAGTTGTACTTCCTGATTGAAAGCTACCTTTTTCTCTATCATCCGAGTTACAAAAAAGATGTGATCGATGGTTGATCTTCCGGCCCAGAATCCTGCCTGTTCCTCTGCTTCATTTCTGCATATTTGTTTTCTAGTTTCTCCTTGATGAGTTTCCCAAATATTCTACTTATACTTCCAGTTACTGATATGCCCCAGTAGTTGTTCAGATCGTCTTTTTTCCCTTTTTTGTAGATTGTGGAAATGTATGATATCTTCCATTCTTCAGGTATTTCCTCTCCTTTACGGCCTGTTTGGAAGAGGTCAGCCAATCGTTCGTATAATCTGTCCGTCCCATATTTTATTAGTTCAGCAGGGATTTTTTCCAGGGCCTGGTGCTATTCCATTTTTTAGGTTCCTACAAATGTTTTTAACTTGGTCAGAACTTATTCTTACGGGATCGGATATTAGTTATTTATTTTATGATTCTTCTTGGCTAATAAGTTCTATTGTTTTCTGAGAGTAGATTTTTGAAGTATTGATCCCAATTATCGAGCCTTATTGTTGATATGAGCTCCCTTCTATTTTCGTTTCTCAAGGATTTCATTAGCATCCAGCTCTCTGGGCTTTTCTTTCCTCCTAAGTAAGAGTTATTTCTCTCACAATTTTTCTCCCAGGCTTTGTTCTTCTTCTGGCAAACCATTCTTCGTACTTTAGCTTGTACTTCCTTATATTTAATCTTATCTCCATCCGATTTGGTATTCAAGAACACTTGGTATCGTTGTCTTTTCTCTTCTATGGTTCGTATCAATTCTTCATCTTCATCCCACCAGTAAGGCTTTCTTTCTTTATTGGTACTATAGTGCAGAAAGAAAACCTCACAGGTACCTGATGACTCCATCTACAAGTATTTTTCCCAGGATTTTGATTCCAGAAAATCTCATGAAAGACTTATACAAAATCATTCTCAGAATTTCCAACAAAAAGTAGCACTCCTCCTCTACCAAGAAGCAATCGCTACTTACCGTGGATAGAGGGGGACTTCACCCCTTTCTGTTTCGTCTACCTTCCAGACCTACAACACAGAGATCCGCGGGCAGTACTCTCAAACACGCAAGATGCGCACGGCCGCGGCCATCTACCGGGCGACCTGCCTCGAGCTCCTCCGAGGATTCTCCTCGAGCCCTTCGCAATCCCTGCCCACCACCAATGGCGAGACTGTCGCTCCGATGGGCGCTGGCGGAACTACGCTGTTCATCCGCTGCGTCCGGCCGTCCCTGTCAGATGCCCCGAGGAGCTTCCAGATGGACGTGGTGCGACAGCAGCTGAGGGCCCTCGCCATCATTGACACCGCACGAGCGAGGCAGCAGGGATACTCCCATCGCATCTCGTTCCACGAATTCCTTCGCAGGTAAGCTAAAAATAAATTTAAATGACTCTGCTCACACAATACAGAGGAGTAGTGGCAGACGATTGTGGTTCTGTGACTAGAGAGTGTGTTCACCCCTTTCTGTTTCGTCTACCCACCAGACCTACAACACAGAGATCCGCGTCTTTAACGTATGAAGATAGGGGGTGTGGTTTGGTTTTTGAGCCAAAGCACTGTATCAAAATAAAGACGGTATAATGGGAAGCATAAATGTCATTTCACTTCAAAAATAATATTTCACTTCTCCTGCCTCGACTTATCAATGCCTTACCACCCTTCACTACCTCATTATACACCACCTCTTCGGACTCCCTCACATTCATTCCCCACTATATCTTCATAATGGACTTTTCTTGACGTCATTATCTATCATTTAAACTTTCCACAGCAACAGCCCTTAATTTTTACCAAATCTGTGAGATTTTCCCTGCTGTAACTGATACCCAGGCTGAGATATAAAGCTAACACATAGGCAACTCCCATATTACCACTCACCACATTAATTTTCCATTGTTTTTCCGAGAATTTCGATTTTTTTTTTTTTTTTTGCCCTCTCTTCACCTATCTCATCTTCGAACAAGTTGAAAAACCTAAAGTGATCATTGAAAATCTTCAATGGGTTACATCATTATCGCTGCATGGCCCCATTAGCCTATTTGTTCAGCATTTTCCGAGCGCTGTGAATGTTTTCACGGAGCTTGAAACAGGCATCTGCCACCAGTCCATTCCACTCTCTCATTTCGTAATACTATTGATTGGGGACATTTCTGGAATCTGGCTCATTTCTGGCAAGAAATACACCTCATAACATACATCATCACCCACAAAGTCGTCCATCGTCATTAAACTAGACGCACCACCAGGTTCAAAACCCATAAGTTTTATCGTTAATAATCTTCAGCTTTTTTGCGTCATATACGCCATGAAATAATCATGATAATTGTTTTTCCTAGGTACAAGTTTCTCGCATTCGACTTTGACGAAAATGTGGAGATGAACATGGACAACTGCCGGCTTCTGATGGTTCGTCTCAAGATGGAAGGGTTTGCAATCGGGAAATCCAAGGTCTTCCTCAAATACTACAACGAGGAATACCTCTCTAGGTAAGTACCGAAAACCCACAGGACAGCAAAGCCAAACAAACTATCTACCTGAGATAATGCTACATTAGTAATTAATGAATATTAGGCGATAAAATCTGTCAGAAAATATGCCAAATACATTTTTTTAGTTTCATTCAAATTACAATTTTTAAACCTATAATTGCAGACATTTCCCTGATATTAAGGAGTGAGAGATACAGATAAAAATGTAAAATGCCAGGAACTGGAATACCGATTGATAAATGTAGTTCTATCCATGAAATATAAAGTGAAAGATAATCGAGAAACACTCCACTCATAAATTTGAAGGAAACACACATAACGTAGAGCAAACACATTTTCAGTCATGTGCACATTTACTGTAGCCTACGCACGCATCAAATTACCAGACGTAAACCAAACGTCCATATCCACTAAATATAATAACTCGCTTCCGAGACACGCCCTATGTTATTTACTTCACAGAATGCAGAAAGGGATGATTGAATTGAAAACAAAACCCCACTTATGGGGTTTTATGGACAAAATATATCTTCACACTACCGTTCCCTCTCTTTTCTTGAGAACATGCATGACGCTCTTCAGGCATTTCCAACTTTTGGACCGCTAGGGTGCCATTTCTTTCAATCACCTGAGTGAACAATGCTAAATTTTCCCTTCGCAGGCTCTACGAGATCCAGGTGAAGAAGATCGTCAAGGTTCAGTCGATGATGCGTGCCTTCCTCGCCAAACGGAACGTCAAAGTGAAGAAGCAAGCGTCGGTTGCTCAGGAGGAACCCGAGGCCGGTAACGGAGGCGATGACGCTAGCGCGGAACCCCAAGCCCCGATCGAGGAGGAGGCCAAGCCCACGCCCACCCCGCCCGCCTCGCCCTCGCCCGTCCCCCCGGAGGCCGAAGGCAATGAGGCGATGACCGAGGGCGAGGCGGCGGCGGCGGAGGCCGAGGGCGAGGCGGCCGAGGAGAAGGCTGAGGAGGGTGCCGCGGACGAGAACTAACTAGATACGAGGGATGAGATAGACGAGTGACGATGCGCGGCTTCTTCCTATATAATGACAAGGGGGAAAAGAAGACCGGATGAGAGTGATTCTTATGTACTGGGAGTATTTTGGAGAATGAGCGACATGGGGAAGCGAGGTGGGAGAATGACAGGCGTGAGGAGAGACAGATTTGAGACGCATAGTTGATTCCCTGCGGGCGGGATATGGATTCCGTGTAGTTTAGCTTCAGGAAGAGCTTTCTCTATCATAACCTATGGTCGCGTTAGTACTGTCGTTCTCTTTTCAAGCACATTAACTAGTGGCAGCGATTTATTCCCCAAACAAGAATCCCGATCATCGATTTCATCCATGAGCATCACTTTAGGTTTTCCTTGAAAGTGCAAGATTATTTTCATTCAGTGTAAAATTACATTTCCACAGTACGTTTCTAATGACCTTTGTAGCCTCATAAAGCCTTTGTATTTGATTTATTTAGCCTGCATGAGAGATATTTACAATCAAATGAACATATTTCACATTTTTCTTTAGCAGGATGGCTCAGTAATTAATTTTCTCAAGCCATTAAGCTAAATATATAGGGACGCAATTGCCAGAATCTATCCTCTGAAAAACACCTCCTAAGTCCTTGCACATAATCTGCGGGAGTGATATGACCTCTATTCGTGATTAGGGATAGTATGCCACTTAAAAATAATATGTTTAGAGAGAGAAGATCGAACAATGCATTAACTTTCACGTATGACAGGAGTCATGTCACTCATTTCATCCGAAATGTGTGACTAAGCAAGTATTGATCGACTTAAATGCGAGTATATTTGGAATTAAATTAAATATTCTTTCTTTACTTTGCTGTGAATGTAATGAATCAGTAACTGTCTTCATACTATTCAGGCAGGTAACGTCCATGGGTGAGAATTATGCAACAAGATTCACCTGCCCAAAAGCAGACGTTTGGCTCGTCCCACGAGGACTGAGAGAGGAAATGTAAAGATATGCAACAACATCGTGGGGCGGTAGAATTAGTCAGTAATTAAGAAAAATCAAAAATTAAGACCTCTAACTACTCAATTGCAGGAATATGTTTCATTCGGGAGTGAGTATTTAAATGGGAGCAATTTATTGGCCCTCTAAATGTGAATTACGAAAGGATCTATTTGGCTCTACTGCTTTCCCATGACCCATCATAATGCTAGCATTTCATCGAAGCATGCCGCATTTTTTAATTGCTGCGGTTTCATATAAACTATTCACTGGAAAAAGGTGTCATTAAGTATCACGTCAAAATCGGCATTCTTTCATATTTCACAAGCAACCATGAGGCTAAACTACGTGCAATATAAATGAAAAATTAGATACACTGAGCAACACATCGTTCTTAACTATTCTTCATCTATTACACAAAGCTATTAAGCATTTCATCGTTATGAAGTCCTGTTTTCTCCTCAATCAATATTTATTTTAACTAGAATTCAATAGTGTGAAGGGTACAGCTGTTTCCATGAAGGTCTCATAGAGTCCACTGAAGCGTTTTTACATTCTTGTCTTAATCATCACCGGCAGCTAAGTTTTTATTAACAGACAGTCGACGACATAAACAGTATTATAATATAATGCATCGCAACATTCCACGCCTTTTGACGCAGTCGACAAAAGGGAGCATGCCGAGGGGAAACTAACAACCACAGCCCTCATAAAATCCCAATTTTAGCAATAATATTTCGATAATAGAAGTGTTTTGAAAGTAGAAATGACTTATGTTCAGTGGCGTAGCTAAAACGTGCAGGTTTTCGGAAATATTTCATGAACATAAAATGTACAAATTCCATCAACGCAATTTTTCATCATTAAAGTGTTGATGACCTTCAATGATGTGAGATTAAAGAATATAAGAACATCGATTAAGCCAAATCTCAGGACAGAGATGAAATATCCATGAGAAACATTGAATCCGAAGGACAGATCCACAAACCTGCCCAAAAAATGGCTACGCCACCTTAGTTTAGAGCTGCCTTTGTCTAATCGCATGAAGCTAAATCGATGTATTATTTTATATGCCAGAGTGAATAGTGAATAGTGAAACAGGCAATCCTGATTTTATCCATTTCGATTGCTCTGTTTCTACTTATTACGTAGTTAAGAATTTAATTCTATTGAACATCTAGGCAAATTTTCTTTCCAAAATTAATATGAAATCAAAGGACACTTCCACTCCAATCTAAACTGAAAATTATTTAGTATGCCTATAAAATGCCTCATCGTAAAACTAATTGAATAACCTCTACATTTCTTCATTAATTGTTAAAATACTAAACAAACCTAACTTAATACCAAACTCAGAAATCCCGTAAGTAGAGATTAGATCAACGTTAAACAATACTGAATGTAAATCTAATTATGTGTCGCTATTAGTAAATATGCCATTAACACGTTTTATAGTAGTAGATAAGCGGCATGGTGGCACTAATGGTGGTAAAATGGCGGTGTGCTGATTAATTTAAGGATATTAGAGAAATGGTGGCCTTTTCAGGCGTCCATAAGCTGGGAATAGCTTTAATAATGTAAAATTAATAAGAAATTTTAGCTCCATTAGCGCCACTAGCTGTCGCAACAAACACTAAGAAACAAATGGATTTTGTGGGTTTTACTGCCAGTCTTATATTGTGAACATTGCAAATGTAAATAATGCAACTAGCCCATACATGAATTCACAATTTACGTGAAGTTTGGCGGCAGCTTGTTAAAATAACAAAGTTATCAATTTTGATGTGTTCGTATATGTACTTCATACTAAAATTATTTTGATGTTTCTAGTCAATAATTACATTTCCACGCGGAACGTGGTACATCTCTCCCTGTACTACATAGCACGGAGAAAAGACCACGCCCCCGCGATCAATTTCCATCTCTTCCAAAGTAAAACTAATCCAAAAACACAATATTAATAATTATACTAAATATGCCACTAAATGGATTTGAATGGGAAACAAAACTCCTACTTAATAATTATTCTTTTTGTCTAGCCGTTTGTTTGTAACTGTACAGCTGTTTTTGCAATCCCTGGTAAGAGATGAAAATGAAATATACCACTGGTGTTTGTGAGATAACCTCTCAGAAAGGTCTCGCAAACTTTGATGTAAACAAAAAATTATAATATTAAATGTGTTAAAATTGTTATAACTGTAAAAAGACATAAATCATATTCTAAATAACTGTTAATGATGAAATCTGAATCGCTGTTGTTAATCAACACCACTGTTTAAAACGTCGATATGTATCGAAAAATTGTTGCACTTTGTCTGTTTTGAAAGTGAATAAATTACCTTTCAAAGAACTAATTAAGTGGGGTTTTGTTTTCAATTCAATAATCCCTTTCTGCAATGTATTATTTTTTAGAACTAACCTAATGGCATATAAAATTAAACCGCAGCTTATTTAGGAATTAAACCCACTAAGCGCCATAAATATTTAAACACGCTATCACCTCATTATTTTATATCATTTAATTTTAACCTATACCTAAAACGACCCCGTCTGTGTGCCTAAAACGACTCCGTCTTCACGCAATTTATATCGCAGCTAATTACTTACTTGCCACTAAATACGCATTTATCATATCAAGATTCATTAAATACATTGATAACCGTATTCTGTACTAAAATTGAAGTTAAATTACACCATTATCATTAACGGAAGCTAATTCAAAGTAACGGTGCATTGAAAATTATTAAAACCATTATAAATCCTTTTTATGCATGACGCATAGCCAAGAAGCATTAAATGAAACTATATGATAGAATTTAATTAAATTAGTCGAACTGAGAGAACATAACTTAAAAACTCTACTAAGTACAAAGTTGATGGCACTTTCTACACAGCGTAGCCTGGAGGGAAGTTGGTAAATTCACTAATTCAATGATGAGTCATAGTAAATAATGTTTCTTTCATTCGGAGCACTGCACCTTAACCACTTAAAATAGACCCTTTAACCTGAAATCTAAGCGCAGATCGATAATTATAATTTCGATAAATTGTCCAACTCAAGAAGAAACGCCCTGCAGTAAAAAAAATTAAACTCGGGAAATTAAACACTTATTCCATAAAGCTCTTTGAAGAGAAATCGAAGTTATCGCACCATTTTTGTTTTTGAGATGGGATGCACTTTGCAGGGAAAAACAAGAAGGAGAAAGCACCCGAATCATCGAAGCCGGTAAAAGAGATGACGAAGGAGGAAGCGGTGGTCAAAATCCAGTCGAGTAAGAGGGAAATACTATTCTGAGAACCAGTTTACCTCCAATCTTACCAGTAAACAATCAAGAAACCCACTCAGCTATTCACCATGCCCTTTTCTGAAACCTAAAACCTTTCCAATAATCAATCCGTCCATAAAATCCTGATAACGGTGAAATTTCTCCTCATTGGCCACTCATCGAAGCAATTGGAACTAAATAAATGCGTCAGTTGAATGTCAATTTTAATAGTCGAAATTCCGAAACTGACCAAATAGTGGAACACAAAAATGGCAGGGCTTCATGGAATACGTCAACTACCGAGGATCTAGAAAAGGATGAGTACACGAGCAATCAATGAAAGATATATGAATTACAAGGAGTATTCAGCCACTAGTAAGGTTCTACAACGATGTCACCCATGCTTTAAGTAAAACCATCGGTTAAATTGGCACTTGGTTAACGTCGCTTAACGGGCGAGAATAAAAATGACCTATTAAATTATAAATTATCTCCCGTTTCCGTAGTCATTGCGGATCACTCATAATGATACAACTACATTCTAGCGGCAATTTAATCACTAATGTTTCAATATTTGATGGGCACAAAAATTGTCCAATGTTGTTGATGAAAATTGGCGTATGCGTATAAATGAAGGAAAGATCTTAGCCGACATTTTTCAAATTTATCCTACCACAATTCCTCCGCAATAGTTTACGTTAATATTTTCAATTTAAAATTGGTGGAGCGCCAATTGTTTTTAGACCTCGCAAAAGATATAGTGGCTACTGGAAGAATTGTTTTAGCATTTTGGCTATAATGAGACATTTCACCGTATCCTTTACTGATATGACAAAATGCTTTTTGCCAAATTTTCCCCGCTAGACCTAGTTCTGATTTTTTTACGGCTCAAATAAGTCACTACCAAATAATTATAAATTGGGTAGTATCACTGCTGCTAGCTGAGTTTTTTGTAGTTATTACATCCTGACGCAATTACCTTCTTTTAAGCCTTAACCGCATAGATGACCATAAGTGCATGTATCCAGATACCTGAGGACTAAGATAATCATAGCTCGCAATATAAAATCATGGCATACAGCATAATAATATGAAAGCACACAAAGCAAAATTTCCCACCAGGTTTTTACCGCTTCATTGCGTCCAATTTTTTGCAAATTTTTCTGGTCATAGCTAGGTCTGGAAAAAAGCAAGCCTGTCGTTATACATCGATAACAGGCGAACTATCGGTTGTATGACGATTGTTGATGGTTGTATGGTGAAGTGCCTAGTATCTAGTAGCGTTCACAGTGAGTGATATTAACCTATAAAGCTGATAATTTTCTGTAGTAAATGTCAACTAACTCAGAGCGATAAAAGATTCAGCAAAGAGGGATGAAAGCCAAGTAATTCAGCTCAAACAACGATTCCTAGAAATTTGAAGGTTTTCAAATGCATAGAGCATGTGTTTCAAGAACCCGCAACGCTCGCAACATAAGCAGCTCACCAGCAGCCAAAGATCTGAGGGAATATATTAATGGTTAAAGATGAATGGCAGTGCTCTACTTCTAAAATAATAGAGCAGTAAAATTTAAATATCGAATTTGGAATAGTACATTTTTGCAATAGATTGTAATATAGATATAATTAAATTTCATCAATGAGTCATTCTACGTCATTCCATGCCAACGAATCCTAATATTTGTACTCGCACTCTTGACGCTGGGCTGGCACCTTCGTCATTTTTTAGGCTCAGCAATCTCATGTCTTCCATCTGTAAGTAGTAAAATTCACCCAGCATAGCTAGGAAGCACTAGAGACCCTCAAGTCAGAAACTGGAAACCGGCCATGTTGGACTGCCCGCTCTGGGGGTTTAATTTAATCAAATAGTTGATTAACCACTTAAATATGTGATTATAAAATTATTAATTTAACTGATTATTTTTTGTGATTATTAAATATTTAATTAAATGTTCAATATTAAATAAAACTCGAATAAAGTAGAGGTTACGTTGTTACTGCTGTTACTATGTAATGTTGACAAATATTTGTGCCGCTTTTTGTTCAAATGCGCGAATCTCATTGGTTCCGCTATATTCTGTGGAACACCAATCTACAGTTCAATCGTTGTTTCCAGTCTCTGACTTGAGGGTCTCTAGGACGCACCAATGACCGGGAGGGAGAGCGCCGAAAGCCGCTTATGCAAATTCATTTATTGTGAGTTTTAATCTCCGAATAAAATGCCGTCAGGTCCACTGGAAGTACCCATAGGAATGATCACTATAAAAATCGTTCTCAATAGTAAGTTTTTTGAGTTGACTAGAGCTTCATCTTCCAGAAAATTCCTTATCTCGAATCCAGAAAATAAACGTTCTCTCTCTTTTCTGTATTATTTACGTTCGGCTTCCTTTATGCAGTCCGCCGGGACCCTAGCTACAGCCTTCTTTCGAATGCGCTCTTCAGAATTGCAAGCAGTGATTCCAAAAGGGCACTTTAATCGTAAAAATATCCTTCTGAAGGTTGGTAATGAGAGTCATAAATTTTCAGCGTTAAAATTGTTGAAATGTTTGAAAAAAGCAAAATCACAGCCGACACACACGAGTTTCTTCCCGTAAATCAACTAGGCCCAGATATCGTTTTGTCTGTCCAACAGGAATAGTGGATGTGTCTCTATGTAGTGAAATAAATGCTCACCAAACCTTTAGTTCTGGAGAGACATGCAACTATTCAATGAGGCATATATTTAGCATTGAGTATGATAAAAATTGAGCTATTATTCCCAATAAAATAAATTGATGCAGACAGAAAGTAAGAATTCATTTCACGATATAGCTAAGAAGTTCAGATACTGGATGTTCTTTGAAAATCATGTAGCACTGCTTAAATCCAATAAATGTCGTATCTGCCAGTTTTGCAGGGAAAACCAAGACTTTTGTTACCGACCAAAGGGATGATTTCCACTTCACAGGAAAAACAAGGTTAACTCTTTCTCATGAAGCAGTAATCAACATATGGGCGTTTTAAACAAGAGTTTCAGAATTTTTATATAGGAAATATCCTATGAAGGTTTAAAAATGTTTATGGAGGAGGTGGAGGAACTGTAGTATAGACTTCCTTTGTACTCTTACTAGAAATATATATCAACTAAAAAGATAGATGTCACGAAATTCCCCGATCTTGGGCCCCGGATAGGTAGATACTTGTGTTCTTTCATTCCTGAAGGCGATGAAGGGGCGGTTCCTGGTAGATATTTCCTTTGAACGGCTTACAGAGGTATGCTTAATTTGATTTTGTAAGCAGAGTAAGAGTCATTCATGTTATTCTTAGTAATTACTGAGAAGTTGAGGGGCAGTTTTTTAATGAAATGGCTTAGACAATGTGAACTACTGGGGATCAGAGCAGCATAGACAATCTTGTAATGAATAGAACTCTATACCAAGCGGTAGTTGACACCTTGCAATTGGAGGTTGTGCGTGTCATTTCACCGCCAGGAAAACATACGGAGTGGTGATAGAAATAACTTTATCAAATATAAAATACAACACTAGTTTTTTAATAATGATTACAGTAGGCCATGACTCTTTTGTGCTTCAAGATACAAATCTAGACTTTAACTGGATTGACACCAAAGCCACAGTACACCGAGTATAGCCATTCCCATGAGGTAGGTACGTCAAGTGGGACAACGCCGTTGAATGACCATTTTCAAGTGTGATACCTGAAGAAATCCTCAAACTATATTTCTATTTCAAAGAAGTACGACATTCTTCTAGAGCAGTATTCCAAAATTATAAAATAATACTTCATTACCACTGAAACTTTTTAAAATTATAACAACAGTTCTTTCTATTAATGCTATGGTCACGTATCCATAACAGGACATAATAATAAAGCTCCTCAAAAGGAATTCAGATAAATGTTTTTGGCACTTTTTTTCACAAGTGACATGATCAAGATGAATAAAATCGGCCGCTTATAATGAGATTTTTTTGTATACCTATTCAATGTAACTAATATAACGCGTTAAGCATAAACTCAACAATAATAAGGTTTCAATAGACCCAGCATCAAAAGTACGAGTACAAATATTGGTTGACATGAAGACATCGCACCAACAGCATTGTTGCGATTTAATGCTTTCTAATTCGCTTTCTAATTGCTCTAAAAGAGCCCCCTACACGTAAATGATACATGAGTGGTGTTGGTTCGCTCGACGATGTAAAAACACCATTCCCTAAGCCTAGGATGCCACGAGATTTGGACGTAAAAAGTGAACTTAAGTTCACACAAAAATTAATTTCTACCTTAAAAAATTACCATCGCGATTTTATGACATTGCATTTATAAGGTATTTAGCTACAAACTATTAAAAAAAGAGCGAAATCGAAGGCGTACGTATTTTGAGAAAAACACGTTACACGTTTTCACGGTAAAAATGTAAGCATAAAAATGAAAAATCTTGAATTTACGTCGTCACAGTGTAATGCTCGGTTGCTTTCTCTTTGAAATAAGCATTTTTTTCTTTGACAAAAGTATTTGTGTCTGAATATACTGAAGGCAAACCAAACGCAATTTTACGTATAGCCCATATTTTCATGCTCCCATAGCTAGACAAGGGATGCATATATAGAAAATCAATTGGGTATTGTCAAAAATGTGATCAACGGTATACATTCTGCTAAATTTGGCCAAAATCGGTCTTTTTCGGTCGTTTTGACAAGGAAATGCCCTAATTATGTATAAAAAACACATAAGAAGGAATTAAGAATTTCTTTCTAATAAGCCCTCTTCATACACCGAAAGATTGATCACAAAGTAAAGTATAATCTTGGAAACACAAGCTTTTATACTTCTAAAGAGAGTAACTTTCAAAGATTGAAGTATACATGTTAGCAGCACGTAGGGCACCTTCAAATGAAAATGGATTTCGCAAGGTCTACATGAATAACATGAGAACATAGTTGAATCACGTTTCAAAGATTTTGCGTAATCCTCTAGCATGATTTTCATAGATGATTCCCCAAATCAGTAGATAATATGAAGTACTCTTTCATTATTTTGCTAAAGCCATGTTCTTGACCTGAGTTTTAACCAAGTTGGTTTTGACAACATAGACTATAAATATCAATTAGATCAAAATGCCATTAACGTGAGAGAGAAATGTTTCGAATAAGGTAGTTCATACTCATACATTGGTAAGACCAATACGATACAAAAAAATGCATACGAAGATGATTAATGATAACTTACGGAAAGCCAGCTAAGAGTTCGTAACGCTGAGTAACTTTAATTCTTATCATTCAAATGAGCAAAGGTGATTCTCACAATGGCAGATCCCATCCCTCTTCTCGATCCTTTTAGTGATAATCACCACAGCTATTGCACAAAATTATACACTAGACTTTTCCTTCAATTCCTTTCAATCTAGTTCTATAACGTAAAACATTATCTCAGGAAATAAACACAAAAAACACCAAACGACCAAATACTGATTGTTTCCATTAATTATTCACTGAAATATAATTATGCGCACAAAACCATAGCGTAAGTTAAAGGCCAATCATTAGAGTAGTTATCATGTATGAGTTTTAACGCCAACAACGTTTTAACGCCTAACTTCGAAATTTCCACCACAGGATTAGTAAGTAAGGCTTAAATGAATAAACTTTTAGTATTCCACAATGTTGTATTGTACGCAACCTTGATCAGTTTCAACGCTTTGGTACAATTTACAATTAGAGGGAGATTCCTTGAAAACGATGTGTATGCGTTGAAATCAGCCAGGGTTGTCGTAAAATAAAATAGCTGGAAACATACACAATTAATTCATTAAGCGTGTCGACCAAAATCGGCAAAGTCAGCTAGCAAACTTGAACGTTGCTGGCTAATGTATTACCTAAATCAATGTACACGCTATAATTAGCATTTTAGCTCATGCAATACGATTAATGAACAAATATAATGTAGTATAATTTGCACACACATTGATCTTTAATTATTATGTTAAGCTTCGCTTGTAACCATTAGGTATTCCCTAAGTTTAGAAAGTAGAGATAATGGGATTGATTCGTTTCGAACGTATTGCTTTCAATGATTAAACAATCAAATGACATTGGTTTAGATCTAATGTCAATTAGTTAAAACAATAAGCTTTGTCGTAAGTTTTTTTCCATTAGCCAGGGGAAATGAGGATCCGCTCATTTTTTAACGTTTATCCCACACTCCACCCGAAGAGTTCAGAGGCGATCAGTGCCGCAAGAAATATAAAGTGGGCGGTGCGGCGGCGAGAGACTTGGACGAGGTGACAGTGAACTTCATACGAGAGTTCTGCCATCGGTGGAAAGCCAAGTCGATCTTCCAAGTGCTTCTTCATTACAGAGCAGCACGGAGACAAGACCTAGTGTACTTCTCACAACAGGTACGACGGAATGAAGAGGTCAGCTTATTTTACCTGAATTTCTTCCGACACACAAACATACTGGGGACTTTTCCTCTCCTTTAATCCATATTACTGGGCCTAATCATCCATTTTAGACCAATAGAGTGCTCTTTTTTTTGTCCTTATCATCGGGGATTCACAGAGAAGAAATGTTTCTCAAACTATTGCCTTCGAGAGATCGAATAAATATTGATCTATCTTAAAATTTAGCCAAACCAACTTTGGAAGTATCTCTTAATCTTTGTCTTTTCATGGTAATTTTTAATAGCAAGCCTTTCACTCTCTGCCTCTAATGCGTTCCTAATTGAATTTAGACCCTAAGCTGCCAAGCCAACCCATGCCTGATCGTCCGTAAATTGCAATTCATCGTCACTCCCAATATTCTTTCCCACTTCCAACCCTTGCAATGCTGGTTAAGTTCTGCTTTTTGAATTTCTCCCGCGAAAGTTTCTGGCACGGGCAGATATTCATTTTCGGTCGAGGCGAGTCTATTTCGGCGGATTGCAGCTAAATTGGGATGTGGGTGATAAAGGTCAATCTCCAAAATCCAATGCATCCTCGCAGCTACCTACCCCAAAGGCTACTTCCCCTCATCTTTTTCCCATTCAACGCATTGAAGCGCCAGGAAATACCAACTGCGCCATAGTATTTCGATGACGGCGACGTTTTGCGTATTATGCTAGAAGCATCCTCAGGACGATCTGAAGTGGCCTTCCTGTAGTCCTCCCTTGCTTCTCTAAACATTTCCTCAGAATACAAGGACACGTCCACGGAAATTCACATTCTTATACGCTAGTGACTAAATTCTTGTATTGCTCCTAATGTGTAAGAAAAACAATCTACACGTCATTCATCAAAATTGATTAACCATTACGTTTTACTGAAGTATTGAAAATATTAACAATATATCTTTTGAAAATAGCAGATAATACTCATAAACAAACATTGTGAAAAAATAAAAATAAACTTCAAATAAAGTAACTTAATAATGATGCAATGATTTAAACGAAAATATATTATTGTGGCTATTACATAAAAGAATATTACCACAGCTTTCATCATGTTATAAATTTTTACCAATATTTATTTTAAGATTTGGCCTCTCCAGTACAAAATAATTGTAAGACACGGTTCATTAAACTTTACACCAGCATCACTTCCCTCCCCATTGAGGCCCACTACGACGTAACTTTGCAGCCCTACTTGTGCCGTCTATTTCATTCAAAAATGATTCAGCCAGCACTCCCTCAAATATACACTTAATTTTTACAGATATTGTATCAACTTAGTCCGATGTACGCCATCAAAAGCTGTGTCAAATTCTTCGAAGCAAACAAACGACTCTATGTCATATTGAAAGTTTCTTCTATTGGTGTATACAAGACTCCTCGAGTCCTGAGTTCATTATAAAGCCAAAAATGATATAAACTACATTGGCGTCAGCTCGATTCCCCAGGAGCCTATTGGAAATTCGAATAACTACTACGACCGCAAGAGAAATTAAAATTATGGTGTAATTATAATCACATAATTTAGCTACCCTCTTTTTCAGTATAAGATGTATAACTGACTTCACAAAATCTTCAGGCCATACTACCTCCTGGAAGACTGAATACGCTCAAAAAATTTACTCCAGCCTTTCTTCCTTGAGTGATTCTCCTGACATACTCTGTGTTCCCAGTCATATCCATACTCATTCCTGGCACATCTTCTTTGTTGCTATCATTCCTGGTCCCATACTATCCCGATGAATGTCACATTCCTTTTCTATACCAGGCCTACCCTCCCTACCGTAATATTCTGCAACGCCTGCCTTCCACCTTTCCCGGATACCACACCGTAGTTATAACTTAATATTCTGTACTCAGCCGTTTCACAGTACGAGCAGGGTGGATATCCAACACAGAGAGGAAGAAGGGAGTTCTGAAAATAGGGACGAAAAAACCTCGCCTGCGATTAACTGAGAGTACCGGCCACACTTAGAGCAAACAAGGCTCGTCCGTAATCACACTCCCTTACATATAAGGATAAGAACTTCGATGATCAAGAAATAACACGTTCCGACAGAAAGACGGTCTTGATCTGGGGAATCATTCGGTTTTTTCACTGAGGATTACTGTCGGAGCCACTCTTCCGAAGGAACATCAATAAGTGGGCATTTATCACCTTTTCTTGGCACTCCACCGATAGATGGCTAGGTCTTTGCATAGTCGATCTTTCATATCGGGATCATTGCAAAGTTCCTACACTACACACACCATCTATATTCCCCGCGCTAAGTATCTCTTAAACCCATTGCACCCTCCGCTTAAGTTGACAGCATTATTATTCCTTCCTCTTACAAACTAGCACCACATTCTCCTCTCAATCACACTTTGCAAAATGTTCCCACCTCTCGAGATGACGCAAATTCTTATGCTGGTTATCGATTCGAAAAATGTTTCACTCTTCCAATGCTACAGCTCCTTTCCACTCCAATTTTTACTGAAAATAATGAATGATTTTCGACTTCCCAGGTGCACCTCTACAACCAAAGCACCATCAGCAGGCTGCAGCAATGCCGATACGAAGTCCCGCTTTCCAACGTCGACACTTCGCGCACACGGCCGGACTGTTTACCCAAACCAACGGTCACCAAACTACCGTTTCGCATCATAGACGTCCCGCACTTCTGGGACACTTCAGCGCTCTGCGACCCCGCAAGGGCCGGGTGAGGCCACCCCATCCAAATCTGGTGAAATAGTACCCCTGTTCCCCTCTTCCTCACTCTCCATCGCGAGGGAAGCGCTCCCTGATTCTCTTCTCTGCATGCACTCATATAACATGAGGAAACCTTAAAAGTTGCGTATTCATAAAGTCGTCAATGGAGTCGAGCTCTTATCAAAGTCGAAAGACGTCTCAATTGCGTCCTTATCATATTCCATGCCGTACTTTACGAGCATGTAATGTTCAAACTGATATTCTGCTACACATTTAATAGTAAACGAATTTGCATTATATTAGAATTCATTAGCATTTACTCAGGTGACATTCATTTAGAAGTAGTTTCTTTACATTAGAAACATTTAGTTTAACTGCCCAAATTGCCTCCAAACTCAAGATTGTTTACCGGAAATTTTTCTTAAGCTAAAATTCACGAAGGCAAATATCGTGAGTTAATTCTTTAAAATAGTTGCTCTTAATATCAATAGGTAGTTTTTAACGATCATTACCGCGCGAAACTTGATAATCAGGGCAGCGGAATGCAGGCAATTTTTGTATCAGAGTCCCTGGCCACAAATGCTTTGGATTTGATGCTGAGGTATTGTCATTTGAAAACACCCACTTCAATGGCAACTGCTGCGAAACAGCGATATTTTTCTCCAACTGGTTCTCTCCGTTAATGCAATGAAGATTAAAATGATATATTTATAATGATGTTTTGAAGTCTTTTTTCGGGGGGGGGGGGCTCCGTTAACAATGCATATTATCTAATTTTGGAGAGATGGCCCTAAAGCGCCTCGGAGGGTTACTATACTCGTAAAATGATTTTGAAAAAGGGACTTCGATAATTATTAAACTCTTGCACACAAAAAAAACTATTATCCAATAATCGGTTTGAATCAGTGATTATCAGAAAAAGTTTATGAATTTATATTTATCTAAAATTAAAATAGCATGGTGAAGCTGAAGATAAAGGAAGTATGACGCATGTTTAATTACATTTTCTTTCTTTCTTTCTTGACTGTGGCGGCATGAAATCAGAGACATGGTTGATGACCAATTCGACTGGGACGCACCATTGAGGAGAAGAGAGAGGGCAGGAAGAAAAAAGAATACTCGAGGTAAGCGACATCCTTATCTTCTTGGTATTAGGTTGATTGAGTGATGTATCCAAGAGATAGCTGAAAATATACAGCTGACGAACAACAACAAGTTCAATACTTTCTGTTATTCGTCAAATGGAAAACATCTGTTCAAGGGGAGTTGATTCAAAAGATTTTGAGATAGCTTAACTACTGAGCACGTTTTCGGGGCTAAAATAACAAATGTCGGTAACATGCCGTGAAAAAAGTGTAGGCATTAACACTTTAAATTTACGTAAATAGTTCTCACATCTCCAAATTGGAAACTAACTTGGAGAAAAGCCACCAAATTTCTAACTAGAGCCACGTGATAAAGTTAAAAGGAGAGTCACTTAATTAAGACACATTTCATAAAACGATAAAGTAGCTAGTTCGAAGTGAAACCAACGAGATTGCTTATAAGCGAAAACTGTGTCGAATGTCCTAGAAAGGATAGAAAAATACGAAAACGTGTAATATAACGCCGTGAAATCCGGCGGGATAGAACGATCGAAATGCCTTCATATTAATTACATCCACTTTCATTAACTTCATCAATGCAATGAACATAGCAATTCTAATACGTAAAATAAGCACAGAATTGTGTAAAATATGAGGTGTGTGAGAAAAATAATGAGACTGGCTACACTGCGGGCGCTCTGGCAACGTCGTGTCTACCGGCCTGTGCTAGACCGGTTTGTTTATCCCTTCCACTTTCTCAGTCCGAGTTTCAACTCCGTACAGCTAATACATTATTTTTGACAGCGCCATCAGTGAACTTGTGTTTTTGTTGTGTGTTACAAAAATGGAGCATCGGAATTTAGAGCAACGTTGTGCAATCAAGTTCTGTGTTAAACTTGGTGAATCCACGAGTGTGACTTTTGAAAAGTTGAAACAGACCTATGGGGAACATTGCTTATCAAGAGCACAAGTTTTCCGCTGGCACAAATCATTTTTGGAAGGCCGAGAACACGTTGAAGATCAACCTCGCTCAGGGAGACCTTCAACTTCAAAAACTGACGGAAACGTTGAACGTGTGAGGGCTCTGGTGAGATCAGACCGTCGTCTAACAATAAGGATGATGAGTGATATGTTAAATTTAAACACTTTCACCGTACATAAAATTTTGACAGACGATTTGGGCATGCGAAAGATTTGTGCCAAAATGGTGCCGAAAAACCTCACAACTGAACAGAAGGACAATCGAAGAAACGTGTGCCCAGTGTCACACGGCCATTTCCATCAGTGAATGTTTGACCTCAAAACGTATTTCTGTTGTTCCTCAACCCCCTATTCACGTGATTTGAGTTCTTGTAAATTTTGCCTTCTCCCGAAATTGAAGCATGTCTCAAAAGGACGTCATTTTGAAACTCTGGAGACAATTCAAAAGACTGTAACCGACCAGTTAAAAGCCATACCAGTTGAAGACTTCCAGCGCTACTACCAAGAGTGGGAACAACGACTCCGCCGGTGTATAGCTGCCCAAGGTAACTACTTTGAAGGGGATAACATTGTTGTTTGAAAAAAATTAAAACTTTGGTAAATGAAAAATCAGTCTCATTACTTTTCTCACACACCTCGTAAGCGCAGGATGTAGTCTAATACTTAAAGAGTAGTAAAATAGAGCTCTAAAAGTTGTTCATTTACCTTGCACTTTTTATAATTTTTGACATATCAGAGAGAAAACAAGGAGTCTCCGTTGCTAAATAGCTTTCGAGATTTTTATCATTCTTCGTATGGGATCAATTAAAAAGACTAGGTTAATTCTGAAAACTTCTTCAAATCGAGACTATCCCTTCGAAATAGGTTTTTACCTTCATGCCAGAAGCGTAGGAACGAATGCAAAATATGAAGACACTGATTTGGAGGCATCTGCATCTTTCTGATATCAGAGATGATCAATCAGCCACAGGCCACAGTGGAATAAATCGTCGGTAAATCAAAGTTAACTAGATTAATTCTTACAAATGCGATGGCATGGACGTTGTGTTAGTAATAGGGTCGATAGCTTCTAGTAGGATAACGCGACATGACACCTGGAGTGTTTCTAACCGATCGCTATGATTCTCATAATCATTTCTCCGTCATCACCTAGACTCGAACTTTCAGATCGACCATTATAATCGAGGGCTCTTGGGCAAATCAGCTTCCTACTGTCCATTAAAAAGTCGAGTCCGTTGAGTTTAGGACGCTGTATCTTCAAGTAGGGTCAACCGATTTTAACGAAATAAAATGCATACGATAGTACAATCATTTCTACGTTTACTAATGTTTGTAAAAAAAATTTCGTATCCTTATCTACACTTTTACGATATTTTTTTTTAAAAAAGGCCCTGTTTTCGGCGCTCAAAACCCGGTGGTCCGAATTTACGCTATCACCATTCTCTTAATATTTTATCTAGAGATGAAATATTTTTATATACGTTAGCCACACATGTTTTTAACATATCAAAGGAAAAAAATTGTTTCTATGTTGAGTTTTCCACGAGCAGTTGTAAAAGTTGTAAACCTCGGCTAATTCCGAAACTAACGATGCGATAGAGGTTTGAGTTATACCGTTGTAACCGCAATAACGCTATTTTTATAAATATGTACATAATCATTAGTCAGTGGGATTTCCAATTACGATTTTTAATTATATGTATTTTACGCGCAGAGAAAGCAAGTCTTTCTGCAGACGGAACGTCGAGGCATCGGGTGGGCAGAAAAGGAAAATAAATAAAAATCATTATTGGAAATCTCAGGATATTTGACTAATTACTATGCACATATTTATAAAGCTAGCGTTATTGCGGTTACAACGGTACAACTCAAACCTCTATCGCATCGTTAGTTTCGGAATTAGCCGAATTATGTTAAAAACATATGTGACTAACTCATATAAAAATATATCATCTCTAGAATAAATATTAAGAGAATGGTGATAGCGTAAATTCGGACCACCGGGTTTTGAGCGCCGAAAACAGGGCCTTTTTTTAAAAAAAATATCGTAAAAGTGTAGATAAGGATACGAAATTTTTTTTACAAACATTAGTACACGTAGAAATGATTGTTCTATCGTATGCATTTTATTTCGTTAAAATCGGTTGACCCTACTTGAAGATACAGCGTCCTAAACTCAACGGACTCGACTTTTTTAATGGACAGTAGTTCCACGCCCAAGTCATTACACGCGCCTACTGTCATTGTTACCGCAAAACTAACACATCATCTTATGACCTGATGGACGAAGACCAAGAGGTTCAGACTGGCGACAGGGGGGATGCTGGCTGCCGCCGGGTTTCCATCGGCCACACGCAAGCGCCCTTCTGCCGCTACCCCAACTCCGGCACTCCAGTGGGTTACGCTCCGTCTGCACACGGGCACCGGGGGCCAATGAGGAACATGGGAGGGAGGCCGTCTGCCCCGGATAACCCAGCGCCACCGCCTCCGGTCAACCGGAATCGCTTCGAGCCGTCCTCGTCAGCAGACATGGGGGCGACGATGAGCGTCTCAGAGAGGAGGAGCCTCTTCTCGAACGACGCGAGGAGCAACAGCTACACGCCCGGACCCGCGCCTGGCATCCGGGAACATCAGAAGAAGTTCAACGGAGGCACGTCCGCAGGCAGCAGGTAAGTTACATGGGTCGATTTTCGCAAGGACCACGTGCTCCGCATGGCATTCGGCTTTAGTTCACCTACTACACCCTCATGACGAAGCATGGAACACAATTGTGCGGTCGCTTTGCTAACATTGCCGTTCCTCGACTGTATACATTTTGCGTGAACCAAAAAACGATACAATGGAGAACTACAATCTGATTACCCTAATTTCAATATTAACAGTTGGTCTGGAATCCAAATAAGTAGAGCATTTAGCAATTTATCAGGGGTGCGAGGGCGGATTCTAATGAAGGCAAAACCTTACTATAGTGTTAATTTTACCTTGATGGGTACCTACCTTGTAATTTACCTTCAAATGATTGCAGTATTATGGAATATAAAGGCCTAGATATGTGAGGTTTACAGACCTCTAAGCCAAAGATGGGGTTTAGTTTTATGGGATATAGGGAATCATCCCAAATCCTACACTATCCAGGAATATCACCACATCCTGGGTGTGCATGACAGCATTTCCACAAAGATACAAGATTAAGACCTACAAAGATACAAGATTAAGACCTACAAAGATACAAGGTTAAGACCTACAAAGATACAAGATTAAGACCTACAAAGATACAAGATTAAGATTCAAGGGAAGAAAACAAAAATTCTAGTTTAGGGAAGAGAGAAGCTGAAAGAAGATAAACTACAAAGGAAGGTACTAGAAAAAGTAAACTTTTCCAGCTACCTAAGAAACTGCATAACATAGGCTGAAAGAAGTTCAATGGGCACTAACCAAAGAAAGCACTCATGATGAATAAACGAAAGTTGTATTCAAGGTAAATAGAATTACCAATTAGGAAGCAGGAAACCTGAAAACATTAGCATGGAATGGAGCCTGCTTTGTTTTAGAGACATGGAATTGGAAAGATGGAACAGAGGAGAATAGTGGCATTCAAAATATGGTGCCGGAGGTGGATGCTGAAGGTCAAATGGACAGATAGGATCAAAAATGAGGAAGTGTAAAAAAGAATTGAACAGTAGAAAACCATTTGAACTAACATCAGGATGGCAAGGTGCACATGGATGGACCATACTTCGCGATAACGAATTAAAAAGGAACATTACAGAAAGGAAAATATCAACAAATCCCCATGAGGAAGAACAAGGGAAAATGTGCACACTGCCAATCAATATAGGATACAAAACTAACTGTAAGGCCATAAATGAGTAAAATGAAGACAGAGGAACTGAAGGGCTGCAATCCACCAATACCAGAATTGAATGAATAATTATGTTCATCAGCTTTTGCAACGCCTATCTACATCTGCAGCTGATATTTCATTGATTAGGACAACATTTTGCGCCATGGTTAACCCCATTGATTTATCTAGGTTATCTGCACCAATGTTGAAAACTATCCATATATGAAATTTACTCTGGGATTTGACAATAATTAAATTTTCATAACAGAGAGCATGCCATGCAAACAAAGATAATCAAAATTATTTTTTCATTCATTGCTTCTCTCTTTTAAGCTTTAAAACGGTCATGAAGGCCATTTTCTAAGAAAATACTCTATTACAAAGCCTGAGTAGCATAGTGGTCTGCACATTGGTTGGAAAGCCAAAGGTCTGTGATTCAATACCTGGACCATGCAGATTTTTTCACTTGGCGATTTCAATGTATTTCACGACCATATTTACACCAGGCTTGAATGCCATCTTAAGAAAATATTAGACAGTTTAGCAAAAAGGCCACACAATGGATAGAAATTATATCTCCCATGCTGAGTCACTGTGCATTAAGTCAAAGATGAAACCATCTAAGGTTGAATTGTTTAGGGAAATATGAATTAACTTCAGGGATATTGATTACTAATGGTCTAAAAAATATATTTTGGCCAACTTCATCCGTGAGTGAAATTTTATGTGCAATGCAATGCAACATGACCCAAACACCATGTTGATCCCAACAGAATGTCCCAAAAAACAAAGTAGAGATTGAGGTGGGCTCAAAGTGACAGTACATAGCACATTATTTAATAACAAGGAATATCACTGCCCTTGCAATTCCAGCAGTTTTACCTAAAATTATATCAGTTCAAGGTAACATATTAACAAAAGTGTACAAGATTAATAAAAATATTTTCTCTGAGCAAATTCAAACCCACCATCATCCATTTCCCTATAATTATATTCTAAATAGAGCCTCAGACATTCCAGGTCAATTGATGTATGCTACATCAAGAAATATTTCAGCAACTAGCTCTTGAATATTTGGTTGCAGGGTAAAAGCTGATAAGAAAACGAAATCAAATATGTTCACATGACCCACTAAAGTATAGAATCAAGCTCTTTAGTTTTAAAATGAATCTTTCCCAGAAAATTAGCCTGAGAATATTTAAAGATATGCACTCATCTCAAGGTTCGTTAAATATTACTACACTAGGAAAAATGACTTTATGAAAAAAAATATAGCTTTAACAATTCAACCATGGATGGTTTCCCATAATCAGGTATTTTTTACTGCTTTTGGGCTAGTACTTCAGGTAAGAAATTTATGCTTAGATATTATTTGCTCTCTAGTCAATTCTATGCTCATTAAACATTTTGAAGGTTTTTAACTCCCAAGTAAATATCTACCATTCTACTTTACTAACATGTAGCAAAACTTAATTGATAGATATCCCAAAATTGACTGACACTTCAGTAATTTCACATATTCATAATTATGCATATTCATTGGTCATCTTTCAGTACAATAGTGTCAACCTTTTGTAAATCATAACATAACCGCTTAATTCCTCTGTAAGTAATAATTGATTATAATACTTATTATTGATGATTGGTTGCTACACTTTGTAGATGTTAGCTAAAGTTTTCTATACTTATTATGCAGCCCTAGTTGGTAATATGCTACCACATGTGAAACTTCTCACTCTCCTTACAATTATGCATAAACATCCCAAGGATAGGCCATTTTGTGAGATTTATATTGTCAATCGTGAAATGTGGAGGTCATGTATCCAAATCTTCAACACAATTTTTTTGCACTAAAATGTACCAACACTGCTCTAAGGTTGTTAACTGTACTCCTAGTGGCACATTAACAAAACTGGCATCCCTGAAAACTAGGCCAAGAAAATATTTTCAGATTTCTAGTTATTGTACATAAAACTTTAAATCGGGTTACTTTCAGTATATGCCTTACAAAAGACTTCCACATAACACCTACTAAATAATGTTACCCTAAAAAGATTTATACTGGCATCAGAATTTATCTCCCTTTCCAAAACAAATTTAAATAATAGAGGAAGGATGAAAATAAAGAGGAAAGGCAACCATGATGACAGTATAAAATCTTTTGGATTACCTAAAAAAACCCTTATTAAAAAGACCTATCCAATTTCCATAACATGCATACATGACTTGAGAGAGACTAAGAATGACTGGTACAATGCATTAGCTCAAACTAATACAAAAGAGAAAAGCCTTATGGGATTTCACATAGTGACAGCATTGGAGACCCTATCACTCCTCCAAGGCCTTCTATTGAGGATGATCTTGGTACAAAGATGAAGAATAATGTCACCACCAAGGACACAGACAACAATTTTTCATCGGAGACTGATGAGGACAACAACAACTTGGCAAAAAGAATCGACGCCTTGTTCGGAGACGTGGAGGGAATTGCAGAAGCGAAGCCTAAGAAGGTGTCCTATGACCGGTTAGTTCATAAAGCCCCTCACTGCACTTTACAAAATGATACTGATATTGCCTGCATACCTAAGAGAGTATGAAAAGGACAAATCTTCACAAATACATTAAGTCATTAAATATGGCACAAGGTTTAAAATAATGTCCACAACTATATTTTAAAAATAGCCTTAACTTCAAATTCACCTCTGAAATAATTTTTTTGCCATAATTTGGGCCAAATTCAATGTCATTGTGCTAATGTGTCTTTAAATCAGTTTATATAAAGGACATTACTCTTGAATAATTTAGGTGATATGTTATCATGACAATCAAGTTAGCCAACAATGTAGAAAATTATTTTCCCTAATACAGGTGGCCCTTAAAATTCAACTAATGAATTAAATTGTTAAAATGACTGCATAACTAAATGGTAGATTTTTATTTATAAAATATAGAATGTAAATCAGATAATTATAAATAACCAGAAGAGAAATGCATGTACTAATTACCATACAAGAAGTGGTCAAAAATGAAACAACAGGACTTTGGAATATATGCCCCAACTGCTGCTTTTCAAGAATCTTGCAACATGCATTTCTTATTTTATTCAAATAAAATTTATATAAAATAACTCTGGCATATAAATATCTAAATAGCAACAATGTATTCATGCAGTAACAATAAACAAATCTCCACCTGAACCTATATTAAGACATTTTTTCCAGCTTAACAATTTCACTGTTTCAATTGCTTTGACCTTCAAATATATACCCAAATATTGAGACAAACAGGTGCATCCATAGTAAACGACATTAGATAGTGGATGGAAGATGCATCAGCGTGTCCTCGGCAGTGAAAATGTTGAGCAATAAACAGAACAAAAATCTCTTGCCTCATAAATTCCGCCAATCAATTTAACTAGAACTATTTGCACTTCCAAATAATACTCTTGGTCCTTCAAACTACCACCTCAATAATAATGGAACTTTGAAAAGGTAAACAAGGTATACATTTATTTAAATTTAGCATGTAGCCTAGGTAGGTCCCATCCAGAATATAAAATGCTGTCACTTGTTTCCAAACCTGCAACTCCTATTTTTACTAATCCCATTATGTATTTATAAAATATAGGTACCTATTCCCAAAAGGACCATGTTTAACAATAATCGTAAAAATCACAACTTGCCATATTTTTTAATTACTTGATTATTTAGTTGCTTACTAGATGCCCATGTAAATAGTAATATGTAATAAAATAGAAAACCTAAACAGGCTTAAGAATAAAAGCCTAGTCCATATAATTTGTCTCATCATATATCCCAGTTAGAATTTTAGATAAATCAAAAACTACAACCTCAAAATTATTCCTATGTCAGTTGACTAAGTGTATTTATGTGCCTTTGAGTTCAACAGAATTTTCCACATTAACTTTCATAGTTATATAATTAATGCCAATCCATTTCAATCATCTGGTGATAATTATCACTCTAATAATAATAACTCTTGGGAGTATCCCTGGATCAAGCAACAGGGGAACTAATAAAATCTCAAGCCCAAGTGCCATAGGTCTGCCATGTATGTCCACAGAAAATTGAAAATTTTTACAAAGCAGTTGGACTTCTACTTTTAGAAAACCAAAGAACAAAATCAACTCCCAAAAAGTAGTACGATTGCAATTTAACGAAATTTCATACTGTTGCTCATTATACTCCTGTTCTTCTTCACTGACAGATTAACATTCACTTTACCTTTCAGCTCCAAACTAAGGTAAGTTGTTCTAAAAAATAAAACAACTTCCTTTAAACAGATTTGCATTCAGATATTTAATCCTCATCTTCTCCAAAATATAGGCCTGTTAATCCAGTCTATGAAATGGAAATGAAAGCATCAAGAGGCAACCCACCCCAGGATGGAGCACCATTTAACTTTCAGGTTTGATATCCTTATGTATTTCATCACCTAGAACCATTGCCCAAGCAATCCATGTTATGCTTACTAAACTAGTAGCGCATAGGCAGGATAAGATACCTTTGACAGGATTAGGCAGGATAAGATACCTTTGGCAAATGCAATCATTGAATTTTTTTGTTTCCTCGACAACACTTAGAAGTGGTAAATATAATGTAAGTCTGATTTCATATGCCACAACAGATATGATTATCTTCAAATGCTAGGATTACTTGAGAGAGTGAATCAGATATACTCATTATCACAAAAGTTATCTTACTGGCAACTAGAAGGAACTATGAGGGAGGCATGGGAGGAGCTTAAGCTAGATTGAATGTAGACAAGGAAATAATGGTCCATTAAAATTGCAGATGACCTAATATCCTAGCATTCAAAGCATTTAAATTTAAGGCAGCAACCCTCCGAGGAGCGACACAACTATGCCATATAGGCAGTGAAGCAATCATTCACCATAGCTAGATTTGAATACATCCAGGAAATTCATTTGGGAAAAAGATTCCGGGAAATCCAGGAGCATGAATTTAGAGTATCTGGTTTTAAAATCCAGACAAGATACTTGATTTTCTGACAGTTTTAGACATTCAAGAATTATCCAATTGGCAAAGGGACAGCAAAAATTACTGATTTCATTAGAAGACCAGTGAAGGAGTTTTACGGTGAAGATTACCCAGAAGGAAGATTCCCAAGATGCAGGAAGGATAGACTAAAAATTGAGGTGGGAGGATATAACGCAAATAAGCCCATGCATTAAGAAAACACATCAGAGGATACTGGGTTGAACAGAAGAGAATCAAAGAAAAAATGGTTAAGAAGCCACCCTAGGAAGCATCAGCTAAGAGAGGGGGTAGTGAGAGGTACTTGAAGTATTAAGTTTCGAAGAAAGACAAGTGAGGAATATTTTTTAGAAAGAAACATTCTTCAGTTTAGCATTCTAAGTTACGAATTGAGTATATGACTTGGTCAATGGGAAATGAGCATAGATTGGAAGCTTTCAGGGTGTGGGTATGGGAGAGTGTGAAGAGAGTTAACTGGGTGAAGAGGAAGATGGATGAAGAGGAGTTGAACATGCACTAGGGGAAAAGAAGAAAGTGGGACGTGAAGGAGGCAGGAAGGGTAAAAGAGGTTGAATGGCATATTAAGAGGTAATATATAGTTGAAGATGATGGTGGAGGAAATAAAACGGGTTGTTAGGGAAAGAGGTAGAGGAAGAATTGGCATTTTGGATAGCATAGGACAGGGTAAACGATATTATGAGTTTAGCATAGGGATACCATCAGCATATATTTTTATTAGTTCCAGGATGGGCTTAGAATAGACCAATGGTTTTGGAGCAGAAAGTCATGCAAATCTGTCTTATAACCTATCAACATCAGAAGAACACCTAGGATGATGTGACCTGTGTACAAGCTGCCAGATAAAAAAATTTTACTTTCCGAATGTTACCATCCAAATGCCTTACATAGCGGCAAATGGAAAGTAAAGTGATATAAATCCTGCAAGTTACAGCTGGAGTCATAATTATTTGAAAAATTCTTATGTACTTCAATGACTCCAGTCACTAACACAGCAACCAGGTGAGACAGGTCAGCGTGCATTTCTCACAATGGAGTAAAGAATGGTCTCTCTATTTAACGTGCATGACTACTCAGCTGTAACTTCTCAAGCATATTATCACATTTGTTTACATATGAAACATATGTCACTCAATAATGGAATCAATTGGGCTTGATAATAAATATTATGGGTTACAAGGTAGCCATTTCTGGGTTTATGAGGTTGCCAAGATTGGATTTCAAGGGGTTGCCAATATGGAGCCAAAATTGGCTTCTCAAAGGCTTGTCGACATTGGCCAATCATTGGTTTTCCTTTCATCAACATTCTCCCAACATGGAGGACTGGCGAACCCAGGGGTGAAATTTCTGCATTAAAATAGCTACTGTCATCATTCTATTATTTTCAACATACTCCTAGAATGTCTAGTAGTAATCACTCAAGGCTAGTGAACCACATGACAGCAATCATTGATCAAAGGGTTATGAGAGAAATATATTTCAAAGAAATACAAGTCCTCAAAGTCCTCAAGAGACAAAGTAACAAAGAGCAGCTGGACAGCACTGAGTCATGTTTTTGGGAGAAAAAAATCCAGAGGAAAAGAAAGAGAAAGCAACCAGACGGCAACCTTTTTGTGTTCGTTATAGTGAAACACATAAAAGTCCAGTGGAAAACTAATGGAAAGCAACTGGAAGGCAACTCATTAGTGTTCAATTTTGTTAAATAAATCTAATTCCCAGGGAAATTAAATGGAAAGCAACCAGATGGAAACCATCCACAATGCAGGCCACCCAGAAAGCAATTGAAGTCAATTGGAAAGCTAAATTGCTTTATGTTTCTTTTCTTTTTGCCTCCAGAAAGGTAATGGGGAACAAAAATTTCCATCTGGGCAAACAATTTTTAAAAAGTGATACAGTAACAGGAGGGTGGGGGATGATCACAACTGAATGTTATTTCACCTCTCAGGAATTCCAAGTTAAGTTTATTCTATCTTGAATCAAGGAAACCCAGGATCTAAATTAGGGAGGGGTAGTTCATGTCAAATCTAGGGATGAGTCGATTCCACTTTTTTTCGATTCCGATTCCAATTCTTTCAAATCGATTCCCAATTCTCGATTCCACTGATTCTTATTTCTAATAACAAGTGGGATATTGATATACCAGTAGCATATGACTATTATTAAAATTCAAGTATTGGCTGAAATAAAATAACAAAGACAACTAAGTCTCTCAAAAAGTATATTTATTAAAAAATAGCAAATATATCCTCAGCTTATTGAGGTAGATAAAAAGTACAAATTGATAGCCTACACCCTAAATTATTGAGAGAAATATGATGTGATAAATGAAATTTGACTTGAATATTTATTTATCTGGAATCGATGGAATCGGAATCGACTTTAGGCGATTGATTCTCAATACTGATTCTAAACCTGAGAATCGGTGGAATCGAGATTTGGATTCGACTCATCCTTAGTCAAATCAAAGGAGGGGGGTTGCACAGCAAGATGTTGCTTCTTGGTGTCTCTTACACAGGTACAGATATTCTCTTTACGTTTCTAGATTTCATTTTTTAGCTTGGAGAGGGAAGGATGAGGCAGCGACCACTACCACTTGCACCCATGTGTTGAAATGAATAACTGCCAAAATATGTTTTGCACTCCAAATCACTTTGCTTTAATTAATTGAAATATTTAAAAATGATTTGGATGAGTCACCAGTAGAGCCCTCAATAGTAATTTTTCTATTACCTACCTTTGGAATGTAGTAGTCTTAAACATGTGCCTTCAATGAAGAGCAAGCTAGGTAGGCACTGAAGGCTTCACAAATTGCATCACTTATTTTTTATCCATGATGGGTGTATTTAATTCTGTGAAATGAATGTGTAGTTTGAAGTTAGCTCTTTGGATTAGAAAAATATAAATGCATAATACCTTGGTAGACTGGGGCTTTCCCAGTTGTACTAATTGGCCACTTAGGCTCTGAAAAAGGTCTGGCTCACAATCAAGTTACCAATTGACACAACTTGTGCAGCCACTTCTGATAGAATAACATATCTTGTTACTTTTCTCATCTCATTGAAAGCAGCAAAGGCTTAACAAAATATTTATTTGTCCTAATTTAATATTCAACACAATAATTTTGTATTAGCAGAACCACATTACTTATTATCTCTATTAAAAAGGTACAGCCACCAAGCTCCTCATTTTCAATAATCAATAAAAGTAATCCTCAGTATATGCTGTAACTTCAGAATTCCCATTGGCACTGGTGTTAGAAGGTAAAGGAGGAGAAGGTAGAGACATTAGTTGCCTGCCATAAGTAGACTTGGAGAAGCTGTTCCACACAGTGGACTTGAAGAAGCAATTAGAGGTGTTGATCAGAATAGAGTTCACTGAAGGGATGATAAGGCTGATAAGAAGCCTGAGCCTGGCTTAGGTAAATACACAGGTAAATAGCTTATTCAAAAGAGAATTCAAATGGGCAGCAATAAGGAGAAAGGAGATGGCTGCCACTAATCATTCATTAACTTCCAAATCTAAGCATGTGAGTGGTACAAGGGGCATCTAGGGAGAATGAGAAATGAATAAAAGTTGGAGTTACAAAGTTAGGTGACTTTGAGGATACCCAGGAAAATTGGCTATGGTTTTTCAGTCCCAATAGGATCAACAAGAACAGAATTGATTACCTAACAGGCTGCAATAGATCTGGAAACTCTTAACTATATAAGAAATTTTTCAAACAAAAAATTAACAAAATAGGAGGGAATGAGTTACAAAAGGCCCCGTGATTTGTGAAGTTGATAGAGGACATATCAAGAGGTAATGGCTGAGGTAGAAGCATTAGTGGTTATTACTCAGCCTGTGACCTAAAATAGAGGCCTATTGCACAATTATGAGCAAGTGAGTGAGAGGTATGAGTAAGATGATTTGAATTATGTATGAGGTTGCTCAGATCTAAGGGGCCCATAGTTTAATGCCTCACCTAATGAAAGAAGTACAGCACTCAAGTTCTGTCCATGCCACCTAAGGAAGGATCAGGATGCCTAGGAATCTCCACCACTCCTAGGATTTGAACCATAAGCTCTCAGAATGAGAAATCAGTACCCTAGCCATCATCCCCTTAATCAGATCTTTAAAGGTTATGGGCTTTGGATGGAATGAGAGAGGGGAGATATGTTACTTTGTAACCTGCAGAAAAAAAGAAAAATGAATGTATACATGAATTAGGGAGAAAGATGACATCCAAAGGGATTTAAGGTAGATGAGGGAATGTTGGTGCTCAAAAGAGTTGAAGTATGACATAATATAAGTAAGCACTGAGACCTACGTTTGGCTAGGCAATAGGTGAAAAAACTCAGACCAGAGAATTGCATTTTAATTTACCCGTTAAATAGACTGAAAACAACTTTGACATTGAATGCTCCAAAATTTTCCCCACATTCCCAAAACAGGAAAGAAACTGAATCCCTATTAGGTCTTACATGGTTCAAAGCAATAGGAACATAATACAGAGAAAGAGTTGCATAAGTTAAATATATATACATATAAATAACAAGGATCAACTCAAATATCTATTAGATAGTAGGAGCATTAATCAGAGATGATATCACAGAAAATAAAACTCACTGGTGGACCTCAAGAATAGTAGTTAACATAATACGCATACTGATACATACAGTTCTTTAAGTTATCTATTGCAGCAAAGGACTCATTGTGTACAGTAATGTAGCCGTGGGGGGTCGATGAGGCCCAAATCCCTCCCACCCCCAAAAAACAACTTTGAATTAATTTTTTTTAATGGCACTACAGTAGTGCTGCGTTTGTTTTTTTACATTCAATTTTAACAAATTTTTCCCCTCTTACTTATCCTCAAACTGGCACCTCCTCCCCATAAAATGAAATCCTAGCTGTCACAGCAATGCTCTAGCCAATAACTTTTTTTAAATCCCTTGTGGCGCATCATATCTCCAGAAAGCTATAATTAAGGTATTTCTTCTCAACTTGCATGAATCTTGCTACCTAATTTTGGATCTTTGTCTTAATAATATCTACTATTTAGGGTTAACAGTAACCACAGTAAGCCATTGCATCCAGTCAATTTCCCACCGGGTTCCCAATTCTCCTATTACATACATTTGAAACTTTGTTCAATTTTAGCTTCATAACTGCGGAACTAATAATCAAGAAGTTTTCCAATCAGATTCATGATAACACTGAGAATGGCATAGGTTATATGAGGCATGGGGCCCATGGAGCCCTTATAGGCACTATGGCCATGGTCCTAAAAAGTTTATAGTGTAGGATTTTTTAAATTGTCCCAGGTATCTGGATTAAGATATCTGATCAGTCCAGGCATGCAAAGTCTGGATTCTATCTCTGTTTCCCTCCCAGGAATGAACTAAATACTTCACATAAGTACCTAGTTCTTAGCACTGGGAGGGGCATACACATGTATGAAAGGTCTCACAGTACCAAGGCCCCCAAAGAGAATCTCCAGGTGGTTACTCAATATGTCAAAACTAGGATTTTCCAATAAAGACCTTAGAATATGAAGGCCCAAAAGCTTAAATATTAAGGTGGTGCCCTAATTGGCCAGCGTCCATTCCCGAATCATAATTCAAAGCAGTAATTGCCATGAAAAATTATAAAACCCACACTGAGGTTGATAAAGGGATGTAAGGGGGTTATTTTAGTATATACTGACCATTAACACCATTTACAGTTGGGGATATCTGTATGACTGATGCATGGAAGTTAGACTATCAAACAGCCCCCATGTCCCATGAGTGGGTGTTCCATTAGTACAAGTTCCTTTATGCATGGACAGGTATAAATGAAGCATACAGGTATAAATGAAGCAAAAGTTTCTGCACAAGTCCAGGCACTATGCCTAGTTGTATGATAAACTTAAAATATACAGTTGCTTTGAATCTGGAGTTGTTGATAATTACTCATACTTCTCAAACAATAAACATGAACATATTTATTAAGATGTCATATGAAAGATGTCACCACTGTCTGGGTGCTTGAGTTATTCTTTCATTTCGCCTTCTGTATATGTCATTCTCTCTCTGCCGGTGGGTGAAAAGCAGCCCTGGAACCATCTATTGGCCGCTCTCGTGGGTCATGCCTTGGGGAGTGTTTGTTCCTATAAACCCCCCACCGATCATACCATAACTTTACACCCTCAGGTGTCACTTTGTGGAAGTATTTTATCCATGAATCCATATTGGTTTATACGTAATGGTTTTAATATGGATTCATGTACCCTACCACCATTTATTCCAGAATAAGCTGTCTCCTAATCTAACAAAGCCACTCCTTTCATTAAGGAGCAAATAAATAAATTCAGCAATAAAGGAAAAAGGTGGTCTATTATGTTTGAAGTAGCAGTATATTTTTTTATCTACAAGCATATATCATACAACTCTATCTCTCTTTTCCTTCTCCTTTATCTATGCTCAACTGCAACCATCAACAACAAGGGTATGCTGCGCAAGACAAATTACAGTCGGGCATCACTCAAGCGTGGAGGACAGTCAGATGATTTTGGTCAATCCAGTGCTTCCTTTGGTGGTGTGAGCAGCTACGGGTCCAGGGATGGTGGCCACAGAAGTTTTAATCACACCCCAGACTCAAGCAGAAACATGAATGGCCCAAGTTTTAATTCCTACACACCCTCAAGGCCAAGGAGGAATTCAGACAAGTGGAGAGAACAAGAAGACAACAAAGTGCATCAGTTGGCACCAGGAATAGTTTTGGAGGGAGAAGAGGAAGAATTATGAGAAACCAAAGTTGCATTTTACTTTTTTCCATATTGGAGTCTGGAACTTGTGCCGTGGTATATACATTTTTCATACAGAATCAAGCATCATTTCTTAAGGTGTTTTTGCAGCTCGGGATCATTTTTTTAGCATAATGTGTATGAATGTGCTTCACAAGAAACTTGAAGGTTTTGGATCTTAAGATTCCCCAGAATAATGATTTGAAACATAACATGATGAAAACATCATAAGAGTATTTTAATTAGGCAACTTGATTGCAGTAAGGCCTTTAAAACTATCAAAATCTTCACTGAATCTTTTTAGAGTTTATACAATTTGTAATTATCTTCATTAAAATGGAAGGAAAAGACCTATTGATCAAGTTAAGCATATGGAAACATTTACCCTGTCACACCTACCTCTTGAAACCATGCCATTCAGGGAAACAAACTGTGCATGATAACTGGAGGAATAAATAGAATTCCATAAAAGAAGCATCTTCCATACATTAATAGGTTATTTTTCTACTGCTGACAGTATTTTAAGCCTTTTATAAAACACACCCTTTCACAGGTTGCCTCAAATAAAACAGCTACAGAAAAAATTATTCCAGCCAGTTCTAGCAAATTCAATGGGAAAAGATATTTCAAATCAGTCAATCAACAAAATTAGACTACCAAAATATTTCATTTAAGATTCAGCCATTGCTTGAGTTATTATAATAATACTACAATCAGTGTTTTCTTTACTCAGATTTCAGTGAACATGAGGAAAATGCTAAATAACTATTTAACTCTACAGTGTTGACGCAATGGTATTTTAACAAGGCATTTTGCAAAAATCAAGGTATGAAATGGTGTAACCTTGATCAAGCAATTTTCTCTTGGCTGGCCAAGAATAATCATTCATTTAATTACTATGGATTGATTGCTTTCTTAAGAATCCTTTGGCATTAAAAAACCATAATATCAAGGTATATTTGAGTCCATCAAAATGTTTGAAATTAACAACCTAGCTATGCAGATAATCATTTCCCTTTTTGCTATTTTATGCAGACATATACAACAGAGATAAGGCAAAAGAAGAGAATATTTTCCCTCGCTAAATTATTAGATCATAAGAATATTGGCAGTTTTTTCCATGAGCTAACAAATGAAGCCAGTTGAATGGATGACCTCTCCATGCCACATGCATGAGCTATTGAGTACTTAATAGCTCAAGAAACTTCTATGCTTCAATATCTGATAAATTGGCAATGTGACTACAATGTATCTTTGAAAAACTGCAGAAGGGAACCCAATGACAATTGTCATCTAACCTTTATTCAACAAATTTATTCCACTCCCTCCATCAAAAGATTTTCACAAATTGATAAAGTAAAATTTACTGTACAGGACTTTATACGTCAAAAATGTAAGATTCATAAATGTATCTTATCCATTTCACTCGAATAAATCCCAACACTATCCTAACACTGGAAACACTTATCGTAATGATACCTACTACAATTTTTTTAAGTTTTCAACTGCATCCTTATTCGTACAAATATAATTTTACATACACCATCAAGGTCAAAGCAATAATTATAAATGTCTGAAATTATTCAAATAGTTGGAATACAAAATTTTCTCAGCTTTTCCAGTTCATGATGGGGCACTTCAATCACACCCATTTCAGTAAAGACTCAAAGAAAATTTCAAAGAATAATACCTGCATTTTGTATCTATTATTCAGTTAAGAAGCTTAATTTCCATTTCAAAAGTATGACAAATATAATATTCCAGGCAGTGATCGATCAATTGCTGATCGATGGCATATAATTTACAGATTGCATAGATTCCAGGAAGGAGATAGTTTACTGTCAAATATACAGGACCTAATGGGCAACGGAGACATACATTACCTATAACTTCAAGGGAAGACTATCTCTCTAAGCATATGAGAATGGCTGAGGTTTTGAAACCAGCACTGCACCACATTAATTAGGAAATGAAGACTGTGATCATCAAAATCATCATTGCTGGTCATGAATGATGGAAATACTGGAGCATTTCATTCCTCTGATTATTCTCAACTTGACAATAGAACAAAACCTTGAGCTCGAATCATTCATTGCAGGTGCTGCACAAAACAGACTTTGTCAAATTTATCAATTACCATGCCGTAACTTACCTACAAATACCCTTGTGCAGGATATATCCCATATCATCAAATAATAAAGTTAGGAAATTCCGAGCCATGCCAGTAGATTGGGATATTATTACAGAATAACCGATTAATATCTAAGGCCTGAAGTAAAAAACGCGAGATCGACAGAGCTTAATTAGCACTAACTGAATGTCAAACACAATTTTACAATAATATTGTACACCTTCAGAAATGAGCCCTTACATCAGCATGAAGCGGTACCTGGTGATTGTTCTGGGTACGCATGCATTGAACAAATATACAGCCGATCCGAATTGTTAAAAAGGTAAAATTGTTGACAATGTGATCCTAATTAGGTAAATCTTCTAGATTCATTCAGCAAGAATTATAAAAAATATATACAAGAAACTTGATAAATACAATCACTATCAGCATTGGCCAGGATACTTACATTTCACATGACCATCAGTAAATCCTGCAATTACACAATATTATTATTGTTCTTAAAAAACACTGATTGTTGTTGAAGCACTTACATACGAGACGACGAACAAACTTACGTACTGTGCCAGGAATGATTAGAGAAAAGGCAAACGAGTACTCCGAGGAACATAGCTTCAGCGTAAAGAAAGGAGAGAAACTCGTAATGTTGCTACATTAATACAGTTAATGACAAAATCTGAAGAAAGACTCAAAACATGATCAATAAGACAGAACAGTAATATCTAGTGCTTCGTTATGCCACGATTTCAGACGCCAGAAATTTTCGCGCTCTTCTTGTCTATCGTCGCGCAATCATGTGATGTGTCACGTGACCGATACAGCAGAAACGGCAGAAATTTGAAATGAAGGGTAGCTCTCTGTTTGAAGACTCGCAGCTTTTTTTTCTATGAAGGATGCTTTCGGGCTATGCTGCGTTTTGTTCATTTTTTTAAAATTCAACGTTTCGCTCCTCATACTGGGAGCGTCTTCAAGAGCGTCTTCAGCTTCAGCTTGGTCTCATATAGAAGTTGAGTTGAGTTTAAAACATGAAAAAAAACGCAGCATAGCCCGAAAGCATCCTTCATAGAGGGTAGCTCTCGTTGCTAACCGCCCAAACTATCAACCAAGTGATAGCACCTCACTATCAAATGATAGCAGGAAAATGTGAACACAAATATACGTCATTTATTTTTTGTGAAGGCAGACTATTCAATTATGGATAGTTATTAATTTTCGCGGGTTCCTTAATAGCGATGATCGTTGATTTGGTGGAAAAAAGCACCAATAAAGGCAGATGATTTGCTCTCGAAGCGAGAAAAACTGACAATGAGTAGTAAATGTTACGTATTTCGATGCTCTTCTGGATGAAACCTCATTGCATCGATTGCATCGGCAATGAACCGAAACATTTTTAAGTGATTTTACGGCGGCACTTTTGATTTCAACTTGCGACTATCACGTGCATTACCTTCTGCCTTTCTCCTACCGCACGACCTTTCTGGCATCGGTAGACCTACCTGGGGATATCATTATCCAATCTTCTAGGGGTCATTGGGATGCGCAAGTCCTTCCATCGCGTCTATAGGATGTAGTTCAAGGATCGGAGATTGTGAAATAATGAAAATATCTATTGATATTTTCATTATTTCACTTATCCGCCGCGCAGGCGGTGCAGTCTGGATCGGCCCGGAAAATGGAGATCACTGAAGCCTTCCATTTTTAAACCCTGGAGAAATGTCAGAAGGAAATAAACATTTAAATTGAAAATTTGAATGATCCTCTTAGAAAACATCTGCATTCGATAAACTAATACATATTAAATGCAAAAAAATTACAGAAGGAAGAAATTATTCAAAATCGTTGCTATCATAGAGGTGGATTTAACGGCGGGCGCACCGGGCACACGCCCTGGGCCCTAACTTCTGAAGGGCCCCGCAAAATCCCGACTTCACACTTTTTTCTTAAGACACCAAATTTGGTTTGGCATATACAATTTTAATAACATATAATTTACAATCACTCACGTAGTGCATAATTTTTTATTTAAAAATATGGTCAACGCTCACTTTTTCCCCCCTGTCTCTCTATTTTTATAAGGGGCCCAAATTTTTCGTTTGCGCCCGGGGCCTCAACCAACAATCAGTGGCTGCAACCAACAATCCGCCTCTGACCATTGATAGATATTGCTGTCATGTTGTCTCCGAAGCTTAGAATTGCGAGGGTAAGGGCGATGGAGGCCCGGATTTATCATTAGGCTGAATGGCTAGAGTGCAAAGTCTTCAAAAAATTTCGTCATTACCCGGATTTTTTTTACAGTTAGCAAATGTTTTTGTTATTATTTTTTAGATATGAAACTGCGAGCTGATGTGGTGGGGTTAAAACGGTTTAGGTGAAGTGAGCCTCAAATTTTCATCTCTCAATTGCGAACGGAAATATGGTGGTTTGCCAGGACGGAAAAAGGGAAGGGTTGGCGCCGTGATGATTAAAGCCTATTTAGAGCATTTACCGGCTTCGAAGAGTTAATCCGAGCCAGAACAAATGCACATCTTGTTGCCGCCATTCTTCTCCGTTCGTGCTTGCCGCCTCGTCACGAGAGAGCGGGGACGGGGTCGGTGACTGAGAAATGGGAAACCTGAGCCCTGGCATTCCTACCGGACCGATTCAGTGAAGCAGAATCCAAGGGCAGCAGAATCTGCAGAATAACCGTCATTTGAAGGTGAGCACCAGCCTCGGCAATCTCATGCTCATAATATTTATAGTTACGCGGATGAGGGAATTAGTTGATTAGCAGTAAGAATTATCGGCCTGGATAGTCCGAGGCTAATTGTTTGAACTTTAAAGATAAAGAAAATAATCGATAATCTTGACATTCTTAGTCAACGCAATCATAGTAATTGTATCGTAGTCATTCATCCAAAATGTGGCGGTCGGGTTGTCACCTGATGGGTATCTCTCTCTTAAAATCTTCTCCCATAATCTAAATTGCAGCTGATGCCATTTCATATTCTTCACCAAGTATGATTGAAACTATCCCTTCCTCATCGAAGAAGAGGGACAGCATAAAGAATGAGTTCACCCGGTCTGATAGCAGAGATAATGCCGCGCAGCACTTTCCTAATTGTAAGGATACGTGGTCTATTCGTGGCAACCACATGTCCCAGGTATATACAATTCCGAATCAATTCTTCCACTTCCGCCTATAATAAGGACAGCGTTGCAAGTACCATAGCAGTTGATTCTGATTTTCGTAGCATTTAACGAAAGAATACTCTCTGCATTCCCCCATCCACTTATTCTCACAGGCGACCTCGAAAGCCTTCGATAATAAGTCCAATTCATTTTTCTCGACGTATATTTTGTAGTTATAAGTCATAATATACAAATCCACATTATATATCCGCTCCCTAAACTTGATAATATTTTAATGCGATAATTACAACGAGAGACAGTGGAAGGGATTTCTACCTTGCTCATTGTATGATTATCGTCGTTTTAAATGTGTGGATATTTCGAGCATTTAGAGTCAAATCACACTAGTATATCATCAGTAGCCAAAAAATAATAAAACTGTCGCGATACCAATTTCGTTCCATATACGTATCGTCAAATATCTAAGGCTTTTCTTTCCAATTCGGAAGAAAAAGTTTACATCAACATGATATGAAAGTCATTGCTGCGCAATGACGAGAAAAACGAGAAATCATGACAATTGTACAACTTCACTGCAGCACACACAGTGGTCTGACTAGGCAGCCCCTGGCTCCGGCGTGGCGCAAGACGAAGGCAAGAACTCCCCTCCACTGGAGAAAAGCAAACATTTAAATAAAACCAAACCCTCCTAAAAATTAATATTTTTATGCTAATAACTTTTAGACGCATAAAAAACTCAATATTGGGAATTGAAAGTATAAAACTAAAGAATACTTTTATTTGAAGAAAATATTACATAATTATCTAATTATGAATAGCAAAGGTGGATGATATGAAACGTATGCAACGATTTTTATATAATAACCATAAGTTCGTGTTTATTCATTTTCTAAGTGAATAAACGAACGATTGTTTTAGTTATTCTTTATGAACTGGAAGTAATCGTTAGCTTTAACACTTTAGAAACAAATGACTCACAATGGACTCCCCCCCCCCACCCGAGATCATGTGGCTCCCGTGCTTAGCAACGAGCTGCAAGATGATGGTTACGTCACTGAACACACAGGCTAATGGACCAGCATGAAACGTATTTGAACTGCGATGGTTAATAACACATAAGCACGCAGAATATAGCATTCACCATGATATCCATACATCGGTCATATCTCAACTAAAAGTCTAGAAATTTTATGCACTCGGGTACTTAATTCGCTGAACGACTGTTTCTCGTATTGAAATATTTGCACATAAATGAGCAAGTTTGTGGAACGGATGGATATTATGGAGTGGCTTAAATCTGCTACAGCTTATGAGTGCAAAATATATCCAGATACCAGAGATAATCGATGGAGTAATTATTACCTAACGCTCGATTTTTTATTGCAATACCATTTTAACTTCAACTCTGTGTTATTGTATCATTACGCTTCTGCTAACCCGCAATATTCACTTAAGTGTAATTGATGGAGACGCCTTTCTCCTGTAAAACCACTGGACAGAGATCTACAGAATTTGGACTGTACTCCGTGGTCAAACTGAGCGAAAATGGAACTACTACAATGTGGGAATTATAGCACGGATAGGGAGTTGGTCGGTTGCTGTATGAGAGACTACAAGATAAACCATGAATACACCTTAATTCATGAGATGTAAAAATCATTCCTGCCCCCACCCTGTACCCTCTCCGTGAAGGGTGTGATGGAATTGGCCAGGCCACCGAAGGCTTCGGCACCTTCGCTACCGATCCAAGTTCCTACGCTTCCGACTACACCCACAACAAGTGTCAATCAACCTGCAGTGGGCCTCAACTGTCTTTCAGATCCCTCTCAAACTGGCAACACTCTCTGTGAGTCAGAGGATGGAGACTTGGACTCCCAGTCATTTTCTTCCCGCTTCTTATTGCTGAGTACTTCTACGATGATCTGGTTGCAGACACATCAAACGGTTTATACAGGACTGGGAAGCGGAAAAAGTCTGAAGATGGCCAGGAGACCAAAAGTTCCTGAGAATCGCCCGATATAAAAAGGGTCGAAGAGTGAAAATTCTGGTATGAAAGGGATATGAATCATATTAGTGTATTATTTGCGAAATCCCAATTTGAGATGAACCTATATGTATACCTATTCCCGTCTCTTAGTTGACAAAAATGTTTTAAGGGTTCAAAGGATTGGTCCTTGCAAAAAAAGCAAAATGGGTACAAGCATACGTTAATTATCTCACTGACACATTAAGCGAATTAGCCGTAAAATAAATAAGAGAAAAATCGAACAGATGCAGGCATTGATGAGTAGAACTCATAGGCTTATAAATGCATCTAGGCAATGATTATCTCTGACATGCTTTAATTCATCAAGCATTTTAATCAATAATATAATTGATTGATAATTGATCAATAATTGATAGATCAATTTCCTGGGATTACATATTTAATTTTTTTACTCAAAGGTAAAATCTTCATCTGTTTATGTATATTAAATTATGCCTTCATATTAAGTCTACTTTCGGGAGAGATATTGTGGAACTGCATTATCAAAAATGAAAAACTGTTGTACTGTCCACCATTTTAATACCTAAACTTTACCACACGTGTTTCGGCACTTCATTTGGCCATCATCAGATACAGTGTGGCAAGGCACAGCTAAATAAATTGTACAGTGTTTCATATGGTCCTTTCCTCCTCTATTCTTCTGTAAATTTCTTCTTTTCTCATTTTTTCCGCCCATTTTATCTCAAGCATTCTCCTCCAGCACTAGGTTTTGGAGGCTTCTAATGTGTTATGGCCTGTTTCCAACTGACACTGTACCTGAGCAGGGCCAAATAAAGTACCAAAACACGTGTAGTAAAGTTTGAGTATTAATAAAGTGGACTGCACAACATAGAGTGTTTTTCATTTTTAATGCCTTCACATGTTTATTAACATTTATTCCCTATTTTTTACATTTATTTGCTTCACCCCTCCTAGTTATATTATCTTCAGGTGACAGTGGGTTGATACGTGCATGCATTTGATGAAAGAATGTTTGCTAGACGCTCCAGTAATAGACTCTTATGAATGGAGGGTACTTCGTTGGCTTGGCCGTTCCGAGAGAATGGAAGTGAGTCGAACAGCTAAACAGTGAATGGTGTGAGAGGAAGAGGTATCCCGCGAAAGTCATTGGTGAATATGGAAGAAAAGACGCTAAACATGTAATATTAGGAGCCTTAAGAATTGGGGAGCGTGTGCATGAGTATAATTGAAACTAATGTGGATCCTCAGGGTACGGATATTAAGGAGGAATTTATTAAAAGGTAGACAGTTTTCTGGGGCTCACAGCAATAGTGAAATTCATTTATTTTGCTTACCCCGAAAGGCTGACTGACTATTGATCTATGTCATCATCATCGGTCTTCCTACCCTAAGATTGGTTTAATGCAGCCCTCCACCATCTCCCATCTAATACTAGTTCCCTTATTCAATGGTAGTTCTGAGTTTTTGTGTACTTTTCTATTTATTTGTTCAGTGTATTTATACCTTGGCCTTCCTCTTGGGGCTTTTTCCTCCATTTTTTTCTCTATGATATTCCTCGCAAACCTATTAAGCTACAGGGACTGTCCTATCCATCTGACTCATCTTTTCTGTTCAGTGTTTCATATGGCCCTTTCTTCTTCTATTCTTCTGTTAAATTCTTCATTTCTTATTTTGTTCGTCCATTTTTTCCTCAAGCATTTTCCTCCAGCACTAGGTTACAGAGGGTTCTAATCTTTAATGGCCTGTGTTTCCAATGGTCCATGTCCCCGATACATTGAGCTCCATACAAAGTTTTCACATATTGTTTCATCGTTTGTGGTTCTATATATTTTCAACGTAATAGTTGAATTTTCACTAGGAACGCTTTCTTGGAAAGGAAAGCTTGGGCTACTCTTCCCTTGATGACCTTTGAACTTCATTCCATCCCACGTGACGGCGCGTCCGAGATAGGTCGGACGGTACGTCCGACATAGGAATCCACCTGCTCTAATTTCTCTTCTCTTACCACGACTCTTCATTCGGCATCTTTCTTTCTCATAACAGTAATTCAGTCTTCGCCTTATTTCTGTTCAAGCTGTATTCGTCGAGTTCTTGGTGAACTTGGTCTATTGCATTTAGTGATATTTGAACAACATCACGATTTCCAGCTATGACTGCGATATCGTCTGCGAAGCGGGGCATAGATGATTCTTCTCCCACGATTGCGTTAAATTCTGTCTCTCTCATACATCCAATTACATGTTAATGAATGCTTGGGAGAGTTTGCATCCTTGTCTAACTCCTTTGTTAATTTTGCTTCTATTTATCATCCGTTTCTCATTTGCGTTTAGGCGACCTGTTTTTTGTGTAGCTGGTTGATTATTCTTCTGTAGTTGTTTGGATTCCTCGGATTGGATCTCAAACACGCTATTTCTGGATGTATCTATGGATGTTTGCATAAATATATTCTTGTACAGCAAAATATGGGAATAGCATAAAATAACCATTGATATAGACTCATTTCAGGAAATGGATCAGGGAGACTAACTTTATCTTCCTTTCTAAAGTATTTTCAAATAATTTAAGTATGTGATGTTCTTGAAGCAAAGGTATATTGAAAATATAAATTATACTGATTCCACTGGGTTTCTCTGCACTCCCACCATTCCTCACATTCTCTCCCTTCCCTTTGCAATCAACTCAATAATCGTTTTAGTGAATCCAAACTTCCGTCGTAGTTTCCTGCTGCGAAATTTCCGGCAGTTAATGAGGTTCGGATTTCCGTCAACCAACCAAAACTGCATGGAGTTGTTCCGCTGCATGATTATGCCGATCGGAAAATTTTTAGGGGCAATCAATACCAAGTAGTCTAATTCAATAGCTCGACCATTAAAATATATATTTTCAATGTCGATAGCCTCATGTTTCTACAGTACGAAATAATTTCAATTTTGTTCTGGTTACTATTTGGTGACCATTTTTCGCACTCGGTGCAGAAAATATTCTATGCTTGCATGTATTTAAAATAATTACCTTTAATCAGCTGTGGTCACTTCTAGTGCAAAGATGTAAAACCTTTTATATTATTTATGTTTAAAACTGCAGTTTTTACGTGTAACAACCAGGAGTTGCTTATTCTTTATAAGTAATTTTATTACTGAAATGTGGAGTTCAAATCGCAAAAATGACTATGGAATTTTTTGAGGAAGGCAGCTGTCAAATTCGTCATATTTGTCGATTAAGTGTTATTGCATCATAAATTCATGTCAATATAAATAATTTTAATTTGGGGGCTTGCCAAGGTATATACATTAATTTTCACAGCATCTCAAAATGTAAATTTTAAAATTTTGTCACTATCAAGACCCAATATATCTGGACGGCAGCTGTTTAAAAATCTGAAAGTAACAGAATATTGAAGAACTCTAACATATGTATCTGGAGTAAATTGTTTAGCCCAATATTCCCCAGGTAACACTGTAGTGCCAGCCACAAAGTTTTGAATCTATTTCCCTCTACCTTGCAGCTGCCATAATTCCCTTGCGAGTTGAATCTCAAAATTTTGGTTTTAGATATATGTTGTGTTGGGGCGTCTTTATATTTTGTCATTAGAATTTTTCAATTGCTCCCTCAAAAAATAAAATGATGTCAAGTAATGGATGATGCAGTGGAGTCCAATAATTATATTGTGATATGTTGATAACTACTTTGTGATATTAAGCTATTCATTCATCAGATCTTCCGAAATGTATAATTTTTCCACACAGTTGGTAACATCATAGCTGACTTGGAATTCGGTAACACAGTTTGTTATTAATTTAGCCTTCACCTTATTATGATCAACTTAACAAAATCTTTATAATATTCTTTAATGTATTTTTGTACATTTGAGGCAAAGTTGGATAATTAGCGGTGCTTTAAATTAAAATCGTCTCATCTTGTAAACTTACTTCGAAGTTTCCACAAAGTTACGCCTTCTGTCCTCAGTGATGTTACTTCGAAGTCTTGTCTTCCTCCTTTCTCAACCGTGGGAAGAGTGAAAAATTAGCTATCTGGAAAGTCAGATCTTGCATTATGGGAGAAACGAGAGAGAAAATGTAAGCATGTTCATTCAGACAAACAAATTGTTCTACACGGGGAATGGGAACTACAATGGTATGGGAACAGAAACGCCAGCTTCAAAGTGAGTGGTCACTCTATCAAAGTATATTTATGGATCATTGTTTCATAATGTCAGGAAACTTAGATAAAGACTGAAAAAGGAGACAATTGGAAGTTGTGGAAATGGGATGATCTTCAAAAAACATTTGATTGGAACACGAACATCAGCGTTGGGAGGCTTGCACTTTAGAACTGGGGAGAATTTTTTTCATGGAAAACTTATGGAAACAAAGACATGTTCTGACTCATAAAAGTCTCTTCCAAAATTAGGACGCCGGATGACTAGAAATATTTTTGAGAAAATTGCCGAGGAAAAAAGGAATGGAAAGCTCTTTGATGAATACTGGGGAGCTTGCGGTCATGAATATTCTTTTATTGGTGAATTTGAATAAAATATCAGAATTATTTAACAAACAGGAAATTTATTGGCTTAGAGCAATACATCCTTAGTGAAGTGCGGGTCCGCTCCCTCTCTCTATCTCTCAAAAGAACTTACGAACCTCTTTTTTTATTGTTATTGACCATTACCTTAAATCGGCCATCTCGATTTTCTCTATAGCCTTGGTTCAAATTTTTTGCTCGTGATTGCCGAACAAATCACACCTCTTGAGCAGTTTTTGGCCATCACAGTGGCATTCTTACTCGACAACCACTCAATGATGAAGGAGGATCGAATTCCTTACTCTCACAATAGAAGCATTCCCCATTCATCGTGCTTGTACATTAGTGCAAGCATCCCTTCATATCAAAGGTTTGCTGCAACTGACTCCTTAATTTCTGTCGGCAAAAATATATAGCTTCTTGTAATTTGAGATTATATTTTAAATCAAATCTTCAATTTTTTAACCTGGATTACTCCAATTAAGATCACCACGATTTATTCTACCGCAACTTTAATGCGAAATTTTAAATGCTAAATTAAACCTTTTAGGTTAAATGGACTGACTTGTACTACAGTTCTTAATACAGCCCTTTTTTGGCATGTTTTCACATAGTATGCGTCCAATTGGCTATGAGGATTGGACAACATTGCTTAAAATGAAATTAATGAATTAATTCATGTAAAATTTAAAATTCCAATAAAAGCACGCTCTCAACAAATGAAAGATCTCAATCCTCGGAAACGATTTGGAAAATCCTCTTTTTTTAATCTAAATCTTCTCTAGTATCTGATATTTAGTGGTATCTCTATCATGAATTTTCTAGCGTCGATGCATGCGCAATAAAAAATCATTTGCAAGCAGTCATAAAAAAGTCGATACCATGGAAAGTAAAGTTCATAAATGTAACACCGACTAGGGTCTATACAAACGGTTGCAACCGCCATCTTTATTTTCATTTATACCGATACCCAGTCATCACTGGTGACGTCATATGTTAAACTCAGCCAAGTGATAAATGAGAAGTCTCACAAAGGTACTATTGAAGATATGTTTTATGATTTTAAACGAAGAACTTTTTTGAGTCCTCTCCGAAACTCTTGATTGAATATAGTGTATATTATTGGGTTGAGGGTTGAATTAAAGTATCCCAACCAGGTTATGAAATTTCTAAACCTCAGGGACGGTCGGCAGGAGTCACACAGCGACATGACGAGGTACATGATGAAGAAGGGCAGCCAGCACAGGAGAAACGCGCCCATTACTAACCCAAGGGTCTTGGCCAACCTCTTTTCCCTCGACGTCTTGGGCCTCTTGTCGATGCACTTATGCACTCTTGCCCTACCGGACAAACAAGGAGATGACGGGACCACCACCACTCCCGTAGAAATTGTAACCACTGCACCACTTTTACTGTTTTCATCTTCGGACACAGTCTTCGATTCAGGCTCGGCATGATGCGCTACGCAGACTCTTTTCCCTTCACGATCCCCTCTGCTCTCCTCGGTTTCTGGAATGTTATCATGCAGCTCGGTCAGCCTTATCTCCTCCATTCCTTTTCCTCCTTCGCTTTGGTCCTGAATTCCGGTGGCAGTGGTGCCAGGGCTAGTGTTTGCCAAGCTCAGCACCCAACTTCTTGCTCTGTCCCGGAATCTGCGCCGCACCGTGATGAATAGCCGTGCGTACATGACTGTCGTGAAGAAGAGGATCACGTAGAATAAGGTAATGCACACGGTGACCACGTAAGTGTAATACGACCTGAGTGTGCAGATGGAGAACTTTTTGATCCGTTCGGACAAATCCTTCCCTCCAATCAGCAGAAAGGAGGACATAACTCCCGAGAGACACCAGAGGAGTACGATGACGGACAAAATGCGACGAAGGGTTCGCTTCTTCAAGTACTCTATCGGACTCTTTATCGCCCAGTAACGGTCCGCAGCGATGACGAGCAGGTGGAGTATCGAGACGGAACAGCACATGACGTTCAGGGCAACCCACAGCTGACATAAGTCTGCGCTGAATATCCAGCGTCCTTTCATGCAATAGACTATTCCGAATGGATACACCAGAAGAGCAACGGTGATGTCTGTCGCAGCAAGGGAGACTATGAAGTAGTTAGGAGCAATGCGCAGCGGTCTGTACATCAGAACGCAAAGGACGACTAGGGAGTTTCCAGCGACAGTGAGCAAAGTGATTGCGGAGAGGACTATGCCCGTGATTATGGCTTCCCAATCAGGTATCACTACTCCTCCGACATTCACCTGTAGAAGAGGGAAGGTGCTGGAAACCGTACTGACTTCGGAAGCCATCTGGAGTTTGTGTCGTCCTCCTCACTAACGTCCTGAAACGATGACAGACAAATTTCATGTAAACAGCATTTAATATAGGCATTTCAATATGAAATTCTATCTAAAATACTAATTTTTAAGTTCATCTCGTAATTATTTTGCAAAAAATCAACATATGAATTTCTTTAATTTTTAAAAGTACCTACCATTGCATGCATATTTTACGCAGAAAGTCATTACAGCTAGTTTTACTAGAATCTGCAAAAATATTAGCCTTAATACTCACTCTAGTAATAAGTGATCACATTCATTATAAGTATTTGGCCGGTTGAAGTAGGTATCGAGGAATACACATTTATTATCGTCTGATCTTCCGCAACTTTTTTTTGTTCTTCGCTTCATCTCTCAGCTCGTTCTGGCATATTTCCCCCTCCCTTTATTGCATACTAAGGCTTGAGCTTTCCATTTCCTTTCCACACTTATCAATCTCAAACACAACCCGAATCCTCCCCTGTGACTTGGCCTTCAATTTTCGGCTCTCTACAACCTGCTCGATCTCTTTGTCTTCTCCGGCTACTCCTAAATTAATTCAGCTGATTTCCTCTCCACATCTTTCATGTCTATGACAGCTATGTTTGCTCTTTTCTCTGGTCACTGCACCTTCTCTATCCTCCCCCACATCTTGAACTATATATTGCCTTCTAAGTTCTCTTGCCAGTCCATTTTTCATGAGATTTTACTAATAACTTATCGTATTAGAATGCTTTTGGAAAATGAAAAATGAATCTTAAACTATATCCAAAATAATTAATCGAATTAGAAAATCCTGATTTTCCGGCCGCGAGAAGGAAAGCATCCTATGTCGTATCTACCCATTCCAAGAATTAAAAATAGTTTCAAATCTTATCGAAAATAGAAGTTAATATGATTATTTCTCGCTGAAACCATGCCAATTAGGAAGATGACACGAAAGGTGGAAACCCACATCGTGTCAATAAAATCTTACCAGTGGAGTTAACAAAGCTATTTTAATTAAGCCCAATTTGAAATCATGGTTATATGGGTTTGTTCTTAGTGAAAGGCATGTCTGATAGAACTCAAATATAGATCCGAATTCCACCGAAAAAAATTGCCTTAACTGAAACGCTGAAATCTTTTTCTGCTACGACCAAGGGATTTCTATTAAAGTCGACTTTCCGAGGATATTTTCATATTATGCGTCCTTTGTCTCTTTTACAGAAATAATAAAAATCATTCTCTCCTGACAACAAATGTTGATACAAATAAAGGCATTTACAAAAATAAGTATTGTCTACGGGATGTAATTCACGATTTTTCATTATGTTTCATTCTTATCACTGGAAGCTTAGTGATCAGTGGTTCACTGAGAAGATTTATCTAAAAATATAAAACGTGCGATTAAATATTCAGAAAAAACGTAACCCAAATTAGATATAATTGTGGATAAACGACTTTTTGACTTTGCTTTCATAATATGTTCTTATGTTCAGAAGCTATACCTGCGCCACACATATACAACTAAGTAATAGAAAAGCCTCCACAAAGACTTCAATTTGCTGGGAATTAGTGTTGCCGCGAGACGAGACTTGAGCCAGTCTCGTTTTCTGAACTTGGGTTTCGTCTCATCTCGTCAAAAAGCGGTCTTGTCTCGAGTCTCGTCTCGAATTCTCTACCACGGTTTAGTCTCGAGTCCCAAGGCAACACTACTGGGAGTGTCATGAATGAAAGGAATCTGGTTATAATCATGAACTATGATCATAAACATAAGAAATCGAAATATGGCCAACTATATATGAAAATGACTTCGGTGGCCCGTCATTCAGCGTGAAGTAAAGTGAAAGTATAATTTACAATATAATGAGGCACATTGGTATTTACTAACACCAGCATACAAATGATAGTAGTGTCGATTCCTATCAGAACTCAAATTGATGCCATTCCCCTTGAAAAGTAATTATTACTGAGTGCACGTGCGAATTTCATTGTATATTAATGATATTTTTCATACCTTTTGCTGAAGAATATTGCACTTCTCGAAAGGAAATAAACAGTATATAATAGCATTGGCGGCTCTCCACGAGTAATAAGTGATTTTAGACCTTCATACATTATATTTTACGAGCAAGAATAATCCTCCATTCTCTATGTTGAACTGTTGAATCACAACGCCAAGGCATTACAACAACAACTTACAACAAACCAAGAAAATAAGCTGGAAAAACTTCAAAAACCCGATTAAAAGATATAATATGAATATATCAGATAATAATTGGGTAATATCAGATACATCAATAGTTTTTTTTTTAATTCTTTGGATCTCTCACTGAAACAAGTAATCGGTATTCACAAACTCGGAAGATGGAACCAAAAACTTATTTCTAAAAATAATTGTCCTCTTCACTAAATAATTTAAACTTAATTTAAAAGTGGAAGTAACCTCAGGCAAGTTCACTAAATGGAGTCATTGACATAGTCAGAGATCCGATCTACTCCCTCATTCATGAATGAATAGCGTTTCCTGGGTAGCTAAATTGGCGAGTGAGTGGATATGAACATCAGACGAAAGACAGGACGTAGAAATGAAGTGGAAGGGACTAACCGAGAAAGGGAAATTAACTATCTCATTTGACTATCAAAGAGACCGCTCTATCTCTTTACAAAGCCCAAATGTGAGTAAAGCTCGCACACATGTACAGTTAAGGTCAATATCCATTCCCTGGCCCTTCCGCGGATTCCTGCGAAGCTTTGGCAACAATAAAGGCACATCGCATGTGATTAATTGTAAAGGTATTCGAAGAGGCCTCATCAAGATTTGAACCCCAGACCTTCATGGCCGCAGACGAACGCTCTTCGCTCTGAGCTACTATTTAACTAAGAGAAATCCGTATCAAGCAGTTCTCACTATTGATCGAAAAAAGGAAATTCCTTTGAAAACCAGATCAAATTGAATGCCCTAGACTTTTGAGAGTATTATTCAGAAAGTGAATAATACGCTATTAGGAATTAAGAAATTCAAGTATTTGAGACCTCCTCAACGTGCGAGGACCGGAACTTACGTAAGGTATCAGTAATTCTTTAAAAGAAACATTTTCTCCTCTTGGCAAGCATTATATTTAACCTATTTTCCAGTAATTTAACGTAAGATTCATAGGATATTACGCAAAATGTTAATTTTATATTTAATATTTCCTGAAAGTAGTTGGAGACGTATGTAAACGACGTTCATCCACAGTTATTCCTACTCGCGGAAAAATTTATTTTGTAGATAGATGTTGATTTGGAGAATAATAACATTTTGAATCTCAGTTAATAATTTTTTGAATGCATAGTATCAAAAATTTTGCTCGAGAAAAATGTTAAAAGGCTTCAACATTGAAAAATTTATTGAAAGTATTATTACATAAATGACTAGGTCTCCGGAACCTCGACTGGTAGCGGGGCGAAGCAAACTCGTCATATTTATAACACCAAGGCGATCTCGCGAACATGGACCCCATTAGTAATTCTATTAATGTGACGCTTAAAATCAATTTCCATTTATACAAAGTTTGAATATTCCGAGTAGCAATTGGTCGATCCAACGTTGTCAAGTTGTCGAAGAAAGAGTGATTTCAATTAGTTCTCACGTACGCTGTATTCAGATGCCAAAGCATTTTGCGTTATTTCCCCCCACTCCTGTACGTAGATAAAAAACAAAAGTTGATTAAAGGAGAGTTGATGTAGAAACAGCCGTCACAATAAGAGGAGAGAAATCAGAGCCAGTGGATTCCGTCACCTACCTCAGAGGTACCATCACGTGAAACGGAATAAATACAACGTATATCAAGCAAAGAATAGCAAAAGCTAAAAAAGTGTTTCTGGTAAAAGACAACTGATATGTTCGAAAACCATAGGACTATGAACTAGGAAGCAGTATGTTGAAACATTCGTGTGGAACGCTCTGTACGAATCGGAAGCATGGACCAGTGGAAAAGCAGACCAGAACAGACTAGAATCCTTCGAAACCTGGTGCTGGAGGAGGATGCTGAAGATAAAACGGACAGGCAAAATAAGAAACGATGAAGTTTACGGACGAGTAGAAGAGGAAAGACTATATGGAGTACTTCATAGGAAAGAAGAACCAGTTGGATTGGGCGCACCCTGAGGCACAATCGTTTGTAAACAATATAATACGAAAATATACGGTGAAATTCCAAGAACAGCAAATAATGCATGTGTTAGCTCCTCTTATATACTTCCTTCTTTATTCCGTCAGAGTTAGAGAACAGGCATTAGATGGGGATGGAAGGAGGACTATAGTCAATCAATCGTAGGATTGAACGACCAATAATGATGATGAAAGGAGAGTAAACAAATTAATACCTATATGAAAAATAATTAGAGCAATTTATTTCAGAAAAATGGAGAGTTGTGGTTAACAAATTTAAAAATTGAATAATTTTCAGCAATTTAATGGGATATAATTTAAACGGAGGACGCCTTTCAAGATCACATTTTCGCATTGTTCGTTTTACCATTTGCTCACCTTGCACATTTTCTCCATCAAGTCGGATCATCGTAATTTGAAAGATTTCCTTTTTCTCAAACTGTCTAAAACTTTCTGTCTGCCTGCGTCACATTTTTTTCAAGTGCAACTCAACAATTTCTGCAACTTAAGCTTCAAGTCCTTCATTTACATCGGACCAGATTCCCCCTCTTTAACGCTAAAAACGAAGCGTACATATTCTATTTTAAATTTAAATAGAATATACCTGAGATTACATTTTAATGCTGCTTACATGACGTGAATATGGCAAACGTATACTAGGAAAATTCCTGTGAAAGCAATGTAAACCGTTTTATAATAAAACCTCAGCCTCAAAATTTTTAATCAATGATAGGGTTATATTCGTCTGTGAAGTAAGACTCTCCAGTTGTGACTGAACTAATAAAATATAATATATAAAACATAAATATATAATTAGTTTGGCAACGCAAGAGTAAAATAATGTCAGTATTAGAGTCTACTATCGGCTATCAACAAAGATTTGAGGTAAAGAAGTACCTAAGTGAAGCATGAGTCATGAGCATGGACAAGCTATTGGTTATATGTGATGCTTGAACCATGAAAGTATCAGAGGAAAGAAAATGTATTATAATATGTGCAATGAATGAGTGAAATACAAAAAATTCTTCTCAAGAATCGTATTTTGCCCTGATTGGACCCCGCGATATCACGCCGAGTGCTTTAGCCAGCTAAGCTATAAAAGCAAAACCTGTGGGCATAAAGAACCTTACAAGAACATGACGTGAAAGATTGCCGGACATGCGATGTTACAGAAGTGTACGCTCGGTGGCAAGGCCCACAAGGTTAAAGCCATACTTAGTTTACAATGAGGTGATTCCTGAGGTGCTGAAATTAATTGTTGCATCAATGTGCACTCACTTGTAACTCCATAAAGGCAATGCCGTGGTGCCCATGTATTCACAAAGTTTGTCAATTATCGAACCGAAGACTAGTTTACAGCAGCTCTTCACGCCACTTCCTTGTTTCAATCGCTTCATTTCTTCACAACTTTTAATATTGCGTCTAATTTTCCTCACGCAGTCTATTCATTTTTGGTAATTATTCTCATTGGCAATACCTGTTGAGATTACCGCTACTAGCTACTAGTTGAGATTACTAGCTACGGCATTACCTTTATGGAGTCAAAGAATGACAAAAAGTAATTGATAGGGGTAAAAATTAGAAATGGATAGTGAAGACCTTACCGAATTGGAGTGGCCCTCGGTCCTAGTGTTGGTTTCCTTGAGAGTCACTGGGCTAGAGTTTGTTTGCAACCTAGCTTCGTCATGGCAATCGGTTCTCGGATAAGAATTCAAAAGGACATATGACTCAACAGGATTAATTCAAGAATAATTTCGTGGAATCTTCAAAGAGCTTGTTTACTCTAATGGTAAAATCGTCAAAATCGTAGTTGCGAGCAGAAAATAAACTTCTGTCGACAGAAGACGCGAATCTTACTCACTGCATCGCGAAGCGGCTGGCTTCTTATATGCCTGACTGCATGTTGGTCGCGTATCCTTTACAATCTCCTTCCTCTGGAGAGATAAATATGAAAGACACTTCCGGAGATACAAGGCAGGAAATCATTGATAGTAAAGTTTATCATAAATCCGACAGGAGCAAACACTGAGTAGAAATGGAAATCATTTTCTCTCGTTCATCGACTTTTTAACCTCCCCTCGATAGATCGGCTTTAAATAAAGAATTAAATCTTATTAAAGATATTGCTAAACGGAATGGTTTTCAAGATTCAACAGTCGAAAACATTGTGAAGAAGTATAAATTTAAACATTTGATTTCTAACTCCACCACACACAAGAAAGATGAAGCCGAAAAGTACATTAAATTGCCTTATTATCCCCGTTTAACGAAAGGGATCGATAAAATCTTCAAATCAGTTAAAACTAAAATCTCCTATTCTAACCAAAACAAGCTTAAAAACCTATTAGGAAACGCTAAAGATAAAATTCCGGCATTAGAAAAATCAGGCATTTATAAAATCAACTGTAACACTCCCATTTAGCCTACATAGGACAGACACGACGTACTTTACAAACCAGATTCAAAGAACACTACTCTCACTTCAGAAATCACAATCCCGAAAAGTCTAGTGTAGCGCAGCATATAATCATGACCGGGCACGACGTAACAAAAGATAATTTGAGACTCGTAAAGTAGTAAAAGAGACAAGTAATAACCTATCTGACGCTTACGAGAGTATCTTTATATTTAAAAATAAAGCCAAACTCCTAAACAGCGACGCTGGACCCATCCCTCATTCCTCCCTCTACTCAGTTTTGAACTTTAAATAACTCGTTACGTCTCTTAACGGACGCCGTTAACCGCTCACTTCCTTTCCCTTCCCTCCCCCCCTCCCTCCAACGTTCTACTTTACGTCCGTTGCAACCCCCACTCCCTTTCACACCTCCCCCTTCACTTTCCCCCTCCCCCTTCCCCAATCATATTCTTTGGTTGTTTCCATTCGCGTATTGTTTATCGCCCTTCCCCCTCTATCTTTCCCAATTGGTTGATGTCTCCTTCCCCCCCTCCTCCTCAGTTTACCTTTTTTACAACTCGGATGTATTGACCCTTCCTCACTTCAACCCTGCGTTGAAGTGACGAGTTACCTTAGCCCTGTCTTGACCCTTCCTCACTTCAACCCTGAGTTGAAGTGACGAGTTACCTTCGGTTCGCTGAAGAGGGCTACTTTGTAGCCGAAATACGCGTATTCGACCCCCATCCTCGTCCTGTTGTGTTGATTTGACCACGCTCTTTTTGAGCTGATTCTCCCAGAAGTTGGGCCCATTTGTGTGTGTGAGTGAGTGATTTTGTACGCTGGCTTAAATAACCGGGCATCCTTAGCAGGGTCTCATTAGCCCTGTGAAGGATCCCAGGTTATAACCCAAACGTCCTTAGCGGGGTCCCATTAGCCCTTGTACAGGATCCTATTTGGGTTGTGTGTGTGCGTCTGTGTTTGGTCCCTGGCGAGGAAGTAACATTCCCGTAAACCAGCACAGGGGGTATTCATGGTTGAGAGGCTGTGGTTGGTCTCTGCTGTGGTTTTCCCACCATACCAACATAGTAAATTTGGTGCTTGTTGACGAAGGGTGCCAATTGTTTACGGCTTTTGCAGATTTTCTCTCTTTTATTTCATTGTCTAGCCGTAAGAAGCTCACCCCATCTTCGCGATTGCTTTCCATATACAGAGGTCGTACAGCTCATACCTTATAATATTAAACTAAATGAATGGTAAAAAATATTTACGCGTAAATACTTTTACCACTCAATCACTAATTATTTTTAAAGTTTTCTATACTGTAATATTAAACAAAAATAGGTTATTTTAAGATAAATAGTATTACTATCTATAAAAAATATTAAGCTTTAAAATGAGGATTTAACGTTGCTCTATGAAAATTAGGAGTAGTGATGTAAGTAAAAACATTATTCACGGCACTCAGTGTTGGAAAAATGGCAAAAAAATTATATGCATAAACAATCCATAAAAATTGTTTCTCAAAACGGATTCGGATAATTTCACTTGAGGTCACCAGCTATCGATATACCAAGTTTGGGAAAAATCTTAGACCCTCGGGGACCATCGCTTGTTGAGTTGAGGTAGAATAACCCATATTTTTTTGCAAACTAATGATGACCTTATAGCGTAAGAACTAATCTTATCACTATGGAAGACTTAACGCAGTGGCAGGAGAGGGAAAAGAGGGAGATATTGTAGGATATTTCGGGCTGGGCAAAATAAATGTCAAAAGAGAAAGACTGGTAGAGTTTTGCAATGAGAAGAATATGGTAGTAGCTAACATTCTCCTCAAACAGCATCGGTATAGGAGGTATTCAGGATAGGTGCTAGGTGATATTGCCTTTTACCAAATACTTGTCAGAATCAGATACAAGAGCCAAATAAAGAAGTGCAAGAGCTATCCCGGAGCAGATATTAAAAGCGACTACAACCTTGTAGTCATGGAGAGCCGCCTTCGATAAAAGAGTATTAAGAAGATAAGACATGAACCCAAACGATACAAAAAAAATACTAGCTGAAGAAGAGCACATAAAAAGATTCGCCACAGCCGACGACATGAAATTAGAAAATGAAGGAGAAATGGGCAACGAAAAAAAATGGGATGAGCTGAAGGGGACAATCGCAAAAGTAGCAGAAGAGCAACTGGTCAGCAAAAGGGCTGACACGACGAAGCAATGGATAACGACGGAGATTAGGAACAAATAGAAGAAAATACAAGAACCACAGAACCGAAGATGAGGCAACCCTCTACAAAAAGCTTGAAAGTCAATCGAGAACTTAATAAGGCTAGAGAGAATAGGATCGAAACCTGCTGCGAGGAAGTGAACGAAAACATATAAAGATAACACCGAAACCGCATGCAAACTATTGAATAAAAATTTCGTAGACATAAAAACGAAAAGCAACAACATCAGGGATGTGAAAGGAAATATAGAAAGTGAAGACTTTGGGAATAGATGAAAGCAATACATCGAAGGACTCCACCAAGGGCCGACGCCGTTGGAAGAAAACCCTAAGAAAGACGAGTGCGAGGTTGACGAGGAAGACCGGGGCTCAAACTCTAAGGAGCAAACTCTATAGACCTGTAAAAGACCTCAAGAAGAACTAAGTTCTTGGAGCAGGAAACATCAACGGAGTAATCACCAATGCACTCGGAAGTAAAGCCAAGCACAACTGTACGAAATAATCAAAGAGAGCTACCAGAGAGGAAGGTTTCAAGAGGACTGCCAAGAGTGTCATGATTGAGATACCAAAAATAAAGGCCAAAGAAATGTGAGGAGCACCGAACCTTAAGTTTAGTGTCACATGCATTAAATACTTAAGCGAATAATAAGCTGATGGATGGAAAGGAAAACTGAAGACAGCCTCTCGCAAAACTTATTTGGATTAAGAAAAGAAGTACTAGAGAGGCTATACTCTTCTCTAAGGGTAATGGTAGATAAAACAATGCATGTGAACTAGCCATTATATGTCGAGATGTTAGGGGATCTGAAAAAACTCCGAATAGATTACAAAGGGAGAAGAATAATCTACCAGCTAAACAAGAAGCAAGTCGCCACAGTGTGAATAAGAGACGGAAGACATAGAAGCTAAAATTGACAAATAACTTTGTTAGACAAGGTTGCAACCTCTCACCAGCCTTGTTCAATATATACTTGGAGGAGGTAATGAGAGAAGCACAAAAAATTGGACTGACTGGGATAAAGATAAACGGAGGAGAAATAAACACGAACCGCTTCGAATGCGATAGCACAGTCATAGCAGGAAATCGCGATGATCTTCAAAGGCCACTAAACAGAATTGACTAAGATCTCCAAGGATTTAATAGAAAAATAAATTAAACAAAGAGTAAAAAAAGACTGAAATTCTAGTATGCTAAAGTGAGGACCTGAATTTGTGTTGCCGCGAGACTCGAGACGAGACCTCTTTTTGACGAGACGAGACGATACCACTCCCACGAGACTCTCGAAATACAGATATATATGATTAATTTTTATTTAGTGTTACATTATCCCTAAAACTGCGTCCGGCTAATGCGAAGGAAATGTCACGTTTTCAATATAATTTCAATTTACAATATAATTCAATAATAACTTTGGGATAAATTAGCTAACTATTAAATATAATTATTTGCCAATACTACTACTTCTGATGGCATGAGCGTGACTTTTGAAGCACAATAAGTGAATGTTATTGGCTTACTACTTTTCCTTATTATCTACTATAAATACATTGGAAAACTTATCCAGCAAAAAATGTACCATTTTCTAAAGCAGTAATTTTCTTTGCTCACTTCTACGACCAAAATATCATGGATTTTAATTGTATGTGTTGTAAAATATCGCCCAGCGGCACTGACAATCCTGCTTATAGTTTGCCTGCTAAGAAAAAAGGATGCCGCAATTTCGAATTGTGTCGAGGATACAATACGCCGATAAGCCGGGTACCGAATCGTACACGTACGGTCTTTTGGTTGTTCGTCTTCTCTGGGTGGGTGGGTTTTTCCGTAACGAGTCTAATGATGAATAGCGCACAACACTACAGAGACTGCCACGCCACGGCGCCGCCGCCGGTATCTTAGCCGGTATCTTATTTAGCAAGAGCAAGAAGGCTTTTCTCTGAATTGGAAAATCTTGGTCTAACTATACAAACCATACACGCTTTCTGTTACAAAGCAAATTTAACCCCGGCGGCGGCAGCGGCGCAGCGCCCATCTCTAATCACGACTCGTTTCATAGACGAGAAGTGGTAGTACCAATCTCTTGTTATTGCCTTCGTTCCATGCAATGGTAACCACACAGGAAGGTATATTGCTGAAGTTTTTTTATGAATACCCTATAATCCTTTGAAATTGAGCACAGACTGCAAGGAGTTAACATAGATAACGCCTCCGCAAGTGCTATATTCATGGAGGAACTCGGCAAGATGCAACTAAGTTTTGATAGCACTGATCAGCAATTTATATGCATGGCCCATATATATTTAACATTGCATTACAAGATTTTTTAAGAATATTGTCTAAAATTTAAAGTTCTGATGGATAAATTAGGAGAAAATTACGTTACCCTTCCACTCATTACTGTTCCATTAAACTTTTTGTTGGATAAGCTAGAAAAAAGTGGAAATACTGGACAACAAGCCTGGAAGAAATGGCGATGAAGCTGCTCGGGACAAGATGTTAAAACGACCACCTGACGAACTGGATTTATTGCGCACTATTAATAGTAGACCCTCGTCGTAAATGTGAAACTTTCTCCATGCCACCATGAGGAAAAGAGATGAAGGTTAAGTCCCTATTTAAATTCGAAGAATTGTTCAAAATCTATCACGATTAGTATTTCACTCGAATTGAGTCCACTCAGTCAATAGATTAAGAGAATCTTGAGAGGTCTGCTTTGGTATAAAGTACGACCCAGTACTGAGAGGTATGTTCTTTAGGCTAAACTTTTTTCTTTACTAACCCCTTTTTGATTAAGTTAACTTATCTTTATTATTTTGACCATGCAGATCAGAAAAATCAAATTTATGTCTGAACTTTTATTTATTTTTTTTTACTTTTCAATAGAGTTTTCGCCCCTTTTTTGTTATCAGTCAATTTTTTCACTAAATTTATCCCTAGTCAGCCATCTCAGTATGAAGGCTGGAGGAAATAACATGAAGACTATCTTCAACAGCCGAGATCCCCTAGTAAAGTATATATATATATATATATATATATATATATATATATATATATATATATATATATATATATATATATATATATATATATATATATATATATATATATATTAACTTGGTAGAAGGAAAATAAGCCAACTTTTTCGGTGCTGGCATATATGGCGAGTGGCTTCCTTAGCATCCCGCTACATCTGTACCAGCGGAAAGATTGTTCTCACGGGCAGAATTGACAATGAGAAAGCATAGATACCGCTTGGTCCTCGAATCTGCCCAAAGTTTACTCTGCGTGAACTCGTAGGTGACGTGCATTTGGCAAGTCAAATAACAAAACTCATCTTGATTTAACTGTTTTCAACCTGAAAATTATTTAATTAAACTACTTTTTGAAGCAAAAATTTTCAATCATTTTTTAACCTATTACATTATTTTTACAGTTATATTTTTTAACCTTCTGTGGATTTCTCTGTACTAACGTTGTGACTATATAGCCATTTTTCACCAATTTTATATATCAGATTTTTAGTTAATTCATTGAGTATCAATAAAATCATTGGTTGTACATGCAGTTTGATGCATTCCGTGTCCAATTTAATATTTAAAATTCATACAAATGTCATTACTATTTCGAGTGTACCGATTCAGCGATTACGTACGCAAAGGAAACTGGACTTTTTATGGTACTTCATTTTGGGGAAAACGAGACGAGTAGTCTCGTCCAATACTTGTGACCGAGACGAGACTGGGGTTCATGAGAGGAGACTCGATACGATACCAGGGTTCAGAAATCGAGACCGAGACGAGACTGGCTTAAGTCTCGTCTCGCGACAACACTAATCCGAATACAGATGTTCCACTGACAGGATAGAAATTAGAGCAAGTGGATTCCTTCTTCCACCTTGGAAGTACATACTATCACGTGGGATGGAAAAAGTACAATGGATATCAAACGAAGAATATCACAAGATAAGAAAGCCATCATGGTTTTAAGATAACTACTGTATTCATAGACGATAGAACTACAAACTAGGAAACAGTATGAGAAAGCATTCGTGTCGAGCGTCGAGGGATCGGAAGTAAAGTTCATTAGAAAAGCAAACCAGAACAGACTTGAAGCCTTTGAAACCTGGTGCTGGAGGAGGATGCTGAAGATAAAATGGACAGACAAAATAAGAAATGATGAAGCTTACAGAAGAGTAGAATAGGAAAGGACCATATAGAACACCTCAAAGAAAAGAGGAATCAAATGGATTGAACATACCCTGAGGCACAATGGGTTTTTGAAGAATATTACTGAAGGTAAAATATAGGGGAAAGTCCTGAGAGGAAGACCAAGGAGTAAGTTTATGAACCAAATATAGAGGATAGAGCAAAGGAAGAGCTACCATGAAGAGAGGGATCTAGCATTAGATGAAGGTCTGGTTCGGAGCTCAATATCCGAGGCTATTGAGATACGGATGGAGATTAAAAATTTCAACCGCGACTCTGGCCATGCACTAAGCGAGGCTTGGAAACCCGCTCTCAGCAAAATTAAGGTGAGTAGAGAGGAAATTGGTGCCCACCAATCAGATTTGACCTAACCTGAGCCGTTGGGGAGTTAGCATAGTTAGGATGCAGGGTTTACCGAATGACATCATGACATGACACAGAACGAAGGCGAAGGTAGCCATCGAAACGACGGCCAACAAATTCCTTACCTGCTGGAAAATCCGCGATGACTTCACCAATGCTTTGTCAGCATTTAACATGTTGAAATTCCATAAATCGAGCGCACAACAGCGTTACATACGACTATATACATATATTATTTGATTAGTCCTAACTTATGTTACTTATGGTATAGGTATATTGAATGCGGTTACCGTTGAAAGTATTTTGAGTTATATTTCTTCATTATCATGCGACAAAAACTTTTCATTGACAGTTAAAGCAAAGCCATACGTTATAACGTTCATCCGTGAGCGAGATCACTGTTGCAACATCATTGGGAAATGAAATCGTCACTTATAAGATTGAGCACAATTTCTTCGAGAAATACGTCTCTCATTAATGGAGTCACCCAGGGGCCGCAAGCGTGCAGGCGCCGATCGGGTTCACGACCAAACAGCCGCAGTGTGCGACAGTGGTGAAAGCAAAGGTGATGTCGCGCGGGTTGCCTCTATAATTTTATCATTGAAATTCGTAATTTGGCTCACGGACCTCGACGACACTGCAAAACTATATCTGTTTTTCCTTTTGGAATATATGCGTGCCAATAATTACTAATGAATCGAGTTGAGCGCCAAAATTTTGTAGGTGTTCCATTTTGGAGTCACATGTAAAATATTTCCCTTGCGTCTCTTCCATTCCAATTTTAATGTTCGAAGCCACTTATGGACTATCAGAAAAAAATTATTCCTTTCGTATAATAGATTTGTTCTGGAGACAAGGATTAGTACAATTTTTTTATTTTATGTCAAGGTCATGCATGGTATTTTGCTTAAAATCTTCATTATTGGAATTAACCTTTTTCTCTATCCTGCGTGACTAGGAAAATACATAGGCGAGTCAATTGAAATAGGACCTCCTGAATGCTATGAAAATCACAAACTCGAAGACCTCTAACTCGAAAATAGTGAATGGCCTATTCGTTTGATTCAAAGGCGCTCTTTTCAAATTAGTCGTCGATGATACCGATGAAATCATTGCATAAACTACGTCATTTAAAAATATTCATAACCGTTTCCACTAGGGTGTAATTCTTCGAGAATATCCCATCGTAAGCACCGCACGCAACCGCTCTCTCTCGAGGTAATAGAAAAAGCGGAGGAAGTTGGTGGAAGACGAGCATGCGGACTTCCGATTGGCGGCCCAAACGGACAAATGAATATCGATATTCGCAACAAATTTGAATGTAAGGAGCGTAAGGAGGACCTTGATATTTTTCTATCATTGCCACTCCTTTCAATTCAATTTTTCATGCTCTGCGTTTTATCTGCGGCAAAGATCATACCAGTCTCTGACATTCTGCGGTATTTCTAACAACCGAATAGTCTTGGACTCCTAGCCAGTGATTTAGGCTAACTTCACTTACTGGGTGTATCACTAGGTGCCCAGTGATTTTCCCAGAGACCAATTCTACATAGATTAAACCCAGAAATAATCATCAACCATCATTGATTTTAATTGATAGTTCACAATTGATGCTTCATGGTTCTACTCTTTAAATTTAAAAATGTTTTTACCTTACTGTTAACATATTAACAGTAAGGTAAAAACATTTCCTTTGGACAATTGTAGTGCATTTGCTTTTGAGAGCTTCATGCAGCAAGTTTTAAGGATGGTTAGATCTCCATGGAGGCCTTTGGAACAGGTGACTCGTAGATACAGTGAGATAACAGAGCATGGGACAAATAGAGCAGTGACTGTTCGAGCAAGTGATATCCCAGTATATAAAATACAACATACAGGTGGGCCCTTACTGGATGATTTGAGCTGTACTACCCTGTATAAGCAAGTGGCATCCAATGATATGGTTTTAAGGATATCTGAACCAAACAATGTCTGTGGGTCACAGAATGGTTCCATCATTGCCATAGAAAATATTGTCTTGGACAATAATTCACATTGTTGGATCATTGGTCGGAAGTATGAAGATAGGGATGACTTATATACAGTGCCTTGTAAAAGTTCCATCTTAGGGGTATACACTGTATGAAAGCTATCCCAGATGAAGTTATGGCCTCTGGAAGCCATTAATAGAAAATATGTTTGCTTGAAGGATACTTCTCAAGTGACTGTCTTTCCTTTGCTGCATGCAGTGTGATGAGATGTGAATGTGAGTTAAAATCAGTACGATCTAAGAAATAATTTACATAAATCGCTATACTTTATGTTAATGTAATATGGTATTTGATAATACATTTTGTGTTGATTAATTATATGAATTTGTACAGCTGCAAATATTTTCAGGTTACCATGTGGTGTGTTGTACACTTCGCTGAGGAAAATAGTATGGAGGTGGTGCCCATATCCTGGTATGAAGGTGGGATATGTAAGTGGCCTTCCATTAAAGGCCATGAAAAAATAAGGAGGATGGTTGAGAGAGAGGAACAACCTCAAAGTGGTTGGTTGGAGTACAAGGCTCGATTGATGGGGACCAAAGTTTATGGTTAATATTGCCTTCCTGGTGATATCATATACCCTCTGTATATATGTCTTCTATGCAGTAATATTCTTTAAAGAATTTGAACCACAGCTCAACCTTACAAAGAATCAGGAATATGTGGTGAGAGCACAATCTCAGTCTCTTCAGCTATGGGCCGATCACCATGAGTTGTAGGATATGTAATAAACTACCCAAATCACCAAAAGATGAAGAGGTACTACCCAAGTTAAAGTTAAATTGTAACAGCATCCTTCGAATCACTTGTTTCTATTCTATTGATGCATATCTTAATGATGCTTATCAAATGCTGTGAATTTGTGTTGCTATGTTTGTTTGAGTGACCTACCTTAGTATCATTTTCTTTTTAATCTTTATGATGGGTCCTATATACCTATGTACCTGAATGCATATCCTTTGAAACCTTTAAAAACATTATTATCATTATAACTAAAATGTGGTCAACTTTTTATTAGTGAAAATTAAAATATTCATCATCTTCAGCTAAATTGAAAAAGCTTCAGAGTCAGAGCAAAGCTGCATTCATATTATAATTTAACTAATTGTTTGGGGAGTCAACTTAAGCTTCTTTTTCTTTCCAGACTCACTCAAGGAAGCAAGGGAGAAGTGTGTGACAGCAGAGGCTACATCTGACCTAAACTCAGATGTGGAAATGGGTCGAGGGAAGAGGAAAAGGATTGTGATGTCGATTTCTTCAGACAGTGAAGATGAGGAGAACTTGCATGTAAATAAACAGAGGGTGCTTCCTGCTCCTCCTTGTTTTGGCGAGATGGCTTCAGGACAAAGGAAGGTGCCCACACCAAGTAGTAGTATAGCTACTGATGAACACTGTACCTCTGAGATGGCTTCATGCGAGGCTCAAGGGGAAAAAGGATTATGTTCAATGCTCAGCCTTTTAAGGCTCAAGTACAACTGTGATAATGGCAATGACTAAGAATGTTATAGTATTTTTGTAATTTTGTTATGGACTTATATTTTTCAGAATTTGAGGAGGAGCTCCTAAGGAGCATTTCATTCATGAAGAGGACGCTAATAGGAATGGATGACAGGCTGAAAGCTGTGGAGGACTCCCTGCAAGACATTAAGAATTGCAGCCGTATGGTGCCCTCTACCTCCTCCAGTGAATTCAGGGATACCCTAAATGGTTTCCCATTGGAGTCGATGGAGGAACTAGACGAGATGGAGAGAAGGTTGATGGATACATCCTATAAAACTGAATTGGTATGCATATATGAAATACAGGATTGGAAAATATATTTATGTTGTTTGAATGAGCTATCCAATTTAATTCTGAGGTCTGTGATTAAGGGAATGGTGGAATTATAGTCAGAGAGCTCTTATCCTCTTATTCTATTGATGATAGTTTCCAAGTTGCAAGCTTTTGATATTTCTTCAAGTGATTTATTTAATTCTGAGGTCTTTGTTTAAGTGAATGATGAAATTATAGTCAGAGAACTCTGATTCTATTGATGATAGTTTCCAAGTTGCAAACTTTTGAAATTTCTTCAAGTGATTTATTTTTTATTAAACTAACAAATTATTTCTCCTAATTTTAGATTGAAGAACTATCCCGGATTGGTGGGGATTCTGCAACGGATTTTGTGGTCTGAATGTAGAAGACCGTCTTAAGCGACTCCCTTGCTGGCGACTTCAGCTGGTTGGGGTTCAAGAAGAAGAGGGCATTTTCTCAACTGATGCTGAAGGATGTTATAAATGGTATTTATTTCACCCATTTTATTTAGTGCTTCATGAGTTTTCTAACTCCCTTTCAATCCTAGTCTCTTTTAAGTTTTGCAGTTGTTTAATTTTTTCATTGTATTCTCCCTTGGAGATCATTACTGTGGCATTACCCTTGTCAGCAATCAAAATTAGAATATGGTCTGTTGGAGTGGAATGAGAATATGGTCTGTGGAGTATGGAATTAGTTCACGGGCAATAAATGTTGATTATTACTTACAAGTTGAAGGGATTCCAGAATTTGTGAAATTTGTTTTTTTTAATGTGCAAAGTTAAAAGGCATGGGAGGTCATTCTGTAACTGCCAACCGATCGATACGGTGGCCAATTTAAGCTATTTTCTTGGGTACAGGGTTGGAGGGGAAGGTTGCGATGTAATCCTCCCACTTGCCCAAAGATCTTTTGCAGATTTAGTGAGTAAAGAAATAGCATAGAAAAATTTGCAGGATCCACGGAGGCTGAAATTTGCAAACATCTAAATTCTTACTCCATACTATTAATATTGATTTGGAAAAGCATTACTGCACTTTCAGTTCAGCAGACTATTATGTGCACGTTGAATGAAAAATAACATTCTATAATCCTTGTAAGATGTAATGATGGCCAGAGGCAGATTTGAAAATTTCTGGATAAGGGGCTATCCAGATAGTTTGATAGCGCCATCCCCCTCCCCTCCCACGTGCGCCACACTGTTCTCCTTCGCCCTATTACTATTGGTATGTTATGTTAATCTTTACCTACTTTACTCATGCTCTCCGAACATTTTCGGTCCTTGTGACGAAATATATTATTCAGTTTGTATTTTTCTGAACTTTCCTCCAAAAAATTTGCAGACCCCAAAATTCTGCCGCCCTGGGCTATAGCCCTTTAAGCCCATATGTAAATCCATCTCTGATGACGGCTGAATTGCAGCCATGGGAGGATTAATGTCGTCGTTTTGGGGGGTGGACTGATTGCTTCTTTCAGGGGATCTGAGGGTAATTGAATACCTAATGACCACCATTTTTCCAATAGTATCAAGTATTATGTGGGAGCGACCACCATCACTTGCTTTGCCACCTATTACAGTCTGGAGCAATCAATTTTTACCATAAAAATTAATGTCTGATCAGTGCATTAGTTAAGTTGCATTAGATAAGTTCCTCATTGATGTTGCACACAAGTGAGCTAGAGCTACAAATTGTTTATTAGTATTACTTTTGAGGGGCCAACTACATTTGACAATAAAAATATCACAACTTAAATGGCCTCGAAAAAGTCAGTCCTTCTTACAGAACATGGACGAAGTTTTGGTCCATTAGGAGAGTGTATTACCTGATGAAATTATGTTATAATGCATGCTGATAAAGCACTTGAGTGCTTTAACCTTACCTTTGACTAAAAGAGGGCCAGCTACTTCTACTTCCCAGGGCGTACTCATTTTCTTGAGCAGGAATGAGTAAGGGTATCATTTTCCAATGTGATAGGAACTCCAAATATGAAGATCCTCATGTCAAAGCCACTATTGTAGGAAAAATTACTGCCTCTCATTGATCGATTTCTGTCAAGGCAAGGGTTTTTGTGTAAGGGGAAGGAGGTACTCCGTACCATTCCCATCCCATCTATAAACCCTATTCACTTTCTTACCCTATCCTGAAACTGATAATCCCTTTATGTGAAAACATTTGTGTGGAGCATAGCACTCTATGGATTGGAAGCATAGACAGTTGGAAAACCTGACCAGAACAGACTAGAAGTCTTCAAAATCTGGTGCAAGAGGATGTTTAAGATTAGTGGACAAACAAAATAAGAAATGATGAAGTGTACCGAAAAGTATAAGAGGAAAGGACCATAGAGAAAAGAAGAACAAGATGGATTGGACACACCCTGAGACACAATGGATTAGTGAGGAACATAATTGAAGGCAAAATAGAGGGAAAAGTCACCAGAGGAAGACCCAGGAATACGTTCATGGACCAAGTAATGAGGAAAGTATATACATAGGAAGAGATACCAGGAGGTAAGGGGACTATCATTAGATAGGGAAGGGTGGAGGGCTGCAGTCAACCAACCTTAGGATTGAATGACCAATGATGATGACCCTATCCTGGTCACCAATCATTCACTCTCTTTCAAAACCTTCTATGACATGCTACAACTAGCCACACTGCCTGGGACAATTGCATTTTTCCAATGTAAAGTCTGGCCCCTGCCCTTCTTGGTTTTTAATGTTGAATGTACTCGCAGGTGTACCATGAATTAGGGAAAGTATAAACACAGTGTTTCTTATCAGCAGCAGGCTACAGAACATTGATTGGTCCTCATTCTCAACCGTACACGGTGGAATTTTCTTTAGGGTAAAAGCATGTTTTGCCAAAACAGTACTTAAATCAATAGAATGCTGTTTGTTTAGACTCATCAAACTTGAAGGGAAGGTATGATAATCAAGTTCAATTCGTGGATGCTGAGAGTAGGTACTGAGTTACTGCACAGGACCTTCCCTGAATAAATAGCAATACATTCATAATGTCTCTGAAATGACTGACTAAACAGTAATCCACTCGGGGACAGAGATCTGATGAAAACACCAAAACGAGAACTTATTGAAAGAAACAATAATTACAGAAAGACGTATATTGACAGTCATAATATTACATCACAAATAACGACAATGTATATTTCTAAAAATATGACAAACATTGGGTACAAAAGATATTTGTATTGCACGTATAAAAATGAGAAAAATTGTAGTTGCCAAACGTGACATTTCAATTCTGGCAGAAATACGATTTAAATGCACTTTGTTGTCCAGCGAAGAACATAACATGGAAACTTACTTCAACAAATATAGTGATTAACATCACAAGGTAATAACGGAATTTTTATCACTCCCTGACTAGTGCGTTTATATTCACATATTGCCAAACGGTATTATAGAAATAATCCCTTCCAATACTCCCCAAACCCTCCAATATACATTTCAAGTTGGATTCCAATTCCTCGTACTTAGGCTACCTAGCCTTTCTTTAGGTACTCGTGTTTACTCCTCAAAAAAGGAATCACAATAAGGACTTGTATATGTTCCACCAACACTGTCATGACTTCAGTGTAAGGTGGTCATTACTTGCTTGTTTCAAATAAGGCTGCGTAGAACAGAAAATAAATACAAACAAAAACAGCGAACAGCACCCCCACCATGAGAATTATGTCCTGAAAAGAAGTGGAGGCAAGTTTTTAATCTTTGAAAGGCGATGGTACAAATGAAGCCAATATTACGATTGTATATTACGCCATTTACTTTATAAACAGTCGGGGCATTCTCCTTCATGTCGGACATATTTTTGGAAATTCTTAGATGCTCCTTACTTTTCTTCGTATCTTGCCTACCTAAATAAATTAAGAACATTAATCCTTTATAGAGAACTGATGAATACGTTCCATATAATCTAGCATCTGCAAAGTACCTATTTGTTTCCTGTAATGATCAACTGGGCTAGAGCCAGTACTGTCCTTTCGAGCACGACCCATAATTTATGATTCCCCGTTGAGAAGTTATTATACCAGAAAAGACGAGTTATTCCCTTGACGACTCTCGTTTACCATACTCCCAGGTCTTGAAACGGTAAAAGACACAACTGATTACTTGTGGCGTAGATATGCTTGTCTTTTTTTGTTCTGATAAGTTTCCTCGGGCTGTCACAGTTTTGATAATTGTATAACGCAGTACTCTATCGTTAGTTTGTAACCTGAGGACCAAGGATTGTATTCGCCTAGAACAACTTCTCTAAACGTATCTGATAAAATCACATTGACTATATCTCCGCCGCAGATTTAAGATGTAAACAACCCGATTGCATTGACTAATTTTCACTTGCGTAAAAAAAACGCTTTCGCCTTGCGTGCTTCGGATTAGGTGACGTCCTTGGGTTGAAGGTGGGCAGACGTATCTCAGTAACCTCGAGACACAAATAGTAAAATAAAGTCAAGTTTCACTTGAAGGTTTTTTGCGGGATGTTTGGCAGAAACCTTGTTTTCGGCGACTGTCATTTCTGTGTGCAACACACGTAATCTTGGCTTTTAATTGCGGCGGAAAGGTAGGTGATTGTGGGATCAACTCATAGCACTTGCATCATAACAAAATAATAGTTAGAACCACCTATTATTCAATCAACTATCGGAATGTTTGATTTATAGGCATGTAAATGCTTATTCATCGGTTTATCTTCTACAATTATTACCTGCCGTCAGTTGATTATGCTTGACTTGGAACGCATTTTAATTGACGTCTTAGTCAATCAACTGTAATGACAAAAAATGTTGACTATGTTCTTTCTATGAACAGGTTACGTCGCCGAAGATATTCAGTTGAAAAATGGTTTTCCACTGGTCATCACTTATTTGCCGATCGAAATGTGTGTTTCTGAAAAATTCTGCAGCTTTAAAGCAACTAATGCGGTTACACAGTCGCGTAAGCCCTTCAATGCTTCATGTTGCACGCCCCCAGAAGAGTGTGACACCTTTCTCAGAGAATAAGGTACTGTAATAACCTTGGAGAAAAAACTGAATGGTTGTAATTGGCATCCAACCTTACTCTGCTTTTTCTTTTTCGGTGGAAACTGAATTGTCTTAATCTGTTCCAATGCTAGGTGCAGCCAGTGTTTAGGCACGCAGAAAGATTTTCCAGCAGGACTGCAATCAGAGATCGCCATGGGGATTATACGTACGAGGGAATCTTCCTTAGTAGCAACCAACTCGCTGTTCAAATAAGTGAAGTACTCAGAGGACGTCAAGGAGAAAGGGTTGCCTTGTTGTGCCCGAATGATGCCTCCTACGTCATTGCACAGTGGGCTTGTTGGATGAGTGGGCAAATAGGTATGATCGTGTTAATGGTATCCAAAACAGTCATGACCTCTCGTATAATATTATCATTGTTTTTTTATTATTTACTTGAGAAACACTCTTGGAAATTTAAATGTTCATGGTTGTCTCATTGTAGAGGGGTAAGGGTCTGTGAATATTTGACTTAAGTGTTGATGGAAGATTATTATTCATTCTCCATACCATGGCATAAGTCTCAGTGGATGGTCCTAAGAGTAAGGAATGTTGGGGAAAAAATGTTCATCCTTCATGGATTGGTCTGCTAACCCTGTGGTGTATTCGTAGTTAAAGCTACTAAGGAAGGTGTGGCTGATAACCAATGTCATGGCTGCTGTCATAGCCACATTTTGTCTGCGTGTGGGTTGGTTTTTGAAGGGTAGAATTAATTTAGTTATTATGGAAGAGTAAAACTTAGTGTCAGCACTAGCTTACTCTAGAAGGCCCAGGGAAATCATTCAAAGCATGAAGTGTGTTTTAAGAGGCTAATGAGTTGAAAACACCCCAATGAGTTGCGAACACAAATTAATGAGTTTATCCAAGTTAAAGTCAAGCTTAATGCAACTTGATTCAACTTAAGATACTGTAGAGTGTTTAGGGGAGGCTGAAGGATAGGTCTGCATTGAACAGTATGATGCATTACTGTCCTTGGGTGAGTGAACTATATATCTGTTGAACCTGCTCTCCATGCTACATTCCATTTGTCTTGTCAGTTACTGATTTCATTCTCTCCTCATCACACTAATTTTGTTTTAATTGTTTCTCAACCGGAATGTATAGATTCTTTATAATTTAAGATTTGAAGAGCAAAACTTAATTCTGTGATTGCTGGTTGAACTTGATGGAAATCCGCTGTCAACTGGTGTACAAGCACAGAGAATATTTTCTCTAAAATTTAGAGTAGTATGTGTAGTTTCTCTGCATTGGTGTCATCTTTAGTTATACATGGTGGTGATATTGTTTATTGTTGTATTAATTTATTTTCATTCCAATGGCAATACATCAATTTACATTCTAAGACAAGCAGATGGCTAAGAGAAGCAACTGTGACAAAATATAGACAAAATTAATAACTACAAACTACAATAAAAATTTATAAGAAAATAACTATTCTAGTAGCAATAATAAATATGCCAAAAAGAAAATGTAACAATAATAATATCATCATCAGGGAAATGAAGCAGTGATAAATTATCACGAAGACAAAATAACAAAAAACAGTAAAACCATAAATAACATCGTGATAGCCTGAAGAATGAATATACAAAAATTATCTGTCCATTGCTACATGTCCAGGCCAAGGTCCGCAGTGCTCTTAATGGCTCGCAGGCTAGAAAAGAAAAAATCCACAGAAGAGTATATCTCGTTTCCGAATCGCATCAATCTAGGGATGGGGCTGTGTTGGAGGTAATTCCTTCCAGCATGATCAAGCTCAAACAAAAGCTGCTGCCTTGTTCTGGTAGGGATGCGGAATTGGATCCTCTCAAGTAAGCATGAGCAATTGATCTGGTGGTTTATGAACCTGAACAAGGAAGAGAGATCCGCCACTCGTCATCTGAACTCTAGACTTGGCAGACCATACACTGCTGACAGCTCATTAACTGGGATGTCTAAGTAACCGAACCTAGCACGACAACCCAGGAACCTCACAAAGCGTCTCTGCACTGATTGACGCTGGTTGATATGGCCAAGTTGGTCGAGTGACCAGACCCCAGAAGCATACTCCAGCAGCAGTCGGAGGAGTGTCTTAAACATTAGAACAGCAGCATTGGTTATGCCGACCATATTTAACAGTCCGGATGATCAATCCTGAGGACCTCGAGGCTCTAGAACAGATGTGGCTAATGTGGGGGGCAATTTTGAAGGACAAGTCGATCAAGACTCCCAGGCCCTTAATTACATCACATCTCTCCACCCGGGACCCCTGCATGAAGTACTCAGCCACCAGGATATTTGCCTTTCTACTCTAGGTTATCAGCTAGGTTTTGGCAGGGTTCACAGACATTTTGTTAGAGGAGCACCAACCAAGGACATCGTCAAGGGCTCTCTGCAAAACCTGGCAGTCGTGATAAGATCCAACCTCAGCAACCAGCTTGATGTTGTCTGCGAACAGTAGAAAGGGAACACTGATGATCTCCTTGATGCCATTTATGAAGATTGAAAAGAGAAGAGGTACAAGGTGGGAGCCCTGAGGCACCCCAGAACTTGCAACAAAGGAGGAGGACATCTGGGAGCCAAACCAGACGAATAACCTTAGATCAGAGAGGTAGCTCCTGAACCATCACAGCATCGCTCCAGTGACTCCATAACCCTCCAGCTTAGCAAGAAGGTGCCGGTGGCTAATCCTGTCAAAGGCCTTCATGAAGTCTATGTATATTGATTGTGTCCACTTGGCTTCTGCATCTAAGGACATCCTTCACATAACACTGGAGTGAAATCAGGTTTGTTTCTGTCGACCTTCCAGTAAAGAAGCTGTGCTGCTCATCAATAAGAATATGCTTGAAGAAAGGCTGCACCATGTCCAGAATAAGACTCTCAAACACTTTGCTATGGATATACTGTATATTACAATAGACCTGTAGTTGGTAGCATCACTGCAGTCGCCAGACTTCAATATCGGAATCACAAATCCATGTTTGAGGGCAGCAGGGAAAATTCCAGTGGATAAGCTGAGGTTAAAGAGAGAGAGGAGCAGAGAAGCCAGTTCGGAGGGGCAAAACTTGAGGACCCCAGGGGTAATCTCTTCAGGACCGCAGCCCTTTGTAAAGTTGAGGGCAATGAGCTTATTATCAATGACTTCAAGCAAGACAGAGCAATCAGAGAAGATGAGTGAGGTGTTGAACGGTGGGTCAGGCAGAGCTTCGCAGGATGCAGGTGTGTAGATAGAAGAAAAGTAGGTGGCGAAGAGCTTACACATCTCGTTAGGATGAAAGACCTCGATATCACCAAACGTGAGAGAGCAAGGGGTAGGGGAAGTGTGATTGAGGTCATTTACTAAGCTCCAGAACACCTTGACATTAAATGAGATGGTAGAGTTGACATAATTGACGTAGCTAGCATGGCATTCCCTGTATTGAATGCATCGTGTTTTAACATCAGTCAGTGTGATGTATCTCATGTCACCAGTGTGTAATATTTACTTGTGAATAGGATTTGCTTATAACTGTTAAGGAGAAATTATGAAAAAGACCACTGATAGACAGTGGTCTTTTTCATAATTATTCCTTAGTATGTAAATTATTATATTAAAATTATTTAATATATATAAATTATTATATTATAGTTAAAGTATGTAAATTATGAAAGAGACCACTGATTGACAGTGGTCTTTTTCATATTTTCATACTTTATTTTTTTATAATTTACAGCAACCCTAAAAATTACATAAATTTATGGTAATTTTCCGGAATATTCACCAACGTTGCAGATATTTTTCATACTGATACATTCCAAACATATTCTTTTAAACCAAGTCTGTCTATTTCATACAGGCTTAATTATAAATTAAGGAATGCACAACTCATATGTGGAATTCTTTTGGAAATTACCATAATTTTCCTCAAATGAAAGTAGATGCAGCATAATGGGAAAACTAATCTCAGTACTTTGTCTGATAAATTTTGCTTACTGACTTACTTTCATTGAAGTGATAAATTGTGATTAGAGTTAGTTATTAGCCTTAACCTTTACGATATTGGACAGTTTGACTTACTACTAGACATTGGCATTGGCTTGAATGGTGCTACATAACTGAGTAACTCTAGAGAACTCATTATTTTAAATCATTTATCTGCAGCTGTTGCAACATCATGCATTTTCTTTTTTTTATTTGCATATTGCCATTTTGGAGCAAGATACCATTCGTATGAAGTATTTCTATTAAAATGGCATAAATGATGACATTGCATCCAAATCAACATAATACTGGTCTGTCAAAACCAAGCTTGGTCATAAGTTAATGTCTGACTCAATAAATAAAGATTGGCATAAATGTTCATGAATGTATTCTTCTTTTTTTTATCTCATGAATTCTGCTGCTATGTTTTATGAACATCAGTTCTGAATGACCTTACTTTTGACTAAAATCTTCCTTGATGGTAAGACGTGTGATGAAGTCTTCAAATGAATTCATTCATATTTTAAACTACATCTGACAAACCTTTCCAGAAAGTGTTCATTGCTTTTATTAAAACATGATGTGAATATTTGGCTTAGGGATTGGCTGATGTTGATAACAGGGTTCTCTCTACCCTTCCTTCAATCTCCAAATAATCATATCCAACCAGTGTAACTACTCGCATGTAATGGTGCAAATAATCATAGCTGTCTGTGGCCTTTTCAAATAACCAAACGACCATGAGGCCAGTATCAGTATTTTTGTCAATTCCCTCTTCTTCTTTGAATACAGTCTTACTCTCCCATATAGAAGTCTGCCCTCTGTGCAATCTGCTGCTTCTACTTTAATTGTTATCTTCTCTCCAGCGTTCAGTCTGTGCTTATGTTTTAACCTCTTTCCTTACATGAGGAATTGTTAATCACTTTCTTTAAGTTTGCCCTGATTATACTCCTTCCTGACTGACTTTCAAAGCTGGTGGACTACATCCCGCCCTTGTTGCTACCCATTGTGATAGCTGCTGGGTAATTTATTGATCCATTGAATAAATTTATAGTTTTGGTATATCTCATAAAAAGTTCTATCTGCCTCTCTGATAGTCATTTTTGAGATAATAAACTTATGTTATTAAGAGTTTGATGTGCTTAATCATGTGATCACTCTACTGAACTCTGGTTTCTTCCTGTCTTTTTTAAAATGTGGACATTGAATTTGCTGTAATACATAATGTAAAAAGGGAAAGCCCCCATTTAAAATGTTATTATTTATGTGTTTACCACCATATCTAATGATGTAAATGTTTCCCGTACCTTTATTGACTTTATCCTATTAGGAGGTTATTGATTTGAATTGTGCAATGTATCTGTATATAGTCCATGATGATATATTTGTGAATCCTAATGACCAACCTTGGAAAGTCAGCATTAACATACTTACGGTTGCCTTAGCCAGTATGTTTCCTGGCATTTTATGTGATCCTACCTAACCAAATGGTCCATATAGTTTGCATTTGGTAAATATGGTAAATTTGTTTAATTGGAATAAAGTTCTCTTTAAAGGGATATAGGTTGAACTTGGAAAATTTAGGATGCCGGATAATTAGAGATATGACATAGTATTCATCCACCCTAGATCTTAATTGAATCTTCAAGGTCATCATACAATGCCTCATTTTAGATATCTTTAAAAAAATCTTATAAATTCAATGATTTGTGATGCTCGACTTTATTGGTTATGCATGTCATGCCTTCTTTCTTTGGTCAGCTGTCTTGTATAGAGGGGGAGTAGAGAATGGTGAGGAGTTCTAGAGTTGGCATCAACTATTTTACCTTCATTGCTCATAGTATTTTGTGGACTTTGCTACAACTGACCTGGGAGCCTAACAATATCTTGAAAGCTGGCCTTGATGATGAATTTTATGCTGATGGTAATGCCCTAATTATGCACACCTTTGGAACCTTGGAGCTTCCAAAAGACAAGTTTCTGGGGAGAGGAAAGGAAGCTTGGCAGGGAGCTTCTGTAAACCTATCACTTTTCCTGACATCACCTTTGATAGAGATGGTGATGATATTGTAAGAAAGAATTTATTACTGGATGATACATTTTTTACTGGGAGTCCTTCCCCATTGGTGAAAGTATGATGTTCAACTATGTCAGAGACAGTGCTTGGAGGCAATAAAAAGGTCCTACAAAAGTAACTATATTTTACTCTGCAAGTCTTCCTCTCTAGGACTAGAATTAGTTTGAAAGGCAAGCTTTTCATGGTATTAGTGGAAGTTTAGTTAACGCCTGTATAGTCAATATTTTAGCTCTTAAGAAGAATAGCCCTTAGAAAATGCTAACTAAACAACTTAAGCAATTATTGTGTTATTGATGAATCTATGAATCTTAATCTTTACTCTGAATACTAATTATTTTCCTTTAGTGGTGCCACTTTGTCAAGATCATCCTCTTCCAGTCATGGAACACTATGTTCGGGATAGTGATGTTGCCCTGATCTTGGCTGGTCATGACTATATAGAATTAGCATCACAGCTGTTGGAGAATGGAAGGCAACTGCTGGTTGTGGAAGATGCCCTGAGAGTATTGGCTAGGCGGCATGGTCCTAACAGGGCTGTTTCCTCATTGGCTGCTGCAGATGAAGAAGTTGAACTGAAACCAAACCATATCTTGAAAGGTGGCCTTGATGATGAATTTTATGCTGATAGTGATGCCCTAATTATCTACACTAGTGGAACCACTGGGCCTCCAAAAGGCAAGTTTTTAAAATATATGTTATGCTGTTAAAATTTAAACTTGAATATTTGTTGTTAATATTGCTGTTTTCAGGTATTCTCGTCGCATGTTTGGTTTTTCTGACTACAGTTTCTCCCATCTTCCTTGGGGGCGTATTCAGGTCCATTGGACATTTTGTAATTTAAAATTGTAATTACAAAACCTGGGGGCCTGAAGACGCCCCCGGGAAGAGGGGAGAAACTGTAGTCAGAAAAACTAAACACGCGACGAGAATACCTGAAAACAGCAATATTAACAAGTATATGAGTCGCGGAAGCCTTCAAAGAAATTTAAGTATTTGTTGGTAGTGGGATGAGTGACATCAATTCATACTTAGTCATTTATCACATATTCTTGGCTGCTATCATAAACCTGGCAAAAAAGAAACATGCTTTTTACTGTGTATTACTTGCATATCATTAAGAATATACATTACAGTAAAAACTATTTTGTCAGACAAGTCCTTAGATTCAATGGTGCCTCTTTTTTCCTGTATTTTTGGAAAAAAGAAATCTCTCAGTTTTTATGCATGTAATTGCCCCTATACTCAATTTTTTTTACCTTCTTGAGTGGCATAATTAGCAGTTGTGTCCAGTTCCCCATATTACTATTATGTCTAGAGGTCCGGAGAAATAATGAAAGTTTGGAAGCCCGGGGTACAAGATACATTTTAATGCACTTGTCAAAAATACATCGCATATATAACAGGTCTTCCTTGATCGACAGTTACGGTGAGACTGCTTGCCCAAGATCACCATAGTGGTGATTACCCATAACTACACAGTTGCCAACATAACAATCGCCATCTGTTAGTAAGTGATTATATATTGATTGGTGCAGTATATATCGAAATGTCAAAATGCAAACGAGAACCTGAAAATGATGTAAGCAGAAGCGGTAGGATATACATAATGACTCTGTACAAAAGTATCGTGAGATATAATGTGTCTTCCAGGTGGTGTTGGAGGTAGAAAATAGTTGATTTTATTTTTAGTAACCTCAGTACATTTGGGTGTTCTTGGTATATTGTGTTATCGTGTTTGGGTACAATTCTGTGTTGGTAGAATTTCATGAATTAGTATTATTATGGAGGCAACAGGCCCTCATGGCTATTAGCACCATTCAGGTGGGAATGGTGGTAGGGTGGGAAGAAACCCAGTGTTGGCCTGAATCTACTCCCAATGGAAGGTCCCAAGGAGCCCATGAGTGAATGTACCATCCTATAGCTCGTGTACTACTCTTATAAGTGTTTCTCCTGCCTTAATAATGCAGCATTCCACTGAAATATCTCCTATGCTTTTGTGATTCAATCCCAAGACTAGGGCATGATGAGGAAGTAACCTAACCGCCAAACTTATAACCGAGCAACATCATGGAAAAATCACTGTCAGTTGCCTCACTTATGAAAGTTATCACTTAGTGTACATGAAGTTTTAATTTTTATGATTTGAATGTTTCAGATTTCCTCCACTATGCAGTTGCTAAAAAATTAGTGGTATTCCTTAATGAGGACTGATCCTACATAAGTTTCTGGCATTGGTGTTGGAATTAAAATGCAATTACTAAGTTCATTAAAAAATGCTAGTTCTCTTATTTATTCCACGTTAGAATTGTCTCTATGGTAGATGATTTTATAAGTTAGGAGATACCTTATCTTATCAGAAAGCTTAAGAATTTAGCTGATAATTTGGTGATGAAATTTTTTGTCCTTATGAATTGATCTCTCAATAAGTCAGCTGACAGTTGATATTTGTAATAAATGAACAGGTGGTCCAAGTTACGCAAGCTATAGCTTGCACAAAATTTAATCTCCTATAAGTGGCAACCTTATGAAAGGTGTTGTTTATTTGGTAGTTTTTAGATAAAACTTCAAAAACTAGCATCTACTTTTATGCTTGTGAGAAGAGAAAATATTATATGGTTTTTAAAATAATTAACCTGGGCCCTTCAGTTGATCAGTAGAAGATCGCTGATCTGGAATATGTGGGACCCTATGTATTCCAGAATTATGATATTTCTCTGACTGAAAATTTTGTTGTTATTCTTCTTGTCAGATGATATGGTATTTATGTGACTGGAACATCAATCTTCGGTCGAGCTGTGCTGATAGTACATTCTTATATGAGTGCTAATCGATATTCTGTATGCTTACTCTGCATAGGCCTTCTTGACTTAGTCTTGGGGGTCAGGCAGGGGCGATCCTAGGAATTTATTACCATTAAATTATGGCAATTTTCAGTCATCATAAAAAAAACTATAAAACTGTTACATCATTATATCTATATAATAGTGAGCATAATAATAACTATACTTTTCAGATCAGTGATCGAAGTGTTTAATGTTGTATTTCATAACTACGTCTAGTTGTTAAAATTGTTTTATAAAAACCCAAAATTTTTGGGGGGGATGTATCCCCCATATCCTCCCCCACCTGGGATCGCCCCTGGGGTCAGGTGTACCACATGGATGTTAACTTAAATAGGGTATCTGATAAGGTTGAAAATCATTGGAAATCAGTTTTCCCCTCTTATCTGCTTGATATGGGGAGTAAAAATGTAAATTTGAAAATATTGACTATAACACAATATACTTTTGTCAGCCATGAATTTTTGTAAACTTATTTACCACAGTAAAACAAGCGGGCCTCCCAACAGTGTTGATATTAGTTGCAATGCAGAGATTCTGCATTTGGAATCATTCATATAGTTACATAATTATAATCTCAAGGGAAGCAGATATCAACATTGTCAAAAGGCCTGCTTGTTTGATGGTGGTTAATAAGTTGATAATAATTTGTGGCCAACAAAAGTATAGAGTGATTATGGTCAATATCTTTGTATTTCATATAGGAAAAATAAAAGAAAAGTGCCTGTTGACTTGGCATAGTGAGCAAACAGAGCAATTATATATATAGTTGGAGTAGCTGAGCAGGTTGGCAAAGGTTAGGCAGCTTCATGGGGTGAGCAACACTCCATTGCAAACCTCAAGGTAACCCTTTAACATGGCTATTTAATCAATTTTCCATCTGTTATTGATAAACAAATTAAAAGTGGATATTTTGGATAGCTAAATAAAATTTATTAATTGATCACATTACATATTATTAAGCAGAGAGTTGGGTACAGTAGTTAGATCCGGCCATGGCCTCTACCACCACCAACAGGACCGTGCATCTGTTTATGGCCACCTTTTCGGGGCCTACAGCCGTGGATACTGACAAATCATATTACAAGGTATATCTTGCCATCCCTCCATTGCAACTGGTCAAAAACCCCACCATGTACTTCTTCGAAGGGTACCAAGAGAGAGTTAGTGTCAATAAGATTTTTATGGAGCTGGTTGCAGAGTGAATGGGGATTACAGAAGTGGAGAAAGGGGCAATTTATTCATCATATCCTTCCCTGCCATTTCAATGACTGACTGTACTTAATGCGAAAAGTCAATAAGGTTTTTGTGACATATAAGTAACATAACTTTTATTTTATGGTATTTTAAAAAAAGAAACTACTTCTCAATAATATTTTTTGTTCAAAATACAAAATACTCTCTCAAAATGTATTTGTGATACAAATTTAAATAGGCAAAAGAAATGGAAATACACATTATAAATACATTTCATTTTGATAATGTCCATCTCTGAGTATATTGGTATCAGAGAAACAGAATCTTATCATTTTTCACATTTGAGACTATTGACATTCTGCTGCAAACATCTGGATTGAGTATTTTGTACTATCTTATATGCTGGAAAAAATTACATACATCTTTCAGAAGGGTCTATCCATACCACTTGGTCCAGGTCGGTAGCTTGACCACAAAAAAAAAAATACTTTCCGAGCCTTATGTGTCGACAGCTCAAAGAAACTTTTATTTTATTTTATTTGTTTCTGGTTACCATTTGCTGCCCATTTGTCATTAGCAGTGAAGAGCATTATCTGTGTTTGCAAGCATTGGAAGTAACTTCTTTTTCTCAGCTGTGGTCTCTTCTTGGACAATGAATAATAATAATAATAATAATTGTTTATTCTACGGGTGTTAACCCATTGTACAAAAGTAGTGTTACATAAATAAGCATATAGACATTGTGTCACATAAATAAGTATATATAGGGTAGCAAGAGATAACATGTAATCAAAATAAAAAGTTATAAAATAACATATACACATATAAGAAGCATATAAACATTAATAAGCATTATTTAATACTTTAAAAAATTAAAAGATAGCAGAAGATGGCATGTGACCAATATGATCATATTTTCGAAAAGGCATAAAATAATATACATATAAAAAGAATACAAACATTAATAAGCAGTATTTAACACATTTAAGAAAAGTAAGAGGTAGCAGATGATAACATGTGATCAATAAAAAATTATAACATATCATATGATTAATATCACATTTAGAAATATAAAATATATCAATACAAAAAAAATGATCAAAAACATAGATAAGACATACTCTCAAATAGTTCAACTAAAAGGAATGGGATCTGCATAATAAAAAGACAACAATTTTGCCAGACATTTTTTTTTTAAGATAAAAGCAGAGTCAGAATGAATATCTACTGATGGTTCCACTAAGTTATATGTGCGCAGAAGTCTAATAAGGAGTGCGTTGAAGGTGAAGTTCCTACCGCAAAATTTTAAATAGAAAAGTTTGGTTTTCCTCGTGAAATTGAGGGTAGTATCAAAGGATAAAAGATGTATAAGGAAAGGACTATTGATTTTGTTATTACATAGCCTGTAGAGAAATAGTAGATCAGCAAGCTGGCGGCGGACTCTTAATGGGTGCAAGTCTAAAATTTCCAGAGTCTGCTTATATGGAACATCTACAGTAGGAAGACCAGCATAAAAATTGACTAATCTTAGGAACTTCTTTTGAACTCTGTCTAGCTGATTAATTTGGTTTTTTACATAGGGAGACCAGATAATAGAGTTAAATTCAAGGGTAGGTTGTATTAAGGAAGTATATAGGGTCCTTAATATGCTAATATCCTTAGTCTTTTTTGTTAGACGAACAATAAAACCAAGCATACGATAAGACTTAGATGTAATTTCCCTTATATGATGGTTAAAAGTAAGTGACTGGTCAAGAATAACTCCTAAGTCTTTAAGAACCTGTGTTCTTGTGAGTGTAGTACCATTTAGAGAGTAATTAAATAAAATAGGTGATTTTTTATGGTGAAAGGAGATGATGTAACATTTCTGGGTGTTAATTGACATTAAGTTATTGATACACCAATCAGATATATTCAGTGGGGAAACATTCAGAGTCTGACAATCATTGATGTTTTGTACTGTATGAAATATCTTTACATCATCAGCGTACAATAGATGTGGTAAAGGGGAGATCACATTGCTTAAATCATTGATAAATATAAAAAACAACAGTGGCCCAAGGTGGGACCCTTGTGGTACTCCTGAACTTGCATTGAAAGCAGGGGAAGTGATGCCCTTAAATTTAACTAATTGCTTTCGATCAACCAAATAACTTAGGAACCAATTAAGCATAGGACCATCAATCCCAAGGAGCACGGAGCAAGGAGCTTGTGCAGCAAGATGTCATGATTAACCTGATCAAAAGCTTTTGCGAAGTCAATGTATATGGCATCAGTTTGGTTACCATTCTCTAGACCATTAACAATATAATTCGTGAACGATAACAAATTGGTACAAGTGGAGAGACCTGGACGAAAACCATGTTGTTCAGGAACAAGTAAGTTTTTTAACAATGGTGCAAGCTTATTTACCACTAAACTTGAAGTAAAACCTGTTATGTTATTTATGTTAAACACTACAATTTTATATGCCTAATCAATGAGAGCCTGTAGTTCATCCATCAGCAGAGACTTCCATTACCTCTTTGCCAACAAACTCTGCTAGTCTTGGAAGTACAGAAGGTAGTACATGTTTAAAGGAAAGGATTTGAGCAGGGAAATCAAGAATGGATGCATACAATGAATCAAAGCATATAGAGATGCATACAGATACAACTGCTTGGCAGGTGAGGTGGGAAGCAAGTGACACGCGAGTCTCGTTACAACAGGAAAAGACTCGTACCCGAAGTACGGGTGCAATGCCAGGCAGTGGCAGTTTACGGAACTATGTAGAGCAGAGGTGCCCATGATGAATACTATCATAGATACTATCAAGCTCTGCCCCTACATTCCCCCTTCAGAATGAGTGTCTTTTATTTACAAGTACATTTTGCATACTGTTACATACTCAATCCAATTAGCAAAGCATTGCAAGCCCAATCTCTCTCTGCATAAATTCAATTTAGGGAATGGTAATGGCTTAGTCAAAACATCTGCAGCCATATCTGCAGAAGACACGTGCAGTAGTTATATCTCTTCCCTCTGCAGCACATCTCTGATGAAGTGATGCCTCAGGTTGATGTGCATCGTCCTCCTGTGGAACACAGGATTTTCTGCAAGTTCTACTGCTCCTCGCTTCTCATCATACATGGTCACCTCTGCCATCTCGTTGAAGTCCAGCTCCATAAGAAATGTCCGCATATAGATCGCCTCCTTGATTGCGTCTGATAACACCATGTATTCTGCCTCGGTTGATGACAGTGCCACGGTCCTCTGCTTTCTGGACTCCCTGCAGGAATGCATATCCGGTGAAGGAACGGCAGTCCATGCTGCATCCGGCCCAATCAGCACCCACATATGCTTTCAGGGACTGGTTAGAATTTCTAAACGAGAGGCGAAAATTAGTGGTGCCACATAAATAAAGTAAAACCCTTTTTGCTGATCCCCAATGCTGTTTTGTATAACAGTCACTGAACTGACTAAGTTGACTAACTGCGTGAGATATATCTGGTCTTGTCCCTAAGGCAAGGTACATTAATGCACCAACAAGTTCCTTGTATGGTTTTCTGTTCTGTTTAGCTGCGAACACATCTTCGGTTTTCCATTTCATCCCAACCTCATGTGGAGTCATCAGTGGATTGCAATCCTCTAAATGGAACTCCTTCGTAATCTCCGCATTTTTTTTTGCTTGCTGGACAATTCTGTTGGCCTGCATAAATAGCTTCTTTCCATTCTTGGGGATCCTCTCCTTCTAAGGCACGCTGTAATGGTATCTCAACTACATTTGCAATAACCTGATCACAGCTTGGAACTTCATCTTCATCTATATCTAAAGTCTCTTTCACTCTTTCCCTAGCAAGTGTATTGTTGTAATCACTTGAGGTTTGATAATGATATTGTTTGATAATGATGTAGGATGACCTTTCTTACCAGTATACATATATCTAGGTCTTCCACGACTTCTTTTCTCAGATTGAATTCAACGGTTTCTCATTTGTTTCCTGAGGTGTTGTTGTCTTGTTTTGAGCTTCTGTTTCCTGTTCACAATTCTCAACTCTCTTAGGAACTTCTGTCCAAATTGGCTCAGACTCATCTGTGTCCAATTCAGAATCCGTTTCTAATTCTAATATCCTACACTTTCCATTAATTGTTTCTGGAGATATCTTCTTGCCCCCCCCATGGACAAAAATCTGTTTATGAACTTTACATCTCTAGATATCAAAACCTTTCCATATCTTGGAATCCATATGCGATATGCTTTCACCTGTTTTGCATATCCAATGAAAATTATCTGTATTCCACGGTCGTGAAATTTACTTTTATTTGGACACTTATTCAAAAGATAAGCCTGTTGACCAAATGTCTTAAGATGCTTTAAATTTGGGATTCTCCCAGTCCATTACTCATCTAAACTTCTGGAATATCATATATCTCTCCAATAATTGGCTGTTAATACTGCTTCTGCCAAAAAACTTGGGGCTAACCTCGATTGCTGCATCATACATCTAGCCATCTCAATCAGTGTTCTCTTATGTTCTCCAACACCATTTTGTTGTGGTGTGAAAGGTGCCATCAAGTGCCTTCTAATTCCTTCACACTTCAGATAGGCATCAAATTTGTCTCTGGCAAACTCTTAACCGTTGTTTGACTGAATACTTTTAATTTTAGCACTCAATCATATCTCCACCAAAGCTTTAAACTCTTTGAACGCGACAAGGGCTTCACTTTTCCTTTTCAGAAATTGATATTCAGTCCACCTACTGTGATCATCAGTGAATGTAATGAAATATTGTGCACCACCATTAGATTTGTTGTGCATAGGGCCACAAATGTCTGTATGAATCACTTCAAGGGCGGTCGATGAACGTTCAATTCTGTCGCTGAAAGGAGTTCTCGTTAAATTTCCTTGCAAACAGATCTCTCAAGTATGGCAAGTTGTGTTATTTCCAACCTTAACACCTTAAACTCTTTGTGTGTCTTTCTCTGTGTCTTTTCACCATTTCTATTGGTTCTCGAGAGTTTTAATGTCCTAATCGATTGTGCCAAAGTTCCAAATTAGAGTTCCAGTCAATCACAGTGCTAGCATGACTTAAGTCACAAAGGATCATATATAAATCATCTACTCTATGGGCTAACATTTTAATTTCATTACCATCATGCACTATTGCAGATTTCCATTTGAAAATAAGTGTGGCATTTATCGGTTATTCTTGCTATAGACAAGAGATTTGTTTTGAGATCAGGCACCACAAAGTGTTCCTTAATTCAAAATGTTTAATCTGCTTTCCACATTGAGTAGATAACTGAGCTGTTCCCTTTCCCTTCACAGCAGCATTAAGTCCCATTTGCCAAACTAACTTTCTCAGCTGATGACTTGTGGAGCACATTAAAGTCAGATGAATTATTACACAAATGTGAAGTGCAACCACTATGTAGACACCAATCATCACTAGAAATGTTTCTGCATACTCTGAAAGTAGTGTTTTTGGCAATTTTTTCTGCATAATAGGATTCAGAAGACTCTCCTACCTTAGATTTGTTTTCTTCATACACACATCTACAGTCCACAGCCTTATGACCAATCTTCCTACATCTATGGCATCGGAATGGGAACTTCCCCTGCATCCAGGGCGGGTCTGCATTGCTGACAGCAGTAGTCCTCTTTGGTCGTTTCTTCAAGGTTCGCATGTTCAGGACACCAACTGTTGCTCCATCCATAAGGTTCTGCATTTGCGACTCAGATTCCTCAATGATATTCACCTTCAGGTTGTCAGGATTGGGAAGCTCGTCTCAGGATTCATTTGCGAATCTGAAACTTTCATATGAACCTGGTAGACTGTACAGCAACATAATGGCAAGCAAATCTGCATTGATTTCAATAGGTATCGATGCTAGTTTGTCAACAGTATCAAAAAACTTTAGAAGATACTCTCTAACATCATCTTCCTCTCGCATTTTTCCATGCCCGTGGCTTCTGCTTAGAAGTGTGGAAAAATGCAGCCAATATCACTAGATACCTGGACCTTCTTATAAAACTATTGAAATGAGGTGGTGAATGAACTATCATTATTCATTTATTTTTTATTTATTTATTTTTCACAACCCTGAAAACAGCACTCTACATAGGCTTTTTGCATCAAGTAATTGCCATCAACAATAGACAAACATAAGCAACCATGTTCTGTTGATTGAGGGGCAGTGAAACCACGAGCTTTTATGAAAGTCATGTCTTTAATAAGATACTGCTGACGACTGCCGTGACTGTGGCGGTGCCACAACCAATACGTTCAAAGCTCCCACGACCTGGTGGGGAATAACTGAACTCGATCAACATCTCCCCTTTTTACTTACCAAATTAGGTCCTATAATTTTTCAATTCTGAACAAATACAGTTTGAATCATGTCTCCAGAGAACAAGGAAACATAATTTGTATCGCTTCAATGAATATAATCTGTATCACTTTGCACAGGAGAAACAATCATTCAATTTTATAGATTGTTATGTCCTTTAGGTTCTAAAAGAACTTCCTCACCAATTCAAAATGTTGACTTTCAGTTTATTTCAGTCAGATTTACTAATAGCAAAAAGGCAACAATCATCATGTTTTACATAAAGAATATTAAACAACTTGTCGTTATGTTTACAAAAAACATTTGAAGTACTTGAAGCATTTCAGCAACAAGTTCAAAATATAAAATGTTAAATTGCAATCTCATCAAATTTAAACATGAAATATAATATATCAGTTGAACAGAAAACACACTCATTACATTTAAACTGAAAAATATTATAGCAGCTTTTACACAATACAATTATTTTAAAGAAGAATCACAATCTGAATGTGAGAAACGATGAGGTTTCCTCACTACACGGTCACTTCTAGTGGTGTAACCACTTTATCCCTCAGGGGTATCACTCAGACTTGGCTTATCAATGGTTTCAAGTGCTCATCTTCCAAGTTTACATCTAAACCATCAGAAATGTAAGCCCGTGATAGGGTAACAGCTATATATAATTCTTTACCCAGTTTATAGTTGACTTTAAAGTTATATTCTCGAATTGCTAACATTATTCTCTGTAGGCAGGCAGATACCTTATTTAATAGTTTATAAATAGTGTCACCAAAGGACGATGATGCATTTCCACAAGTACTTTCCTTCCATAGACATATCGGCTAAAACAAAGGCAGACATTTCTTTTTCGAGCTGACAATATTCAGCTTCGGAGGCAGTGAGTGCCCCAGATGCGAAGGTTACTGATTTTCCTTCCTGTAGTATTACTGCACCAATACCTGTTGAAGAGCAATCTACCGACAGTGCTATATCTTTATTTGTATAAAAAAACTGCAATACCAGCAAAATCAGACTGACTTGGTTAGTAAATTTGTGGAGGGCTATAATTTTCTGAACCATGGGGATTATGCATTTTTGAAAAACCACTTTTAAACCAACATACCCAAGTGCCATGGAAAAGTGATCTTTTTTGGGTGCATATTTGGAAGAAAATCTCTTTGAATCTCTCTGCACGCATGTCCCTGGCAATTCCTGGTCTTTGTAAACTGATTCACTTGTGCTAAGGTCAAGAAATGTTTATGTTTATGCTAGGATGCCACCCAGGAAAAAGGCAACCTATCAATGGCCTGGGTGGACTACTAGAAGGCATTTGACACCACTTCGCATGAGCTAATAATAGCCATACTGAAGTTGATGTAAGTCCACACTGAGGTTGTGTCCTGCATCCAATGCCTGTTACCACTGTGGAAAACATCCTTTGTCCTGACTTTAGGCTAGCAATCTATTTTGACTGAGTTGGTATTATGTCTTTATGGCATTTTTGAAGGATATAGCTTGAGTCCCTCACTGTTCTGTGCCTACTTCTCCACTTAAAGCTGTAAAAGGTAGAAGGTACCTGTGCATTGTTACTGGTGACAGGAACCGTAAGGTCACCCATTTGGTGTACCCTCCTCATTCCTCTGTCAGTTTTACTGGAACAGTGTCTCTACTTTTAACCCATTACTGGCCAAGTTAAGAAATACTAAAAAAAATTGCTATTTTTTCCTGTGATTCTTCACATTTACAAGCAAAAGCATGGTGAAAAGATTGGCGCCTAGAAAAATTAGGATGTAGTAAAAAAAAAATGTTTCGTTTGGCCGAATTCACTCTCTTATGAGTGGTAATGCAACCCACATCCACAATTAATGTCATTGAGAATAGCTGTTTTATTTTCCTATTGACATTTTATGATTGATATTTTCTTTCAATTATTTATATTAGGTACCTCAATCTCATACTTGAATGGGTAAAATATTTCGAGAAATAATCCTCCTAATCTCAATGTTAAGTTCATCGTGGCTCTTGATATGTCCCAGTCTATGCACATCACCTTTGAGATGCGCAATAGCCTTGTACGATTTGAAATTTACCATGGCTATCCAATTTGGTTGCCAAATCTAAACTATTTCTTGGAATAAATGCATGAACGGTCCAACAAACTAATAAAGAATGCCTACCGCCACTGATTTCTTTGGTTTCTTACTTGGCAGTTTGTATTTAAAATTTTGTAGGTCAATGTCTTCCATGCATCTTATTTTACTCCAATCTCATGAGGATGTAAATTGGCTATTTTTTCTCTTTGCTTCTGAAACGTCTTACCGTAACCAGTGGAAATGCAGAATATTTATGGGTCCAAACTGGGATGACTAAATAATCATCTCATGATCCTTAGGGCTTTTCTCTGATTGCCTTAGCATGTTTCAAATGATACTTTTCAGCTTAGTTTTTTATTGAATCTTGCCTGTGGTACAAAATTAATTTTTACTAAAAATACTTCTTAGGCTTTATGGAGCAAAAATTGTGATAAATATACAATGACAAGAGGTTTCAGTGACAGTCTGGAGTAACCCCAAACATTTACGCTGTACCTTACATCCTAGCCGAACTTGGAATTTTAAAAATTTACATTTTATTTAAATACATTATATTTAAATACAGCAGATGAACATAATCACCATAATATAAATCCAAATCTGATGTGTGTGTTTTATATTTTTTTTGTAGTATGCACCCAAAGTAAGGTTGTTTAATCATTAATGACTAAGCTATGTGAAAATAAACCAAGCTGAAAAAAAGTCTTCATTGAAATCATCAAATAGGGGCATCAAATTTGTAAATATTGTCATTGTGGTCCTACTATGTGGTTTTATCTTCATCTTTTGACTACTCTAGTCTTTTGACTGATCTTTATCTTGTTGAGAAAGACAATGATAATGTAAAGGAATTGAAGCACCTAACAACTTCCTTACATGTGACATTGTTAGATGAAAGCCATTCCACCATCATCACATTTTACTCTTTAGAATTAGCAAAAAGAAATATACTACCTCCATGCCATTCTTCCTTTTAAGGGACAGCTCTTCTTTCCATGATGAGTTTTATTGTTTCTTAGAGGATTTTTGAGTGTTTTGATGGATTTCCTTCTTCACACTTCCCTAAATGGATTTTGGAAGTCTCAGCAATGGCAATTTCAATATTTACATCTCTTGCCTATTTCTCATCAACATATTTATATTCAGTTAGGTCCATTTGTGGCAGTATGTGGACAGTGCCAATCTCTTGGCCAGCTGAATTATCTGGTTCATCTTTTATTGCAAGTATATTCTGCTTTCTTTTGTGTGAATTCATCAGGTGCAACAGAAAATATTTTAACGGCCACAGAATTTTCTACAATCCTTTACTTCCAAGATCCTCTGTTGTAAAGATTACACTAATGATTTTCCAATTATGGTTAAAAATCAAAACCACAAGAAATATTTTCAAGAAGACTTTATATATATCATCACTTTCTTAAATTAAATTTCTTAACTTCGATTGAAGTGGAGAAATAGCACCAAAGCAGAAAAGTTCTGACTAAGAGCTTTTTTAGACTCGAAGGTTTGAACATGAAAGGGGGTAATGAGTGGTATAATGTACTGAATGATAACCTTTAATATTGCACAACAAAGGAACATCACTAAAAATTTTTCTCTAGATGTCGACAGTAACTCTTCGAAACATGCCATGCAAAAACGCAACATTAAGTTTATGATACGAAATCTATGTCATGCAGGCTTTCAGATCTAAAATGAAGCTTTGATATTAGTTTACAAAGACTTAAGATAAAGGAAGATGAATCCAGCATTTGGAAGGAGTATTTTTCTTGCCCCCCAAAAAACAATTCTTGTGAGTCACTTGGACTAAAAAAATCCACTATTTTGAATAATTTAAAAAAATACATCATTGTAAATATCTAATATTTTTTACAACTACAAAGTAGTTCAAATCTTTCTTTGTGGAATACAGAGATACCAGTTGGAATAAAATAAATGTAAAACATTTGGAGTTACTGATAATGTTGTGTTTTTGTAACTTAGGCCATGAATGGGTTAATTGGTACGACTTCACACACACAATTGGTCCTGCTTCCACAATTATCAAACAACATTACATCACTGCTCATGTGGTCCATAGCAGCTGAGTCCAGAAACCACAAATCTTAGCAATCAATATCTTACCTAATTAATCTTAAGACTAATGACCTTATCACTGGACTGGGATGTGGCCCCAGTGAAAGTACTTTCCACTGGTATGTAGTCTTAGTCCTCCTTTGTTGCACCAGACTTTGTTGCACCTTCAGCTGCAATACATCCGGGCAGTCTCAGGTGATATGTCTCACGTTGCCTCTTGAGTAGCACTTACATCACCTCCCTCCAGTGGGGGCATCATTTCAATGGTTCAGTTGCTGCTGCACCTGGCATTGTTGGAATGAATATTGTCCTTACGGCTTCTCTTCCACTGGACTTCTCTGGGGGTAAAGGCTGTTGGGCTGGCCACCAAACGGTGACTTCTGGTGTTTCTCGGAGAACACCAGAAGTGGCCAAAGGCACAGATGTTCCTTCGGCTGTTTTGTCTAATTCCTGTGCATGCATTTCTCTTCCAGCTTCATCTGTGATTTAATGTAGTTCATGGCAGGAGTGCCCTCTCCTTCCTGGGACTGTATGAGTGCCTGTCTCTTGGGCAGGACTTGACTACACTTGTGATGCCTGTGCACCTGTTATGTATTTTTTCAATGATAAAGTTTTAAATCTATTTAGTTACCCATTTATCTTTTCTAATGTGCCTCCCATTTTTGACAAAGATTAAGATAGTTTAGAATGTGGGGCTATATTTTGGTAGAGAAAGAAGAATATGAGCATGTTCACTTCCCCTGCATTTAATTATTCTTCATCCTAGATTCCCTGTCATTATATTTGTAATGTTTCAATAATTCCCTCCTGAGTCCCCAGAAAGCATCAGGTTTCATTGCGGTGATAATGTCCTGATTCTGAGAAGGGTCTGAGGAGCTTTTGCAGCCATGTACAATGCCCATGGGATAGGTGGCTATGCTGCATCAGGGTCATTTGTGTGCAGTAGACTGAGTGAGGCCAAGTTGATGGCCTCCGTTTTTGTTCATGGTGTTAGAAGTGGAGGCTTGAACTAAATCTTAGTAAATGCACCACAGTACACCCTGTGAGGAAGTCAACCTACCAATGCCATATGTACTCTTTGGATGGTGTAAACATGAAGTCTTTTGATAAAATCAAATACCTTGGAATTATCGTAACTTCAGATATACCGTTGGGTAAACACACACACACAAAGCATATGTGGCTCAGCACTAAAGAAACTAGCATTTATTAAGTGTATAATAGTAAGGTCTTCAAATGGAAAAGTAAAAGAGAGGTACTACTTCGCTCTCATTAGGCCACATCTTGAATGCGTTGCTAGCATTTGGGACCTTGGACGGAAAGATTTAACAAGAGAAATAAATAGTGTACTTAGGAAAGCTGTGGGCTTTGTTAAAAACTGCTACAAGCAAACATATAGTGTTTCACAGCTTTTAGAGGGATAAAGTTGTGAGCCCATAGAGACTCGGAGGCTGCATGCTAGGCTTAGACAAAAGCAATAAACAATAGAGATACATTGCTGAATAGATAGGTACAAAAGTTCATTCTTTTCTTGCACAATAAGTAACCGTAATAAAACTGAACTCTCCTCAATACATTCCCAGAATACACGTCACCATTTCACCTTCCAACATATTATCCCTTTCATCTTTATACAGCTGGTGTCCTAATACCCCCCTGCCACACACCTATGCTGTGGCTTGCAGAGTAGAATGTAGATGTAGAGGTGTGCCCCTAGGAATTCCACCTGAGCAATGCAGGATGGAATTCACTTGATGCTATTTAACAGCTAGCCCTTAACTCCACTGAGCAAACCTATGATCAGAATTTCTGGTTCTTTTGAGTGAACTGGGACAATTTGGTGCAGATCAAAGATAGATGTCTTGATATTTTTTTACATTTTTTCCACTTTCTTCACTTCCGAGTTCATTTCAGTTGAAGCCAAAAACTCAATAAGGAATATAGAGTATGTGAGATGGTGTAGGATGGAGTAATTCCTTCAGATTGTGCATTCATCATTCTTCTCTTTGGACTCATTACCTCCAGGGACATGGAGAATTACAGGTGTTTTATTGATGCCATATTGGCATCAATGGTACAAATATTTCACTTGCAAAGCCCCATAGTGACAATCTATATATGCTGACCTGTAGTTGCAGCTGGAGAGATGATGACTCCAGCTGGACTGAGCATGCACTGTCTCTCGTGTTCATTACCTCCTCGAATATAAGTCAGTGGTACTTTTGGGTGTTTATGTCACTATCCTGGTATGAGTAAACCCTTGGTCTCAGACTGAAGACTGGCAGAATATAGGAATGCAAATGTCAGCTCTTTCAGTAGCTCATGCTTTTCCATGTTTTGCAAGGAACAACCATGCATGGGCTTAATATTAGCTGCCTTAAGCAAGGCCTCCTGCTTGCCTTTTTTATTTGGAGTTTGAGAATACCTGACTTCAATGACGAGATGGACATTTCATCATCGCTTCCATCCGATGGCAGGTCTAAGTCCAGACCAGATTCATCTGCTGCCCTCTTTGCTGCCTGGAAGAGAAACACCCCTGCTCCTGCACTCCACTCTCTCATGAGGCTGAGTGGGGGCCTGTGATATTGAACACTTGGCATGCTGTACCCAGAACAACTCTGAAGTTGTGGTACTCCAGACTCAATAGACCTCTACCACTTACATTGTGAGGAAGATACAATCTGGCAATGGAATATTTTGGCTGGAGACTTCTTAGGATGGTCATCTACTTCCTCGTTCCTCTGTTGAGGTTTGCAACTTGTTAACATTCCATTTCATGCATCCAGAGGTATAGAGGAGTACTGCTAATATGTTTTTAGCAACAACCTGGTTCTTAACTGGAAAGTTCAAAACTCTAAATTTTTCCATCTGTCTATCTGTGCTTGGTGCTGACAATGAGTTTTTCCTTCACTACTGTAGCCTCCTACAGTAGGTGCTGGGGGACTCATGAGTTATTCATTGCTGTCTTCATCCTCAAGGGGACAAATGATGCTTCAGTTAACATGCTGCATGTCTATCTGGTTCTCTGAGAATCTTTCTCTTGCCAGGTGGACACAAACTTGCTGAATCTGTATCCAAAAGTGGTTATCAGGTATGCTGTGGGGAAACTGTTGGTCCTCTTGAATATCCTTATATTTGTTGTAATAACTATTTTCTTTGAAATACATTGTTAAAATAATTGCATAAAAAACAAATCCCCCTAAGACTCATCCCTCCTCTCTATCCCATAAATAAAAAGACAGTATTGTGTTTCATAGTCTACTTGGAAGATAATGTTACAGAGGATTGTGAACATGCAGAGCACATTGGGGGCACCATTAATAGGCATACTTTGCCTGTTACATTGTGGGCTGTGGAGGAGTTAAGAAATTACGCGTGCTGCTTAGGGACTACATAAGCAGGGCTCAACTCATTTATTGGACTAGGATTGAAGGCTAGTAGACATGTCTGTGAGTGAAGGATGTAGAGAATAGATGGGATTTTTAAATAATGTTGCATTTCTGTCTCGGGAATTGTTCCATTGTTGAAGTTCAACTCTATATCCATAAGACTCCTATGGCAGATATGGTCTACTACCTCATGCCTGAATGAAGAGTTTGCTTCCAGATCAATATTTGTTCACTGAAACATTAAGGTGGAATGGTTCATAAGGGTCATTTGAGGGGACGTATTGGATTACAACATTGCTTATAAAATAATATCATTGTTTTAAATGTTCTTATTTAACCACTATACACATATGTTTTGTCATCTTACTCATTCACCTTGAGTGCATGTACTATGAGCTCATTTTTTTCCAAAAAATCAGTATGAAAGAATTTGGTGCATGTCTTATGTAAGGATTATGCAGTGCAAGTGCTGGCTGGGTTGATAAATGCCTGTGATAGATCAACAACCTGGAAAAGTGGGAAAACAAATGTGTATTACTTGCAAGAGGGCTGAAAGTAGTGGAAACTCATTTAAATACTTAGAAGTCTTATAATCATATTAACTCCCTTCATTTATACTGAAACTTTGTCATCAAGATGATGATTCTGTAAAAATATATTTAGCTAAAACCCAATTCATAATCATAGCTGAAGCATATTTCTGTTCTCTCAAATACAAAGTTATGCTATTGCTAGTTAATTACCTTGAGTGAAACAATCGGTAGTGCTAAAATACTCATTTGTTATGCAAATATCATATAAATTCTATTTAAAAAAAATGAACTTTTAAGGTTCGAATATCTAGAATAGAAATATTGTAAATGAAAAACTTATGCAATGGCGTGAATGTATTGTCTTCGAGTCTGAATTTCCCTTCTCGTTTGCACTGCTAAAAGTATTAGTTGCAGCTGCATTTGGTTATGTGTTTGTATGGTGCAATATTTTACTGTATGTAAATTATATTGATTTGATGTTGCCTACTATCAGTTTAGTTCATGGGGTACCTAATGTATTTCAAGAAAAGTTTAACTACAAATACAGGTCATTTTATTGAGCGTCTAAGACCTCAAACTAATTTTAATGTAATTTTTATAATTTTATGATTTTATGTGGAGTAATTATAACTCATTTCTTGAATTCTTTTGGTCCTCAGGTGTGGTGTTGACTCACAGCAATATCCAACATCAAGCTTATTCACTAATCCAATCTTGGGCGTGGAGTGAAAAGGATATTATTCTTCACACTCTTCCCCTCCACCATATTCATGGCATTATTAATGTACTACTCTGTCCCCTGTTTGTGGGTGCTAAGTAAGTTGAATTCAGTAGTATAAGTTGTGATTTCAAGAGACCTAAAAAACGTGTAATGAATTTTCTCACTTGTGATTATCATTACTATGCTTAACTTGTACAAATGGAAGTAGAAGTGAATTAAGAAATTCTTGTTTTAAAAATCAATGTTAAAAATCATGATCTAGAGGTAAGTATTCTTTGATTTGTGATCAGCCTATGTGCCTGTTTGCAATATTTTGATGGTTATGTGTGGTATGTGATGCTTTTAAGAAATTTCCATGGAAAGTCATGAGTTAATACATAATATGGATTAAAAAAAAAGAATTTTGTGTTAAGGTTTCTTTTGGTGCTGTTGCAAATATCACCAAAATTGAAGATAAATGCATTAAAGTTTTCTCCAACTTGTAACTGGTTTTTTAGCCCTTTATTTAGTGCTATCTGAGACAATAAGAACCTCATGTGTAACTTTACAATAGGAATTATTGTTTTGTGTGGTAGTAACAGGGCTACCTCTCTTTCATTCAAAAGGCTTTTGGCGGTGATATTTGTATGAATCAAGTGATGACTTGGTGGATTGAGTGTATTAGCATGAAAATTGAATGTGGAAGTTTGGCTGTGATGCTTATGTTCCTGAGACAATTATTTATAAATTTTTACTTCCTTTGGAACAAACATGAAGATCCCATTATTGTAAACACCTTGCCTTGGTTCTGATAGGTACAAAGTTATGAGAATCCACTGCAGATGGGTAAATTACCTACTGTAGTAAAATTACGGTAATTTTTTAATTTTAATTAATACAATTTTTTCTGCAATTTATAGCTACAAGAGGATTTAATAGGAAAGCCCCTAGCAATAGTACAGGTTAGAGGCATTTAAACCATTGTTATTGCTATGTTAATGCATTAGAAATAAAATTAAAAAACAAACATGGCAGCCCACATGGAATTCGATGTTCCTTTTTTGGCATGAGAAATTTTCGTTCAAACCATTGAAAATGATATCCCCCAAATATTCCATAAGTAAAAATATTCCACAAGTGAGTTAGATGTGCCTTTATTAATACATAATTAAGTATGTATTAAATGTATATAGATTCGACATATAAAAATATGTTGGTAATATATTGGTATGAAAAATATCTGAGACAGAAGTGAATATTACCAAAATTTATGATAATTTTCAGGAACTGCTGTAAATTACATAAAATACCATGGTAATTTTCAGAATGGCCCATCTCTAAATACCACCTTTTGGCAATGTTATTTTTTTTGAGATTATGAGTGCTCATCATTTTAAGTGTCTGAAGATTTATTTGAATAACTATCGATTGCTCTTTGCTAGTCTTCTGTGTGGAGCTTGTATTTAAAGGGTGCAGATTTAAAAAAGTATTTTTATATCTTGTATTAATATGCAGGAAATATATTCTATGTATTAACTTGTGTCTGTGCTTACAGGTGTCTAATGCTTCCTAAATTTGAAACGTCTGAGGTATGGAGCCAGCTATTGTCTATTAACATGCCTGCTCAAGATCGAATCAATGTGTTTATGGCTGTTCCAACTATTTATGCTAAACTTATTGAAGAATATGATAAAATATTCAGTAAAAATGTTCGTATGAAAGATTACATTAAGACTGTTTGCACACAAAAGATAAGGTAAGGATAAAGTCAACATAAAATTCTCTATAGTAGTGGGAATCATAATTAATTTCAGTCCAAGTTTGGTTGCTTTGATGATTTTGATACTTCATTCAACTAATCTGTGATAAGTTTCTGCAACCTACATGGTTAGTTTTGAGTTCAAAACTCGAAATTCTCATCTGAACCTAAGAACATTGTCTTAATTCTTGAACTTAGCATTTTTTTGGGGAAATTATTATAAAGGTCATTGAAGAAATATGTATTTCCTGGAATTATTTTTTAAAGATGCAATTGCTAAGAAGTTATGATAATTTGAAGTCAGATTTTTCCTTTTCAATAAGTGGTCTGATGATAATTTCTTGTTAATGGGATTGTTGTAAAATTATGCTTTATATTTCTGCAGTTAAGTGGAACATATGCTCTTTACTTATATTAGTAATATGCAGTCAATGGTAGTTAGTTAGATATTAAGTGGCATAGAAATTTACTTCTAGGCATCCAAATCTAAGTATGCTGCAATTTTTCTAGCCTTGTTCTGAATCATTCTACCTCTGCTGTGATTGCAGCTCTGTGCAATCAGGGACTACAATAATTTTCCAATTATAAAACGCACCCACTATAAGATGCACAATGTAAGAATTTACTAATCACAATGAATAACACGCAGTCGGCTTTCTGAGAACGACATTCTATGCCACTGTCCGCTGTGCCCTTCAGCCCCAGAAAGATCACTATGCAAGCGGTAATGCTGCCTATGGATGGCTTTTCCCCTTGCTCTTACATACCCCTTTGGTTTCTCTATATTACGATATATTTGTAGTAGGTTCTTGCCCTCCAAAACTTCCATGCATGGCTATGGAAACATTTGTCCATAAATGATATAGTTGCTACATTGTCACTAAGAAGTACCTATGTTTGTATTCCATTGGCCTCACTGTATGTCCGTTCATGTTGGATTCCGTCCGATCTACTAGCGGAAGATAGGTTACTCTGTTATTTGAAGATGTTACTTTTCTGTGTAACATTTAAAATAAAAACTCTCCCTAAGAATGTTATATGGCCGCAGAATATGCTCGTACGTGCAAATAAAAAGGCTGGATGGATGAAAATTCAACCAAAGATTGGCTGCAAAATGTATGGTTCAAAAATCCTGTTTGTAGATGCCGTATGTTGGTTCTAGATGCATTTAGATGCCATCAAATACCAAGAATCAAGAATATATTGTATGAAAATGGCACTGATCTCATCATTATTCCTGGAGGGATGACAAGCCAGTTGCAGGTGATGGATGTCAGTTGCAACCCTCTGTTTAAGACACAGATGCATAAAAAGTGGAATGAGTGGCTTCATTTCGGACCACTTAAAAATACACATTATTTGCGTGAATACTGTGAAAAATTATAAAAAATTTGCATTATTGCTAATTGGAAGTATGTAGGTCCTTATTGGTATGTCTTAGTCCTGATATATTGGCCAACTGGAAATCCATGACAAATGCAAAATGACAGCACACAAGACAACCCTGATTAGATCGTTAAGCGGTGTCATTTTTGCCCTGATAAATGGTATGATAAAGGTACGTGCACACTTAATGTACTTAAATTAGGAATGGATACCAATTCCCCTACAGTCAAAGTCCTTCTATGATGATATGTTCTTTATGAAAATCTAATCTTGTAAAATTTTGATGAATAATGAACTTCCATAATTGATGAAAGATTCGTAGATACCATCGGTATACAAATATATGTTCGTAATGTGCCCTATTTCTGTATGTGCCCTAAATATTTACAATGAGCTAATGTCTATATCATTAGATATGAGCACTTTTGACTCGAGATATCAAATTTTGCTGTCAACTGTTTGTTAATTAATAAAATTACAAGTCAATATGTTTGGTTACCTTATAGCTGTAATTGCAATTTATGCATTAATTTTTAAGACTCACCAGTCGATCCAAAATACGACGTTGTCTCCTCCTTAGCATTATGCATGTCATGCCAGTGTGCGGTTACCTTAAGTTTTCTGCCCTGATAAATGGAATCATAAATTTTGGTTTCTGTTTTTCTGAGGTTTTATAAAATATCAGCAAAATTAATAATGCTGGGTTCAAGAAGAAGTTTTGCAAATTTTCCAATAAACTTTTCTTAGTATGGTTAGTCAGGGATGAGCACTGATGGTAATATCCATTGGAAAGAATACTCACCTAGTGACACTGATTGCTAGTGATGCACTCACCTCTTCATATGGGAAGGGAAACAGAGAGCATAAGAACTAATGTGGTGGTTTACTTTCACTATCATTGGAAGTAATTGATAATTTATATCAGAAAGGGATAGCAGATCTTATTTTTGATTCTCCCTTTTCAATCCGCTTTAGATTTATGCGTTTGTTATGGTTTGGTAAATGTTATTGAATATCATGAGAGAGTTGTGATTTGTTGAATTTCCTTTGTGAAAGAATGAATGGCAATAAAAAAATTTGGTTATGAAGTACTATCTTCCTTTCAGATTAATGGTTAGTGGATCAGCACCATTACCCCTTCCAATTTTTGAGCGGTGGGAGGAAATCACTGGACATAGCCTGTTGGAGCGTTATGGAATGTCTGAAATTGGAATGGCATTATCAAACCCATTAAAAGGTGAAAGAAAGCCAGGTAATCACATTTATTTTTACCGTTTATGGGGATGATTTCATGCCTGTGCTAATTTATTGCAGTGTCTCTTTAAATTTGTGTGGATTTAATCCCAATCCCTGAATGCTGGTATGGTATTGTTCTGCTAGCTAAACTGAAGGATGTGGATCCAAATCCATTCACAATGCATAGTTTTATCATTCACAGATATGGGTATTTTTCCTTAAGATTGTCATGATTTGATTGATTTGATTTTAATTTAGTTTATCTGGGCTGGATGAGGCTTTATATAACAGCCCCTACTTCCCCAACCCAGAGCTCCTTGAGGGCACAATCAGGACCAGACATTTATATATACGAGGGTGGGTCAATAAGTCCGTGACTTTTTCAATCAAACATAGGTTTTTGGATTAAAAATTATTTTATTTTTCAACGTAGTCTCCTTTAAGCTCTATACACTTGGTCCAACGTTTTTCCAATTTTTTTATACCTTCCAAAAAATAAGATTTGTCGATGTCATGAAAATACGTATTTGTTTGTGAGATGATTTCATCGTTGGAGTCAAATCTCTTTCTGCTGAGCCATTTCTTCAGGTTTAGAAACAAGAAATAGTCACTCGGGGCTAAATCCGGAGAATAGGGTGGATGAAGCAACAATTCGTAGCCCAATTCATGGATTTTTGCCATGGACACTGCACAGGTGTTCACCCTTGCATTGTCTTGGTGGAAAAGAACTTTTTTCTTGGCCAAATGCAGTCGTTTTTTTTCAAATCCTCATTAAATCGACCCAATAAGTTGACATAATATTCGCCATTGATTGTTTTACCCTTTTGAAGGTAGTCAATGTGGATTATACCGCGTGCATCCCAAAAAACGGTCGCCATGACTTTATTGGCTGACAAACCCACCTTGGCCTTCTTTGGCGCCGACTCACCCCGAAAAACCCACTGTTTTGACTGCTGTTTGGTTTCTGGTGTGTTATGGTGGATCCACGTTTCATCCACAGTTACAAAATGGCGCAAAAACTCGTCCATATTGCGGTTAAACAAGGCCAAACACTCCTGCGAAGTTGTCACACGATTGCGTTTGTGGTCGATTGTGAGCAAACGCGGCACCCATCTCGCGGAAAGTTTTCTCATATCCAGGTGATCTTCCAAAATTGAAACCATTGAGCCATGTGAGATGCCTATGGCTTCCACAATCTCTTTCACTTTCATTCTCCGATCGGCCAACACCATATCGTGAATTTTTTCAATTGTTTCAGGTATAGAGACCTCAACTGGGCGTCCAGAACGTTCGGCATCTTCCGTGCTTGTACGGCCACAACGAAATTCTGTAAACCATTTCTTAATCATTGAAACTGATGGTGCAGAGTCCCCATAGTATTTATCAAGCTTATCCTTGGTTTGAGTGATGTTTTTTTTCCGCAAAAAATAATGTTTAATAAGCACACGGAATTCTCTTTTTTCCATTTTCCTCTCCAATCACGAGGTAGTCAGCTATCAATGGGTATTAAACACAAACTAAAAGATAGAACTAGCTCAGAATTTTACAGTTGTTTACTAATATATGGTAACTAAGGAGGGTATTGTTGTAATTATAGTGACTACGCGGGAAATTCAAAAAGTCACAGACTTATTGACCCACCCTCGTACATCATCGTTAAATATTTACATTATCAGGACTTAAATGGGTTTCTTTTTTCTTTGATAATTTTTTCCATTTTTATAAACTGTGTCCATTTTGTAGTTTGGTTTGAAAATATTTTTGGTGAATATCACAGATGTCACGTTCATTGTTTTTTGTTCATTGTGTTGCACTTTCACTGTATCTCAGATTTTTCCGCTCATATACATCTTCATCATCATTTTTTTAAAGTTCATAATTGTTCCTTCACTGGTTTTTCCATGGAACTTCTCGTATTGTAGTCTACATCCACGGTAGGGTTGTTGATTTTTCAGAATGGGAGACGCAGGAGACGTCCCAGCAGTAGGCCAGACCCTGAGCCTATGTGCAATCGGGCATTCCTTGTGTCCAAAATCTGTCTCCTCATCCTAGTTGGATAAAAACATGATAGAAAGAATCATTTGTAGAGATACAAAATAAATCTCATGAATCAACTATAGGCTGCTACTGTCCTCTATGTAGAGTTGATTCATTAGCTCTTTCACTGATGGCACACTCCAGGTTGGATTTGTCCATTTTTTAATAGTTTTTAATGTTCAAGTTTTAAATGTTTTGACAAAAGATTATTTATGTATTTGCCTTGTGAAGGCTTCCATGGTGTAATGAGTTTGCAGTAACTAGTCTTTTGGGTTGTTACTTATGTTTGTCTAATATACTGGGGTGACATTTTTATCTGCAGAAGTTGACCACAACGATGGCATAAATGTCATCTTGTACTAACAAGTGGGCAAATGTGCTTGACAATCAGGAAGGCATGTATTCAAGTGTAGAATAGTAAAAAAAATATACATTTTGAAGGCGATAGAAGCTAACAAATATTCAAATGAATGAAAAAGGCTGCTTATGTATCAACCAGTCTCAGTTTACTGGCACCAGAAGTCAGCTAATAAGTCCTTTGGCAGTAAAATGCTTACCTAAATTAATAATATAATAGAAAATTTAGCTTATTTATTTTTATAATATCTACTAATGTTTTTTGTTTACTGCTGAAATATCTGATTGAAGATGTCTTATTTTGATGATTTGAGTTTTATTTTCTGTCAAAATTTGTTCACCCTCTTGCTTGATGTCTGCATTGCTTTTTTGTCAGTTTTACTGCATATTTCCAGAATAGATAAGTGAGGTGAAAAAAGCATTGTTGGAGTGAAATAGCTGCAGCTGCAACTGTTTCTGACAACAGTTTCAATAACTGTCACAAAGAACAGTTTAGTTTCATGATAATGCCACAGCCACACCATTGAGCTCTGTGCTATACAGCGGCAACTTATAGCTGAAGCTGAGTGTTTCAGCTTCTGTTCTGTTCCAATCGCTCTGCACTTGTGGCTGTATTGTGGTTATGAGATACAATTTGTTTGATTTGAATGTTGCAGATGGTTGCTGGTTTATTTACCCAACACTACCTGTCCACCCATTGCAGCATATAGATAGAATACTGTGGAGAATCTTTCGTTAATGTAAATGAAACTGTTACTTAAGTTAAGTGAAAGATTTCTGATTACATATAATTCAGAATTGTGAGCAATGTTCTAGCAGTGCCGATTGGTCGCCTATTTTTTTGGTGTGGCTCTAGCTGTTATCCACATCAGTGTTTTTCAATGACTGTTATGTTTTGAAACAGTTATAATGAAACTGTTGTGTCCTTTTAGTGCCACCCCTTTTACATAGGGATCCAGTTATAGCCTTCTGGTGAATTTTATTTTCAGACTTTTTAAACACGCTAATTCCACCATCTTCAAAGAATGCCATTTTTTTCTCATAGTGTGCTTTTATTTCAATTCTCTTAATTGCAGTTGAATGCTTTTTTTTAAGGTTTTGTTGGCACACCTCTACCTCAAGTTCAAGTGAAGGTTGTTGCATCAACTCCAGAAGGTGATAAGGTGGTTGCAGAAGGAAATGAAATTGAAACAAGGATACCACCTGGAGCTAAGGAAGGAGATGTTGGTGAATTGTATGTCCGTGGGCCAACTGTGTTTAGGAATTACTGGAGGAACAAAGAAGCTACAAACAAGTGCTTTGGGGCTGATGGTTGGTTTAGGACAGGTATGTTTGGCTTAAACACCTCACCTGCTTATCTTAAAAAAGTTATGGTGAAGATTTTGACTCACATCATTTCTCTGCTTGGAAACATTATATATTTACCACTTAGTGATTTTCTGTGTAATCTGTGTAGCTTAAAAGAAAAAGTTAAGCCATTGGGATAATTTGAAAACTATTGTTGGATGCAGAATGAGAAATTTCTCCATTGTATGGAACAATACCGTTAATTCATAATGTGAGAATACTCAAAGATATAATATGACCTCCATTATTCATTTCTTAAGGAAGGGAAAAGTAGTATGATCACAATAAAAAATCTGTTATACTTATCAGCAAAAAATCATACTATCTGGAATAAGTGAGCCGTAAGGGGGTGTGGTATTTTCATTTCACATCACCAGTTCGATGGTCTTGAAAACTATCTAGAACTAGTGTTGATCTCATCTTTAAATGAAAACTAGGACATTTTTTCCTAAACTTTACCCTGCTGCTGAAACATCCAGTCTCTATGAATTAAACATTTTTCATTATATTTATTTTTGAATCCAGGAGGTATGTTCACTTTTGTCTCATGATGTGATCATGAACAATTTGGAGTGGTGCATTATGAAGAAACACATATTAATATCATACTGGGATCATAAGATGTTCTCATCCATGAATTGGGTGTTTAAAGTCATTTCAATGAAGTGTTTGTTCAGTTCAGTGAAAACATTATTATTTGCTCATTAAACCATTATGTATATCACTTGACACAGCTAACTACCTGTATTTCATGTGTTTTTAAGAATCATATGTATTGTTTTCTTGATAAGAGTTTAGTGACTGAGTGCCAACAATAGGCAATATGTTTGTAAATAATAATAATAGCTTATTGCTACATTTAAGTTTCACTACACTATCAGTCAATCTGAGAAAAAATACTCCCTGGTAATCAAAAGTTGGGGTGAAAAGCATTTTCATTGTCGTATTTTTTGTTTAAAATATTACTGCTGTTTTAAAAAATAACCTTTGTTCTTGAAGACTAACTTTGTATTTGAGAGACTTATTTTCAGTTAAAGACCAGATCCTTGACACCAGACAGTATGGTAATCATCTGAAGAAATGTAGCGTTGTTTCTTCATCAGAGGATTTATTGAAATCCTTTCCTTGTTTCCTCAAACTACATAAATGCCATCTATGGTTAATGGCTAAATGCTAGCCTTACAAGTAGGGTGTACTGCCAAAGAATGCTACTTGCAATAAAGTTATAGAATAATGGAGGCACATGTGTGACCAGAGCGTAGTCTAAATAAGCACACTCCCTACTCCTGTATGCCACATGGGAAATTGCTTACCATGCCCATGCCCCCCACCAGCTGAGTGTCATGAAAATTGCCGCAGTCTTTTATACATTTCCACATTTACAATGTAGTTGTCATGCAAGCAGCATGGCAACTATACTTTTTTTTATAAATTACTACTTTTTCCAATCAAAGGCAACTTGTTTCCCATTTTTTTTAGATTTCTTTATGCTAAAATTGTGGAAAGGATGTCATGATTAGGTTAATTGTGAATTCATTTCATTACTATGTGAGTGAGATAAGAATCGAAATATTTATCAAAATTTCACCAGGGAACAATATTTTCTATTGTACATGTTTTAATGGGCTTGGTAAGCTTTCCAGCTGTTGAATGCTATTAACAAAGCTGTAAATTTATTCATATCAGACTACCTCCATCCAAACTTGCTTCTCCTGAAAAGATTCACATCACTGTTGAGCAAAGGATGGACATTTGGAGATAAAACTTGTCTTATTTTACTCATAATTTCAGATGTTGTACCATTGAGTTTTCTATGAAGTTTCCAAACCGTGGCATCTAATTACTTTAATTCTGGGAGTTAACTCTGACTTTACATAATACTCAAATCGAAAACCCGCACCTATGATAAGAAAATGTGAGAAGATATTTATTAGTGAATGAAATCACTGTACAATAAAACAAACTTCTGATGGCTAAAAATTTAATTATTACTGAGGTTTCACCGTGACTTACTTCTTTATGGAGTTGATGAGTTAATGTGGAGTTGAACATCCCCAATGGTTTATTGCTGTGGGACAATATGGGATTACAAACATCTGAATGGATGATTTCAATAGTGATGTCACATGCCTCTGGGGCTGCCGGAAGAAATTGGTACTATCGGGACAAACAATGCCATTCTTAGCGGTTCTCTTGAGTGGAAAGGACGGGTTCTGAGCCATTTTTATTGATTCGGTGTAAAAATTTTTAATTGAAATTTAATCCGGGCATTGTCAAATACAATGCCCTTGACGGAGGAAGACGTGCCGGGAGCAAACTTTATTTTCCATAAAATAGAAGACCATTCTGTGCAGCAGTTATGTAGATGGCTGGAGTGCCGGGGTCTGAAGAAAACAGGCCTAAGGAAGGAACTGGTGGAGAGGATTTTATTTTATTCACATATTAAAAGTAGCAAATACTACTTTATAGGAGGTAATATTATGAAGGAGTAATGATATAGTGTCGTAAAATATTCAAGATTCAATATTGATTTGTGGGGTGCACGAACTGCTATGAGAAAAGTTCACCTGGATTGGGAATCGATACAAAGGCCTTCGGTTTTCCTAGCTGATGCACAAACCACTATGCTACTCAGGAAATATCTCTTTTATTATCTTTCTCTTCAAGCATAATACTTATCATGACTAGCATCCCATCAGCCTTCTGATTTCCATTTTTTGGCTGGGTTAGTTGGCTGTCTATTTAAACTATGGTCATAGTATGTAACCAGTATTATTAATGCTTTGATCAACGAAGATAAAATTCATTGGTATTTAAGGTGAAAAAATTGTTATTATTACAACTTTATGTTATCCCGCAGAAATATGAAATGGAGGAGCAGTGAATAAGAAAAGAAATCATTTCTTTACTGTATGTTTTCCTTTGTAGTCAATGTTTGGGAACCATCCTACCTCGCAGTACTCCGAAAGCTAGTCATTCAAGTGGTTAGGGAAGTTAATCAATTCTGCCCATGCCAACCAGTTAATGCTAAACTGATGTGTTCCACATGTATGCTGGAGGGGTGTATTAAGCCATGAGAGGTGTAAAAATTGAGTTATTCTATCCATGTAAAATATTTCTGAGGAAACAGTGGATTATCCCTATCCACTCAAACAAAAAATATAATGCAAAAATGGTGTACCTTAGCTATTTAATGGTGTAAAGAAGAAATGTGTCCATGTGTTTTATTGAGCCTTTTATATAGGGTGAGTGCTGATGGTTTTAAACATGCTCTTTCTATCTTTTTGTAGTGTGATTCTCTTTTCACTTTGGGTCCAGTATTATGTTCCAGTTTAAGGCAATCTCGTTGTCAATTTCCTCATGTCCATCCATTGTCTATCATCGTGGACTTATCTCCTCTAATGACACACTTTTCCTCTACTTAAATTAATTCAGAAGATGCAGCACTATGGTATCAGGAACATTGAATTTAAGCTCCTGGAATCTTATCTCTCTGATCGTTTTCAATGCCTGTGCATTAAACAAGAATCAATCCTCACCTCTAAAACTTTAAAATGGTGTCCCTCAAGGCTCAGTCCTTGGTCCTTTGCTTTTCTTAATCATGATGAAGGACCTCCCCTAGGATGTCCCATGCATGTCTTTCTTGTATGCTGATGACACTACTTTTGTTCAAAATGTAAAAGACTTGTCGAAAACAAACAGTATTTCAAATTCCGTATTGTTGGTAGCCCAAAATTGGTTTTCTGCAAATGGGCTTGCTTTAAGCAATGATAAAACACAAATGGCAATATTCTTACTTCGCCCACAAATAAACCACAACCAAAGTCTCATATTGCTTGGCTTTGAACTTAACTGCAAACTAAAATGGGATTCTCATATTTCTTCCACTATTGCTAAGCTTTCCAAAGTAATGTATTTGTTACTGAAACTAAAACTTCTCCTACCCAAAGACCACCTGCGATGGATTTATTTTGCCTTTTTCCATTGTCACCTTACCTATGGCGTAGAATTATGGGGTCATGCTTCCAATTCTAAAGATGTATTCAAGGTGCAAAAAAGGAGAATTAGGATTATTTCAGATTCACACTCAATGGAGCATTGTAAACCACTTTTTCTAAAATTGGGTATTATGACCCTCTCTTGTCATTATATTTATAAATGTGAATGTGAAGTTAAAGAAAACGTGAGCTCATTAGAGACAGGAGTGGGTTATCATCACTACCTCGCTAGGAAAAATGGCAGTTCAGTGGTGCCCCTCAGTAGATTGTCCAAAAGTGCCAAATCTTTTAATGTAATAAAACTTGGGTTTTTAATATATTGCCCCAAGAGGCTAAGCTTGTCAGCCTGCCTAGGTTTAAATTGAGCTTTCACTGTTGGCTTTTGTCTAAAGCCTTTTATTCTTGGCAGGAATTTGTTTCGAGTGATACCTCTGACCACAAATTTCAATTTCTGATGTGTGCTTTTATCCTGTTTTATTATTTTTACATTCTTGACGATGACTATTGCAGTGTATATTGATAAATGTCAAGTACAAATTATTATTATTACTTTCAGGTGATTCAGTTCTTTATTCTAATGGCTCATTCAAAATTGTTGGGAGAACTAATGTGGATATCATCAAGACTGGTGGATATAAAGTCAGTGCCCTTGAAATTGAAACCTATATTTTAGGACATCCAGATATTCAAGATTGTGCAGTAGTTGCCCTTCCAGACATGACTTGGGGACAAAAAGTAAGTCTTTCGACCATATTGGAAAATTTAGTATTCTATTGGAACTTCTAAAATTCATGTTTTAGTAAGAATTAAACAAATTTAACCTTCCATAACTGTTGATTTCTCAGGTTGCAGCCATTGTTGTCCCTAGGCAAGGAAAAGAAGTGATATTATCCAAGTTAAGGGAGTGGTCAAAAAGCCGAATGGCTCATTATGCCATCCCTACAGTGCTGAAGTGTGTGGAGCATTTGCCCCGAAATCACATGGGGAAGGTCAACAAAAAGGAGCTGGTTAAACAGATGTTTCCAGAAAAAGTGAAATGAAGTAATGTCTCTCCAAAATTTGTATTAAAGACTTCTACGCATAGATGAACATTCTCTTATAAGGTTTCCCCCGCCCTAGTGTTCTGTAACGCATCAGCACACTAAGGTGGGAAGGGCTCGAAGGCAAGTTTATCATTTCTCGTTAAATGTTACAAAAGGAATGCATCAAGTCTGAAGCTTAAATTCTCTAGTCATTTAAGTGGGCTTCATCAGGTGTCTGGCTGCGGACGTTTTCCAGTTTTTTTCGACAATTCAACTTCATTTTAGCATTGGTGATATTTATACCTCACGCTCATTTTTAAACTGTATTTACCAACCTCAATAAAACTTCCAGCCAATTTTCTCTTATTTTATTTGTCCCGTTACTTGAAAGTGAAGGTGTGCGGAAGATATTAAACTTAAATCAGACGAAAATAAAGACGCAACCAATTCCGCTAACGAAATCAAATTGAAATTCTCAATGACCACGAGGTAGGAATTTAACACATTCAAAAACCTGTTTAGGGAAAATTGTGTAGTTTATCATGTTATGATACCAGCTAATGTCAAAGAGATGTATTTTCTTCACCAGTATTGAAAATCAAAATATTTCACCGGTGCACAAAAGCTCAACATACGATCACATCACTCAATTTTTAGGTGTTGATTATGTAAAATTAAGATTTTATTGGGTATATAGTGCATTTCAATAAAGAAAATGTTTTTAAATCTTTCTCAAAGAAGTTTGTGCAATATTGGTGTTTTACAAAGATTTTTACTTGACTTAGTAGTTAACGTAATAAGCGCATCCTGGTGGAATTTTCTCGTACCACTACAGTACCTGTGCATGGTGTCCAGTGCACATCATTAGGCTGTGACTAAAGTCAATACTCTGTTTTATTGTGAATTTAGTGTGTGTGTGAAGTACGATTTTACTGGATAGTAGTGTTAATCAAAAAAGCACCTGCTCATCTGGTGGGTGCTTTTGATGGATCCGACGATTGGTTGGTTTCAGCCCGAGCAAGAAGGTCCCGCTAAGGAGTTGTGGACACGCATTTGGGAGGTTCAGAGGAGTCTTGACAATATGAATCTTTACCAAATGAAC